>CM016622.1:4493651-5975088 GCA_005393395.2 Gossypium australe | reverse complement strand
GGTGTGGGACTCTTGTAAATGAGATAAACTTAAGGATTTAAAAAAAAAAATTATACGATTCTAATTTAGTCCTGACCCAATCCCAATGCATGATTTGGACTTCAAGGGTTCGTTAAAGGAACTTTTATAATCAGTTTTGATATTTGAGTGATAAATGGTTTAAATAATCTGTAAGTGTTTCGTACTCTTCGGTAATGCCTCATACTCTGTTCCGGCGTCGAACACGAGTAAGGGGTGTTACAGTTTGCAATATTGAATTAAAAATAAATTGCAAACTGAAAGGATATGGAATGGATATAAATGATAAACTAGATAAATATGTACACAAAGGAGCTATAGAATTATAGAAATAATGAAGTTTTTGATCAAAATAACAAGGAAATTTCGAGGACGAAATTTTTTTTTAGGGGGGAAGAGTTGTAACAGCCCAATTTTAATAGTGTTGGAACAGTGATTCGAGATCACTAAATTTGACGAAAAGTTAGAAAATTTTGTTAATCGATAATTATAAGTTAAGTGTGATTTTAGAAATATTTTAAAATTAGTGAATTTTGTGAACTGAAAGAATTAATTAGAAAAATTGGGCCAAAAACGAGGTATTGAGACCTCGAATTCATAAAGTGAGCCATAAATATTTCTAAAAATATTTATGGAATGTCATTAAGTTATTATTAAACTTTCGTTAGAAAATTTTAACGTTTGGGTAGGAAATTAAATGAAAAGGACTAAATTGAAATGAAAGTAAAAGTTAAATTATAGATTAAAAGAAATTATGAAGGACCAAAATGGTAATTATACCATTTTGTATAGTTGAGGCGGTTTAACATAGAAACATCTGAGATTTTTAAGGTATATTATTATATTATTATATTATATTATTATTATATTATTATATTATTATATATATACAAACAAAAAAAAAAGGAAAGGGGGAGAGAAACAGAAAAGAAACAGAGAGAATAGGCAACGAAACAGAGAAAGAAGAAGGAAGGAAAGAAAAGAAAGAAGAAAGGGATAATTAAAAGTTTGAAGCTTGGAAGTTGATAGGTAAGTCAATTTAGCCCTTTTTACTTAATTTTGATGTTTTAGAAGCCTTGGAACAAGGTTTTGATGAAGCTAAGTTGTCATATTGAAAGTTAATGAGTTATCAAGTATAGTTTATGTTGAAAAAAAATATGAATTAGGGACTTAATTGAATGAATTTCAAGTTAGAATTGAAAAATGGATTTAATTGAGAAGTAAGATGAAAGTTTTATGCTGTAGGGATTAAATTGAGGAAAATATGCTAAAAATTTAGTAGTTAAATTTGAGTTTGGATGGAATTTGAATAGAAAAGAAGTATGAATTAAGTTAGGAAAGTAAGTAAACTTAATTAGGATTAAATTGTAAAATGAGTTATAAGAAAACAGTTTTGGGACAGAAGCAGTAAGGTAACTTTGAAAAATCACCAAAAATGGTAGAAATTTAATTAGAAGTTGAGTGAGATGTGAAATTAAAGCTTATTGAGTCTATTTTATATGAAAGAAACAGAGAAAGAAAAGAAATTCTGTATTTTGAGATATTTAGATTTTGGTAAGACTGGTTCAGAGTAATTTCGAGATCCCCTGTTCTGACTTGGAAAAATCATCAAAAATTGTATAAAAATAATTTGGGAACATAATTTATATGGTTAGATTCCTTAATGAGTCTAGTTTTAGAAGAAATAAACTATAACATCATCTGAATTCTATATAAAAAGATAATTAATTTTTAGTGAAGAAGGGTCAGAACTGTCAAATAGCAGAACAGGGTGACTTTAAAGAATAAACTGTAGTAATTGGCTAAATCAAAAATTCTGAAAATTTTATGGCAAGAATATATGTGAGTCTAATTTCAGGAAAAATTAACGGTTCTTCATTTGGAGTTCTGTAGCTCTGGAAATAAATAATTTAGTGACTATAACTCAAATGGACAGTTTGAATATACTTATGAGTAATTAATGAATTTATTGATAATGTTATTTATAGCATGTTATATACATTAAGGATGTGGAATGGAGAGGAGGAGGAGGAAAATATGTATGAATATTCAGCTAGCATGGCTAATTTGTAATGTTTTAGACTCAGGGACTAAATTGAATAAAAGTAAAACTTTATGATTAATTTTGTAAAAATGTGGAAATGATCAATTTGCATGAAATGGATTATTTTATTATTTAAAATTTCAAAATTGAATAAAATTATTAATTTAGATTAAGATCGACTGAAAAATCAATAAAAATAGAAAATTTCCAAAGTGCCCCTTTAATTTTGATATTTCTGCAAATTTAACCAGGTAAGTTCGTGTAACTTAATTATGTGATATAAGGAAATATAAGTTGATGGTACGTAAAATATTGATATGATGAATTAACTGTTTTATGTTTATGAAGAAACGGCAAGTGAATGATATTTATCACGACATGTAAATATGTGATTATCTTTAATATGATAATACAAGGTAATTAAGTATGATGAAACGAGTAATAAATTCAAGTAAGACATGTCGTTAAAAATTAAATATATTTAAGGGATAATATGTTTGATTTTGATTGATTTCAAATATAAATGCTAGATGAAATAAAATGTCTGATAAATAAATTTGTAATTCCGGTAATGCCTCGTACCCTATTCCGACGTTGAATACGGGTAAGGGGTGTTACAAAGGTGATGGTAGCAAGAATATTAACAGATCATCAGCCCAAATTGGTATTATACACTTTGATAACTAAAAACACGTAAATCTATTTAATACTTTGAAGGAAAACTTAAAATAGCAATGTAGGTCATTATATCTTTTTGGTATGAAGATAAAAGTGCAACAAAAATAAAGAACAAAACAATAGAAATAACAACCAAGCTAGAAAAGGAAAAACCTAGAAAGCTAAAAATAGTCGAGGAAATAAAAGATGTTGATAAAAAGTTGATAAAAGTATCTCCTTTTTGGTTATGCCATAAAGATACCCTAACATTGACAAAAAAGACCTAAAAAGATGTGATGACTTAAGCTAAGTTTGACAGAAAATTGCCTTGCATTTTTTCACCTGTCAAACTTCGGTGCTGCAATACCCATGTCAGTTGGGAGAAAGTTGGCTTGGGGGCACTTGGTGTGTCACAACCTAGACGACAGGCCATTGATTCTTTCACTTCAACAATTAACTTGGAGACTCAACTTCGAGAACTTTTAGTCGTGATTGTGAGGCACAATGTCACGGCACCACATACTTAGTGTCGTGACTTCAACGACAAGCTAATCCAAGTTGGGTTTCTGGTAAAGTTCACTTCCTTGAGGTGATGGGGGGTTTGTGTCGTGATCCCCACAACAATTGAGGTCCTTCTTCATGTTTGGCCTTAATCATCTCCCTTCAAAAGCTCAAATCAATTATTAGACTCTCAATGGTATAGTTTTGTCAATTTGAGTATTAAAAGAGGTAAAATATAAGAAAAACTATTATTAACACTAAAACCCAATAATTGATAATAATAAAAAAGTAAAAAAGACTTGTATACTATTTGAAAACAAGTTCATTAAGTACTCGATTTTAGCTACTAACATTTTAGGATCTTTTAAAGAATAATTTAGGTTGATGTGATTTTTTAAAGAATTATTTTTTATTTTTTTAAAGATATTTTATTTTTAAATAAATATATGTTGACATGACATTTTGTCATGATAGCATGATGTACACATGGTTGCCATATATCGTTGTCCAATTGCTTTGTCAACCACGTCAGCAAAATTTAATAGTCAAACTTGGTCAACATTAACGGAAATGCTTGATTGATTAAAATTTTCATCTTTTAAGAGCTCAATTGGGTGCTAAATTTTATCGAGGGCCTAATTAATTTTTTGATTTTTTTACTTAAAGCTTTTTTTACTAATAAATAGTACTTTTATGATATTAGTGAAAAAGTAAAAAAAAATGTAAAAACTTATTTAAAAACAATTGAATTTTTGTTGAAATGATAAAAATTGCAACTTTAAAAACTATATTATTTTGTGTTTAAAGCACAGTTAATAACTTTTTATAGGTATAACTTGTATAGATTTTATATAAAAACATTTTTTTTCAATTCTGCAATTAAGCACATTGATTAGAGAGAGAGACTTTAATTTGTTGGCAATTATTGGTGGAAATAAATATTTTAGTTGACACTCTAAGTTCGTAGAAAATGTATCCACTTTACCCTTAATTATAAGTTTTATTAATTTCATGTTTTGATTATATTTATTTGTTTTTGACACAATGTCTAAAGTTAAGCAAAATCTCTTATCAAGCCATAAATAAGAAGATGCATAACTCTTAATTAATCCATAAATAAGAAGATAATGCACTCCAGCACACTTGAACCCATATCTTACTATATTGGCCACAATATCTACAATAGGCAACTATAAAAGAATATTTAAAACATAATATAAATTGAAAAAAGAAAAAGAAAAAGAAGACATAAATGTGGTATGAAAGTATGAACTTTCAAATTTTATATAATGCAATATTAATGTGTAACAGGCTTTAGCAAATGTTGTTGGGATGCCGTGAGCTTTGGCATTTGCATTCCCATTCCCATTAAAGCCATAATAATCCATACAACAACCAAACTTATTTTTGTATACATATGATATGACCCCATAATAGTAGTGTGATTTGATGAAAGGCTAATTTCACAAATAGTGACCTAGCTTAGTACTACTACTTTTTTTACTAATGGTAGCATAATTACTGCCCAAAATCTTGAAGCTTTGTTTAAGGATATCCATCTCACGTTTCATCTCATATCCTGCCTTCTCCATTGAAGCTAATCGAGCTTTCAAACCTTGTATTGTTTCTTCTTTGCTCTTCAGTTCCTTCTTCATATCTTCTATCATCTCCTCTTCCTCTGTTTTCCAATTGATTGCATCTCCTACATTCAATCATTTATTTTAGTTCAACTTTTTAACTATGTAGCAATGATTGAAGCTTTCCAAATGATAATTCACTACCAAAATCTAGATTTTTATCAGTGATATTCAACAAATCTAAACTCAAATTCCAACATTTGTTATGGGTTTTTTTTTTTGAACTTTTTGATGCCCTTTTATTAAATGAGAAAATTGCTTTGTAGCCCTTCTAAAATATTAAATCGTTCAATTTATGGTTAAATGAAAAAAAATAGTCATTTTGTTTGACTCATATTACATTTTAACCACTTATATTTAAAATGTTATATTTTAGTCATTTATATTATTATTTTATTACGAAGTGATTACTCTATCGTTAAACTCCATTACTTTTCTAACAATAATCCTACAAGACAGTCCAAATGAATTTTAAATACCAACTTTAATATCCATCTAAAAGGAGAATATGTTTTTAATTAAATAAATTCAATTAATTAAAAATTTTATTTTAATTACACATTGAATTGAAAAAAAAATCATTCGCTATTAATTATTCTCATCCCAATTGAAACAGTTGAATATTCAAGTTTACATTTAAAAACTCATTTCGACAGTCCCGTATTATTGTTGTTAGTATTGAAGCTTATCGATAGAATAACGACTTTATAATAAAACAACGATGTAAGTCACTAAAACGTAAAATTTCAAATATAAATGATTAAAATATAATTTAAAATAAAAAATTAACTATTTTTATAATTTTCTTTTTATTAAATTATATAAATATTAATTTCCTTAAAAGAATTCATGGAAACTTTAAATGACCCAATTGAAAGTAATTAAAGAAGTGAAAGAATATACTGAAAATGTGGGAGTTGAAATAATTAAAGAAAGATATAGGTCAAGCAAAAAAAAAGTACCATGAGTTCTTTGAATGAGATCATCAAGCTCAGTCTTGATGGCAAGATAGAGTTGTTTCCATTTCTCCACAACTTCATCCCTCCTTGCCCTTTCCTCTTTCATTTGCTCCAATAAGTAACTTGTCCCAAGCAATGGCCATCCTTTGTCACATTTCTGAACCATCACCATTGATGAACCACCTTCTTCCATTTTCTTTATCTTCTCTTCTTTCTCATCCACTAACTTCCTCAAAACCTTCACTTCCTCCTTTAACTTCTTCCTCTCTTTAACCCACTCAGCCTCTTTGCATGCATAAACCATCACTTCTTTCTCATAATGCCCTCCCACTCTTCCCTCTTGGAGAAGCCTCATTTTGTCCGTCATCAATACCTTCACATTTCTCCTCTCATGGCATGGCTTCCTCTTTTTCTTGCTATTAGAGGCTCCCATGGTTAAAGAAAATAATGAAAAGTGAGAGGTTTTTAGAGGGTATTTTTTTTTTTTTGGGGGGGGGGGGGGGAGGGGGATTAGGAATTAGAGAGAACAAAGTGTGTGAATGACATAAATTCCCTTACCACAGAGGCTCCTCCTCAATTAATGAAGAAAAACAATAAAAAAATAACAATGCATCCCCCACATAAAAAAAATTCAACAATATTTGTGATTAATTTGTGAATGATAAACATTAGACAAACTTTCCCTCAAATAATTGATGGGAGTGTGAAAAAAAGACCCGTGAAATAGGCTTTTTCTTCAAGTTTACAATAAGATGAATACACAAGACAATATATGCAAAAATAAAGGAAGATAGTGGGATTGGAAAGGGCACACAGCCCTTCACTACCCAAATGACTTTTTGAAGCAAAGATATATACACAATCTAATTATTACTTGTTTACTTTTGTGATTATTAAATACATAAATTAAAAGAAATTGTGCCATGTTAATGGCCCTACAGTGTTGAAGTTGAAAAGGACACTATTGTAACTTGCACCAAAGAATACAATCCCTTTTGATGTGACCTTTTTCTTTCATTCAATGCATGGTAGTAGTAAATAAAGTTGTTCATTTAGATTTATCTATATTTATAAATAATTAATTTTAATTTATTAATTTAATATTTTTTTATAAAATTTAAGTTTAGAAAATTTAATATATTTTTTATTATTTGCATAATATTAAATTATATAATATATAAAAATATAAAATAAACTTGATTTATGTTTTATATAGATTTATTTTTTTGAATAATTTCATTATATGTTTTAATCATATTTATTTTTTTACATAATGTCTAAAACTACCATTAATTCTTTTTCAATTTATAAATAAAAAAAATAATACCTTTCAACATACTTAAGTTTACGTTTTTCTAATATTCATATAATTTAAAAAAAGTTTAAAAAAATGTACTGATAATCCAATCTAATAATTAGGCTTGGTTCCCAATTCCCAAATTTTAAAATCATTTGATTTGATTGGAACGGACATTTAATTTTGGTGAACTAAAGTTTAGGTGCAACCAAAAATCATTCTAAAGTAATTGTGTATGTGCTATAGAAGTTGTGAATATGATGTTCCAATGCCAGCTTTTGATGGCCCTACATTCATTCAAGGACATGATTAGAAAGCTTCATAATTGAGCAAATTTCTCTGTTAAATACCTCAAAATTTAGCTCGTGAACAAGGTCTAATCTCACATTTATAAACAAACAAAAAAATCTTTTGCCTATTTTACAAGCTGAGAAATTTCTACACAAGTGCTATAATGTTACTTGAAAAAAGAGCCAAAAGTTGAAAAGAAGGATATGATGGGTATCATCATTTTCCCTGAAAAAAAAAGGAAAAAAAATTATCTACCATTCATTTCCAATCTTCTTCTCCTAAAATTTACTGTTTGAATGCAAATAATTTTCTGAGATATTTTTCCTGAGAAAATTCTGCTATATCCAATCAGGATTTTGGTGTACAATTCCTCTCCTCCCCTATAGTTTAGGGGTAGCAAATAGACTTGCATTTTTCAAAGCTTACCAAAACAACATGATTTCATGTACCAACACAATTCATTTATGATCACACCTTACCCCCCTCGGATTCCCTGACTGCAAGAAAACATAAAAAAGACTTTTGAGTGTTATTAGATGCTTGGAAACTGTACATCAATGCCAGTTTACAAACTACATGTCCATTTCACATTAATTTGGAGAATGGGGAATTTGGAACTTTACTAATTTCCTATAGAATAAATAAATATACTAAATTAGTCAAAAGAATTGGATAAGGACTAGGTTTGTTTGTTTTTTCCTGGGTTGGGAGGATGTGAAAATTTTAACTAAAAAAATTCACTTCCAATGAATTTTACTATCCAATTCAATTATTTCCAACTTCATTAATCTTAATATCAAACAGTCACCCAGAGTACAAAATAAGTTGACGTTAATTAAATTAATAAAACTATAAAAACAAAATCATAATTTTTTTTATGTTTTATACTTTTTAATATATTTTATTTATTATATACAGATTCAAATATTTATAAGTTTAAATACCATACTTGTGAAAGCTAATATCTTTTACTGTTTTTTCCGAAGTCATAATTTAATCTATTTTTTTTAATTTTAATATCGTATATATTTCATATGTTATTGTTAATTAATTTTAAATTATATATTTATTTTTAAGTACACTTTTGTGATCTAAATTTATGGTTTCCACATATATACGCATGTGATAAGATTTCTAGTAATACTAATCATCTTTATTCTCAAAGGTAAAACCAAAAATTTTTTAAGAAAGATCAAGGCAAAACTATAAAATATTAGAATTTTGTGTTACTTAAATTATTGATTATTAATTTTTAAAAGAGCCAAATTTCTTTTATTTCTTAAAAATAAAAAAGGCTTAAAATTAAAATTTTCATTTAGCTAGAGAACAAAGCCCCCTTGCTTATCCTTATTATAATTTTTGCTAGTAAAACTTTAGTAATACGTTTAATTATTCAAATTATTTTCGTATGAGTTTTTTTGAGACAAAACTCCAAAACAAACATTATTATGTATTAAATTCTGCTTGTGAAGTTGAAAAATTCTATTAACTGTAAGCAGAACACTAATTTTTTTTTATATCTAAAAATCATATTAAATTTTAGATAAATTTAAATTTGAATTAGATCCAAGAGTTGAACGAAGATAAGCTCTTTCAACATTAATTTTATTATTGTTCACCTAAATTTAACTATGGATTATAGATACTTTAAAGGCAAATTCACCAATTTAGCTTATTCTAGTAATACGTTTAATAATTTGATTTCTTTATTTTGGACACGAGACCCGAATAAAATATTTCAACGAAGACGGGGGCTTCCAAGGTTGTTTTCATTGTTCGCCTAACTATGAATTATGTTCTACTTTCTCAATTACGTGGTTTTGGTTTATTACGAGGAAGATTCAAAGTACCTTCTTACATTAAATAATAACTTTTGTTTGTTTTAGATTATATTTTAATCATTTATATTTGAAATATTATGCTTTAGTAACTTATGTTATCGTTTTGTTACGAAGTTATTACTCTACCGTTAAGCTTTGTTACCTCCATAACAACGGTTCTATGTGACAGTCCAATTAAGTTTTAAATGTCAACTTGGATATCCTATGTGGCAGTCCAAATTAAATTTATTTAATTAAAAACTTATTTTCATCCCAACAACTAGACATCTAAGTTGGCATTTAAAACCCATTTAGACTGCCACGTAGGACTGTCGTTATGGAGGTTACGAAGTTTAACGGTAGAGTGACCACTTCGTAACAAAACAATAACGTAAGTGACTAAAATATAACATTTCAAACATAAATGACTAAAATATAATATGAGGCAAACAAAAGTGACTATTTTTATAGTTTACCCATTCTTTTTACATTTTATAAAAAAAATGGTGATTTTTTATCCCTCTACTATACCTAAAATTTAAAATTAATTTTTATTCTTGAATGTATATAATAACTTGGTCCTTATTTTTTTTATAATGTATAGTCAAAATAGTTAATGTTGTTGACTACTGTAATTAATTTTTTTGCATGAATGTTTTTAAAAATATTATTTTAACAAAAAAAAGTTATCTTGGCATGAGTTATCAAAATTATTAATCGGATTAATTATTTTGATTAACTAATGATATAATTTTTTCACTTTTTTAGTTATTATAAGATAATAGTAAAATTGTAGTTTCGATTTCTCTACCATGCTAACAGTAGATATTTAGTCTTTATACATTAATTTAACATAATTTGATCATTTACTTTTACAATGTCATTAATTACTCCAAATAATTTACATCATGTGATAGTTATCTTATTACTTTACCATCACATACTTTGTATGTTAACAAGTGTCCAATAATAATAAAAATTATTTGTAGTTGAAAGATTAAAAATGATGTTTTCAACTATCAACCTTTTGTTTATATATATTTATAACCATGACAAAATGACATACCAACAGATTTTTTCAATACATTATCATTATACCACGCTGAAATTTTAGATTTAATCTTTACTTCAACTTTTTGACATAGTTTGTGTCGAAACTATTTTTTGTTTGTTTGAAAAACAGGGCCGACTTTAAAAACATGGAGTCGCCACCAATCTTTTTTGAAGTGTGATTGGGTCACCTTATAAAACATTTGGTCTACGAATTTTAAGAAAACAGGTCCGGGAGTTGGTTACGCACAAGGAAGGATTAACACCCTCGCAACGCCCAAAATTGGTACCTTATTGATTGATTAATGTCCTAATATTGAAAATTGAAAGAGATTTTAAAATACGAATCCATGAGAAAATGTTTGGATAATTCGAATTGGATATCGAAATTCTCTTGTTCCGAAAGAATGAAATATCACATCCAGTACATTAGGATACGATGTTTCAAACCTTTGACACCAAGATCATTTCATGATTTCCAAAATTCATGCATTGCAATTTTAAAAGGGTACTCCGTTATTTGGCTAAACAAAAAAAAAAACCGAAACCCAACACGTTACGGCACGATCCCTTGAATTTCCAAACATGAAATATTGCCTTATTTTTGAAGTTAAGAAAACACGGTCAAAATCTTAAAAGGATATTTAGTCATTTGGACGAACTGAAAATCGAAACCCAGCACGTTAGGGCACGATTTCCTGAACTTCCAAACACAAAATATTACCTTTGTAAAAACACTTTTTATGAGTTTGGGTAAAAAAGTGGAGAAAAAAAAGATAAAGTCAATGTAACCTTTAAAATAGAAAATCGGTTAAAACGTAAAAATGGTCATACTTAGCGAATAGTGATAATGTAAACATGATAATAGTAACGAGCAACATAACCTTGCAGGCATATAAAGACGTAAATAAATAAATAGGTAAGTTCATAATATGGATAATATATCATAAGACAATAATGAGAACAATAATAAAATAAAATGGAATGAGCAAAAATAATAGAAGGAACAATAAATAAAGTAACCCAAAAAAATATTAGTAAAGGCTTAATTTAAAATATCGAATAGGCATATAAAAAATAAGTAGGAAAGTTTTTTAGAAAAATATAATAATAATAATAAAAGGAAAATAACAATACTATATTAATAATAATATGTTAAAAAACAGAAAACAATAATAATAAATATAACGATAAGAATGAAAGAAAATAATAATAAGGAAAAAAATAATAGAGATCATAATAATAACAATAAGAAAAAGACAATAATACGTTAATATACTTACTAACAATAATAATGTGAAGGGTAGAAATTTATACTACATTCATAAAATTAATTATCGTAGGTTAAAAAATATTGAATAAAACAACACAAAAAGAAGATAATAATGAAAAAATAACCGAATTTAAAACAATGGGGCCAAATTGGGATTAAAGCAAAATCATGGGGTTAAATTATAATAAATAAATAAATAAAAAGGATTAAAATCAAAAGAAGCAAACAAGCCGAGGGCCAAGGGGAAAAAAAACCAATTTCTGAACACGCGTCCTTTCCTAGAGGATCGGCGCATCAGGGACCAAATTGAAACGCCTAGCAAATTGCTGTGGCCGAATTAAAAAAACAATAAAAGGTAACAAATGGACTAAATTGAAGCAGATTGAAAAAGCGGAAGGACCAGGGCTATAAATAGCCCATTTGGTAAAAACGCGCGGATCCTCCCTGCGGTTCGGGTCGCGCGGGCTGGATATAGGCAAAACGGCGCTGTTTTGGGCTATTGAACTCAGCCCTAAACATAAAAGTTAATTTTTTTTTTTTTAAAAATCTTCATTTCCTTCATTTCAGCAGAAAAAAAAAATAAAAGCTTTCAAAAATGCTCTCTCCTTGGCCCAAACTCTGGCCAAGGTCCGGCGACGGTGGCCGGAAATCAAAAAAATGTAAGTTTTTTCCTTTTCTTTTATATGGTTTATTTAAATATTCATAGTAAAAAAATAGAAACAAAAATTCTATAGGTAGGCAGATTCAAAAAATAAATAAAAAAAAGGGAAACTAAAAAATGAAAAAAAAAAAAGTAATAAACCTTGGCTGCTATATATTCTGTGTTTTCGTTTGTGGGGTATTTTTGCTCTTGTATCTATCAAAAATCCTCCTCTTTTACATGTTTTATTTCGGCTTTTTATAGCCTTTTTCTTTACAACTAATCTCCCTATTTCGTAGGTGTCAACGTCGTGGAGGTGCACGATGCGGAGGTACGGGGCGACGTTGATTAAAAATTAGTCCACAAATTAGTCCTGCATTTTTATTTTTAAAAATTAATTCCTCTACTTCTAAAATTTCAAAATTTTCAAAATTCAAGTTCAATTACAATGTTAATTTTTGTTAAATTACATGACTACTAAGAGAGCATTTCTTTTTTATTTCAAAATACCACACCAACAAGTTTAACAAAAAATTTAACAATGTAACAATTTGACCTAAATTTTGAAATCTAAAAAATAGAACAATTAAATTCTTGAAAATATCAGTACAGGGATCGATGGCATATTTTAACCAAAATAACAATATAATCAAGTTAAATGTTAAATGCATAACTGTAGCACTCCACACCTAACCCGATCGCTAGATTCAAATATGAGTCACTATATTCGTTGTTGAAACAACTTGAACTATCTTCTATTTCAAATCAAATACAAATATCAAGCTTTTATCACATTATACAAAACATTCATTTTGATTAAAAACAAATTCAAGTCATTTTAAACACTTTAGAATCGTTTTTAAACAAGTTCTAGGTGCTTGGGGATGATCAAGACCAAGTTCGGGTCTCCGGGAGTCAAAACAAGTCGAAATAGGGGAGGGATCCCTATCTGCCATACGTGTATCTGTAGAAGTCCCGGCTACTGATTTACTTGTACCGATACATCTTACCACTTGCATCGGTAGAAGTTTGTCAGGATCCAAAAAATCACCCTAAAACACACCTCATTTGATCTAAAACAATACCAAATCATTTCTAAACATTATGAAACACTAAATACAAGTTTTAAACACCATGTAAGCATCTTTAAACACATTCAAACATGAACATCACTTTACCAATTTCATACTTCAATTTAATCTACTTGACATGGAAGCAACCAATGATTGATAGCATAGCATTAATTTAAGATCATGCATCTCAACTTAATCACATAATCATATCATCGAACACTTAGATTATTGAACATGTTTAACTAGTATTTTTTGAAGCATAGAAGATACCAAGGCATCATAATTGACTCCAAAAAACTAAATTACAACACTAGATACATGCCGACTCTATTTTAGCATTCAACTTACGATTCAAACATTATTGAGCTGAGATTTGACACCTGGATGATGCCAACCTTCTTGAATCCACGAGACCTAATTGAAACCTGCGCACAGGAACAAACAAATCCGCACACTAAACAAGAGAGCTCAATGGTGCTAACATAATTCGAAAACAATGTATATAATAAAATTTAAACATATAAATTTGATATAAAATCATTTTTAACAAGTGTATATCAAGGAATCTTTGTTTCATGTTCTTTACTAAAACTTTCATACCAAATTCATGCTCGAGTTAAGTCTTGTATAACATCATCTCATTATGCCTTTAATGCCATGCACTATCATATCTAGTATCATCAATTAGATTTAAGCATAACATCAATACTATCTCAATTTAACTAATAATCATATGGCATTCTCATACGACTATTGATATCTCAACATCATGATTCAAAAGGCATTTCATATACAAATATTCATTTTCTCATTTCATGATCGAATCCATTGATTCATTTTATAACCATATCGGCCCTCGGGGCTCATAATATCCGAATCGCATGGTTTTTCACATGCTATCTTTCCATGCTTTAATAATTCATTTTCAATTTCCACAATCAATATTTAACATTAAACTTCTAATGTTATTAAGCAAATCACATGATTTATAATCCCTATTAACCAAACACAGAGTCAAGATGGATACACGGATCAACCAATCATTACACCAAAATAGCTGACACTCAGTGCATCATCGGTACGTTCGAAATAATGTGCACTCCGCGCCTCATCGGTATGAACCCAAGTAATATATGTAAATGTGCCCAGCACCTCATTGGTTAAAACCAAAATAAACCCCATACACTAATCCTATATCATGCCAACTATATCTGACTCTATCCGAGACCGTTAATTGTATTCAATATTTCAAAGTATATATGTTCCACATGTTATTAACTTTTATATATCAAATTCATATCTCTCTAAAATCATTTATCATTTCATAACATTAGTATTCTTTTATATCTCATATACAATCAATATGGCAATTCACATATCATTTACATCAATTTCATGCTTTTATATATAACCTACTTAAGTATTCGTACTTTCACATATCAATATCACATTTATCTCATAGTTACATTTTCACATCAAGATACGTATACATACAAATACACAAACTATCATCACATTATAATCATTCATCATATATACTATCATCATAGTTTTCACAAGTTCACAACCATAAAATACTTACCAAATCATGAGACAAGTAGGGTCATTACCTTAATCAAGCTATTTCATAACAAGTCATATATATATATATATATATAATATTCAAATCATGAAACCACAAACTGGATAAAGCTACTCGTCTACGGTTTTCGCCTTTCCTTTATCTCACGACGTCCCGACGCCGTCTTTAGCTACGTATGATAATTCGATTATTGACGCGATATTAGTTTTCATACAAACACATCAATTAAACATAAATTGCATTTTATTCATTTTAGCCCCTATAAGCCCTAATATCCAAAATGCTTGTATTTTTCGATATCTAATATCAAATCAAAATTTAATTTCATATTTTTTCATTAGGGACCCAAAGCTTTAAATCTACAACAAAATTTTCTAATCGCTTTCAGTTTATTTAATTTGATCCCTAATGTCATAAAATTAATTATAGGTTTTAGTTGAATTTCTAATCAAATCCAACACTTTTCTCTACTTTCTAACTTAGTCCTAATATAATTTAAGCTAATCCTTCAAAAATCTATTACTATCAATTTTAATTTCATGAAAACTCATTAATGGAAACTTGGATTTAACTTGACAATTTGGAAATCTAAAACATGGGTATGCTTAGTTGATAAAATATCTATAACAATCTCAGGAAAATAACTTGGTTACCTTGGTTATTTGGGACCGAAATTTGAAGAAAACTTAACCTTCTTTTTCTCTTTTCTATTTGGTTTGAGAGGCAGGAGATAATATTTTTGTTTTTCTCTCACCTACTTGCTCACCATATATATATATAGATTAACATGGTTATTAACTTAGTTAACTAATAATTAGCTATACTTTAATAATAGTTAGTGGGAAGTGTTGACATACCTAGCACTTAAATATTGACATGAATCATAAATGGCTCAATAACTCCAAGGTCCCCAGTTTAATTACTTATTAAACCCTCAAGCATTTTCTAAATTAAAACTTAATAGCGATTGCACTTTTACAATTTAGTCTCTGTACTATAATTAATGATTTTCTCGATTTAATTACTCGACCATTTAATAATATATTCTCATACTAAATGTGTAAATCCTCCATTCATAAACTCAATTTATGGTATCCAGTTTTGGAATCACATTTTTCAACACCAGCTAAAATCGGGTCGTTACAATAACTCTCAATTAAAGCACACTAAGTCAATATAAAAATTCCATTCAAGCACTAGTTTAATACACTCACATCAATTATTCATTACATAATTAACTTAGCATGAATCGCCATATAAATAGACAATATGACATTCACTTCATAAATGATTTTTATCAAGTATCAATTAAAGCACACTAAATCGATATAAAAATTCCATTCAAGCACTAGTTTAATAAACTCAAATCAATTATTCATTACATAATTAACTTAGCATGAATCGCCATTAATATATAAATAGACAATTTGACATTCACTTCATAAATAATTTTTATCAAGTATCAATTAAAGCACACTAAATCGATATAAAAATTCCATTCAAGCACTAGTTTAATAAACTCAAATCAATTATTCATTACATAATTAACTTAGCATGAATCGCCATTAATATATAAATAGACAATTTGACATTCACTTCATAAATAATTTTTATCAAGTATCAAGCTAAATGCTGTCATGTCATATACATATAAAAATAAAAATATGCTAATATCACCATTTAGATGACCAATGACTAATCATATAGCTCCATTTTTTTAATTAAATTGTCCAATTTTGCCTAATACCAAACTATCAGAATAAGATAATGGAAGTAAGTGACACTGCCTTGCCTTTAAAGTGTTGACACCATCTTTGAGGTGTCCATACACATATATCAGTAGCATCACCTTTAAGGTGTCATAGACTCGTAGTACCACTCTAAGGTGCAAATATATATAATGTCAACATCACGGTACTGCTAATTTCTATCCCTATTGGCACGCTAATGTATCCTTGACCTATAGTTTAAGTCCAGGCTTTTTACACCCATATTATTTTAGGTAGACAATATGCTCAGCATAAATTAATAGTTTACAAATTCCAAATTCAGTATACTCCTAATATGCCATCAATATACCAATTCCATAAACATAAGCAATCAAATTAAAGACATTTTTTCCATCATGATCAAATATTCAATTTACACCTAATATGACATCAATATACCAGTTTCCCATAAACACAAGCCATTAAATTCAAGTTATTTCTATTATGGCCAAATATCCAATATACAACAAATATGCTATCAATACACCAATTTTCCATTTTTTATCATTTAAATCCAAAGATTAGATAAGTCATGTTTCCCATTTCACACAACAAAAAAGAGATATGTAATGTTTGGATTGTATCAAATGGTAAAAATGAAAAATTGACACATTGATGGTGTATTCGGCCATGATGGTAATATCTTGAATTTAAGGGCTTGTGTTTCTCTTGTAAATGAGCCATACTGTGGATTTTTCTATTCTTCTGTCTTCCAACCTATGCGTGGGAAAGGAATACAAACGTGCTAAGCATAAAGCTTAATAGTGCACACTTTAATTTTAGTCACTAAATGAATAGCACTCTATAGAAATGAATCTGACAAATATAGTAACACAATCATGTATCAAATAAGAAAATCCCAATCAATATACACACTAAATCAATAAAGGCATTTCAACCATTAATTTAATCTTCCTACATCATTTATTTATTAACAAAATTAATTCTAACATGAATCACCTTTAATATACAAATCAATAGATAAACTGGCATTCATTTCACAAATAAATGTCAAAGTATCAATTCAGACATCATCATGTCATATATATATATATATATATAGGCTTAATACCTTGGACCCCTATACAATAGGTAAATTGTTTGTTCGGCACCTCAAGAAGTTTTTTAGTCAGTTTATACCTGCACTTCCATTCCGTCAAGAAAAAAGCTCCACACTCACCTTCACCAAAAAATACTCCAACCTGCCTCCACTGTTTCAAAAAGGAAAACACTCCATTCGGAGTGGGGTGGTTCGGAATCCACTGGGCAGTTTAGTTTTGCCATCCCCAGTCTATGGGAAAGGATAAGAGAAGTATTCATTGGAGGAGTTCGAAGAACATTTGTGAGACTAAACTATGAGGAGGTATGGGATTCAAAGATATGTTTGCATTCTACAAAGCTTGTTTTGCTAAGGAGGTAGGGATGGAGACTGCTAAAGAATAATAACTCTTTGGTAATGTGCTAAAGGCAAAATATTAACCAACAACAATTTCTTGGATGCAAACCTCAGACAAAATCCATCATTTACATGGAGCAATATATGGAGTGTGAAGGATGTGGTGGAGGCTGGGGTAAGATGCAGGGTGGGCAATGGGGTAAAAGCATTCAGGTATGAGATGATAAATGGGTTGCTAGCAATGCTACATATAAAGGGCAAACCACAAGAGATAACACATGCACCATTTTCTAGGTTAATGAGTTAAATAGATACAGAACCTAAGCAGTGGAGATGCAACTTGAACAATAGCCTTTTTCTAATCTTGGAGGATGCTCATAAAATTCATTGTCTTCCTATTAGTGCACGTGGATTAGAGGATGAGCTGGTTTGAAATTTGAATAAATACGGAGCATACCCAGTCAAGAGTGGTTATAACATGATCATGGCTAATGCAAGGGAGAATGTAGCTATATCACAAACCACTCAAGAGGAAAATGAGCTAGCTTTTCAAGAGGTTATGGGGGAGATTGCGAAGCACGGCTGGAATCTTGCCTGGAACACGCAGGGATATCTGGTTCTAGAGAAACAAATTCATACACGGACTGGAATGTCGGAAAGAGGGTCTAAAGCAATTCATAACTTCATACCTGACGGAATGCAAATCGCTAACACCAGCAAAGCCTCCTAGCCCTGAACCGAGAGTAGCTCTCTAGAAACCTGTGCAAGAACCGACAATTATATTCTACTTTGATGCGGCCGTTGATATAGAACAAATAGTAGGAGTTAGTGGGCATCGTGGACAAAAATCACCGTGGTGAATGGACTTAGCAGCATGAACGATAAAAATTCCCAATTGGACATGACCACATGCAAGCTACCAAGCACTGAAATTTGCTAGTATTAGGGCCTTTTGACATAGAACCAGAAGGGGATACTTACAATTATCGATGATGGGCCAACTTTGGGACGTTTAGATCCTGCAAATCCGTGAGGGGAATAAGACAGCACAATTGTTAGTTAGCCAAGTTTTAGTTTAGGGGTTTCTGAAAACTGCTTTTGGCTCGAGGAAGAGGCATACTATTTGGCTAATGCTGTTGGAAACAAACGGTCCTTTCTCTATTTAATTAAGCTAAACCAATATTTAGGTTAAAATATGTTCTTAGTCCCTATAGTATTTATATATTTGAAATTTAACCTTTCTATTTTTATTTTTAAATTTTTTTATTTTTCACATTTCAAATTTTAGATCTAATAATTAACCCGGTTAACCCAGTTAAAAATTTTCTGCTGTGACATTTTGAAGGAAAGAAATACTCATTTAATAACTGTGTAATAAAAAAATAATATTGAATTAAACCTAAATTTGAAGAAAATTTTAACTATATCAATAATTGAACTTACATTTTTTAAATTTAAAAAATAGAAAGACCAAATTCCTTTAAATAAAAGTAAAGTGACTAAATTTTAAATTTACAAACTAGAAATGTTATTATAAATAATATTATTATTTGGCATAAGATATTATTTAGTCTTTTAACTTGGCAACTTTTTCTAACTTAGTCCTTAAACTTTTTTTTTTTTAATCCACATTAGAGCTTGACAAATTTTTTTAATTTTGGTCATGACATGGCATTTTAAGATTGTGCAACATCATAACAAATTTAGGGACTAAATTAAAAAAATTACCAAATTTAGGATTAATTATTGTTTTTTTGCGATTATCAGCAAATATACTCTAATCTTAAGGACAAACTAGGAATTTCGTATTATAGATTTTGCCTTTATGCGTTCACGTCGTTGAGGAAAACCAAAAAAAACGAGAGTGAGACATAAAAGGAAAAAGAAAAAAAAATACAAGAGAGAAAACGAAGGAAAAAAAGTGTTGCAAAGGCGAAGGAGTGATTGTTAATGTTGGATGTAATTTCTTTGCATTGCGAGAAGGAGAGGTTTAAAGGTCTGCCATTGTATAGCTTTTCTTCTGCAATGGCGTTTTGCTTCATTGTGACCTCTGCCCTCACCCATTCATTTCCTATAAAAACGAATTAAATTTCATATAAAAAAGGCATTTTGATAACAAATTCTCTACTGTTGTAGAGAAAAGGGAGAGATACATTTGGTACGGTTAGAGAGAGGAGCGAGCGAGGGAGAGAAACAGAGAGAGAGGGGGGGGAAGAGCTAGGAGTGTGAAACTGAGGCAGGGATTTGGAGGAAAACTTGAGATGGCAATTTGTTTCGCATTGTCTTGTGGAAGGATCTAGGGTTTATTGGCTCTGCCTCGGATCTGAATCTAACCAGAAAAAATGGTCAGCATTTGTTTTCCCTGCGATTTCAAGTTTTTTTTTTTCACTTTTCATGTATTTGCATCACAGTTAAATGTAAAGTGGTTGTTCTGTTAATTTTAGATTCAGTTTCATGAAAAAGGAGATAGCTCATTTAGCTCCAAATGAACTAATCAAAATTAAAAATTATTGTTACTCTTTCCCCCCCTAAATGGTGATCCTTTTGTTGTTGTATAGATTTAGAGATGTTTATTATTTAAATGAATTACTATTTTTTTTTTCTTTTTGCTATTTATTTTGTCAAGACTAATTTATTTTTATGAGAAAATATAGTTTTGTTTGTAATTCCAGTTACTAGAGCTGCATTTCTGTTTTTCTTTGTCTGTAAGATTTTTTAGAGTTAGTAATCTGTACATTGTTTTTTCTTTTAAATTAATAGAAAGTAGCTCTTTTATTTACTTTATGCAATTCAATAAATAATATACCCTTTTTTTGTGAAGTAGCTAACTAAAATTAATGGTAGTTTAGAAAGGTTTGATGTTCACAGCTTTAGCCCTGTTCTTTGTTGGGATCATGTTTTGTGGCTTGAATTTGTTATTTCCAAGTCGCAAATTAAATAAATTTTGACTTGTTAATGCAAAGACATTAGAAATTTGTTTTAGAGAATTGTGTGAGATGCATAGAAATCAAAGTTTAGTTTCTCCAATGTGGCATTGGATGGTGGTGACTAAACACACCGTTCAACATTTTTGCTGGTCCTACGTATCTACTTGCGTAATCAATACAATTTGGTTTCATGTTTCATTGTTTGAGATGAGTCTCTTTTCTTTCAAATTGATATGCTCAAGATTTGACATGGCCTTGCAGGTTGCTCCATCCAGTATTCTTGTTGGATCTCATGTTTGGGTGGAGGACCCAGATGTAGCTTGGGTAGATGGAGAAGTAAAGGAAGTTAAGGGGGAAGAGATTACAGTAGATTCTACATCAGGGAAGACAGTGAGTGCTTGTTCTCAGGATTTTATGTGATTTGCTTTTTTGTTCTCCACCCCCCCCCCCAACACACACACTTCTTGCGTGGAGGACATTTTTTTCTTTCTTTTGTGCTTGGCATCGTGATTCGTGATTCATGATTCATGAAACATGTATATGTGTTTTAAACTGAAACCGAAGAACCAAAGAATCGGTGAATATGACATCACTGGCAGCCATAGTTTAATGAACTTCAATGTATCTAAGCTGTTACTGAATTTCTTAGGTGAGACAATAAGATGATTTTAATCAGATCTAGAGATTAATTTTCCATACGTTTTTCTAAACAACAAAATACTGCTATAAAAAGCACAGATGGCAATGGTATGGTCTCTTACTATTTGGTTGCCAGTCAGGTTTGAAGAAACATAGTAGACGTTATCGGAGAAGTTGGTGGAATTTGAGGTTAATCTGACCTTATTGATAGGATATTTTTAGGTCAGGTGAGATATAAGCTCATGATGCTCATTTAGAGAAATTAGAGAGGAAAATCCCTAACTTCTGAATTAGTCATATATATTGAATTCTTTAGACCTTGTTGATGGGATATTTTTAGGTCAGATTCTAAGCTCATGATGCTTACCACAATAACTTTGAGAAATTTTCAGGACTCAGGTTTTTCTAAGTCATAATCTGCTAAAGATAACTAAGGGCTTGAATTATGGATTTTTTTTCTTATATTTAGGATGCAAGAGTTATCATGTGCATTCAAGGTGAATGATGTGTCTGATAAAAGTTGTGGTAAACTGAATGCTGAAGTAAACAGCTTTATGATGCAAGGGAAGCTATGGAAATTTCTTTTACTTTCTGACTTCCTTAGCGGAAGTCGTGTTTTCAAAGCTGCTGGTTTGAAACTTCGTGTTCAGCTTATGTATGTTCTATGTAGATATTTCAATGGTAAATCGTATTTTCTTTATATATTATTAACATGGTTCGATGCTTCAGCTAACAGCATCTGTTATCTTTTCAAGCTCTAATTTCATTCACTATATATGCCAGCCTGTATTAGTTCTTTCTTTATTTAGTCATTGTTTTGGTGCATGAAATTGGATTTTGAAAGGTTTGTGGCTTTTGTATTCCTTTCATATTGTGTAGATTGTTGCCAAAACATCTAATGTCTATCCAAAGGACCCTGAATTTCCTTCATGTGGTGTTGATGATATGACAAGGCTAGCATATTTGCATGAACCTGGGGTTTTGCAGAATTTAAAATGTCGATATGATATCAATGAAATATATGTAAGTATTAACAGCAGGTTTGCACCCCTTTACCTTTTTTTAGTGTTTGATATATTATGATGTTATGGCATTGGTTACCCAGATTAAGTACTTTGCATCATGAGTCACTTAATGCAGTCCTTTGACTGTGGTTTATGATGGTCGAGTGTGAATATGTTGCTTTAATTTGTTGTGTGCCTGTTTTTTTTCTAGAGATACATGTTATTGTTTGAAGCTAAATGTGCTGATGTTTATTCCAGACCTACATGGGAAATATATTGGTTTCTTTAATTTGTTGCGTTGCTGTTTTTTTTTTTTTCTAGGGATATGTATTGTTGTTTGAAGCTAAATGTGCTGATGTTTATTCCAGACCTACACAGGAAATATATTGATTGCTGTGAATCCTTTTCGAAGACTGCCACATTTATACAGCAGTCATATGATGGAACAATACAAAGGGGCAGCTTTTGGTGAGCTGAGCCCACATCCGTTTGCTGTTGCAGATGCTTCATATAGGTAAAGCATTTTTATGCTTCCCTTATCATAAAGTTCTTTTTGCATTCTTCATGTGCTTATTGATGTAATAAGTGTTCTGAACAGACACATGATCAATGAGGGGATAAGCCAATCAATTTTGGTAAGTGGGGAAAGTGGAGCTGGTAAAACAGAGAGTACAAAGATGCTTATGCGCTATCTAGCCTATATGGGAGGGAGAGTCAGCAAGGCAGAGGAACGCTCTGTGGAGCAGAAGGTCTTGGAGGTAGCTCAAACTAAATAATTTAGTTTTGCTATTTGTGTGAAATTTATGAATTTGATGTTGCTTTCTTGGTTGTATGGTTCTCCATTGTCCTTCTTGGAAAATGAGATTGCTTGAATAATTTCTTTTCCTAATGATTTTTATCCTCATTTGTAGTCTAATCCTGTTCTGGAAGCCTTTGGCAATGCGAAGACTGTCAGAAACAATAATTCAAGGTTTGAAATCTACATTTAGGGCATAGGATATTCCACATGCCTTGAGGATTTTTTTGCCAGTCCCTTCTTTTAGTTGGTGAAAGGCTTTCCCTGACTGATTATAATGTAATTGCAGTCGCTTTGGCAAGTTTGTGGAAATTCAGTTTGATCCAAGGGGCCAAATTTCTGGAGCTGCAATAAGGACTTACTTGCTAGAACGATCTCGTGTTTGTCAGGTGTCTGACCCGGAGAGAAACTATCATTGCTTTTATATGCTTTGTGCTGCACCGCCGGAGGTAATGGTGTCTCTGATTTTTCTGCATTTGGCTTCACAGAGAAATCCTAGTTTATTTTGTAACGCTAGTTACAGAAAAAAAATCACAGTAGAAGTCTTGCTCTAGCTGAAGCTTTTCAGTTGTTTAGATCTAGTTTTCTTGAAAAACAAATTTTGCCTCAATAATTGTAATTCTTTTGTTAATTTAAGAAGAAAAAGAGAAGAAAAAAACTGCTGGCTGCTGCCAATTGGGGCTGCTGTTGAACAGAAAAGAGAGAAAAGAAATGGGAGAAAAATTCTGAATAAAATGCATAAACATTTTTCTTTCTTACAGAGGTATTTATACACTCAAAACAAATACAAAATAAGGACAGAAATCTCTACAACTCTAATTGGCAGCCTAAATCATATAATTACAATCCCTAATTTTATGCAAAAAATTATAGCATATCTTAACAATTCTTTTAAACTGAAACATAGTGTTGAAGGAAAGGGATGATCTTAAATTGCTGAAAGTAGGTCTCTGGTAATATAGCTTGCAGCACCCTCAAGCTCTAAGGGTTGGGTTATCAAATTCTTGTCATTTTTTTCCAAAGAATTTTCTTTTTGTGTCAAAGTATGCAGGGCCCATTTTCAGACTTCCATTTCCAAATGTGGTTAATGCAAATAAAAATTATTTTTGGGTCCTCATAATACCTCTTGTAACATGACAATTTCATATTTGCCTATGTTGACTGGTTTTTTGTTACCAAAGAGGCATCTAACTCTCTTTTGGTCTTTTTCCTATCAGGAAGTTGAGAAGTACAAATTGGGAAATCCACGAACTTTTCATTATTTAAACCAGTCAAATTGTTTTGAGCTGGATGGCGTAGATAGTTCTAAAGAGTATCTTTTAACTAAGAGGGCTATGGATGTTGTTGGTATCAGTCAGGGAGAGCAGGTAATGCATTTTGTTTGTTATTTAGTTGGAATAATGTCACCTTTTTTTTTCTTTATAATCTCTGCCATGTCAGGATGGAATATTCCGAGTTGTGGCTGCAATTCTTCATTTAGGAAATATTGAGTTCAAAAAGGGACAGGAAATAGATTCTGCTGAACCTAAGGATGATAAATCTCGGTTCCATCTAAAAACCGCAGCAGAGCTATTAATGTAATTTGTTATTACTATTGTTTTCCTTAAACATCCATGCCTTTGTCCTCATATGCAGAATTGAATGGAAAAACTCAAATATGTGTCTCTCTTTAGGTGTAATGAGAAGGCTCTTGAAGACTCCCTATGCAAACGTGTTATGGTGACTCGTGATGAGAGCATTACAAAATCGCTTGACCCTGTTTCAGCAGCTCTCAGCAGAGATGCTTTGGCAAAAATTGTTTATTCAAAATTATTTGACTGGTAACTTTCAATGTACCAGATGGATTCGCTCTAGTGACACACGCATACACTGATTCAAAACATCCATCTATAGTTATTTCTTAACACTTTGTACTTTGGTTCCTCAGGCTTGTGGACAAGATAAATGTTTCTATTAGTCAGGATCCTGAATCAAAATCGTTGATTGGTGTTCTGGATATTTATGGATTTGAGAGTTTCAAGACAAACAGGTGCTTAACCGGTATGCTTTGTTTTCGTCATTCAGAAATCAATTTTTTTTCATGACATCCCTCTATATTTTTTATGATTGGGATGTCTAGTTAAGGGAATTCAATATTTAAAGGCCATGATGTGTCAAATCCCTTAATGACTATGCTGGGTGTTGCTGATCAAATTTGGGGATATTTTTGCTTCTCTTTCTTGGCTAGAGTGATCACTAGTCTTTATTTTTTCTTCCTGGATGATTGCAGCATTAAATACCTTTTAAAGCTCATTTTGCCTGCATGTTTGTGCCAGTTTTTCAAGTTTTGCAGTGTGGATTCCTTAGTTTCCCTACATCAATACTTACACAATTTTTGAAATTTTCATTGTATGCAGTTTTGAGCAATTTTGCATCAATTTGACAAATGAAAAGCTGCAGCAGCATTTTAATCAGGTTTATGCATTATATTGATTCTAATGTATTTAGGATATTGTCAGCTTTTAAAACTATCTTAACATAACTGTGATGTCATTTGCCAGCATGTTTTTAAGATGGAGCAGGAAGAATACAAGAAAGAAGAAATTGACTGGAGTTATATAGAATTTATTGATAATCAAGATATTCTTGATCTTATTGAAAAGGTGCATCACAATTTCTATTTCACTTTGCTGTTTTCATGCCCGTATCTCACTTTCTATAATGTGACTAACTCTGCCAATATATGTGCAGACACACACACACACACAGACACACACTTGTTTCTTGTCTTAGTGCTACACCTGTACATATTTTCTTTTATCTTTTCATTCGTGTATTGGAAATTTATTAATTGCATTGGAAGTAACACTCCATCCATGTCAATATGTTAGACGCTGCCCTTTTTTAACTTTCTTTTAATCAAATATCAACTTTGGAAGGATTGAAAAAAAGGATCCTGTAGAGTTTGGAAGAAGATTTTTAAGGTTGAAGGGTTTTTTTTCTTTTCTTTTCACTAGAATGATTTAAACTACTAATTGTTTTTTGAAACAATGCCAGAGAGGAACTTTTTGAAACCGAGAAGGGGGAATAATTTGTCATGATGTATGGAACTTTTTTATCTTCTAATGTTTTTCTTTCCTGCTTACAGAAACCTGGTGGCATCATAGCTCTTCTTGATGAGGCTTGGTAGGTATCAGAATAACAACAATGATAATTCACCTCTTCTTATTTTAAGAAAATTGGTTTGTCTCCCCGCGAAAATTGTGAAAATTACTCCTGTTACTTTTAACTTTCTCTTGCTTCAAACACCCTTTGAAATTGTGACAATTATTCCTGTTATGTTCATAGTATGTTTCCCAGATCAACACATGAGACATTTGCTCAAAAGCTTTATCAGACTTTTAAAGACAATAAACGCTTCAGTAAGCCCAAGCTGTCACGCACTGACTTCACCATTTGTCATTATGCTGGTGATGTAAGTATTTTTACCGTGCTACTGCATCCATAGGAACTCTGTGCTAGAAGATAAGGGTGCTCAAATATCTCTGTTATTCTCCACTAAATTTAGATTGTGTAATGTATTTAGCAGCTCTTATGCGTCCTATGCCTGCAGAATATGTTATCTTCAAATTGGTTAATATTAGACAAGAAGGTCTCAATTAGCTAATAATACTCAAACTACACATAAGAACCCGTGTTTAACAAATGCAGAATCTCCTGAATAACCCTGATTTAATAGATCAACAAGACCTAAATAACATGAACTTTTATGATTGTTTTCTTCTGTAAGTATTTAAATGGTAATATTGGAACTTAAATAGTTACATCAGCCATGATTCTTAAACCTACTTCTGTGAAATCTGCTTTATATTAACTTGAAGGAATTTCCGCTATAGGTTACTTACCAGACTGAGCTCTTCCTGGATAAGAACAAAGATTATGTTGTTTCAGAGCATCAAGCTCTGCTGAATGCTTCAGAATGCTCTTTTGTTTCAAGCTTGTTTCCTCCTTCACCCGAGGAATCTTCCAAAACAACAAAGTTCTCCTCAATAGGTTCCTCCTTCAAGGTCTGTTTCTGCTCTAATGTGTATGTTAAAGGGAGATTACATGCTTCATCTGTTTTCATTCATTTTCATGCATGCCATGTGCTTTGAACAGCAACAACTCCAAGCTTTGCTTGAGACTTTGAGTGCCACTGAACCACACTACATTCGTTGTGTGAAGCCCAATAATGCTCTTAAGCCAGGAATATTTGAGAACCAAAATGTACTACAACAACTTCGATGTGGGGTAAGTTTCTAAATTTTGGTCAATCCTTGCTGTTGTTGATAAGCAGTCTCTCTGCATGTCCATGTGTGACGTTTATATTTGACTCTAGGGAGTGATGGAGGCAATTAGAATTAGTTGTGCTGGATTTCCCTCTCGAAAGTTGTTTCGTGAATTTGTAGCTCGATTTTCCCTTCTGGCTCCGGAGGTTCTCTCTAAGCGGTAACATTTCCAAAATCTGTTCTTGCAGTTCAAAATTATTACTTCTATTTAGATTTACCTTTTATTCTTTATAATTATGTTACGAGAATCCATGAATTACCAGTGAGGTGCATAACTCTGTTATCTGTTATTCAGTAATAACTATACTGAGGTCACTGCTAGCAAGAAGATTCTGGAGAAGAGTAAGCTCAGTGGTTATCAGGTGCATCCTGTATTTATACATTTTCTTAAAGTTAACTTTGGGACTGTGTTTTTTTTAAATTCCATGTATTTTTTAAGTACTTCATGCATGACATGTATGCCAAAATCCCTTGCTTGCTGGCTAATTCTGTAAGTTTTGGCTCCCAGTCATTTCATATTGTTGCCTTCACTGAGCTCTTGTACCATTTAATAATATTGCACCTTACAGATTTGCTGCTATTGCAGATTGGTAAAACGAAAGTTTTTCTTAGGGCTGGTCAGATGGCAGAGCTAGATGCATTGCGAACTGAGATTTTAGGAAGATCAGCAAGTCTGATACAGAGAAAAGTCCGTACGTACTTGTGCCGTAAACACTTTATTTTGTTGCGGTTATCTGCCATACAAATTCAAGCCTTGTGTAGAGGTAAAGAGCATTTCATCCATGTGCATTTCTGATTGTATTAGGAATTGGAATTGCTTCCATACATCTTCCGTTATATTTATTTCACTTTCATTTTTTTAAACTGTTTGCAGGACAAGTAGCACGCCATCAGTATGAAGAAATGAGAAGAGAAGCTGCTGCTCTGAATATTCAAAAACATTTACGCAAGTTTCTTGCAAGGAAAGCGTACAAGAATTTGTACTTCTCAGCTGTTTCTATTCAAACAGGTATGCGTGGGATGATTGCTCGTAGTGAGCTTCTGTCCAGGAAGCAGACAAGAGCTGCAACTGTAATTCAGGTAAAAGTAAAATTTTCTTTCTGTTGTTGACATATTAAGAGCTAGTAGCTTTCTTTTTGTTTCTCATTTTACCCTTTTCTTCAATCTTTTGTTACTGTTTACTTTCCCCATATCTCAATTAGTAGGCTTTATAAAAAGTATGTTTTGAAATTCTTGTTATTTCGGGCAACCATTTCATTTGTTTTAGATAAAATTTTACTGAGTGCATTCACAAGTGGGACCTAGGTTTTGCCAGTAAACAAAATTAAAAAGTACAAAAAGTCTACTCTGTCCACTCACTAGTTGTAATTCTAAACTAATAATGTTCATGCTTTTTTTTGCTATGTACAATTGATATTTTTCGAGTTCATGTATTTTACAGAGTCACTGTCGACGATACTTGGCCAACCGTCGTTATCTAAGGTTAAAGAAAGCAGCAATTACTACACAATGTGCCTGGAGAGCAAGGGTTGCACGTAAAGAATTACGGAAGCTAAGAATGGTGATTTTTTCGTTTCTCAAATTAGTTTAAGCTCATGATCTTCTCTTTCATAGGTGCATTCTTGTACTTTTGTTTCAAAAATATTTTCTTCGCAGATGACAATATTCCCTAAATTGCTCTATTGCTATACTAATATTAATTTTATTTCTTCTAATTTTGATTAATTATAGAATAATGAAGGAATGTTTAGAATCAATCCCTGCTAAAGCTATCTATTAAGAAATGGAATAACCATTCTCTCTTTCTGCTTATATTGCTTCCAACAGTTGAAATTATCATCTTTTGTAGTCTCAGTTTTCTACCATTCTTTCCAAAAGTATGTGCATGATTGTTTCAACTTATCGTTCCTGTTTGTCTGCAGGCCGCCAGGGAAACTGGTGCTCTTCAAGAAGCCAAAACTAAGCTGGAAAAGGAAGTTGAAGAACTTACATGGCGCTTGCAACTAGAGAAACGAACGAGGGTAGATCTTTTCTTGATAATAATGTTACTATTATAAGTACATGTATTTATAACATTTCCAGCTATGATGTCATAAAATTTTATGTCTATTCATTAGCATCTTTAATATTTCACCATTGTTTGAATTAGTCCATTTCTACCTTTTTCTAATTTCCCATAGCAAAACATGCTAGAAAGGATAAAGCACCATTAGGAGAATTATCTATTATCTTTTAAACCTAATTTTTAAACTGTAGAGCAAAATTTTCCCCTAATTCATTCATTTATTAGGGCAGGTTGACCTTGAGGAATCAAAAAAACAGGAAAGTGCAAGGTTTGAATCTACTTTACAAAAGATGCAACTTGAGTTTGAGGAATCCAAGAAAAAGGAAAGTGCAAGGTTTGAATCTATTTTGCAAAAGAAGGAACTTGAGTTTGAGGAATCCAAAAAACAAGAAAGTGAAAGGTTTGAATCTACTTTGCACAAGATGCAACTTGAGTTTGAGGAATCCAAGAAGCAGGAAAGTGAAAGGTTTGAATCTACTTTCCACAAGATGCAAGCTGAGTTTGAGGAATCCAAAAAACAGGAAAGTGAAAGGTTTGAATCTACCACGCAAAAGATGCAACTTGAGTTTGAGGAATCCAAAAAACAGGAAAGAGCTAGGTTTGAATCTACTTTGCACAGAAAGGAACTTCAGTTTCAGCAACTGCAATTTGAGTTGCAGAAACTGCAACTTGAGTTTGAGGAATCCAAAAAACAGGAAAGAGAAACACTAGAATCTACTTTACACAAGAAGGAACTTGAGTTTCAGGAATCCAAAAAACAGGAAAGAGCAACATTTGAATCTACTTTGTACAAGAAGGAACTTGAGTTTCAGGAACTGCAAGTTGAGTTTCAGAAAATGCAACTTGAGCTTGAGGAAACAAAAGAGTTGCTAATCAAAGAACGTGAAGCTGCAAAGAAAATTGCTGAACAAGTTCCTGCGGTTCAGGAGATCCCCGTTATTGACGATGAATTAGTAAACAAACTTACTGCTGAAAATGAACAGCTGAAGGTACTGTTAGACATTTGTTGCTTGAAATAAGAACTTAGGTTTGACTAAAGGCTTTCTTGATGTCATTTCTAAACTTGGTTATTCTGCCTTTATGTTTCTTGAAATCTTGTTTGGCATAATGCCGTTGTAGGCTCTGGGAAGTTCCTTAGAACAGAAAATTAATGAAACAGAGAGGAAATATGAAGAAACAAACAAGCTTAGTGAAGAGCGACTAAAGCAAGGTTTGGAGGCAGAATCAAAGATAGTTGAGCTCAAAACTGAAATGCAGAGGTTTATACCTATTTTGATCTGCTATAATATGTGTTTGATGTTTATATGTTAGAATGAACATTTAGTCAGTTGTATTTTTCATTCTCTGACTGGGAAGTTGCTTTTCTTTCATCTGAATGATTGTTTATATCTTAAACAGGCTCGAAAAAAAGATTTTGGACATGGGAGCTGAGGACCAAAAACCGCAGCAGCAGGCCATGCCAAGTGCACCGAGTACAAACATGTCAGAGGTGACATCTGCAGTAAGATATATCTCAACATTCTTTCCTTATTTTTCTTGATTATAATAATTCTTTCCTTATCTCAACAAGTCCCATTGGTTCAGGAGATCCCCGTTGTTGACAATGAATCAATGAATAAACCTACCGTTATTGAAGATGAATCAATGAATAAACATACCGTTATTGAAGATGAATCAATGAATAAACTTACTGCTGAAAATGAACAGCTGAAGGTATTGTTATACATTTGTTGCTTCAAATACTATCTCAGGTTTGACTAAAGGTTCTCTTGATGTCATTTGGAAAATAGATTTTGGACATGGGAGCTGAGGACCAGAAACCACAGCAGCAGACCATGCCGAGTTCACTGAGTACAACCATGTCAGAGGTGACATCTGCAGTAAGATATATCTCAACATTCTTTCCTTTTATTTTTATTGAATAGAATAATTCTTTCCTTATCTCAACAAGTTCCTGTGGTTCAGGAGATCCCTGTTATTGACAATGAATCAATGAATAAACCTACCGTTATTGACGATGAATCCATGAATAAACTTACTGCTGAAAAAGAACAGCTGAAGGTATTGTTAGACATTTGTTGCTTCGAATACTATCTCAGGTTTGACTAAAGGCTTTCTTGATGTCATTTGGAAAAAAGATTATGGACATGGGAGCTGAGGACCAGAAACCACAGCAGCAGGCCATGCCGAGTTCACTTAGTACAACCATGTCAGAGGTGACATCTGCAGTAAGATATATCTCAACATTCTTTCCTTTTATTTTTATTGAGTAGAATAATTCTTTCCTTATCTCAACAAGTTCCTGTGGTTCAGGAGATCCCTGTTATTGACAATGAATCAATGAATAAACCTACCGTTATTGATGATGAATCAATAAATAGACTTACTGCTGAAAATGAGCAGCTGAAGGTATTGTTAGACATTTTTTGCTTCAAATACTATCTTAGTTTTGACTAAAGGCTTTCTTGATGTCATTTTTAAACTTGGTTATTCTGCCATTGTGTTTCTTGGAATCTTGTTTGGCACAATGCCATTGTAGGCTCTGGTAAGTACCTTAGAACAGAAAATTAATGAAACAGAGAGGAAATATGAAGAAACAAAAAAGCTTAGTGACGAGCGGCTAAAGCAAACTTTGGAGGCAGAGTCAAAGATAATTGAGCTCAAAACTACAGTGCAGAGGTTCATACCTATTTTGATCTGCTATAATATGTGTTTGATGTTTATATGTTAGTATGAACATTTAATCAATTGTATTTTTCATTCTATGAATGGAAAGTTTCTTTTCTTTCATCTGAATAATTGTTTTATATCTTTACCAGGCTTGAAGAAAAGATTTTGGACATGGAAACTGACCAGAAATCACAGCAGCAAGCGTTGCTGAGTACACCAAGTAGAAAAATGCCAGAGGTGGCATCTTCAGTAAGCTATATCTCAACATTCTTTCCTTATTTTTCTTGAGTTGGTTTGCTGGTTCTGATTATTTTTTACTTTTTTTATTTTTTCTTGCTGGCCTTTATTTAACTTTGCAGCCTCTGGAAAATGGTCATCATGTAAGTGAAGAATATAGAGACTGTATTATTTCCCTTCACTTCAGTTTATTAGATATACCTGCATACTTGGTTCTTTGTTGCCTCTATCATCCTGAGATGGAAAGCTCTTTCTGACAGGCACAACTGAGTTCTGGTCCATCAACAAGGCTTGGTAGAGAAGACAGTAAATTGAGGAGATCCCAAACTGAAAAGCAACAGGTATGAATTCAAATGATATAGAATTTATTTTTCACTTTTTTCTTTTTTCAAGTATTTGTATTGCATGAAATTTCCAGGGATTAATCTTTTTTGTATGTATCATCTTTGCAGCCGGAGAGTGTAGATGATCTACTCAAATGTGTGGCACAGAATCTTGGGTTCAGTCAAGAAAAGCCTGTTGCAGCATTTACCATATATAAATGCCTTCTCCACTGGAAGTCATTTGAAGCTGAAAAAACAAGTGTTTTTGATCGTCTTATTGAGGTGATGGGCTCTGCACTAGAGGTAACTTATCTATTACAGAAAGCTCATTTTTGTAGATAAAATCGTTGTTCTCAAGATAAACCGCCCTTTTCTTGTTGATACTATAACACTACTATTCTCTTTAATCAAAACTACGGTAGCAATTTTGATCCATTAGTTTGATCAAGAATACTCCAGAGCTGTATTTAGAAAAATGGAGTGAAATATAGGTTTCACTTATTCTTTTGCTACTTGTTTTTTACGTTTGCAAGTTTCTAGTAAAGGCAATATGATAAGCAAAATGTTATTCCGATTCAAATATAAATATAATATTTCATGGATGTTCTTTTTGTTATCCAAGAACTCTCGAATTTGTGTTAGTTCAAAATGTTATTGGTTTTATTGTAGTTATTATCATTTTTATTATTTTTCTATTTTATCCAAGGTGCATTTTTGTTTTTTGCTTCTGAGAGCAAGAAATATTTAGCAAAAAAATTAGCCTACGAGGCCTTTTATCTTTTTCATTTTGTTGGATTTAGAAGATACAATTATGATTTTTTTTTACTTTTTTGAAAAGCAATTATTTCTGTAATAGGAGGGAATATGGAATTATTCTCTTTGCTAGGGACTTATGTTAGATTACTTTAACTGATTCTTAAACCATGTTTTTCTGATTGAGCAGGTTTAAGAAACCAAAAAGATGAGGGGAAAAAATCAAATATAATATTCATGATCCGTGCTGATGTTTTGCAGGATCAGGACAACAATGATCACATGGCTTATTGGCTGTCAAACACATCTTCATTGTTGTTTTTGCTTCAACGTAGTCTGAAGGCCTCTGGTTCAATGCAGAAACCACCTGCTGGAGCATCATTCTTTGCAAGGATGACCAAAGTATTGAGATATTTCATTTACAGTGTCTTTAAATTGTTTGCATGAAATGGTCCTGATTTAGATATCTCTGAAATCTTCTTTAACGTATCCCATAAAAAGAAGGAAAGAACAATACATTTGTTCTTTATCTAAAATCTCGTCATATGATCATTATCAGTTTTATTGAATGATTCTAGAACTTATGCAGGAAAATTATGTGATATGATGTTGTTCTTTCTCAGAGTTTCCGTTCATCTTCTGCCAATCTTCAAGCTGGAGTACTGAGCCAGGTTGAGGCCAAGTATCCAGCTCTTCTTTTTAAGCAGCAGCTCTCAGCTTATGTGGAAAAGATCTATGGAATCATTAGAGACAACTTGAAAAAGAACCTGTCACCACTTATATCTGGTTGTATTCAGGTACAAGGAGCCTTGCATTTGGATCACTGAGTCTTTCCAGTGACATTCTTTTAACTTTTGAGATCATTTAGTTGCTATATACAGGAGAGAGCACTGTGGTTTTTCTAATTCTTATTTTTAAAATCATCTCCCTAGCTTCTATAATGCCTTGCACAATAGAGGTTTTCCGTACTGCTTCATTTGAACATGTAGAGCATGTACTTTGTTGTATCATCAACTATTTATTTCCAAGTGTTAATTTCAACATTGCATGTTATAAGTCTTAAATTCATGTTGCTTTCAGTTTGTAATTCAATATTTTAGCCTATTTCCTGTTTCTACACATTAAATTATTCTTCTAAAAATTCATATGTTTTGTTTTAGGTTTCTCTATACATGTGCAACTATCACAAGTTCCTCTCCTTTGACTTCTCTGCAATTTACTTTTTTGCTGCCTACTTGGTTTGAAATACTCAAAGTGAATGGTTTATGGTTTGAGCATGGAAAAGTTAATTCATTATTAATTTTATTATAGAGAGACACTTCTTCTTGTTAAGCTTATTTTACTTTTTTTTTTCTTTTAACATGTTTAGGTTCTACCTGATGATATTATGTTCCGTATAAGTAGTTTGAATTGCTGTGTAAGTGGTATGCATTTGTGTGTTGTGCAATAGTTTAGGATTATTCTCACATGAGCTTTAGTTTTCTGCTGTGTCTTTTAAAAGTTGTGTTAAAATGATGATACAATGCCATATTTTATTACTTCCTATGCTGGCTTATATGCATGGTAGCAACTAGTTTTATGTTGGAACTGCAATTTCTTTATGTCGCTAATGCATCAGCCTATATGGCAGGTACCTAGGATATCAAAAGGAGCTGCTTTTCAAAAGTGTGAAGGGTTACAAGGCTATCATTCTCCAGCTGGTCTCTGGCAGAGCATTATTGAGTGTCTGAACAAGATGATGGGCACATTGAAAGACAATTTTGTATAAAATTTGCAACTCTGATTATATTAAAGTGGACACTTTTCGTTCCTTTTTTTATGAGCCATGGAACTTATGGTTATGACTTTTTTATTTTCAGGTGCCTCCAATACTTGTTCACAATATTTTCACTCAAACGTTTGCATATATTAATGTACAGCTCTTTAATAGGTAAATAATTGTTTCATATGTTTTTGCCAGTTACTCTAGATAATATAATAGGAATAAATTCCAAAATATGTGATGTTAATATATTCTGCTACAGCCTTCTTCTCCGTCGAGAGTGCTGCACATTTAGCAACGGGGAGTATGTGAAATCTGGCTTAGCTGAATTGGAACTATGGTGTGCCGAAGCAGACGTTGAGGTAATTTCTTTAGTTCCCACTGATGAATGTCAAAGGTGTCATTTTCACATTGTTTGAAGAAGGTTTTTTGTTAAGGAAACATTATTTGAAGCTTGAACATGCATTCAACGGGAGTTCTTTTGTCTGCTTATTAGTTGTGGCACCTTATTGCATCTAATAAATTTGAATTAAGAGTTGATTGTTGTTTGATTACAGTATGTAGGCTCATCATGGGATGAACTCAAACACACAAGGCAAGCTGTTGGATTCTTGGTATGTTTCTTCAGTTGTTTCTTAGTAGGTTAGAATTTTGTTGCGTCATGCTGCTTTACTCCTGTGGTTTGATGCAGGGGCCCTTTGTCATTCTTATCCAATGTTTCTTTCATTTTTCTTTTTCAAAGCTTGTGTTCCTGGTATAATTAATCACCACGGGGTCATGAAATTGGTCGAGACTGCTTTTTTCCTTTCCTTGATAAGGTCATCCATGCCAATTTGACTTGGTAATATGTAGTTGCAAATGTGGCTTTATAAGGATGTCAAGGGGCCTCAAACTAATCTGAATGTTAAAATAGAGGTGAGGGTTGGTACATTGTGCAATTAATAACCAATTATTTGTAGAAGCAATTGATGAAGCAAATATAAAATAACTCAGAGCAATAAAAAGGGATGGACTAAATTTAAAAAAAAAAAAAAAAAAAAACTTGCTTCATACCAAAACATTAAGCATTTGCTTCACTATTATTGCTTTCTAAGTCACGCATACAAATGGGAAAGGATTTAGCCTATTTACAGGCTCTGTATGTCGGTTTATTAAGTCAGCATACATTGTATTATATCATTATTATTTAATTATGGATAATGATAAGTTTAGATGATGATAAGCTTGATATTTCTCTAGAAACAATGAGAACGATAGGGAAAGAGAGAGAAATCAGTAACTTCAACATTATCCGTTCTTGAATTTTAAGGCTTGGCAAAATTTTCGAGGTTTGGTATGACCGCGAAGAAAACTAGAGCTGTCAATATCTTTTAACTTTCCTTGTGTAATATAGGATGGGATACCATTGCTCATATACCTCACCAATCCTGAATGAGTTCAGTATAACTGAATAGGAGTGGACTAGACTTGGCAATTCGTATATAGATTTTAACATGTTCATGTATTTGTGTTTTTGTTTCATACCCTGTTTTAGTTATTTCTTTCAGTGTTTCTTTTTTTTTTTTTTTTTTTTCTGTTATGTAACCGTTTCATGTATAGCATTGTTAAGTCTAGATTAAACCCTTGAGCACCCACTATAGGACTTTGCATTCTGCTGTTTAGAAGAGGCGACTGCTGCTTGGCTATTTCATTTTACTCGAGTGAAAATGTGGAATTAGTTGCTTAACCTCCTAAGTTTGAATTCTGAAGTGCTTTCATGGTCAGAGATTTTTGTCTGTAATACAGTCACAGTTATGCTACCATATGGACTTGCACATTTGCATGATCTTGCTATTAAGATTTGGCAGTTATTTTTAGTACTTCGAAAAGACCTGTTCAAATATGTGTCGAGTTATGAGTTATATTCAACTACTTTAGGATTTTTCAGCATCATATAAATATATGTGTGCACCTAATTTTGTAGCAGATCCAGAACACAAACTAGTTTACTTTAAAGTTTTATTATAGTGGAACAAACAAAGCCTTAATTGATTTCCTTACCAAGGGCTTCTCTTAAGCCATTCTTTATCTTCTCTGCTGGAAGAACAATGATATTTGTATTTAATTTGTTCAGATTGTGGATTGTGAATGCCTTGCTCTTGATTTCATGGTTTAATAATTTTTTTTTTATTTCTCCATTTTGAAAAACCTGGTCTTGTTTTGTCAGGTTATAAATCAGAAATCCAAAATATCCTTTGATGAAATATCAAAAGACCTTTGTAGTGTAAGTCTCTTTTCCTTTCTTCTTGCAATCCCCCTGATAATGGGGCATGGTGCCACATGTGATTCACAGAACATTCCATTTAATGAATTGTAGAAAACAGAGTAATTCTCTGTATATTCCAGTATTTTATTAACTAAAGAACTGAATTTAAATAGAGAAAAGAGTCATAACTTAATTGGGAAAATAATTCCCTTATTCTAATAAACTACTAAAAGATAAGATAAAATAATCCTAGAATATCTCAAATGATTTATTCTAAGATTTATCTACCTAAATCAGATTTATCTATCTGTAGAAAACATTTAATATATCTCTATAATTCCTACATGAATCAATAAGAAAGTTCCCTTAAAGAGCTAGTTCGACTCGTCAATCTTGTGAACAAAAACTGACTAATCCATGATTAAGGGGTACACATCTAATATATCCAAATAACATATTCCTCCGGGAAGGAAAAATGATAGAGGCGAGGGTGAAAAACGAATTTTCTTTTTGGGAATTCTTCAGAATTTCAAAACTATGTGAGATACAGAGCATTTGAGTTACCTAATAGGTTGTCGTCCACATGATTGACAAGGTTACAACCTAAACTTATCACATGAAACTAGGAGTCGAAGACATTTACAATTTATCTTCTGTTTTTTTCTCTGAAATGTTACGAGAATGGTATCTTCTTTCTCTTACATTGTTTGTTTTCACCAGGCTTTGAGTGTTCAACAACTTTATAGGGTATGTACGCTTTATAGGGATGATAACTACAACACTCAGAGTGTTTCACCAGATGTAAGTCATCGTCAAATTGTAGATATTTCTCTCATCCTGAACCTTTTTTTTCTTGTTTTGTTAGTATGGTATGACATGCCACCTTCACTCGCACAGGTTCTTGCCCACATGAAAGAACTTATGTCAGATGATACCGAAGATGATGGTGGTAGCTCCTTCCTGTTGGAGGACGATATCAGGTATGAAAGTCAGAAAACGAGAAACGAAGAGTAGCTTTGTAGTTCCTCCAATATCGAAGGTTAATAATGGTTTGTTGTCTTAATTGGTTAATCCCTTCTGAATGTAGCATTCCATTCACAATGGAGGACATTTCTAATTGCCATCAAGTAAAAGAGTTTGCATCAGTAAGACCCGCCGAAGAACTTATGACGGATCCAGCCTTCCAATTTTTACAGGATTAAGGTACCGGTTCTACCATCGTTACACCTTTTCCATTCACTGCATTCTTTGATTTTTTTGTCATCTAGAGTTGAACAGAAAAGAAAAAGGTCAACTTCATGGCAGTGCTGCCGCACATTAACTACAAATGTTATACTTTCTTTGTAACATCCATTGCCCAAAATGTAAGTAATTCTTAGAGTTCTTTAGGTAGTTAATTTGGTCATTTCTCTTCAGCATATTTTTGGTACTGAATGGTCTTAGAGGAAGAGGATTGATTATTAATGTAGTGGAGCTTTTCAAAGCTGTTTTTTAATTCCCAAATTTTCATCGTGTACAAAGTAACAACTAGCATAAGTATTTACTTTTTATTTGTTTATTTTTTATTTTTCTAAATAGTCGTTATAGACACAAAGTTATAAATTAGAATGCAAAAGCACTGATGTTTCTTTCTCATACTTTTCTGGTGAAGATATTAGACTTATAATTTTGGACATGGGCATGATATGTTTGATAAATATCATAAACATGCTTAAATACAACTAATATGATTAACATGACAAAAATAAGATTAACATGATAAGTGTAAGTAGTATTATTTTTATACATATTGAGTCTTAACTTGGTTGATATTGGTATTATTGCCAGCACAAATGGGCGTGAATAATTTTAATCATTATGTCAAAAAAATTAATATCTAAAAGCTTAGTGTTTATAATTTATACAATTGAAAAAAAATGGCATACAAATTATCTGATATAGATTAAAATAATCGGTTATACATCAAACAAATGAAGCATTTTTTTTCAAAAACTAACTTATTTATTTATTTTTTTAATTTTTTAAAATATAAATTAAAGATGCATAATAATTTTTAATGTATTAAATAATTATCTTTTTAAATATTATAAAGAAATCATCTTATATCGTATATTCTTTGTGTTTAATTTTCAAATTATATTTACAGTTTTATCTGTTATGTATTTATATAATTTTCAATATAGCAATAATAATTCAAGTAAAATAATATTTTTTAAAGTTGACATTATTGATTAAAAAGAAAGCGGATTTAATGTCAAACTGATGGAAAACCTCAATTATTAATTCAGTCGGAGCCACCGGTTAAACAAATTAAATCGGTCAATTGAATTGAACTTGTTTTCTTGATGCATTTTAAATTGGAAGGGAAAATTGCATTAAAAAGTTTTAAATGTTAAATAAAACATAACAAAAATATAAAAATTATTATTTAAACTAGATGATGAATGATGATTTTTAATAGGTTAAAATATACTATAAGTTTATGTACTTTTTGAATATTTAGAATTTAATCCTTTTACTTTGATTTTTAATAAGTTAACTTTTTTAAAAGATTTGTTGGTATAATATTTTGAAATTAAAATATAAAAAAATTTCACTTAATAGTCACGTGGTTAAAAAAATAAAATTAACAAAAAAAAAATTAGTATGAATTTTGAAAACTGAAATGTAAAACTAAATTTATGAAAATAAAAGTAAAAAAGACTAAAATTCTAATTTTCAAAGAGTATAGAGATAAATTCAAGAATTTAAAATCCATATCCTATTACATATGACAAAATTTTCTAAAAGAAAATATTCAAAAAAATAAATTAAATTTCACTGATTCAAACTATATTTTACCAATTTAAAAATTTATCACAAATATAAGGAAATTCCCGATTCAAACTTAGGCGCTCCTAAATTTTGCTTGATACGAAAGATTAAAAAAAAAAGTGAAGATTAAAAATTCTTTCAAAAAATTGAGCATTAGTTTTTTTTTTTCCTAATAAGGAACAAAACAGTTGTGACAAATTAGTAGCAGTTAGTGGTAGTTAGCGGTTAACTGTTAGGTTGTTAATAACTAGCACGTAGTAGTAGTTATCTGTTAATAATTAGTTAATCTATTATGGATTAGCTGTATATAAACCCTGGTTGATGTTCTCGGCAATATATGAAAAAATTCAATTTGTTTTCCATCATTAAAACTGCTTCTCATTATGGTATCAAAGCCATAAAAATTTTTTCCATGGCAACTGAAGCTGTTTCTGGCAATGATGCCAGGAATCGTCAATTGTTTAATATGGCTGCTCCAGCAAATGGCTCGTCTCCTGATCCTGGTCCTGGCTTCTTGCTAAAGGTTCAACAATTCCCTAAGCATGATACTGTGAAGCTTAGTGATAGTAATTTTCTTTTGTGGAAACAACAGGTTATGCTCATTCTTGAAGGATATGGTTTGCATGAGTTCGTTCTTGGCACTGTTGCAGTTCCTCCGCAGAACATTGTTGACAACAATGGTGTTCTTATTTCTAATCCTGAGTTTTTGTTTCATAAGCAGCAAGACAAGTTGCTCGCTTCGTGGCTCTTATCAACCATTTGTGATGATGTTTTAGTTCATCTCAGTAGTGCCAAGATGAGTTCTGAGGTATGGAGCATTGTTTTGCGTCGATTTGCTTCTAAGTCTACTTTGGCAGTCTCTACCTTGCGACACTCTCTCTACTCTCAAAAGAAAGGTTCTTTAACGATTAAAGAATATTTGGCTAAGGTTCAAAGCATGTGTGACACTCTCATGGCCACTGGGAATGTGATTTCTAAGGAAGAACATGTGAGTATCGTTCCTGCCGGTCTACCAGTGGAGTATGAGTCCATTTGCGTTGTGGCCTCTGCGATGAGTATCTCTCTTGATCTTCTTGCTGAAATGCTCTTTGACTGTGAGAATCGTTAGTCAGACTTGGCTTCTAGTATGTCTCTCCAAGCCAACCTAGCTCAACAACAAGCCTCTACGGATAGTAGCTCACGTCAGTCTGACAGAACGTTTTGGTCATCTTCTAGGGTGTAATGGCCTAAATTCAAGGATATCGAAACAATGGTTTCGTAAACATAAATTCGATTTAAAGAGAAATTTATTTTAATATTTTTGCATGAATATTTATATGATAGGAAAATCGTATTAAAATATCGATAGAAAAAATTTTACCGATTTAGTGGTTAGTTAGAAAAGGAATTATTGAAGGAATTGGGTAAAAATAAGGTATCGAGACCTTGATCTCATAAAATTGAGTAGGAAATATTTTTATAAATATTTATAAAATGTTAGTAATGTAGTATTAAAATTTCGTTAGAAAATTTTAACGTTTGGGTAAGTAATTAAATGAAAAGGACTAAATTGAAAAGAGTGTAAAAGTTATTAGAAGGATTAAATAGCTCAATTGTCAAATGAGAAGGGATCTAAAGAGCAAATAAGCCCAAAGGAGATATTTTGGGCGGCATAAGCTGAGAAAAATCAAGAGAATTACTGAAAGAAGGGTAAAATGGGAAAATAACAAAATTTACTAAATAAAACTAGGACTAATTTGGGATATCTAGAAATCTCTTTATTTTTCTTCACTCTCATCAGCCAAAAACGCCATAGGAGTGTTTTCTAAGCTGGTATATCATAATTTTTACACCAAATCCGGAAAACTCAAATACGAAGCTAGATCGAGGAAAGGAAAAAGTCCTGGATTAGTAGATTTTGTATACAAACTAGTATCGAGGTAAGTTCATGTAACTTGAATTATATTCTTAAATGTTTGAAATGTATGTTATTGATGTGAATATAATTTGAATTTTCATTGTATGAAGATTGATGAAAGATTGATATATTTGATAAAAAGGGGAAGAAATCCCGGTTGAATGAAAGGAAAATTCGATGGATCTCTGAAAATGAATTGACGGTAAAAAGGAACTAGCCCGGACGGGTGATCCTATCTTGATATAGCCCTCCCGAAGAATATGTGGAAAATGGATTTAGCCCGGACGGGTAATCCGCATTAGGGCCTGAATTTAGCCTGGACTGGTAATTCAGATCCAAGCTCATTAGAGTAATTGTCATTGCAGGGGATTTAGCCTGGACTGGTAATCTCGACAATACTCTATGAGTTTATATTATAGGGGATTTAGCCTGGACTGGTAATCCCGCTGTAAGGATGAGGTTCGCGGGAGTGTGCTCTCTGAAATGAAAATGTGCTCTCTGACATGAACATGAATTGACGGACCTGGATTTGTACACTAAAGTGTACCCCTGAAAATCCATTGAAATTCCGAGAAATTCAACGGGATAAATATAAAAAAAATAAATAACAAGGAAATGGAAATCATGGTATTGATGAGCTCATCAATCATGGTATATATTATTGATACATGGAAATTATTGGATTAACTTGAATGTTGAGTTTGTGCATGTTAGGGTAATAATGCATTGAATGGATATATGAATGTTTATTGCATTGTATTGAAAGTATTAGGTAAGTATAATTTTTGTTACATAGGCTTACTAAGCATAAAGTGTTTACCATGTTTCCTTTTTCCCTGTTTTGTAGTGTTAAGAGCTCAGAGGTCGGATTCGGTGGGAGACACATCACACTATCAACCCCAAGATTTCGATATATAAAGAAACTTTATTTTGGAAATCAATGGAATGTATAAGCTAATAAAGTAAATGTTAATATGAAATGAATGTAAGGTCAGCCATTGGTATGGCTAACAAATTTTAGTTTTATTATGTGATGAGGTTATCTTATAAATATGCATGGATCTATTTTGGAAAATATGATGAAATGGGATTGGTTGATGTGAATTGGTCTCGATTTAAAAAACAATATTTCGTAAACTCCAGAAATGCCTCGTACCCTATTCCGACAACGAATACGGGCAGGGGGTATTACATAGGGGGCGTGGTCGGTTCTCTCGGTGTAAAGGTCGAGGTAGAAGATTTTTCTCACAACAGACCTCAATACCAGTTGTGTGGACGGATTGGTCATACAGTTCAAAAGTGCTATTATCGATTTGATGAATCCTTTGAAGGAGTTTCTGATCAGCCCATGCAGGTGCACTGTCATCAGTTTCAAGGGTCGTTGTCAGGCTCATGTGATGGATCACAGTGTTGCTCTCATAATGGTAAGATGCAAGGTTCTTCTATGCAAGCTAATGTAGTCCCCAAACAAGGACAGTTTTCTTCGATTGCAAAAGTGTGGTACCCTGACTCAGGTGCGTCCCATCATGTTACAAATGATCTAGCCACCTTGCAGGAAGCAGCACCATACACAGGTACTAATAAGCTTTTTTATGGGAAATGGTGTGCCAGTGTTCGTGGCTTACACTGGCTCGAGTAGTTTCTCAACTGCCAGTAGGGTTTTTCATCTAAAATCAGTATTACACGTTCCTCATATTTGCAAAAACTTAATGTCTGTTGCAAAGTTTGCCAATGATAATCAGGTTTACTTTGAGTTTCATCATCTACATTGTTTTGTAAAGGATATCAAGACAGAGAGCATATTGTTGACGGGCCGCATGCATAATGGTCTATACCAATTCGATCTCTCAGACTCCAGGCAACTCGGGGCGGTTTCTCTTCAGCTACTGCTTATGCTGCTCATCTAGGGTCATCTATTCCTAGAGATAGTGTTTTGATTTGTGGAATAAGAGACTTGGCCACCATTGTAATAAAGTTGTTATGACAGTTCTTCATAAGAATAACATTTTTTCTAACAACTGCAAGTTGCATTCACTATGTTCAGCATGCCAACTTGGCAAATTTCATAAGCTTCCCTTATCTTTTTCTACTACCAAGTATCCAGCTCCTTTTGAACTTATAGTATCTAATCTTTGGGGGCCAGCTTATGTATCGTCTGAGAGTTCCTCTTACTATGTCTCGTTTGTTGATGCATACACTCGTTATACCTGGTTGTATCTCATCAAACACAAATCTGAGGCTCTTGAGAAATTTCTTCACTTACAAAAGTTTGTTACTGTTCAATTTGGCTGCTCCATTAAGGTACTCCAGTCTGATTGGGGTGGCGAATTTCGATCCTTTCCCAAAGCCCTTGCTCAGCTAGGAATCCATCACCGATTCTCCTGTCCTCACACTTCAGAACAAAATGACTTAGTGGAACAAAAGCATAGACACATAGTTGATGTTGGTCTGACTTTGTTGGCTTAAGTTGGTGTTCCCATGCGATTTTGGGCTCATGCATTTGTCATTGCTGTTTACCTTATTAACAGGCTTCCTACACCTGTTCTTACTGGCAAATCCCCTTATGAGATGTTACATCATTCTTCTCCTAACTATATGCACTTAAAAAGTTTTTGGTTGTAGGTGCTATCCTTATATCAAGCCATGCAACACTCACAAGCTGCAGTTTCGTTCTAAGCCCTGTGTGTCCCTTGGCTACAGTCTTGTTCACAAAGGGTACAAATGTCTGGATGACACTGGGAAGTTGATTGTGTCTCTGTAATACCCCGAAAATTTTTACAGTAAGATATTATCTTTGATATAGTAAAATAAGAAAATAAAGCGACAAAAAGGAAAATTTTAGAGTTATGACAACATTGGGAAGTATATTATGATATATTAATTCAAGAAAGGACTAAATGGTAAAAGTGAGAAAAGTTTTGTTGCCTAAGAGTAAATACTCAAAACTTAAAGGGTTAAAGTGCAAATATGAAAAAGTTGAAGGACCAATAGTGCAAATATTTTAAGGGTGGAATGATCTAGAAACTAAGTAAAATGGATGAATTAGGACCAAATTGAATAGGTAAAAAATTATGAGGGACTAAATCGTAATTTTACCAAATTATGTGATGATTAAAGGATGGAATTTTAAAATATCACAAAGGGAAAAATGGAATGATGATGTTAATGATATTTTATAATTATTTAATTAAATAAATATTATTTTATTAATATTTTAATAAGATATTTTATTATTATTTATTTAGTATATAAGAAAGGAAAGATGAAGAATTTCTATCATCTTTCCATGCATTTCACGTTAGAAGAGAAGAGAAGAAAGAAAATTCTGCATTCTTTGCAATTTGGTCCTTCTACCAAACAATTCACCATTTTCACCTAGAAATCAAAAGAATTTCCATAGCTACCAAGAGAGAAAAATGTTAAGGAGACTATGGGGAGTTAGAATATAAAGTTGGATTCAAGAAATATAAGCTGGAGGAGAGAGAAAAATCAAGTTAAATATTGAAATCAATATGACAAGGTAAGAACATCAAGATTTTAATATATTTTTAAGTTTGATATAATTGAAAAAGTATGGAAATGATGTTAATGTAAAGTTTTCTTATATATGGTCCTATGTTCTTGATATGTTAATGAAGAGAAAATAAGAGAAAGTGATAAGTAATAGTGTAAAGAAAGAAAATAAGGGTGTTATAAACATGGTAATTAATATCTTGCACTACAACAGTTTTGGACAACAGTAGTAGTCTAACTTTGAAAAATCACCAAAAATTGTGGAAATCGAATAATAAAATGAATAAAATAAGAAATTAAATTTTATTGAGTCTAGTTTTCATAGAAGAAGCAATGTAAGCAATGGAATTGTAAATTATGAGTTATAATAAATTTTGTGAGACAAGGTCAGAATGATTTCGAGTTCCCCTGTTCTGAGTTTGGAAAATCATCAAAAATTGGATAAAAATAATTAGGGGCTTAAATTTACATGTTTAAATTCTTAATGAGTATATTTTTAATAGAAACAAACGGGAACATCATCCAAATCCCGTACTAAGTGATAATTAATTTTTAGTATAGAAAGGTAGAAGCTGTCAAACAGCAAAATAGAGTCAAATTTGAAGATTTTACTGTACTTATTGGCTAAACTATAAATTCTGAAATTTTTATGATAGAAAAATATTTGAGTCTAGTTTCTAAAACATCAAGAGGATCTTAAATTGGAATTCTGTAGCTCAAGATATAAATAATTTAGAGACTATGACTCAAATGGACAACTTTGAATAAATTTATAAGTAAATAGTGAAATCATAGATAATGTTACTTATAAGCATGTTATATAAATTAAGGATGTGGAATGAAGAGGAGGAGGAGGAGGCGGAAAATTTATATGAATATTCAACTAGCATGGCTAATTTGCATGTTTTAGGCTCAGGGACTGAATTGAATAAAAGTAAAACTTTATGGGCAATTTTGTAAAAATGTCAGAAATGACCAAATTGCATGAAATGGATTATTTTATTATTTAAATTAAAAAATTGAATGAAATTATTAATTTAGATCAAGATCGGGTGAAAACATGTTTTAGGGATTAAATTGAAAAGTGTTAAAATTATGGAAAATTCTGATATTTCATAGAATTCATGGGCTGTTATCAATATATATGAGAATAATTAGGCTTGAAACAATGATTAAATTACAAGAATGTTATTTTTCTGAGCCTAAGGATGAAATCGTCATTAATTAAAAGCTTAGGGGCAAAATGGTAATTTGCTTAGAGCAAATTGAATGTATCAGAATATGAAATGAATGAAAATGATGATCAAATTTATTTATAAAGATCCGGATGACTCAAATATAAGACTTGAACGTGGAAAAGAAAAGACATCGGATTACTGAAATTATAACCACAAACAAGCAACGAGGTAAGTTCGTGCAACTTGAATTGAATTCTTGAATACTTGAATTGTATATTTATGTGAATTGAATGTTTAATGTATAATAATAGATGAAATGTTGATAATACTTGATAAAAAGAGAAATAAATCCCGGTTGGATGGAATAGAATTTGATGGATCACTGAAAAGGATTTGACGGTAAAAAGGATCTAGCTCGGACGGGTTATCTTGGTATTAGCCCTCCCGAAGAATATGTGTGAAAAGGATTTAACCCGGACGGGTAATCCGAAGTAAATGTAAGTCTGGATTTAGCCTGGACTGGTAATCTAGACAAAGCTCTATAGAGTATTTGTCATTGCAGGGGATTTAGCCTGGACTGGTAATCCCGACAATACTCTTTGAGCATATGTTACAGGGGATTTAGTCTGGACTTGTAATCCCGCTGTAAGAAATGAGATTCACTGGAGTATGCTCTCTTACAAGGGATTTAGCCTGGACTGGTAATCCCGCTGTAAGAAATGAGATTCGCGGGAGTGTGCTCTCTGAAAAGGACTTATGTATATATATGTACGAATTGACGGTTAATGAGATTGTACACTATAAGTGTACTACTGGAAATCTATCGAAATTTTGAGAAATTCAACGGGATAAATATAGAAAACAGTAAGTACTTGAAATCATGAAATTAAACTTGAGATACATAGAAATGATAATTATTTGATATATTGAAATATGACATGGAAAATACATGTATGTGAAACTTGCCTGATAATTATGCATACTCAAGATTATGAACTGCTACTGGAATAAATATACACTAAACTCATGAAAATGATGATACATGAAATATTGTCATAATGAATTGAATAATTTATATTTATGAAGAAACGGCAAGAGAATGATATGTATCATGACATGTAAATATCAGACTATCTTTAATACGTTGATAATACAAGGAAAATTATGTATATTAAGATGAGTAATAAATTCAAGTGAGACATGTCGAGAAAATAAGTTTGTCAATATTAAAGTACGATAACCAATGTTGTTGCTTGAAGTTTAGGCAAGTGCCAAATTACTTGTTGAATGGTAATATGTTTAATTATAAGGTGCATTGAAATGGTAAGTGCTTAGATGAAAATATAATTGAGCTTATAAAAAAGTGGAAAGGTTTCAATTATGCAATTTCTTATGAAATGATTTGTTATGTGATATGGCCGTATGAATCCTGCACCTAATTCGAAAATAGTAATTAACTACACGGCCTAGGGACACGGGCGTGTGAAGCCACACGGCCTAGAGCGAGGTAAGTCACATAGGCGTGTTGGCCACACGGCCTGACCACACAGGTGTGTCCCCGAACCACATAGGCGTGCTACCTCTGTAGTTGAGAAAAATTTTAGGATTTTGCGAAAAATTTCCTATGATCCCGATTTAATCCTGGTTGGTTCCTAATGTATGTTTTGGGCTTCGAGGGCCCAATAAAGGGACGTTATGATTATTTTCAGAATATGAATAATAAATGACTCGGAATTATTTGAAAATATTCAGTAAACTCCGATAACGCCTCGTACCCTATTCCGGTAACGGATACGGGTAGGGGGTGTTACAGTCTCGATATGTAGTGTTTGATGAAACCTGCTTTCCCTTTGCAGCTACTGCTACTTCACCTGGTGGTCCTGTTTCATTGGCTTTTTCTTCTCATTTTATGCATCAGCAGTCTCAGGTACCAGTCGTATTCTCATCCTTGCCTCAGTCTGGCCTTGGTTCTTCTCCCGTGCCTGCTCCTGTCGAATGCACTGGCTTACAGACCAGGCCAGCTACTGCCATGTTGTTAGGTAATACAGCTTGCAGTAATCGGTCTTCTCCTGCTTCATTTCTTCCTTCTCCTACTATGGCCTCTCCGGTTGCCTCTCAAGCGGTGTCCAACAGTGTTCAGGCTACTGAACCACTGCCTGCACCTCCTGTCAATACTCATCCTATGCAAACCAGATCCAAGAGTGGTATTTTTAAGCCACAAGTTTTTTCAGCTGAGCTAGGAGTCTCTAAACCATCTATAATTGAAGAGGACTTGTCTTGCAAGGAATGGGCCCTAGCAGCTCAGCAAGAGTTTGATGCTTTGCTCAGAAACCAGACATGGGACCTTGTTCCCTTACCAGCTAACAAGAAAGTTGTGGGATGTAAATGGGTGTTCAAGCTTAAAAGGCATGTGGATGGCACCATAGCTCGGTACAAAGGGCGTTTGGTGGTCAAAAGATATCTTCAAGAAGCTGGAGTTGACTTCCATGAGATTTTCAGTCCAGTTGTCAAACCGACAACCATTCGGGTTGTCCTAACTTTGGCGGTGAAGCTTGGCTGGCCACTAAGGCAGCTTGACATTAACAATGCATTCCTTAATGGTGATTTTTCTGAAGAAACCTACATGGTTCAACCTCCTGGTTTGAACAGCAACATGGGGATCGAACACTGGTGTACAGGCTAAAGAAGACTCTATACAGTCTTAAGCAGGCTTCTAGGGCCTGGTTCTCCAAATTGAGAGAGTTTTTGCTTATATCTCATTTTGTGCTGGCTAAGTCCGATGGTTCGTTGTTTATTCGAAACACTGAGGGTGTATGTTTGTATGTTCTCATGTATGTTGACGATCTTATTATCACTGGCAATCACCAAAGCAACATTGATGAGTTTGTTACAACTCTTGACACAAAGTTTTCCTTGAAAGATTTGGGGCTCCTCTCTTACTTCTTCGGCATTGAGGTGTTTCCTACTACTGAGGGGTTGTTTTTAAGTCAGCAGAAGTATGTTTGTGATCTTTTAAAAAAGACTAAAATGGATCAAGCCAAAGGCTCTCCTACACCCATGGTTACTTCCACCACTTTGTCTCAACATGTTGGCAATACTGTGGAAAATGCGTCTGACTACAGGAGCATTGTAGGTGTCTTGCAATATGTGGTCATAATTAGGCCCGACATTGTGTTTGCTGTCAATAGAGTATGCCAGTTCATGCATAAGCCTCTAGATCAGCATTTTAAAGCCGTGAAACGAATCCTTAGGTATCTTCACAACACTATGGATTATGGCCTTCATTTCACTAGAGCCAACAGCCTAGATTTGGTAGGATACTCGGATGCCAATTGGGGCACAGATGTGGATGATAGAAGGTCCATTACAGGGTTCTGTGTTTTTCTTGGTGGGAATCCTGTAGCCTGGGGGTCCAAGAAACACCAAGTGGTCTCTAGGTCAACTGCAGAAGCTGAATATCGAGGCCTTGCTCATACTGTCTCTGAGGTGGTCTGGCTCGAGTCACTTCTATTTGAGTTGCATGTTCTTCCTTCCCGCAAAACTGAAGTTTTGTGTGATAATTCAGGAGCTGTGGTTGTTTCAGCTAATCTAGTACTACATTCGAAGTTCAAGCATGTTGAGTTAGATCTCTTCTTTGTCAAAGAGAAGATTGTTGCTGGGAAGTTGACAATAAGGCATGTTCCTGCACTTGAACAAGTGGCGGATGTGTTCACCAAGCCTTTATCCACTCCTTTGTTTACAAAGTTCAGGTCGTGCCTCAAGGTTGTTGCGAAACATGATCAGACAACAGAAGTAAGAAGTTGGGGGCATAATAAGGAACAAAACAGTTGTGACAAATTAGTAGCAGTTAGTGGTAGTTAGCGGTTAACTGTTAGGTTGTTAATAACTAGCAGGTAGTAGGTAGTTATATGTTAATAATTAGTTAATCTGTTATGGATTAGTTGTATATAAACCCTAGTTGATGTTCTCAGCAATATATGAAAAAATTCAATTCGTTTTCCATCATTAAAACTGCTTCTCATTATTTCCTATAAAAGGTAACATTAACTCGTTAAACTCATTTGCTTTTCGGCATTCCTAATCTACCTTTAATCCACAAACCCCCCAACTAATTATACTCACTTGAGACAGGCTCAAACCCACAACCTCCGAAAGTTTGCAACAGCAACGGTGCCAACAGAAGTAATAGTCGGTCAATAAACTCATTTTCCTTTCTATTAAAAAATAAGGGTTTGTATAACATGACTCAAATTTTACAAGTGACAACCTCCCTCACATCAACAACAGTAAGGGAAGGCAAACCTGAACTAAACCTTGTGAAAGTGTAGTCCTTTCTTGCCATGATATCAGGATTCATTATGAAATATGCTTGTTGGTTCTCTGTCTCGATGGCCCACCAGGAAAGAGCTTCATAATCCATCCTAACACCCGTTCCACCACCTACAAAGAAATTAATATACTATTAGAGTTAGTCAGATGATATAAGCTCTATTATCCAGAAAGCATTTCAGTGCTCCATTTTCAGCACTGGTTGGATTGACAATGATACAGCAGGCTCAATCTTTCTCATAAGAAAGCTTAAAGTCCAAAAGTGTGCTATGAACTTCACAGTTCACACCAAAAAGCATTTATAGTAACCGCTTAAGTTGGAATAACAAAAAATGATACACAATCATGTCGTGGTATGAAAGAGAGACTGAGAGAGACAAATGGTACCTCATCACCCTCGTCGGCATATGGAGTATTATCATGCATTATTTGAGACTCGGGTTGTCTTGCTGGGATATGCTCACTTGCCATATTTCGAGCTGTCAGAAGCTCTAATCTTTGAGTTTGAGCTTCAAGTTTCCTAGACAACTCGTTGTTCAACTCCTTCATTCATTAATGAGAGTGCAAGGATAACATAAATAAATAAACAATCACTCAAAAGAATATAAAATTCAAATATAGAAAAAATCAACATATAATGAGTCCTTCAAAAAGTTTGCAATTGATGAATTGCGCATTAGAAATTCAAATGACCTAATGACTAAATAAAAAAGGAAATATAGTTTTTAGAGAATCCTCGTTAAATATGATAATGCTTAAAAATCCCAGGTGGCTAATTAGCTGGCTCTAGGACGAACCTTGTTAAATAAAGATGTTCTTCACTTCAAATTTCTAGTTGAATATTTTTATCTTTTAGAAAATCCCTATAGATGTCAAGCAACAAGATCCAAATTGAACTAGTACAAATAGCTTGAATTCCAAATATGTCAAGTTCAGGTAAATTACCTTCAGCTTTGAACTTTGAGATAACTCAGATGACAAAGCTTGTGTCAGTTCTTCTTTCTCCAATGTTAACTGCAATAAAGAAAGGCCATCCAACTATCATGACAGGCAAAATGGCCACAACATAATTTCATATTTGTCGAAGGAGTAAAACAAAAAGAGGCCAAAATAATATTTGAATCACATAACAGGAGCTACCTCTGAAATTAGAGAATTGATGTTCTGAATCATTCTCGTTTGATCAGGAGGGATATAGACAGAAGAAGCTTCAAACTGCCCATCATCATGCAGCAAGCTTAAACCAGAGGCATCATTGCTGTTATTTGTTCCCCTGTCATCAGAAGAAGGATCCATGCTTGCTGCAAAAGTACAGTAAATAAAATAAAAAATATGTAAGGGCCGCGTAACTCAAAGAAACATTAAGAAAGCATTTAACCACTATAATTGCTCATCAGACTTCTCATTTGTTGCTTTAAAACTTGAGTTCAGATTGGATGTTGCTGGGTACTTTCAGTATTCTTTAAGTTTCTCCTTATATTTCTGGCTACATGGGACGGTATGCTTATATCCATGCATATCTTGGAGCATCTGACTTGTGTCAGACACTAGTACATTACAGAAATAATGAACTTGAAGTAACTTATCCATCATATTGTAACAAATTACTCCAAGTCTTCCACAACACCAAATTCTCCAATGAAGAATTTATGATTTTATCTATGTTTCGATACAATAAATATCTGAAAGTTATCCTTGGGAGTTTCTTCATGTCTCAATAAGTAAACAAAGGACTGTTTGCAAAATCCTACATTGTGTGTCAATATGTGGTTCCTTGAACAAATTAACCAACAATGCAAATTTGGCATTTATAAGTATATTCAAAATCTGCCCTTGTGCTTTGAATACATCAGCAATAAATGACCTCAAACTTAAAGGCATCAAGGCATGAATGGAAGAAAAAAACAAATCCATACACCATAGCACCATCTAAGACATACCAGAAAAGAAAATTCTGGAGAACCAAAGTCAAAAGTAGACCCCCTAAGTATGGTTTTTGTTTCTACATCTCAATGAATAAGTGTTCTTGATTTGTGAGGGTAGATCAGTATTAAGAGAAACTCAGCCTAGCATGAAATTGATGACTGACCAATAATACGTATGCCTGCCATATTGACTGGATTTTGATTCGGTACAATAAGATATAGCAATTGGAAAAGTAGCACCATTACCAAGATTTTCTGTTGAAGTTGACATATCCTTCTTAGAAGCAGGATTCTTAATAACATCAATAGACTGTCCACTGCCAGAAGCTTTTCGTAGCTTAGACTGAAGTACCTTCTTCTCTGAGTTAAATGAATAAGAGAAAACATATAGCAAACATATGGCTTGTATAGAATATATAGAGAGAGAAACTTAAAATGTAAAGTAAATATTATTATCATTAAAACGCCTGGTTATTAGCGTACTTACCTTCTTTAAGTGCTTCAATGGTTGATAGAAAATCCTGACGCTCTTTCTCTAGGCTAGACATTTTCTTTCTGCAAAATTCAGAATGAATAAGATGTCCTATAACTATTAGAAGAATCAACATGAAAATATATCCAAATGAAAGTCTAAACATGATAATTGTAGAAACAGAGTAATTCTCTGTATTTTTCTATATTTTATTAACTAAAGAACTGAATTTAAATAGAGAAAAGAGTCATAACCTAATTGGGAAAATAATTCCCTTATTCTAATAAACTACTAAAAGATATGATAAAATACTCCTAGAATATCTCAAATGATTTATTCTAAAATTTATCTACCTAAATAAGATTTATCTATCTATAGAAAACATTTAATATATTTCTATAATTCCTACACTCCCCCTCAAGCTGGAGAATATACATTGTATAATCCCAGCTTGAATAGGAATTTATTGAAAACAGGCTTTGGCAAAGCCTTAGTGAGAATGTCTACAACTTGTTCTTTTGAAGGAATGTAGGAAAGAGTGGCTGTCCTTTTGTTGACTTGGTCAGCAATAAAATGCCTGTCAATCTCCACATGCTTTGTTCGGTCATGTTGAACTGGATTCTTGGCAATCTGAATAGCAGATTGATTATCACACAAGACTTCAAAGTGATCCTCCTGATTAGTGCCAAGTTCTTTTAGTAATTTAATTAGCCAAATTCCTTCGCATATTCCCAAAGCTAGTTCTCTAAATTCAGCTTCAGCACTACTTCTTGAAACAACAGATTGTTTTTTACTTCTCCAAGTTGTAAGGTTACCCCAAACAAAAGTGCAGTAACCACTAGTGGATCTTCTTTCAGTGAGGTCTCCCGCCCAACTAGAGTCTGTAAAAATCTTAACAGTTTTGTCTTGTGTTTTCTTGAACATTAAGCCGTGTCCTGGAGTTTTCTTCAAGTACTTGAGAATTCTGTTTGCTGCTGCCATATGCTCTTCATTAGGATTAGTCATGTGTTGACTTATCACATTTACAGGAAAGGCTATATCTGGCCTCGTCAGGGATAAGTAAATAAGTTTCCCAACTAATCTCTGAAATTTCTCTCTGTCTACTAAAGACCCATCTTCTTTGTTGAATCTCAAATTTGCCTCCATCAGCTGGCTTACAACCAAGAAAACCAGTTTCTTTGAGTAAATCAAGTACATACTTTCTTTGATTGATCACAAGTCCTTTTTTTTATCTTGCCACCTCCATTCCTAGGAAATATCTTAACTTTCCCAAGTCCTTGATTTCGAATTCCCTGTTTAACAGCTTCTTCAAATTGCTAATTTCTTCCTCATCATCTCCAGTAAGAATTATGTCATCAACATACACAATTAGGATAGCTTTCTTATTTGTAGAAGTTACCTTGATGAAAAGTGTATGATCGGCAAGGGACTGCTTGTAGCCGTTTTTCAGAATGACCTTAGTGAACCTCTCGAACCAAGCTCTGGGTGATTGTTTTAGCCCGTATAGAAACCTGTTGAGCTTGCACACCTTGTTGCTTCCTTCAATAGACTTTAAGCCAGGTGGCAATTTCATGTAAACTTCTTCCTCTAGCATGCCATTAAGAAATGCGTTTTTTACATCAAGTTGATGTAATTGCCAATCGCAATTTACAGCCAAACTTAGGAGTACTCGAACAGTGTTAAGCTTTGCCATGGGTGCAAACGTTTCTGTGAAATCTATCCCATACGTTTGCGTAAAGCCTCTAGCCACCAATCTAGCTTTGTATCGTTGGATGCTTCCATTGGAGTTGTACTTTACAACAAAGATCCATTTACAGCCAACAGCCCCTTTTTCCTTGAGGAAGGTCTGTAACTGTCCAAGTAGCATTTTTCTCTAGTGCACCAATTTCCTCTTCAACAGCCCTTCTCCATTTAGGATCCTTTAGAGCTTCAACTATGCTTGTGGGAATCTGTTCTTTATCTAAGGTTGCTGTAAATGCTTGAAAAGAAGGCATCAAAGAATTATAGCCAGCAAATTTTTCAATAGGATGCTCGGTGCATTGTCTAACCCCTTTTCTAATAGCAATAGGAAAGTCATCTAGAGTAGAGGACTTACTGATTTCTTCTTCCATTTCGGCAGCTGGACCCAAATCCAATTCTCGGCAAGAATCAGATTGCAAAACAGTCTCAGGGATATTTTTCTTTTTTCTTGTGTAGACACGAAGCTGTTTGGGTGGTGATGTTTGTTGAAGATTTTCAATAAGAGTAGGTGTATTTTCAGGAGGGGTGTTTAAAGTAGGTGTGGATGAGGAATTGATAGGTATAACAGTAGACTTGATCGGAGTAGTCACAGGTGACAAATCTGTAGGTAAAGGTAAAATTGGTGGCAATTTTGAAGGTTGAGAATGGAAATTAGGAGAAGATACCTGATTTGGCTGAAAATCACTCCATATCTCCCCCTGAATTTCAGCCTATGTGAAATAGGGATCCTGTTCATAAAAACTGATATCCATAGTGGTAAAAAATAGTTTTGAAGGAGGATGAAAACATTTGTATCCCTTCTTAAGGGAAGAATATCCAACCAGTACACATTTTAAGGACTTAGGGTCTAACTTGGATTTATGAGGAGCAATATTTTGGATAAAAACTGTGCAGCCAAAGATTTTAAGTGGCAGAATTGAGGAGATAGGCTTAAAATGAGGAAAGTGCTGCAAAAATATAGATTGAGGTGTTTGAAATTTTAAAACCTTACTAGGCATTCGATTGATTAAATAGGTAGCCGTTAATAAGGCTTCCCCTCACAGATATTTAGGAACATTGGTAGTAAATAGAAGGGAACGAGTAACTTCTAGGAGATGCCTATTTTTTCTTTCGGCAATGTCGTTCTGTTATGGGGTTCCAACATAAGAACTAAGTTGAACTATGCCCTTGTCCCTGAAAAAATTACCCAAAGACCTAGCAAAAAATTCACTTCTATTATCAAATTTAAAGAGCTGGATTTTAGCCCCAAATTGAGTGAGAACCATGTTATAAAATTGTGCAAAAATATCAGCAGTTTCAGATTTGTCTTTCAGCAAATAAGTCCAAGTTACCCTACTCTGATCATCAATGAAAGTGATAAACCACTTACTATGATCAGCATTCTTCACCCGAGAAGGGCCCCAAATATCACTATGGATCAAAGCAAAAGGGTGAGAAGGCTTGTATGGAGAAGGAAAATAAGAAGATTTAGTATGTTTAGCAAGAGAGCAAACTTTGCAAGAAAAAGAGTTTGGCCTTTTATTAATAAATAGATCAGGAAACAATTTAGCAAGGTATTGGAAACTAGGATGACCTAACCGAAAATGTCATAACATAACATTATCAACTGTATTTAAAGCTGTAAAAGATTTGAAGATCTCGGGTTTAGGAGAGGAAGGGAGGATGTAGAGACCATTCTGCAAGCTGACCTTACCGATCATCTTCTTCGAGTTCAGTGCCTGCAGAGTACAATTAAGACCGTTAAAGGTTGCGAAGCAGTTCAAGTCCGAGGAAACTTTACTTACTAAAATGAGATAGCAAGCCAGATTTGGTACAAAGAGAACATTATGAAGTGCAATCTGATCATTGAGAACAACAGTTCCATGGCCTTCTATTTTGCATAATGACCCATCAGCTGTTTTGACAGCTTTACCAAAGGTTTGGAAAAAAAATAGTGAAATAAGGCCTTATTACCAGTCATATGATCCGTAGCACCAGAATCGAGGATCCAATTAGGAGTGAACTGAGAGGAAAACAATGTTGTGGAAGAAGAGTTACCTTCTAGTTCTTTCATGACCAGATTACCCGCACTAGACCCCTGAAACTTTCCAAACAGTTTTTGAAGTTCAGCAATCTGCTCTTTAGAGAAGCTTGTGACAGATGTCGCAGCGGCAAGACTGGATTTATTATCTCTGGAGTTCTTTGACTTCCAGTCCTGAGGCTTACCATGAAGCTTCCAACACTTTTCCTTGGAGTGACCAGGCTTTTTGCAATGATCACACCAAGGTCTCCCCCGCTTGGAAGAGGGAGATGTAGAAGAAGAAGTTTCTGACATGGTCTAGGATGGAAAGGAACCGTAACCTAAGCTGATACCATGTAGAAAACAGAGTAATTCTCTGTATTTTTCTATATTTTATTAACTAAAGAACTGAATTTAAATAGAGAAAAGAGTCATAACCTAATTGGGAAAATAATTCCCTTATTCTAATAAACTACTAAAAGATAAGATAAAATAATCCTAGAATATCTCAAATGATTTATTCTAAAATTTATCTACCTAAATAAGATTTATCTATCTATAGAAAACATTTAATATATTTCTATAATTCCTACAATAATATATAGCAAATGGAAGGAAACAACATTAAACATTTGACACAGGAAACCTACTTAATAAGCAAATAACTAACAATTAAATATCTCCCACCCCAGAGGCACACATATTCTTTTTCTTCCTTTCTGGTTCTTTAGTTGTAATAAGTAACGATAATAAATGTTTCTCTACTAATAACAACAAAAGTAACCTTCAATTCTGCACCAAGGAGTTATGTATGAGCATTATAATCCAGGCAGTTACTTTTGAACACATATGACAAAAGGCATATACAATTGAAGAAACAAGTAATCAACTCATCCTGAAAATGCAGATCACAAGCCCTTTGGTAAAGAAAAATTACAGCATACTTGAAAGAAGAAATTTCAGCCTCTGTGTTCTCCAATTGCCTCTCCAATTTTAGCTCATTCGACCTTAATCTAAGTGCCTAAATGAAAAAAGCAGATGCCAGCATAAATATCTTTATACAAAAAAAAAAAAAAATTCAATGGAAGATAATCCAAATGCTAGTCATATGGTCTAAACACGCAAATTAACAAGATCAAAGCCATATAAATAAAAGAGAGAGAGAGAGAGAGAGAGAGAGAGTTAAATCAACACTTTAAAATCCTTTGGGTTCTGTGTAGTAAGGATGGCAAACTATTTAATCTAATGGTAGAAATTTATAACAAAGATATTTGTAATCATTAAATTAATACTTTTTTTTGTCTTTCCACTTTTCATCCTTGCTACCAAAAAGTGTTAGCCTTTTATCACATGCCTAAATTACACCTTTAATGTTTAGTACATATTAGCATGTTACAGCCACACATATTATGCACAGAAGTTTCCCAATCTCTCACCATTATTATCTAGAGGGGCAGATGTTTTATAGAGAAAAGAATGATATTAGAAAAGGAAGAAAAACTTCACACCAATTAAAAAGTTTATTACCTTCTCCTCCAAACCAATGACTTCAGAAGCCAATATATTGGCACGTTCATCAGCAGCATTACATTCCAATCGTGCATTTGTGTATTCCATTTTAAAAGACTCAAGTTCTGCCTGCAGATATTAAACATCAGACAGGGAAAGAAAACATTAAAAGAATACGCAAAATAAATGCCAGAAGTTTGTATATTTGTGACACATAAATCTCCTCCATCCATGCAAACATCATGAAACAAAGAACACAAGAAGATAAAACGCAAATCAGCATACACACAGCACCGGATTTTACAATACAGCACAAAGCAGAGCTGCATCCTATTTACCATTCTTTTGCTACCAAAGAGAACCACTGCAAACAAAGGACTTACTGAACTATCCACCCTGCATCACCTAATGAGCAGATTACAACATCAAACTAGCAGTGCACCCTTTGCTTATTTCCCTGTGAAAATAACACCAACAACGATATAATGCTTTTACTTCCATCATATTCTCAGCCATCATAAAAATTTCCACCTTTCTGGATCAGTTTTATAGACTAAAGTAAATATACATACACACATATATCTTCAAACAAAAGAATACTACTTCTCATCCTCCTCTAATTGGGAATAATGCCCGTCATAAATTCCTATAAAAACTGTATATCTCGAATTCCCTACACTCAAAAACCCAAATTCTCAGCAGAAATCTCCCTGCCCAAGCAGAACATTAAACTTTATTTGGTATTTAGGCAATCATAGCCTTAAAAACCTGTTTGAGCTCAGCTAAAGGGGGAAAAAGCAGTTTGCGAGTGGTAGTACATATCATAAAATGATGAGTGAATCTCATAAACTTGATCTTTTTTGTACCAAGTTTTCTGGTTAACAGGTATGAAGAAAGATGCAAGAAATAGGACCGAAATCTATGTGCATAAGTGGACATATGAAATACACCACACAAACGCACCTAGACTAACCATATGATATGAATCAAGCAATATGCAGTCCCACAAGATTCAATTATTTTACGAAGAACTTGAGCTGATCATAAGTACCCTAAATATAACATGCTACTAACCAGTTGGGCCTTGATTTCTTCCTGCAACTTCTCCATATCGGATTTTAGCTGGTTGACAACACTTCTCTGGGAGAAAAAAAATGTGTCAACAGATGGCAAAGGCTTCTTAAAAAGGTTCAGAATAGTGAATGGGACAATGAAAATAGATTAAGTGCCTTTCAGAATTTCATAATATAAGCTGCAATAAAGAAACAACTTCCAGACAAACAGAAGAAGGTTTCTAGAGAATTGAAGTCATTGTCTTTATTGTTTCAAGATATTTGATCATTGTCTTTATTGTTTCAAGATATTTGATCTCATTCATGAGCACACAGAAATATTTTGAAATTTACCATCTATTTTCCTGACCCCAATAATGCTGGTTGCTAGGAAGCCTTCATGCATAGAAAGTTCAAAGATTAAAAGAATAAGCAAAGAAAATCAGATTTAAGTTATTCAAGGATAACCCAACACATGATAACACTGAAAATATTTTAATGTTAATAATTATGTAAATGACAAGATAACTATACATATTCACACAGCCTAAGCATGCGCATTAGACAATTGTCTACGACCATGACATTATAGTGATGCCATAAAAGTATTATATTTGGAAACAAACCTGTTGATTGTAACTATCAGTCAAGGATGAATTTTCAGCAGCCAACGATTCTGCTAATGTACGTGAGGCCTCAAGTGCTCGTTGCAATGAAAACTTTTCCTGAGTCAAATCTTCAATATGCTGCAGAATAAGAATAAATAAATAGATAAAGTCAGACAAAACAATGGAGATCCAGGAGAACATCAAAACACAAAACCAACACGATTAATAACATATTAAACATTATAATTTTCAACAAAAAAATGCATCTATATTAAAAATTCGAAACATAGAAGGAAGTTTTCATTTCCATGGCTTTCTAAAAAGCTTCAACCAACTATTGCTATATTTGTTCACAAGTTAAGATACCAACATGTCTTTATGCTTCAAATCTGAAACAGTGCATCATAACGAAATTTCTCAAGCTTATAGTCTTCCTTGCCCCAACTTAGCAGAACCTTAATCCAGTACATGCATCCTCCAAAACAAGATGGTAAACACAAGACAGAGATCATACAAGTATGCAAATACAGTTATCCATTGTTTCACCATAAAGGAACAATAAATTGAAAAACATTCAGCTTTATCCCTCAACTAAGCTCTACACTTCCTACCAAGATTTGATACCTCCAACAGTGAAATCATATAATTAAGCACATCAGCCAGGTAAACCATAGTCCTTTTTTCTTTTGCATTCTAGAGATCCAAAAACCTTTTTGTCACGTATTTCTTGTCAGAAGTTGACAAATACCTAAATCCTTATAAAGATATAGAAAACGATAACTTCCATGGCTCTTATAAATTCTATAAAAACTATATACTAGTAGAAAATTGCAGATTCATAGTGGAATGCCAAAACTGTGCAGAAAAGCTGGATCTGTAGTACACTCAACAAGAAAGATACGGTACCTGCTCCAAAGCAGCAAAATCTTCATTCTGTTTGGTTGAGTAGAACTCATGGTTCTTCTCCGAGACATTCTCATTAGCAACATTCAGGCTCAAGAGGTCATCATTATAAACAGGAACCAAATATTGACCAGGATACTCCCTAGCACCAGGAAACTCAGGGAACCCTAGCTTGGAGAAAGTTCCCATAGTTTCAATCTCTGTTGATGGTTTCTCGAACAGGGATGATCCTTTGGTGTCGAAGCTGTTAAATTGTGAACTATGGGATGCAAATGCATTGTTTGTAGTTTTATCATGTTGAAAAAGTGACCCAGAAGAAGCTTTGGATACATTAAGAGAATCAAGGAAAGATGGACGAGATCTCCTAGAAATAGTATCATCCGTGACTGAATGTACTGGCATGTGACTTAAGGAACCTCTGGCATCAAAATTGAACTCTGAAGACCCAGATATTTGCGTGGATGGACCAAGCACACTTGGAAAACCACTGGATGAACTACTAAAATTTCTTTCTCCAGGATCAGAAACCATAGACCCTCTTATACCTGAGATTGATTGAGTAGAATCTACAATTAAACCATGGAACAAAGATAAGATAAATTGAAATTCTAGTCAGTAAATATATCAAGGATGTTCAAACAAAAAAATTCACAAATTGAAGATTACCTTCATGGAAAGAAGATAGCACATGGTTACTACCTAGCAAGCTTCCTTCACTGGCCTTATTTTGCAGTGAATTCTGCTGAGATCTTTTAGTAACAAAATCTTCAGAAATAGGAGTTACAACTGCAGAAACCTTCAAAGAACCACCATCTTCGTTTGACTTGGGCTCTAGAAAGTCATTACTGAAACGTTTTGTGTGTAGGCTATCATTGGAAAATGGTCCACCATTCCATGGAGCACCGCATTTCTCATTTTCTTGTCTTTTTTCATGTGTCTGCACCTCTGTAGTAGATGAATTATAATCACTGCCTAGAAAAGATGGGACTGCAAAGGCATTGTTCGAGTAAACTTGCTGATTTTCACGGGAAACTTCAGTTGTTTTGTTGTTGTTGTTGTTAACTGTTTTTAAGGAAGAAGGATTAGGTCCCTCAGATGTACTGGCACCATCTGAGTTAATGGCTCTCACTTGTTCAGTTTCTAATTGATGTTTATCATTTAAGCTAACATCAGTATTGTAAGATTGAGTGGTAGAAGCTGCCTTCTTGGCTCTTTCAGCAGCCTTTTTCTTACGAAATTCTTCAAGCTGCAAGATAAGAGGTATGAGTTAAAACAACACATGGTACATGCACTCTAGAATTCTTTGTTATTTCAAAATCCCATTTATGCAAAATCATATAACTGAATCTTTTATTGTATGCATAAATCCAGATTAATAATTATAAAAAAATCTAATAAACCAAAGGAATTATTTAGGAGGAATGGAGGATTTAACTTATCAAACAACATAACAATGTGCAACATTCAGAGGCAAAAGATAAAACTGTATAATGGGATTTCTCTTAGTTTTTGAGCCCTAACTAGCAAAAAAAAAAATGAAATTCTAATGAATTAGTAACCCAGAACCCCCATAAAAGCATGACCAGAACAAATCAAAAGAAGATTTCTAAACAACCAGAACTGGTCCAACCCAACAAAAATTAGAAATGAGAATACATTACGTGGGAGGAACAGCAACCAGCAACTTTAAACTCAAATCTATCAGTCATGGAACAGAGATACACTCTTCTTTCAGAATTTGTTCTTAAGTTCCAGGCAAGCCGTTCTTACTTTAGTCTAGTGTCACATGAAGCTTTTTTCACCCTTTCAGGCATGGATATAAACACTACCATTGCTCTCCATTCAAATGTGATTACACAAATAAGCTTTCAAATTTATTAAGAAAAACTAAAACCTTGGCCTATTCCTTTTTTAGTGTCAATGGTAAACCTTACACGATTGCAAAGATTATATTTTAATGCATAAAAACAGTGAAACTTCCCAAACGTGTAAGCATATAAAACATTGCTAAACAACATAAACGCCACCGGCCATTTCGGAAAAATACCAAAATATACTCGGTTCCAGTCCTGTTCAGAAAACTTAAATCCTAAATCAAGGACCAGATATGCCTAAAATTCAAATGAAAGCGTTGAAACATGGATTGCTTACCACTAAGGAATTACATAAAACTTTAATTAATAACAAATTCAGTCACCGAATCAATAATAAAAACCACTAAAGGAAAAAAAAAAGGTACCCGACGCTTCCCAGCTTCTAAATGCTCTTGTTTCCGCGAACTAGGCAATACCTCAGCCGACGCCATTCCCCCCAAAACCCCCCGTCCAAATCTCGTCAATTTAACAATTCTATCTCCAAATTCTCACCACCATTAACTCACAAAGTAAATGCCAATCGGAAAACAAGAAGTAAGAAAAGGAGGGAGGTCAGGTCAGATCGGGGAAGGAAGAAAAAAGTTGTTTTTTTAAGCGTGGGAAATTTTTTTCCTTTTTTTTTTTTTTTTGCCCTGTTTTAGGCAAATGTCGTTGTTGAGCTTTTTACTTCTGGATTTTGTTAGTTGTCACTGAACACATTTAAAATGAATGGAATTATTAAATTTGGTCATTTTGTTTTACCAATTTGATATTTAAATTTGGTCGAAACAGATAATTAATAAATAAATTTTGTCGGGATAAAAAAGGAAATATTTAAAATTTTCCAAATATATATATATATATATAATATAAGCATCGTATTATTATATATGTTTATCAAGCCTAGCCTAGCCGGGTTTAAAATTTTTAAAAATATATTTATATTATTTTTAATTTATTTGTTAAAATTTTATATATTTATCTTAATATTTTTTGATGTGTAGATTATAGTTATATTATATACCACTTTAGAATTAACTTTTATGTGTTATAAATTACATAATATAAAATATTACAACTTTCAACAATTTTTTAATTTAATAACAATAGCATAAGAGATTTAATTTAATCTCAAGCAACCCTTACAACTTTAAGAAATGGGTTGGGTCTGAAATTTGAATTCAATCCATATTTTAAACAATTCTAAATTCTTTACTCAATTCTAGTTATTGGGCCTAATAATTTTATCTAAAACCTCTCAAATTTTAGGCGGGCCTTCAAACTTTAGTATGTAACCCAACTCATAAATAGGTTTAATATATAATAAATAAGCTTTGGGTACTAAACTCGAGTTTTACCCTTCATATTTTTTATGTGTAGGTCTTTATGTGTGGGTCTTCAGTAAGGCTCAAGTTTTATCATTTGCAACAGTAATATTAAGTCTTTAATACTGATAAGTTTATGGTTCGATTCTCCCGCATATAAATGATTTCCATAATAAATGTAATTTACTATATTGTGTTGAAAAAATTCGGTTAATAAAATAATTTCAGCTGAAGTTCAAATTTTTTGAAAACTAAGTTGATTTGTAATATTTATAGTAATAAACTTTTTTTTCGAATAGTATTTGTGCTCTGTGCGATACTAGTTTATATCGTTCTTGGCTTTCAATCGAACGGTTTTCTCTGCTATTATCGTACCTTGAATTGCGTCAAGTGTAAACTCGAGCAACACGAACCAAGCACATAACAAGAAATTATTTAAATACTTTTAGTAGGAAAATAATTATGTCCATAAAAACTAATAAGAATTATAATGATCAGAAAATATATTTTATTCCTAACAAAATAAAATTTCACTACTTTCTAACAGAATAATAATACCTTAACATTATGGAAGGTTCAGCCAATTACCTAATCAATGACACTTTTAAATTTTCTTCAAAAGAATCGACCCATAACAAACATAAAACTGATTAAATAAAAATCGAAACAAAAAGTTAATAACTCAACTGTTTGAATCAATTTATAATTTTTTAGTACTATTTTTATTAAATTTTAATTTTTTATTTATATACTTTGGAACCAAATTTGTACTATATTGGTTGTAATTAAAAGATTCCATTTTTTAAGTTAATTTTTTTTTAGTTCTCAATTTGATATTTTTAAACATAAAGTGTATCATTAACCACTAAATTATGGGTAAAATTTTTTTTAGGTCATAATTTGGTCACTAAATTATTTAAAAGTTTTCATTTAAGTCATTAAACTATTTGCAAGTTTTCATTTAAGTCACTGGACTGTTAAGTTTTTTTTTTTTTTAAGTTTTGCCAATGAGCTCCAAATAATGATTTGATGATTAGTATGGTGGATCAGTACCCATCGACGAGTATAATAACATACCTTAAATTCGAGTCGGTTTGATGGTTATTGTCAAATATCAAAGAAAAAAGTTGTTTAAATTTTAGTTCGTAGATTTGTGAAGTCTAAATTTGTTTCATGAACAAAAAAATTAAACTGTAAAAGAAAAGGAGAAAGAGAGTTTTCAATTGGTGCAAGCAATGCAAAAAGAGGAAGCCATATAACATCGATTTTAACAGTCTAATAACTTAAATAAAAACTTTTGAATAATTCAATGATCAAATTATAACTTTTTTTGGTTAAGTGACAAAAACAAAAAATTTAACCATAGTTTAATGTTTAATAGTGTAATTTCACCTCCTTCGAGTGGAACTATCCAAGAAATCTCCAAAATAATATGGTAATAAACTACTTACTATCTAAGAACCTCTTTGGATGGGAATTTACTTCTAGCGCGATGTATTTTGTTTTCATCTTGTCTCACTCTACAGTATCGCTACAATATCTAATTTTATTGTCAACGTTATTTTTACACTAACCGTAGGTAAACGCACCATCTATCCAAAGAGGCCCTAAGCATGGGTTTGGATAGGTGATGCAGTACAGTATCATTATAATATCACTTCAATATCTAATCTCACCGCCACCGCTGTTTTTACATTAACTGCAAGTAAACACACCACTCATTCAAACCTACCTTAAGTTTGATTTCAAAATTCAAATTGATACTTGATTTGCTTTGTTCTAATTTAATATTTGAGTTTGACTTCAATATTCAAATTGTTGTATGAGTTTTTTCAATTTAATAATTGATTTTTTTGTCTCAATAAAGATGTCGGGTTTGATTCAATGTTCATTTTGATATATGAATTTCATTTTTTATTACTAATTAAGTACCTATATTTTTTCTAGAACACACGTGTCAAATATCACTAGGCGACATAATGTGATTTTGTACGAATACCAAATTGAACGCTAAAATCAAATTCAAGTACCAAATTAAAAAAAAACCTCATGTACTAAATTAAAAAATAAAGTCAAACTAAGGTACCAAATAGTGTATTTACCTGTTGGAGATAAGGGAAATAAAGCTCATCATCTTGAGTCTTCCACTGGCGACGTCTCTCTCGACGGTCAGCATCCCCAAAAGAACAAATATTTAGAAGAAAAAAAAAAATCCTCTTTTGGTTTTTTATTGAGAAACTCCTAAAGTAAATACACAAAATTTCTGCAAAAGTTTCCGTTCGAAAAATCTCAGAAAACCATGTGGCGAAACTCCGCCACTGTAAGCTTCTCTTCGAAGCTTCTCTCTTATTCTTCTTCCTCCGCCAATCCTAATTACTTCCATTACGCATCTGCTTTCTCCATCTTTAGTCCAAACGGCGTCGTAGATCAGACACTTTCTCCTTCTCATCAACGCTTCTACTGCTCATCGGCGGTGCCTTCACCGTCTCCCTCATCCGGTTCCGTTATAAAGCTAGGGTTTCTCGCTAACAAATCTGACGCCTTTCGTCCTTTGAGTTTGAAAGCTAGAGATGCGGTCCAGCTTGCTCGTCACTATGGTCGGTGTTACTGGGAGCTCTCTAAGGCTCGTCTCAGGTCAATTGTCATTAAGATATTTAGGCAATTTTTGAAGTTTTGATTTTTTATTTTTGAATTTTGACTTTTTTGTTTTTGCATTCGTTTTGGTAGTATGCTGGTGGTGGCGACTTCGGGGACTGGATATGTGCTAGGGAGTGGAAACGCCGTTGATTTGGCGGGTCTTTGTTATACCTGTGCTGGAACCATGCTGGTTGCTGCATCTGCGAATTCGTTGAATCAGGTTGCCTTTCTCACTCTTTTCTGTCTTTGATTGCTTTCATTGAACGCTATGTTAGGCACAACTTTAGTATTGAGAAATCTGAATTCGAGTTTTGATTAATCTGATTGAATTATCAAATTATTATGCATTCAGTATTATTTATACTTGCCAAGGATGCTAACTAATAGCTCTATTTTCATAATAAAGTCACATTTAACGATGTTTCCCTCTTTCATTTCTTGAAGTGTATGATTTATTGTAAAATGATAAAGCTATCATATTTCTTGGATCATTGGAGATATGGTTTATTTTTATTTTTATTTTTAAGAAATAAGAAAAAAATGAAGACAAATCATTATCCTGAGGGTTGCCTTTCATTTAACTCATGCATTTGGAAAGAGACATTTTAGGTGTCAAAGGCTTGCACTTCGATGAAGCCCCTTTGTGATGTTTTGACCCTTTTACCTCAGTTTTAATTTTTATAACCTTGGTAGAAACTAGGGCTGGAACAGCTAGTACGCAGGGATTTACAAGCACACAAATGAATTTGCAAAAAGTAGCGCCCTACGCCATGGGTACTACTATAATGGTCCTAGTTCCCCTAGTGCCTTTGAGGACTTTGCATATTGGAATTTTTATGGATTAAACTATTACGGGCTCTCATCCTTGCCACTCATTGTGAGTTTTGAAAGATTAACTTAAGGGTATACCTTACTCTTTTAGGTTATTTAGCAATGTTCAGTCAGTGAGCTTGAAATCAAGTACAATGAGTTGTATTGCACTATAATCAAGGAAAATAGGGATTTTAGCTCATTGGGCATGATTTAAATCCGTCAACATTGCTTTCCTGATAGAAGCTATGGATAAGTACCCTGTGGGATAGGGAAAGAAACAATATAAATTCTTTGAAATTCTAAGAATCGACTTCATGAATTGCAAATTGCAAATTGTAATTTTCTTTTACCTTCTGCTATGATTCTGTTACCTTTGATTTTGTTGATTTTACAAGGATGTGTCTGTGCATGGTGGTTGTATTTTAAGTTACTTTTCATGAAGTAACTAGACCGACTGACATCTCAGTTAACCATGGAATTCATGTCCCTAGGTGTTTGAGATAAATAATGATGCCAAAATGAAGAGAACAAGGCTAAGACCTCTACCTTCAGGACGCATTGCAATACCACATGCAGTCACTTGGGCATCTTCTGTTGGATTTGCTGGCACTGCTCTGTTGGCATGCAAGGTGGCCAGATTGATTCACTCACTTCTCATTATTTCTTTAATTTCAAATGTGATTTTTTTTAGCTTTGCCAAATGCTTAAAACGTTGTCAGATGAGCAACTAATGTTGCTGCTGCCACAAGGTTATTGCAGGCTAATATGTTGGCAGCTGGTCTTGCTGCTTCCAATCTTGTTTTATACGCATTTGTGTATACTCCATTGAAGCAAATTCACCCTGTTAATACATGGGTTGGAGCAGTTGTTGGTGCTATTCCTCCTCTTCTAGGGTAACTTTGTCTTTAAATTCTATTAACTATTGTGATGACTATCTAAGAAATTTTAGTTGCTTGGTGTTCTATGTTTGGTATGATATTTAACAATGTCAAGTGTTTTCATGCATGTTAAATTTTGTGCTTCACATGCTAAAAGTTTGGAATTTATCAATGGCATACGAAATTTACCATATTATTTTCAGCTGGTGCTTCTGCTTTTCTTTTAACTTTTTTCACATGAAATTTGCCCCTAGCTGACTTGGTTTATTGAAAACACAGGCCAATATTTTGCAGAACTGTTTTCTTTCTATTGTCTCTGGACTCCGGTGGAATTCTAGATCTTTGTTAATTGCTTATGAGCAAGTCCTCTTATGACCTTTGAAACTGGAAAAGTTAAACCTCCCTTGAAACAAAGGCAATAAGAACAGAAGATCCCCACATTGTGTTGATAGATGTGGAATCCCTATTGTAGGTTTAAGTATGCCACATGTTGAGAGGTTATAGAAGACCCTATTAAAGTTCACTGAAATTATAGAGGTCATTTATTTATTAAAAAAAAAAAGATGATCATGAAGTAGGCTTTGCTTTGTGTTGCATTAAGTTTTTGTTTAAATTTAACCGTTTTGCTGACAGACTTCTTATTTTCTGTTCCAACTTCTTAGATGGGCTGCAGCTTCTGGTCAGATTTCTCTCAATGGATTAATTCTTCCAGCAGCTCTCTACTTTTGGCAAATACCCCATTTCATGGCCCTAGCATACTTGTGCCGTGATGACTATGCTGCAGGAGGGTAAGCATTTTCGCAACTTACTTTCTCTTCAACATAGCAACTGTTTATTTTCCTTTATGCACAGGAAATTGAATGTTTCTGTTTCTGCCCTTCTCTTATAGTTTTGTGTTGAAATAATGTTCTAGCTTTGAGAAAGTATCTCAAGGATCTCCATTGCTGTAAGCAACTGTTGATAATATAACTTGGAAAATGGAAGTGTGACTCTTTTCTGATATAATTATATATTTAGTTAAGATTTTCAGAAGAGTCATTAGGGATGATTCTTCATGGATAAGATTGCATGTGAATTGTGTGTTCTTAATGTATTTCACTGTCTTACAACCCTTTATTTTCTACCCTCCGTGATATTTTCAGGTACAGGATGTTTTCGCTTGCAGATGCTTCAGGTCGGAGAACAGCTGCTGTTGCTTTCAGGAACTGCCTCTATCTTATCCCTTTGGGGTTCATAGCCTATGACTGTAAGTTGTTCTAATTCCAAACGTGAAAACTATCGCACTATCACCTTTATTTTAGTACTCATTTATATTTATTAAAATTTGATTATCATATATCCACGCTATTTTAAAACATTGGATATGCACCAAATATCTATTTCCTGGTAGATATTCTGAAAACTCTGTGTGAACTATCTTAGTACTACAGTATATGGTATGGTCCGTATGGAACATATCTTACTCTTTTGTATTTCATAATATATAAACTAGTGAAATTCTTTGCGTAGGGGGTGTGGCTTCTGGGTGGTTTTGTGTTGAATCATCAGTTATCACCCTTGCAATAAGTGCTGCAGCATTTTCATTTTATCGTGACAGGACTACTCAAAAAGCAAGAAGGATGTTTTATGCCAGCCTTTTGTATCTTCCTGTATTTATGTCTGGCCTCCTATTTCATCGTCTCTCAGACAATCCGCAGTGCCTTGCGGAAAATCCCAACAGAATTGTTGAGCTTCCATCATTCCCCCAAGCTGTAACTGAAAGTGAAGAAGATGATCAGAAGAAGAAAGTGAGGTATGTCACTGCCGGTCCACAAGGACGCGCACCTGTGGCATACGCATCCATTGCTCCATTTCCCTTTCTCCCTGTTCCTTCCTATGTTGATCAATGACGTATCGAACTGGCATCTAGTTTTTGTATACCAAATCAAAGTTATTGAAAAGGCACACCTCGAAACCTCTTTGGCTTTGCATTAAGCCTTTTTCTGTGAAGTTTCTATTTTAACACAGTTTTGGTTCTTGATTGTCTTTATTTTGAAATCAATGTATAATTGGGATTGAGCTGTTTAAGCACCATGAGTGACATTCATCTTGCAGCTGCCATTGGAATAAAACTGTTATGCAATGCATAGATCCATTGCAAAATTTTCACTAATCTGTGTGACTCTAGCCATTTCCTATTTTGATCTGTCAACAATTTTAGCCGCTGGTCTACAAAGCAATGCATAATGGTGGTGGATACGCAAATCCTATAGGTGACAAAAGCTGACCAAGAAGAGGGGTATTTATCAAATTCAAGATTCAACTATAACTTGGTAATATAGTAAAGGCATCTTACATCAAATTTAACCCAAATTTGAATTGATCCCCAGTTTAGAGGGATGCAACAATAGGTTATGAGGAGTTTCGGCTCCATAACTTGGGGCATTAAGCTATGCTACCCTCATTGTTGCAGGTGGGGCAGGGGCAAGCACCGGAGGGAGATGTGCTAAAAATTAACATGACGGGGCTTTTAATGATTCAGATAGGTCAAGGGATATTGGTGTCACTGTCAGAGATCATGAGTTTGTGGCGGAGGGAAATGCACAAACATTATAGAGCTTGGTGAATGAGGTTATTGCGATTATCATTACCTTCAAATGTTGTAATTGAAATTTCTCAAATATTATAGTTGAGGGTGACTCATGTGAGATGATCATCAAGATTAAAAGTAACAATGGGCCAATTATTGGAGGAAGCGTGAACGTTAAACATCAAGTTTTTAGAACTTTTACTTAGAACAATCTAATTTTATTTATCCAAAAATTAATTACTTTGAAGTCGCCAAGAGTGCTCTGCAAGAGTCCTAGAGAAAGCTGTAACTGCTGCGACTTGGGATGGCGAAAAGCGGTGGTGACGATCGAAAAGATAGAGATGAGATTTCTTTACTAGCAGAGGAATTGGTACAACTATCTGTTAAAGGGTCTATTGTTACGCCAGGTGAGAAACCATCTTTGATTTGTACAATCTGGACAGAGAAGTTTTAGAAACCAGAAAGTTTCAAAGCACAGATGAGAAGTATATGGAAGACAAAAAAGAAATTCGAGATTCAGATGGTAGGGCAGAATTTATTTCTGATTACGTTTGAGTTAGAAGAGGATTTGGAGATGATTATGGAAGGAAGGCCATGGCTATTTCGGAAAAGTCTAATTTGTGTTTAGTCGAATTACCCAGCTGATGGAGAGAGCCTAGATTCGGCTTAATTCTTTACCATATTGGATAAAAATTGGTCTGTATTTACCAGAATTCGAAAAAAAAGATCTTCTTCATGCCATTGGTGTTACTTTTGGAGGGGTGCTTAGATCTGAAATTAATGGTGATTTATGTCGTTTCAGAATAAATTTGGATGTGCAAAAACCCCTTAGACGAGGTATTTTTGTCTCAATTGATAATAAGAATAAATCATGGGTTTCTTTCAAGGATGAAAAATTACCAATATTTTGTTTTGGTTGTGGAAGAATAGGGCATGGTCTTACAGACTGCCATGAGTTTGATCCTGCAGGAAAAGATAAAATCAGAATAGATCCACCATTTACGTCGACTTTAAAAGCAGAATCAAATCTAATTGCGAAGGAGAGCATGAAATTTAATGTTGCCTCAAACAAGGGGAAATCCCAGTGCTCTTATACAAGGGGTGTCGAGATGGAGGCACTAAATGGAAGAACTGTCGGAGAGGGAGATAGCGCAAACGGAAGGTTGGTGGAAAAAATAGAATTGCTCAATAGAGGGGAGAAGATGAAGGAAAATGAGGAAATATTTAATCTTGCGGAAGAAGTTCAGATGGACGTCACTATTAGCAGGAAAGAAAATAATTCAGATCTGATTAAGAGGGAAAGGTGGAAAAGATTAGAACCAGCAAAAGGGGTGATGAAAAGAAAGGAGGAATGTAATATAAAAAAGAGGAAATCCCCAGAAGATGAAATTGTTAGTTGTTGCGAAATAGTAGCTCATGAAGATGGAGCGAAAAGGCTGAAATCAGAAGGAAAACAGGCTTGTAGAGAACTCTTACAAGAAGCAGATATTGAATTTATGGAGCAGGATGATTCTGCACAACATCTGAGATCGGCGGCTGCCAAGAGGTAAGCCAACCAGACACAATGAAAAGCATAAGTTGGAATGTCCGCGGATTGGGGAGTCTACGGGCGACTAAAAGGCTGCGATATTTCTTAAAGTAGTAAAATCCACGCATGGTCTTCTTAATGGAGACAAAAATTGATAAACAGCGTATGGAAAGGGTCAAGAAGAGTTGTGGCTTTCTTAATGGGATTGAGATTGAAGCTGAAGGCTCGCGTGGAGGTTTATGTTTAGCATGGAATGAATATATCAACGTCACTTTAAAAGTTTCTCTAAGAACCACATTGATATAATGGTCAAGTAGGAGAATTCAAATTAAGAATGGAGATTTACAGGTTTTTACGGTTCACCTTACTTTAATTGTAAGAATGATTCTTGGAATCTACTACGGAAATTGGGAGAAGATCAAAGTCAACCATGGCTAGTAAAAGGGGATTTCAATGAAATAATGTATACCTTTGAGAAAAGTGGAGGGATACCAAGGGAAGAAAGGAGAATGAAGGCATTTCGAGAGGCTCTAGAAGAATGTCAATTGGAAGATATAGAGTATTCGGGGGTCTGGTTCACAGGGGAAAGAGGAAATTTTGCAGACACGAATATCAAAGAAATACTTGATAGAGGAGTAGCAAATGAAAGATGAATGAGTCTTTTCCCAACAAGTAATATCTTTCATTTACCCCATTCAATGTCAGATCATTGTCCACTTCTTTTAAATACGAAAAATGAGAACATCTATGCTGGGAATGCATAATTTAAATTTGAGGTGTGATAGACCACAGAAGAATCCCTAAAGAAATAAATTAAGGATTGTTGGGAATCAAATACAGATCTAATCCTAGAGAAATTGAAGAAGCTACAAGTACATCTAAAGGAATGGTCGGGGTCAATAAAAAAAAAAAAAAGAAGGGCTAAAGAAAAAGCTGACTAAGAAACTGAAGGTGTTGATGGCAAAAGAAAGTGATGATGACATGATAGCAAAGATTATTGGAACAAAGGTCGATCTGAATATGGAAATTGACAGGGATGAAATTTATTGGGAACAGATGGCAAGGGCGAACTGGATTAAAGTAGGAGACAAAAATTCAGCTTTCTTTCATAAGTATGCCTCATCCCGTAGGAAAATGAATACAATTTCAAGGCTGCAGCTTGATGATGGAGGAAAGACTACTGAAGAAAGGAAGATAGCTGAAACTGCTACTTTATACTTTTAGAAACTATTTACGTCAAACGGGGTCGGGAACCTATTTTATCTACTACAAGGCATTAAGAAGAATATTTCACCAGATAATAATGCTGCCCTACTATCAGCATACACAAAAGAAGAAGTGTTTTCAGCCTTAAAAGGAATGGGGGCGACTAAAGCACCAGGACCTGATGGATTTCCAGCTTTATTTTTCCTACGTTATTGGCATATTGTAGGTAAAGTTACTACTTTTTGGTTGGGAATTCTAAACAATGATCAGAATTTTGGCCAACTAAATTCAACAGATATAGTGCTCATTCCGAAAATTCAGAATTCGGTCAATTTAGCCAATTTCAGACTGATTAGTTTGTGTACGGTTTTATACAAAGTCGTGACAAAGGCAATTGTGAATAGGCTGTAGGAGGTAATTGGGGGATGCATTGATGTAGCTTAAAGTGCTTTCGTACCCGGAAGGTTAATTTCTGATAATGTTCTAATAGCTTCTGAAATTCTTCACACTTTTCAGAAAAAACGTACAGGGAAAAAAAGGATATATGGCAGTCAAACTGGACATGAGCAAAGCTTACGATAAGGTTGAATGGGGTTTTCTCAAGGAAGTTATGTTGAGGATGAGTTTTCAAAAAGAATTGGTAAAATTAATCTTAAAATGTATTACTACAGCGTCATTTGCAGTTAACATTAATGGAAAGAAAGGAAGAGTTTTTCAAGCTTCTAGGGTTTTCAGACAGGGAGATCCTCTTAGCCCTTTTCTTTTCCTATTATGCAGTGAGGGATTGTCGGTACGTATGAGATTGGCTAAGGAAGAGGGTCTAATTAAAGGAGCAAAGGCTAGCAGAAGAGGACCAACAATTTCATATTTACTCTTTGCCGATGACTGTATAGTGTTGGGGAAACAACAAAAGAAGGAGCGAGGAAGTTGAAAGGAATTCTCAATGAATATGAAAAATGTTCTGGTCAATGTGTTAATTTTAATAAATCAATGATTTTTTACAGCTCAAATACATCGGAAGAAAACAAAAGGGAGATATCGACAATCTTAGGAGTAAGATCTTCGACTGATATGGAAAAATATTTAAGTCTTACCAATGTGATTGGCAGACGTAGAAAGGAGCCTTTTCAAAATCTTAAAGAGAAGCTCCAATTCAGGATCAAAGATTGGAGCAACAGGTTCTTATCACAAGGAGGCAATGAGGTATTCATCAAATCAGTTTTACAGGCAATCCCAACTTATGCTATGTCTTGTTTTCTATTACCAAATTCCTTTTGTGGAGAATTAGAGAGGATCATCACAAATTTCTAGTGGCAAAAAGCATACGGGAAGAAAGGAATCCATTGGTGTTAATGGCAACACATGTACCGATCAAAAGACGAGGGAGGTATGGGATTTAGGAGTATGGCTAAATTCAATGTGTCTCTACTAGCTAAGCAAGGGTGGAGAATTCTGAATAACCCCGGTTCATTAGTTACACAAGTATTAAAAGCAAAATATTTCCGAATAGGGATTTTCTAAATTCACGTTTGGGAAATAATTGCTCATACACATGGAAGAGTATATGGGTAGCTAAAGGTGTTCTAGCAGAAGGCATATGTTGGAAAGTAGGAAGGGGGTCGGATATTTTAGTTCTTAATGATGTTTGGATACCAAATTTGATTAACCCCAGATTATCATCTCACGTTAATAATTTAAGCGATTTTAAAGTTGCTGAATTAATTGATAAAAGTAGCAGAAATTGGAAATCAGAGTTGATAGGATCTACCTTTCCGGAGGATGTAGCTGAAAGGATACTACGCATTCCGCTCGCAATCGAACCCTATGATGATATTATAGCTTGGAGAGGAGAGCCTTCAGGAAAATTCATGGTACGCAACGCCTATAAACTATTACAGGGCATTGAGATGGATCATAGAGCTTATGCTTTACAAAAAACTGTGGCTACTTAATCTACCATCTAAGATTAAAATTACAATCTGGAAGATATCGTGGAATGATCTACCTACAAAAATCAATATGCAGCACAGAAAATTATTAAACAACACAATCTGCCATCGGTGTGGTCAAGGAGCAGAAACCATGAACCATTTGTTTAGAGAATGTCCTGTTTCAAAATCAGTATGGGAAGAGTTATTTTTTTTGGAATTTCTTAAAGATGTACACATGGAGTTCTTACAGTGGCTTACCTGGGCCTTTGAAAAGACTACTCCTTCCCAATGTGAAGTCTTTCGTTGTGCTTTATGGGCAATCTGGGGAGATAGAAATAAGCTAATACATGAGAAAGTGAGTAGATCTGGGGAAGAGACAGCAAAATTTATTAACAGTTATATCTTAGAGCTGAAAGGAGTTGAATAGAAATTATCGAAAGCCCTTCCGGAAGTTAAGAAATGGAAGCACCCATCCAGCCACACTATTAAGATAAACTTTGACGGAGCATATGATGGCAAGTTCCAGAAATCGGCAGTGGGAGTCATAGCCAGAAACAGAAAAGATGCAGTCTTGTTATCGTTTTCAAATATCTACCAACAAGTTGAGTCCTCATTTGAGGCCGAAGCAATCGCATTTCGAGCAGCAACTCAAATCGGCATGGACATGCAATGGGCAAAAATCATTATTGAAGAGGACGCATTATCAATAATAAAGAAATGCAGGAATAGAAGCAAAGATAAATCAATGATCAGGTTGTACATACACGACATACAACAGTTACGGGGAAAATTTAAAAGTTGTTGGTTTGAATATATTCTAAGATCATCAAATGGCCTAGCACATACTCTTGCAACAGAAACACTAAAGGGAAGGGGAGAGTTTTACCTGATTGGAAGCGTCCCTGCATATGCTGAACGACTGAAGGAGAAGGAAGAAAAGGGCGAACCAGTTTGAAAATGAAAAAATGATGAGAAAGGAAGGGGAGATGAAATGGAGAGGGGAAAGAAAGATATCAGACTGAAAATTGAAAAAAGGATGTGAAGGTAGAGGAGGCTGAAATGTGCTAATTAATGCGGTAGGTGAACGGCTTCCATCGGTATCTGGAACTGTCTAGTAGAAGGAACGTCAGATGAAAAGGAAAAGACGCTGCCAGGTTTCTGATTGGGCAAAACCAAGGGTGCCATTAATATGGCTTTGGAGTTTTTTTTGTTTTCTATTCTTTTCGGGCTGTTGAATACAGCTCAGAGACTTTCTTTTCTGATTTTACTGCTATGGGTTTCATCCGTTTTATGTTTGGGCTTGGAAACTTTATTTGGGCTCCTTTTATTTTCCCTTTATGTATTTGTGTTTTAATTCAATAAAGCTCAATCTAAATTTAGTTTAAAAAAAAATCAAGTTTTTAGCTTATTACTTTAAATTTTATTGATCATTTTTAAAAAATCAAGTAACACATCATTTAGGGGCAAATATCCAGAAAATACAAAAAAAAAATCAAAAATTACCGGAAAGGACAGGGTTCAAAAATATTGACCGGAAAGGGCAATTTCCCCCAAAAACACGTCCACGTCAGTGCGTTTTTGGGGGAAGCGGCCTAAAGCGCGTCCCCGGGGGAGCGCTTTTGGCCTTTTTCCTCCGCTGACGTGGACGCTATTTGAATAGGTATGGAATAATTGCTGTACCTTACAAAAAAAAATTAAATAAATAGCAAGAATTTTGGTCTTCAATTTGCTGTGACCTCCTAACATGGCCATTATCTTTATTTTCAAATGTGCCTTGCCGTCCACTATCCCCAAGCCACTCTCACGCCAATTTTAATTTCATGCATAAAATATTCCTGGATTTGTTTTTATCTGTGTGCCGTCCATATAAGAAACATTATGGCCAACCCATTAAAACATTATGGCCACCATCCCTTGTTCAAATTCACGCATGGTTCCTAAAATGCTTTCACCAATTCATTATTTAATTCAAAGCTTGTCAAATTTAATTCCCACATGTTTTCTACCAATTGATTATTTTAATGCTCCACCATGCCATGCATTCATGCCCCATATTTTAATCCTCCATTTATTTATTCAATACCACTTCCATACTCCATATTGCCGTCCCATACTTCACTAGCTACACAAGTGCTCCATTTCTTTGTTGTTTATTCAAAACAAATGTCCATGTTTCTTAATTTCATGGATCATTGCGTGCATTCTCCAAGAATTGAAAACCCATGTTTGTACACCATTAGATGCCTTGATTAAAATAACAATAAGCTCCACTTTTGCCATAATATTCCTTCGTTACCGTCCATTACTAGGCATTTTAAAATGGCTTTGTTTAATAGTTGTTTAATTTTTTTATTGTAATTTAATTTTAATATCTTTAATAAAATAGAAATTGTTTAAGTTTTTATTGTAATGTAATTTAATATATGTAATAAAATAGGGACCAATCTTGCAAAATACCTATTCAAATAGGGACCAAAATTGCAATTATCCCATACCTATTCAAATAGCGTCCATGTCAGCGGGGGAAAAAGGCCAAAAGCGCTCCCCCGGGGACGCGCTTTAGGCCGTTTTCCCCCAAAAACGCCCTGACGTGGACGCGTTTTTGGGGGAAATTGCCCTTTTCGGTCAATATTTTTGAACCCTGTTCTTTCCGGTAATTTTTGATTTTTTTTTGTATTTTCTGGATATTTGCCCCATCATTTAGCGCAATTAAATCATTATAGTAGTAGTACTTTTAAATGAACCAAAAGCAATATGAAGCTCTTTTTTTTTTTTGTCCTTTTAATTTGGAATCGCAATATCAAGCTCAATTAAAGCGTATATTGAAAACAAAAGTGACTCTACACTTGTGTTAATAAAATTTGAAGTAACCCAACTTGAACTTTATCACAAAACTCAGGTTTTCTTTTCTTTTATGACTCACAGAGTTGAATTTTTTTTTTTTTTTTTTTTTGCAACAGAGTAGAAATTAGAACAAACCAAACTCGAATTTTTATCAAAATTAACATTTTACTAAGCGGAAAAACATATATATTTTATTCTTAAAAATATTACTATTTACAAATTTCAGTCTTAAATATATATAATCCAATTATTTTTCTCTCCTTTTTTTTTTCTTTCTATTTCGGCTATTTAATTTGTACACTGTAGTCAGGTTTTCCTGTTAGATACAATTTTTTGAATTCATTAAATGAACTGTATTAACCAATACCGTATAATACATATATTACATAAAATTTCTTTGATATAAAATACACAAATCTCATTTCATTTAAGCATTTTCTTTTGTCGTCTTTCAACCTTGACAACATTTTAGAATGACTTGATAGATATATGTATGGACCCAAATCCGACTTAATCCAATTAAAATGATCTGAAACTTGAGTGACCTGCGAGCAAGAATCTGAATTGAATATGACACAATTGATTGAACTTAAATCTAACCTGATCAGATTCATTAGAAAAATAGAACCGAAAGCGAATATGTCCTAACCTGAAACTGATACAATCTGCCCGGTTTCCACCCTATAGTAAAATCTAAACCATCAGATCATAGGAGAATAATGTGCAAATATAACCGACCATTTATAGCTCAATTTTCATCAAACCATGAAATGAGAAGCAATGGATATAGAGTAGGCGGGGTACAAAAATGGTAAACACAAAATATGGGACTACAAAAAAACAAAACTAGAAATAGAATTAAATAATTACTATACACAATCTCTAACAACATACAAATGATTTCTAATAATGAATAACCAAGATGAATTTCCAGCTTTTCCTTAGAATTTTTTTTTTCATTTTTTTTTCTCCCGAACTCCTTTTGGCACTTCCCTGGCTCCTTTTTTATTAGGTGCAAAGGAAGCGGCAGTTTGGAGATGAAAAAAAGAATTGCAGATGTTGGGATTGCAAGCATTAACTGAGGTAAGCCCCTGATTCTACCCCCCATCTCTTTGAGAAAGCTGTTCGTTAACTCCGATGCCTAAGTTTGAACCAAACAAAAAAGAAGCAGGAGCTTATGTCCAACCAAAATTCTCTATCTAGTAAAAAAAGCAGCTTAAAAACAGCTACAAATATCCAATTTACTCAAGTTAGGCCAAATGAAGGTGGCCTTGAATCATGACATCTATAATAGTTGCAATCTACCGTACATGCAAGAATCGAATTACGACAGAGGCACCAATATTCATTGAATGGGACACATAACCATGGCATTGTTGAGGGCAGTGTGGCTCCCAAAGTAGATGCAACTCTGGAAAGACGTAGGAGCAGGGGGTACACAAATAAGTTTAGAATACAGCGTGAAAGCCCAGAAGAATGAGAACACCAAAAGATATTAAATACACTTACTTGTTACCACTAAGAAGTCCAAAAACTGATGTGGCAATATATGACCGGGAAACTCCGGAAAAAGCTTTTCTGTAATGAGGCAAGACCATTTGTCCTGCAAGGTTTTTACCACTATGATTAGCTTTCTGGCATTCCAATGAAACCCAAGCAAACAAGGGACTAACATAAAAACATATAAACATTAATGAGAATAGAAAGAATATTAACTGTCTCATATTCGGTTGCTAGATGAAAAATTATGGAAAGGAGAAGTTAAAAGATTTAGCTTAATGCATCATGTGAGAATTTAACTTTTTTCCACTAAAGCCGAGAAAAACCCTGGAGGGAAAAATAAGCCCTTCTCATGCATTAGCCCTTTATTCTTTCTAGACAATATTGTATACTACAAACTTTTTAAGAAACCTATGTCATCCCAAGAATATCAAGAGTTTCAAAGAACAACTGATCCAGGCCTCACCTATACTCAAATAATTGCTGTGGAGAATTGAAATCAATACACTAGACACCGTTCTATCTATATCCTCTTTTCGTGGTGCCTCATCAACCGGCAAACTGTTTCTATCAATATAAGCACTCCAGGGAGAATGGCTGCTATTATTGTGACAGGCTATGATTTCAAACCATATCCCCAATGGAAATCTTCTAGGTTTTATCAACCGAAGGGCAATCTTAATATAAGGAGTAGCATGGATAACGGATATGATGACTTCAATGAACATACAGCTAAGGCTGATGGCTGTGTTCATAATGCTGAAGAAAATATAAAAAACAGATGTGGTTGGCAATAGAAGCAAAAGAGGTGTAAATAGAAGAGATCCAACAACATGTTGCTTCACGGTATAGTCAAAACTATCTAATCTTTGACGAAGAGGATTCCACTTCCGTCCCCTGACAATAATACAGCAGCTCTTAGAATAGTTAGAAACAACTAAAAAAATTTATTAATATTGTACTTCTAATAAAAAGGATAACTTTTGTATGCCTTTCAGATTCTATCAGCTAATGCTGCTCAGCAATAACAGATGCATCACAAAATAATAACATTGATATTATCTGGGTATATAACAAAGAAAAAACACAGCCTTTAAGAACATTGGATCCCTTCTCCAAGTAATTTACATTGAAACAGAATTCTAGACCTAATGATATGAGGAAACACTTTAATTGCAATGGACTGTCATGAGCTCATGAGATGGTACGGTATATTCTCCCAGAACATGAAAAAGAAATCCTCACGAGCACATTTTTTCCCATCTCTGAAATAGGATCCATGAATCAATATCTCATTCATATTTCAGCACTACCAGATGTGGAGATCATTTTTTGTTGGACCTGGAATGATTAATAAATATGTTCAATCTACTTTGAGTTTTTTTGTTCTACGACAAGGTAGCAATAACCCATTATGACACAGATGTTACTACTATATTTGTATTATAACAACACAATCGACACGATTTTAGTTTATAACCACATTTACTGGATTAGAGGAGCTAATCAAATCCAAAATAAGATATGCTGAAGTGGTACCTGAAAATACGCCACAAAGCGGCTAGCGCATGTAACTGCTGTGAATAGAAAATCGAGATTAACCAATGAAGTGTTGACACATGCAATGTTACTATCACAATCATGTCTATGACCAAAGCAGCAGGTATTGTCGCCCCGAAAAGAATAGCTAATATAGCAAGTCCTTTGATGAAATAAATGAACAGAGAACCCACAAATATCCAAAGAGTAGACCAAATTTGAATTGTATTCAGAGAAATCATGCCAAGAACTTCAGCCAATTCTATGTTCAACTTGAAACCAGCTGGAACACCCATCAACCACACAGAACCTGACCTCAACAACTCATTTGTTAAATTACTGGCAATATTTGAAACCCATGAACAGACAGATTCTGCGTGAAATAAGAGTGCCAAACCAATCAAATCTCCCAAAAGGATATCAACAACCAAACTTGACCACAAGGAATGCTTATGTAATGCAACTTTTTCTGCACATTCCACACTTGTTTGAGACCTAGGAAAAAAATTATATTATATATGAGGATAATGAGGGGACTTCAATATGGACTGAGACTTGAAATATCACTAAATGAATTCACTATATTTTACAAAATTGTCACCTGAGGTCATTGTCCTGAAGGAAGATTGGCCAATATAAGATCTGACAAGAACGAATTCGGAAATTTATCCAGGTATTGCTAAATGCCTTTGCTGATGCAGAGTATACCCATGATTGTGATTCAAAATTCAAAAAGCTATGGAAAAACTGAATAAAAATATAAAAAAGAGTAGATAATGATGCCAATGACATGGCCAATATATGCCACATGAAGGTACAAAACCTGCAAAGCCACATAGTGGTATATCAGAAAATGCAGAGAGCTACATGGAAAAAGCATGTGGTAAATCATGTTAGAGTGAGATTACATGGAAATTATGGGAATATTTGCAGAGGATTGTTTGAAGCTATCATGTCTCTCAAAATATTTCTGAGCTGCACTAGCACTGTTGATCGCCAAAACAACTGTATCCTGCTTTCAAAATTTTAAAATTAAGAATATATATATAGAAACTGTCCTAGCTCCACAAGAAGGTACTCGTGAACTATTTTTACCACGTCATTTAAAGGTTGCTTTTGTTGAAGCTCATCAACCCACTGAGGCTTCTTAGGAGAAGCTTTTCCATGCTCAGAAGAATTCCAGTATCGCAATGAGAAATGGTGAGCACCGTACGTTGGAGTTTCGTATAATATAACCTAAACTTGTTCAGACAAAGAGCCATGGATTAATCACCATTGACAAATACAACTCAAATGATAAACCAAACAGTAGAAGCAATCTGAATTTCATACATGGACATCACATTGAGACACTATTTCCTTCTTCCAATGAAGATGGTGCAATTTAGGAACCCAATGAATTCCCCTGGCTTGAAGACGAAGAGAATCATAGGCCAGCTCGATCCAGTAATTACTTTCCATAGATACCTGTCTACACTGGCCTAAAAACCCATCAAATTTAAGGCATCCACAGCTCCATTGTCCATAGCATTCGCAAACTCCATCTACACCGGGAGTGCAGGTTTTTCTCAGATCATCCTCTTCTACTCCATTTTGACCATAGTTAATACAAGCTCCATACTGACCCAACAAAGAAAATTTTGATTTATCTTGAAGAGATACATGCATATTTCCATTGATAGAATGGAGGATCTCCTGTTTACAAGAAAAAAAAAACCAAACATTTTGAAATGAACTCCCAATAATTAAAACCATGCCCAAATGCCAAACAAGCTCAGCAAGATTACTGTTCCAGAACACAATAATAAATTTCTTTAATTTCAAAGTACCGTTTATCCTAAGCAATTATAATCATACATAAACTTCTAAAAAAATGGGAAAAGAGTACTTTACCTAAGCTTTACAAACTCAGCGAGAAATAACTTCAAAAACACAACAACTAATATTCATTTCTTAAAATGTCTAAGTGCCATTTTCCCTAAGCAGTTTCAATTCATAAAAACTGTTATAGAAAATGAAAATCAGAATTAGTGCATTACCTGGAGACAAGATTGCAGATTCGAAGAAGACTCCTGATTGGAAGCGAAAGCGACGACAATGTCAAGAGAATCTGAAGAACAAGTGACGAACCAACCAAACAGAAATTTACAGCAAGATGGTTGGGTTGAAGATAGCTGCTTTGGCCACCAAATCCGACACTTTCTTCTCATTTTTCGATCGCTTTCTCCCTTTTTTCACCTCATTTTTCACCGGAATTTTTTTCCTGAAATTCCAATGCTTTTTTTACTCTAAAACCCTTCAACAAATTTTATAACCACTTTAAAGATTAAACTGTTAATTCCATCCATTTCAGTTCCTTTCCTTCAGTTTTCCATTTTTTTCCTACTTGATTGAAACCCTATTTCTTTTTCTTTTTCTTTAATTTAAATTAAAAAATGAAATAAATTCAATACTTCAAAAATAAAAATAAAAAGATGGTGAAATAATATATTTTTTGATAAATAAAAAAGTGCCAAAAAAAATATAATTGTCAAAATCAATCAATCTATTTGTTTAATTCAAGTTATATCAATCTTAGTTTAATAGTGAAATTTTAATTTTAATCGAGTGATCAAATTTCGATTATTGACCAATTTGAACTAATTAGATTAATCGTTCGATTATTTGATCTAATTCGATCGAAAATAAATTAATGATTTTTTAAAAGTTTGATTATCAATTAATGTTGAGTAATTAACTGAATTAACCAAACTTTCAAAAAATCAATATTATTACCAATTCGGTTAATTTTAGTTAATTCGTTAAATTTAATTTGATTAATTCGGTTAAATGAACATTACTGATTTGTTTTTTTATATGTTTTATACTTGTTTTAACAAAAAAAAAACATAAAAATATTGGTTAAAACCAAAATAGTTCAATTTGGTTAATTTGTTTTGAAAAAGTTTCGGTTCAATTAATTTGGTTAATGCTAGTCCGATTTGATTAATTGATTGAACACTCCTAGGCATTGTAATCAATGTAGTAAGACGTGAATTCGAGTGCGATGAAGCATATTATTCTCTTATTAATGGATTGAGAAAGGACTACAACTAATTTAAAAAAGTAATAATTAAAGGAATAAAAATAAAGAGGTTAAGGAAACGACTAAAATTAACAAAGGAAATGGTTAAATTGAAAAATGAATATTACGATCTCTAAGGTTCAATTTTTATTATGCAAGTATAATTTTTTTAGATTTTATATAAAAAAATAATATTTTTATAATTTTTTCATCTAAGTTTGAAATCTATGAATATTAACAATTTAGTTAAACATATCAAGTATAGATTAAACTTTTTTGTTTGTGCCAAATTAACAAGCTTGATAAAAGATTTTCAATAATAATAATTTCAAGATTCGAATTTAATTTAAATGTTTGAAGAGGAAATTTAATGTTGCTTATTCTAATCTTTTGTCGATGATATTTTACTTTCAATTATTGATATTTTTTTTAAGAAAGATGAGTATGACAATAAAAATATAAACCCCAAAATATAGACTAACTTAAAGAAATTTACTTCATCAAAGGGCACAATAACTTGAATTCTCGTTATTGGCACTCGATCAAGGTTGCTTACTTACAAAAGTCTTTTGAATTTAAAATTTTAGGGAGTAAATAATAAATCTTTATTTGAGTAAGTCTCATTCTTTAGACATAGTGCATGCATTCATGAATGGCGTTATTATTTTTCTTCCACCCATTCTTTTGTTTAAACTCTAAAACTAATATTGAAATATATACAAAATCTCTTATCAGTAATCTTATTTATTTAAGCTATTACATGCATTGGATTAGAATCAACTAGTGATTTTTTTTTTATTTTTTTTAATTATGATATTTTAAAAAATAATCATTATGATTTAAAAAATTATTTTTTAAAAACAATCTAATGGTAATTTTAAAATATTTTGGAATTATTATTATTTTTTTTATAAATGAATGAAATTGATATTTAAAATATAATTTAGGGGCTAAATTAAGTATTGATGTATATAATCATTTTATCAAGGAATCAACAACAATTAATAAATAAGTTATTAAAATATTATAAGTTAATAAATTTTATAATTTTTCATATGATTAAAGTAAAAATTTACTAATAATTAATTTTAGAATGCCACTATGTAATTAACTTAATATGAAACAAGGCTGGAAACTTAAATTTCACAGAATAAATTTTCTTCGAACATATATATATATATAAACTAAATAGTTATTTTAATTAGATTTTGTTACACTCCAATATAGGTGAAGTGCTAATAAGTTTGTATTGGATCATTTGGATTTGGAACTTTAAAAAAGGTGTATAAAATTATAAAAACAAAGAATGATATATAATAATATTATTTATAATTTAAAGGAAGATATTTTGTAATTTCATAATTAAATTGATGACACTAAGTTAAGGATGACACTAATTCGGTAAAATGTATTATAAATATAATAAATAAATAGTATAGATATTAATTTAGAAAAATAGACGATTTTAGTAAAAAAGGTAAACTATAAAATTAGGTCACCCAATTATTAGTGTATTTTTATTATTGTTACTCGACTATGAAAAATTTCAAATTAATTACTAACATTTTAGATAATTTCCATTATGGTCATTAATGTTTTAGTTTGCTTCTATTTTGGTCACTCTCGGAGTATTGAAAGTGATGATGTGACTTTTTTTCTAATTGGTGTAATAAGACATTCAATCTTCAATAATTACAAATTCTATCAATTTGATTCTAATTTAAAATAATTCAATAAATTTAACCCTTTACACTTACAAGTTTTACCAATTTAACCCTCAAACACATATAATTAAATACAAATTATATACTACAAAAAAAAATCTAAAATCTAATATTAATTATACATGTTTACATAAAAATGTATTTAGCCCCCTGAACTTGACGCATTCTCCTAAGTCGATACTTATTAATTTTTGTTCCAAGTTAGTACTCAAATTTTCATTCCATCAAGGGTTTTGACATTTTTTTGTAACAATGTTAAATATAGAACACATGAAACAATTAGATTGTGACACGTAACACTGATGATGTCATTATATATTTTTATAAAAATATTTAAAAATTTAAAAGAAAATATATAAAAATCATATGATTTTTTTTAAATATAAAAGAGATTTTAAGTTATAAAAATATATGTATCTAAAATATAAGTATTACAAAAATAAAAGAAAATATAAAATTCAAAGTTAGAAAAGTCAAAAAAACTCAGAAAGTTTGTATCATTTTCTGAATAAATTGCAAACAAAATAGATGAAGATAAATTTTACAATAAAATTTATGCTTAGAGTGGGTGTAAATTATTATGTGATTCTTCAAGTTGTTAAAAATGCAAAAGATGATGATTTGAAAAAGAGTTATAGGAAGTTTTTTCATTTTTCATTTTTTTTGCTAAGTATTTGTTAGGTTTCATAGGAAATTTTAGGTTTTTCTATTCGGGGTGCTATTAACACAATCATGAATAAAGTTTATAAAAATCATAAATTTAATGAGTTTTGGGGTTTTGAGTTTTTTGAGTTATCAAAATCACAAATTTAATGTAAGTTTATTAAGATTATGTGTTTAAATATAAATATATTTATATCTAATTATATATGTTTAAGGATTAAAATGATGGAATTTGTAAATATGCACGGTTAAATTTATTGAATTATTTAAAATTAGAATCAAATTAAAAGAATATGTAACTATTTAGGATTAAATGTCTTATTATACCAGTTAGAAAAATTTCACAACATCATTTCCCATAACCATTTAACAGAGAGTGATTAAAATAAAAATAATATAAAATATTAGTGACTAAATTGAAAGTTTTCATAGTTAAATGACCAAAAATAATAAACTAATAGATGGCTGACTAATTCTATAATTTACACAAAAATAAAATGAAATGATAAAACCCTAAAACCCTAAAGAAGAGTTAAGAAACAAGAAGAAGCTGCTACTCCTGCTTCTAGACCCTTCTTCTCTCCCATCACTTTCTGCGTTTCTTTTTCCCTTTTTTAAAACCCACCCCTGAAACCCACCCATTGGCTTTTGTCACCCCACAAACAGCTTTGCTGTCAACATTTTACTCAAGATTTTCCTCTTTTTCCTTCCTCCCAAACTAACTATGTATCGTTTTGCTTCAAGCCTTGCTTCTAAAGCTAGGTACTACGTTCATTGCAATTACTTCGTTTAACTGTCATTTTATTTTATTTTTGGTGATTTGGAATTAGCTAACTTATTCCCCTTTCTTCAATTTCAATCTTTGGTTTCAGGGCTGCTAGGAACACTACATATCAGGTAGTTTAGTGACCAGTACTTACATTCTTTTTATTATTGCTGTTATTATTAATGTTTGATTTGTTCTTTTTAATTGTTTTCTGTTTTTTCTTTGGGTGCGTGTTAGATTGGTAGCAGGTTGAGTTGGAATAGGAACTATGCTGCAAAAGATATTAAATTTGGGGTTGAAGCTCGAGCATTGATGCTTAAAGGTGTTGAAGAGCTCGCTGATGCTGTTAGAGTAACCATGGGTCCTAAGGTAAATCCAATATTCACCATTTTCATTTCTGACTTATTTTCTTTTATGTACTCGTTCTGTTTCAAGGTTAATCATTCATTGGAACTGTTTATGCCTTTTCTTCTATATTGAACAAGAAGTACGGATTTAATATTTATAGGTAGAGATATTGATCAATGGAAGAAATAATATTACCTACTTGTAGGGGCGGAATGTGGTTATTGAACAAAGCTACGGTGCTCCAAAAGTGACTAAAGATGGTGTAACTGTTGCAAAGAGTATTGAATTCAAAGACAAAGTGAAGAACGTTGGTGCGAGTCTTGTGAAACAAGTTGCAAATGCCACCAATGATGTAGCTGGTGATGGTAAGGCACAAGCGCTTTTTCTAATCTACTAGATTCACTTGAAACCTTTGGATCTGTTTCTAATCTAGTAGAAAGCCGAGTTGTGAAATTCATTGACATTTTTGCAGGAACTACCTGTGCAACAGTGCTTACACGAGCAATTTTTACCGAAGGATGCAAGTCTGTTGCTGCAGGAATGAATGCAATGGACCTAAGGCGTGGCATAACAATGGCAGTTGATGCCGTTGTAACAAACTTGAAAAGCCGGGCAAGGATGATTAGCACATCTGAAGAGATTGCTCAGGTTGTTTTACTATCTGAGCTTTTTCTATCAAAAGCTTTTTGCAGTCAGAATCATACTGTACTTTAGAATAAAAAACCAAAATGTTGGTAAACTTTTAAACTACTAAGTCTCCATCTTAAATATTTTGTAATAGGTTGGAACAATATCAGCTAATGGAGAGAGGGAAATTGGTGAGTTGATTGCAAAGGCCATGGAGAAGGTTGGCAAAGAAGGCGTGATAACAATTCAGGTATCAGTACATACATATCATATCAGCTTGAGGATATTCCTGTTTTCTTGTAATTTTACTAGTTTTTGTTGCTCATGCTTGGCATATAATTTTTGAACTATTTTATACCTGATATGATGTCCTACTGTGGGTTATTCCTGCGCTTTAAACCTTTGCAGGATGGTAAAACATTATATAATGAGTTGGAAGTTGTTGAGGGCATGAAGCTAGACAGGGGTTACATATCACCTTATTTCATCACCAACACTAAAAACCAAAAATGTGTAAGTAACTGATTTCTCCTTTGGTTAAACTGGAAAATCTCTGAGTCTTGAGTCTTGACCATGCTATGGTTCTGATTCAATTCACCGTGTTATGGCAGGAATTAGATGATCCTCTTATCCTAATTCATGAGAAGAAAGTATCAAGCTTGAATGCTGTTGTAAAAGTATTAGAGTTAGCTTTAAAGGTAAGCAAATTTTGAACGAATCATGCATTATGAACATTCTGGCTGAATTAATTTTGATTAATCATCATTCATCACAATTGTTTATCTCACTAAACGGTATGAAATTTCTTAAAATAACTTCTACACTTGATTTGTAACATTAACATCTTCTATGCTATGTTTGTTCAGAGACAAAGGCCCTTGCTGATTGTAGCTGAAGATGTAGAGAGCGAAGCACTTGCTACGCTCATTCTTAACAAGCTTCGTGCTGGAATCAAGGTTTGATATTCAGTCTGATATGAATCCTTTTTACTGTTGTCCTATGTTAATTGTCCTCATTTGTAGGAATGCTTGCTAATCTATATGGATTATTTATGGTGCAGGTCTGTGCCATCAAAGCCCCCGGTTTTGGAGAAAACAGGAAGTCTAGTCTGCATGATCTTGCCGTCCTCACAGGAGGAGAGGTAGGACAATTTTGTGTTTCTGCTATATGATATTTCCTTGTTCGTGGCCTACAGTTCCTCAGACATGAATTTTCATGACCTCTTGATGATGGTATCTGTTACTTCTCTACTGTAGGTTATAACAGAAGAGCTTGGCATGAACCTTGAAAAGGTGGATCTGGACATGCTTGGCACTTGCAAAAAGGTATGATTTCTATAGTTCGGACATGAAGTTGTTTGTCAATGTGATGTTCCATCATTTTCTCATATAAGCAGGAAGTTCATGAGTTCGGTAAAATATTTTTTTTAGTCCCTTTTTTCATGTAGATATCTTTTTGATGCATGATTCTTTTCCTTTTGGCTGTTCAAGGTTACTGTGTCAAAGGATGATACTGTTATTCTTGATGGGAATGGTGACAAGAAAGCCATTGAAGAAAGATGCGAACAGGTCTTGTTCTTTTACAAACAATTGTTTAGCCATCTTATGATTCTTGAACTCTGCATGATTTTATTAATAATTCAGATTATAACTTGTCATTCACAATAACAGATTAGGTCAGCAATTGATTTGAGCACCTCTGATTACGATAAAGAGAAGTTGCAAGAGAGGTTGGCAAAACTTTCTGGTGGTGTGGCTGTTTTGAAGGTAAAGTTACCTTACAGTTACTGGCATTTTTTAACTTGTCAACTTCGAGAGGCAATAGCTGTTCCTTTCCTATTTGCTGCTGTTTGAATGCAAATTAATGAAGAAATCGTTGGAAATTGCAGATTGGAGGAGCTAGTGAAGCTGAAGTTGGTGAGAAGAAGGATAGAGTTACAGATGCACTGAATGCAACAAAAGCAGCTGTAGAAGAGGGTATCGTGCCAGGTAAAAACTTTTAGTCTTAATGGTTTTTCATTAAGTTTCAGTTAAACTTGGAATATAATTCAATAAATGGAAACATCTAGGTGGTGGTGTCGCTTTGTTGTATGCATCGAAAGAGTTGGACAAGCTACCTACAGCTAACTTTGACCAGAAGATTGGTGTTCAAATCATCCAGAATGCTCTAAAGGTTTGCAGCTCTTTTCTGCCTGTCAGATAGGTTCAAATTCTGAAAATTCTATTCTTGTATACTGTTGAAAGTCTAGACAGCTCTTCCACTATACAGTTTCAAAATGCTGATGATTTTGACGTGTGAAGTTACAATCTTCCTCATAAATGAATTCATTGCAGACACCTGTGCACACAATTGCTTCAAATGCTGGAGTCGAGGGAGCTGTTATTGTTGGTAAGCTGTTGGAGCAGGATAACCCTGATCTTGGCTATGATGCAGCCAAAGGTTTGTGAATCTCTTGGAAGGTTTTTTCATCGTATATTTTTACTGTTCCAATGAAATTGACACAGCTTATATTCCTATGTTTGGTATATAACCAGGTGAATATGTCGATATGGTAAAGGCTGGTATTATTGATCCATTGAAAGTAATTAGAACTGCTTTGGTCGATGCTGCAAGGTAAATGTAAATCTGTAGTTTTGCGTGGGCCCCGACTTAAAATCTTAAAAGTAACAAGCTGAGTATGTTTCCTTTCTGATGCAGCGTGTCGTCATTGATGACAACTACTGAAGCTGTTGTAGTCGAACTTCCAAAGGATGAGAAGGATGTTCCGGCAATGCCTGGCGGTATGGGTGGCATGGATTATTAAGGTTATTCCCCCTAACAATACACTGATTTTAAGTGCTTTCATCTAATCTATTTCCATTTCCTCAACATCTGTGAGAAAAAAGAATATCCTAGTCTCGATGTCTAAGTTGGAAGGCTTCCATGTAATCATAAATTGAGAGCTACTTGGTGGTGGTTTTGGTGATAAAGGGTCAACAGGACTCTCTTATTGTTGTTGCTAGAAAGAACGAACTAGTTTGTATTGGGCCATTTTATCTTGAAATAAATTGAAAAAATGAAAAGAAAAAAAAATTTCTTTCACTTTCGACTGTGATATGAGTTTTTGCAAAGATTCTTTTGATTATTCTTATGCTGTATTGTTCAAAGCATTGAGGTTTTTTTTTTTTTTTTTTTGGTTCAGTGCTATGATCATTTTAAATATAAAGTTAACATTAGTTTAGATAAACTTTATTCAAGTAGTGCTATCAATGAGGCCGAGGTCCTGGGATGGGATTTTGATGTCTTTCCTGTCGTGCTGGATTGTGTCCAAATTTTACTTTATTTAAATTCTATCATATTGGATTTTTTTCATAGTTATTTTGGTTTGGATCCGAATATATTCCGATTATTGATTATGGTTTGGATCCGAATATATTCTGATTATTGATTATTGTTTATTCGGATATGTATTGTTTGTAATGGTATTTACATTGTGTAAGTTAAAGCTTTAGCTTTGTTCTCTTCAACCTGAAGTGAAAAACCTGAGTGGTAACATGTTTAATGGAAACGTGGGAAAATTTTACTAAGCATGCTGTCTTCACAATTAAGTTATTATGTTAAAATATACTGAATTTTAATTTTTAACATTGTTTAAAGTGTTATAATACAAATATTTTTTTCATTTTATTTTATATTTCTATATATAACATCCAGAGAAAAATACAAATCTGAAAATGGAACATTATTAAGGCTCCGTTTGTTTGGCAGTAAAATATTTTTCGGAAAATGATTTCTGGAAAATAATTTACTTTTCTGAAAAATGATTTACAGAAAATATTTTCTGGTGTTTGGATAAATTTGTGTAAAATATTTTCTACTGTTTGGTAGTTTTCTTGAAAATATTTTCCGTAAAAGTTGTTTTTACATATATTAATAAATTTATATACATATTAATAAATTTTTATATTTTAAATTGTTTTTACATATATTACAATGCTTTATTTATAAACAAATAAATTAAATTAAATATATAATAATACTTAATTATTAAACTACATTATTAACTGTCATAAAATGAAAACAACTAAAGTCAAGTTTTGTAATTGTGTTAAAAAAATAAAAAATAAGGATTAAATAATTATAAATAAACTTCCAAACCACAATTAATACTAAAAATTAATAATATTATCCAAATGCACAATTAGTAGTACACTCATAATATAACAACAACATTGTCTAAGTGCATAACTAATATTACACTACATAAAAGTATCAATATCTTCAACCTTGAGAAAATTTGATTGTTCGTACTTCAGCTCCTCCATAAAATGATCAATATTCCGAGACTTCCCCTTCTCTTTTTCCTTTGGCCTCTCCTCCTCCTCCTAGAAACAGCATTGTCAAAGTTTAAAACAAAATGTACATATCACACATTGAAAAACTCAGTTGGGAATGAATTAAATTTAAACATATGCCATAATTTCACTAACAGAAGTCACCTTCTTCTCAGGTTCCTTTCCCTTGGCAGCCAAAGGAGGTGGTATGAAAGATGGAACATACCTGCATACATACAATGAAAGATAAACTTCCATTTTACAGAAAGATTTCTTTTCACAGTTCCATTCTTAACTAAAATTCATCACTTTTCCTCATCAATGAACCTTAAAAGAGACTTTCTAGGGGAACCATCATTAAAACATTTTATGTCACAATAAGACATACAAAGCTGTTCCTAGATTTCATTGGTAAATTCATTTTTAGCCAAAAGTTGTGCAGTTGGTGTGCAAGCATGCTGGAACATCCTCCTATAAAAACCAATTAAAAGCATTTTAAAGAATCAGGTAGCAAAGAGATAAAATTTTCATTTTTTTTTATTTTAAAGGGAGAGATAGAAATTAGGTTATCCGAATTAGATCACACCATAAAGTAGAAGGGAAAAAAGATCTTTCTTCAATGAATAATTATTCATCATAACTTCATATGTGCTAATATGCACTCTTAATTGCACAAAATGGAATCACCACAAAATCCTAAAAGATGTAGTATCCCAAATGTCATTAACAAAAGAAAATGCTATAAAGAAATTTGCAAACTTAACAGAATGGCAAACTGACATGCTAGAATCGTTCACAAGTCAAATTAAATGTGATTATCTAACCAGCTTATAAATTCCTTGAGTAAAGAAAACCATTCAGGCAACTAATACCAACTAGTTTGTTATAGACCTTAATTAAGCTGAGGGACCTCCTAATCTAAAGTTAAGGAAACAACATCCATTTATTTTCCATCTATCAGAATGACTACTCTGACTGTAAATTTTATCTAAATTTCTATACATTGTACCTATTCAAACAATAAATAAGAATAACAGCAGAGTTACTGACTGCATGACATGAAGGGATAAAATAATATAATGTCAACTAAAAATGATATAATAGCCAAAATTCCAGGATAAACTTCCTAGCCAACTATAATTAGTACATTGCCTTTTGTCAACTGAAAGTAAAACTTCTTCTTCACTATGCCAGAGATGGCCAAAATCAACATATTAACTTCCCGAACAGTTTCATTTTGAAATGCAGATTAGGACTTATAAATAAACAATTTCAAATTTACTGATATCAAAGTGCAACAAGGTGCTATACGAAAATTTTCATGATATTATAGAAGCTTTTAAAAATACAAGGCTGGAGCGAGAATAACACTAAGTCACCATGTAACTTTTCAAATTATGATACCAAGCCAAAAGAACATTAATATTGCAGCATGGTTAATCAAAAGCAATTATTTACCTACTTCCCTTCTTTGGAACAGACACTCCATCTTTGGACTTTTCACCTGCCATCCGCAAATGAATAAACAAGGCCGATATTTTTATTAATGTGTTCTCATGATATGATACGGAAATCATTTACTTGCTCAAAATCACTGACACTTAAAAACCGAAACAAATATATTAAAATTTCTGCCGAAACAAATATTGAGTGAGTTCCTGAATCAGACTGACCTTCAGAATCGAGCTTGAATTTCTCATTGGGATTGATTGTTCCACCTCGAACAAATGCCTTCGACTCAGGTGCATTGTCTCCTTGAAAAGAAGCCACGAACTCCTCGTATAACCAAGCAGTTTCATCCTCTTCCATCTGACAAACGCGCGGGGGGGGGGGAATAATTATTTTAGCTCAAAGAAGCAAACAGAACTGAATCGAAAGGCACGAAACCAAATTAATTAGAGCTGTGAACTTTGTAGCTAAAACAAATCGCAGTACCTTCTTCTTGGCTTCCTCCTCTTCTCTGTGCTTCTGGAAAGGAGTTTTCTTGTGTGTGATCGAAAATGAACTCATCTTCAAATGATTGAATCAAAGACTCAAGACCCTTATCCTTTAAACACATACCTGGAATTTTCCAAATATTTCAAGCCGAAAGGAGAGATTCCAAGAAATAGAGAGAAGGAAGGAGAAGGAAGCCGAAAAAGTCTGAGAAAGAGAGAAATAGATTTGTTGGCTGAGAAAGAAAGAAGAAGAGAAGGAATGAAGAAGGGAAGAATGGAGGAAGAAAACGTACCTGGATGAAAGGGAAAACTTGGAAAATGTCTTACCGAAAAAAAATTTGGTAAGACGTTTTACAGGAACAAAGAAGACATTTTACCCGTGTTTGTAAAATATTTTCTTTGAGGAAAACATTTTCCATCAACCAAATATCGGAAAATCCAGAAAATGTTTTCCAGAAAATATTTTCCACCAAACAAACAGAGCCTAAATTTGAATATACAACATTCTATTCATTTTTTCCATTGTCGCTTGAAGTTTCATTTAATTTTTATATCAATTTATTTATTTATTTATAAATTTGTTATATTCAACCACCTATTGATAGGTAATAATTTTATTGTGAAATATCAAAAAGATAGTTTTACAAAACAACAAAATTATTTTGTAAGTATTTTTATCTTTTTATAGTTTATAATATGTACTGTCTTAATTACATCATTTAATTGAAGTCACATTCAATTTTTATAATTTTTTTTTACATATTTGTTGTATAAAAATTTTCACTAACTTTATGGGATTGTTATCATTTAGTATTGTTTGATGACTAATACATTTTAAAAATAAATTGTTTAAAATTATATATGAAATTTGATCTAGTGTATAATCGTACATAGATTTTGATTTTATGTGATTCTTATATATGAAATTGTGAGTTTTACAAAATCTTAACATTATTGAGTTAGTACCATTTTTACGTTGATATATGACATACAAAAATAATTATATTAATTCAGTATGAAAATAAATATAAAGTATCTATTTTTTAAAGTGTATACTTGAATTAAAATTTTACGTGTATATGTATATATGATTTACAATTTATGTTTCATGTGAATAATTGCATCAAAATAAAGTTCATATGTCAAATTACATATTTTTTCAAATTTTATATATAGATTTGTTATTTATCTTTTTGCAGTTTTATTCTTATTAATACAATAATTTATTTTTAATGGCTTTTAGATAAATTTGAAAAAAAATTTGAAAAGGGTAATTTATATTTCTAATATTTTTAATATTTCAATGGATATATTTTAAAAAATTGTTTAAATTATTATATATTAAGTCATAAGTATTTCTTTACCTGTTTATACAATTTAACATTATTTTTATAGTGTTAAAAGAACATTATTTTTCTTAAAATAATTTTCGGTACATATTTGAAAATTATTATTAATATATCATATTACACACCTATATTATAATGTATAGAAATATATTTGACAATTTTCTAATGTAGAAGGATTAAAATGATAATAAGTGACGTTTTTTTTATGATTGACAAATAGTATTTACTGATTAATTATATATCTTGAATATCAAAAGTTTAATAATACCTTGAAGTCAATTAAATTTTTTTAAGTTAAATTTTATCTTTATGTGCCACTAATTTCAAATTTTTAATAATATTACATGCATAATCTATAAAATAAAATAAAATTTACTACGAAATGTAATAATATACTTTTTATTGATAGATAAACAATTAGTATATCCCATGAAAAAAAATACATACCCATACTTGCATACAATGTTATTCGAATAAGATTAAATCAATTAACATATCAATCTGATTTTTAAATGAATCGTTGAAAATTTATAAAATATAAATTAAGATAAAAATTAATAAGTAAACTGATTTATAAATATTTTTATGATCTTTAATTACTTATTTAATGATTATTAGATAGATAATTAAATTAATTCTTAATCTATTTGATAAGTAAATGATAAATTTTTATTTGAACAATTCTCTCTATTCACTAATTATTAATTTAAGTTGTTATATGCATTACATTAGAATTATCTCTATGAAAAATGAACTCATTTAATTTTTTAATGATAACTTTAAAATTTTAAAATTATTGTTAAGAAAAATTATAAAAGGATGAAATTGATACTTTAATTATAATTTAGGGGTTAAATCAAGGATTAACATATAAAATGTGAGGTCATCATTTTATCAAAGGATTAACACGACATCCGATAACAGACAAATGATTAAAATATTATAAATGGATAAATTTAATAATTAGTTTATAACTTAAATTTCACCAAATAAATTTTCCTTAAAAAAAAAACTGAAGAGTTTTTATTTTAATATTACTTTAAAAAAGAAAAAGAAACGGTTAAAAAAAATGAAGATGGAATGATAAAACCCTAAGCCCTAAAGAAGGGTTAAGAAACTGCTGCTCCTGCTTCTAGACCCTTCTTCTCTCCCATCTCTCTGGGTTTCCTTTTCCCTCTTTAAAACCCACCCCTGAAACCCACCCATTGTCTTTTGTCAACCCACAAACAGCTTTACTGTTAACATTTTACTCAAGATTCTTCCTCCTTTCCTTTCCTCCCAAAATAACCATGTATCGTTTTGCTTCAAGCCTTGCTTCTAAAGCTAGGTACTACGTTCTCTGCAATTATTTCATTTACTTGTCATTCTATTTTATTTTTGTTGATTTGGAATTAGCTAACTTATTCCCCTTTCTTCATTTTCAATCTTTAGTTTCAGGGCTGCTAGGAACACTACATATCAGGTAGTTTAGTGGCCAGTACTTACATTCTTTTTATTATTGTTATTATTATTAATATTTGATTTGATCTTTTTTAATTGATTTCTGTTTTTCTTTGGGTGTGTGTTAGATTGGTAGTAGGTTGAGTTGGAATCGGAACTATGCTGCAAAAGATATTAAATTTGGGGTTGAAGCTCGAGCTTTGATGCTTAAAGGTGTTGAAGAGCTTTCTGATGCTGTTAGAGTGACCATGGGTCCTAAGGTAAATCCAATATTCACCATTTCATTTCTGACTTATTTTCTTTCATGTACTCGTTCTGTTTCAAGGTTAATCATTCACTGGAACTGTTTATGCCTTCTCTTCTATATTGAACAAGAAGTAGGGACTTAATATTTATAGGTAGAGATATTGATAGATGGAAGAAATAATGTTACCTACTTGTAGGGTCGGAATGTGGTTATTGAACAAAGCTATGGTGCTCCTAAAGTGACTAAAGATGGTGTAACTGTTGCAAAGAGTATTGAATTCAAAGACAAAGTGAAGAACATTGGTGCAAGTCTTGTGAAACAAGTTGCAAATGCCACCAATGATGTAGCTGGTGATGGTAAGGCACAAGCTCTTTTTCTAATCTATTAGATTCACTTGAAACCTTTGGATCTGTTTCTAATCTAGTAGAAAGCCGAGTTGTGAAATTCATTGACATTTTTGCAGGAACTACCTGTGCAACGGTGCTTACACGAGCAATTTTTACCGAAGGATGCAAGTCTGTTGCTGCAGGAATGAATGCAATGGACCTTAGGCGTGGCATAACAACGGCAGTTGATGCCGTTGTTACAAACTTGAAAAGCCGGGCAAGGATGATTAGCACATCTGAAGAGATTGCTCAGGTTGTTTTACTATCTGAGCTTTTTCTATCAAAAGCTTATTGCAGTCAGAATCATACAGTACTTTAGAATAAAAAACCAAAATGGTGGTAAACTTTAATCTACTAAGTCTTCAACTTAAATATTTTGTAATAGGTCGGAACAATATCGGCTAATGGAGAGAGGGAAATTGGTGAGTTGATTGCAAAGGCCATGGAGAAAGTTGGCAAAGAAGGGGTGATAACAATAGAGGTATCAGTACCTTCATATCATATCGGTCTTGAGGATATTCCTGTTTTCTTGTAATTTTACTAGTTTTTGTTGCTCATGCTTGGCATATAATTTTTGAACTATTTTATACCTGATATGATGTCTTACTGTGGGTTATTCCTGCGCTTTAAACCTTTGCAGGATGGTAAAACATTATATAATGAGTTGGAAGTTGTTGAGGGCATGAAGCTAGACAGGGGCTACATATCACCTTATTTCATCACCAACACTAAAAACCAAAAATGTGTAAGTAACTGATTTCTCCTTTGGTTAAACTGGAAAATCTCTGAGTCTTGAGTCTTGACCATGCTATGGTTCTGATTCAATTCACCGTGTTATGGCAGGAATTAGATGATCCTCTTATCCTAATTCATGAGAAGAAAGTATCAAGCTTGAATGCTGTTGTAAAAGTATTAGAGTTAGCTTTAAAGGTAAGCAAATTTTGAGCAAATCATGCATTATTAACATTCTGGCTGAATTAATTTTGATTAATCATCACTCATCACAATTGTTTATCTCACTAAACGGTATGAAATTTCTTAAAATAACTTCTACACTTGATTTGTAACATTAACATCTTCTATGCTATGTTTGTTCAGAGACAAAGGCCCTTGCTGATTGTAGCTGAAGATGTAGAGAGCGAAGCACTTGCTACGCTCATTCTTAACAAGCTTCGTGCTGGAATCAAGGTTTGATATTCAGTCTGATATGAATCCTTTTTACTGTTGTCCTATGTTAATTGTCCTCATTTGTAGGAATGCTTGCTAATCTATATGGATTATTTATGGTGCAGGTCTGTGCCATCAAAGCCCCAGGTTTTGGTGAAAATAGGAAGTCTAGTCTGCATGATCTTGCTGTCCTCACTGGAGGAGAGGTGGGGCAATTTCATCTTTCTGCTATATGATATTTCCTTGTTATGGCATACGGTTCCTCTGACATGAATTTTCATGACCTCTTGATGATGGTATCTGTTACTTCTCTACTGTAGGTTATAACAGAAGAACTTGGCATGAACCTTGAAAAGGTGGATCTGGACATGCTTGGCACTTGCAAAAAGGTATGATTTCTATAGTTTGGACATGAAAGTCTTTTCTTAATGTGATATTCCATCATTTTCTTATATAAGCAGGAAGTTCTCGAGTTTGGTAAAACAGTTTTATTTAGTCCCTTTTTACGTGTGGTTTTCTTTTTTGATGCATGATTCTTCTCCTTTTGGCTGTTAAAGGTTACTGTCTCGAAGGATGACACTGTTATTCTTGATGGGAATGGTGACAAGAAAGCCATTGAGGAAAGATGCGAACAGGTCTTGTTCTTTTACAAACAATTGTTTAGCCATCTATGATTCTTGAACTCTGCATGATTTTATTAATAATTCTGATTATAACATGTCTTTCATGATAACAGATTAGATCAGCAATTGAATTGAGCACCTCTGATTATGATAAGGAGAAGTTGCAAGAGAGATTGGCAAAACTTTCTGGTGGTGTGGCTGTCTTGAAGGTATAGTTACCTTACTGTTACTAGCATTTTTTAACTTGTCATTTTTTCGAGATGCAATAGCTGTTCCTTTCTATGGAATTAACAAAGAATTCAACGGACATTTCAGATTGGTGGAGCTAGTGAAGCTGAAGTTGGAGAGAAGAAGGATAGAGTTACAGATGCATTAAATGCTACAAAGGCAGCTGTAGAGGAGGGTATCGTGCCAGGTAAAAACTTTTAGTCTTAATGGTTTTTCATTAAGTTTCAGTTAAACTTGGAATATAATTCAATATAAGGAAACATCTAGGTGGTGGTGTCGCTTTGTTGTATGCATCGAAAGAGTTGGACAAGCTACCTACAGCTAACTTTGACCAGAAGATTGGTGTTCAAATCATCCAGAATGCTCTAAAGGTTTGCAGCTCTTTTCTGCCAGTCAGATAGGTTCAAATTCTGAAAATTCTATTCTTGTATACTGTTGAAAGTCTATACAGCTCTTCCACTATACAGTTTCAAAATGCTGGTGATTTTGACGTGTGAAGTTACAATCTTCCTCATAAATGAATTCATTGCAGACACCTGTGCACACAATTGCTTCAAATGCTGGAGTCGAGGGAGCTGTTATTGTTGGTAAGCTGTTGGAGCAGGATAACCCTGATCTTGGCTATGATGCAGCCAAAGGTTTGTGAATCTCTTGGAAGGTTTTTTCATCGTATATTTTTACTGTTCCAATGAAATTGACACAGCTTATATTCCTATGTTTGGTATGTAACCAGGTGAATATGTTGATATGGTAAAGGCTGGTATTATTGATCCATTGAAAGTAATTAGAACTGCTTTGGTTGATGCTGCAAGGTAAGTGTAAATCGCTAGTTTTGCTTGGGCCCTGACTTAAAATCTTAAGAAGTAACAAGCTGAGTATGTTTCCTTTCTGATGCAGCGTGTCGTCATTGATGACAACTACTGAAGCTGTTGTAGTCGAACTTCCAAAGGATGAGAAGGATGTTCCAGCAATGCCTGGCGGTATGGGTGGCATGGATTATTAATTCCCCCTAACAGTACACCGATTGTAAGTGTTTTCCTCTAATATATTTCCATTTCCTCAACATCTGTGAGAAAAAAGATTATCCGAGTCTTGATGTTTAAGTTGGAAGGCTTCCATGTAATCATAAATTGAGAGCTATTTGGTGGTTTTGGTGATGAAGGGTCAACAAAACTGTCTCATTGTTTTTGCTAGAAAGAAAGGACTACATTGTATTGGACCATTTTTTCTGGAAATAAATGGAAAAAATGAAAAAAGAATTGTCTCACTTTCCACCGTGATTGACATGAATTTTTGCAAAGAATCTTATTAATTATTCTTATGATGGATTTTTTGGTTTTATTCTGGATTGTTCAAGCTTGGATTCTATTTTTGGCTCAGTGCCTGGATTATTATATATTTAACATGTGTTTAGATCAACTTATTCAAGTAGTGCCAATGAGGCTGAGGTCCTGTGACGGGGACTTTGATGTCTTAAGTTCGATTTCCTTTTTGCAGGAAATCTTACAAATCATGCGAGTATTGCATCTAGATTTTATTTTTGCTTAAATCCCATCATGTGGGGTCTTTTTCGGAGTTATTTTGGTTCGATTTCAGATATATTCCGGGTGCTTTGTAATGCTTGATTTTGATTATAATTATTTTGGATTTTTATTGTTTTTTGGTACAAGGACTAGTATTGTTTGTATTTGTAATGGTATTTGTAAACTTCAAAATCAGGAAAAAACACACACACACACACACTCTTATCAAAGTCTTTTTTAATCGAGTTAAATTGAATTCAAATTCAGGTGAAGGAACTAATTGTCTACTCCAAGCTCTCTTAGCTACAGCTTAAATTACCATCTCTCCCTTGTCCTCGAGGGTTAAAGGTCTGAGAGTTGGCATTCCAAAGAAAAACAAGCTACAGCTTGAAGTGATATGTTGAGTGGAAATGTGGACAAGTATTTGCATTACTTTCATTAACCAAATTAGAATCAAGTAATCTATTTGAATTTATTGGAAGTACTCAAAATTTGGTTCTATCATCTTCAAATCCAACTTAAGTAGTTTGAATCCATGTGCATTTTAAAAAAAAATTGTGGGCAACAATCTTGGAAGAGTTTACCAAGCTTGTCGGGTCGGGTCTTTAAGGTTTAAGTTTCTTTCATTCATCAAGTTTGTAATCTTATTCCTATATACTCGTTAAGGTCATTCTCTTTCACTAAATTTTTTTCCTTGATAGCTTGTCTACAAGTTAAATATTTAATAATTTGTTTGCAATATATTCACCCAGAAAATAAGTTCCTAAAATGAATGAAATATCAATATAATTTCATAAAAAACAAGTGCCTAAATTGAATTAGATTACTCGTACAAAATCAAATAAATAAATCTTTAAGTTAACATTGGAAGCTTGTAAAACCTTTAGTTAATATGAAAGTGGTATCTCTGCAATTGTGTTTCAGTAGAACTTTTATAAGATACCATATAAGCAACGATATTCAAAGATTGTATTTTAATTAAAAATAGATGTAACATGAATACATCTTCAAGTAAAGTCATTGATTAATATTCAACGTCATAAAATTGTTGTTTAGAATTCTCAAGATAATGTAAAAGTTAAAAACTAAAACAATATTATTCATTAAAAGAAAATCAACATATACGGCAAGTTATATAATCGTGCAACTGTAAGATAAGTTACAATTGATGGTACAATTTAAACATGCAACTAAAACAAATTTGAGAGTTAATTATTTATTAACAAATCTTCAATTTTAAACAGATGTGGTTTTTAAATATTTTATTCCTCAATTATTATGTATTAATTTATATATTATATAATTTATAAAATGAACAAATTTTAATATGAAAGGTATGAATATATTTTTATTAATAAATACAACTTAGTGCAACTCAGTGTATAGAAAACCTAGAACATATTCACAGATAGATATTTAAATATGATACTGCAACTCAAAATTTGATGTTTGTTTGTTAAGAAACCACGTTTATTACTGTTTCTTATTTTTGAAACTATATGGTTAATGTCCTGATTATTTCTACTATATATCTGTTTTGTTGTTGAGAATAATAAATGCTAGAAAATGAAAGAAATTACAAGCTTCAAGTTGAAGATGATTATGGTACTAAAAGAATTTATGGGTAAATGTCCTGAACGGCTACATTTACATTAGTGTTCTTCACGACTGTCAAGCCTTGAATTACACTCCCCAGAAGCAAAAGGTTTCTAAGTTTCAACCTTTTCTTCTTCTTCTTTTTTAATTTGTCTTGTATTTATTTTTATAATTTTCATGTCATTACGACCATCAAGGAGGTCATCTTCCCTGGTTCTTAAGGTTCTTGGTCTTCTTTCATGACCATACTGAGATGATTTTACATCACTAAATGCAGTTTTGGAAGCAGCTGATATCTTATTAACAACAATTTAATTGCTTGAACAATGGCAGAAATAAGTGGGTCTATTGCAGCAGTTGAATCAAGCGTGATAGATATAAGTTCAACCAACTCTCCGCGAGCAAAGGCATCATCAATGGATCCAAAGAATTTAGATTGCTGTGAAGAAAGGAACAAGTCACTCCGAGCCAGATACATTTATGCCATAATCTTCTTCATAATCAACCTTACTGCCTGGTTCATTCGAGATTATGGACACAGTGTGTTCCCTCCACCCTACTGTGAGTCAAGTTTTCCCTTTCTATGGATCCTTTTAGACAAAGTATATGGATACCTGGACTGTATTATCAAAAATAAAAACATGGTTCTTTTTATTTTGAGCACATATATATTCCCTGTTGGACCCTTAGAATTTCTATATATATTGAATGGAAAATATTGTTTGACAGATAAAGAAGCTTGTGGAACCACAGGACATGATTGTTTTCACACATTGGGAGTTCTCCGTGTGAGTTTAGGATGTTTCGTATCTTCCTATTAACACTGCATAAATATATGTATATGTATATATGTACATATATATAGTTATGGTATGTTATCGTGGACTTTTCATTTTATCTGAAGTTCTTGTGTGTCTGAAACATACATGGATACATATTAAGTTTTTTTAACCAATATATGTATTATACACACACTTAGATTCATTGTTTACATTCCAAACTCTGGAAATTGTGTTCCTTGACATTCATTTCAGATATTTTTCTTTCTCATGTTTCTTACCACATTTATTGCAAGAAAATTATATGAAGCTTGCAGTAAATGGCACTCAGGATGGTGGAAGCTGAAGTTCTTCCTATTGCTTGCATCAATGGTGGTACCCTTCTTCATCCCTCCAGGTTTTATTCACATCTATGGTAAGTTAGCTTTGAAACCCGAATTTAAGAACTCGAAACTTTAAGCATGTTAATATGCCTATGCACACCGGTGCTCGACTTGGACATCGTGATCATGAGAGTAGCTATCTAAAACTACAGAGTTAAGGACCTTGTTTTCTCCTCCTTGCAGGAGAAGTCGCGCGTGTCGGTGCAGGGTATTCTTTGTACTTTCAATCTTTAATTTCACAGCTTTTCATTATATGATTTTCATCAGCGTCAAATTTTAATCTTATTAACTATATGATGCTAAATGTATATAAAGTTATCAATACTTGGTATAATTTGCTTTAACTTACGCTTTAGCTTTTTAAGTATGAGATTAAGTATGCTTTGCTGCTCATCTGAAATAGGATTTTTCTGCTTCTGCAACTTATAAGTGTAATTGAGTTTATCAGATGGTGGAATAAGTACTGGTCACCTGATGAGCAAAGTAACCAAAGGTATACATACATACATACAGTCATACATACATACATACATACATACATACTTTCTGATGAATCATTTTCTTCATTTCCTTCAGGAGCTGCTCCATTGCATTATGTACCTCAACAGTGTTTTATGGTGTTTCCATATCTGGAATTGTGTCTATGTACTATTTTTACGCCCCAAGACCAGCATGTTCCCTCAACATATTCTTCATCACATGGACTGCCCTTCTGCTCATAGTTATGATGGTTATATCCTTGCATTCAAAGGTGTATATATATATTTTCTTTGGAATATCAGTCATTGCCACCTGAGAATTTTTTTTCAGCACTTTCTTGAGATTTTCATGTATCTGGAAGGTTACTGGAGGATCATATTCCTATATCCAATGTCAGAGTATGCGTTGGGCACGAGTACTAAACAAGGGTATTTTAGAAAAAAAAATGAAATATCTTAGTAACATAGCATTTTTGTTGTATCACTATGGGTAAATTTTGGGCCATCATCCACTGCAAGTGACAAAATGAAGCATACAAATTCTACCAAATATGACTGCTAGGGAACTTTAAGTGGTAACTTTTTTTTAATTACTGTGAAGTTAAATCATAACATCATGGAATGCAGGTTAATAGAGGTCTATTATCTTCAGGAATTATGGCTTCTTATGTTGTTTTCCTCTGTTGGTCTGCCATTAGAAGGTTTGAATTTGATCTCATATTTTTAACCTGCTGCATTGAATTGAGTTCTAGCAGTTGTTGCTAACTATGAAGGGCTAAACTTAGGAAAATGTTTAAAATTTTGTTTAACTGCATATTTCATTATATACCTATAATATTTTTATTCCGGATAATTATTTTATATACTGTCAGTAAAATAAAAAATTTCACAAATGGATGTAAGATATTATGTGTCTTTTTTGTTGGATTTTTTTTTAAGGACATATTACAGCCTTTTAAATTTGCTTATGAAATTTTTTATTTCACTAACATATAGAATAATTATCCTATGGACTCTAGTAAGAGTGCTACATATGTGTCCAATACAATTAGGTTCAATTTTATTTTTATTTTTTCTAAATTTTTCTTGTACTGGAAGAGAGTTCAGAGGATAATTTCCTCATATGCACGTCCAAAAACGTATAAGATGCAGATATAAAACACGAATACTTTAAAAAAAAAAAAAAACTTACATAAATTGTAACTCTTCACCTTGCAAGATGTCATTTTCTTCTACATTGTGACCTCTTTTTTCACCTTTTCAGTGTCCAATTGTTGAAGGTTAAATTAGCAAGCTTTATTTATTTTAGGTCTCAAATTCTATAATATGCTTCGGGTTTCTTTATATATACATTCCTTCATGCATTAATATGATGTGCCTTAAGAAATTAACAAAAGAAGTGACTTTTGGTTCCATCACATGGCTTTTTCAGTGAACCAGTTGATGAAAAATGTAATGTACAAAAGCCAGAAAACGGGAAATTCGATTGGACCACCATACTTGTAAGAGTTTCCCATTCTTTCTTCACAACTTTGGGTAGCGTGTGTGTATGTATATATAGCACTGCTTTAAGAATTACATTTCCCAGAGTTTTGTAGTAATTTTTCTTCACTGCATTTGCAGGGGTTTCTGATTGCAATAGGTGCTATTGTCATGGCAACCTTTTCAACAGGGATTGACTCCAAATCATTTCAGGTGAAATGATAATACGATATCAAAGTCTAAATTCTATCACATTTTTTAAGTTTGTCAGGTGATAAACCTCTTTTAACGTAATTGTTTTATACGTTTTCTTTTTTCAGTTTAACAAAAATAACGTTAAACTAGAGGATGATATACGTTACAACTATGGATTTTTCCACATGATATTCTCTTTGGGGGCCATGTACTTTGCAATGTTATTCATCAGTTGGAATTTGAAAGACTCAGCAACCGAGTAAAATATTTCACTCAATCTACTAAATAAATAAATAATTATCCTATATATTTATAGTTACTTTACAATTAATCTCAGATGGAGCATTGATGTTGGTTGGGCAAGTGCAGGCGTTAAAATCATCAACGAGTGGGTGGCAGCCACCATATACAGTAAGTGAATTCAAATCCATTATTTACTGCTGTTAAATCAACTTTTAAAGATAATTTTACAATTAAACATATAAATCTTTTTAGGGGTCGAAATTAAATTATAATTTTTATTATAGTAAAAATATAATTTTCAAAAGATTAAATCAAAATTTTATCATTTTTAAAGGTGCTAAAATATAATTTTATTTTTACTAATTTAAAATTTTAAAAATTTTAAAAGAACAAAATAAAAAAAAATTATTTTAAGGTAACCGGCTTTACAAACCCCTATATTCGCCCCTGTAAATGAATACAATATTCTATATTCGAATCCATTATTTTATGGAGATTTTTAGTTCGTAACTATAATTAACTATGGGGACTAATATTTATCCTCTAATTTATACAGCGTGGAAGTTGGTTAGCCCCGTTGTGAAGCAATATAGGGTAGTGAACAATGAGCAGACCATGCAGCCATGATTTTGTTCTGCTATTAAAGATTATTATGATTTACACTTGTTTCAAGTTATTATTCTATTAGTTGTAGGAACAAGACGAGAAAGCAAAACAAAGTAGTTGATACAAGCATTTATAAAGAGAGAAAAAAATTAACTCAATAAATTTATTAACACAGTTCAGATTCCTTAAATTTATGTCTGTAAAAGTACTATGCTCACAAAATAATTTTATTTAATAATTTATCAGTAGATTTATTAGTTTAAGCCCAATCTATCTCTTACAATAAATAATTGTATCATCAAAATCTAACCCAAATGGTCACAATCACTTCCAAGAACCTCACAATATAAAACACATAACTTTACATAATAATGAGCTCTCAAATTCTCAAGAAAAGCACTCTAAATAAGTCCAATTCTATTTGGAGTAAATATGATCTCCTACTTAAATTGAATCTTACCAGCAATTCTACTTAAAAGTAAATATGATTGATAAATAAGTCTCCTACTTGAAGTAAATCCAATCAGTAACTCATCTTTTAAAATAATAAGGTAATCTAATTTAATTCATTCAACCAAAACATAATTAAAACTCTTTTAAATCTAATTTTCTTCTACATAAAAGCATGGACAATACGTCTACAAGTCATAATTGCAATTACGAACAAAAATAAGATATACTTTGTTGTTCCAACAAAATATAGGTTATGCAATAGTCTTGATTATTAGTATTATTATTGTTTTAAAGATATTAAAGAAGTGGAAAGCTAGGTAGCTAAGTTTGAAACCCAAAGCGAACTTATTGCACACCAAACTAAAATGAGGTTCAACTTCATTCATAGACTTCTCATGAAACTAATGGTTTCAAATCTCTCCCCTACAACACAAACACCCCCCCCCCACCCCACCCCCAATTTGACAACTTGCATTTCCCAGTGTCTTTTTTCCAGAAATCTATTTCTATTGCTATAAGAGATTTAAAAGCAGATAAAAATAAATAAAGAGATTGGTTGGGCTTTAATCCCCTCCAATCCCCCTTTACAGATGACCATTTCATCATAAGTAGTAGGCATTGCCACCCAAGCTAACATTTTTTTTTTTTGGTCATATTTATGGATATCATTTTTTTTTCCCAACCCCAATTTTTTTAATCAATCCACCCCCTCCTTATTTTATAGATTGTTCGAATCATTTTCTATTTTTTAAATATAAGGCTCTCCTTTTTGCATGCCAAGCTGGAGAGAGATATAAAGAATGAAAAGTGAGATGGCTTTTGGGGTTATAGTTATAGATAGCGTGGGGGTATTTTGCACGCTTTGCTTTTGCATTTGCACTCACTTTTTCCATCTTTGCGTCTACAAAGCCAGCAGTGCTGTCCCACCCACAAGATAAATGGCCAATACACGATCTTCTAAACATAGCAAATGTAACCAAAAAAAAAAACCTACTTTCCATTTTCAAATCTGTAATGCATTGTTTTGGGGTTTCTTTTCCCTGTTTGTTATTATAAACATCCAACCATACAACTTGGGAATGTGAGTTGAGTTAATATTTATATTTTGTTTAAAATTATAAAAAAATAATACGGAAAGAGAAAATATTAAATAGAATATGATGAAGGCAGATTGCTTGTGAATTGTGAGGGAAGTGTTTCTACAAGCACTTTTCCATCAAGTTGATGGTATGGGACCATGAGTGTTAGTGGAAGGAAGCTACAATTTTTTTTTCAATGGTAAGCAGTAAGCACATACATCTTTTATTTATTTTTCTTCAGTATTGACGTTCTAGCATTCTGCATTTATTTATTTTTAATATTGTGTTCAATTGTAAGCAGCAAACACATAGTCTTTTATTTTTATTCATTATTGACGTTCTACCATTCTTCATTTATTTGTCTTCAATATTATGCTTGTGGATAGAAAAACAACTCCAATCTCACATACAATTACATTGGGTACTTTGGTGTATGATTTTTTATATGTGCATATCTCTCTTAGCTTTGCCTAGTGAAGCTTCGCCACACCAAGCATTAGCTCGCCTTGGACCGGTATCTCGCTGGTACCATGAATTTCATTTTGGCATGTTGGACACGTCGAGCTTCATCTATTAACTTCGTCAAGAAAAATGTCAAGCTTTCTTTTTGCATGGGTAACACGTGTAGCTTTATTATAAATTTGGGTAAAAGTATCACAAATTCTATTGTATTATATTTGAATTACACTTTAATCTCTTTATTTAAAAAATAGATAAATTAGTCATTATAAGTTAGATAAGTGAGTAAAACAGCTCTTCCGTTAAAATTGCATCCTTAAATATTTATTTTGGTATTTATATATAAGGTATAATAACAAATTTAGCCTTCAATCTTTACAAATTTATTCAATTTGACCATTACTAGTTTTGAAAATAAATTATAATCTTTTTAAACTAATAAAACTAAAGGGCCAAAAAGACTTTAATGCCAAATTAAAAAAATCAACTAAGCTTTTTTAATATTTAAAATTTATTAGAAATCATAAAATTATAAACCTGTCTTATTAAAAAAATTAAATTATATTTTCTTATTAAAAATAACAATATCGACCAAATAATTTAGTCGCTATAACTTATAGGAGGAATGTTTATTATTATTATTATTATTATTATTATTATTATTATTATTATTATTATTATTATTATTATTATTATTATCTGTGTTTATTCATTTTATTCTCTCTTTTTTAATTATTATTATCAATCTTTTTTTAAAAAATTATTTTGTAATTATTGAACTAACCAATCTATTTCTTACAACATTAGATAAAATCCGTAAATCCTATCTTTACCAATTTATCTAAACCCTCTTTAAATGTTTAAGTAATTTTTTTATAATGTTTTTTCACATAAAAAAATTAAAATATGAGATAGAAATAAATACATGGCATAAAAATATAAGTGTAACATAAAACGAGAAACATAATTAAATATAATAAAAAATAGGGAGAAATAACAAAATTATACATTAACTTTTATTTAATGTACAATTTCATACATGAATTTTTATTTTGTGTACTTATACACTTGAAACTTTAATTATGGTTCAAATGTATACATAAAACTTTAATTTCAATTCAATTGTACACATATAAAATATATTTAATAAGTATATTTATTTATATATGCCATATGTAGATGTAAAATTGTGTTATATCGATAATAGTTATAATTTATGAAAGTTTAATCAAATTAAAACGTTATATATAAAATTGTACAAAATAGAAATTTATAATTTTGAAATTTATTAAAAAAAATAGTACATAACCTAAACACCGAGTACTATATCAAAATGTATATTAAAAAAATTTATTAATGTATCCTACACAAATAGATTATACAAGGGTACCAAACAATTTAATTAGTCCAAACCCTTTAAAACTATAGTTTTAGCCATTATTTCCTGTTTTCTGAAAATTGAGGTTAGTTTTCAATCTTACGTCTTTTTAATTAAAGCTTAAAATTGATTATGATGTTTTTTTTAATAGGGTTTGTAGTTATTGTATTAATTTATTTAATTAAATTAACATTAATCCATAGTTACTTACTTCATATATTTTCTTGTTAAGAAAAAACAATAAGTTAAATAGATAAGATGATGTACACAAGGTGGTAAAATATTTAAGAGGGTTTGAAGAAAAGTCGATTGAATTTTAGCTCGAGTAGCATGTGTATTGTTGTTAATGCAGAATGATGTGGGTTCGAGTGCGCTGAAGCGTATTATCCTCCTATTTATGAGTTAAAAATAATCTATAAATAGTTCTAAATGTTATATAAAAAAGGTAAATATAATCAGAACTACTGTTTAATTTTCAATTTGCACAAATAAGGCACATGCAATATTCTCCAAGTTTTTAAAAATGAGTCCCCTTTGATGCTTTGATTTAATTATTATTTTACAAAATTGATTTACTTGTTAGCATTAAAGGTTACGTGACATGCACATGAAGATTTGGTTGACAATTGACATTTTGGGTCATGTCTTTTTTATATTGTAAATATAAAATTAAATAATCATCACGGATTAGTTTAAAAGATTTAGAATTGAAATTGAATTATTTGGAGATTAAGGACAAAATTGAAAAAAAAAATAGAAAAAGGCTTACCTACAAGTCTAAGTCTTTAATTTTTTTTAATTTATCTAGGATTATTTGATTCATCGATGAAAAGTTGATATTTTTTAAATAAGTTTAAAATTTGAGTCTTTTAAAATAAAAAAAAATACGCTAAAAGAGCTTGATCAATTTAGGGATCCTACTCAGTTTAATATCAAATTTAATGGAAGTTTAATGTGGTTACCAAATATTGGATACTCTTAAAAAATATTTACATAGAATTCAAGTGTGTGTTTGTTCATAATATTTCAATTCATCTCATATCACATTATTTACTGTAATGATTTAATTTGCCACTTATTAAAAGTAATATAGAATTTTATAAATTTTACATATTAATAGTTTATTTTATATAATTTTTGACATATTCGTATATTTGCTTCACGCTCATTTTATTTCTCATAACATCATATATTGTTATTATTTTTATTTTATTACGGGATATATCACTTCACATAATATTTTTTATAATCTATATTATTAATAAAACTTTTGACTGAGTTAATCTCACTAGTTAACCGAATATCAATTCGGTTAAGAAATGATTAATATATCCTATTATTAAATGATATTATTACTTTGATGGTCTTTTCATATTTTTTTATAGTTTCGAAATAAAAGAATTAAAATTAACATATCTACAAGTTAAACCTATGTTCAATTACGCTTAAATACTTATTTTTCTCTAATTTATAAGTTGAGAAAAATTATGAATAAAAATAAAAAATTGTATTAAAAATATATTTTAATAATTCAAATTTAAATTCAATTTTATTTACTTAAAATTAAATTAGTATTACGTTACTGCAACTGTTGGTAACTTGGTATAATAAATTTCAAGTTGAATTTTGATACGTTACACAAAGGTCTATGTGCCAACTCGAATTTAGAGATTCGGTGATTAAAGAAAAACGTCGCCAAAGATTAAAGAAATTTGAGCGTGTTGACTATTGGTCAAAACTCCATAGATCCAATCCAAGCAAGTTCTAAATAAGTTTTTTTTGTCAAAATTTTGCTATTAGTACCTCTACATTATATAAGTTCTTATTTTGATTAATTTTAGTTTTTGTATTTTTAAAATTTTAAAAATTTAAACCCAATTCAAATGATAATTATTAAATTTGTTACATTTAATTTAGTTGTTTCCAAAATCTTATATGATAAACATATTATCACGCGTGTAATATCATGTCAACTTTCTATTTTCACTAATACTCAAAAAAAAATAAAAAATCATTGTAGCTAATGAATCTAGTGGCTATCATTCAAGCCAAAACTAAAATTTTAAAAATATACAATCTAAAAATGATTAAATTAGAGAATGTAATCTAGTTGAAGCTATCAAACGCCCTCAACATGTTAGTGTTGTCCTCAACCTGTAACATATTTTTAACATAATAATCAATTTGTTGTTTGATTTTAATGTACATGAACTAATTTGTCCATTTTTTAGTAGATAATAAAATACAATCTAACACTTAATACAAAAATTTCTATAATATTTTTACCTTAAAAAATTTAATATAAATTTACCTATTTTCATGACATCATTTACCATGAAAAAATTATTTAACGAAATTAAAATTTTACATAGAATTGAATAATCTTATTATTAATAAAAAGTATTTACAATTGAAAATAGATATAGTGAATGCCCATACTTATTTTTCATTCGTAAAGTTTTTCAAAATTGAAATTTTATATATTAGAAGGGATTTATTTATATCAATGTAAAATTTACATATTTGAGACATTTTATATAAAGTATCTTAGTGATATATGTAAAACATATATGATATATAAATTATAAATTAAGGATGAGAGGTTATCTGATATTTAACTTCAGAGTTGATCTCAATCAAAGTTTTTAAAAATAAGATTAGTGGTCAATCTAATTAGATTACTGATTCTTGATTCAATTGGTTTGTCCGATCTAATCAAATAAACTATTAAAAAAGTCAAAAAATCAAAATAAAAATAACAAAAATGAGTTAAACTAGTTTTGAGTGATTTGCAACACAACCTATTTAACCTTTTATCTCCGAACTAATATCCCACTTTGTTACTAATGCGGTCAACTAATTAAATATGATAGAAATTTGGTAAATAAAATAATATGGAAGAAGTTTAAAATTGCTTTATTTTAGACCTGAGTCATGACCCTAGTCAACAGCCCGATGTTTTGAGAATTGTTGGTTAGTTTTTAATTTGTGGTGAATCTCCAACATAAAGTTTCTTAAGAAATCAAGCAATCTTTTATAAAGTTTTAGGGGAAACCATTGTAAATCAATCTCGAGAATGAAAGCTGAATCTGCCCAACAAATCTTGAAATTTGCATTTGGGAAGTAGGATTTTTTCCTCCTTACAAGCACAAAATGTAAATAAAGGTCAAATATTACCTACTAAAGATAAGATTCGATAGAGAATTCTATAGTGGGGATGAGCCGACCCTGTAATTAAAAATATAAATAAACCATAAATCGTAATTAAAATTTTTAATTTAAATAACATGTGATTTTATATAAGTTTATTTTGATATAGTTTAAACAACAAGTTGGTTAGTATTCATACACATAGGACATGCCCACATCATGTGCAACAAGGAGTTGCATAAATATAGCTTTTCATTTGCTTCCTTAGAGACTCCAACTATTCACGAGATTTCATATAATTATTATATATTAACTATTATCATATTTAAGTGTTTGGGTTGATGTCATCTTTAATCAGATTACTAATTCAGTAATAAATTTATCAAAAATTCCTCATTTTTTAATAAGTAATAGATGTTATTTTAAGAATAATTTTATCTTTTCATATAATTTTTTTTAAAAAATACAGATTTATAATAGACTCTAACTGAAAATTTTATGATTTTTAAATTTTTAACTTCACTATTTCAATCAAAATTATTTTTTGTTATTACATATATTTTATTGTAATTGCTTCTTCTTAGAAATATTATATTTATATGATTACCGTAATGAAGATATTGAAAAATTAAGATCCACAAGTGAAAAATTGAAGTCTAATCTAAGCCTAACAAATTCACCTTTCCAAATTGCATGATTAATTTTAAGAAAATCAAAATAAAAAAACCAACAAAAATAAGATAAAGATAAATCAGCTGAATGCTGCTGATGTCACCCATTTTGTGGGTCCAAATCCTGAGATTGGTAGGTCCCTTTTGTCTGCATCTTTTCCACTTACTTCCCGGCCCCGTCATCTGCTCTATGACTATTATTTCATCTCTAAATAAAAAAAAGGTAAAAGTTCACTAACCACACTCTTATTTTCTCTCGAGGTTTAATTACATAATTATATAATTTATATTTTTAAGAATGGTTATTATAAAAAAATTATTAGTATAAAAAAATTTTTAAATAAATAATATAAATTAAAATCAGATCATCATATATATTATGTTATCTTAAAAAAGTAATTGATAATACATTATTAATAAAAATAAATATTATATGTAATTTTGTCTAATTGTTCTAATACATATTTATCATGTTATTTGCTTTTTTAATATTTAACATATGTTTCTTATCATCAACTATTGGTCATTGATCTCCTTCTTCCATCTACTATTCGAAATATAAATTATCTCAATTTTACTTATGATCGAAGTTATAAAATATGTGACATGCTAATATATCTAATCTTTTTTTTTTATGCTGTACTAAAGTGACATTGTTAATATAGGAAACAGTTTTTAGAACAACAACTGTTTATTTAATTACATTTTGAAGCTTTGAATGTGTTGAATTAAAGAGTTTGCGAGCTATCTACGGTGTTTGTGTCAGACACTATTCCCCACGATATGATGCAAAAAAACCTTTTGTATTTATATAATTAGAGTCGACCTTATAATATTTGGGTTTACAATTCAAATAATCTATAACTTTATATAAAAACTTATATAAACTTAATTTGGAGAAACATTAATATGTTAGGTTATATACTTTTTTATAATACTTAAGTAAAAAATAATATAAATTTTATAAATAATATAATTTTTGTCATAATTTTACAAAGTTATTTTTTATAACCAAGTTATGATAAAAAAACCTATAACAATTTTTTTTATAAACAAGTTTATTATTATTTTTCTAATATATAGTATAGACACATAAATAAGTCATACCTATACTTCTTGATTATAAATTTTTATAAATAAATATATTATAACACTTTTATAAGATGTAACTTATTTTTTATAATAAATAATTTGCCCGTGACTTAGGTATTTTTTTAAGATTTAAATAATATAATTTTTTAACTTTATAAAATACACAATTATTTTTATAATATAATTTTTTAGAATTTATAATATAAGTTTTTTTTTTTTTGCTATTATCATCTAAAAAACTCAGGCATGTTCATGGTTATAATATAATTTTTATGACATGCATAAAAGTAATTTTAAAATTGGATTTAGGTGTAATTATCTATGTAATTACTCCAATTCTTACTCTTCCTCTAAGAATTGAAAAGTGTATTTGGATACATGTTCATGCTTATAATATAATTTTTAAAACTTGTATAAAAATAATTTTTAAAATTGGATCTGGGTATAATTATCTGCATAATTACTCAAATTCTGGCCCATCCCTTAAGATTGGAAAGTGTAATTGAGGTGCTCCAATTATATCCAATTCAGTGGAACCACCAATTACAACAATTACCTAAACATATGTCAACAAAGTGTAATTATAAACAGTTACACTAAAATTCAATTATTATGTGACTTTTCAAACACTATCTAAATTATTGGTGAGTGAGTTTACATTTTGATTATTTTATTTCAAAAAATTATAAAATGGTCAATGAACTATTCAAAAATTTTAATTTAAGTCATTGGGTTGTTAATATCATTGTTATATGGTCTTCCTTGTTCTTACTGCATGCATCAATCGAAAGTTGACATTGAACGTCACAAATTTGCGAACAAAAATCTAAACAACTTTATTTTCTGATACCTGACATTGACAATCAGATCGACTTGGATCTAAGGCATGTTCTTGTACTTGTCGATGGATATTGATTCATCATATCAATCATCGAGTCGTCACTTAGAGTTCTCTAGTCAGATCTTTTTTTTTTTTTAACTTAACAAGCTAGTAACTTAAATAGAAACTTTCAGATAGTTCAGTGACTTAAATGAAAACTTTCGAATGATCCAATGACCATTTTGCAACCTTTTGAAGTTGAGTGACCAAAAAATAAATTTACTAATAGTTTAGTGACATTGGATGTAGTTTACCCTTAGAAAAATAATTTTTGGTTATTAATGAATATTTCGATGATGTTTTCTTTAAGAATTAGAAAACTTTATTCAAAAGTAATTTCAGATCTAAAACTCCAAAAGCAAATTCTTTCTTTTCTACTTTGTCGTTGTTTCAAATTAGTCATCGAGGTAATCATCTACGTTCTTCCAAATTGAAATTTCTTCGGTGTTTTTGGAATTTTTTTTTGTTATTGATTATTATATAAATTTGATCTTCATATCATAGTTCAAATTAACTAAGTCATTGCCCAAAGAATTTTGTGTTGTTTCTTTAATTTTTTTCATCAACCAATCAGAAAGCCTGGGATTTTTTTTATAATAATGTGAGATTTTGAATCTGGGTTTTTCATGAGTTTCACAAATTTGAGTATTTTTATGTACATTTTTAATTTTTTATCTGAATCTTTATTGGATTGAGCATTGAATGAATTAAAAAGAATTAGGTATATGGGTGAATTTTATTTATTTATTTTGAATGATATTTAAATGGAGTTCATGAGCTGAGGCTTCGGAGGTTTTCGGGATAAAGAGATATATAGTGAATTTGGATGGACTGTAAAATACGGTGTGGTGTATTTAGAAGAGAAAAAAGTCCTCCTAATAGGGGTTATGGTGGTGTACAAGATAAAAGGAAGGAACAGAATCATGAAAGCCTTTCATTTATAAATTTTAATTAATTATATATATTTATAAAATTTAAAATTTATTTTTTTAAGATTTTTTTAATTTATTTAGAATTACTGCCATTTTTTTTAAAAAAGAATTGTAATGATTTAACGGGCCTCATCATCCTTTTAGCACATGTTAGCGGAAAAGTGACAAAATTGCAATAATTTGATAATGTTAGTGACTATTATGTAATTTTTAAAAGTTGAGTGACTGGAACGTAATCTTAAACAAACTTTAGGGACAGTTGGTGCAGTTTACCCTTAATTTATACATATAGAATCTATATAATTATATAAAGGAGATAATTATTGATTAAAGTTTTTAATGTATATTTGTAATAATAGTTAAATAAATATAATATTACACATTTTAAAAGGTTAAAGTATGTTGCTAGTCCCTGCACTTCTATAGAAATTGAGATTTAGTCCTTATTAAATCCAACCTTCTATTTTTTCAATTTTAAAATCCTAGTTTGGAAATTATTTTCGTTTCTAGTTTCCGTTAAAATCTATCAACTTAACACGTTTATTTCCCATCAATCATATGTCATGTCATATAAGAGTTGTCAAATTAATAAATTTTGATGGAAAATACTGAGGTGTACATGGGCTGGGCCCGTTTTGTAAGCCCGGGCCCGGCCCCAAATATGGGCCTAAAAATTGTCCAAGCCCGGCCCGACCTAAAATTGGTAAACCCGAGCCCGGCCCGGCCCGGCCCGTATTATTATTTTTATTTTATTAAATAAAAAATAATGAATCAAATACATTTAAAGAAAATAGATGTTTATTTTCTACTTTGAATCTCATAATGATACTATTCTACCATTTAATTTTTTACTTTACGAAAATAGATGCTTAATTTGTTTAGCTTAATTTATTATTAATTTTTTCATATTCTCAAAATTTAATTTTAAATATATTAAATATGAATAAAATAAACACATGTTCCTAATTTGGTAACAAAAATCAAGTAACATTCCAACATTTGTAAGCAACTTAAAACACATGTTTGTCACTTGAAAACTTGAGATACGGAGCCTTCAACTTAAACATTAATGATTAATATATAAAAAGTAGTAAAGAGTTTTTTTTTTTTTTTTAAGTCTTGATATTCAAACAATATATTATAGGATCTCAAAGATTATATCGAAATAATATTAAAAATGACAATAGAACAGTAAAAAGTAATTATATTAAAATTGAAACAACTTGTTTGAACTAAAATAATAACCAAATTAATAATAAAACAAAAGTTTTACAATATCAAAATAATATTAAATACGACAACAGAACAATAAAATACCATAAAAGAACGATAAAACAACATCAAAACAGCATCAAACGGCCCCAAAACAGCATCAAACAGCAACTAACAGCAACAAACAGAAACAAAACAGTGCCAAAAACAACATAAAAATAGCACTAAACAGCAAAAAACAACATCACCAATAAAAAATTGCTAAAGTAAATTACTAAAGTTAAAATTTTATTAATAAAAAGTAAAAATAATACTAAAATCCCATTTTTCGGGCCTATATTTTTACCCAAACCCTCACATTTTTTGGACGGGTCTTGGGCCGGACAGGGTAGCCCGACCCATGTACAGCTCTAGAAAATACTCATGCTTTTAATTATTGGATTGAGATTTTTAAATAAAAAAAGTAGTAGGACTTAATTTTTTAACTTTTTAAGTATAGAGATCAAATCTAAAATTTTGTCAACATACAGGGACTAACAGCATATTTTAACATTTTAAGGACCAAAAGAAGAAGTGACGAAACGGGACGTAAGGTTTCAGTAGATGGCTGTGCGAAGCAATTATTTTCTTTTTATATTATTTACATATTGATTTGATTGGTTCACGGAGCATTGAAAACCAATCAAAGATTGCCACATCATCAATTTCGAAATTTAATTAAAATAAAATCCCACCAACCTAAAAAGTTGAATAATAATCAATTAGATTGTTTTCATTATTTTAATTAATTATTTGTCACTTTCATTACATTACGTGAGTTTTTCATTTTAAAGTAATAATTGAATTTCGTCACTCAATTTTGGTTTTCTTCTTCTAATTAAATTTTACACTCAACATTAATTTTCGACATTTTCAAAATAAGATTTAACGAAAATCTTTCAGCATTTTTCATTTTAGTAAATATTAAATTATTTTATAAAAATATTAAAATGTAAAAAATTAACATAAAAATTATATATTATTTGAAAATTTTAAAACCTCAAAATGTTGTGTTGAAAATTTTAAAAATTAAGTATTGTTCGACAAATTAAAAAATTAAGTGTTGAAAAATTATATAAATTTAGATTATAAAATTTTTTGATATATTACTTAAATTAATTATGAAATATAATTAGATTATTTGATAAATATTTTAAATTATAAAAAATTCTATTTTTTATACTTAAATTTTTAAACATTTCACCTTATTTTAAACAAAAATCAAAATTTAAAGGTAATGTTTTTATAGGACAATATTGTTGGGTAAGGGTCCCTTATGTGGGAAACCCTTAAATTATGCATGTGTTATTCTTTCTTTTTCTTTTTTTTTTTAACAAAAAGTTAAATTAGGATAATTGATAGTGGGTAACTAAAAGGTGGGAATAATTCAAAGATAATGGATGGCACTAATTTTGGTTTGGGATAATTGCAACTTTTGGTCCCTATTTGTATAGGTACTTTGCAAGTTGATCCCTGAACCTCAACTATAAATAGGCCTAACCATTTCTCATTTTCTTCATCCCGCAATTTGCCATTCTCTACTTAAGGCATTGTTCTCTCTCCCTATTTGTATATTTTCACTTGTAATTTTGGAGTGAAATATTTGGTAGTGCCCGAGGACGTAGGCGAAATTTGCCGAACCTCGTTAAAACTCTGGTGTTCTTTATTATTTATTTTTCATATCTTGTGAGTGTGATTGTAGTTATTTATTGTGCTATTAAATTACGATAGAGGGATATTCTGGCTAGGAAAGATCTGGTACTTAAGCGATCCTCGTGATCCACCTCTCTTTCCTGGGAATTGAACTCAGTGTGATTTTTCAGTACAATAATTTTACTCTTTTACACGCTTCCGCACAACAATTGGTATCAGAGCTAGATTCGTACTTGGGGAGTACAATCGTTTGTGGCACTATTCACGTATACGGTACTGTTCACGTATACAGTAGTTGGGATTGAGGAGAAAAATAGCATAGCTCGGTTATTCTGTCAAATAAATATGGAAATCAATACGAGCAAAATGATTATGTTGAATGGCACAAATTATCAACTTTGGCGGAATAAAATGAAGGACTTGTTGTTTGTGAAGGCTCTACATCTTCCGGTCTTTGCTACTCAAAAACCTGATTCGAAAAGTGATGAAGAATAGGAATTTGAGCATCAACAAGTGTGTGGCTTTATTCGGCAATTTGTTGAAGAAAATGTTTACAACCACATTGATCAGGAGACACATGCTCGAACATTGTGGGAGAAGCTTGAAAGCTTGTATGCTTCGAGGTCGGGCAATAACAAGTTGTTTTTGCTGAAGAAAATGATGGCGTTGAAATACAAAGAAGGAACGTCTATAGCTGACCATGTTAGTGAATTTCAGAGTGTGATGAATCAATTGCTTGGTATGGGTGTCCAATTTGATGACGATATTTTAGGGCTTTGGTTGCTTGCTACTCTACCAGACTCTTGGGAGACTTTCCGGGTTTCGCTCATTAATTCTGCCCCAAAGGGTATTATTACCTTGGATTTGGCTAAGAGTGGTGTGTTGAATGAAGAAGTTAGAAGACGATCTCAGGGTTCTACATCACAGTCCGTGGTGTTGGTTACCGAGAACAGGGGGAGGAGCAGAGACAATAATGGAAAGGGTAGAGATAAAAGCCGAAGCAAGTCAAGACCAAGATACAAGAATCTTGAGTGCAATCATTGTGGCAAGAAAGGCCATATCAAAAAATATTGCTTCAAGTGGAAGAAAGAGAATAAAGGTGGTGGTGATAACCACGATCGGAATGATGATGAAAAATCCGAACGTGTTGCTACTGCTACTCGTGAAGATCTGTTGGTCATTTGTGATGAGAATTTGGTCAACCTAGCATGTAACGAGACCAGTTGGGTGATTGATACTGGTGCATCACTTCATGTCACGTCGAGGAAGGATTTCTTCATATCTTATACTCCTGGTGATTTTGGGGTATTGAAGATGGGTAATGACGGTTTGGTTCCGGTTGTTGGTATGGGAGATGTTAGCTTGGTGAGTAACAATGGAACAAAGTTAACTCTCAAGGGTGTCAGACATGCAACGGATATCTGTTTGAATTTGATTTCTGCTGGAAAGCTTGATGATGAGGGATTCTGTAACACCTTCAGTGAGGGGCAGTGGAAGCTGACTAAAGGCTCCTTGGTTGTGGCTCGAGGAAAGAAGAGCTCAAATTTATACTTGATGTGTAATACCCCTATACCCGGTTCAATCATGCAGACCCGGTATAAGACTATTACATTTGGTGCCAAAACAATTATGGCCAGATACTGTTTAATTAAAACATTTGTATATAATATTTTAACTTACCAACCATTTTTGCTCACTTATTTATTGTTTATTAATTCATTTCATATATACCAAAATACTTCAAGTAACTGAAAATAGATAAAATTTCAAGAACTTACATTTTAATCCCTATCACATGGGAACACCTTTGAACTACATATGTACATGCCATTTTAATACAAAATATAGTACCTACTTTTGAAGCCCTTGAGGATGTGATGAGATGAACGATCTTTTAGTTGGACTTCTCTCCTAGTCTAATTGTACCTACGCGTTAAAATAAACGCGTTAAGCCGGTGAAGGCTTAGTAAGCACCACAAGAATTATTAAATAAGTAAATAATCATAACAAAATATTTTAAACTCATTCAATTATTACATATCGACTCACATATAAGTTTCTTCAACTATGCCTTGCTTTAATAAAATTTAACTTATCTTTTGCAAGGTATAAATCTTACCTTAACACATCAGTAATTCACTTTGTTCTCATTTCACATTCTTAGCCCAAAGTAGACTTTATAGAACACATAGGATATACGGAACATATACAGAGGTGCATTATGATGCACAAGTGAACAGAGAGCACCAATGTGCTAATAATCAGAGAGCATTGACGTGCTAATAATCAGAGAGCACCAACGTGCTAATATCAGAGAGCACCAACGTGCTAATATCAGAGAGCGCGCTAAAGTTCCTTAATGGCATGCCACTAATATCCCAAGAGTTCTAAATTTCGTCTACTTGGGCATTAAAGCTGAATCTCATATATTTAAATAATTCACATAAATATTTCAAAAATGATAAATAACAATAATTAAAAGTCTTGTAGTACTTACAACAAAAGGTTGAGGTGATATAAATTCTTCTTCCTTCACTCCTTAACCTTCTCTTTTCCTTTTCCTTCAATTCGGTCCTCTCCTTCCTTTTCTTTTTCTTCAATTTCATATAAACATATAACATTTATATGTTAAAAATAATCAAATAATTTCCTGTACTATTTAATAAAATAAACATGTATTTTATGATAAACTCATGCTTTCTTACTTTTGCTCACATTTCAATTTAATCCTTTACTCATAAACTTATTCAAATCTGTCCTTTTCGTGTCATAGTCACTAAATTATTTATTTCCAGAGCTACAGAACTCCAAATGAAGAACCGTTAATTTTTCCTGAAACTAGACTCACATATATTCATACCATAAAATTTCCAGAATTTTTAGCCTAGCCAATTAGTACAGTTTATTCATCAAAGTCACCCCTGTTCTGTTGTCTGGCAGTTCTGACCCTTCTTCACTAAAAATTAATTATCTCTTCATACAGAATTCATATGATGTTCTCGTTTATTTCTATTGAAAATGGATTCATTCAGGATTCTAAACATATAAAATTAATCCTATAATTATTTTTATCGAATTTTTTATGATTTTCCAAAGTCAGAACAGGGGATCCCGAAATTCCTCTAAACCAGTCTTACAAAAATATAAATATCTCAAATTACAGAATTCCTTTGCTTTCCCTGTTTCTTTCATATGAAAATAGACTCAATAAGCTTTAATTTCATATCTCATTCGACTTCTAATTCCACTTCTACGATTTTTGGTGATTTTTCAAAGTTACTCTACTGCTGCTGTCCAAAACAGTTTTCTTATAGCTTATTTTACAATTAAATCCTTTACCCAATTCTAACTTCAAATTCTTTCAATTAAACCACTAATTCATCTTTTTGTTCATCATATGCTATATTCAACAGCTTTAAAACTTCAAAAACTTCAACTTAAATTCATCAAAACTTTTTTCTAAAACTTATAAAGCATCAAAATTAAAAGAGAAGGACTAAATTAACTTACCAATCAAAATTCCAAGCTTCAAACTTTCAATTTTCCCTTTTTCTTCTTTCTTTTCTCTCTTTTTTTCTTTCCCCTGCTCTCTGTTTCGTTCTCTTCTCCGTTTCTGTTTCTCTCTTTTTCTTTTTTGTTTTATATATAATAATAATAATATAATAATATAATATATAATATAATAATATACAAAAAAAATCTCAGATTTTTTTTACACAATGCCGCCTCAACTATACAAAATGGCATAATTGCCATTTGGTCCTTTATAATTTCTTTTAATCTATAATTAAACTTTTGCACCTTTTTCGATTTAATCCTTTTTCTCAAATACTTCTAATTAAGTCAAATTCACCTAAATAAAACCTTATTAAACACACAACTAACTTTGTAAATATTTTTAATAAATATTTTATGAGTCCGTTTACTAAAAATAGAGACCCAATAACTCATTTTTCAATATCCATACTTTTGAGGTCGTTACATGATGCAAGCTTCAATTTCTCGAGAGACGGTGAATGTGACAGTAAATGACAGCTCAACTGAGTTGTGGCATAAAAGACTCAGTCACATGAGTGAAAAGGGGCTTAACTGTTTAGCTAGGAAGAATCAACTTTCAGGTTTGAAGAATGCTTCACTGAAGGATTGTGCTCATTGTCTAGCAGGAAAGCAGAGAAGAGTTTCATTTAGGAGCCATCCTCCTCATAGAAGATCAGAGTTGCTAGAGTTGGTCCATTCAGATGTCTGTGGTCCGATAAAAGTAAGGTCACTTGGCGGTGCACTTTATTTTGTGACTTTCATTGATGATTGTTCGAGAAAGCTATAGGTTTACACTTTGAAGTCTAAAAATCAAGTCTTTGAGGTGTTTAAACAGTTTCATGCATCAGTTGAAAGAGAAACAGGGAAGAAGTTAAAGTGCATTCGTACTGATAATGGTGGCGAGTACACAGGGCCGTTTCATGAGTATTGTCTGCGACAGGGAATCAGACATCAGAGAACACCACCAAAAACTCCACAGTTAAATGGGTTAGCTGAAAGAATGAACCGAACACTGATCGAGAGAGCCAGATGTTTGTTGTCAGATTCAAAGCTACCAGGACCATTTTGGGCTGAAGCTTTGAAGACAGTGACACATGTGATAAATCTGTCTCCTAGTGTTCCTTTGCGAGGTGATGTGCCAGATAGAGTTTGGTTTGGCAAAGACGTGTCATATGATCACCTACGTGTGTTCGGTTGTAAAGCATTTGTTCATGTTCCAAAGGATGAAAGATCCAAGTTGGACGCCAAAACTCGAAAATGCATCTTCATTAGTTATGGTCTAGATGGTGAGTTTGGTTATAGACTCTATGATCCAGTTCAGAAGAAACTCGTGAGAAGCAGAGATGTTGTCTTCATTGAGGATCAGACCATTGATGACATTGATAAGATAGAGAAAGCGAATTCACAAGACAGTGGTGATTTGATCGATGTGAATCCGGTTCCCCTAAACTCTTCACCAGGTCCTATCCAGGATGATGTGCATGGTGATGTTACTGATGACCATCAGGATATAGGTGACTTTGATGCTCCCATGGATGATGTTGTGAATGATCAACAACAAGCACCTATAGCTCCACCAACAGTTCCACTTCGAAGGTCTTCCAGAGATCGACGATCTTCTGTCAGGTATTCCTCTGATGAATTTGTTCTTTTGACTGATGGGGGAGAACCTGAATGTTATGAAGAGGCTATGGAGAGTGAATGCAAAGATCAGTGGGTTGAAGCGATGAAAGATGAACTTCAATCTTTACATGAGAACCATACCTTTGAGTTGGTGAAATTGCCCAAAGGCAAAAGAGCCTTGAAAAATCGGTGGGTTTACAGGTTGAAGCAAGAAGAGAAGTCTTCATCTCCACGATACAAGGCTAGATTGGTCGTCAAGGGTTATACTCAGAAAAAGGGGGTTGATTTTGAAGAAATATTTTCTCCGGTTGTGAAGATGTCCTCTATTAGAACTATACTGAGTTTGGCAGCCTGTTATGACTTAGAGGTTGAACAAATGGATGTGAAAACTGCTTTTCTTCATGGTGACTTGGAAAAAGAACTTTACATGGAGCAGCCAGAAGGGTTTGTTGCACAAGGGAAAGAAGGCTATGTGTGCAGATTGAATAAGAGCTTGTATGGTTTGAAGCAAGCTTCAAGGCAATGGTACAAGAAGTTCGAGTCTGTTATGGGGGAGCAAGGCTACAAGAAGACTACTTCTGATCATTGTGTATTTGTTAAGAGATTCTCTGGTAATGATTTTATAATTCTTTTGCTCTATGTTGATGACATGCTTATTGTTGGTCAGAATGATTCTAGAAGTGAGAAGTTGAAGCAAGAGTTGAGTAAATCCTTTGCAATGAAGGATTTGGGGCCAGCAAAGCAAATACTTGGCATAAGGTTGACTCGTGATAGAAAGGCCAAAAAATTATGGTTATCACAAGAGAGGTACATCGAGAAAATACTTCAAAGGTTTAGCATGGACAAAGCTAAAGCGGTGAGCACTCCCTTTGCTACGCACTTCAGATTGAGTATTAAACATAGTCCTTCCACAGAAAAGGAGAAGATGCAGAAAATTCCTTACTCTTCAGCCGTGGGGAGTCTAATGTATGCAATGGTTTGTACGAGGCCAGACTTGGCTTATGCCGTTGGTACAGTCAGTCGTTTTCTTTCTAATCCAGGCAGAGAGCATTGGAATGCAGTGAAGTGGATTATGAGATATCTTTGTGGCACTTCCAACATGAAACTTTGTTTCGGCAATGAGAAACCTGTTCTTGTTGGTTATACAGATTCAGACATGGCCGGAGATATTGACTCGAGGAGATCTACTTCAGGTTACTTGATCACTTATGCAGGGAGAGCTGTGGCATGGCAATCGAGATTGCAAAAGTGTGTTGCATTGTCCACCACCGAATCAGAGTTCATTGCAGCAACCGAAGCATGCAAGGAGATGCTTTGGATGAAGAAGTTTATGCATGAGCTTGGTTTTACTCAGGAGAAGTATGTCCTGTATTGTGATAGCCAGAGTGCTATTCATCTTGGTAAGAACCCAACTTTTCATGCTAGATCTAAGCATATTGATGTGAGGTACCATTGGATACGAGATGTTCTTGAAGCTAAGCTGTTAGAGCTTGAGAAGATACATACTAATGATAATGGTGCTGATATGTTGACGAAAGCTTTGCCAAGAGGAAAATTTGAAGCATGTTATTTGATCTCCGGTATGGAGGCATTCCCACATAGTTGGAGGGGGAGATTTGTTGGGTAAGGGTCCCCTATGTGGGAAACCCTTAAATTATGCATGTGTTATTCTTTCTTTTTCTTTTTTTTTAACAAAAAGTTAAATTAGGATAATTGATAGTGGGTAACTAAAGGGTGGGAATAATTCAAAGATAATGGATGGCACTAATTTTGGTTTGGGATAATTGCAACTTTTGGTCCCTATTTGTATAGGTACTTTGCAAGTTGATCCCTGAACCTCAACTATAAATAGGCCTAACCATTTCTCATTTTCTTCATCCCGCAATTTGCCATTCTCTACTTAAGGCATTGTTCTCTCTCCCTATTTGTATATTTTCACTTGTAATTTTGGAGTGAAATATATTTGGTAGTGCCCGAGGACGTAGGCGAAATTTGCCGAACCTCGTTAAAACTCTGGTGTTCTTTATTATTTATTTTTCATATCTTGTGAGTGTGATTGTAATTATTTATTGTGCTATTAAATTACGATAGAGGGATATTCTGGCTAGGAAAGATCTGGTACTTAAGCGATCCTCGTGATCCACCTCTCTTTCCTGGGAATTGAACTCAGTGTGATTTTTCAGTACAATAATTTTACTCTTTTACACGCTTCCGCACAACAAATATAATATTAAAATAAATCAAATAAAAATAATTGAAAATATTTACCAATAAGTGATAATTGATAAGCAACTCTTATCTACTTATTATTTTCCACACTTTTAAAAAAAGTTCTATCAAATTATTTTTATTTTAGATTATTAAACGTGCATAAAAATTAAATCATTGAAAATATTAATTTTCAATTGAGTTAATTTTTTTTAATGGTGTATGAAACAAGGCTTTAGCTAACTGAAAAATCCCAAACCATTGAGAACTTTAAGATTTTAAGTTCAAGTTTAATCCAAAATAAATAATTTGTGGCTTATATCTAAATTTATTTTGATATAAATTTGTATATATTCCAATTATTAGCATGCCTTTTAGAATTGTATCGGCCCAATCAGTTGAACAAAAAATTGATAACTCAATTGATTTGACTGATACCATAAAATTAGAGAAGGATTGAATATGTATAAATCTTGAACCAATAAAAAATGATTGAAATAAATAAATAAATAAATTATAATAACTGTTTAAACCAAATTTAAGTTAATTTAATATTATTATTACAGTTTACAAAATAAATGTTGATGTTTTATTATTTATCTTTATATATATATATTTAAAAATTTAAAATTTTGTAATAATTGAATCGAAAATAGATAATCCCATCCAAAAGAAATCATGTGCGGTTCATGTGTTCGGGGGCGTAGTTTTTTATTTACGTCCTTTAAAATTTTTAAAATTTTAAATTAGTAAAAATAAAATTACACTTTCACCCCTTAAAATGATAAAAATTTGATTTAATCTTTTAAAAATTATAAAGATATAGACTATTAAAATGATGAAATTAGATATTTACTATTGTAAAAATTATAATTTAATTTTGGCCCTCCTTAATTTTTTTTTTTTTTGTTTCCCCTACGTGTCTTTGCATACCCAAATTCAAGTACGACAATGAGCAATTATGATGCATATAGTAACAAATATATTTAATAAAATAAATTATGATATTTTAGTTGCGAGAGGGAGTTATACTAATCCATGGTTTAATAAACATATATTTTAAAAGAGGTAATTGCTACAGATATTTCTAAATTATAATTGTTATTTTAAATTAGTCTTTAAATTTTAAAATATTCTAATTACATCACTAAATTATCAATATTATATAAATCATGTTCTTTCGTTATTAAAATCATTAATTTAACTGTTATGTCAAATTTTATATAGCTAAATTTAAAATAAAAGTTCTAAAGAAATAAAATGTTATTGCATATGACATTTAAAAGCAAAAACTAAAAATAAATTAAAACTGAAAAAAAAAATGAATGATAAAATTTCTGTAAAAGTTTCGAAATCCTTAAAACAAAAGTTTTAAAACATATATTTTTACAATATTCATTTAAATTTTGTATTTTAAATTATATCGCATAAGATCTGATGTGTGATTTACTAATTAAATTATCAATTTTAGTAACAAAAAGACTTGATTGATATAACCTCAATAGTTTAGGGATATAATTAGAAAATTTTGAAGTTTGGGAACTAATTTAAAAGGAGATTCATAGTTTAAGGGTGTTTGGTGAAATAAATTCTTTTAAAATTTAATTAATTGAAACATTTCAAAAGGAATTATGATATATATTAGTTGAGACGGGAAAGTAGTACGAATCCATGGTTAACTAATAAATTAGGAGTCTGTTATAATGTCTGGAATATTGACTAACCAATCAAATCAAAATTTTCACTGAATCCTTTTTCTATTTTGTAAAGGAAATCTGCCATTTTTATTGCAGTGCCTACCTTGGAAGACGAAAGCTGTCACTACCAAATCCTATAAAATCCCAAATTTTCTTGAGCAGATTTTCCTTCTTTCCTTAAAAAAAGTTTGACAGAGTTGTCTGGTTTTTGGTGCTTTGCCAGAAAAACCGTTCACACTCCAAGAAAAAAATAACTCCTTTTTCTTGCTTCTCATGTCCAAAGTTCCCACCTTTTCTTTTTGCTAATCCCATATTCTGCTTCAATGCTCTGGTAAATCCCAAATCTTTTTTTTTTCTATCTAGAAAATACTTTTGGTAGCTAATTGCTGCTAAATTTGGACGAGAAGTTGAAGCAAAGGGGTTGTTTTGCTTTGTTTGTTTCGTTCTTCTACATACATAAAATAAGTTCTAAAACTGTAACATTTTTCTGCTTTTTTTCTTGAAAGCTTTAATGGGTCTCACCAATGGTTTTTAATCAATATTTTTTTGGGGTTATTTGTTTGTTGGCATTGGGTGGGTATTAAAGCTTAAGAAAAACAAATCCAATCCCAAAAGATCAATGTTTTCTTTTTTGGTGCCTGCTTTTTACAGTTAAGTAGATGGATATTTTTAAATATTTAGAATAATGTATTGATGGTGTTGTATGATGAAAATTCATTTCATTTATGAGATTGACTGGGAAAACTCAGATTTGTAATAAAAGTTTTTTTTTTTTTTTTTTTTTTTGCTCTTTGCTTTCAAAGTTTGCTTGGTGATTTTTGTATATCGTTTGATGGAGAAAGGTATCTGTAGGGGTTCTAATTTAAAGGCTTTTGATACTGAAGTTTGTACATTTTGGTCCTAGATATTATACTCCCATAACCAATTCTGCTTTTGAATGAAAAAGGAAGTTCGGAATTAAAAAAAAGAAGAAGTTATATGCCAAAGTTGCAATGTTACAGTGCTGTGTTTAATCTTTGCTTATTTTCTGTATATTAATTGGTTTATATGATCTTGTTTTTGGATCTAGTTTTTATATTGCACAAGTTCTATTTGTTTGATTCCAAAATTGAGTCTGTTTTCTATTTGTGGCCTTCAGTGAGTTGCAGTGAAATGATGGGGTTTTATTTGATGAAGAGGTGGCTTTGGGATTGACTGAAGTGCTATGTATGTTTTCCTTTTTTTGATTTTGTTTGAGCTGTAAATTTCAGTTGTTCCGTGATCGGTTTCTATTGAGCTGATTTTTGTTGTAGATGGTTGGTTTTTGTGAGTTCATGTGATGGTAGAGTAATTTGGTAGTGTAATGCTTAGAAATGAATGTATGGTTTTTGAATTGTTTCATTTCTCTTCTGAATGCAATGTCCATCAGGGGGTCGTGAGTAGTTGAATACTTTGAATACTTACTTGGCTTGTCGCTCTATATTTGTTGTTTCTTGCATTCTTATGAGCTCGGAAGTGGGAATATTTTTGTTGATGACGGTCCATAGGTCTGTGTAAAAACGGTTGAAGTTAAAAAATTCTGCTTTAATGCTTAGAAAAACTTAAATGTTTTGATGTATGCTATGGTGGTCTGTGCTTCCTTGAGGTTGTGATAGCAGTATTTTTGTTGTGCAGAATAAGAACTATGGCAATTATTAAAATGTCGAGGAATTTTGCTTCGAGGAGACATTTCGGAGAAGGGTCTTGGAGGATATTACTGGTTTTGGCTCTACTGGTAACTATAGCACAGGGGCTAAATTCCGAGGGCCAATTGCTGCTAGAGCTTAAGAAGAGCCTTCATGATGAATACAACCATCTTTGGAACTGGAAGTCCACTGATGAGACACCGTGCGGGTGGATAGGTGTCAATTGTTCTTTGGATTATGAGCTGCTGGTCTCATCTGTTGATTTGAGTTCGATGAATCTTTCGGGAACCCTGAGTCCTAGTATCGGTGGACTGACCCACTTGACATTCCTTGATCTGTCCTATAATAAGTTCAGCGGAGATATACCAAAGGAGATCGGAAACTGTTCACTTCTGGTCGTTCTTTATTTGAATAATAATCATTTCAGTGGTCCGATTCCTGTTGAGTTGGGTAAGCTCTCTTATTTGAAAAGTTTGAATATATGCAATAACAAATTCTCTGGCTCCCTTCCCGAAGAGCTGGGGAATTTGTCGTCACTTGTTGAGTTTGTGGCATACACCAATAACTTGACTGGGCCATTGCCCCGTTCTATCGGGAATCTCCGGAAGTTGAGGACATTTCGAGCTGGGCAGAACACATTTTCTGGTAACATTCCGGCTGAAATCAGTGGATGTCAAAGCTTAGAAATGCTTGGTCTTGCCCAGAATCACATTGGAGGAGAACTGCCTAAGGAAGTCGGAATGCTTCAAAGCTTGACTGATTTGATTTTATGGGAGAATCAGTTATCCGGGTTTATTCCGAAGGAGCTTGGGAACTGTACCAGTCTTGAGACACTTGCATTGTATGCAAATCAGCTTGTGGGGCCGATACCAGTGGAGATTGTGAACCTTAAGTTTCTGAACAAGTTGTATCTCTACAGGAATCAATTAAATGGAAGCATTCCAAGGGAGATAGGGAATCTATCTCTTGCCACGGAAATTGATTTGTCGGAGAATCATTTGACAGGTGAGATCCCAACTGAGTTCAGCAAGATAAAGGGTCTACAATTATTGTACCTATTCGAGAACCGGCTCACAGGTGTCATACCAAATGAGCTTAGTAGCTTGAAGAACTTGACGAAGCTTGACCTTTCAATCAATCATCTTACAGGCCCCATTCCTTACGGTTTCCAATATTTTACTAAAATGATTCAGTTACAGCTATTCGAGAATTTTCTGAGCGGGACCATTCCGCAGCAGCTTGGACTTTATAGCCCACTTTGGGTGGTTGATTTTTCTAACAACCATTTGACAGGCAAAATTCCTCCGTATCTGTGTTGGCACAGTAACCTTATTTTGTTAAACCTTGGAGGTAATATGCTGTCTGGGTACATCTCAACTGGGATCGAGAACTGTGAGACCTTAGTGCAACTCCGTCTGGTACGAAACATGCTAACAGGCAGCTTTCCTTCACAGTTATGCAAACTGGTGAATCTTTCTGCTATTGAATTGGACCAGAACAACTTTACCGGACCAATTCCTTCAGAGATTGGAAATTGCCGAAAGCTTCAAAGGCTGCATATTGCCGGGAACCACTTTAGTCTTGAGCTACCTAAGGAAGTAGGTAATCTGTCTCAACTAGTGATTCTTAATGTCTCATCTAATTTGCTTTCTGGGCGGATTCCACACGAGATTATTGATTGCAAGAAGCTTCAACGACTTGATCTCAGCCATAACAGCTTTGTAGATACATTACCAAATGAGCTCGGCACCCTTACTCAGCTTGAGATTCTGAGACTTTCGGAAAATAAGTTCTCGGGGTATATACCCGAAGCTATGGGGAATCTCTCACGTTTGACCGAGCTTCAGATGGGTGGCAATTTATTTTCTGGTGAGATACCCCGTCAGTTAGGTTCTCTTTCAAGCTTGCAGATTGCAATGAACCTAAGCAATAACCGCCTCACTGGAAATATACCACTAGAGCTCGGGTTTCTTAATATGTTGGAATATCTCCTGCTCAATAATAATAACTTGAGTGGTGAAATTCCCAGCACGTTTGAGAGCCTATCGAGTTTAATGGTGTGCAACTTGTCGTACAATAACTTGACCGGACCTTTACCTGCCATCCCGTTGTTTCAGAACATGCCCGCAAGTAGCTTTATTGAAAATAAAGGGCTTTGTGGTACGCCTCTTCAAAGTTGCATGGTAGATTCATCTTCTCCTTCTATGCTACCTGCGAAGAAGGATAGACGAGGAAGAATCATAACCACAGTTTCATGTGCTGTAGGCGGGGTATCTTTAATTCTCATTGTAATTCTCATATATCAAATGAGACGTCCTTGTAAAAGTGTTCCATCCTCAAATGAAAAGGAGACACCTTCACCGGCTCAGGATATTTATTTTCATCCGAAGGAAGGGTTCACATTTCAAGATCTAATTGAGGCTACAAATAATTTTCATGAGAGTTTTATTGTTGGGAGGGGAGCTTGTGGAACGGTTTATAAAGCAGTTATGCATTCCGGACAAACTGTTGCTGTTAAAAGGCTAGAGTCAAATGCAGAGGGAAACAATATTGAGAACAGTTTTCGTGCTGAGATTTTAACGCTGGGAAAGATTAGGCATCGGAATATTGTGAAGCTTTATGGTTTTTGTTATCACCGAGGTTTCAACGTGCTTCTTTATGAGTACTTGGAAAATGGTAGTTTGGGTGAAGTGCTTCACGGGGCCTCTTGTAGCTTAGATTGGTCAATGCGGTTCATGATTGCCCTAGGAGCTGCAGAAGGTCTTGCTTATTTGCACCATGACTGCAAACCGAGGATCATTCACCGTGATATCAAGTCCAATAATATCTTGCTTGATGAAAATTTTGAAGCCCATGTTGGTGATTTCGGTTTAGCAAAAGTGATTGACATGCCCCAATCTAAGTCGATGTCGGCAATCGCTGGATCATATGGCTATATTGCCCCCGGTAAGTTGTCCTTGGCTTTCTAGTTCCAATGATACTATTTATCAAGAACATACGAGACGAATTGAAAGAATTGAAATGTTTCTCTTTCCCATAGCATTTCATTATTTGCCTGTTTTATGCGGTTATGGAGTAGGGTGAGGCATGCGATGTTCTCATTTTCATTTCTTTCTTGTGCTCTTTGGACATTGATATTGATATTTTATCTGTTTAGATTGTTGACATCGTATCCGTTCTTAATGGCAGAATATGCATACACTATGAAGGTGACGGAAAAATGTGACATCTATAGCTACGGAGTTGTTTTACTGGAGTTGTTAACCGGGAAGACTCCTGTACAGGCATTGGACCAAGGAGGTGATCTTGTCACACGAGTGAGACATTATGTTCGCAACCACTCATTGACTACCGGGATACTCGATGATCGCTTAAATCTCGACGATAGAAGAATTGTTGATCACATGATTACCGTCTTGAAAATTGCTTTAATATGCACCAGCCTGTCTCCTTTTGATCGGCCATCTATGCGTGAAGTTGTGACAATGCTGATAGAATCTAAGAGGCAAGATCAAGAAGACAACTTTGGGAAGTCTCCCACTTGCAGTCCTCCCAAATGCAGTGCCTCGTGAAAGTACGTCACTAGCTACTCTCCGTTTTCATTAACCGAGATGATTCTTTTGCCATTGATTTTTCTGTTCTATTTTTGCCGAAAGATATAATAGGACACATACATTTTTCGATAAAGAAAATGTGATACTGAAAGCTTCTGTTGATAGCTAATGGAAGTAACCGATGACACTGTAGGAGTCTATAGAAAATACGATATCGTATGGCAACACCGGTGTACATATATGAATTAGATTCTTTCGAAATATCGCAGCTGTGCTTAGGTCACTCATCCGGAGCATCGTTTATTCGATCCGTTGTTGAAATTAAACTGTTATTTTAGTTGATTCCAAATGTTTTTACTTAGTTCTTATCCAAATGCACTTTAATTCTGCTGATGCTTCATGTATTATATGTTCATATGGTTTTGACTGATTCTTTATGGGTTGTTGTTTTTTGCATGCTGAATAAGAACAGAAACAATTTTTTTGAAAATTATTTGTGAAACAGAGAGAACCTTACCAGCAAAAAATTGTCTAGATTTTGTTTTCCTAGTTCTTTATAACTTGAGAATGTATATATACTAGTATTATTTAAATGCCTAGTTGAGTCGATTCGACATTATTTTGGTAGGAGAAAGTATTAAATTTTAAAAATGATTACTCTTGAGGGATTTTCGACTTCGAAGCGTCTTTCTCCTAGAGCCAATGGACCTTGCAACACATTTGGTATTGTCTTTTGTGGGAATCTTTTCTCTTCACTAAAAGCCCATGTACTTAAAAGAGGCAACAGGTTAAATAAGCTGTGAGCGTCTCGTTCGAACCTAAAGAGGCAATTATGGTGCATAATAACCTACCAAACCGATTAAGATTAACTACAATAAATTAAATCCGAGATTGATTATTGTAAATTAAATCGGTTGATTTTTTTTATATAAAAATTAGTTGGTTATTGATTTATAAAATACATAACCAAACCAACACTTACTACTTTTATATTTTTACTATATAATTTATAAATATTTAACCTAAATCCCTAAATACCAAACCCTAACCATTACAGAACCCAACCCAATCCACATTTAGAATTAACCCAAACAAATTAAGTCAAACTCAGATAATAACACATCAGCTAAAATCCTTGCTTGTAATGAAAAAGGAAAGAACAGATTGCTATTGCTTCAGAATTCAATATTTCTTTTTTAAGTTGACAAACAAACATGATCCTTAGCATAAACTCGTTGAATTTTTTTTAAAATTTAATTGACATTATTAATTTATTTCAGAATTTATCAGAAGCTATAACACAACAATTCGGCCTGAATTGTATTACGGTAAACATACATACACATGTATATACTGAAGAACAAGGAGCAGAAAAGAAACAAGGCAGATGTTCAGTCAGTTTCCCAGCCAGATTTTCTAACCCAGGTAGAATTATCCCAACTGAGAAAGATCCCATTCTCCTTAACCAACCAGAAAACCGCCTTCCGATTCCCGTCTCTGCGTGGCTGAAATGCATGCCACGACGCTATTCTCCTCCCCGTCATCCCCATGCAGTAATACACCGCTTTTTCCCGAACACCGCATCGGTATTCCGTCCCTTCGCCTAACTGCTGCATCCCGTAATCTGTATACCTCGATTTGCATCGAATCTGCATTTGTCCCGACCCCTTCGCCATCGAATTCATTACATGGATCGTTGATAATTGCTTGTATTGGCTTCCATCAACTGACGATGATATGATGAAGAAGAAAACTGAAACCAGAAACACAAGTACATGACCGTTCCCACCACCCATGTTGTTTTGTTTGTTTTTCAATGACTTGGAATTTTATCTCCTCTCTCCCTTTTATAAGTGAAAGAAAATACATGCACTATGATGGTGAAAAGAAAATTAATGCACAATGTGGTCAATGACTTAGCAAAGCTGAAAACTTTATAATTATTAAATCCATATACCTTTTAATTAACTCCTTTAAAGTAATCTTTCACATTTGCAATCACACCCTTCCTTTATTTCAATTTAATTTAATCACATTATACAATAATTAATTAAATTAAATTACCATATTATATACCTCACCATTACTCATATTATATAATAATTTATTTTAATTTAATTTAAGAATCAAATATAAATATAGCATACATAATAGAGTTTTGGAATAATTTTAGCAACATTTAATCATAAACCAGTTCTAAGGCATTTGTCACCCATTACATACTGACATATCAGCATGATTTAATTTGTAATCAAATTATTAATGAAACATTATAAAAATTAAATAGATTCATAAAGATTATTAAGGACATTTCAATTAATATATACAACCAACTCATTCGTCGCACGTGATAAAAAACTAGTATATATATAAAAGAATGAATGTAAACATTTTGAATTCCAAAATATTTATTTTTTAATTATATTTAAAATAGGTCACATTTTTAAGTTGAATTTTAAATATGATTAATTGCATCCCATTTTTAATAATATCTTTTATTAATTATATTTAAAGTGAGTCCCATTTGTAAATTGAGTCCTATTTCTAATATATATACACGCAAACCATAAAAGAAGGAACGGAAATATATATGGAATCATTAAGTTCTAGTTTAGTTTTTTCAATTACGAAGTGCTTTTTTGTTTAGTTATATTTAATGTGGATTCCATTTTTTGAATTAAATTTGATAATAAATTATATTAATTAATTAATATAATAAAATATATATTATCTTTTTTTATTATCTATGTCTATTTTACAATCCATATTTGAGGTTTGTGACTAAATGTCCTATTCAAAATTTAAACCCGTGTCTTCTCTTGAGAGTGCAATATATACCTTAGCATTGTCATTTTTTAAAACAAATAAATATATTATTTTTACCTCATTTTAACTAACGAAAAAAATAATGGTGTAATTTTTGGAAAATCGAAATTTGCTTCACCTCTATTTCATTTTTAATAATTTACAATATCAAAATAATAAAATATATAATTTTATATTATTATCTATTTATTTTTATAATTAAATTTAAATAAAAATATTTCCAAAATTATTTAATTGAATATATTTACTATCCGTTTTAATATTTTTTTTTACATTTTCTTTAATTAAATCAATAAATCATTATTTAATATACATTCACTTTAAATTCTTTTTCATATTTACTTTAATTAAATTAAATCAATCAATCAAATTTATGAAATAAAGATAACATCACTTTTATTTATTTAAATAAACTTTTTATTTATTTATTTCATGTTGTAATAACTCTTTTGAATTTTTTTATATAAACATGAATTATAATTTATTTTCTAAATCATTTTAATATTGTATATCTAAACTAATAAAAAAAAAGCAATTTATGTTATTTTATTCTTTTTATAAAATTTTAAGCAAAATACTTGAATCTAAAAAATGTGTTAATATATTTGGGAGATAAACATGTTTGGTTAACTTGAAAGGTAAAGAAATTCTGCTGATGATTGATCAGACCATCGCCTACAATTGCTGCAGATTACCAGTAAGCTTGAATTACAATTTTTGACCAAATTTATTTAATACCTTAATTTGCTATGCATTTTTTATTACACATTTTCAGGACCACGTGTAATTTCTTTAAGTTTATAGAGGAAAATAAAGTTTGGGCACGTTACAAGTCAATCTTCTAAGATTTGCATCTATATGGTCTTACTTCTATTAATTATATAAATTTATTGTGTTTTTATTTAAAATTTTCTTTTTCTTTTATATTTATTTTAATTTCTTTTATATTGATACCAATAAATTAAAAGTTCTAAAATTACAGGGTTTGTAAACATTAATAAAAGACCATCCGTAATAAGATAATTTAAAATACAAACTTTCAACCATCAACATAGGTGGCAAGTTAATACCGACACAGACATATTACAAGGTCAATAAAATAATTCTTATAAAACTTATTCAAACTTACTCATGTACGAGCCAAAGGAACATTATAAAATCTAGGTATTTTTTCTTCTTCATCATCATCCCAATCTTCCTATCCTAGCCTTTTTTATTACTCAAAACTTTTCACCGACTTAACGAGAGTGTCACGAAGTATAAGTTCCGACATCCTCATAACATAGTTACTTCATCCTCAACCAGCTCACAAGTCCAACCTTCCATTATTCAATCCAACACTTAATAAAAAATAAGTGTAGTACAGGATTAGCTATTTAATTATAAAAAGCAGAAAAGCTCTATGTGAGCATCATTTTATAAGCTCCATGTTATAATTAGAGAGAATAATTATTAGCATCCTTTATAATTTATGTATGCATTTTTTTTAATTTTCAAATATGTACAAATATATATTGTTTTAAAAGAAATGAAATAATTTATTGTATGCATCTCCCAGCAGAGCCCATATGATGAGCATGATAATAATCATGTCTGCAAGATGTCCCTCAAAGTCATCAATCATGCAATTTTATATCCCTCTCTTGTCTGTTGATTAGCTTTATCCTCCAAATTGAATGGTTAAGATTTGGTATTGGATTCCTACTTCATTACTTGGTCCCACTTATGCATAGTTTTTTCAAATTTTAAAGTAAATTAACAAGCAACAACAAGTGTCCGTGGTTAGAAATTTCTGTTAAGTATGTAGTTGGTATGGATTCAAATATTATCATTTCTTATCCCGTATTGCAATATCATATTAGTTGTATATATGAGCTTTGTTGGATTACAAGTCCCTATTTGGAATTAGAAAAATATGTTTAATTTGATTTTTCAAAAATCTAGGTTCGTTTAATTAGATTTTAGTGGGCTTCAAGGCCCATGGTATATTTTGTTGATAGGACCGAATCGAATTCTTTGGTTATTGTGTGATTTGGGCCCATTTTATAGAATTTAAAACTTGTTTTATTTTAAATTTTTGTATTGGGCCTTTTATTTTGCAATATTTGATGAAGCCCATTTTATGGCTTTAAAACAATTCAACCTTTTATATTGAATTCTTTGTTATATGATATCCCAATTTATATATTTAAGATGTTATGGGCTTTTAATGTGATTTTATGTAAAGCCCATTTTGGTTTAATTCAAAGTATAATGGGGCCTTTGGTTTTTTATATATAGGCTGCCAGCCCATTCAATTTTTATTCCATTTTAGTACTCTCGTTTGATTGGTTGGTGTACTAATACGTAGAATAAAAATAAAGGGTAAACTACATTATTAGCCACTTTAAATAGGGCCTCTTTCTATTTTGGTCACCCCAATGTATTTTTTTCTGTTAATTTGGTTATCTAAAAAAAGAAATTAATCAAATTTGTCACTCCACTGTTAAATAGTAACGGAAGACTAACCATGCATTTGTACGAAAAAATTTTGGGGTGACCAAAATAGGATCAACTTTTATTAGAGTGACTAAAGTAGAAATGCATCATTAGTCTTCTGTTACCATTTAACGGTGGAGTGACAAATTTGATCAATTTCTATTTTGGGATCAAATTAACAAGAAAAAAATATGGGTGACCAGAATAGGAACAATTTTTATTAGAGTGATTGATGGGTAGTTTATCCTAATTTTAGAGTGTCTAAAGTAGAAATGCATAGTTAGTCTTCTATTACCATTTAATGGTGAATTGACCAATTTGGTCAATTTTTATTTTGGGACCAAATTAACAAGAAAAAAAATTAAATAACCAAAATAGAAACGATTTATATTTAGAGTGACTAATGGAATAATTTACCCCGAATAAAAATAACTATTTTGACTTTAAAAATCAATTTAAAAAACAAGCTTCACTTTAATAATAAGAAGAAGAAGAAGAAGAAGCTGGCCCTAAAATTTCCCAAGTTTCTAGCGTAAGTCTTCGAAATTCTGAAGGGCTTTTGACTTTTTCCAAATTCACCCAATTATGGCTGAAACCTTTACAAGTTTTAAAAATTGAAGGCCTAAGTGCAGAATTAGCATGTAAACCATAGTACTTTTCTCATTTATGCACTTATTTTTTTTTTACAAAATTGATATCTAAATTATTAATTTAATTTAATTTGATACAAAGAATACGATAATTAGGAAAAAAAAACTTATTAATTTAATTTAATATAACCCAAAGAATATAATATTTAGGAAAAAATTATACACAACTTTTTATTTTTAGTTGTATACACCACTATTAATGATAAGGTGACACATGACCTGTAAATTTTCCTTTTTATAAAATAGATGAATTTGATAGTTAAAGTTTTTAAATACTTGAAAGTAGAAAAATGGTATATTTGAGGGCTAATTTTGCAGTTAAGCCAAAATCGAAATATATTACACATAGACTAACTTGAACTGCCGTGGAAAAAAGGAGGGTAAATGGCGGCGGCGGCGTCGAGGGCAGTGTTGGTCTCACGGCCGGTAACGTTCGTAACTGGAAATGCCAAGAAGCTGGAAGAAGTGAAATCCATCTTGGGTCAATCCATCCCCTTCCAATCCCTCAAGCTTGACCGTAATCCCTTCTTCTACCACTCCATTTTCATTTCTTTTCTTTGATTTTATTCATAACTTTTTGCATTTTACTTGTTTAGTGCCTGAACTGCAAGGAGAACCGGAAGAAATATCCAAAGAAAAGGCTCGTTTGGCTGCTGTCCAGGTTTATATATACTCATAAATCTTTGTATTTTGTAAAATGCCCTACTTTTTTAATGTTAAAGAAGTGAACTTTTTTATTTTTGGGTATGTGAAGGTGAATGGACCAGTGTTGGTTGAAGATACATGCCTTTGTTTCAATGCACTAAAGGGTCTTCCAGGTGTTCATCATCTTCTATGTTTTTTTTCTTTTCTTTTCATTGTTTTGGTTTTCCTTAATGATTTTATTTTTGTTAAACTACTTGCAGGGCCATACATGTAAGCTCTCTTTTCATTCTAATAGTTAAAACTCAAAAGGTGTAAGCTTTCTTCTTATTTCCTAGAGAGAATTGATTGAAGTGGATGGTATTGAACGTGTTTCTTGTATTTTGGTATTTGGAGAACTGAACCTATTAAGTTTATGATTATTCTGTGAGTATGAAATCTTGTTAGGCTTACTTGATAAAGCAAATGGTTATCCTTTTTGAATAGATTCTTTTCATGTTCAGCCATTAATTGACTTCATTTAATTATTGTTGTTGAGGGTCTTAAGATCAATTATTAATATAATCCCTTATCGATACAGGGCATGACTACTAGTCTCAATTGTAATAATCTTATTATTTTGTCTTCATTTTCTTAAAATTATAGGTTTAAGCTTAACCTTTGTTTTGTCATGATGCAACCAAAACTGCTTTACATGATTTTGAAAATGATATAGTTACATTATATTCTTTCTCTTTTTCGATGTTATATTGAGGTTCTTGTTTTATGTTTTCTAATTGTCATTATCTAATGTGTTCTGCAGCAAGTGGTTTTTGCAGAAGATTGGCCATGAAGGTTCTCTTCTGACAATACCCTCTTTCATTTCCTCTTTTTTAGAAATATCAATGACAAATTTAAGATGCTTCATATACTCCCCTCTGATCTGTTTACTTCACTTTCTTACTTTTTCTAGGTCTGAATAACTTGTTGATGGCATACGAGGATAAGTCAGCTTATGCTTTATGTGCGTTTTCTTTTGCCCTTGGTCCTGATGTTGAACCTGTTACCTTTCTGGGGAAAACCCCGGTACGTATGCAAGATTATTTTCTGCTTTCTTCGCTTAACTCCTATCTTTCTAGTTCCATTTTGATGATGAAATGTCTAAATATGACCGCAACGAAGCACAAAGAAACTGGTTTGGACTGTACTAATTTACATTGTTAGGTCAATAAGACCAAAATGGTAAATTGATCAGAACGTGCTGGTCCATGTATAGTATTTTTCCTTAGTAATTTAAACATCTTTTGGACAATGAATGGAAGCAAAAACATGGACTAGGGAAAATGGTGGCGGGAGAGTGGTATTTCTGGTACTTCAGTCAGGGTATGAGTTGGCAGAGTTACGTGGAATTTTTCCATTTCTAATTTATAAGAAATGTGTTGTTCTTGAAGATCGACATGGTGCTGCATTAATGTTAATGATTTCAGGGTCCATGAAATGCTGAAAGATATATAAAGGATGTGCTGCACTATCAACTAATTTATTTCATTCATATATAAGTGAGAATAAAATGGACATCCACAGTTTCGTAAAATAGATTTTAAACTTGGACCATAATCTCCTCCTCCCCTGAGAGAATTTACCAGATAGTTGATCAGATGTTTCAAGCTAAGTCATTCAAACTCAGGTGTTAGTGTCAAAGTCAAACACCACTATGTGCTTGACACACAGGTGTAGAGTTATATCTAATATCTATGTCCAGATATGCTTTAGACATGGGTTTCAGACCTTGGTATCTTGAGAAAATATCAATATTCAGAGTAAAATTAGGCTTCGAGTAATTGAATTGTTTGTTACTCCTCTTTCCGCTAAGTTTTATACACTGAGCTTCTTACATGATGCATAGTTTTGCTGCTTGACTAACCATATGCAACAAATTCAGGATGTTATGCAAACATGAAAATGTCAAATGACTTGTGTACAAAAAGAGAATTGAAACCCCAAGAAGAAAATAAATTTAAACGATAATTTGGTTATATGAATATATAACTCAAATCCGTGCAGAGTTTGAATTAAGTGAAATCTTGAATCAAGAGCATCTATTTTGGCTGCTCCTGAATTAAATAATGGTCAGCCACTTATGCCAATTACTTGTTTAATTGATTGGTATGTGCCATGTTTCCCCCAAGATTGAGATGATAATGCTGTCAACTGTACTGTGTTTTCAAAGTTGATCATTTCCTAGCTGAGAAATTTGTATTTTAAGAAACAGAAAGAGTAGAGATATAAAGGATCTAACAATGACCAAGACAGAAAGTTTTGTATATTGTTCATAAGCTTAAAGTCTTGTTTTTATTGAGGATTTTGTTCAATACTATTATTAGTACGGCCAAGTTTTCCTGGAAGTAGTTGTGCAGATTTTCCCTTAAATTAATAATTAAGAAGCAAATGGGCTTGGAGACTTGCAAAACAAACTTAATGGTCACACTAGGGCTATCAAATTGTTCTTGGCAGTATATTTAAATTATGTCTGAGATTTGTGGTCACAGGCGATTTTAACTGATGTTTATTTTTTGCTTACTTTTTGCTTGCACTTCCTTTATCTAGTTGTTGAGTGCATTTGTGATTGTTATGCCAATTATTGCAGTCATTGATAATATGACCGGAAAAAGCAAAGTTTCTGAGATGTTTTGTTTTACTTTTTGGATGATTTATTAGGGTAAAATAGTTCCGGCCAGGGGACCCAATGACTTTGGATGGGATCCTATCTTTCAGCCTGACGGCTATGACCAAACGTAAGTCTGTTGTTTCATATTTCTGTGTTGATTAATTATGATTTAATAATAATGTATTGTTTTCTGTAGTTATGCGGAGATGCCGAAGGAAGAGAAGAACAAGATTTCTCACCGGTCAAGGGCTCTTGATATGGTGAAATCCCACTTTGCCGAAGCAGGATACAATTTCAGCACCTCCAACTAAAAGAGTGAGCCATATCTGTCTTTGTTGTTACCATTGTATGGTAGATTCTTAGACTGTTACAAGCCTTCTCCACCATGTTCACTTCTGATTTCAATAAAGGGTATATCAGGAACAGTGGAAACAGTGAAAGCAAGTTTCTCGCATGGAAAACATTGAAGATTACATTTTATATAAATCTATATTCCTAGTGCTTAGTTTGGGAAAAAAAATCTCTGGTATTAAAAATCATTGAGAACCGCACTGCAATCTTAACACCGTGAATTATAATTGAGCGCCAGTTTCAGTTTATTTTGAACAATTGAGTACTTCTCTACAAGTTGAAATGGATGTTCCTATATTGTCTTGAACTGTAATGGTTTATGGTTTAAACATCAATTACTGGATTTGTCTGCATTTACCTTAAATGATTTAGCTCATAAATATATTTTAGAACTTGATTTAAAAAAAAAAAAAAAAAAAACGAAAGGGATGAGTCTAGATTTACCTAGGATGTTTAGTTTTTGTGTCTGCTTGAAGATGAAATCGTGATTGGTTTTTGATGCCAATCAAAACTTCCGGAAGTAGTTAATGTCATTGCTGGTGGGGATACTGTGTTTATAGAATAGATTCATTTTGAATTTGGAAAAAGTTGGGATTCTGGATGAGAATGAGATCATATTCTGCATGCATAGTTAATTTCCATTACCTGTTTTTCCAGTTGACGGAAAGTAACAATGTGATGGTGGATTGACTGCAACTAGAAACAAAGATATTTGATGTTTTGATGGGTACCTAAATTCTAAAATAAAGAATGATCTTAATGAGGGTGGAAGGCATTGGTGAAGTGACGGAAGTAACATGAGCAAGTTGGGGGAATAGAAAGAGAATGGTGTTGTATGGTCCCATCCATCTTAATTTGCAAAACAATTTATCTCATCCCACATGGTTCAAGCAGACCACTGCATTTGGTGTCTCCATCATCTTCCACGTGACTCTCCTTATTCACATTGAATCTCTTTCTCAATAGTCGGACTTGGGCTTTTTTTTGCCACCACTGCTCTTTCAATCACTTCTTTTCAGTTTCTATCAATGTTCTTTATGCTTCCTTTTTTTTCTTTTCTATGTTCCTCCCTGTATTTGTATTTCTTTAAATGCACCTTTACTCACATGGTTTTTGTTTTCTTTACAAATATGGATAAAATAAACTAGTGGGGGGCAGGAACAAGATGTTAACGAGAGGGGTGGTTGAAGCCTTATTGAAATGATTTATTACCTGTTTAATGCAATCGGTTGCACCATGGCTTTGTATCATTTGGTAAAAAGGTTAAGAGAATTAAAGTTATGATATTAACTAATTAATGGCTTTTAGGTCATGTGGGGGATGCTTGTCTGTCGGTGCCCACATGAAATAAAAATCACTAATGCATTTGCTTTGGGGAGAGCATGTTGATATCCAAGACAATTTCTGAACCAAAAAGTGAAAGAAAAAGTGAAAGGGTAATGTAAAAGAAACATCAATGCTAAAAGTGAAAGGGTAATGTAAAAGAAACATCAATGCTAAAAGTGCAAGGGTAATGTAAAAGAAACATCAATGCTATTTGACTATAATGCATCATCATATTTCATCATCTGTAACAAAGTCTTTCAATAACTTGGAAGTTTGACATTCAGACACTTTTGCTTGTAATCTAGACACAATTTTTTTAAAAGAAAAAAAATCACAAAATCATTTGAACCTATAAAGACCCAAAGGACCAAAGAGCATGTGGAGACCAAATGATGGTTTTAAAGAGGGAAACTGAACAATGACCCAGTAAAATACTTCATAAGGTGGGGAAAAAAGGGACAACGCTTCCGCACCTGCTCCTAACACACATATATTTCCTTTTGGTTTGGGTTACTTGAGTTGAAGCTGAAGCAGGCCGAGGTTGAGAAAATAAAACAAATTGACAAACAGGATAAGTGAGCTGGCAGGACAAGACAAATATAATGACAATGTGTAAATTTGTACACTTCGTCAAAATATGTGATGAAGCAGGTTGAGGTAGATGGGGTGGAAAACAAACAGGGGATATATAGTATAAATGGATATTTGATTGGGGTAGGTAGTGCTTTAAATTTTTTTTTTTTTTTTCTTTTAAGAATCATGGAAAAAGGGGGAAAATCAAACAGATTGTAGAAAAGGCTGATTTTCAGCCAATTTAATTGATTGGGGGACAGATGGATAATACTAGCATTGCTTGCCTCTGCGGCAAGGAAGAGCACCAGCATTGGAAGTCATGGCTCCAACCATGGAAGAGGACTTGGCTCCCAAGCTTGAGGCCCTGGCATAGCTGGCTGAGGCTCCAGCTCCAGATGGTGTGAAGTAGGCACCGTTCAGTAACAAGTCTCCTTCTGACCTCCAATTCCAGCTCTTCCACTGCCCTTCAGCTGTATCCACTCTCTTGGTAACCTGTTCAAGTTCAATCAATATCATTAAATGATCAAGGATTGTGAATCTCAATCAATTGAAAAATGAACGAATGAGAGACCGAGATAAATCATACCTCCTTTGCAAATGGGTTGGTTGGAGCTGCATATCTGTTACCCTGGCTGTTGATGGTGGGGTTTGCGCTTCCACCAATAGCATACATTTCCCAGTGAGTGTAGTCATTGTTCACCACATGGAAATATCCATGCCTACACCTGCATTAATCATAATCCAATCCAATTCTCGGATTACATTTCAGTTTTTGATTTCCACTGATAACAAAAGGCCTTTATTGTGAAAGGTGTAATTAATTGATGCACTACCTTGGCATTCTCTGGATAAGTCCCTCTCCGAAATGGTTGTAGGCAATGGTCACTTGCATTTGCTTGTCCCTTGCGTAGGAATCACTGTGCCCTAGCAACATCACCTACATTTAATCACAGATCCGGAACAGTTAGCTTTACCATTAATAAGAATGCTTTGCATAGAACTCTAGCTACAAAGAGAAATATGCAGCAAATTTTACCTCATTATGGTGGGTCATGTGGTTGTTGGAGATGGTAATGGCAGTTGAGCCCATGACAGCATCAACAAGACCATCAGCACAATTAGAGAGAGAATTGTGATCAACCCAAATGTGGCTTGAACCGAAGATGGAGACTGCATCGCCATCAGCCATTGTCCTCCACCCAAAGTGAGACGGTGAGCTTCTCACCATAGCATTGCCAGTAGGCTTACAGTCATGAATATGAAGTCCATGAATGATCACATTGGTAACATACTGGATGGTGATACATGCCCCATTAGCAATATGGACATTCACCCCACGACCATCAATGGTCTTAAAACTGTTCATAATCAGCTCCTGCTTCAACCGAATAACCATGTCCCTCTTGAACACAATCCAAAGAGGCTCGTCCTGGATCACAGCATGGCGCAAGGTACCAGGTTTGGGGTTAACAGGGTCATCATCATTAGGGTCAGTGACAACATAGAAACGTCCATCACGCCCACCAATTGCGTTCCTTCCAAAACCAATGCCACAATCGGCAAGTCTCTTCCGGTTCTTCTGCCAGTTTGGGTCACAACGCCAGCAATCATCAATGGGGTTTCCTGTTCCGCATGTGAAGAACCCCAACTTCCTTCTTTCAGTCACATTGCGAATGTTCCTGCCATCATATCAAATGTGCATGCATGCATTTAGGCATTATTATCAAATGTTACTATTAACGGTAACATGCAATAAAATCACAACTTATCATAATCTAGGAATTCGCAGCTGTAAAAAATTATTGTCGGTGGGGGTAAATTAAACCCCACTTTCCATATCAGCTCCTACAGTCCCGAGGGCCATAAATCAGATCCCAATATAGAAAAGGTAGTGCACAAACAGACAAAGGGTGTAGTATAAATTTTGTCACTCATCGAGGTCAATAAGGTCATTCCAAATTAACGGGTATGGATATGTTTCAGCTATTGTCCTTTTACAACAAACAGGTAAAAGCTGTTATTTCCAAAAGAAAAGAAATTGCACTTAAAAGAGGCAAAAAAAAAAAACTACGAAGAATCTATAATTTTAAGAAGTTAGACACACAAGAAAATCCTTTACCCAAAATTTGTTTTTCTCCAAAATTATAACATAAGTCAAAGAGAAAAGAAAATGGATTCCACTGTTTCCATTCTTAAGACTATTACAAGCATTTAGACTTTTACATTTATAATATAATGATTAAAAAGAATTAGGAAGACAAACTAAAGATAGTAAACTGAAAATGGGTAAAATAAAAGTAGGTTGTTAATCATGATTTATGGGAGAAGTATGAATGATGGAATTTGCTTGAATAGACAAACAAACGTGCATCTACAGTAATGTGATGTAACGAAACTTTAACTATAATAAAATAAGTGATTAAAACTACCCAAAAAATAAAAGTTGTAAATTTGGACAATTTAATTGAATAAGCATGTGAAAATATTGGACCCTCAAAGTACGTGTAAACAAATTGAAGAATTGGATTGGTTACAGAATGAGAGCGAGAAAAAGACAGCAATTAAATGGAAGGGGTAAAGCAAAAGCATGAAAAAAAACATGTCATGATCAAAGTAAGAATGTAACAGATTTTGATTGATGATATGAAAATCCTTGTATCACTCGCTAATAAAAAAATTACTAATACTTAATATATTTTTATTTTAATAACTAATAACTTAAAAAATGGGTTCCCTTGATAGAAAACAAACGAGGGTAAATGCTACAAATCTACAACTGCTACCATAATAAATTTGTGTCTTCTTTCAATTGTGAACTATTTACTCTCCTACCTACCAAAAATATAACAAAAATAAAAAACCCAAATCACCTTCCCTAAAATTTACTTTTAATCGAAAGAAATAATACTTTCTTATTTACTTCAAATTTTATATAAATAAAAGTAATGTAAAAAAAAAAAGAATAAAAAAGAGAGACTCACATGTCAATGATGGATTCCACCTCGGCTGCTACAGCCTCTGGGTCAGGAACGGCATGCTCGTTAAGTGGCTCGACCTCCTCTGACCTGAAAATCAGCCATATAAAACTCATTAATGGGAACCCAGTAAATAAATAAAAATAATGTAATTGTTATTAATGTTTCCATTGATGAAAAGACACGTGTCGGTTCCTAAATGCGAGTACAACAGTAGATATAAAAACAACAGGAAGTACACACTGCTCAAAGGGAACTGTCCGCCAAAACTCCCAAAACCGTTAAACGATGGGTGGAAAAGGAAACCGCGGGGGAACCGTCGGCGAGGATTATTGAAATGACCAAAATGCACTTTGGCATTTCGTTTTTTTTTTTATTTTCTTGTAAGAGGAGGGTAATTCTGGTTATCTGACCAAAGAAAGGAAGAATGTAGCGTGGAATAAACGGTTAAGATCCAAGGATCTGGATCTAAGCAGCTGGGATCTTAATTTTATTGTTAGAATGGATAAAAGAGTAACCGCTCCTAATATCCAACGGTCCAAACGGGAAACGTAAACGAAAAGGACAAAACTAACGGATGAGATCCATCAGGTTTTTTTAACAGAAAAGCAAAGGCTAGTGTTTTGAACTCTGCAGTGCATTTTACCTAGCTGCCATTGTTGAGTTCTTTGAGCTCTGCACCTTCTCTGTTTCCACATTGCTGTAAAAGTGACAAAAGAAAAATAAAAAAAACAGTTAAATAGAGAAAATGCATAACAAATGAAGTAAAGAGAGGTTTTATATATTTTCTGCAGTGAAGAGACATTTTCAGTTTACATTAAAAAAGGATAGCGAGATCTCATTTTTATACATGTTAAGGTGTGTAAATGTGAATAATGGAGACGTTAAAAACAAAAAATCCAGTTACATTTTAGCGATTGAGATTGATTTTCCAAGTGTAGATTTCAAGATCTAGCCAATGGAAAATTTCACTTAATTTGAACTATTAATATTTCATTAAAACAGGGAAAAGGGGGGAAAACAATATTTTTGTACTGGGACTCTGTTTTTACCAAAATCAAAAAAAAAAAAAAGGAAGCTTCAGAATTGAAGTTGAAGAGAGAAAAAGAGAGTGTGTAAATGTCTTTAGAGAGAAACCTGGAAACGTTGCCTGTCCGTACAGTAGCCATTGCGGCAACAAGAAGCAAAAACAGAAGAGCTAAAGAAGCGAAAGCCCAGTTGTTTGAAACCGCCATTGTAACTTTCTCAGCTTCTTCAGTACTCAAAAACTTTCTCTCTACCCAAACAGGCAATTCAAAACAAGAAAAGAAAATAAACAGGAAAAAGCTGAGAAAAGAAAAAGTAGTAGAAGAAGAAGCACGGAGAGTCTCTGGGTACAAGCTCCAAGGAAACGGTTTTTTATAGAGCCACGAGCAAAACGAAAAAAAGAAGAAACGACGTCGTCATTTACCCGTAATTACAAAACGAGAGCGTTTTCACTTTTCAGGCTAGGTTTTGCTTTAACCAATGAACCTAGTTACCTAACCGTCACTAACCGTCTCTCGTTCCCCTTCCGAGATCCCTTTCTTTAAGTCACGTGCTGTTTAACCGCGGTTAAACAAAAGTTCAATTTCACTATTTTAACCGTGGTGAAAATGCCACATCAGATTATATTACAGTAGCCGTACGGAGGGAAAGGAAGGGAGCAGAATATCACGGTTTCCTGCTGATTTTCCGGTTTTGAATATTAGTTTATTTTTCATAAAATAAAAAATAAAAACGAAATTTATTATATTTTTAATAGTGAAAAATTTTAATTCGGATATTGGTGGAATTGAATTACGTGTTGCGCCAATCACGGCCTTTGAAAACAGAGGAAAATGGAGTCCATTACAAGATTGAAAGTAAAACGCGGTACGAAATTGGGAAATTAATTCCGCCCCCCTTTTTTTTTTGGATACTCAAATTCACATGGCTGTTGTTAGATACAATAATGAGCTCCTGGTTTGTTATAGTATCCCAGAAATTAATGACCTTGTTTGGTTAGCGTTGAAATAGTATCCCAGAAAAAAATATATTAATGTAACTGAAAATTAGTATATTTAAAAAATTGGATTCATCAGTTTAATGTTAATGAGGCCATTAATTGAAAATTCTAAATATATCCAAATAAAAGGAAAAATGAGCGAATTTTTCATAGAGGTAACAATAGAAGTGTGATTCAACCAATCTTGTATCGGTAAACTCGATCTCAATCAAATATTTATTTTTAAGGTCAAGCTTGATTAATCTTATTTATCAATTTTCATGCTCAAATTTGGCTCGATAATTAAACTCAAGTTTAATAATATATTTAAGGATAATAATATAATTTAATAATATAAAAAATTTAAATATATATTAAAAATGAAAAGTTTGATAAGGCTTTCAAACCATTTGACTCGGGTGTATTAAGCTCAAATTCAGCTCGTTAACTATTGAATCGAGTTCAAATTTTTCTAGTTGAACTTAAGTAATTTGCGAACACAAATGTCTCATTTAGACCTTAAAAATATTTTCCCCGAAAATATTTTAGATTCTCAATTTGATAATATGTTGTATTTATTTCATTCTAATTATTGTTATTCTAGTATATACTATTTATGATTGTATTTCAATTATGATTCTACTCGTAAAAACTTTCATATTTAGGGATAACAATAAAAGTCGAGTGAGGTTGGGTTTTGCAAATATTTCGTGTCGAGCCCTCACCCCCTTTTGTTTTCATGGACGTAGGTACATTCATTGCTTGTATGTGTGAGTACTAATATTCTAATTGTACAGTCATATATAATCGATTCCATATTTTCGAAATTTATCTTTATTTGCCAAAAAAAAATTAAATTCTTCTTCAGTCATAGAATTGAGGCCAAACAAATTATGGATCGGAATAGGAATGTCTAGCTATAATTATATTAATATGTGATTACATTTTAAGTTGCCATGCAAAATGTGGAAATAAAAAGCTTTATCGATGATGCCAACTGCCAAGAACTTGCATCATTCCAGGAAAGGAAATTACTCGCAGCAGCGAAACTGCTAAAAGAATATTATTTATATAAAACATATAATTTTAATTTTAATTAAATTTGATGTCATGAATCGAAATAAATAATAAAAATCAAAACGAAAAATAAATAACATGATTTTAAATAAACCTTTTTTGATAAACTATTTTAACTCAATCTTTGGGGTTCTTTTTTTCTACATATCTCTCTTATTTCTAATTATTTCACTTTATTTTATATATAAATAATTAGTCAAATTTTGCTATTAATTCCTTAAGTTGTAGGTTTAGTCATATTTTAATTTGGATGAATTTTCGTCTTTGTATTTTTTTCAAAATTTAAAATTTCAATATTGACTTGCTAGGTTGTCGTTAAACCTGTTTAGTTTAATTCTGTTATTAATATCGTATTATGGGTAAAGTTTTAGATTTAGTCTATATTCTTCAATTTGATCATTCTTAATTCTTGTATTCTCTTTTTTTTTTTTTAATTTCGATCTTGATGCAAATGACAACCGTTAAAACCATTATTCGACTTTTTTAGAGTAGTGTGTGATAGTTTGTTAGCCGCATAAAATCTTGAAAATGACAGAACTTGATAAATTTAACGGTTAGAACTTAAATTTCAAAATTCGAAAAGTGCGTGAATTAAATCTATAACTTACGCATAATATAAGAACTAATAGAAAAGTTTAACTTGAATAATTTATTATTTACTAAATTCATTGACATAATAATGCATATGAAAAAAAAAAACATTTCACTATTTTTCTTATTTCTAATTATTTGACTATTTATTTTGAAGGTAATTAGAGGAAAATTAGTTTATTTCAACAATATTCTAATGGGAGTGTGATTTCTTCACGTGAATTTCTGCTACAACTGAAATACCTGAATTTCCTCCATATATGTATATGCGCAATAATTCGCAAATATTAATTACAAATTAATTATTATTTTTCAAGTAGCAAATCTAGGTTTAGTTTTGGTCAGACTTAAGCAATAGTCAAGTGGATTGGACCAACTTATTTTGATTATATGTTATTTAATCGGTATTTAGGGATACAGATTAATATAATTAATTATAAACAAACAAAATAAAACGACTTAATAAGTACAAATTTCATTAAATTAAACAATTTTAATGTCTGTTATGCACATTGGCGAAGCCAGAACAATTTTTAGGGGCGGATAAAATTTTAATTTTTTATAGTTTATATCTTTATAATTTGTAAATGATTAAATTGAATTTTTATAATTTTAGGGGGGCCAAAATATAATTTTACCTTTACTAGTTTAAAATTTTTAAAAAATTCTAAAAGCTTAAATAGCAATTTTACATTTTAAGAGGGGCCGGGGCCCATGCCAGCCCTGACTTCGCCCCTGGTTATGCAAATGAGTACATTATATTAAGAATCCGAAACCAAAATTAATTAAATGAAAGCCAAAGCTTGCAAACATTCCGTGAACTTTATTATTTTTTCTAAATAAATAAAAAAATCATGTCATATTTTCAATTACAATAATAAATCTCTATCCACCAAAATAACAACAATAAAGTTCTATATTTAAAAAAATTCAACTAATTTACTTTTAATAATGTGCAACTTTAGTGGCAGAGTTAAGAAATTTTTTTTGAAGAGACCGAAATTAAATTGTATATTTTAATGATATAATAAAAATGTAATTTCATTATTTTAATAGTTTATATTTTTATAAATTTTAAAGTATTAAATCAATTTTTTATCATTTTTGGGGGTTAAAGTGTAATTTTACTATTACTAATTTAAAATTTTATAAATGATAAAAGAGTCTAAATGGAATTTTTTAATTTTTTGGGGGCCCAAGACCCCTGCCAGTCCCTCTAACTTCACTATTGTGCATCTTATTCCATAGATCATTTAATAGGCGTATTACTGCTCAAGATCAATTATTGACAGATAACTTTATTTATCTACATACTAATGGGGCAATGAATGTGAGTACGGAGTTGGCCTTTTTTGGCGATGTGGTGTGAGACTAGTCCAAGGAGTGGATTGTTGGATTTAACCATGATTTAGGTGATTGCTCAATTTTTGACGCTAAGTTATGATGCATATGAGATGGTTTACTTTTGTTACAAAAAAGGGTGCATGATAGGGCTTTGATTCAACCAGATTGCTTAGAGGTGGTTAAAGCTATCTAAGAAAGTTACTCTGTGTCCTAAAATTTGGCTTTGCTTCAGTGAATTCAGTAGATTCTACAAAGCAGAAATCATTGAGTGATAAGGCATGTTATAGCCAAAATGTCTTTTATTAGGAAGGAGGGTATGCAGATGGTCGAATACGTAAGGGAGTTAAATGGCACCCTTAAGTAAGACGAGACTTCATGTGTTTCTGTTCACTTTAATTTGATATAATATTATTATGTTATTATCCCAAAAAAATTAACTTTGACAATAAAAATAAGTTATAATTTATAATCATATAATACATTCAACAATCCAAAATTTGAGTCAAATAGGTAATCCAATCTCGTGAATGTTCCAAAATCCAGCCAAATTAGTCATTCTGGTCAAAATGAAAAAAATATTTTCGTAAGATTGAATTCCGGGCATGTGTTATTTGTAGCAAAATCTTATTTCAAAATTCATAGTATTAATAAATCTGCTACCAAATTTATAATAAATGGGAAAAAAAGTCATAAAGAAATAGCAACTTATATGGACTTATCCAACACAATCAATTTATTAAATTATCAGTGAGAATCATTTCAATTTTGAGAAAATGAATAAAGAAAATTTACATAATAATTTATTTAGCCCTCTAATTTTATAAAAAATTATTTTAATCATTCATTTAAGTTTTAATCTCTTTTAATATTTAAACTTGTCCTGTTTATTAAATTACTCAAAAATAGATAGAAAAATTAGCGTCTGTTCATTTTGTTGACAAACTAGTTAATATTTGAATTTAAATCCATGTTTTTTTTTTCTCTTGTTTTGTGGGGTGTGCCTCACATTTATTAGAAAGTTAGCAGACACTTAACAACAATCAACGAACAACTAAAAAAGGGCAAAAAATAGGCCTGGCCTTGTGACTAGCGGGTAGGGCTCGTTGAGACAACGTGATATAAACCCCAGGCAAATGCGACATCAACGTCGTGACGAGGAGAGCCGGCACGCCATGTCGTGTTCTCCTATTTGCCAGCTGCGTTTTAGATTTCAAGCAGTACATTTAAGTTTATTTCTCCACATTGTACCATCGTTTGTTTACTTATTTAGTTAAAAAACTAGACCTCATTTACCAGTAGTGTTTTCCTCTTTGAAAATTTTTCACGTAAAATATTTGTACGTTTGATCTTCTCTATTTTTATTATCTTATTGTTTACATAAATTTATTCCAAATAATTTTGAAGTTTCAACAAATGGGTCAAAACATTTCCTTTACCTTTACGTCTTTAAATCTTAAACCAAAGAAGATAAAAGTGCTATAGTAAAGGTAAGTATTTAAGGTTGGCGCGAAGCGGGTTTAAATTAGATATATTTAAATATACTAATATATTGGAACAAATTAAATAAATTTAAATTACCCCAAAAATATTGTGTATCGAATCTACGAGCTTCTCTAATTTTATATTTAACAACGAAGTAAAAATAGGAATCTAAATATTAATAATAAAAATATATTATCTTAAAATTTCGAGCCACGGCTATAATGTAATTTAGGGCACGATTATGTTTGAATGCAACAACAGAAGTGGCTCCCATGATGACCACTTCCCCACGCTTTGTGGACACACCCCTCACCCTTATTCTATTCACCATTTTACCTTTTGCATAAAAAGGTTAAAACACTTCATCAATCATCATGATTAATTGATATAATTTGGACCATTGATACAATGGACCAATACAACCAATCTCTCATGCGTTAGTTATTTTTGGTTTGACTTTTGAGTTTGGAAGTTTATTATTATTATTATTATTGGACACACCCCTCACCCTTATTCTATTCACCATTTTACCTTTTGCATAAAAAGGTTAAAACACTTCATCAATCATCATGATTAATTGATATAATTTGGACCATTGATACAATGGACCAATACAACCAATCTCTCATGCGTTAGTTATTTTTGGTTTGACTTTTTTGAGTTTGGAAGTTATTATTATTATTATTATTATTATTATTATTATTATTATTATTATTATTATTATTATTATTGGTTAGTTTTTTTTAAGAAAAAAGAATTCTTATTGGTTAGAGTTAGTAATGATCAACAGAACAAACCCATGATTTGATCTAACTGTTTTGATAAAATCCATGATTTTATAAAATGAGAAATTATCTTTTAATTTTATAAACGATGATATAATTTTTTTTTTAAAATTACGGTATAAAAAAATAAAATTTTTATATACTTATGATTAAGGGTGTTCAAACGATTGATTCGGTTATTAATCGAATCGAATTATTATTAACTAAATTATTCAAAAGGTAAAAATCTTTAATCGTTAACCGAATCAATTTTTTTAAATACATTAATTAAAATTTATATGTTTTTGTATTTTAGTTAAAATAAATATAAAACATATACTAATATTCATTTTTTAAATAGTTCATAAAAAATAGATTATATGTAATATATATTTATTTTGATTAATATAAAAATAATAATTCAAAAAATACATTGTTAATATGAAAATATGTTATTTCTTTCGGTTAATTACTCAATTTCAAACCGAATTAATCGATAACCGAAAATTTAAAAAAAAATCATTAATTGACCTCTAACTAAACTAAATTCGGCCACTCATCGATTAACGAAATTAGATTAATTCGGTCAGTTAATTCGATTTTAACAGAATTATGAACACCCCTATTTATAATGTCAGCACTGAAATTTTTTATCTATATAATTAAAATTCATTAAATTTAAGAGATTGAGTTCGAGGTTAATAATTTTATTTTATTTTTCGAAATAAGAATGATATTATTCTATTGTACCCTCTCAGTACAAATGTTCAAGTAATTATTTGGTTGAATTTGGTACATGAATTTTTTGGTTTGTCGAAGGAAGTACATGAGTTGAGTGAAATAAGGAAGTCAATCAAAATTTAAAATAAAATAAAGTTAAAAAAAATCATTTAAAGAATAAGTATTAGTTAAATCACTACTATTATTTAACTTCTCAACAATTAAAAAAACATTTATTTCCTAAATTTCTTTAAAAAATTATTTATTTTCCACTGAAAAAATGAATCCAAAAACCTTCCTCATTTATCATCCCACCAATTCAAATCAAACGTGTGGCTATATTTTGTTTCTCCATACCATCCTTTCTACAAGTGATTAGGGGAAAGTAGTAGTCTAAAGTTAGTTAACCAAACATCTACCCTACCCTGCCTTTGGGCCTAACTCCCTTACCTTTATTTTTCTCTTTTTCCTTTTTTAACATTAACCAAAGTGATGCAAAGCAATTTGACTGACCTCCCTCAAACTGCTGCGCCATGACAGCAATTTGACTGCCCATAAAAAAAAAAAAAAAAAAATCAATATAATTGTGTATTTGTTCGGTGCAGTATATATTTTTTGGGGGTTAATTTGTGTTGCATTAATTAAGTCCTTTTTTAAGTTTATCTAAATTAAATATTTGTTTAAGTATAGTGTTAATATATTTATATAATACGTGTATATACTTATTACATAGATATATCGATTTTAAAGTAAATTAGCAATATATACCAAATTTGAAAAATAATGAAGAAATAGATTAATTTTAAAAGAAATATATTGTAAGCTAATTTGGAGATTAATTTTGTTAAATCCTAATTGTTGAACAAATTGTTAGAGAAATGGTGTGGTTGGTGTAATTAATTATAAATGTAATTTACTTTGATGTCAAGTTTTTTTTAATATATAAATAAGTTGGTAGGAGATTATAATTTGATGTCAGACTAATAATATTTGGGTGGAGTATAGTTTAAGTCTTTTCCATTCTTTATTACAAAACAATGCCAAAATAAATTGCACTTATTTAGATTATTATTATTATTATTATTATTAATTAGATACATTGATGATAAAATTTTATATTTTAAAAAAGTATTAAAAATTGAAATTACTTTTCATTTCAGTTCTTCAACTTTATATTTTATTCGTATTTATATAACTTTTAATATATTTAATCTTTTACTCTTTTTACTTAATGTTAGATTCTTAATATTATTTCGATTGATTGTTTATGGAATCTTAACTCAGTTAATATCGGTATTATTATCCCTGTAAGAGAATATAAATTTAAATGTGCTGAAATATATTAATTTTTTTAAAAAAAATTGGAAAAAGTTGTAAATAATTTTAAAAGCAAATGAGAAGTGGAACAAGAGACTTAACCTATTATATTTTGCACCCATAATTAAATACGTCATGCAATTTATGCGTTTTTGTTTTCTTATATATTGTAATGGTGTTTAAGATAATATATGTTTATAGAAATTTTGATATAAGATGCCATCAACGCTTGTTTTTTAGAACTAAATTAGATATATTGGTTACTATCTGTTGGATTAAGAATTAATTGACAAACCGGTTGGACCAAAGAACTGGTGGCCAAATTGGTTCGACCATTGATCCGGTTCTGAAAATCTTGTTTATGAGTACCATGCTTTAGTTAAAATTTTCATGTCATGCTAGATTAGTACATACCCACAATGTAGGTGAAAAAATAATTATATAATGATATACGTTTACAAAAAAATTAGTGTAATAAATAATGCTTTTGTTGAAATGGTAAAATTGAGATATTAAAGAATATGGTATTTTTAAGTTTAAAATCACATAAATTGTACTTTTATAGATTTTATATAAAATATAAAATAACATAAATACCAGGGGCGTAGCCAGGGGGCTGGCATGGGCCCCGGCCCCCTTAAAATGTAAAATTACTTAAAAGGCCCTTAAAATTTTTTAAAAATTTCAAATTAATAAAGGTAAAATTGCACTTTGGCCCCCTCTAAAATTATAAAAATTTAATTTAATCCTTTACAAATTATAAAGATATAAACTATAAAAAATTAAAATTTTATCCGCCCCCCCTAAAAAATTGTTCTGGCTTCGCCCCTGATAAATATCCTATAGTATATTGTTTGCCATTTTATAAAAAAAAATTTATTTTTTTATAATTTTTTAACTGAATTAAAACCCGATTAATAAATAACACTAATTCAATCAATTCTTCGATAACAACAACATATTATTATTTTTCCAATTATCAAATTAGAACCCAAATTAAAGTTGAAGAAGTGGCGACTTTAGGAATCTTGGCCACAATTGATGGGATATTACAAGCCAATGTATCCAAAAATTAAGATTCTCACAACTGTCTAGGGAAAGAGTTTATCCTCCATCCCAATTGATTAAGGCTTTTTTGGGTTCAATTCACCTTATCATCAACAACAACTAGATAAAGCATATGAATACACAAAAAAAAGCAAATGGATTGAACACCCAAAAACAACCATTAATGATATGTATCAATTCAAATAGGTATATGCTATTTATGAACATGGGAAACTGTGACTTGACCCCTAATGTTCCCAACCATATGCATTTGTTTAGTGAACATGTAACTTTTCCCTACTCCAAATTGCCTCAATATAAGTCCCAAATTTATGTGTGCTTCATTGGTTGATTGATGTGCATTACGATATTAGATAATGCCATCCTCTAATTATGAGCAAACGAGTCTATTTTGGTTGCAATTTGGATAGTAACCTAGACCAAGCATGTGTGGTTCCATGTGCTTGGTGGAACCATGGGGTACCCACTTATTCCATATTATTTATAAATTTCAAGTTTAAACTCTATCATATCCATGTACAATTTTTCTTTAATATATTTTATAATTATAGGGTAAAATTTACTACAAGTCCTTGCACCATACTAGAAAGTTGATTTTATGGAACATTTTAAACGTACAAAAAAAAAAGAATTAAAAATAATTTGAGAGTAAAAATAAAATTAATTTATTACTTCTGTTTATTCTTTAAATACTTCTGCTTAATTTCTTTTTGAACATTAATCTCATTTTTTTGTTCTTATCATATATGCTCTTTTTGGTACAATATCTAAAACTACCCATAGTCCCTCTTAACCTTTAAATAGGAGGATAATGCGCTTTAGTACACTTGAGCCCACGTCTTCCTACGCTAACAATAAAGCTAATGTCAATTGAGGTAAGACTCAATCGGCACTGTTGCTTAGCTTTTAATTTAATTAATATTTGATTTATTGTTACTTCCACTACTATTAAGTTAAGTTATTCCATTAATAACAAATTTATCTGATAAGAACTAAAATATCAACTATTCAAATCTTTTTAATAATATAAGGATTAAAACAAGGGTGAAGCCAGAAAATTTTTTAAGGGGCCGAATAAAATTTTAATTTTTTATTGTTTATATCTTTATAATTTGTAAAGGATTAAATTGATTTTTTATAATTTTAGGGGGACTAAAGTATAATTTTACTTTTACTAATTTAAAATTTTTTTGAAAATTCTAAAAGCGAAAAATAACAATTTATATTTTAGGGGGCCGGGGCCCATGCCAGCCCCTGAGTACGCCCCTGGATTAAAATGAAGTTTATGATATAACCATAACTTTAAATTACTCGTGTGTATATCTATATATATATATATATAAACCCATTGAATGTTTGACGTTAGACACATTAAAATCAATATCCGAATAATATCCTGTTGTTGTCCTATATTTTAACCTCTACTCATATTTGCAGCCCGAATAACTATTTACAAAATAAAAAAATATTTCTTTATTTAAATTTTAGGTTAAAATATATTATTGGTCTTTGTATTTAGATAAAATTTTAAATTTAGTCCCTAAACTTAAAATGTTAAAAATTAAGTCCTGTTATTTTTTCTGATTTAAAAATCTCAATCCAATCATTAACATTTTTAGTATTTGCCATCGAAATTTGTTAACTTGGCATGTTGATTAGACTTCCTTCATATAACGTTACAGATGATTGACAAAATATAAATACGTTAAGTTTACAAACTTTGGCAGTAATTACAAACAATAATAATGATTAAGCTAGAATTTTTTAAGTTGAAAAAGTAAGATAATTGAATTATTAACTTTAAAGCACAAAAGTTAATTATCAAATTCTAGATAAATATTAAGGACTAGTAACATATATTGACACTAAATATAGTGTTGTTCGTGGACTAATAAAATATGTTACAATTAACTTTGCATGTATTTAGGTTAAAATATGTTGCATTGTAAGGTTGCCTTGAGTCTAATCTTAATTAAATAAATTCTCATTGTTCATCAAATTTAATTCGAATCGACTCAATTCGTAAATAATAAATAACAATTTAGGTGTACATTATTCTGACAGTGACTCGAATCTTTTACTGTTAAAAATTAAAGTCAAATATCAACGTCGTAATGTTTTTGTAAACAAAAACATTGGATAGTATTTTGGTGTGTATGGTTTGAAATGTACCACAAATTAATAGTACTTTGTTGAATTAATCCACGCAAAGGCATTCGTGGGATATTTTATTGATAGCTACTAAATTGGTGTGATAGTCAAATAGAATTCTCTTCATAGTCTGAAGGGAAAAAAGGGGTCATAATCAACATTTGTGAAAAAAATGTGGAAGTATAACACAAAGGCAAATATGTATCCTAAATTTTTTCAATAATAATTTCGTTTATCTACTAAAATTTTATTTGTTAATATGTTTATGTTTTAAGAGTATTTTAGAATGATAAATTATTTTTGGACCCATGTTATCTTAAGTTTTATATAGTTTTATATTATTTTTTGTTTACTTTCCATTATTTAATAAGTCTTCACTTTAGAAGTTTGGTCTACTCTTGTAGCACATTTTTTAGTCTTGCTTATGCATGTGATTTTAGGGATGGTTTTTGTCGTCGTCCTCTCTAGTTTGGCGAAGCTCTGTTCGCTTGCCGATTTTTGCTCGCCACTTTGAACCATCCAAGGTTGATTTCCTTATCGTATTAAGTGCTTACAATCACTCCAGATATGTCATTCTTGAGTTATAACAAAGCCAATTGTCAGTGTACGATAATGTTCTATTGATACTGAGGTTGAAGCTTTTGTTGTGTTGATGGAGCTTGTCCTTCATCGCTTAGAACGAATGTCTGTTGTTTTTCCCCGAATTGTATGGTCTCATTCATGGAATGAATTAATGAATTTCCTTTTGAAAAAAAAAAAGAGAGGAAGAAAGTGAGAATTATATGGAAAAAAAAAGTGAATCAAATCAATAAAATTAAAAGACGCAAAGTAGGTGCATGCATTATTATTATTATTATTATTATTATTATTATAATTATTATTATTATTTTACATTCTTTCACATGATTAATAATGAAGTTCATCAATCTAACAAGTTCAATTAATCATATGAATTATAAATTTAAATTAATTTATCATGAGTTATTAAATTCAAGTAATCAATTTATATGTTTATGATGTTCAAATTCATAGTAGAATATTTAATTAGAGAACTTAATAGTTTATTGAATTAATATCTTTAATTATACTCTTAGAAATTATTTTCATTTAATAAAATATGATTAATAGATTTTTTAATGTGAAATTTAAATATTTTTTTAAATGATATTTTAATTAAGATCATTTTTATCTAATAAATTATAAGTAATAAAATTGCTTATATAAAATAGCAATAATTTAACTTAAAATTTTAGACAATATGCTGTTATAGAAAACTAATTTAATGAAAAATGTACTTCATAACTATGGTTGTTGCTGTTATAAGTGAAAAATTGTTATAAATGGTTAAAATAAAACATAAAGAATCAATTTTTACTTGAAACTTTGTTGTTATATCGAATTGTTATAGCTTGTGGTTGTTATAGAAAGGGCTGACTGTACTAGAATTAACCATTGCAAACTTCTGTAATTGGTTTGTTAGCGTTGTTCATCTATAAAACCCACCTAAGTTTGAACCTCCGAAAAAGCAAGTTGTAGGCCTTTATTTAAACAATTCCCTTTAGATATAGTGTTTGCACGTGTGGTGTGGGTATGTTTCTATGGTGTATGTGAGGACTAACCTTCTAATTGTACATTACAAAAAAAAAAAAAAATGATGTAGGTATATCCCTACTCTAGGTGTGTGAGTACTCACACTCTAACTCTACCTTATTAAAAAAAAAACCTGTTTTCCTACGGGATTTAAAATTTCTTTTATAAAACTTTTAATTAATAAAAATATTATTGAATAATAGAATCTTATTTATATTTTATATTCAAGTTTTAATAACATGGATAATTTATATTTCATTAGTTATTAAAATTAAAATTTTTAAAAGATTATTATTGAATAATAGAGTTTTATTTGAATTTTGTATTCAATTTGTAATAATATTGATAATTGATATTTCGTTAATTATTAAAATTAAATTCATATTAATTATTTAAGGTGGAATGGAAATCTTAAGTAATACAAGTGAAAATCCAAATAAATCCCTTTGAGTATATTATTTAAAAAAAAACCTTCACTTTTAATTATGAAAATGCTAAATCGATCTGTTAACAAAGGGTAAAATACCTAAATATACCAAAAAAAATTTATTTACGGAAAAGGGCCGATTTTTTTAAAATTTATGGAAAAGGGCCATTTCCCCACAAAACGCGTCCATTTTTCCCTTTATAAAGGCGCGTTTTAGCCCGCGTAAGTTATATTTCCTTATTAATTGATGACACCTTAAAAAAATAGTTTTTTTTTTAAACACGGGTTAAAACGCGCCTTTATAAAGGGAAAAATGGACGCGTTTTGTAGGGAAATGACCCTTTTCCGTAAATTTAAAAAAAACCGGCCCTTTTCCATAAATAAATTTTTTTTAGTATATTTGGGTATTTTGCACGTTAACAAATGTAATAACCTAATAATCTAATTTAAAACAAAAATATTGAAAAAATAATAATTTACATGTATATATCAATGCTTTCGAATAAATCAATTAAAAGTAAATTAAAAAATTAATAAAATAATTTTACTTATTTTTTCATGCCACCTAATACGAATTTTATACTGTCTTATGCTAACATGTGGAATGTGGATTAGAGTTGTTCATGGGCCACTTGAGTCGTGGCTTGATTCTAAAAGATTTTCAAGTCCAATTTCATATTTCGGGCCAACCCAACCCCGTCCTTCTTGAGACACAAAATTATTTGTCTAAACTCGATTCATGGATAAGTCTAATGTGGATCAACTACTCTAATTACATCATTTAATTTTTTTCTTAAATTGGTCACTATGATAATTTATTTAAATGTTTTTTCTTTTTATATTTTGGTATCTTAAGTAAACGTGATTAGAGTTAAAAATGAAATTATTATGAAAAGCCATCTATAATAAGCTCCACGAGTGTTTTTTTTTTTTTTTTTTTACCATTATCATTGAAGTTTATACAAGCTCCAAAATCTATAGTTGATAAAAATTGTAAGGTGCACAAGTAATTTAAATAATATTGTATCATTATGTAAATTATTATTCCAACTTCCTTGATTTATAAAATGTTATTCATTTTGAATATTATTTGCATGAAACATATACACTATAGTCCAAAATATACATATAATTAATTTTAAATGTGTGAAAACTATATATATTTTAAAAAACATGGACATGAGTTACATGAAAAAAGTTATACTAAATGTGGGATGAATTGAGATATAACATACACAATTGACTCTTGTGCTCGGTTTGTGAAATGTTTTTCAGGTTTCCAACACTTTCTTCTCAATCCCTGCCTAGCTCAGGCGCTTTCTATATGGGAGGTTGTTTCATGGTTGTAACCATGGCGTATGAATAATATTATTGTCGAATCGGATTTTTTAGTAGTGGTGAATGCTTTTCTTAATTCCTATGTTGATGACTCTAAGTTTGGTACGCTGATTTACGACTGTCCGGTATTCAAATCATCCTTCTAATCTTTGTCCTTTCGCTGGACATGTTGAGGTGCTAATAAGGTGACTCATTTTCTTGTTAGAGTCGCCTTATTATATGCAAATCACACGGAGTGAGTTGTTCCTCTCATTCCTTTATTATCAGATTTATTTCTTTGTAATTCTGTGAGTTCTTCCAATGAGGTTGGGGCTACTAGAACTCAAGTGTATGGGGTGAACTTGTTGGCTCGAGTTGTAGTAGTCCTCCTCTTATTGGTTATTTCCTGCTTGTTGTTATTTACTATTTCCTTTCAAAAAAAAATTTAAATAAATTATTTTAAAAAGATTAATACAAACTCTCTTTGCATTTTGTTTCTTTTTCTTAATCATCTTGAAATACCTTAATTGCCCCTCTTGAAATCTTTAATGACATTGTTAATTTGGCTAAAAATTAGCCCTTTTCATTGCTGAATTAAGCTATCCCATGAATTGGGATAATTTTTATATATAGTTATAGATATTACTAGTTTGTATTCTCATGCACGAGTTGGTTGTATTAAAATTTATTATATTTTTATAAATTTGTTTTTATTTAAAATTTTATTAAATTTCTTCAAAAATTAAAAAAATTAAAAAATTAAAAATTAATGTAATTAAAAATATTTTTAAAAATGTTTAATTAATTTGGAATCAATTATATTATTTTTTATTTAATTTTAAAAATATTTAATGTTAAAATAATATAAAAACCATCATGATTTAATATATTATAATATTATTGATAATTTCTTATAGGTTATTTATTTTATATTGTTAAATTAATTTTTTAATGTCAAAATTGTTAATATTTAATTTTATATTTCTTTGCTCTACTTTAGTCAATGAATGTAATTAACTCTTATTTTATTTTAAGCTTAACAATTTAATATTCATTAGCTTTAATATGATAACATTAAAAGTTAATTCAATTAAGTAAAATACTAAAATAAAGAGATAATTTATTTAAAATTAATTTTATATTTAACTTATAAAAAATTATTAAAAAATTAAACAAAAGGCATGAAATACTTGAAAAAATTAAAAGGCAAGGAGTAAAAGCGTAATTAACTCAATTTGTAAATAAGTGCTTCAAATGGAGAGTACCATGTGTCAAAAATTATAATATCAACATGACCTTTTTTTTTAACCTTATATTATTATAGTGTATGTATACAGATAATATGATTTTAGGTTTATACAATTTCTTAATATTTCCAAGTTGTAAAATCAAATTCATCTGTTGGACTAACACAATCGTAAGTCCCGAGTATAAATCATAATAATATATTTCTAATCTATTAGAATTAAAATTAATTTAATACAAAGCCCATGGATTAATTTAAATTAGAATAAATTTGAATATATAAAGTCCAAATATGCTGCGATTTTTTGGAAGAAAATTCACACACGACATTTGCATATAATAATACTTAAATTTAAACACTCAAAACCCAAAAATTTTAACTTTTGCCAATACTATCAAAACTTTGTTGATTGAACTAACACGAAACTTAATTTAATTAGTTCATAGAAGACAACATTTAACTTGGTTCAACTCTTTTAGCTTACTGTCACAATTCTAAAACGACAAAATATCACTTCACCGAACTTGTAACTTAACTTTTACAAAAAAAAAAAAAAGCTTTTTTCTTTTTGTTTTTGCCTAGCGGCGATGTTAGCCTCTGGTTAGCTACTACCCACCTTTTTCTTCTGCCCATCAACCCTCTTTTTCTTTCTTTTTCTCATTCACTCAATGTGTCTTCGCTTTTTTTTCAGTTTACAGATCTATTTTGTGGATACCTCTAGTGTCTTCACAAGTTGTGAGGGACAGATGACAATGCCTATCATCGTTGAAACACCACTGACCACCAACAATTTCTTTTAGAAAGTGGGTAGCTTTTCGTTTGACTTTTTAATCTATTTCTGTTTTGAGAGTTTTAGAATAATAAATAATTTCATGAGTCGGTTTAGACTTCTGTTATATTAAGTTTTATATATATTTTTATTTGTTTTTCCATTGTTTAATAAGTCTTCACTTTTAGAAGTTTTTGTCTACTCTTGTAATACGCTTTTTAGTCTTGCTTTTGCAAGTAATTTTAGGGTTGGTTTTGTCGCCGTCCTCTCTAGTTTAGTGGATGCTTAGTTCTTTTGCTGATTTATGCTCGCTGCTTTGGACCATCCCGGGTTGATTTCATTATTATATTAAGTGCTTGCAACCACTCTTGGTATGTTGTGATAAAGTCGATTGTGAACACGCCAAATGTTCTATTGATGTTGAAGCTAAAGCTTTTGTTGTGTTGATAGAGCTTGTCTTTTAACGCGTACAACAGATGTTTGTTATTTTTTTTGCGAATTGCATGGTCTTATTCATTGAATAAATTAATAAATTTCTCTTTAAAAAAACTACTTTTGCAAAAAAAAAAAAAAAAACAAACCACCTTACATGAAAATTCCTAGGAAACATCCCTTCTTTAACTTATTACTTCTATTTATTGATTACCAAGAAATCTTACTTACTAATATTTCCAACCTATTAAGAACATTAACTACATTAAATAAACTTACCTTTTAAGTACTTTCAGCTAATAAAATTACATTAAGAATTAGGATCCCAATTTAATGATACCAATTAGAATTTAGTGTTAAAAAGAAGCTCGTGAAGTATTTAAATTATGAAGAAAGAACACATCAACGATTAATTTTATAATAAGTAGCAAGTGCTAAGAATTAGGTACATGGGAAGAACTATAGAATTAAGAAAAAGAATGAAGGATTGGTAAACTAATTCAATTAAACAACCCCATAGAATGGGGATGCATTGACAATTTACTTAATTTGGATAGAGATGAAGGTAGATAGTAGTTAAATTGATCATCTAATTGATTGAAAAGGTTTTTCTGACAAAGCCTTGAAAGCAACGTGACTAACGCGACTCAAACTCAAACCACACTTGAGACGATAAACACTCTACTATTAGACCAACACACGAGGTTGCATATTATGTAAATAAAGTATTATTTGAGTTGAACCCAAAATTATGATGAGAGTAGTAGTTTCATTTGTTGAGATATGATTTGTCATCTTTATTAAGTAAATGCTTACTTAAGTTTAAGGTTGCATGTTGATTTAATATAAATTGCCTATTATTAGTTAAAGGATTAAATCATTCACATCTTTGTACTTGGGTGTTTTTCATGTTAACTTTGTAAGAGTGATGAATATAAATTATAAAATTTTGAAAAATAATTAATTCTATTTTTAAAAAAGCTTAAATTAAATAATTAGTTTTAAAAAGAGACCAACAATAATTTTTTTATTGATGAAAAAACACTAAAAGATTAAAATTGGATTATTAATATTTGAATGGATCAAAATAAAATTACTCATTTAATTAAGAGAACGGAGGCCCCAAAGCATCTACCTTTTTTTTATCTATATCCTCACACCCTGAATTGAAGGATAATACACAGATCAATAGGGGCAAAGTCAACAAAATTTTGAGGAGTCGGAATGAAATTGTATTTTTTTATGAGAGCTTATATCTTTCCGATTTTTAAAATGATTATATTAAAATTTTATTATTTTTGAGACAAAGTACAATTTCATTAGTTACTAACTCATATCAATATATCAACGCACTTAAACTCATATCCTCTCAGTACCAAATATTTACATTTTTACCAAACACGTTTATATTTTTTTCCCACTTGTGTTTTTCAACGCACCAAACATGTTAAAGACTTAAAAAGTTATCTATATTCAAAGTCAATAGTTGACTCACCTGTTGCTAATAATTTCATTATTGAATTTGAAAGCGATTCCTTCAATGCGGTGATTTGGGTCGCAAAAAAAGCTCCCATCAACAATCAATCTATCTACAAATATTAAATATCCTTTTAATTACACGTCACCTTTATTTTCAGGAGAATTATTTTCTACATTGATAATGAAAATAAACGCAATAATTTACAATACTATCATGTGTAATGTTACACGTTTCACAAAAATCAATTTTTTTAGAGTTTATAGTTGCTTTTCTATATAACTCTATATTGTTTATAAATGTAATGTATCTATTTATTAGTCTTTTTTCCTTTTTTTATAATTTTTTTCTAAAGGTATTCACTTGAGCAAGTTCAATAACTGATCTTCTGCGTTCTATATGTCCATTAAGGGGGTAAACATTGGCTATAAGTTTTAAAGCTGTTCCATACCTAGAACGAAGATCAGACTCTCGACAATCGGTTAAGATAAGAATAACCATTACCATTTCACTTATCCCCGTAGTTCTTTGTCATTCTAATATTAGTTTGTAGAATAAAATCCTTAATTAAATGTATTATTTGATATAAAAATTTTAATTTAATGTAATTATATACACAATATATTCAATTTTCATATAACACTAACACTAACACAATTACAATATAACATTATTTATTTATTACGCATACAAACAATTATTTTTATATTTACTCTAGAACAAAGAAAAAACAATTATATTCCCCAATATATGTAGAATGAAACTAAAATAAAATTGATGCTGAATTACATCAAATTAAATTTGTGTATATCCATCCCATCACTCATTAAATCAAAATCCGGGTTAAACTGGCTATTTTATTCTGTGAGCAACAGTGGCAATAATATATGTATAGGGTATGAAAAGCAGTGGAATTAATTGAGGAGGCAGAAAATAAATGAAGGCAGCTGAAACATATATATAAGTCGCCAACCACAACCACCCACCACTCATTCGGCTTAGCTACCTCTCTTCTCTTCTTCCTTGCGCTCATCATGGATTTCAACTCCCATATATACGACATCTATTCAATTCCCATCCTTCTCTTTCAATCGTTAATGCAAAACAAAATAAATATTTTCAATTTAAATTTTATTGAAATTCAATAATAACCTTACTTAAAAAATATCAAATTTCTTATCATTTAATCCTAGCCAATCCATTGCCACATTTTGGATTCCATTGGCTTACAACCTTTCTCAATATTTTTCCACTTTATTATTTTTATTTGATTACTTCTCATCTTTATTTTATGTTTATAATCTTTGCTTGCGGAGTGATTGGTGGCGGCACAACCCTTAATTTTTTAAAACTTTGTTTATTGTTTAAGCATTCAATAGCATAGTAAAAATATTCAATAGTTTAAAAATGTTGGATAAAGGGATAGCGGCATGTGGACATTGTAATTGCATGCTTAAAGTAGCTGTACGGCCAGCTTGCTGCAACAAGGAATCTTGTTTCTCTAGAACAAATGTCATGTCATGTCATGTCTTATCATCAACTATAAAAAAAGATGGGTTCTTTTTTCTTTTTTTTTTTTTTTTACATTAATGGCTATGATTAAGGAGGTAACTGGAGAATCACAATCTTTTGTGTGATTTACGGTGTTAAGACATTACGCATTATGCTAATCATTTTGTCTTTTAACATCAAACATCATATTAAAATACGTATTATTCCTAACAGTAACCCAAATCAGCGAAGGTTGAAGTTTTAGTGTTAATATGATTTATCAAAAAATATGTATTCCAATTAATTCACGGGCTTGTCATTCATCGATTCCTTTGTTGTTGATTATACAATTTTACTAGATTGAGTTTTAGAATATGTCGATGATGAACAATAACTGTCTTGTCAAGGTGATTGAGTGATATATGTTTGGATTCAGACGATACAGTTTCACTAATAAGATAATTCTTTGATGAGGTTTAACGGAAAAAATAAAATTGAGTATATACTATAATAAAATATATCATATAATTAACAATTAAAAGTATCTTTATAAATTAAAGGATTAATTTTCAATATGTGATAATTATATCAAGTTTCGATTACTTTGAAGTTGAGGTAAGTTTCAAACAAATTATTTTTTCTATGTACAATATTTGAAATTAAAATTTTATTTAAAAAATATTAAACTTTTAATCACCCAACTCAATGTTAAAATAAAGTTAAATAAAATCTAAAAACACCTCTGAATTTTATTTATATATATAAAGACATAATACAGGAAGACAAATTTACAGGTGAACAATCAATCAGTGAGAAAAACAGAAAGAAAAAGGAAGGAGCTCCCAAATCTTAGAAAAGTGATTAAACCCTGTATGATTGATCATAATTACAGGATAAATATATGGTTTTGACATTTTAATTTTTGATAAATGGTTGACATTTTAATTAATTTTGAGTAGTATCCAGCAATTAACAATGATTATTGCCAAATATCATTAATTCTGCTTTTGCACTTTTCTGTAATTTAAAGGTTAGTCTGTTAATTATATTAAGTAGTCTGATTTAAAAGGGAAAAATCTTAAAATTATATATGAATTTTAATTTGGTGTAATTATACATGTGAAATTTTAATTGTGGTTTAAATCTATACTTGAAATTTTAATTTTGATTTAATCATATATATTTAAAGAAATAAATACATCGATTTATTTTTATATTGGATAAATATAATTATTTATGTATAAAATATATAAAAATAAAATGATATTATATGTATAATTATGTTAATAATTAACAAGAATTTGGATCAAATCAGAATTTCATGTATAAAATTATATAAAATTAAAATTTATATATACAATTGCACATTAAATCATAGTTCATGTATAGTTTTGGTATTTATCCTATTTAAAAATATATTGCTAATTGGCATAGGCATTGTTGTCAATGCAAAAGGACGTGGATTCGAGTGTGTTGAAACGCATTATCCTTTTATTTAAGGATCGAGAATGAATTATAGGTAATTCTAAATATTCTATCAAATATATATGGGATTATTAAAAAAATGTTTACCAAGAAAATTAAAAAGAAAAAAAAAAAGTAGCCAATTGGGATTTACTTTTTACACTGTTGACCCTGACAATTATTAACTTTTAACGTAAACGAAGCCTCAAATATCCTCCTCCTTTTTTTTTGACAAAGCCTCAAATATCCATTTTAACTTTAATGTGGGACAATCTTTTGTACGTGTATTTCAATTGTTAGTCCACATACTTTGATAAAATTTGAAATATAGTTATTGTATTTTATAAGTTTAAATTTTTTTTTTATTTTAAGAATCTTAGTCCAATCATTATTATCGTTAGTAATTTCAGGTAAAATTTGGTAACATAATATGTTTACTTCGTGTCAGTCATATGCCACATCACATGAGGACAGCATAATCAACATCCAAATTGACAAATTGTGATAGAAAATACTTACAATTTTAATTATTGGACTGTGTTTTTTAAATCAAGAAAATAGGGGACTTAAATTTTAATTTTTTAAGTACAATGATTAAATCTCAAATTTTGTCAAAGTATAGAGACTAACATCAAATTTTGACCATATATTTTTTTTGAATGGATATTTTAAGCATATTTTTAAATTGCAAAAAACCAATGTAATTACTTTATTACAAATAACAATAATTTTTTTAGACCCTCTAATATTTGATAGTCGCATTGAACTATGATTAAATTTAGAGCTGAATTAGATTAGATCTTTAAATGGAGGATAAAGCTATTCCATCGTTGTTTTCTCCATCCATAAAGCTCGAATTCAAGACTTTATTTAAAAAAACATTAAGCTTCTTATAATTCAAATTAAGAGTAACAGCCATTTATTTATGAGTTACTATGCATTTTAGTATCCGAGTTTGGTTTTAATGTTCAAATCTTCAATTTTTTTTTTTAACAAACTCATTCGTAGTCCCCCAACTCATAAATAGAAGGATAATGCGCTTCGATGTATTCGAACCCATATCCTCCTGCATTGGCAACAATGCTCATGCCAATCGAGCTACGACTCAATCGACGAATTTGGCTTCAATGTTTAGTTTGATACTTGAGCTTCTTTTTTTTTTCAATTTGATACTTGAGTTCTTCTTTTCTCATTTAAGTATTTGAGTTTGGCTTCAATTTGGTTCTTGAGTTTTTTTTTTTCACAATTAAATCCCTATGTTTTCTTACTAGAGTATGTGTCAAATATTCATTGAGTCACATGATGTCATTTGGTCGAGGACCAAATTAAATATTGAAACCAAATTCAAGTACTAAATGAGGACAAAAAATAATTTAAGTACTAAATTGAACATTAGAACCAAATTTAGGTCCCAAATAATATATTGACCCTTTGTTTATTGGTCGTGAACATTGTGAATTTGAGCTGTGGCATTCATCCAATAATTTAATTAGCTTCAACAAAATTTATTTATTCATAATCTGAGTTAAAGAATCAGAATGTCAGACCAAAAAAAATGAAGAAACAGATATGAGATATGAATATTTTGATAGGGAAATATGGTCAATTTATCAGATTTTCTGCCACTCTGACATCCCATGTTATGGTGCCATTTGCATTGGAATGGATAACTAGGATAACCTTAATTTCTATAATGGATAAACCCAAAAATAATATAAAACTATATGAAGAATTTTTGGATTTAATAATTATAGTACCAAACAGGTATTGGGAGCAGTTTTGTACATCTTTTGTTACATTGCTTACAACCTTCTGTGAAATTGCGGTAAAACAGTACAAAATTTCAGATTCGGTTCAGGGATGTTAAAAGTGTTAAAAATAAAATAAAATAAAAATAAATGGAGGATTATACTAAATCGCACATCAAATTAAAATATATGTCTTCTAAAATATACAAATAAAAATGAATTGAGTTTTAAAATGACTGACATCGTTACTGTTGTAGTGAGGATATGAGTTTGAATGCATTTAATGATTGAAAATTTCTGTTTGTTTTTCTTTTTATAAAAATTGTCGAATGGAATTGACCTGAAGTTATGAAATTTGATTCTATTTGGTTACGTTTGATATTCAATTTGACTTTTGAGCAACTATAACATTTCAAGATAATCAATTTTTTTTTTAAATTGATCAAAACTGAACCATTATTGCTTCTACAGACATCGGACATCAAGGCAAACAAAGGCTTTAGTTTCCTCCAACATGGTAAAACTGAAAGTTAGGTTACCTCAAAAATTATAAAATTACAAATTAAAATAATGATGAAATTATATTTTGAAAAGAAAAATTAAAATTAAAATTTCCCCTTTCTAGCTTCAAACCGTACACGAAATTATGGAGATTGATTAGGTTGTCCAAACAAAACCAGTCCATATCTTAATTTATGTAGTTCACTCAGAAATCTTGTCCTCGAAGTAAGGTTCTCTAAATGCCAAACCTACATGGTTTTTGTCCTTCAAAGAACATGCCTCATCAACCGATTTTGTTAGCTTAAAATGTTGAAACCATAAAATAAGGGATAACGCTAGTTTATATCATTAACCAACAACTAATTTTATTAAAGAATATTTGATTTACCCGATTGAGATTTTTTGGTATTCGATAACTACATCGAATTTCGATTAAATTTAAAGTCGAACTCAATAGATCGAATACTATTTTTTATTTATTTATAAAATTTAAATCCAAAATCTTATTTAAAAAACTCCAAACTACTTACCACTCCACTTAACAACAAAATTTTGATCATGGCATGAAATGAACTGGAATTGAGCGAAAGGTCTGACAAAATTAACTTTTCTAATATTCTACACAGATAGATAAGCACATGGTTGCGGATCCCTTTATTTAAGGGTTTTTGACATTTATAAATTGGTGTTGTAGAATCATGCATGCGACATTTTGCTGAAACTTTCAGCAACCCAATATTTTGGATAACTTTATCATTAATACAATTATATCATACAAACCCCCATTTGTTTAATCATATCCATTCATCACTTCAATGATTATTATTTCTCCCAAAGAAAAAAACAACAAAAGAAACTGATTTACATATAAGCTTGCTTCTCCATGTACGCATGCAAACATGGAATCGATTATAGCCAAAGAGAATAATGTCCATCTCTGCATGTGCATGTATTATCTAAACTTTATGTTTATTTATTAATAAAACAACATTACGCGATTCATTAATATATAATATATATATATTTTTTTTGGTTTCGTATTGGATATTGGTTGTTAATATAAGGTACATAAGTTTATACCTGTACATAAAAAATACACATACATGGTATGTATATATTGATTGATAAGGAAAATAAAAGAGTTGGATTTATAGGGTAGAGGTCCACAAAGGAAGTGGTCACATGGGAGCATGTGCACTCAAAAAAGTTGATAAAAACAAAGCAAAGCTCCCATTGCCATCAGTTGTTTGGCTGACCATTAACATCTATTCTTTGCTTCCTTATTAACCACTGATTTCTTTTTCTTTTTTTTTTTTTTGTTCAACTGAGAACTATTGCATATAGTTTGGTGCCCAACAATATTGAATTTGGTGGGCTGCATATAAATAAATATATATATATATATTATATAACTATTTCTAAGTACACTAGTGGGGTAAAATAAAAATAAATAACATATTGTTTAAATAATAAGGTTTTTTTTAAATAATTATTATTGATAAGGTAATAAAAATGTAAATAATATTGTCAAATTAAGGTGAATTTTGAACCAATTTTGTAAGTATTGGAATGAAGGTTGAACCGGTTGGATTTTCAATTCAATCGATTGAATTGTTTGGTTCGATCACTTAAAAAATTAAAAAGAATAACTTAATAATAAAAATTAATTAAAGAATATTAAATTTAAAAGATTGTATTCACAAAAAAAAAGATCAAAGATAAAAATAAACCAACAAATGAAAAAAATCCAAAAAAAAAAATTGTGTTAGAAAAGAACAATAATAAAGAAAATAAAAGCCCTATTTTAAAAAAAAATTGTTAGAATCCAAAATAAGATTATTATTGTTGTTGTTATTATTTTATTTAAAATATTACAACCAAAAGAAAAAAAAGAAGAAGCCCTAACAACTTCAGTACATTGGAAATAAAGCTTAAAAATGCATATAATTTGAATGGTCGGTTGAGTTTTAATTCGATTGACATCTACATTGTTATCGGTACAGAAGGACATGAGTTTGAGTGTGCTGAAGCACATTATCTTACTATTTAAAAGTTGGGGAGGGACTATGGATAATTCTAAGTATTATATAAAAAAGAGCAGATATAATAAGAATATATAATAAAATTAATGTTTAAAAAAAACGATATAAAAGCTCAAGCTATATCTCTTTTCTTTAAAAAAAAGTCCGAAAATGGATGCCAATCAAAATTCTATTTAAATGAAAGGCGTCTGTTGTTGCACCATCGAATCGGTTGACCAAAATGAAGTTATTTTGAAAAGAAAATCAAAAGTTGGAGAAACGTGAGTGAAAAATACGCAATTAGGATGGAGTCCAAGGGCCTAAAATAAGCCTGAAACCTGAGGTATATGGCCCATGCTTCAGTTTGTGTGAATTAAGAACCCAATTGTTAATGGTTTGGGCTCAAGGGACCCAATCATAAAAGTTTTCTTATGCAAATATCTTTCATTAACTTTTTAATCGTCTCTATCGCGTGGGTTGCTTGGCATCCAATTGCACACATGAAGTTCCTTTTGATCCTCATCATGTCCCCCCATCAAAAACTGTTAACAACTTTGTCTATTTTATCAGTGATCGATCCAAGTGCTTTAACGCATGACAAGACATTATAAGGAAATGGATGCTCAAGTCCATCTATTAAACAGTAGCTTTTAGTATGTTTTTATTCACATATAACCCTCCACAAAGAACTATTCGTGTGGGTGATTCATAGGTAATCTTTCATGAATTTTGTTTGAGTTATTTTAGAGACCACTTGTTACAAACTCTCTTTTAGGGACAATTAAGGTATAACAATTTTATATAACTCCAAAGACAAGAATGTTATAGTAGAACCACACAATACATCATGGCAACAATTGAACTGTAATAGTTCAATTGTTCGACCAGCACACACTACCTTACAGGACACTACATTGACGGCTACATGGCACTACAAGACAAGAATGACCCCCTATGTAGGCTTGAGTGCACAAGAGACCAAGGATCGGCTCCTTCTCTAAAAACCCTACATAGAAACCCTAGCATTCTCCCCTTCTCTTACTCCTCCTCCTCTCTCTCCATACTCCCGACTCTTCACCAGTCACAAGTAAACAACACTCCTTTTCACTGTTCTCTTCCCTTTATTGATTACTAGCAACAATATTAATAATTTTAAAAATAACTTAATTTTATTAATAATGAAATGTCGTAATCATAAACCTTCAAAATTAAATATAAATCCTATAAAAAAAGTACTCCATTCCATAGGCTACCGCCCTTCAACATCGATCCATCCATGTGTTCACCAAGGTGCTTTGGAATTATTAGCCTAATCTTATCCATAATTAGTAAACCTTCCATTATTAAATTTTATATGGATGTTATTAATTATAGTCTTCTCAATCCAATTTATATATAATATATACAAATTTTTTAAACCCTTTTAAAAAATACTAATTAAAAATAATTAAAATACTTTATTTTTTCAATTGCTATCTTCTTTATCATCATTGCAAGGCATCTACCAATATTTTCTTTCAACACGATAAAAAATAAAGTCATATTTTCCTTAGTTAGTAAGAAATATGATATGAATATACGGATATATTATAATTTTTATAATTTAACTTATTAAGATTAATTTAATCAAAACATTATACAATAAAATATATAAACATGGCATGAATGCATAAATTTTCATTCTTTAAAAAAAATAACAGTATGAAATATACTATTCGCAAGAGTTAAAACCGTTTTTTTGGTACATGTTTCACAATTTTAAGCAAACATAGGGTGAGGTGTTACGGCTAGCTAAACGAGATGTGCATGACAATAGCCTTCTTTGCCCAATCTTTAGCCTCTTTTTACACTTATCGATTCACTAGTTCTGATCTCACCACTTCCACACCTTGTAGGAGTGTCTTGATATCAATTAAATGTTAGATTCCTTAAAAAATATTGGTCCACTTTTTTTTCCTTTTTGCTTAACAATTTGCCAAAGTGGTGGATACCTCATTAGCAATTTCTAATATAGTACAAGCCTTTCTAGCAATGGCGCACTTAGAAATGCATTTAAACTCATGGGAGTTTACTTCATAGAAAATTGTATTAAGGACTTTAAAGTTTGTTTTCGTTAATCTTTTTTCATCATTGGTCCAAGTCACTTTAGGTTCAAGAGCCCTCACACCAACTACATCAGTTGTTGGTGGTCCTTGTTAAGGAATGAAGTAGTTATGGTAGTTAGTGGTTGAAGTGTAAGGTGTTATTCTGTTAGTAGGTTATTAGCAGTTAATAATAGTGTTATAAATACAATGACTCTTTATATTCCCATGCACGTATCAAATATATAAGCATCCAAGGTTTCAGTTTTCTCTTCTGGTATTTTTCCATTATTTCCCAATTCAATCATGGTATCTGAGCCTTGATTTTTTTCTATGGCGACAGACGCAGTCTCAGGGAATGATCCCCCCACTCCTATCTCTTCTTCTTCTGATCTTGGAGTCTTGCAGAAAGTTCAGCATTTTCCCAAGCATGATACGGTAAAGCTAGGGGAGCATAATTTTCTGTTGTGGAAACAACAAATCTTGTTGATTCTTGAAGGTTATGGGGTCCATGACTTCGTTCTTGGCACGGTTGGTGTTCCTTCACAGTCTATTATTGATGGTAATGGCAATCTTGTGCCTAATCCTGCTTTCTTGGCTCATCAACAGCAAGACAAATTGTTGGCTTCTTGGATGTTGTCCACAATTGGTGATGACATTCTTGTACATCTTACTGATGCCCGTTCAAGTCTTGATATCTGGAATGCAGTTATTCGTAGGCTTGCTACTAAGTCCACCATGTCTGTTTCTACTCTACGCCATTTCTTGTATTCTCAAAAGAAAGGACAACTTTCCATTAAAGAATACTTAGCCAAGATAAAATGTTTGTGTGACAAATTAATAGCTGCTGGTCATCCTGTTTCTGCACAGGAACAGAATAGTATTGTTCTTGCTGGATTGCCCATTAAATATGAGTCCATTCGAGTTGTTGCTTCTGCTATGCCTGTCTCACTTGATCTTTTATTTGAAATGTTGATAGACTGTGAAACTCGACAGTAAGACTTAGCTATGAGCATACCTTTACAGGTCAATTTGACTCAACAAGGTACACCTAGTATCAAAAACACTGATCAGTTTGAAGGTGGCTCTCGTCCACCTTATAGAGGAAATAGCTCTCGGTCATTTTGAGGTAGAGGTCGAAGAAGGCGTTTCAGTCACAATAAGCCTCAGTGTCAGTTATGTGGCCGCATTGGTCACATAGTTCAGAAATGCTATTATAGGTTTGATGAGTCCTTTGAAGGAGTGTCCAATCACCCGATGCAAGCTCACTGTCATCAGTTTCAGGAGGTTTCTAACTCCTCGTGTGGTGGTTCTCATTACTGCTCTCAGACAACGTTTGTGCCTCATTCTAACCTACAAGCTAATACTGCTACTACAAATAGTCAGTTCTCCCAAAGTCCTCAAAGTACAAAGGTCTGGTACCCTAATTCTGGAGCTTCCCACCATGTCACCAGTGATCTAGAAAATCTGCATGAGGCTACTCAATACACAGGTAACAATAGGCTCTTCATGGGAAATGGTATGTCCGTACCTGTTGCTCATATTGGTTCTTCTTCTTTTGCCAGTTCAAACAAGGTTTTTCATCTTAAACGTGTGTTGCATGTTCCACAAATATGCAAGAATTTATTATCAGTTGCTCAGTTTGCTAATCATAATCAAGTCTTTTTTGAGTTTCATCCCTTCCACTGTTTTGTGAAGGATATACAGACAGGGAACATACTGCTAGTGGGCCGCACTCGTAATGGCTTGTACCAGTTTGATTTGTCAGACTCTAAAACGTGTACTACAGCATCACCGTCTTCTGCCACAGTTCATATAACCTCTCTAGAGCAACCTAGTTCAAGTGTTTCAGTTTTTGACCTATGGCACAAACGCCTTGGTCACCCTTGTAATAAAACAGTTCTGATAGTTCTTCAGCAATGTAATCCTACTTTTAAAGTTTTAATGAAGAATTCAATTTGTTCAACATGTCAAATGGGCAAACTTCATAAGTTGCCATTCTCTCCTTCTACAACTACATATACGGCTCCTTTTGAACTCCTTGTTTCTAATTTATGGGGTCCTGCTCCTATGGCATCTGAGGGTCATCGTTATTACATTTCATTTGTTGATGCATATTCAAGGTATACCTGGGTTTACTTGATTCATCAAAAATCTGAGGCTTTGGACAAATTTCTTCATCTGCAAAAGTTGGTGGAGGTTCAATTTGGTTCCAAGATTAAAGCTCTTCAGACAAATTGGGGAAGAGAGTTTAGGTCCTTTCCACAAGTTCTCTCTCAACTTGGGATCCATCACAGGTTGACTTGTCCCCATACGTCTGAGCAAAATGGCCTAGTAGAAAGGAAGCATCGACATTTGGTTGACACTAGCCTCACCTTGCTAGCTCAAGCTCACATGCTGATAAATTTTTGGGCTCATGCTTTTATTAGTGCTGCTTATCTTATTAATAGATTGCCTACTCCTGTTCTAGGTGGCCAGTCACTTTTTGAAGTGTTACACAAGACTGTACCAAGCTACAAACATCTCAGGATGTTCGGATGTAGGTGCTATCCGTATCTTCGGCCGTTTAATAGTTATAAACTTCATTTTCGATCCAGACCATGCATCTTTCTAGGTTACAGTCCCGTTCATAAGGGATACAAGTGTCTTGATGACAATGGTAGGATCTTTATCTCTAGGCATGTTGTGTTTGATGAGGGTTGTTTTCCCTTTGCCAGCTCTACCACTTGTACTGGTAATCATGCACATACAGGTACTGTTTTGCAACATCAACAATCTTCTGTTTCGATTATGCTGCCTATTCAAAGTTGCTCTCGACTTGGTTCTTCGGATGATACCATTGCTCAACCACAGCAGGCTCTAGACTGTGGATCACGTTCTATCTCTTCCCATCAGGGCTCTCTTCCTTTAGATTCTACTGCTCTTCCTGTTGCTATTTCTTTACCAGAAGCTGCCTCAGTCAGTGATACTTCTATTTCTCCTTTAGTCCCTACTTTTATTTTGCCTGCCCTGGATCCTCCTATCAACTCAAATGTCAATACACATCCGATGTTGACTAGATCAAAAAATGGTGTTTTCAAGCCCAGGTTGTTCTCTGCTCAGCTAAGTGAGACAGAACCTACTACAATCGATGAGGCTCTTGCAAGCAAGGAGTGGGCGCTTGCTGCTCAGCAGGATTATGACGCTCTTCTAAAGAATGACACTTGGGATTTGGTTCCCTTACCTGCACATCGACGAGCTGTAGAGTGTAAGTGGATTTGCAAGCTAAAGAGGCATTTGGATGGTACCATTGCTCGTTACAAGGGGCGTCTAGTGGTTAAAGGATATATTCAGGAGGCTGGGGTTGATTTTCAGGAAACTTTCAATCCGGTTGTCAAGCCAACAACCATTAGAATTGTCTTGACGTTAGCTGTACAAATTGGTTGGCAACTTAGACAGGTGGACATCAACAATGCGTTCCTTAATGGTGATTTATCTGAAGAAATTTATATACTTCAACCACCTGGTTTCGAACAGAACCATGGTGACAAACCACTGGTGTGCAAGTTAAAAAAAACTCTTTATGGCCTTAAACAGGCCCCTCAAGCATGGTTTTCTAAGCTTCAAGATTTCTTGTTGTCTTCCCAATTCACTTTGTCTAAGTCAGACAATTCTCTTTTTATTAAGAAAACTGACAGTGTGGTGCTTTATGTTTTGGTTTACGTAGATGATATAATCATAACTGGAAATCATCAAGCCAGTATTGATGCTTTTGTCACTACTTTAGACACTCAGTTTCCGTTGAAGGATTTAGGACCTCTCAGTTACTTTCTTGGAATTGAGGTCTCTTCCACATCTTCTGGTTTGTTTCTAAATCAGCGTAAGTACATACTTGACCTTCTTCGAAAAGCTAAGATAGATCAGGCAAATAACTCTCCTACGCCTATGCTCAATTCTTTTGTCTTATCTCAGCACACTGGTTGTGCGATTGAGAATGCTTTAGAGTATCGCAGCATTGTGGGAGCACTGCAATATGTGGTCATTACCAGACCAGATATCACCTACTCGGTAAACAAAGTTTGCCAATTCATGCATCGTCCTCTTGATCAACATTATAAAGCTGTCAAACGAATTCTTCGTTACCTGCAAGGTACTTTGGACTATGGTATTTGATTTACTCCAGGTGCTGCCTTAGATGTTGTTGCCTTCTCAGACGCAAATTGGGGCACTGATATTGATGATCGAAGGTCGACCTCAGGGTTTTGTGTATTTCTTGGTGGTAATCCTGTCGCCTGGGGGTCAAAGAAACAACATGTGGTTTCTAGGTCGACGGTAGAAGCTGAATATAGGGGGCTTGCTCATGCAGTGACAGAGGTAGTCTGGATTGAGTTTCTGTTATCCGAGCTCCATGTTTCTTTTTCATGGAACGCGACTATATAGTGCGACAACTTTGGAGCAGTTGCGGTTTCTGCTAATCCAGTAATGCACTCGAAATTTAAACATGTTGAGTTAGACCTGTATTTTGTTAGAGAGAAGGTTGCTACTGGAAAGCCGAGTGTGGGATATGTTCCAGCACAGGAGCAAGTTGCGGATGTGTTCACAAAGCCCTTGTCTGTACCCTTGTTTACAAAATTCAGGTCATGCCTGAAGGTGACTACAAAAGATGGTTGAGCAACACAAGACAGGATGATAGGGGCATGTTAAGGAATGAAGTAGTTATGGTAGTTAGTGGTTGAAGTGTAAGGTGTTATTCTGTTAGTAGGTTATTAGCAGTTAATAATAGTGTTATAAATACAGTGACTCTTTGTATTCCCATGCACGTATCAAATATACAAGCATCCAAGGTTTCAGTTTTCTCTTGTGGTATTTTTCCATTCTTTCCCAATTCAATCAGTTCTCGACCAGTTAGAATTTAGCACCAAGATTTTTCATCTATGAACTTGATAATAGCTATCATCCTTGCCTTCTAGTAGGCATAATTCAAGTCATCCAACACAGAGGTCTTGAGATTTATTTTCCACCCACCTCAACAATAAATGAATGATAGGATCTCCAATTATTGGGTCTAGAATTGATACCAATTGTGAATTCGTTGAATTTTCCTTTCAGATTCGCGACCAGTTGCAACTGAACTAACTTACTATCAATTATAAAATAAAATATGGATACAAAAGTTTGGGTACGTTGTTTGGAAACTTTTTACGCTTATCAGACTTTGCCTAAAGAATAATCCACCATAAATCTCCTTGCACAATATATGATTTAAGTTTGACTTAATTACTTACCAAATTGCAACCTCACTTTTATACTCAATCTAGACCACTCTCTTACTAAGATTTCCCCCTTAAAAACTTAATTCTAAACTGAACAACAAGAAAAAATTACTTACAATAGTTTTGCATTGAAATAAGTTCCTCACACAAATAAGATAAATGATCTCCCCTAATCTCCTACGTAAACTATAACAAGTTTTCACTTGAATAGACATTTAATGGCTTACAAAAGTATAATCAACATGGATTTCTATCTTCTCAAAAATAACCTTCAATTATGTCTTCAATATGGAATGAAATTACCTAAATATTCTCGTGATAATATTCTTTGCAAATCAAGTCTCTTTAGATAAAGAAATTCTGATTCCGTTGAAAGTCTTCATAATGCTTTTACTTGACTTGATTTACCCACCTCAAATATATGTCTTTTTTAGAGACACCTCAAAGATATGTTATTACAAGGTCCATTAGTTTTGATCAAAACATTGACGTACCAAATGCATTTTAAATTTATAACTAGAGTTACATGTGGTCTATAATAACTAGCACTAATATGGCCATCAAAAAATAACTAGGAGTACGGGAAGGATGGTTTCCATGTAACAGAACTTCAAATTTCAAAAAGAAAATAAAAATTTCAAGTTGTAATCATGGAAATGGATATTTAGACCTATTTGCTAGGAATTAGTGGGAATTAGTTGACTTTGAAAAAGGGGAAAAAAGAAGAAGCAGCATATGCTGTTATTAGAGTGAAATGTTAGTCGGCTCCTAGTGGACGAATTAGGACGATATTAAAAAATATACAAGTTAATGATTGTTTTGAATTCAGTAAAAGTAAGGTATAAAATGTAAATTAAAAAAAAATTAAAGGGTGTGAGTTTATCTAAAACATCTGCAACTATATAATTTTTTTTTGAAAAGAAACAAAATAATTAAATTACATTATATTAATTTGAGCAAAAAATCATTTGCTTTATTAGAATAAAGGGTTATTCTTTATACTAGCATCTTCTTAAGAGGATCATTGAACACTTACAGACCCTCTTTCTAGTCCGAAGCCATTTTAATTATACGGTCAATAGCTTGATTATCCTCCCTTAAAACGTGTCGTAAACGTCAGTGCCCAACATGCGTCAAAAGTTGCTGGATACGCCTGATCAAAGCCAAACTCGATGCTGTTGATGGAGTGTCTTGGAGAACTTTGGTCACCTCTACCCGCAGCCTTGAAAAAGAATCAGATCATCTAAAATATTCCATAATTCGACATCAAAAACTGAACACTAATATTTAATCTATTGATTATGAGTATTTAACTTAATCCAGGTCGTCAGTTTGAGGTATAATGTATGCATGGTGATGGTTTGTTGCTTTAAAAAAAATTCAATATTTATAAAAAATTATAAATGCCAACATAAATCAATGAACCAACTTAATTAAGTCTGACGTTAAAAGTGAATCCTTAATAAAAACTATTAGTGTATTAGAAGTTCCGCCGCCGCCATTGTCAATCCATCCATCCACTTGTCTGTTCTTTTGAAATCATCAAAATGTAGTCTAGCAAATGAGAAAAACCAAATGCTTGGAAGTTATGCAATATTATATATAAAATAAATTCTATCCTCACTCCTCGGTGTCCAACTACTTAATGTCTGCCCATTACATTAACAAAATGCTACATTAAAACCCTATTTTGCATTTGTGCTTATCATGTCTCTATCCTATCTTGTCCCCCAAAATCAATGTGTCATTCGAGTACATGAAAACTTTTAAAATAACCCTTTTACTTTTATATATATAACATAAATACAAATTATATTTATATTTTTGTTGACTTCATATCAAATTGAATACAGGATGTATTTTAATTCAAAAAAAAAGGTTTAATATATTTATGATCATATTATCCAAAACATTTAGTAATAAATAAAGGTGATGCATAATGGATAGAGGTGATCATGGGTTGGGTTACCCGGCCAGGCCCGACGGCTTGCCCAAAAAATAGGAGGGTTCGGGTAAAAAATAGGCCCGAAATATGGGTTTGGCAAAAAACGAGGCCCGTTTAGAAAATAATCCGGGCTCGAGTAAAACTTTTTTTGCCCGAGCCCGGCCCAGCCCGAATTATATATTAAATATATATTTTATTTTTAATCAAATATACTTTTTAAATTTACATATTTTTTTATTTGTTTTAAAATTTTTTATTTAATGAAAAAAGCTAAAAAAATTACATATTTTTTGTTTTAAATTTTTTATTTAATGAAAAAATAAAAAAAAATTAATATGGGTCGGGCCGGGCCGAGATCGGGTTTATCAATTTTTTTTCCGGTCAGGCTTAACAAATTTTTAAGCCCATATTTTGGGTCCGGCTGGGCTCGGGCCTAGAAAACGGCCCATGATCACCTCTAATAATGGGGATGCAACTTTGTGTAAAAGAAGCAATCCTCTCCAATGGGTAAGGGCAAAAAACTTGTAAGGTATGATACATGTCAAATTGGTGGTCGTCGTTGGTTGTTTCGGTTGCAATTTAAAAGCAAAAACAATGGCATTAGTCAACTCTGCCTTTCTATTCGTCAACCATGCTTTAAAGCCATAACCAAAATTGGTGACCAAAGTGTCCCCTCCACTACCCTTTTTTGTCCTATGACATGAGTAATCTTATTCTTATTAGATAATTACTAACTAAATTTAGTATTAAAGAATCACTTAAGTAGGGTTGGAGGTGTGTATAAAAATATAAAATCGGGTCGAATCGAAATTTTAAAAAATAATTTATTCGGTGAAGTTTAACATTAATTAAAATATTAAAAAATATTTTTTATAAAATACATAAATTTCCCAAGTTCTAATGGCTAAAATATCCCTATTGACTTGTGATACTACTTAAAATATTTCTATTAATTTTTTATACTATCTAAAACACCTTAAAGACTCCATTAGGAGTTGATTTTATATAATATATTACGAAACAATATCATATTCAAATAATAGATTAAATAATTAACAAAATAAACTAATAAGCGGTTTGGTGCATTGGTAAGACACATTGTACTCTCAAGGGGAGAACGTAGGTTTGAACCTTGAAAATAACATTATTGAGAGGGACAATCTCCGTAGAACGGATATCTATAATATAAAAAAAATTAACAAAATAAAGAAAACTTGTTAGAAAGAAATTGAGTTAGTATGACTTGGGACTAAATATAAATTCTATTTGTAAGATACTATAAATGTGACACTATTCATCCATTTTATTGACCCACTTCGATAGGTTGAGATTTGCAATGACATAATATTTGTGTTAAGCATATATCACATACAATTAATTGGACTCGAAAGTTTTGCCAATTTTATTCATCATTTTTAATGTATTGAATAAACGTTTATTAAATTATTTGAAATTAAGGACGAGAGTAAAGAAGAACTCACCCAATAGACGTGCCTCCATCCCATTTTCTTCTCATGTAGATAAATGTCAAATTATATTCAACCCGATAATAAATTTGTTAATCACATCCATACACTTGTGTAAAAAATTCATTATGACTTAGTTAATTGCTACGAGGTACTTGTGCTTTGAGATTCATTTCAAGATATATGAATCTTTTATGTATGACCAAATAAAGACAAGAGACTATTCATATTTAGAGGTTTCACCAAAATTACCTAAAAACTCTTAATCTTTTTCCAGATACGTTGAAATCACATTTTATAGCTTTTGGCACTATCACGTGAACCATCACCAATTTTCATAAATACTTAGTGTATCAACAACTTTATTAATCTAAATGCTACTTTGCTTATCTATAAATCCTCTATATGTCAGAGGTTAGAGGTTCGAAGCATGCCATGAACACACTATCTACATAAAACTCAATCATTTCGCTCTAGAGTTGCTTCAAGAGATACCCATATGCTTTCTTCAAAACTTGAAGATATATTGATTGTTCAACAATATTTAAAAGAAAAATACACTATTTATATGATGTTTCACGTCAACAAGATATTAATTTATGTTTGGCACCACGAAAAGTTTTTAACTTGATCCCTTTTAAAAATTGTAGCTTAATATACTAAATTTAATAACATCTTTTACTTAAATATTATTCATTATTATTAACTAAATTTTTTTTTATTTATCTTTTCAATCAATTAAAATGAATATATTGATTTTAATTTTTTTAAATTGCAATAATTTCAATAAAATCAAATTATTATAAGCACAAAATTAAATAGTTAACTCACTCTACTTTAATTAGTATTTTATATACAATATACTCATAATTCTTTTCTAATCTTCAAATAGAAGGATAACCGCGCTTCAGCGCATTCGAGCCTATATCTTCCTACATTGACAACAATGCTGATGCCAACTGAGTTAAGACCTAATCAAAATAAATTTGATGAAAAACCCACACATTTACATATGATGAGACTCAAATATAAAATCTCAAAATTCCTAAAAATTCAACCTAGGAATTGAATCAAAGTTTCATTGACTAAATATATTTAGTTTGATTATTGAATTTAATATTTAGGATTAAAATTCTCAAAACAGTTACCATATTTAACATAAAGTTATAAACATTTAAGTTTGAATTACACTGCATAATTTTATTTTCAATTACACTATATAAGTGATTAATATTATCAGAGGGGCCCTAAAATCATGTAGTTCATACCGTTTCTATCTTAATATTTTAGTCAAAATTCCGGTGTGTCTCACTCAATACCGTCACATACCAATTAGTACAAAATTTTAATATTTTAAATTAATTCTTAATTTTTTATCTTAAATACTTTTTTTTATAATTACACCTTAAAATAAAATATAATTATGTAATTAATTTATTAGATTTAATTAATAATTATACACATAATTATGATATATTCACATATAAAATTATTTAAAGAAATGATAGTTAGAAGAAATAGATTTAAATTAATTATTTTTTTTAGATATTTAAGTCAAATTTAAATTTTGTCGATAACATTATTAAAAGAATTGTATTTAAATATTATTTTAATCCGAACAAACCTAAAATCAGAGAGTAAAAAGAGAGGAGAAGAATGGTTTTTGGTACAAAGGGATAAGAATCAAAGAAAACGATAGATGAAAGCAGTCCGCAGGAGGAGTATCAAACAAAAACCAAATGGTGCATTCATATGGTACCGACTATAGTATTTAGCCTAAAACACAAGTTCCGATGTCGCATAAAACCTCTTGTTCGACCTCATCCAACAAGTTCATCGGTGGACATGTGTTAACACACTTCAACACTACCCCCGCTGCCTACCTTCACTTTACTTCATGAGATCACACATTTATGAACAACAAGCCGCCAACCGCTAACCGACTCCTAGGAATCTTTGTCATTTTGTCTCCCTTTCTCTCTCCTCTAAACCCAAAATTAATAACTGCTTAATTTGCTTAACTTATTATGAAAACACGTATGCAAGCTCTCGTTAAATGAATATAAAATACAACAAAACAAAATTTTCCATAATCATCTTAAACCTTTATCAACGAATGATTTATGCGCACCAAAACTATATTTTCATTTCTTAGTATAGATACATAATTTCTTATTATATCTACATGTATAAATTATCAATAATGCAAAGGGTTGTTGTTAGTGGATATATCTTACATGCGCTTCGTCGCTTGCCTGTTCTTGTACGTGTTAACGCTTGCCTGTTCTGGTCCGTGTTTTAACACGTACCACGTGTGTATCTTTTTGAATAAAAGTTTTATTAATTTTTCAGAAAATAATATCTTTAAATAATTTTATTTTTCCAGTTTTACTGTTATGAAATAGTGGGATAGTTTCAAAACTGTCCCTGCGGTTTTTAATTTATTCTTTTGCCCTTTTTATTCTAGTATAAATAGAGAGTTAATTTCCTCGCACAGAAAAAAAAAACAATATCTTTTGAAAGCACTTTCTTAAAAATTGATTTTATTGTGATTTTCCTGATAAAAGCAACTCTAATCGAGTTTCATCTTCCTTATTTAGATGTACGAATTCATTTCTTAAATAATGAATTTATGACTGCAGAATAAATTTTTAATTTCTTAATTTATTATTTATTTTCCAGTGATGCTAACAAATTTGTTTCGGAGTAACTTATTTTCCAACATATATTATATATAAATAGAAACTAAGAAGAAAACCCTACGAGCTTCTATATTTTGACCATGCAATACGCAAAATACAGAAATAGAACAAGCCAAAGGCAAGGTATATATATTTTCAGATGACTTGACGACGTAGCTCTTCTTGACTAATAAAGGTGCCATGGAACCCATAAGGAACCCTACTAGGCAACCTTATAGCAGCCACTTGTTCCATGCTCGAACCTTTCACTATCACCATCTCCGACATTTCCTTCTTCTCATCTCTCAACAATCCCATTATATATCCTTCATCTTCATCACCGTTTCTGTTACACGTTTGTTTTTTGTCGGGCACAAAAAATGGTTCACCCCCATAACGCCATGTTCCGTACATGAACTTGGTGACTTTACCTGTCTGCAAATCTACTTTTGCTATGCCCGAACACTTTGGCCATGGATCCGCTATTGCCAAATACACGAACCGGGTCTTTTGACCCAGGTATTGTCCATTCACTTGACCCGCTTCCAGGTTCATTCCTGATACAATTACCCTTTGTGTTGACTGTCTTGTTCTTAAGTTCATTCGGATTTCGGATAGTTCACTTCGGAACGTGTCTTTTGATTCGTTGAAAATGGAATCGGGCGGGTTCATGCTGGACCCGATTACTACTATGATTTTATCACCGGTGTCGGATATTTCTTCCCATGCATTCCATAAATGGAAACAGAAACAATTCGGTACGTTGATCCATTGGATCCCCGACCCGACAACATCGTTTTGTTGCAAGACACCGAATCGGGATGTCTTGTTTTTGTTGTATACAACGGGTGATCCGCCCCGAATCATTTCGGATAACTTGAATACCATTTGGTGATCCGGGATTACTACGAAATTCTCGGTTATGGCAAAGTCGTGAATCATTGTTGCCTGGTCGATGTCCACGTGCAAGTCACGTGACTTCCTTCCGAATTTATCGAACCTGAAGTATTTCAAGTAAGGTTTCTTTAGAACGTTGTAATTCAGGGTGTGCAAATCACCTGTGACTGGGTCTAGTTTTGGGTGAGCGATCAACGGGCAATCGATTTGATCATTGAAGTTGAACCGTCCAATCGTCTCAAGATCGGCGTCGCCGGTGATTTTAACGTGATAAGGAAGATCATCTTCGGACATGGCTAACAGTCTACCATTGAAATAAACAAGCCCTGCATTTGCTACACCCGTGCCGTGTGAACCGTCAACTAAGCCTAAACCGGCTCGAGCCATGTACAGACCGAGTCTAGCTAAACCCAAGTGTCCATGCAGCTCACCAATTGGTTTGGGGAACATGCACCGACCGAACCGGGCTTCTTGAACCAATCGGCTGGTTCGAGTATACCTGCAACAATAACTAGCTTTATTTCCAAGCCCCAAGCTAATGGCATGGATCATCCCATCACCGTCAAACAAATGGTGCCCACCTGAGGGTGCGAACATAGGGTTTGCACCGTTTCGGACGTATACGCCGCGTAAGCAAGCTGGAATCCGACCGACCACTTCCAACCCGTGATGGACCGGACACTCTTCAACCGGTGCAAAGTTCCCAGAAATTTGAACCGCCGGGTCAACCATTTTAGGCAACACATGATTTTTTTCAAGTCGCATGATCACGGAGGTCTCAATTTTGTCCAAAGCCACCGCCGCTAGCTTTTGAAACCGGTTTAAATGAACCGGATAGTTCGGGTGTTGTGGAACCAAGACATTACTACGTTCTCGTTGGACCATAGGTTCAACAACCTCGGGATGCGGAGGTGATCTTGACGGCGCCGGCGGTGATAGCAATGGTAACTGATTTCGAGGAACGGTTTTCTTGGCGGGATTGACGATAAACTTGGATGTAAATAATGGGGATTGGGTTTGAAGGAGAGATTGATGTTTGGGGGTAAAGAAGTGAAGTGAGGGTTGCATGGTGGAAGGGAAGATCATGGAAAAGAAATAGATTAGTGAGGTTAGTTTAGGTTATATGGGGTGGAGTGGAAGGGTAGGGTTTATATAAAGCGCAAAAAGTACAGTGTTTTGACATTAATTTTTCAGCTAAATCTGGGTGATAGTGGGTAGAGGAAAAGACACGTCAGAGATGAGTTTTAACTTTTGAGGAGAGTGTATTTTTGTTTAATTATAAGTGGAGTAGAAAGTTCTAATAGTAACACAATTATCGCAATTCGAGCTCAAGCTACACTTAAGTCGGTGAGCGTCTTAATCATCAGGTTAACACACGAGACTTTTATTTTTTACATATTATTCTTATACCATATTATTAATATCTCAATAAACTTTCTAGATAAAATACATGAATTTAGATCCAATGCCTAATTTGATATATGAATTTTAATTTAGTGTAATTATGTACATAAAATATGATTTGTAATTCATATATATATATATATATATAACTTTTATTTTAAATTAATTGTACACATTTAAATAAATATATACATTTATCTTTTATATTGGATTTAATATAATGATTTGTGTATATAATATATCAATGTAAAATTGTGCTAATTTGATAATAATGTTAGTGGTTTGTAAAAATTGAATTAAATCAATATATTATATATAAAATAACATAAAATAGAAATTTTTGTATAACATTGCATATTGAATTAAACCTCATGTATAATTTTGATATTTATCTTGAAAATTTCTTTTGAGTAATATATATTTTGATACTTGAATTCAATTTATTAATTCCAATTGGTACTTATAAATTTTCCTTTTACCAGTTAACTACTTCAACTTTAATTCTCATATACAAGCTACCTCAAAGTGTCACTTCGTTTTAAATTTTATGATTAGACCACATGTTGCTGAAATTTTTAAAAAGTTACATTTTGAGGTAATTTATATAATAGAATTAAAGTTGAGTTATTTAATTAAACTATGGAAATCAAAATTATTAATTTGAATTAAGAAGTCAAATTATATTCACCTTAATAAAAAATTATGGTTCATCAATGTGGTTTTGGTAGTATTGACAAAAAAAAAAATGAGGTTCTAGGATATTGTTAGAATTACAATGAAATTATATCTATATATATATAGTTCGTAGCTTGTGAGGTTAAAAGCTATTTTTTATGGTAAAAGTTGATGGGTAAAATACTTTGAATTCTGCTGTTAAAATTATAGTAAAAAAATTGAAAAATAAAAAACAATAAAATAATGCTTTTGCCTTTAAAAATTGACTTTGGGAGATGTTATTATTATCTTTTTATCTCTAAGCTTTTGTTGTTTTAGATTTAATTTTTTTAATGTGTTATTAAGGTATTTTTCATGTTCATTTTATTAATTATTAAGATTAATTTTTGACTTTTTAATAATATTCAAGACGTAGTTTATTATTATATCCAAATTTTAACTATGACTTATAATTTTGACCGCAAGACTAAACTTTTATAAGGTATACTTTAACATAATTTTTATTTGTTGTAAGATATATGATTTAAGTTAATTAATTCACCCATGATTTAAACTAAAACTTGATTAAAACTATCAAGGAAGAAGAAAAAAAAATCAAAGCAAGCTTACAAAAAATGATAATTAGAGACGATAGAAGTGATGGGTCCTTGTATGAAACCTCCCAAATATTGTATTTAGGTTATATTTATTAAACCTCACGTGGATGAATGCACAGAAACGTGAACAAAATGGTGGTGCAATTAAAGCAGTGAAGTGGGTTGGTGGGCCACCTCCAATAAGTTGCCAACACCTACTGCCTCCAACATGGCTAACCCACGTGGCCCTTCTTCCTTATTAAACCCAAAAAGAAAAAGAATTCATCACTATTAAACCATTTATTTGTTTTCACTACCAAAAAAAAAAAAAAAAGAGAGAGAGAGAGAGAGAAATGAATTACTTTGAGTGGTAGAGCTTGTGACATCCCACGTATAAGTAAAAGAAAACACGTGTCTAAATTGAGGTTGGGGTACCCACGTGGATGAAAGACCATTGATTTGCCCTTTGTTTGGGTTTCTCCCTGTTATAGGGAACATTGGTTTGTTGCCTAATTTCAGGGACATTGGATTTAGGCCACTGGTCCCTCCATCTTCCGTTATTACAGTTTTTAGATGGCTTTTGATAGTAATATTAAATCCAAAGAGAATTTGTGTTTTAAGTATTAATGATATATTGGGTTATGTTTATAATATAATTTATAAATATCAATCCTCCAAACTATTAACCATGTAAATATGTAATCATTATTGATGTTGTGATTAACCTACTTTGATTTTATCATCATATTAAGCAAATAATAATATTACTTGTTGAATTACATTATATTTAAATACGTCTTTGTAATATTTTAGGTAATTTTTATGTGTAATTAATCCAACACACATTTATAATCATTTAGTTAACCCTATATTCATATCCAACATCGAATAACTTATTTCAACTTTTAAATACATAAAAGGACCTTCTCATTAATTCAAATAAAATACCATCATATTTACTCATAAATAGTTATGTAAACCCTTAAGCTCTCAACATCATTTGTATGAATCACCAACCAACAAAGGGTGTCTCTATGCCCTCCTCAAGACTAATGAAAAATCAATATCCCGAGAATACAATACTTGAGGATTTGAACCCCTCAACAAGTTTTAATACGTAAAACTAACCGATTCCTCAACACACATATTTCCATAAATATATTCTTTCGGAAATTGGAGGCAAGGGAGCAACATGAATGGTTCTAATGCAAATCGCAGCGAAGAGACCTCTAAATGAAGCATATATAAGGGCTTTGACAGGTGAAAAATGTTTTCGATGGGGGAGTTCATCATTTTCCAACTAAAACAAATTTAAAAACGTTTCAACAAAAACAACAACGAGTTGCATGCCAATGCCATGGCCCTATAACCTTACACTGCAGATTTCAAAGCCTGTCTGCTGCTCACTTCATTCTCTGTTGCTTAACCGTTGTACCACTCAAATCTGCAGGCAACAGACAAAATCATAACATCAAAACACAAATTTCACCAACGGTTCATCAATATGATCTCTTTGCGGACACCAGAACCAGAGGTAACTTCTTCAGCATTCAAATCAAGTTGAGGAATTAACATTAAGGTTTAAACAAGAAAAACCTATGTTTGCAAGCTACTTAGATTCGGCTCAAGAGAAAAAATACATCTAATGTCTCGATCATTGTCAAGTTGAACTTGAACTATTGAACAAGCTTAATCCAAGTACCTTAATGCTTGACTGGAGAAATACATAAAACCTAATCAAAATTTTCTTCTTCTAATTAATATTGAAAAATCTCAATAAGAACTTGAACTTAAGTTTTGAGATTAAGCAGAAATAATGAAGTTTAGAGTTGAGCATGAAAATCAAGCTCATTTTTTATCAGAAAAACAGACCTAAGTGAGCCATACTGAACGAGCTTGAGCTTTAAAACTTGACTAAACTAACTAGGCATGATAATGTCCAAGAAGTCTATTAAAAAGATGTTTACCTATCACAGATATATATTTGCTTAAGATTTTTTTTATTGTCATACAAAACAACTGATCTGCTGGTATGCTCACATTCAATTTATAGATGACTTGCAAACCGGGCATGATGTTTTCCGACTCAGCCATGGATCGATACACTGAAACATGAGAACAACGAGAAAAAAAATATTAAACTCATCAACATTCTCGTGTAAGCAACGTCAATGAAATCAATTGCAGACAGGAAAAATGAAGTGGCATCGCCAAGATAAAATGGCTTACATCCTTGTGAAATTTATGTAGACAAGGAAGATGGCGAATGGTTTCTCCATTTGCGGGGGTTTCAAGGCATATGGCACAAACTTCCTCAAAGTTATCAGTCTGCAGTGATAAAAAAATTCAAAACAATAATTCACAATTAAGATCAGGAGAGTGAAGCAAAAGCAATGGATAGTATATTTGCACTGATGAAGAAACAACTGAACGTCAAACCAGTATAATCTTTGTCATCGGTTTTATACTGGTCAAACTGGTTTTCTTCTGTTTCATTGAATCCTTGTTTCTTGGGATATGCCAGACCAAATGGGTTCATCGTTTCCCGATTGAACCAGTCTGACCGATCAGTCAGGCCTGGTTTTTTCATGACTAATTTGCAAGCATGTAGATGAGGGTATAAAAAAAAAATCTATATGGTGTCTTTTTTCACATGACCAAGAAATTTACCTGCACTTTGGAGAGTGGTAAACTGTTAATTTGGTGAAGAGATGCACCAGTATGTTGATGATTATTATCATCAAGGGTCAGAAACCTTTCATAATCGCCACTGCAAGAATATCAAAAGGAGACAAGATATAATAACTTCAAGTACCACTTGTAATCCAAAGATAGGAAATTGTAAATAGAACATGAAGCCACATAGAAATATGAAAAGCAGAAATAAAAAGGAAAAATTACAGATGGTAAACATTAAATATTTAAGTTAAAAGCTACAGGGATTATTAGTCATTCTCGACCTATACTAGATACTCCTACCAGCACAAATAACATGCCATTCCACAAATTTTCATCATCTTAATTTTTCTTCAATTAAAAACTGCAATATGATAAATATATGCTAGTTGTGAAATTAGGTGGTCTATCCATGACAATAAAGAAGCTTGGATGAAAAATATAAACAGTAGACTTTGATGTGTTGAAAAACTGATTGAAAAGGATAAATTGGGCATGTTAAAATCACCTTATAGAGAGGTTTGTGAACCATTTTAGGACGCTATAACCTAATTAATTTGTAAAATATACTAGGTTTGCTAATTACCACAAGTTTAGATAATATCAACCCAAGATGCATGATAAATGGTTGGTCTCTCTCAAAAATATATATATATAAATTAGCCAGGCTGTAACATTATCCAGAGCTGATCTTACCATAGTTGGCACCAATTCTGTTGTTGTGGACGCTGCAGTATTTTTAGTTGTTTCTAGTGGAGGTAGTTTTCGGTATGTGGTAGGGTTCTTGGAATAAAAGTTCTCTGTAGGATTTTATTTAGAAAAAATATTTTGGTAGGACTTTATTTAGTTTGATATGACTTTCCTTAATGAGTGTACAAACCCTACAAGAGATATGGGACTCTCTCTAACGAATCCTAAGGTTTCATGCTCCCTTTGATGAGTATGAATTATTAACCAAAATAGGTTGTTACAGAAATAGAAAAATAAAGGGAAGAAATTGATCATGAATTCCCTTTAATGAGTCTATAACGTGACTCTATTTGTGTATTAACATCTGTGTATAGTAACTGAACATTTCTGCATAAAGTGCAAACCCTCAAGATTGAAATTGCTTTTCACAGCCCAAGGGCCAAGACACTTGTAATTGCAACCAAAACATGGCCTCATTGTAACCTCTAAATAAATTGTCTATCAAATTGAAAGATGCAATCATATGGCAACACAGATCCAGTTAATAGAAGAAAAATCTTACTCGTTAAAATCATTGTGAACTCGGAAGATGTGACCAGCAATGTCATCATCATCTCCAATAGCAGCCTCCATGGCTTCCAATATATCAAGTCGCTGTATCAGAAAGCCCTAAATCAGTTTTTGTTGAAAGTAAAGAAATAATGGATAGGACAAAAAGGGGGGGAATTTTACCATATCCAAATCCATGTCCAAAGGAAAGTGAAAATTCCTTGTCCTAGATGGTACTGCTCGACGTTGATTCAAAACCCGATTCCTCAACCGCGGCACTCTAGCAGAACTAGAAAAACGAGCCCGTACTCCTCTCCAATTTGAAGAATTCTGAGAAGTCCGCAATGGAGACCGAGTACGCGACTGCCTTGTTGACCCTCTCTGCATAAGCAAAGAATAATGTTACAGAAGGAACTTACACAAATTCTAAAGGAAAGGGACTCCAGCAGAAGTAGGAGAACGAGCCCATACTCCTCTCCTATTTGAAGAATTCTGAGAAGTCCGCACTGAAGACTGAGTACGGGATTGCCGTGTTGGGCCTCTCTGCATTAGAAGCAAAGAATAATACATGAGGAACTTATACAAATTCAAAAGAAAAGCATCAAGTTCATATGGTTGAAGAGAGAATAAATACAATCAAGTACCAAAAAGAAAAATGATCCAAATAGGATTAGCCAATACATTTCTTTCATGTTAGAAAAGTAAAAACCTTGATTGAATATAGTACTATGTATCATGATAGTACTGTCTGATAAATACAAATATACATCCTACAATTAAAGGCCTTTCCACTGAATCAAATAGCATGAATGAAATATAGTTTCTCCTCTCTTCAGTGAGCAAGATTAGCACCAATCAAACAGTATAATTAAGGTCATTTGACCCAGCAACAGCAGGAAAGAGAGTACTCATAAAGTTGGACCTCTACCTTCTTTGATAACAACCAAAACAGTTAAAGCATCTAAATTCCGATTCAGTGAGGATGGTTCCTAAAGTTTTATGCAAGCTCTTTCATACTCTTTCGAATGAAATTATTTATTTCACATTAAATAGAGTTTCCATAGAGATAGAATAGTCAAAGAAGGGATATTGGCGTCAAAGTAAGTTAAAAACTTCTTGAAATTAAACCAACAACGAACACAGCATCAATATCATTCTGAGATCAGTAAAATATAATTTTCCATATTAAACTTGAAAAAGAAGAGCCTCTCAATTGAAAGAAAAAAGAGAAAAAAGATAGAGAGGGATGATGATAAAAACATCCTGTTAGCAATGTCAGGAAACAATAACTTTCAACATTAAACAAGAAACAAAGGGACAAACAGCTAAGCAGGAACCAACCAAAATGATTGGCATACACAAGAATAATGTGTTTATACTAAAATAGAAAAGATAACAAGATTAATTATCGATGTCAAAGAAAGAATTTTAATAATGCCAACAAGTGCTTGAGTCCTCCACATGCAAACAATTATTTGTGACACGTCAAAATGAAATTATTTATTTTAAGATAACCCCCGGATTATGCGTGAAGATTAGGCAGTAAAGGGAGACCAAGTGCAAACCAAATAATAGCATACATGTATCCTGCACATGCCCAAAGCTGAAAAGTATTGGTCACTCTAATAGGTTTACAATATTTGGTACTTGAATGGCCATATAAATAGAGACCTACTTCATCTAAAGTTTGTCTCACTAATTCCTTCAATTAGTAGTATCTCATCAAAGAGTCTTGATAAAGCTTATTACGTAGTCCCCTTTTTTGGGATATGGTAGCATGACACAGCTGTATAAAAGCTAGCTTGTCTAGATTTGCAGGTTGTGGGTTCTCATACCCCTTTTACAAAAACATTAAGGTATTTTTATCAGAGCTGCCAAGACTAAAAGCAAATATAGCACTCGGCTTCAAAACCTTTTTTGGTCCAATGACCAAGCTAGACCAGGCGGGTAGCCCTCCACACTTCCCATCGATGCTCTCTATCCCTCACAAACTCAGGATTTGGTTCCAAGTCTTCAGATACAACCAAATTTACCGCCTTAGCTAGCCGTACTAGATTTTGGAGACAACTAAAATACATGTGTTCACAAGCTAAAAAAAATTTCAAATCAAGCTCAGATCAGTTACCAATCAAATTCTGAATATACTCTCAAGCCTTTTAGTCACAATCAAATATGAAAAAAAAAAATTTAAATAATGAGGAACTACAAAACCCTTTACTTACCTCAAGGTTGTTGTATAACCCTGCTCATTTACCATGTGGAGGGGCAAAATCACTAAAACCAAGTCTCTTCTACTTTTAAGATCAGAGATCCGTGCCCCTTGTATGGCATGTTTCCAGTAGTTTAAACACAAATTTAGCAGCTATCTTATACCATTGTTCATAAAATATCTAATGATGCAGTCATTCATGACACTCTGAGGTAATCATCAACTAAAGAAAAAAAAATTGAAGTTTACTCACCTGCTGAGGCTCATGAATGCTACGATTAGAAGTACTTGGGAATGTATCTTCCTCCTGCTGAAGAGCCCTTGCAATGTTTTCATCAATCTGTAGAAAGATTCGTAAACATTTAAAAGTAGCTAATAGAAATAAACAAGTTATCATTGATTAGGGAGAAAGGTGTTAAATAAAAACAGAGCCAACCTCATTGTTGCCATATATTGAGACCTCATGATATAATTGTTCTTGGAGTTCACGGGCCAATATTTCATCTGCTTCAACTTGTCTTGCCCTAGCCTCTGATTCCTCGTCATTCACACAGTCTCCATGATTGGCATCCACATTTGCTCCTCTCATTTCAGATAACTCATCAAGATCCGAAACATTCAGATGGTGCCCAGTATTAATTCTAGATGACCCTAAACTAGATGATCCCCAAGATGAGCCAAGAAACACAATGTCTGTGTCATTAGGAATTACCCTAGAGCTTTCACCACTATTTCCTGAGGATAACACATGTTTCATTTGCCTTTTAGACAGCAGATTTTCTGCATGAGAAGGTTCACTTTTTTGGTTGAATTTTGAGAAGATCACAGGAGCTGTTTCAGTTGCATCACAATTTTCCAGACAACCAGATGGAATCCTGTTGCTTCCTCTACTAGCATCATTTCTTTTTACAACTTTATTTTCATTTTGTTGACTCACGTGGCATCCAACATTTTTAAATCTGCTGAAACGATGTGAAGCTGCATGCTCTGCATTCTTTGAACGGTTGTGTGCACTTCTCCAACCACCTTTTTCCTCAAAGCATTCATCTCTAATCGAATCACCATTAGTACCACTAGCTTCTCCATTGTTCACAGCACTGCAGCAGGTAAACCGCATGTTTTAGTCATACAGACCCTTCTAGTTTAGAATTAAGGAATAAACAGAAGTTAGTCTTCCACAATTATCTTGACATAAACATGAAGCTTTAAAAAATGCTATATTGTCCTTTTATCACAGGCTATTCAAAGCTTCTGGCAGAAATTGCAGCCATCTCTTTGGCAAACATTTAATACAGGAAATGAAACCAATAAACATAAAAAGAAAGCATCGTACAGACAATAGGCAAATAAATCTAATTGGTGAAGAACACAACTTAAAATTTTACCTGCCAGATAAACTAATACAATTGATATCCTGATCCATAGATACGCGAGGATGGGCAACACCTTTTCCTTTCCCATAATTATTATCTCCAGCAATTATCTCACTAATGTCTATACAAGGATTATTGCTAACCACATTCCCAAAATTTTGTTCAGAATTAAAGCTGTTTTGGGATTGTTCATTGAATTGTTTAGCCCTGATAGCTATATTCTGGGGAGAGATGCAGCCATTTCGAACCAATCTTCTTTTTGCAGTTGCTCTTGGTGGGACAACATTTTGATATGCAGGCAATTGCTTGTCCAATCTAAGAGTGGAACCACAAGAGAGATCTACCCCTTTTGCATGATCAGCAACTGAACCAACACCTTCAAATCCAATGTCATTTATTTTTTCTTTTCCCTTGCAGTTATTTCTGGATGTTGCAGAATTGCTTGAAGAATTATATATGTAAGAACCACCATTTCTTGGTACGTTGCCTTCATTTTTTCCTCCTGCTGAGCAATTTTCTGATCCACCTTGCGGAAATTCCATTTCAGGTTTATGCATATTCCGCCCAGTTAAATTTACCATAGCATGATCTTTTCCAAATCCAGATGATTTAGATGGCAACTTAGAGAAAGGAGCTTTTCCTTTATCCATGTATTGCTCCCTAATGGAATTCCTGCTTCTCTCCATTGTTGTTTTTCGGGATAGAGGAGCATTTTCTCGAGCTTTCTCCAGTGGGGATAAAACAATTGTGTTTTTTCGATGTTCAGTTTCATCAACCCCACCTGAAAGTTTTTGAGTGTGTCTATAACGTTTTCTGTTCTGCCCATTTTCAGCAACCACTCTATCTCTGCCCCTTAGCCTATCCAAAGATGCACTATTAGAACCTCCCACATGATCAGCTGCATATAAATTGCCAACACGATGACCTCCATGCTTTCTCCGTGAAGATAACCTATCAGGAGTGTCGGGTATGTCCACTAATGAATCAATGTCAATGTCCTCCATTTTCTGCGACAAATTAAACATAGAAATCAGGCCCTGACTTCACATGAAGCTTCAATTACAAAAGTATGATTTTCATGCAAAAAATTTCCTATCCAAAGGTGTTTAGCAACATTATACTCCAAATTAAATTATCAGCACCGGAAAACTCACTCTTTTATGACAATAATTTAAGGCAATGTAACCCCCAACCAAGCAAATTAACACCTTACTTCCCTAAATTTCTCTTTAGACCTTCCTTAGAATATTATTTAGCCCCTAAGCAACTGTGGTACTCAAACTCAAATGTGAGAATCATGTATGAGTATGAGTCCAACACAAGAGTTCTCAATTTTTTCCAAGTTTTTCAGTGTAATCGAAGGGTCCTTAGAGAGTCATATCCTCATATCCATATCAAGAAATGCACCAGACACAAATATTGAAAATAAGTAACTAAACGGAAAGGATGAGCCCAAACAACATAGAGAGAAAGTAGGTCATTAAAATTGTTTATGTTGACAAATAATGCAACAACAATAAATAAGAAACAGAAAGTAAAGAGTAAATGATCATAAAATATATCACTAATAGAAGGAAAACTTAACCATTTCCAATACAACTTTGAACACTCTAAACATCCACATACCAAGCAAAACTCACCCATGTGACGTTTATTATAAACTGAATAAAAAAAGAGCCAAAAAAGAATATCAAACTTGCTGGGTAAAAGATCGCAATGCCTAAAGCAACAACGAATTTCGACCTAGCAAAACGAAAATTCTCAATTATTATATCCAGGCAAAATGTTTCAAATAGTGGCTTTATTATTAGAAAATAAAAAATAAAAAATAAAAAACCTATATCAAATTCTAATCCCAATAATATACACTACTAATTCTCTAGAATTACCAGATACTAATAAAACAAAAAAAAAATCTATGTACAAACAGATAAAGTAATCATACCAAAAATCAAAATAAAAAATTATATATTTGTAGAATTGAGAGTAATAGCTTTTAAGTTTACATATTCAGCAAATAAATATAATAATAGATGATCAAAACGGCAAAAAGTGAATAAATAAATTGACATTAAAAATACAAAAAAAAATTAAGAAAAATCGTTACCGGATTTTATTTCCGCTTTTGGTGACGATAGGGATCGCGGAAAAGGAACGAAAATTCCAGGAAAAAAAGAAACAACTTTGAATACTTCAAATCCCTAAGGAGGCAATGCCATCAACTCATCTCAGACTCACCTTAAGCTTTTACGAATTTGGTTTTGTGTCTCTTCCAATTTCTTCAAGGTCGGCAATTCGGATAACCTGTTTCGGGTCGGATCTAGGTTTTCCTTCAAAAGTTGGGTTTCAAATGGACCGGGTTTAGTTATCAAACTGACCTCACAAACACCATTTATTAAACGAATTTTAATTGATGTACATATAGATTTTGAATAATTAATTGATGTATATTTATTTATATTGCAATAACGATAATTTACTCTTCCATTTTTATATTTTTTTATCAACTTTATTTTTTGGTTAAATTTTATTATTAATCTTTCAAAAATATTTAAATTATTTTAGAGAGAGTTTGGTTCACTGAATCTTATATTACATTCCGTAATAAGATTACAGAAATGTAATATTACGGATGGAATGTGAGATTATTTTATTTGATTTATTTAGCTAGAATGTAAGATTCAGGTGTTTGGTTGAGATGATATAAGATCACCTAAAAATACATTTTATTCAATTGTTTTTAGAATATGTTTTCTTCACAAGTTTAGTTCATTTAATATTTTTTTAGTCTCAAAATTCATAAAATTATGATAAAATTATTACAAATCTTAATTTTTAATACAATTTGTATATTGATAAGTAAATATATAGGGTTGAAATAAATTTATAAATCATAACTATAATAATTCATGAAAAAGTGATCGCAACACCAACCATAATTATATTTATAGCTATAATTGATTTATTAATAAATAATTTATTAAAGAGAATATAATGATTATAATTGTAATGCATGATATCTACTAGTTCACTATTAAGAAAGATAATTATTTTTAATTAACTTTAAATTTTATTTAAAAAAAAGTCTAAATTAAATAGAATAATAAAAACAAATGGTATTTTGTCCAATTTTTAAGATTACGCCCATAATTTAAGATTATTCAAGGAATGAGTCGTGATGATATTACACTCTATATTACGGGATGGCCACAACATGAGTTTATGAGATGAACGGAATGTTTAATCCAATCACCGTAATCTCATTTCGGAATGTAACATTACGGGTTGTAATGTTACATTTGTCGAATCAAAAGCCCCTTAAATTTGTAATGATTCAACATGATAATCCACGTATATTTCATACTATCATGAAATTATTTTATCTCATATTTCATGTCAACAAATAAATTTAAAATTATAAAAAGAAAATCGAACTTGAGAAAAATAGCAAATTTATAAAAATTCAAAAAACTAATATGAAGTATAGTAAGACCTTAACTGCAGCTTCCTTATGCAATTAACTATGTGTACGATTATTTGATTTATAATTTTTTTTTGTCAATTCAGCGACTAAATTAATGATATTTTACTAACAAGTCATTTTATAATAGAGATGTTCATGGGTTAAGTCAAGTTCTAATAAAATTTTTGGACTATTTGATAGGTTCAAGTTTGCCCTGTCTTAAAAAATGTGCTTAAAATTTTGCTCAAGCCCAAACTAGATAAAAATTCTAAAATCAGGGTTCGGTTCGATCTGTCCCACCCGTGTTAAAATTTTTATATAAAAAATTAAAAAATACAATACATCAAAAACACAAAAAACATTAAAATAAATGTTTCTCAATAAATTGGAAATAAATAAAAAAAATTATACTTAAATAACACTAAGATAAGTGCAACTTAACAAACAAATGCCTCTAAAATAGTAGTAAATTAACAATGAAATAACAGTTATATAATATCCAAATAATAATAATAAAATAATAGTAACAGTGGAATGATAGCAAAACAGTGGCACAACAACAATTTTTTTTTCTAAATTCAGGCCGAGCTAGGTTTGAGCCAAAATAATTTTACTCGAGGCCGGACTCACTTTCTAAACAAATTGTTTAAACTCATTTTCGAACTTATATTTTTATTCAAATCCTTCAATTTTCAAGGAGCATTCGGATTGAGTAACCAATTTACTTTATAATAGTAAGAACTAATTGTTTTTGCTGGAGCGATGGACAAATTTAGGATATGTGTAAATTATTGGGTGAATTCCTCATCAATTAAATATATATTTTTCTATTGATTATTATGTTTGACATTTTCCCTACTATAATTATAAAAGAAAAGCAAATAGAGTTCTTATTTAAAAAATATATAATCTGGGTTAAATTATAAATTTAAAATCGAAAATGTTTGTGAATGAATTTACTCTAAATATTTGTATTTTTAATATTGAATTTAAATATTTTGATTAAAATATTATTTTAATATTTTAACGACTCAATTAATTTGTTTTAAAATTAAAAAACACGGGTAATAATTTATAAATGTCTCATAGATAACCTTATATAATAAAAAATAGAAGTGTTTACGTAATATTAATAAAATCTATATTTATTTAAATTTAACTTGATTTAAAATTTAAAATTTTAATTAATTTTATTCATATTCGTATAAAAATTAAAATTTCGAATCTTAAATCAAAATTTAAACTTGAAGAGAGAGCGTGGAATTGATGTAGTTAGTATAAATGAAGATAGGCCGAAAGCGGTGGTACCCTACGCTTGGGGCCGTTGGCATTCCCTAAATGGGAATAGCAGTGGCCCTCCATGCAGTTGGGAGGTGGAGGCAATTTGGAAGTATTTGAAAGGCTATACCTAAAATCATTATTATTTAACCTCCCGTAATTCGGCACTTTCTGAATCAATTAACCCTTTGTAAACAAATAAAATTAATTATTTTCCTGCTAACCAATCATTTAATTCCATCTTTAATTTTTATTTATTATAGTTTTCGAAACAAGAAATAATAACATACAAATATGGTAACAAGAAAGCAAAGTTCTCCTTTCCTGGTTCACATGCAATTTTCCTTTGACTCTTCTTGTTCTTATCCTCCTTAAAAAGGTAAAAATTAATAAAATAAATTTAAAAGACAAACCCTTTAAGAAGCCTAAAATTCCAATCTCTTCCACAAAAATGAAAAATCCCAATTTCAAAAACATCACCTTTTCTTTAACTTTGGGTACTTCTCCTTTTCAGTTATTTTGACTCTCTTGGTTTTAGAAAAGCTTCATTTTTGTTGTTGGGTTTTCTTGATAGGTGGGGTTTTGTTTACTTTCTTGTGTAGTTATTCTTTACTTTGATTCTTTGCCCATCATTTTTTTCCTTAACTCTTTTTACCAGATTCACCACCTGTTTTTTTTTTAAATTATTATTATTTTTTGTTTGAAACACTCGCGTGCATGTTCTTCGGTTTGTCTGATCTGGATTGGATCACAAGGTTCTTTCCTTTTTTTTTCTTTTTTTTTTTTTATACTCTGAAGAGTAGTAAGAGAGAAAGAGAAATGGAGGTGTTTTTGATAGGGTTGAGTGCTTGAAAATATCTTCCTTCTTTTTTGGGAAGCATTGTTTGGTTGCTCAGAAAAAAAAGGTAGAAAGAAAGAAGCAGGTGAGAATCTTTTGGATCTCTATTACGTGTCCTCCGCAATGATTCTTTTTGTTTATCGTAGTTATGATAACTGTCCAACACTGCATTTACGATGGAATTTGATTTGGGTTTGATTGGTTTTTGGCTGAAATTACGATTTACTGTTCGTTCTAGTGAAAAAAAAGTTGTGAATTGTTTTTTTACTCTTTTAATTTTTGTGTGAATCTGTTGGTTTGTAGGGTGTATTGGTGTACTTATGTGCTTCCATTGTTAGGGGACTTTGAGTTGAAATTGAGTGTTCTAATGTTGACTGATTGAAATTGGGTATTAATTGGAAGCTTAATCTTGGGGATATGGCGGGTATTGATGTTTCTAAGTATGCACATAGTGCTGTGCACAAGGCTGTTGCTACAAAGGATTATGCTGATCTTAAGAGGATACTTGCGGAGCTCCCACATCTTGGGAACCCGACTGAGATTCAAACTGAAGCAGCCTCATTGGCCGAGGAAGAGAAGGTTGATGCGATCTCTGCCGTGATTGATCGGCGCGATGCTCCTAACAGGGATACTCCTCTTCACTTAGCTGTTAAGCTTGGTGATGAAACTGCAACCGAAATGCTTATGGGTGCTGGTGCTGATTGGAGTTTGCAAAATGAACAAGGATGGAGTGCACTCCAAGAAGCGATTTGTAATCGGGAAGAAGCTCTTGCTATGATTATTGTTCGGCATTACCCGCCATTGGCATGGGCAAAATGGTGTAGGAGGTTGCCTCGCTTGGTGGGAACTATGCGAAGGATGAGAGACTTTTACATGGAAATCACATTCCATTTTGAGAGTTCCGTGATACCTTTCATTTCCAGGATTGCTCCTTCGGATACATATAAGATTTGGAAGAGGGGTGCAAATCTGAGAGCTGATATGACTTTGGCTGGATTTGACGGATTCAGAATTCAACGTTCAGATCAGAGTATTCTTTTCCTTGGTGATGGTTCCGAGGACGGGAAGGTTCCTCCTGGATCACTATGTATGATCTCTCATAAGGATAGAGAGGTGATAAATGCTTTCGATGGTGCTGGTTCTCTAGCAACTGATGAAGAGGTTCGACAAGAAGTGGCTGCAATGTCTCAAACTAATATATTCAGGCCTGGTATAGATGTGACACAGGCAGTTCTTTTGCCACAAGTAACATGGAGGAGACAAGAGAAAACAGAAATGGTGGGTGCTTGGAAGGCTAAGGTGTACGATATGCACAATGTTGTTGTTAGCATCAAATCTAGGAGGGTGCCTGGTGCCATGACTGATGATGAGTTCTTTGCAGCTTCCAATGGAAATGAAACAGAAAGTGAGGAGCTTGATGAGATCTTGACAGAAGATGAAAGGAGACAACTTGAAGTTGCTCTTAAGTTGGATTCTTCAGAAATATCCAATGAGAACGGGGATGGCATTATTGGACATCGCCATAGTTGTTATGAGTCCAGGGAAATCCCTATCGAGGAGACCAATGGTTATAAAAGTGTAGAGACTAAGCAGGAGAAGAAAGGATGGTTTGGTGGATGGAGGAAACGGGAGCCAAAGCATGAAGCGCAGAGGAAGATTGTGCCACCTAGAAGTTCTCTTTCTGTAGATGAGAAGGTGAGCGACTTGCTTGGAGACTCTCCATCTGGGAATCAGATAAAACCTGGTAGGCATTCTGTGGAGATTGTGGCAAGGGATGATCATCGGAGGACAAGAGATTCGCAAACAACTTCCACTAGTTCAGAAAGTGGTAATCGGCGCAAGGAGATTGGTCGGGAGAATGAGTATAAGAAAGGGTTGAGGCCTGTTCTTTGGCTTTCTCCAAACTTCCCGCTGCAAACTGAAGAACTCCTGCCATTGCTAGACATTCTTGCAAATAAAGTCAAGGCAATTCGTCGGTTAAGGGAACTGCTCACTACAAAGCTTCCAGCTGGAACCTTCCCTGTCAAGGTATGTTCCTTTTATAAACTTTATGTGCCTTTTGCTTTAACATTATTTGCCTTTATTGTTCGGATTTGTGTTCATTCTAATAATGCACATTTCTTGATGACAGTATATATTTTTATATATTGTTTTCTCTAATGATCGGCTGGTCTCGCTCCTAGATAATCATGGGAAGGCATTTCCCTACAGAGAGATGTGGTTTTCAAAATATAGTTTTTTTTTTAATGTCAGAGTGGTCACCTAGACAATTGTATATGATTTTCTGCTTGATACTTTGAGGCTTGCTGATTACTCGAAATTTGTGCTCCATTAGATAAAGCTGTTAGTGAGTTATTGGGAGAAATAGATGCTTTTCTAATTTGAGATGTTAGAATCCATTTAATCTTACACAATTAGAACCCACATTGGGCTTATACTTGACTTTAGTAGAGTTTAAGACTAGGATTTTGGCATCTTTGTGCCTGGTATAAGATCCAGTTCTTCCCTTCATCTATTGATGGAGATATGGATACATTCTTTTGTTTCAATGGTGTCAATGTACCGAACTCATTCCTCAGTTTTGGGGCTCTCTGCAAAAGATAAAAGAGAAAAAATAGGAACGGTGGCTAAGCAAAAAGAATGCCACTCATTGCCATCGTTATCCAGTAATGATCTGGAAGTCCAAGAAAATAACCTGTATCAAACAAAAAGGACATGTAGTTGGTTTTGTTTACGTAGCAACATCTCTTAAGGATTTTGAAGCTCCTATTTTTATGTTTTCTTCCAACTAAAAGTTACATATCATTGAAAGCTTTGACATGTTTTGCAATCTATTCCAAGTTTGACATCTAGTGATTGAGGTATAGGAGGGATTCGTCCATATAGGTTTCCTGAAATGGAAATCATATGTTCATGGGATTGCCCTTTGCTGTAGGCTCGACATTTGCAGTCCGTTTTTGTCTATGCTGTTACATTCTATTCCTATACATTTTTCCTGGCATTTAAAAGCGGCAGTGTCTTATTTGGTGTTAATTCCAGAAACTTTGTTTTGTCTAGATTTCCTAGTTGTTTCGATTTTAAGTCAAATACTCTGTCTGATTGATGGTGTGCTTGGTTTCTAACATGATTGTAGCTCATATATATATGTATGTATTTATATGAATTAGGACACTACAAAGTACTCCTAGAGTAGGAGTTAGACTAGTTTTATGGAAAAGTTTTTGATGATTAGTCTTGTGGTAGAAAATATTTAATTTGGAAGTTATTTATTGGTATTTTGAAAAGATCATTTGCATTATAAGAGTGGAGTATCCTCAAAACATGCTAATCACCTACATTACTCGAACGTGAGGGGTGCGTTTTGAATTTATTCCATATATTTAGAGGGTTATATTCTTGTTCTCATGTTCGAATGTGTGCTGGTGATAGGTGTCAATGTAGTTGTTTTGGCTCAGCGCTAAACGAAATGCATGAACATGGTTTATGTTGTCTCATCAATTACATTATTTTAGCATTGTACTAAGAAATGCTCATTGTTGCACTTAGGTTGCAATCCCTGTGGTTCCAACAATCAGGGTATTGGTTTCTTTCACCAAGTTTGAAGAACTACAGCCAGTGGACGAGTTCTCTACACCCCCTTCAAGCCCCGGTGTTGGGCAAGAAAGCCCTGCGGTGATACATGTGACAGGTTCGTCCTGGTTTCAATGGATAAAGGCACCGTATCATCGGCCGAGCTCATCCAGTCATAGCCACAACAAGATAGAAAATCTTCAAGATCCATTTGCAATACCCCAAGATTATACATGGATCACAGCTGAAGCAAAGAAAAAGAAGATGCAAGAGAAGAGCAAATCAAAGAAAGGTAAGAGTCAGAACCATTTGAAGTGAGACTGAGAAGAGCAGATAACTGAATAGGAATTAGTTTTTCATTAAACCTAAAAAAAAAAAAAAAGTGTTTCAATTAAGGAATGAAAAAGAACAAAAAAAATAGAATGTGATTCTTACATTTTACACACAGCATTTGGTTGGCATTTTGGTGGTGGTCTTTGGATTTACTGATTTACATCATTACTTGTGAAGCGACTTACCTGTTGAATACTGACAGAAATGGCAGCAGAGGTTTATTATATATATTCTGGATATCAGGATTTTATTGATCCTGTAAGTCGTTTTTATTCTTGAAAATCGGGTTTTAGGTTGGGTTTAGTTTTACAAAAGTCTATAATATTAAAACATTATAGTAAATTTTGGATTATTTTATAATATATTTATATGAAAATGTAAAATTGTAAATATAATATCATAGGGTTGTGAACATAGAACATTGGAGATTAAGAAGTACTAAACTCTTCATCAATCATCATGCATAAGCCACTATTATTGTTCTAAGTTCAATATTTTTATCAGCGTTATTGTGGGCTTATTAACTACCAAGGCTTTGTTTGTGTTTTTCAATTTTCTTCCTATTTGTCTATGCGAGCTTACCAAGATCATCTTAATATAATTTAAATTTTTATTAATTAAGCTAAATAATTTAATTTAATGTAATATATTCTTTAATATAATTTTGAAAAATAAATAAAAATATTCAAAATTAATTTGAAAAATAAAAAACTTGAACTAACCAATATGCACCTATATTATCAGTAATAAAATTGAACCATACATTATTGATATTATTTTTATTTTAAAATCAATATGTATCACCAATACAATAACATGGACGAACATGGTTAAATGTCCCTATTTGACTATATATTTAGAATGTGGCTTATATTATATTCTTTTGAGATGATTTTCCTAAACTGAGTGGAATCTAAGGCAAAGTAAGGTTCTTTCATGTTTAACTGTTCCAAGTTCTAATTATGATGAAAAGCATGGGAATTTTATTATATGCTGTCTTGTGGATAATTTTGCCATCCAAGTGTGTTGTGTGAAAGACATGTTAATTAGTTTAATATTAATTTTCTTTACAAAAAAGTAAAGTGAGATAACAAACAATTCAAATCAATTTTAAAGCATCTTAGCCATGATGCTTTTTTCCTTTTGTTGCTGTAGAGGCGTGTGCATTTATGCCATGATTCTGGTAATGACCAAAGTTTTCAATTAACTTTGCCTTTTCGGGGTCCTACACGCTTAAAGATCTGCAAACTCCATGATAATGTCAAGTTACCCATTACCACCTTGCTTGGAGTGTCAATAAGTTCGAGGTTTTTAATTAAAATTTTGTAGATGAAAAAAAGAAACAACATAAGGAGAGCTTATAACTTCCCGTCTAGGAGATTGACTTGGTTTGACTTTAGATTTAGTTAAAGCCCAATATGACTAAAAGACACAGGAAAATTCTGAGAAAATTTTAATTTCACATGCATTTGGTCAAGATCATAAGGAAATTTAATGGTTGATTGAAGATTTTTTATGCAAAGAAATGAATTTTTTTGAAAGAAATTATCATTTTTTTGGTAGGTAACGATTCTCTCGTATGATTTTGAACACAATTCATGATTATGTTCATTATGAAAGCGCGTAAAAATTATTTAGTAACACATGTTTTAGAATTAAAAAAATTGAATATGGAAAATGAATATAACATTTCTTTAGAGAATAATATCTCTTATTAAATCCGCGTATATGTTAAATGAACTTGAATACAAAAGTTTTTAAAAATGAAACATTAAAATCACACAACATGCACCTAAAAAGCAAAGGAGGAAACATACTCACCAGTTGTGCAACAATTATGACCAATATTTGGTTTTGTTGTGCTTTGAGGGTAGGGCATAAGGGAACACTCAAAATTTAACAACCCCCACACCCCCCCCCCCCAAAAAAAAAAAAAACTAGAGAAGGGGGTGGGGGACCCTCTTCCTCTTCTCCCCATGCTTCAGATTTATAGACATTGATTGCACAATGAAGACACTTTGTTAATGTGGGCATTAATTAAGCATCAAACATCATTTCTTTCATGCATTCCTTCCTTAATTAACAATTAACAAACACTTTGGATCATTGTTAACTCCAATGCATCATACATATACATCTATTATATGAACTAATTGAATTATACATTGAGGTGTGGAGAAATTGGACTTCGATTCATTTGGCTAACAATGAATAGGCACTAAACAGTGCAAGATTCATGCATGTAAATCATGTATACAGTTTTCTCATCCAACATTATATCATAAAGATCATTGCTAAGATCATGTTGAAGGAGGACTTTTTTTACCTACAAGGGGAATGTTGCTTCATTGAATGACACAAACGCAAGACCTCCTAACCCCTTCCAGCTCCCCATCATCTGACACACTTTCACAATAGAAAACCATGTCAGAAATATATTGAAATTGGTTGATTTACTCATCATATTACAAGCAAAGTGAAATTTATAGTAAACTAGCTTGGGATTCATCAAACACAAGTATCTTAAATAACAAGGCCTTTTACCTTGGCTCAAACTCTCGAACATCAGCAATATCTTTTCCATGAGCATCTGGCCAACTTACTTTCCTCCTTTCAGTCTTCATTAACTCACCCTCTCCATCATTATCATCTGCTGCTGCTGTAGTTGTTTTCTTCAGATTACTCTTGAGAGTTGGGTTTGGTTCAATGTGGGAGCCATTAGTCCCACCGCCATTGCTGATCTTGTCGATGCTTAACTGTAATTCATCATGATTGTTATTACTACCTGCTGCTTCTTCCATGACCCCATCTTTAATGTTCTTTCCCAAACTAGACCTCTTCTTGATGTTGCTACTGCTGCTGCTTCTATTGCTAATAATCTCTTCTTCTTTGCTACTCGAATTCCTCGACGGTACATAGCAAGAGCAGACTAAAGCAGTGCACCGGTTCTGCGCCGACGCCGCCAGGAGTGCAAGCCCTAATCCCAACCAAGCTTGTGTATATATTTGCTTCTTACTTGTTGATCACCATGAAAACCCTAAACCCTAAATGTTAGCCGGCCCGAGCGAGCTTATACACATATGTATTTGCTTCTTTCTTATTGATCATACCACGTGAGACCATGAAAACCGTGGTTGGTTTCTTATGTCTCTTTGATCTAAGAATACCAAATAAGAATGGTGAAGGAGCAACTTAAGCTATAAATATAGAAGGCATACATATGATGTATTAGTGTAACTTTGCTTTACATAGAAGATAGTGGGATAGGAATAACAAGATGTGGCCGATTTTTTTTATTTTTTTTATAATTTTAATTTAAGATTTTTTTTCTTTGGTAGGTGTAGAGAATGTGATAGTCGAAATTTGAACTCTAGAACTTAATTTATTAATATAAAACCTAAACTACTTGAATTTTGAATGATTATAGAGTTAATTTTTTTATAAAATATTTTCCACAAAATTATTCATTACTCATTTTTCTTTTACCTTTGAATCTATAAGTAAATTCATTAATCATTCATTCATTTTACACATACAAAATATATTGATAGTTAAACATAATAATTAAATAATTTTCTATCCATTTAAATTTTTGATAGGGTTAAATTATAGGGTTTAAATTTGACAATTATTTTTGTATTAAGACCTGAATTTTTTTTTGGTTGAAGTTAACTCTTGCACTTGGAAATTGTTCCCGTACATTGAATCTCAATTTTTTTTTTGTCCAAGTTGCTCCTTAAATTTGATAATTGTTCCTGTATTAGAGTCTATTTTTTTCAAGTTGGTCTCTGATATTTCATTGAAAACGTTAAAGCTCATGCCTCAATATAGAAACAATTAACAATTTCAGGACTCGATATAAGAACAATTGCTTAGTTTAAACTTTAATATGAGAACAATTACTAAATTAAAAGACAAACTTAACCCAAAAAAATTAAACCCAATGCAATAATTATTACCAAATTTAGATCCTTTAATCTTTTTGAAATAATCGATTATACAATTTTATTGAAAGAAAAACAGGTGCAATTATGTTATGATATAACAGCTCTCCCCACTTGTTTTCTTTTGCTTTTTGCCATCAGCACTCATTAGTGAGGTGAAAATGGGGTGAAGAGAAAAAAAGAAGAAAGAAAGATAGGAGTAGTCATCACTCCCACACCCAACCTTTTGACTGTTTGTGTGGGGTGGAATATGTATTCATTGTTTCGTTGTTAGTTTAAGTTTGAAATAGGCATCTAATCTTTCATTCTATATATATATATATATATATATATATATATTTGCTTTCTCGTTTTGTATTTTTGCTTTATTCATGGCACGAGAGCCTGCAATCAATAAGTAGTAAAGCGATAAAATAATTAATAGTTTTAAGAACATTATTATAGAAAGAACAAAAAAGCAGCAAGGACATGATTGTATTACAGGGTTTGTTCACAATCCCTCTATTCGTTTCTTCTATAGAGTTTAGGTGCCTGTTTTCAGACCTTAGGAAATTGCAACACCAAGGCACCGTCCACTGGAAGCAATAGTTTAGTGAGAGATGGTCGGATTAGGAGGTTTGATTGATGTGTTTATAAACTCTTTATCTTTTTAATTAATTTATTTGTATATAAAAAGGTTTGTTTGAATACATCCACGATGTATAAATTTATGCATTTTTAATAAATCAAATTATTAATAAATAATAGTAAGGTGAACTTGATTAGGTAATTAGAGTTTTTTTTATTAAAATAAAGTTATATAATGTTTTTTTATATATTTTTCTTAAATTATTTATTACACATAAAAATATTCATCTCCTATACAATTATCTTAGATAGGGGCATTCAAGTAAATTTCATCACCTCTTTCTCCTCAACAAAAGGATTCTTTGGCTAAAGATAGGAAAGATTAGATTATAGAAAACTCCTCTTTCCTAAGCCCCCTCTCTACTCTTCATACTTAACGGCTCCAACCAACCAATGCCTCTCAGTTCACCAAATGAACTACTTATAACGACTATTTCTCACTTTGTGTATTAATAATTAATGTGGTAAATGTGAATCAATCAGATAACTCTCAAAGATAAATTTCACATAACTTAAAGTATTATGTGACGAACTTTGTTGATAAACATAGTAATAATCAACTTTTTTAAACATACCCTGACAAAAGATATGATTATATTATACATAATTATTGGTGTTTTTTCAAGTTTCTCGTGGATAAATTTCGCACGACCTAAAATATTGTATAATAAACCTTTCCAATAAGTGTTCATGGTAACCACAAACTTTTTCAAGCATACCTTGACAAAAGGTAAAATTATATTATTAAAAATAATTGATGTTTTTCCCCAAATTTCATAGGGATAAACATTGCTTAACATACTTTGTTGGGAACAGCTCACAGTTAGTCTTGCTAGTAATTGTTTACGGTCGGACTTGGTCTTTTCAAGCACACCCTAGCAAAATGTATAATCAATATATTAAAAATTTATCAACATTTTTCTCAAGTTTCATAAGGATAAATATTACACAAATAGCTCTCTAAGTATTGAGCATACATCTTCTCAAGCTTACACTTTCTTAAGTACAACTTTCTAAATTTTGAGTTTACACCTTCTCAAGTACAAAAATTTAAATTTACACCTTCTCAAATATAATTCTTACGTTTCGAACTTACACCTCCTCAAATACAACTCATTGTTTTGAGTTTATATATTCTCAAATACAACTCACTAAATTATAAGTTTTCACCATATTTAGTACAAGTTATTTTTCCAGACATTTAATGTTTTGAGCTCGCACCTCTTCAAGTACAATTCCTTTATCAAACACTTAGCGCAAAACCTTCACATTGCCTTTTCAAGAACATTGAACCTTCATGAATATGTAACCTCTCTAAGCACACCCAAATTTTTATATAAAAACTTTTTAGCTTTTATAAACAATATATATATATTTCACACACAATTCAAGATCTTAATAAGGTAAAAAGATCACAACTAAAGCTCCAAGACCCGGCCCAGGAAAATCGGAACGGTCGGCCCGTTAAACAGTAACGAATTGTTGGGTCTAGAAGGCTGGCTTTTTAACACTTTCCATATCGTACTTGGGAGAGGGAGATTTGAGCTAAGCAGCGAGTCGGGAGGGAGACAAGAGTCGAGTCGAGTCGAGTGAAGCTAATCACTGTTTCAATCGAACTTTCAAATCTTTTGAAGCCAAACCTAATCCATCAGGTCGGTTCTTGAATCATCATTTTCAATTCCGTGTTAAAGGGAGACAAGTTCACAGCAGCATTTCAACAATGAACAGGTGCGAATTCCTTTCTGGTACCTTTTCTTTTCGTGAATTAAGATATTTTTCAGTGCTTATTTAGCTTTTAATGAAGGATTATCTGCTATAATAATAGGATTTTTGCAACAAAAGCTGGCTCAAATGTTTATAGATTGAGAATTCCTTGGAGGCCATTTTCAAATGATGCTGCCCCACTATTATCTAGCCAAAATGCTGGAAACCCTGAAAAAGTAATTTTTTTTTAAATTTTTTTGTTTGATTATATCTGCTTCCTGTAGTTTCTGGTTTTATTTCATGTTTTATTGGTATTTTGAATTTAAATATAGCTAATTGTTCTTTTGATAGTTCTTATAGGTTTTTTCCCCTTTTAATTTGTTTTATAATTAGTTATATAAATTGGTGTAAAATATTGGATTAAGTTTTTTTTTTTTTTTTTTAACATTTTAGGGGAGTGAAGCTAAACAATATGACATTGCAATTGTTGGAGGTGGCATGGTTGGCCTGGCCCTCGCTTGTTCCTTAGGTAGCTAAATTATTTGTATTTGCCCGTCTTCTTATTTTGTGCAATTTATATTGTGCTATAGATATGGTTCATCAATTCTGCAAATGTGTAAGCATTCATCCATAGGCATCACGATTGTGATAACACATAGATGCTACTGACACTTGTAAACATGTATAATTAGAACTTGTAATCTTACAGAGCATGTTATTGAGATGATGAAATGTTTTAGTTTTTGTACTATCTTGTTAATTTGCAGCTAGTAGACCATTAACAAGACACTTGAATGTTGCCATCATCGATAGCAATCCGGCTTTGGGGAGAAAACACTTCATTAAGAAAGAAGACCTCCCTGACCCAAGGGTCAGTACAATTACGCCTGCGACTATATCTTTCTTTAAAGGTAACAAACAGACTGTATTAGACAACTTTAATCCTTATGTTGTTGTGACCATTTTGGGAAAATCAAGAAATAGTTGTATGCTAGTATCTTCAAAATATTGAAAAATGTAATTTAAAGTAGAAAGTTAGATATTGGTTGTGTTTTAGTAAAAAACTATAAGATTATGATGTTAGCCATGAGTTTTTTAAATGAAAGCTGATTGTTTTAGGACTATCACTATTATCTTTAGACCCTCCATCTGTAAGGTAAGCATGCTAGAAAGGGAAAATGTTTGCCTAATTGATTATTAAGCATTGCTTTGACTAGTTGATATTTTCCCTTGATTTCCCATTCTTGTTTGTCATGTTTATTCTGCTCTCAGTAACAGTGGTAGCATTTATTGCAGATATTGGTGCTTGGCAATTTGTTGAGCAGCATCGACATGCCTACTTTGATAAGATGCAGGTGCTGGCTGTTATATTTGCTCTTTTGCAGATGATGTCTTTTTTGTTATGGCCATCTTATTCAATGTCTTTGTTGAAATAAGAACTGTGTCCTATTTCCTTGGACATTGTTGATTTTAAATGGCACCTAGAATGTATTCAATTAAAAAAAATTGCTAACAGATTCATTATACCTATTATAGGTTTGGGACTATACTGGTTTAAGTTATGCAAAATACAATGCTAGGGATGCAGACAAAGAAGTACTCGGGTAAGTGCCTGCTTTAAACCAAAGAGGCAGTTATTATTATCTTTACATGCTAATGCCTATGTGCTGGTTATTGATACAACATTAGGTGCGTTGTGGAAAATAAGGTGCTACTTAGTTCTCTGCTGTCATGTGTGCAGGTATTGATTTGTCATAAAACCTTTAGCTTAATTATTCTCACTTGAAGTCTTTTTTCTTATCATTTATCCTTTGAACAGTTATTTGGCCCTCATATTTCTGCTTCAATGACAAAAAATTGTCCACTTTATATTGAATTTTTTGTAGGACATTCCCACTAATAATATTGTAATAATATTGTCATGTTTTACGTTCACAATTGAACCTAGGTAAATTAAATATTTTCAGGAAACAGATTTGCCGAAGAAAATATACCCATCAAGATTGAATTCAATGTCTATACTACCAAATTCTTCATCCTCGGAAGTTGACAGCACATTATCGATGACAGCATTGTTTACTCACGGGCTTTTAGCAAAGTTAGAACTGGAGGATGGGAATAGTCTATACGCAAAGTTGGTGGTAATTGAACTTGCACCTGTATGAGTTATATTGCTCGTTTTGAATATAATAGGATGTCTTGAGATATTTCAGATGACATTTTTCATTTATAAAATTGGTGCAAGTTACATGAGATTTATCTCAGGTAGGAGCAGATGGGGGCAAATCACGAGTTAGAGAGTTAGCAGGATTCAGAACAACGGGATGGAACTACTCACAGAATGCCATCATATGTACAGTTGAACATGATGTAGAAAACCATTGTGCCTGGCAGAGGTTTCTACCTTCTGGTCCGCTTGCTCTTCTGCCAATAGGTGATAAGTTTAGCAATATCGTTTGGACTATGAGCCCGAAAGAGTCATCAGAGTTTAAATCAATAACCGAAGATAACTTTCTGAAAGCTGTAAATCATGCTCTGGATTATGGTTATGGTCCTCATCCTACACCAAGCATATTGGGTAGTTCAGACTTATTTTCTTGGCTCAAAGGAGGTATCTCCAAGTCTGCTAATGATTGCTTTGAAATCCCACCAAATGTAGTCAAATTGGCCTCTGAAAGAATGGCTTTCCCATTATCCTTAAGGCATGCCAACGACTATGCGTCAAAGCGCGTTGCTCTAATTGGAGATGCAGCTCACACTGTACATCCTTTGGCAGGCCAAGGAGTTAATTTGGGTTTTGGAGATGCATCTACTCTTGCCAGTGTCATTTCTGAGGGCATTGCAGTAGGAGCGGACATCGGAGAGGTACGTATAAAACAAACCATTGCCTCTTTCTTTCAAGAAAGAATCGTGGATCCTTAAATTGTGGTGTTTTAAACTGTTTCAGGTATCACTACTGAAGAAATACGAAGCGGATCGAAAACCAGCGAATGTAATGATGATGGCAGTACTGGATGGTTTTCAAAAGGCATACTCAGTTGATTTTGGTCCATTAAACATTTTAAGAGCTGCTGCATTTCATGGGGCTCACCATATTTCACCACTTAAAAAGAGCATCATCTCGTATGCCTCGGGGGAGATGAGATTGCCACTATTTGCCTAAAGAAGACCTTCATCAAAATAATCACTGATAAATTAGGTTTAAAGTGTTTTATTATTATTATTATTGCATCATTACCTTGTACAGGAGTGAATTGTTTTCAGCAAAGCTTTTACGAATAATTGTAAAATTTAACTTCGATATGAGACGAATTACATTAAACAGCTCAGTTATTGAACAAGTAGTATTCAAATATATTTTGATTTAAGTAGTTTTTGCAAAAATATAAATTTTCATTATTTTCAATTTGTATTAAAGAATTATAAGATGAACTTGATTTTGTTTGTTAGATAAAACGAGTTTAATGGGGCCAATCGAACTGTTCGATTTTTGTATTGAAATGTTAAAAAGATGAAAGCAGACGGCGCTTTCCGTGGTGCTTACTTTATTCTTTGATTATGTTGGTGGTGGTTTGATCCCCTACTCATGAATGCGAGTCATATTTTATGACTAATTATTTACTTTTTTGATACTCTTTAATTTCGTTCAAAATAAAATTTTTTATTCTATGATTAGTTATTTACCTTTTTTGAGTCATATTTTATAATTAATTGTTTATTTTTTTATACTCCTTAATTTCGATTAAAATAAATTCTTTTATTTGTCGATAAAAAGTAAAATTAATATAAAAGTAAATCTATAATTTACCTCCCATAAATTAATAAAATTTTAATAAATTAATATAAGAATAAAATTATAATATAATGCTTTAAAATTTTATAATTCAATTTTAACCATTGACTTTGTCCTAGATTGAAACCCGACTGACTTATTGATGTGTAATTTATGTTCATTAAAAATAAAAATTGTGTTCAGCTGTGATTTATTTAAAAACCATGTGAATTCGTATTCCTTAGTTTAAATAAAATAAACATGGTATCATTTAACAATAACTTGAAACAAACAAAGATGAATGATTACAGCATAAATAAATGCGATATACTATAGTCAAATCGCATTTTAAACAATGTATTAAATTAGCTATAAACGTGCTTTGCTGGACTCCAATTCATTTAAGAAATGAAAATAAACATCTTGACAAACAGAAATTATACTGTTCATGAACCATGTCTCATTAAGAAAGGATGAAACCAAACATATGAAACTTGAAATAGGATTCGTATTTGACATTAAGGTGAACCAGGGCCTCATACAAATATCCATACAACAAAATTTTGGGTATATATGTTGCTGTATTCCATATCTAAATGTCAAAGACATATAAATTGTTATATATTGCATTTTATATAATATCAAGATCTGCTATACAAGCATATACACAATTGAAGAGGGTAGTTACGTTAAAAATGCTTACAAAAATGTATCCCGGATTAAACGTGCTAACACGCGAGACGATAACCGGCTAATCAACTCAGGAAGAACCCTGGCTGATATGCCTGGCAACACTGGAAGCAATTCCTGGATAACCTGAGCAACATTTACACCCTGTTGATGTTTAACAAAATGAAACGCAATTAATGAGAGATGAAGAATGTATAATAATCGCTAAAAGAGACATAAGTTTGTTCGTAACTGGTTTCGATTTGTTAAAACTGCAAACTTTGGAGTACCTGACTTGACGATGTTGATATTGAACTTCCCGCTGTTAAGAATTCGAGAATTTTTTGGACATTATTCAGTATAACTCTGTCTTCCTCGGTTATTGAAGGCAAAAGTCCTGCTGGTTTGAAGGGTCCAACTGTTGGAACCAAGCTAAACACTGGGGCAGCATTTCTTACTCCCAACACTGACATTATTTGAACCAACTGTTCCCTGCTAAGTGCATCAATGCCCTTCACAATCTGCTTAGCAAACCCAGAAACATTAGTTCGATATTTAAGCAACCTCACACCAAAATGTCATAAAGAATTGATGCTCAAAAGGTAAAGCAATTATATAACCGAAGACCAAAAGAGAAACAAGAAGGAACTAGGTAAAGTAACACAAGCGTGCAACTTTCTCAAAGAAAATGATTATAACCAAACATTTTCTTTCCCTTCTGAATATAAGATCAGAAATTACCTCATCAAGAAGAAATTCTCGGAAAAAATTTCCCTTCTCAGACAGTAGAAATCCTAAGGCTGCTCTTGTTTGAACAGGTTGCTTTGATTGAGATTCACTTGGTAGAAATCTAGGGAAGGAAATATCTGCTTGCCTTTGTAGAAGACCTAGTTCAGCCATATCCCCATTCAAATTCTCCCCACCTCCACTTTTTGCTGCAGTTATGAAATTCTCAAAGGCTTGCATCACATCAATGAATCTTTCAGCATCAAAAACACCTGATTTCCCGTATATTGTATAACGCAGAGCATTCCTTAGCCGCGGGGATTCATCAGTGAGCAGTCTCTGACAATAGAAAATAATACAAGGAAATGGTAAACGTTATGATCAGAAAAACATTGACCACTTAGGAAGACAAAGCACAACAGCAATGATACAAATGTTTGTGCACTCTTTCATCTTGATCCTATACTTTCGTGATTGGTTAGCCACATGGATCCTTAGACAACCTTAAGAATTGTACTTAATAACATTGATTTGTTACATCAAAAGAAACATGGTATCCTTGAAGCACTATTCGGCTATCATAATTTAATAAAAAAAACACTAATGAATTCTCACCAAAAAAAAAAAAACTAATGAATCAAGGAATTAACTGTTTAGTCATCAGAAATTCAAAATAACAATAGTCAGTGCATATTTCACATTATCCTTACACTTATAAATCAATTTATTTTCAAAATAGAATTAGCAAAAACAGAATATTCATACCTGTGCAATATAAGGATAGGCCTCATCCACGATAGCAAAATCAGGATTCCCCACTAAAGCTATTCCTTCCAACACCCCAATTGCCCTAATTATAAGAGCAAAATAAGGAGGTATCCTAAATGGATAATCAAATGTTATCTGCGCCAAATCTGATGCCAGGTCCTGAAAGTTGATGTTTTTTGCACCCCCACCCTCAAGTGCTTGATCAAAAACCTTTGCCAGAACGGGCAAGATTGGCTCTAAATTAACCCCCTCAGGAATGAAATCAAGTTTAACAAAATCCTTAACTATTTCTGGATAGTCCCGGTGGATAAGATGAGCAATTGCTTCAATCATTCCATACTTCTGGTCATCAGTTAATTTTGTCACGAGACCTGTTACAACATAAGTAAACTTTAAACTCTATAAAAATAAAGCCTAGATCAATAAGGTATTATCATAGTAAAAATTTAGCATTTATAACCATAATCAACATGATATCAATAGTTTGCAAAGAGAAATACTAGACAATTATTGGAGGACAACCACATATCAATCTCTCACCAATGAAGTAACTCAATCTATGTGATGCCATTAAACATGTTGACAAAAAATCTTTAAGCATAAATTCTTACCAAAGTCGAGTATGGCTAGCTTTCCATCAGGAGTACGGATCAAATTCCCAGGATGTGGGTCCGCATGGAAAAACCCGGTATCAAGCAACTGAAATCAAAATGGGTAAGCTACACAGATTAGATAATAAACTTAGGAGTTTCTGTGATGTAGAACACTGAAATTTATACCACTGTTTAGTAGCAACTATAAGTACACAAACAACTGATAAGTGCAGAAAGGAAGATGAAGACATATTTGAGTAATGGTTATTGTTGCTAATGCAGAAACAACGCCAATACTAACATTTATGAGACAAAGACAACTACCCTTGCCGTTTGATAATCAGCTTCAGGACATTCAAACAGAAAAGGAAAGTTAAAACCAGCCTTCTTTTTCATATATTTATATAGATATATATACACACACACGAGAGGTTCCTTCTCTTATCTCAATATAACTAGCTAAACGAAAGTGAATATTAGAACTACAATTAGAGTTCAACAAGTTCCTAAATGTACAGGATAGGATTAAACGTCTAAGGAATTGGCTAGTGTTTTTGAAATTAAAGCAGGAATAAATAACAATACTACCACTCTGAGAAAATGAAACTGTTGCCACCATCTCTCGCATTTATCCTCCTTATCATCAATAAGTTGAAGCATCAATGTTTGACAGGCTAAGGCAACAAATCCAATTTTAAAGCTAATTAACCAAAAAAAAGTGAGAAATAAGTAACATAGATGCACCCAGGAAAGACTGACATGAAAACCAAGTTTCTTACTTGACCCATGTGTCCCCTAGACATAAACTAGGATGACAAGAATAACGTAGTATATTACCTGCTTTAGGTAGCATATCACACCAACATTGACCAATTCACCAACATCACTTTCTGTACTTTGTGATAGCTTCTCTCCTTCGATCCACTCTGTAGTAAGAACCTTCCTTGATGTGTATTTCTGATAAGTCCTTGGTATAACAACCTGAAAACAAAAATAGTCAACCTATTGATTTCACTAAATATTCTTAAGAAACTAACTAAAAAGAACAACTTGAAGAAATAACTTCTTTTAGTCAGAATTACATAATCAGACTAGTTTCTCCAAAATCAGGAGCCACTTCAGCAGACATTAGAAAGTAATGTGTTCAAAAAAATACCATACGAACCTGTGGAAGGTCCTTACGCATCATTTCAGAAAAGAGTTGTCCATTTTCGCCCTCGTTAATATAATCTAGCTCCTCAAAGAATCGTGCAGCCCATTCATCAACCAATCCAACCACATCTATGGAGATCTGGAATGGTAAGGGAAAGCAAGCAATGCATGGAAAAGTGTCAATATTACAGCTACAGAATATAGAGGCCTCTTTATAAGAAGGAAAAAGTTTGGAAAAAAGCTAAACATAAACAGATACATTATATACCTGAGGAAACTTTCGGAGCACCAAACCCAAGTTTCTTATGATGAACAAATCAACAGTCACTGTCTCAAGAACAAAAGGCCTCTGCACTTTGACAGCAACCAGATCTCCATTCTCTTTCAAGCGTCCTTTATATACTTGTCCAAGAGATGCTGTCCATAGGTATCCACACATTGTTTCAAGTATTTATAGTTGGAATAGCACGTAAACACTAGTAAAATTATCTCTATAAAATAAATAAAAAAGTACGTATATATGTACACATGCGACATATATTCAAGATGAGATTACCAGCAGCTATTGGCGAAGAGGAAAGTTCAGAGTAGATTTCTTGCCATGGCTGACCAAGTTCCTCTTCAATAAGAGCCATTGCTATGTCATCTGGAAATGAAGGAACCTTTGCATATGAGCAAAGAAAAGTCAGTTATAATAATAGACTTATCATACCCCCCTTAAAGAAGTATAAAAAATATACTAATGCTAACCAGCAATATCCAAGTTACGGAATGTTGTCAGCATTTTTGGAGGAAAAAATAACCTTTCGAATTAAAATCCCTATCATGTGATAATTGAGAGACATTTCAATTTCCTAAAATCCATTGGTCTGCAAACTGATATGGTATTGGAACAAAGAACAAACAAATAAATAAATAAATTGCATCTCACATTTGAATTCTATCAAAAAGGGTAGACAATATGGGTGCAACAAGTCTGCCATCTAGTAGAGGTATTTCTGAGATTGAAGACTATAGAGGAGTTCATCCCAAGACAACAATATCTAAAAACAGTCATCAGAACTAAGTGGTGGACTTGTTATCACATTATCCATCTCACCTATAATTGGTCTAAATGTAAGAACTAAAACTCTCTACTCCTAATAAGTTATTTTTTTGGAAAATGTTTGAGCCATAGAAGAAGAAGAAGAAAAGAACTGATTCAATATGAAGAAATGCCAAAGTGATAATTCTACCTTATCACAAAGCTTTTGCAGCTCCATCATGGCAACAGGAGAAAGTATATCTGGTCGAATGCTCAATGCTTGCCCAAGCTTTATATACGCAGGGCCCAAAGAGGTGACAATTTCCCTTAATTCAATAGCTCTAGCCACTTCATTCTGTTAATAAAACAGAAACAAATTTGAACATGAAAATTTATGCGTGCATTTAGATGCTAACAAACACACACAAACAGCAAGGGAAGCTTAAAAACTTTAACGAAAGGTAGAATCATTTATAAAAATAATGTCACTTAGTAGGATATTTAGAAATTAGAAGCTAACAGGAAAAGAAGGTGATAGAGAATTGTGTGTTCACCTCTTTGACCTTCTTGTTTACCACATCCATAGCCAAGCGTGAGAGGAAACCCCCAGCAACAGATAGTAACTGTATGATACGAGTTGCAACAGCACGAGGCCGTTTCCCCCAGTATGCTGAGATGCTAGCCGGATCATATGCCAAAGGTAAGAACTCACTGCTTTCATCAACCTATGTAACAAGAAAATGATTTATGCTTGACCAGCCAAAATTTAGGCATAGCAAAATAAAGGAATGGTGATAGAGAATTGTGTGTTCACCAACAGCACGAGGCCGTTTCCCCCAGTATGCTGAGATGCTAGCCGGATCATATGCCAAAGGTAAGAACTCACTGCTTTCATCAACCTATGTAACAAGAAAATGATTTATGCTTGACCAGCCAAAAATTTAGGCATAGCAAAATAAAGGAATGGCAGACTAACTAGAAATTGCAAGCCCATTAAATGGTGTCAGCTATAGCATCACTAAACCAGCCCTAATGGCATTAAACTTTTCAAAAGCTTTCAAAATATTTCACTTTCCGAACATGAAATGAGTTGTCCCCTGTACTAAAACATCAAGCTCAGAGAATAAAAGTAGATTAGAAGTCTAGAATTCAAACATGACAGATATATGCTACAATAACTGTATTTTTACCTCAACCAACCGAAGCTGAATGTTGTCATCAGCAAACTGTGAATCCCGTAAATTTTGGCCACGAAGTCCTCTCATTAGTATAGCCAAATCTTCATTTTCTTCCATTTGTGCTCTCACTCTTTTTATTTCCTGTGAAACGTCTCCCATCCTCTGGTAGCTCAATTATCACCAAAGCAAATAAATAAAAGAACACTAAAACATTGACCAAAAGCAAAATCAGCAATTCAAGAAATTAAAAGTTTTATACTCATTAGTAATTAATATATAACATAAACTCTTCCGTGTGCATAATTCAGTAAAAAACCAAATGAACCGACCGATCAAATTAATTTGAGCTAAATTAACTAATATGGATTATGGTATAAACTTTTTAAAAATTTTGGTTATCACTTAATTTGAATAGAAATTTAAAAAAATAACAAAATTGTCCAAAAAAATATATAAAACGTTATATTTATAATCTTTATTAGATTTATGAAGTTTTATATGTAGAAGTTTTAACTTATTATAAATGTGCTTTTGTAGGGATTCATGTTTAACTGATAAATATGTATTAGATTATTATACTTACTAAAAAGAATTAAAATGTAATTTTAATTCACTGATGGTAGAGTTGGATTAATTATCAAAATAATTGTGGTTGACTACCGCTAAACTTTTTATAATTCGGGCGGATTATTCGTAATAGAAAGTAACAATTCAATTAATTCGATTAACGATGTTTTCGACTGAACAGACAGACCAATAGTTACACAATGGTATTCGCAATAAATAAATAAATAATACTTAATTTTTCTTTTCATTTTTTTTTGAACAGTTTCGTTTCATTTTTCATTGACTGTCTCAGCAACCAGACTAAAGTTTTGACCACATGAAATCAAATATCATTTCACCAAAAAAAAAAAAAAAACTATTTCCAACAAAAATAAGTATTGATTTTTTATTTTTTACCGTAGAAACTCCGTTCACAGACTTTTTAGATGAGGAGGACTTGGAGGAGCCATTGACGTTGTTGTTTGAAGGAGAGGACTGAGATGGAGTCTTACGAGTGGGTTTAGGGTCGGTTGCTACGGCGAGAACCGGTCTGGTTCGAGTACGAATAGACACTCTGTTAGAGCGCGGGGAAGAGAAACGGACGGGATCGATACCGCAATAGACGAGCCGCGGCGGCGCTGCTGCGTCCATGGCGGAATCGACGATGGAAACTTCTTTCTAGAGAGAGAAACACAACGAATTTTAGAGAGAGAGAGGAAGATAGTTCTGATTTCTGAATCTGAGGAATTGCGAGGGGCAAACAGAAAAAAGAATGCATTTTAACGATTTTTTTTTTTTTTTGGTGTTTAGGTGGAACGAATGAGGGCCTGGCCGTCGGAGGAACACGTGGCAAATGCTGGAGCAAGGAAAGGCCATTATTTAATATTTTTAAATATTATTATCTCTAAAATATTAACCGTTGGTTTCCCGCGGGCGAGTGCCTAGTGGTAGTGGGGTGGAATGTGTAAATCGTTTTCTCTTTTTGTTATTATTTAATGGCATAATAATTTTTGTGGCCTCCATCTTTATAAAAAATTTATTTTAGCCTTCTAATTAATTTTTCGTTTTTTTAATTTTTGAATTTATATTTTTGTCAAATTTACCCAAAATAGATGGAAAAGTTAATATTTGTTAACTTTGCTGATGTGGCATACATGTGAATTATTGCATGGATGACATGTCAGCATTTAATTATTTTTTAAAATTTAAAAATATTTAAAAATATATATTGTTAATAATTTTAAAAATAATTTTTATAATTTTTAAAAAATTTAAGTTTTAAAAATTAATTAAATACTGACTTGTTATCCACATTAATGTATGTGTACATCACATTAAGAAAATAAAAAAATGTTAACTTTTTCATCCATTTTATATAATTTAACCAAAAAAAATATAAGTTTAAAAGCTATAAAAAACAGAAAATTGAAAAGAAAACTAAAATAACTATTTTTGAAGTTGGAAGCGAAAAAAGTTATGTCTTAATTAGCAACATTTATATGCATTTAAATATTTTTTTTGAGCATAATATGCATTTAAATATTTATACTATTACTAAAAGGGTTAATTGATATATTAATATAGAGTAATGGTATTAGAACTGATCATGGGCTGGGTCGGGCTCAAACATAATTCTAGACTTATTTTCTAGGTTCGAGCTCGGCCAGGCCCGAAATATGAGCATAAAAATTGTCCAAACCTGGCCCAAAATAAAATTGCTAAGTCTGACCTTGACTCGGCCCGGCCCATATTAAAATTTTTGAACTTATTTTATTAAATAAAAAAATTTTAAAATATAATAAATGAAATACATTTAAAAACATAAACACAATTATTAAAACAAGAAACAAATAAAAATGATACTAAAAACAATTCTTAAAACAATAAGCAAATTGAAAGTGACAGTGAAATTAGAAAAGTAACGTTAAAAATTTAAAATGATTAAAAATAAAATAAAATATTTATTATATAATTCGGGCAAGGCCCCGAGTAATAAAATCTTGCCCGAGGCCCTACTTGTTTTCTAAACAGGCCTCGTTTTTTGTCCAAACCTATTTTTTGAGCTTATATTTTTGTCAGAACCCTCCCATCTTTCAGGCGTGCCTTCAGACCAGACCGGATGGCCCAGCTCATGATCAGGTTTAAATGGTATGCACATTGTACTATTAGTAAGAGAATTTGAGTTTAATTTTTGGAGAAAATATAATTAGAAAGGGCAAATACGAATTTTAAAACAAATAATTTTTAGGACAATACAATAGAAATGGAAGATTTATTTTTTTACATCAATTTTATATAAATATATTTTTTGAGGATATGTCATAATTTAATTAATTATTTTTGGATTAAATTTTTTAAAAGAAAATTGATAAATATTTTTAACTAAGTAATGTCTGTAATAAATAAATATTATTTTAAGGATATTTTATATTTTAATAAATCTAAAAAAAATACATTCACACGATAAGAGTATTGAAATCTAAAAATTAAAAAAAGATATTGATCATTATTATTTAACTGTTGTCATTTTAATCAAAACTGTAATTACTTTTATCTTAATTTAAAAGAAAATTTGTCACACGACATCGTATGCGTGTCCTAGTCTACTATAAAAAAATTAGAACAATAGATTAATAACTCTAAAAAACAAATAGTAAATTAGCAATGAGGTAAAACATTTTACGTATTTCTTTAATTTTTATATGATTATTTTAAAAAAAATTCATTCATCATTCATATTTTATTTACATGTTAAATGTTAAATGTTGGGAATATTTAAAAATGCTTAATTATTTACTTAATGAATAAAACTTTTAATCGTTATATTTAATTATTTAAAATTTAAAAAAATCAATTTCTTATAAAAAAAACACCAAGATTAATCAACTTAAATTCAAAAAGAAAAAACAATTAATGTGATATATTTACCTATTTAAATTTATTTTATTTATAATTTAAACTAATTTTTTATTTTAATTTCATACCCATTGTATATGCATTGTTATATTATTAATTTCAAACATTACCTTCCATATGTTATTTTTAAATACACACTTGTGTTATAAGTACGTGATTTACACACTCATATGAGTATGATAAGGTTTTTACTACTTATATTTAAACACTTCATTAAATTATTGTCACCATTAACCTGATCACCACTTCAATTATGAAAACTTACAAATCTAAAAATTAAACACGTATTATTTTAGTAAACCCAAAAATTATATTTTTAGTAAAAAGAAATAAAAATAAGTAACCTCGTAAAGAAGAGTTTGCATCATCGCCGTCCATGGGAATTAATAAAAAAAATATTTTTTAAATAAAAATCATACGTTTAATTTGTATTTTTAAATTTAATTTTAAAAAATTATTAATCACATTTTATTTTTTCAAAATATTATTTAAATTGTTTTTTATAAACACTTTTTGAAATTGATGTATATATATTTTGAATTAATATTTAATACATTAATAATATAATATATATTAATTTTACAAGTAATTTTAGAAAATTTTCATGTGAATTTTTTTAATATTTATTCTTTTAATATTTCATTTTACCCTTATAAAATAGTAGAACACTAGTGAATCCATTAATAGTGTTATGTATTTTTTTTTTTAATTTCCCTTTAAGCAATGAAAGTGCTACGTTTCATATTATTATTGGCTGAAAGGAAATTTGCTTAGTTTTTATCTCGACCACATATACTGAAGAGATTTTTGTCTTTGTCCTCCCACTGTTTTGGAATTTCCAGACCAAGCAAAATCAATTTTGACAATGACATTAACTTCATCTATTTATTTCATTTTTAATTAAATTGAATGGTTTCAAAATGAATAATATTTGATGTATTATGGGTGTATAAGTCTCGTGCATCGTTAATGAATAATAATATATCATTATTAAATTAAACAAAAAAATTAGAGGATCTATAAATAAATATTAATAATTTTATTTAAACATAATTAAACATTAATAGTGACTATTACAAATAAATATTTAAGATTTTAAGTTTAAGAATTTAGGGTCTAAGGTTTCGGGTTTTGATTTTAGAGTTTTAGCATTTACTTGTAATATATTTAATTTTTTAAACATAACTAAACATTAATAGTGACTATTATAAATAAACATTAATAACTTTTTAGTTTTAATATCATAGGTTTAAGGATTTAGGGTTTAAAATTTTGAGTTTAAAGTTTAGAGTTTTAGCATTGATTTATAATAGTCACTATTAATGTTTAATCATGTTTAAATAAAGTTATTAGTATTTATTTATAAGCCCTCCACTATTTCTTATTTAATTAAAAATAATAAATCATATTATTATTCACTAACAGTACATAAGACTTATTAAAGTTGTGTATTAATTTTATAAGACTTATAACTTAGTTTTAGTATCTTTTAAAAAAATATAATAATAATTTTGTTTTTGTTTTTCGGGTACATAAAAGAAGGTAAGAATTTTTTAAGTCTGTTCAAAAATTTAAATGCACAATCCAATAATTAAAAAAACACTTCGTAGATAATTATAGACATTTATATTCTTCTAAGCACGGTAATGCCTGAATCCACTGATACTTCTATGGATAAAGCCTTTACCACTTCAAGACTATCAGTCTGAGTCCGGAATTTTTTATAACCCTTGCTTAATAAAATAAGAACTCCATCAAGAACGCCCTAAAGTTCTGCTTTCAAAGGTAAGCATCTACCCAGATAATGATAGAACCCAAAAATCCAATTGCCATTTAGGTCTCTAATCACACCTCCTGCTGAGGTATTTCTTGAATCTCTAGCGACTGCTCCATCAGAAAAAAGGTGAACCCAATTATCAGCCAAGTGATGACGAACTCCAGAATTGGTTGCAGTAGATTTGGCTTCGGCTAAAAATGGTTCAAAATGTTGAGCCCAACTGAGAGAAGTTTTAATAATCTCATATGCCGTCCAATTAATGTTTTGGAAGATGAACAGATTCCTATTCTTCTAGAGTCTCCAAGCAACTATCCCAAAAATCCGCGACCAAGTGACTTCCTTATTCTGCAACTTATCATGACAACAAAGATTAGTGTGAAACCAAATTTGAAGGGAATCAGAAAAAACCTGGAAAACTTCTCTGTGGGAACAACGAGCCTCCAAACTTCCTTAGCCATTGAGCAATCGCAGAGAACATGCAAAATATCCTCAGTGTCATGCCCATAAAGAAGACACGCACTACTTTGTCCAAAACCTCTCCTAACTTGTTTAAAATTTGTAAGAAGCCTCTGTTTGGCTACAAGCCATAGAAAAAGACGAACTCTTTGAGGGCCTTGGTAATTCCAAACGGCCTTCCAGTCATCATCATTAGTATTCCAGGAGCTCTCTTTTATGGCCCAATAAGCACTTCGAATCGAAAAGGACCCTGAACCAAAACGAGGCCAGATAATCCTATCCACTCCCCCATCAGGATGAGGAAGGGGAATACTAGCTATGTGCTTAATTATGTCTTGAGGCAACCATAAACGGAGCAAATCCAGATTCCAAGTACCATCAGGGAGCACCCAAACTCTCAAAGAACACTCCAGATCAAGACTAGAGTGAGCCGAGACATAAGAAAAAAAAGGACCAACATTAGGAATCCAAGAATCTTTCCAACCACGAATTGTTGCACCGTCACCAATAGACCATATGAGATTCTCATGAAAAAGGGGCCACACCTTAGAAAGGGAACACCAAAGATGAGAACAATTACTCCTGCAAATGTTATCAGGAAGCTGATTCTTCCATCCATATTTCGAACGAAGAACACGAACCCATAAAGCATCTTTTTGAGAAATAAGATTAAACCCAATTTTCATAAGGAAAGGGTTATTCTGATCATGAAAATACTGAAACCCAAGTCCTCCACAAGATCTAGGTTGGCAGATGGAATTCCATCCAACCAAATCATTATATTTAAGCTTCTATATTGTTTGTTAGTAGAGATATAATTAAAGTTTGGTTCAAAATTAATATTATATTTAAGTTTACCATCGTCTCCCATAGTGCTAATGCTTCTCTAGAATAAAGTTCTATCACCCAAATAAAGGCCTATCACAGTTCCCTTGAAGGTTTATAGTGCTAATGCTTCTTTAGAATAATGTTCTAATCACCCAAATAAAAGCCTATCACAATTCCCTTAAAAGGTTTGAATTCAGGAGAGTTTTATAAGTGAACAATCTTTAGCCATTAGACCAATCAAGGGAGTTCATCCTTCCATAATAATACACTCTTGTTTTCATGATCGTTTTATATCCTTAATCTATCCGAAAATATTTTTTAAACTTAAAATTAGACATAGTATAGTTTTACTTTGAATTTAATTGAAAAGAAAATGTATAGTAGATGTCAAGCCCGTTTATAAACCAAATTTCATTTGGTACATTAGGTCTTACTTCGACTTTTTTTTTTTTTATAGTAGATGTCAAGCCCGTTTATAAACCAAATTTCATTTGGTACATTAGGTCTTACTTCGACTTTTTTTTTTTTTTCCGAGTATTTATATTTGACATATGAATACAAGGCATATAAAATCTTTAATTACATGAACAAATTTCAAATACAGACATTAAAACCTGGCTAAATTTAGTTGTTGATAAAATGATTTTGTTAGCTAAGTGGTCCTGTCAAGCAAAGAGCTAACCAAAAACACCCCAGTTGGGATGATTAAATTTTCTGCTTAATTTTCTTTATATATGACCATGTCTCTTTTTTAAGAAGTAATCATATTTTGGACAGAAACAAAGACATTATAAAACCCCTCACTTGTTTTTCACAAAACTAAATCATATTATTCAAGAATTTTAGTTGATCACTTCTAGAAATTTCCAAGTAGTTGTGATTGAATATGTGTAATACTATATGTATCAAACCACCAAATGGTTGAGAAGGTTCATTCATTGTTTCATATGAACAAGTCAAATCTGTTGATTCTTCTGGAAGTTGGATTTCCTTTGTTATTTTTTAGGATTAAACTAATTAGTATGGGAATACATACATAATAGGGCTTGTGCCACATTTTTCCTTTGCTTCTCATCAACTCCTAGTCTAGACAAAAAAACATGGAATTTGACAATGTTTGATTTGAAAAACTAAGAAGAATCTAAATGCTTTCTCATTAGGTTAAACGACTCAACCACCAAATAGAATTCGATTCATTTTTATAGTAGACAAAAAAGAAAAAGATTCTCACCAAACCATACCAATCGTTTCAAAGTGCCTTAAAACCCTTTCCATATCATAATCAGCAATTTAAGTGACCTACTTGTTCCCTAATAAATGATCCTCAAATATGTGACCTATATTTCTTCAACTCCTTCAATATGATGGATCAAATATAACAAGAACTAAAGAAAGATAGATCAATAACCGGTATAATGTATTTGAAAGATATTTGAAAGATCATATCCTGAGTATGCATTGAACATGAATGTCGAACATGGTAAGATCCATAAGAAAAAAAATAACAAGTCAAAACAACCAAGTCAATAACATTTCAAAAGAAAAAAGGGAGGGGGGGAAGGGATATGCAGGCATCCAAGTATTTCTCCATTACAACATGAGAGAAGAAATCCTTCAATGGAACTGTAACCTATACAATCAACCAAGATACAAAGTCTCCCTCTATCCTACTATATGGCAAGCGAAGGGAGAAATATGCGACCTAAAACAACAAAGTAAAACAAACCAATCTATCGAGACTCCAGTCAGCAAGGCAGCAAAAAGCAGAACAAGGGAAATCCAAGACAGCTTTTAACAATTGAAGCCATGGCAGACAGACAGCACAATGATAAGAATCAAGGCAATCAGGATACCCAAAACGATCAATTTTATCTTCATATTCTGAAGCCACATCTTTCTCCTCATCTTTGTTCCCTGCTGCCTAAAATCTTGGGCCTGTAATTCAATTTTAAATTAAATGCACCCTCCATCAGCATATGAGGTATAAAGAAACCATTCCATACAAAATATTTACAATAGAAACTTAGATTGAGAAAAATTATAATAATTTCTAGACTTGATAAGGAAACAACTTTACCAAAGCACAAAGCAGTCGTTTCAGTTACCCAAAAAATGTAGACTGAATAGGACTAACCTGTGAGCGAAGGTTCTCAGTTTTATCCACCAGCAACTCAATCTTCTCACCACGGTCAAGGACCTGGTCAAAGAAAAGTGTTACTAACAAAAAAGAACAACACACCACATGCAATATATCTAAAGTTTCATTCTGTTTTGTATGCCATGCCTGGCAAGTTGCAAGTACGAAAAGATGGCTACGCATCTTGCCATGTATTAACCCTCAAAACTACATGTGAACAGTGCTAGAGTTAGTAGCAGCCTATTACCTTCTCGATGTTTTCCATCATAACACCCTTGACTTCAGAAACCTGAGCCTTCACTTTTGCAAGTTTGCTGATTTCTTCAGGATGGTCCACACAGTACTGCATATGCTCCTTCAATTTGGACCTATTATGTATAAAGTGCTAAGCATGTTTCCAGAAAATAAAAATAAATAAATCTATGACAAGATACATAGAGAGCTAGATACCCAAATTCTCTATTCAGACTTTTGGCCGTAGCGGTTGCAGCCTTTCCTCCACCATATCTCTTGTTGAAGTCTTCCTTAACTCTTTCCAGAAATGCAATTGGAACTTGCCTGCCAGCAGATTCAACAGCAACTACACAATAGGCTGCAGCACCAAAAGCATTTCATAAACTGAGTATATGAAATATGAAATTAAGAAATTACAAGTTATTAAAAATTCATTGATGATTCTTTTCCTACTGAAGCGAAGTTCAACAAAATCATACCAGAAGTCAGCATGTAGAACTATAATTAAAACCATTTAGGAAAGGAAAGAATCCCTCCCTTCCTCTGAAATAAGGAAATTGATTATGCATGTAATCAACGGCTTCAAAATTAATATACACACTCTTGTTAGTACATTCACCCAAGTAGCAGCTAAAAGAAAGCAGCCAGCTGTAATGTATAAATGAGCACAACATGGATATGCCCCATCGACAGGTATGATTCTTTGGTTGAAAAGATGATCATGACAGCGGATACTAATTTTAAATGTCTTACAAGGAGTTCCATTTTTTTTCCTTGTTTGTTACCAGTTATCTCTTCGCAAGATCCCTTTGCTTCCCAGCATTTTTCTTTACTTTCTATATATTAAGCATTCATTTCGTACTACCAGCTTAGCACCCAGATGTAGAGCACATGCACATGCATTCATATAGATAAAATTAAACCTGCACCAGACCAGAACGCTTCTTGCAATTTGCAAATTATGCGAACCTATAAATGAGGTTACAATAACCAGATGATGTTTTAGACTCATCTAATTAATGCACCCACACCGTATATTACATTAATTTGCCTATCCAAAAAAAGGAAAATGGAAGACATCACCCTCTAAAGAAGAATATTACAACATCCGTCATTAACATGACAGTTCAGATTCTTAATCATGTTTCATACATCCAAACAAAACATCATTGCGTACCTAAACATTTATATAAGAACACATTATTATCCCCGAGTCACACCAAGAAAACCTTCTCTGTAAGGGTGAATAATGAATACATTTAATGGCTTCAAGTAATCTATCTTTGCTTCGTTTTATTTATTCACACTAGTTACACGAGTATATGCACATGTCGAAATGAGATAAAATCAAGGAAATCAACGTAAAAAGAAGTCGCAAAAATGAATCCATACATCTTTTTCCATACAATCAACAGCTTAAATTAAGTCCCTTCCCCCCTCTCTTCCCCTTGGTAAAACCAAACAGAACATAGTACAAAACTAAGAAATGAAAACAAATCCATGCAAAAAGACCTTGCAAATCAAAACTAAGCCTAGATCCAACACATGGCAATACCAATCAACACATAGAGAAAAGCCAAATCAAAACTAAACAACAAAAAGATCGCACGCTGATTATCTTATTTGAAATCATTAACCAAACAATCCGATTTTTAAAGAACAAAAAAAGTCAACTATCTTCAAAAAAAAAAAAGATCAAGATCGCAAATCGCAACCAAACAAAAAAATAAGTTTCTTACTGAATCCATCTTCAACGAGGTAATTGAAGGTATGGCCATCGCAGGTATAGGTGAACTTGTTGTTAGAAGCAGGGAGTTTCTGGAGACATTGAGCGGCGATACCGGTGAAATTACCGGTGAACTCGGTGTACTCGGCGAGTATCACAGTTCCGCGCGCCACGAAGCTGTAGATCAAAGACTGTTGCCCCATCTCTCAAAACCCTAACCCTCAAGCAAAGATTCAAATCCGCAAAGGTTGAAAAATCAGTGAGAGATGACTTCGGAGGGTCGATGGGATCCGAGAGGATATAGAAAAATGAAGAAATGCTGGATTTTATGCATAAATATATATACACACACGTAGGAAATTTGTTTGTACGTATTAAATCTAGGAATTTTGAATTTGATTACTGTCACGCGGTTTTTATTTTTTATTTTTAATTTTAAAAGGGTTAATATACTATTTTGGTACCTATATTTGGCTTTAATGTCCAATTTGGTACTTAAAATTTGTGTCTCAATTTGGTACCTGAGTTTGGCTTCATTGTTCAATTTGGTACCTAATTTTTTTCTAATTGTTACTTGAGTTGAGTTGTTCTTTGTCCCATACAAACAACTTAGTTTGACTTTAATGTTCAATTTTATACCTGAATTATTCTTTTATCCTAATTAAGTAACTATGTTTAGAGCAAATGTGTTAAATATTTAGTGGGCCACATAGTGTTGTTTAGTTTAAGTATCAAATTGAACATTGAAGTAAATTAGGACAAAAAAATTCAAATACCAAATTAAACATTAAAACCAAATATAAGTACCAAATGATATATTAGACCTTTTAAATTTCTTCCTTTTCATTATTTGTTCAAACAAACAGCTGTATCAGGATAATTTACATTTTATAAATAAAACAAAATAAATAGAAATATTTATAAATTTATATAAAATATTATATTAAAAGATTTATATGTAAAAAAAAACCTTTAAAAATGTACAAAAATAAATTAGGTCTCTATAGCCCCTCCCATTGACTAAAATAATCAATTAAACTGATCTATTAACGGAATATGTGATACCACGTCTATTGTTAAAATAAATTGACATGTCAATTAGATGATGGCATGTGACAACTTATGATTTAATCTAATATTTTCTCATAAAAATATTAAAAAAATTAGAAAAAAAACCATTAAAAGTAATTTTTTATAAAATTACTATATATTAAAAATATTAAAATTATATGCACTTATAAAAATAATTATGAAAATAATAAATACTTATTTATATCATAAAGAATATAAAATTTTAACATCAATTTTTTTTTTCTTTTTAAATGTCTTTTAATTGGTGGTCAATAAATGAAGAATAAATTTGAATTCAAGTAGAAATAAAAAAATAAAAGGCCAAGCTTAAACAAAGGGAGTGAAAATCTCTACACCATTCACTAAATAAAAGGAAATTAACACAAAAGCAAAAACCATAGTTTTAAACCATTCAACAAGTCAACACAGTTTCAACCCTTTAATTTCTTCAACCAAGAACTACAAATAAACATGGTTTAAAACGTTAATCCCAATTTTGAATCCAACATTAATAAACTTTTTTATTTAAAAAAAAAAGTGCATTTTGCACATTAGAACAAAATAAAAAATTGCTTTGTTTAGCTGGTTAAAAGCTAACCAAAGCAACTATCAACATCAACAATGGCGACATCCAAACCAAAGAAAACGAATACAGCCCAATCATCATCTCAGGGAGTAAAATTTGCTCGTAGGACAGCGAGTGGCCGGATTGTGAACTTATCCAGGGATGATGATGTGGATGTCACCGGCAATCAATCGGGCCAAAATGATTACATCAATTACACTGTGATGATGCCACCTACGCCTGATAACCAACCCTCTACGGATTCTCATGGTGGGGATGGGTCGAAAGAAGATAAAAGGATGTCGGTAATGAAGTCTGCAAATAATAAGTCAATGTTGTTAAGGAGCCAAACAGGGGATTTTGATCATAGTCGTTGGTTGTATGAGTCCAAAGCCAAGTATGGGATTGGGAATGCGTATTGGCAAGAGGATGATCAATTTGGAGTAGATGGTGGTGTATCAATGTCGGATTTTATGGATAAGCCATGGAAGCCATTGACGAGGAAGGTTCCGGTTAAGTCTGGCATTCTTAGTCCTTACAGGTTCTTGATATTGATACGTTTGGTGGTTCTTTTCTTTTTCCTTGCCTGGCGTTGGAGGAATCCCAACCCGGATGCAATGTGGCTATGGGGTATGTCATGTGTGTGCGAGTCATGGTTTGCGTTTTCTTGGCTATTAGACAGTCTTCCTAAGCTCAACCCTATTAATCGAGCCACTGACCTTGCTGTCCTCCATGAAAAGTTCGAACAGGTTTCTCCGTCAAACCCGACTGGTCGGTCGGACTTGCCGGGTGTAGATGTCTTTGTCTCTACGGCTGACCCTGAAAAGGAACCTCCCCTTGTCACTGCCAACACCATTTTATCCATCATGGCTGCTAATTATCCTGTGGAAAAACTCTCTGCCTATATTTCAGACGATGGTGGTGCCATTCTCACGTTTGAGGCCATGGCTGAGGCAATTCGTTTTGCCGAGGTGTGGGTGCCATTTTGTCGAAAACATGACATTGAACCTAGGAACCCAGACAGCTATTTTAACTTGAAAACCGATCCAACCAAGAACAAGAAACGGCCTGATTTTGTTAAGGACAGGCGTTGGATCAAAAGGGAGTATGATGAGTTCAAGGTAAGGATCAATGGTCTCCCTGAGACGATACGTAAAAGATGTGATATGTACAACTCTAGGGAGGCAATAAAGGAGAAAAGTCTTGCCAAAGAGAAGAACGGTGGCACACTGCCACCGGATTTCCAAGTGGAGAAGGCCACTTGGATGGCCGACGGCACCCACTGGCCTGGGACATGGCTCAATCCAATTGCTGACCATTCCAAGGGAGACCATGCTGGAATCTTGCAGGTATTTTTCTTTTCGAATTTTTCAATCAAACTAATGGAACCCATTTTGTTTTAAAGATGATTGAATTATGGAATGTGTGGTAGGTGATGAGTAAATTCCCAGAACCTGATCCAGTGATGGGTCAGCCAGATGAGAAAAGGTTAGACTTCACTGGGATTGACATAAGGATACCAATGTTCTCGTATGTTTCAAGGGAGAAACGTCCAGGTTTTGACCATAACAAGAAGGCTGGCGCCATGAATGGAATGGTTAGAGCTTCAGCGATATTGTCCAATGGACCTTTTATACTCAATTTGGATTGTGACCATTACATCTATAATTCTATGGCCATCAAAGAAGGGATGTGCTTCATGATGGACCGTGGCGGTGATCGTATTTGCTATATTCAGTTCCCACAACGGTTTGAAGGGATTGACCCTTCAGATCGATACGCTAATCATAACACTGTCTTCTTTGATGGTATTATTTCAAATATTCAAACATACCGACTCTTACTCCAACTTGAAAACTGAATTCAGTTCACCCCTACTCCTACTAACCCTAATTTATAATTGTAATTAAACCAAGTTCTGACATTGACCATATTTTTGGGTGACAACAGGAAGTATGAGAGCACTTGATGGACTTCAAGGGCCAGTGTATGTAGGAACGGGGTGTATGTTCCGACGTTACGCACTGTATGGGTTCCACCCACCAAGGGCAAACGAGTATACAGGTGTGTTTGGGCAGAATAAGTCAGCAGCTGATACCATTCCAGCAAAGCCAGCACTATCAGGAGAAGATGATGCACAGCCCCTAAATGTGCACCCTGACTTGGATCTTCCAAGGAAATTTGGTAATTCAACCATGTTCAATGAAAGCATAGCCGTGGCTGAGTACCAAGGACGTCCCCTTGCCGATCACATGTCAGTGAAGAACGGTCGACCTCCAGGTGCATTACTGATTCCACGCCAACCACTGGATGCACAAATGGTGGCTGAGGCAGTGGCTGTCATTTCCTGTTGGTATGAGGATAACACGGATTGGGGTGACAAAGTAGGTTGGATTTACGGGTCCGTGACGGAGGATGTGGTGACGGGATATAGGATGCACAACCGTGGGTGGCGATCGGTGTATTGTGTGACCAAGCGTGATGCATTTAGAGGAACTGCACCAATCAACTTGACGGACAGGCTTCACCAAGTGCTGAGATGGGCCACAGGTTCAGTCGAAATCTTTTACTCTAAAAACAACCCTTTGTTCGCAACTCGACGACTCAAGTTCCTACAACGCATTGCCTATCTCAACGTTGGATTCTACCCATTTACCTCCATTTTCTTGGTGGTTTATTGCTTCCTCCCCGCTCTTTCACTGTTTTCAGGACAGTTCATTGTGCAAGGCCTCAACGTTGCCTTCCTTCTTTATCTCTTTGTCATCACTGTAACCCTTTGCTGTATGTCCCTCCTAGAAGTGAAATGGTCCGGGATCGGCCTCGAGGAATGGTGGCGAAATGAACAATTTTGGGTCATTGGTGGCACAAGTGCTCACTTAGTGGCTGTCATCCAAGGTCTCCTAAAAGTAGTAGCCGGAATTGAGATCTCATTCACATTGACCACCAAATCGGCTAGCGAAGATGAAAACGACATATATGCGGATCTTTACCTTGTGAAATGGACCAGTCTGTTCATAATGCCATTAACCATCATAATCGTTACCCTATTGGCAGTGGTGATAGGGATATCGAGACAAATCTACAGTGTGATACCACAGTGGACACAGCTGTTCGGAGGACTGTTCTTTGCATTTTGGGTATTGTGTCATATGTACCCATTCGCCAAAGGATTGATGGGAAGACGAGGAAGGGTACCCACCATCATCTATGTTTGGGCAGGGCTTTTGGCAATTTGCATATCTTTGCTTTGGGTCACACTCAATCCACCTGGTGATCAACCTGGTGAAGCAGTTGTATTATAAAAATACCATCAGAAACCAACCTTATGCATTTCTCACTTCTTCATCCCCTTCCAATTTTTTTATTATATTCATTATTTGTATTTCTTAATAATGTAACAATAAGGCTCCGATTGAAATTTATTTTCTTTTATTTTGAGAAAGTTCTTTAATTTCCATTTTTAAAAACCAAATTTTAATTTTTCAACCCTACATTTTTTTAGTATTTTAGTTTTTTAAAATGAAAATATATTTTTTTAAAACCAATTACAAGTGTAGTGTTTTCCATGTTATGATTTTAATGGATGTGCTTGTTAGTAAAGTTACTTTACAACCTTTGGTTCACTAATAATAATTTACGAATTCACCCTAATTAAATAAAATAAAACATTCATGTATTTAAATTTTATTATAAAATTTATTCTTAAAAAAATATTTAGATTAAATATTTAATATAAAATTTTAATTGATATTTTTACATTATTTTTTCAAAGCCGCAATGTAACATAATTTACTTTGGATATTGAAAAAAAAAAACATAATTCACTAATATAATACATAACTGCTTTGAAATTTGATTGATCATTGTCTCATCTATTCTACTTCTAAATGGGTCGTCAATCATTTGCTTATTCTTAAAAACCATTCCAGTAGAATTCTCAATCATATATAACAAATCATAATTCAAAGGTAAACCATGTAAAAAGGTTATGATCAAATCAATCTTAGATCTAATCCTAAATCTTTTTTTTTCTTTTGCTCGCAAAGATTCATAATACTATAATAAAATTGAATTTTAAATTAATATATCGAAAATAGAAGAGAAAAATGATAGAAAATAAATAGTAGTAGAGAAAATCAAGTAGGAAGGAGGCAATGACCTTTTTTGTTTACATTTATTAATACACTAATATCCTAAACTAATATAAAATAAAGTTAATTTAGTCTTGATATTTTTTTAAACTTTTCAATCTACATGTGAAAATAACTTTCTCACGTTTTATCATGAAATCACATTGTCATGTTGATGAGAAAACAACCTCCAATAGAAAGTTAGATTTAAAAGAAAATAAATAAAATTTGACATACCAAACATTGAAATCACTTCTCAACTAATTAAATTTTCAAGAAAATAGTTATTTTCCATCGTACCAAATGCTACCTAAGCCCTTGAAAAATAGTGGAATTTTCATACAAGTCTATAGTTATTATTAGTATTAGTATCTATCAATGGTTAAATTGATGTTAAACTAATCACTAGAAGATTTCATATCGATTAATTATTATATAAGTCAATGTTTTTCACTATTCTACACCGACTAGAAAAATTAACCATGCATATGCATATTAGTTATTTCATTTATAGTCAAAATCACTTCAATACAAAACTTTATTGTATCCTCAAAAACAATTTTTATTCTCTTTTATAAAGTTTTGTGATTGTTTATGCTTTGCACTAACGGAAACAGTCCATTGAGTACTGAGCGAAGCATAACAAACATACCAATTTCTATAAAAAATTATTTACAGGCCAATCTAGGAATATAAATGATGATGAGAGAATAGAAAAAAAAAAGTTTGTTTCTATATTTTTGATTGTGTCGTACAAATGAAATTTCACTCCTATTTATAAGAGTTCTTATGAAGAGACATAATTATTTAATGGATAATCACATCTTTTAACAATAAATATAATTATTCAATAGATATTTACTTAAATAATTATTACTCTTTATTAATAATTAAGTAACATAATTCTTGGTAAACAATATATAATTAATAATCAAGAATTTTTTAATTATAACTATTAAAATATTATAAATATTTTGAAAATACTTCCATTTTTGTGTATGTTATCTGCAAAATTAAAAGCTTTGGAAAAAAGAATGGTACATGTTGGGAGCAAAAGCACTTTCGATTATACAGAGAAGCCCAGGCTTGGATATCTCTACAACAGTCTACGTCTGCTATGTTTTATTTTTACAATTTTTTCCAATGATGTATGAAATCATACATATGGTATAAAATGCTTTCGAACCAAGAATTTAGTTTTAAAAAATGGGTTCGAAATGTGAAAAAGGTATAAACCCTAGCTTAATTTATTTAAAATCTTAATTTTCTTTATTTAAAACTTTAAAATCCTAATTTATTTAAATTATTTAAAAACTGTAAACCTAATTTAAATAATTTTTACAAAATAACACTAAATCCTGATTTATTTTTAAAATTTACTAAAACTTTAAACTCTAATTTGTTTTAAAAAATAACCACTAAACCCTAACTTATTTTAACAAGACCCTAAAAACCCTAAAAAACACTAGGGACTAAACATGCAAATATCCCTAAATATAAAAACACGGAGTAAAGGGCCTAGGCGCGATTTGCTGACGTGGCACAAAGCGCTCCCCCAAGAGTGCGCTTTGCTGGAAATTTCCCCCTTAAAGGTAGCCCCACGTAGGAATGTTTTGCCAAAGTTGGCCCTTTTCCGTAAATAATGTTTTAATTGGCCCATTTTCGTAATTTTATTTAGAAATGGGCCTTTTTGGGTAAATGGGTCGTTAACAATTTTCTATTAAATTTAAATTTATTACAAACACTATTTTTTTTCTATTTCCTATTAAATTCAAAATGTTATATCAATAAATTTAACAAAAAAAAAATTAATAGTGTTAACAATTAAACTCGAAAAAAAAATTGGAATTTCAAATATACAAAGAGTATAAGAATTCATATCATAGCATATATTAATCTTATTGAGAATTAATTGAAGGTTTAACAACAGTGACTATAAAATGACTAAAAATTCAAACTTAAATAAGGAAAGATTGAAGCTAATAGTATATTTTATTAATGCAGACTAAGACTATAATATATTTTATAGTATAAATTAAGATTTGTGCTTATGTGTATATAATATATATTGTTTCAACATGCTAATAATATACATTAACAAGCTAATAATAGTTATTTAAGGGTTTTTTTATAATAATATATAAGAGCCAATAAAATTTATAATTTTTTTTTTCAAAATTGGCAACTGATAAAAATTAGTGGTAATGTTGAGTCAAATATATAAAATTTGAAAATTAATTGAATATTACCGTTTGTGTGACAATTGACAAATAGTGAACTCATCTAGAATTGAACTTTATTAAACTAAATTTAACTTTTTTGTTCATTTTATTATTATGTTAATTTGACTAAAGAAAATTACGTGAAACCATGCCATGATTTATAAGGGTAAATTTGCTTTCTAGTCCCTGTAATATTGTTGGCATAGTTATATTATTATTATTATTATTATTATTATTATTATTATTATTATTATGCTAATTCTTTTGTCGACTTCTCATGTTGGGATTCGTATTATAATAGGCATAATCACGATTTTCAAAATATTCATATCTATAAAATATTCTTAAATAAATTTTAAGAATTACAAGACAATATCTTTAAATTAATTTGGTTAATGATTCTTTTGTCACTTAATCCCTGAATTATTTATAAAAGTAATTTTTTAGTATTTTCATGATACCGGAAAAATTATTTCTCTCAAAAATAAAAACATTTTCTTGCATGTATTTGTCTCAAAGGATTATAATTAAATAAGGATAAATATCAAAAACTATACATCGATTATAGTTTAATGTGTAATTGTATGCATGAACTTTGATTTTGTATAATTTTATACATGAAATTTTAATTTGATCTAATTCTTATAAATTATTAACACAATTATTAATATAACATTATTTTGTATTTATATATTGCATACATAAATAATTATATTGTAACATCCTAGATTAGGGGTTATGCGTTCGTGTGTAATTCATGAGATAGTTTTTATGAAAACCCTAGTTTTTTTTAAAAAAAAAAATTTCAACAAATCACTCTTTTGAACTGAGAAAATTGTTATTTTCGAAAATTTTCCAAAAACTTCTAGTTTACAAAATTACTAAAATGCCCCTAGTGGTTTATAAAAGGTCCAATTACCCAACAGTTTTTCCAAAATTTCACTATTTTATAAATGTTCAAAAAAAAAACCCTTATTTGCAAAATATCAAAATACCTTGATTTTGGAAAATTACAAAATTATCAAAATGACCCTGATTTTCAAAATTTTTGCAACATCGCCGATTTGGAAAACAAATTCTCAAAAAGAACCCTCAAGTTTTGCAAAATTTTGAAATACCCCTGATTTATTGAACTTTACAAATTTACCCTGATTTGTAAAAATTTACCGAAATACCCCTGGAATTTCAAAATTACTGAAATACCCTCGGATTTCAAAAATTACCAAAATACCCTTATTGACAAAATCACCAAGGAACCTTATTTTGACAAATTACAAAAACACCCCTGTAGGGCAAATTACGAAAATACCCCTGGGTAGTGGAAAAACAACAACAATGAAAACTACAACGTTTCTCTGAATGAACGGAAGTTCATAATTGATTGATGAATGTATGAATAGACTGTGTGCCTGTATGAATACGAAAGAACCACTCCTAAAACTCTTTTCATAAAACTTCTTCGCGGGTAATCAAGTGAAACAAAGACTAATGTATAAAACTCTTAAATCAGATTAAATCGCGACGTTAGAAAATGAGTTCTAAGGGACGTGAACTTAGAGATTGTGCCTAGAAAGTATGATGGTTCTATTAAGATCAGAGTGCGCAGCGTAAGCATAGTGCGGTGAGAAGGATTGTAAGACTGTTAATAAGTAATTTCTAGGACGAAATTATTTTTAAGGAGGGTAGAACTGTAACATCCTAGATTAGGGGTTATGCGTTCGTGTGTAATTCATGAGATAGTGGGCTCAGTGGGTGTGTTGGATGTGTAATTCATGAAATGTATGGAAATGTATGGAAATGTATGGAAATGTGTGGAAATGTATGGAAATGTAAGGCAATGTATGGAAATGTAAGGAAATGTAAGGAAATGCTTTGGAAACGTTAAGTTTAAAAGAGGAAAGTGAATATTTTTGGAAACTAGGGGATGTAAGGAAAAGATTTAGAAATGATTCAAAAGAGGAAAGTAAACATTTCTGGAAACTTGGAAATGTAAGGAAATGTCAAGTTTAAAGAGCCAAACGAAAATTTTTGGAAACTTGGAAATGTAAAGAAATGTCAAGTTTTAAGGCTTAAAAAGAGAAAACTAAGGCAAGGTGGCCTTAAGAAAAATAATAGGAGGAATTTGACACACAAACAAGCTTGGAAAAGTGGCTTGGAAATGCCACTTAAGGCCCAGGTAAGTGACGCCACCTACATGAGCAAGTGGGCCTGAGTTCGAGTCACATGGGAAGCAAATAAAAGAAATTTTATTTTGCTTCCAGAAGAAGTGAGGTGGACGGCACATGGCTATAAATTAGGAGCTTTTATTCTTTTATTTTTAAGAGATAAAGGGTGGATAAATAAGGGATAAATAATGGATTTATTTTAGATTATTTTCAAGAGATAAATGATGGATAATTATTGTTATTTTTATTAGGAGATAAGAGATAAATATTGGATTAAGTTTTGTTGATAATTAAAGTGATAAATCAAGGTATAAAGTTATCAAAATAGAAGAGTGGTGGCCAAGTAAGGGACTCTAGCCTAGTAAATTCGGCTACAAAAGGAAAGGAGAGGCCATTCTGCATTATTTTCTGTTCTTTGAAAGCCTCTGCCGAATTCTCTTCACCAAATCCTCTTCTTCTTTTATTTTTGCCAAGCCGAAATACCTTGTGTTCTAGCCGAATCCTCCATCTTTATTCTTCCTTCTCTTTTCTTTCTAATCCCTCCAAAAGCCGAAAGTTGTGAGAGCATCATTTAGCCATAGCCGAATCTCTGAAGGTTGAAGTGAAGGTGCAATCGATTTCTTCAAATAAGGGTAAGATCCAAGTTTGGTTTCCATTCTTTTCTTTTAGATTAGCCGAGAGATAATCTAACCCCATACATATTTTGGTTGCCGAATATGGAAGGATCTTTCGGGATTTACTAAGTGTAGACTACAAGGAAGGAGAAGTTCTTTTCCCGAAGGTACACCATAAGCTGCGTGTTCCCTAGTTATTCGGTGAATTTCGGGATTTAAAATCCACAAGGTAAGTCATATTTAACATTCGGCTAAGGGTTATTTGTTATGAATAAATGTTAGAAATTGATCTAACATGAAGTTATAGGGATTTCGACAGACATATAAGGCAAGGAATACTTTCGGGATTTGGAAATTGCAAGAGATCTAAGATCTAAGGCATTAGATCAAGCTTCTCGGGATTTGGATTGGAAACCCTAAGCAAATCAGGTGTGTACCCCACACTACTTTATAATATGTATTATGGCTATGTTTATTAAAACATGTGTTAATAAGAATATGAAAGTGGCTAAGGTACCATGTTATGGTACTAAGTACTCAGGTACGTTTCCTACTCCTACTAGGATTATGAAATATGTTAATTATAACATGAGAATAAGAATAAGAATGTGAACTCTGGCATATCCATGCATATTGTTATTATATGGGGCATATGGGTTTGTTTGAAAGGGGAAGTGAATGTGGTGACCTAAGACCACGAACACGGTGACCTAAGACCACAGTAATCTGAAAGTGGTGACCTAAGACCACAGTATGCGGTGACTTAAGACCGCAAATTTGGAGTGTAGCGGAAGGAGGGTCGACTTAGTAGTCCCCACGGTGTGACTGGCAAGTACGGGGGTGTGTAGCGGATGGACAATTAGTTTTGGGTTTGGGAATGCATCATAATTTGTATTTTATGTTTTGAATGTGTAACTATTGTATGCCTGATTCTATTATGATTTAGTGTCGTGTACACATTGAGTCTGTTTGACTCACCCCGTTGTGGGACCATGTTTCAGGTGATGAACAGTGATGGACCGGGACGGCAGTACTTGTGGTGGCCATGCTCAACATGAAGTTTATATTTTTATGGACTCCTGAATTTATTTTAGTACTTTGAAATATTTTGGAAACTATTTGATGTAATAAGGCCATAAGGCCATGATGAACGATTTTTATTTCTACTTGTTGTTTTATTGTGTTACAAATTTTGATTAAGTTAAAGACTAAGTATTTAATTTTAAAATATACTCGATATGTTTATTACTTAAAATTAAAAAAGGGTTTTCTAATATAAAAATCCAGTTTGTTTTCAACACAAGCCCAACCCAAACAATATTTTTTTTAAAATCACACAAGTTTTTCTCTAAGTAACAAAAGAATTTGAAAACCGGTTTACTTGAGGAACATACCTAATCTGGTCAAAGCTCGTGGGCCGGGTTTGGGGTGTTTCATATATTTATCCAATATAAAAATAAATTGATGTATTTATTTATTTAAATGTGTATGATTAAATCAAAATTAAAATTCAGGTATACAATTACACATTAAATTAAAGTTCGTGTATAATTTTAATATTTATCCCAATTAAATACAATATTTCACACTTTTAATATTTAGAATTGTTGACGGCACGAAATTAATAAAGTACCGATTTTAAACATTGTGGGTGCTAAAATTTTCTCTACGCACGTGTAATTGACTCTCGAACTTAATTTATTCTCTAAAATATAAAGTAGACCTCAAAATTGTCTTTTTTTTAAGAAAAAAGATTCTAAATACCTTTATAATAAATGATTTTATAAATACCAAATTTTTTAAGAAAATACAAAAAATTCTAATAATGTATCAAAATTTACTACATATTTTCTTAATCAAGTTTTGATCTAAAATGAAGTAAATATTTAAATTTAACTTTTTTACCCACAAAGAATAGCTTAGTTGAGAGTGTTAATTATTTAAATTTAATTTTTTTACCCACAAAGAATAGCTTAGTTGAGAGTGTTAATTTATTTGATTATGCATAATTAATAGGGGATTGTTGTAAATGGAAGCATAAGAATATTCACATTTAATTTTTTACCCATAAGAAATGTAATTTTTTTACTTGAAAATTTTGCTTTTATGTATATAGAGATTTGACTACTTGGATTGTTTATTATAAGAATTTTATTCTTTGTGGCTGCAATTGAATTGTTTATTATAAGATTTTACACGGCATCCAATCAATTCCCACTTGTGGACACTTCCAACAGTATATTAAATAAATTTTTGTGGACACTGTCCTCGTACCCATCACTACCTACCACATTTTTGATCTTTTTAAGGAGATATATACCATAGGTTGACCGCGATGATATTAGTTTTTAATAAGATAATGGGGAAATATATGTTTGATATAGTGATAAACATAAAAAAATAAAAAAAGCATTGAGGATATTAAAATAAAATGTGATGAAAATATTAAACTTCTATTTATATGAATTATGAAATAAATTATTGAGAAATTAATATATCATGTAAACACAAAGGAAATATAATTAAAAAAATACAAAAAAATGAAAAGGACCAATTTTACATGTATTTAAAAAAAAAAGTTAGACCATGATGTAAATATATGAAAATTTCAATTTTCAATATATTATTGATTTAGTGTATAATAAGGAGAGTAAGGGTAAGCAGTGTGGTGAGGAGGTCAATTCGCCTAAAAAGGTAGAGAGCTGGAAAATAAAACATGAGGACAGACTCATTGCTGGCAACGAGGATGATTGTGCAGAGTAACTTCATGGTCTCAAGAGTTGATCTCTTCTTCATTGTTGAAAAGATATTTATAGGAGAGATTATTTCATCCTCTAGTGTGACGTGGTAGGTTGTTATTAAGAGATCATTTGAAGGACGTGCACCGTAGGATCCATTTTGTCATACCTTCAATTAATGTGTGGTTGCTATGTCTAGGTAGGTTCCAATTGCCTTGTGAGTGAGTTTACACTTGAGAAATGTTTGCACCTAAAAGCGAGTGTTTGTTTCATGCAGAGGCGCGTATCAAGACAATGACATCTACAATGTTTCAATCATATAATCTCCTTTTATATATTATAATAGATTTTATTTTTGTTCATTTGATTATTATGTTAAATTGACTAAAGAAAAATGTTGAGGGGATTTTATCTTTTCAATTGAATTTTAATTCGATTGTCATCGATATTATTGTCAGTATAAGAGAATGTGAATTTGAACCTGATGAAATGTGTTTATCCTCCTATTTAAAAATTGGTGAGGGGTTATGAATAGTTATAAATAGTGTATAAAAAAAACATGTGAAACCAAGCCACAAATTTTAGTGTTAAGGTAAATTTGCTTTCTAGTCCCTATAGTATTGTTGGCATAGTTATATTATGTAACATCCCGAAATAAGGCCTAAACGGAACAGTGGTTTCAGGACCACAAATCTGATGTTGAGAAATTTATTTTATTTATATTTTTATGATCTACAATTTCACGAAACGATTTCGTGAAAATCTCATTTGAAAATTTTGACGTTTGGGCACTCAATTTAGTCAAAAGGACTAAATTGTAAAAAGTGCAAAAGTTGAGTTCTACATGTTAGAGGTGTCCAATTGTTATGAAATTTTAAATTGGAGGTCCTTAAATGATAATTAGACCATTGGTTAAGTTGGTGGACAAAAATGGACATGGATGGGTATGTTTCAAAAGAATTTTTTAAGGGGCATTTTGGTAATTTAGTGAATTAAATGAATTAAAAACAAAATTTAAATGCCAAATATGTCCATCTTCTTCATATGGATGAAATTTACCAAGAGAAGACATGGCTAGGGTTTTCTCAACTTTCCAAGCTCATGGTAAGTCCGTTCTAGCCCCGTTTTTCAAGTTATTTACGATTTTGGAGTCCCGGTAGCTCGATTTAGCTTATGCTACCAATAATTCATGCTAGGGTTCATCTTTGGAAAATTACCCATAGGTGAAAAGTGTGTATTTTGATGTTTTATGATAGAATATGAAGGCTGGAATTATGTTAAACAACTTTTACTAAGCGATTTTACGTGAAAACGAGTAAAACGTCACAATCGGTAAAAATTCCTAATGTTCATAAGTACATGTTAGAGTGAGAATTTGATGTTGCCATAGAAGATAAAAATGATCAACATGTTATAAAACATAAGAATAAGGGCTGAAATTTAATTTTCGAGTATTGGGGCAAAAGTGTAAATATGTAAAAGTTTAGGGGCAAAATTGTAATTTTGCAAAAGTTGAGTTAAAGACTGTTATGAATAGTACATTAATTAAACAAGTGAAATGTGATGTTTTAGACCCCAAAAAAACGAGATTTGGACCTAGAACGGGAGGAAAATTGAAAATCGAGAAAGTTGGTAAAATGGCCGTTTTAGTATCGAGGTAAGTTTATATGTAAATAAATCATCGTTTTTACTTACGTTTTCATATTTTGATAAATGGTATGAACTGTGGTTGAATATTTGATGTAATTGACAAAATATCGACAAGTTAGAAATTTCCCAGTTGAACCTTAGGAATAAAAATAGATACGAGTGACATGTTCACTTGAAACTTATGTGAACATGAGTAATAAGGTATAAGCATGTCATTTAATGATTGTATCACTTTGAGAACTTGTTGTGAGGATTTGTCATGTTGAGGCTTTGATAAGGCTACAAATAAGTAAGTTGGGAAAGTAAAAACTTAGCATTATTTATGCAAGTTATGACAGCTTAGTAGTAAGCTAAATTCATTGCTAATGCTTATTATTTTTACATGTGAACTTACTAAGCTTTATAAGCTTACCCCCTTTCCTTTCCCATGATACAGAGTCCTACTAAACAAGCTCGGGTTGGAGGTCGTCGGAGATCGCTTCACACTATCAAGCTATCTATGGGTATCTTTATTTTTAAATGATTTAAGTTATGGCATGTATAGGGACTCGACTAAGTCATTTTATATATGTGTTAATTAATTTGACAAAATGTATTGTTAAGTCTGGTAATGCCTCGTACTCGTTCTGGCATATGATACGGGTAAGGGGTGTTACATATTATAATAACAATTTTCAAACATATATTTTCTATACAAGGTAAATATTAAAATTATATATGAATTTTGATCCAATGTGTATAACCATACATAAATTTTGATTTTGTGCGGTTTTATACATGAAATTTTAATTCGATTCATTTTTCACAAATCACTAATAACATCATTGAATTAGTATAGTTTAATCACCATTTGAGTCCATTAATTCACCTTTTCATAACCATTTGACCCATTTAATTAATAGAAATAAACTTTTGCAGCTTTTATAATTTAGTCCTTTTTAATTAATTAACTATCTACACATTAAAATTTCTTAACAAAACTTTAATACAACCTTAATAACACTCTATAAATATTTAATAAAATATTTACGGCTTAGTTTATAGAAACGAGGTCCCGATACCTTATTTTCTAAAACCACTTGACTTTAGGGTCGTACCACTTGCACCAAATTATTCATTCAAATAACATAATTTGCCAATTCAAAATTTATTTTAATACTATAATTGAAACGTAAATATTAAATAATAATATTTACGGGCTTGCTTGTCGGATTTGTAGCCCCAAAACCACTGAAACGAGCTATTACATGAACCTAATTGCAACGATATCAAAAATATAAAATTCATGAAAAACTGATGATAAACTCACATACATGCAAGGGAAAACTAACAAACCAAAGCTTGTTCTTCTCCCAACAATGGCATTCTGTTCTCCAACCAAAAATATAACCAAAATGATGACCAATTTCTTTTATTTACTTTTGTTTGGATTTCAACTTAATTACAAAATGTCATTCTTTATATTTTTAATCCATTTTCAATTACCTCCACTAACTATTGAAATGACTTATTTGTCATGGTAACCCATCCTATTTTACTTAATCACCCAATTAGCACTAAAACTCTAATAGCAATTGACTTTTGTACTGTTTACGATTTAGTTCTTTTATTTAATTGACTATTCAAACGTCAAAATGTCTAAACCAAATTTTAATACAATACTAATAACCTCGTAAATATTAAATAATTAATATGTTCAGACTCACACGTTAAAATTATGGTCCTAAAATCATTGTTTCCGACACCACTAGAAAACGGACTGTTACACTCTCCTTGTCGTGACGTCATCCCTGCTCTTGTCTCAAAATATTGTCACCTTGTTCTGACGTTGTCCCTTGCTTGTTGCGTCGTCACAACGTCAGATATATCTTCGTGTGACGTCGCGCGTCTGTCTCCAATAAGTACCTGCAAAACGTCTGATAAATACGAGACACACCTCACATATGAAAATCATATATATATATATAAATGTTTAATAAATAAATATTAATTAATAATAAAATTTAATTTCATGTGTATATTTGACGGAATTATTTTTTTTCAAAATTGAAAGTGAAACTGATATAAAAATTGGTAAATAACGTTTGCTCAAATATATAGAGTTTGAAAATTAATTTACTTAATTAGGGAAATACTTTCAGCAAATTATTGGCCATACTTGATAAATATTGAATTCATCTAGAATTAAATGTTACCAAATTTACTTGAAATTTTTGCTATATATATATATATATATGCGTGATTTGATTACATCACTAGAATTGTTTATTATAAGTCTTTGTTGCTGCTGTTAAAGTTTATTATGTTAAGGAGACGACGGCCGGCCATATCTCATCATAATATTTTACACGACATCCAATCAAATTTCCACGTGTGGACACTCGCCATATATATATATATATATCCTCGTACCATCAGTAATAGCTACCACATTTTGACTTTTTGAAGGATATATTGGTTGTCGGTGATGACATTAGTTTTAGTGGGATAGTGAAGAAATATAAGGCAAAACTCTCAATAATACCAAAAAATTTATTTAATAACGGAAAAGGGCCGGTTTGAAAAATATTTACGGGAAAGAACCGTTTCTCCTCAAAACGCGTCCATGTCAGTGCGTTTTGAGGGGAAATGCCAGCAAAACGCACACCCCTGGGGACACGCTTTGTGCCACCTCAGCAAAGCGCGCCTACGTGGACGCGCTTTGCAGAGGTGGCACAAAGCGCGTCCACAAGGGCGCGTTTTAGCCCGTATTTAAAAAAAAACTATTCTCAAATTTTTTAAAAATTTACGAGAATAAACCTTTATAAAGGCTCAAAATGACAACACTATTTTTTTCAAGGTGTCATCAATTAATAAAGAAATATAACTTAAAAAAGGAAATCTTTATATAGACCCAAAGTCTCATTTCCCTTTTTTTTTGAGCAAAGTAGGATATGAGATATGTGTATATATATATATATACTCATGAATAGTTTTGCAGCTTATTCTTAAACAATGTGAGATTCCTTCATCTTTTAACTAACAACATGAGATGACATGCTACATTATATTTGATTTTTTTTTACAAAACAATTTCTCTTTTTATATTTTGTTAACATTTTCTTATATTATAAAAAACAAGGAACAAAACAACTAAAATATATTTTTTGTAAATCTAATTATAATTATATTGTTATTTATATTATATTTATATTATTTATATTATATTTAATAGCAGTATAAATTATTATTTATATTATATTTATATCATATTATATTTAATAGAGTAGAAGTCTCGAGTCTTTTTCTACCAAAAGAAAATGTTTTTTATTATTATTAATTTTAATTTATAATTGAATTTAAAAATAGTATGAAATTTAAGTTGATTTTTATTAAATATAAGAGTACCTTAATTTTAGTTTGTATCTGACTATAAAAGTAAAATTCGATTAAGCTCAAATTAAAATTTTCAAACATGAATTACAAATTGACCGTGATTAAAGTTTTTGCCTACTACTCAAATGAAATAAGTTTAAACTTTATCCTCCCTTCATATTTATACTGCATTCTAAAAAAAATTCATATTTATAAACATTTAATTGTTATTCAGGGATTTCGATTATTTGATTATTGCTTTCAATGGACTGTTTTGTTAACTTAAAAATTAATTAATTATTTTACAAGTATTTTTTTGTATTTTTTTTTAAGAAAATACTTTGTAAAATTTGTTAATGGAAAAGCTAATACCTATCACCCTTAAATTAGCTCCATACCTAATACTAGCGTTTGATTCGGTTTTATAAAATTTGATTTTTTTTTCAGTTGTTACTAAAATACATTTAATTCAAGTTAAAAAATTATAATATAAACAATCGAATCGAATCGAATAGAATTTTATTTTATTTTTTATTTAATTTAATATCAATTTTTAATTCATAGTAATCAGGTGGGAGCTGCTCTATGCTATCATATACTACACCCAACAAACCGAGGTGGTATAAATCGACGGGCAAAAGTTTGATGTAGTAATATAATTATAATTAGATTTGCAAAAAATATATTTGAGTTGTTTTGTTTCTTATTTTTTATAATATAAGAAAATGTTAACAAAATATAAAAAAAGAGAAATTGTTTTGTAAAAAAAAAAAATCAAATATAGTGTAGCATGTCATCTCATGTTGTTAGTTAAAAGAGGAAGGAATCCCACATTGTTTAGGAACAAGCTGCAAAACTATTCATGAGTCTATATATACACATATCTCATATCCTACTTTACTCAAGAAAACAAGGGAAATGAGACTTTGGGTCTATATAAAGATTTCCTTTGTAAGTTATATTTCCTTATTAATTGATGACACCTTGAAAAAAATGGTGCTGTCATTTTGAGCCTTTATAAATGTTTATTCTCGTAAATTTTTAAAAAATTTGAGAATAGTTTTTTTTTTTAAATACGGGCTAAAACGTGCCCCTGTGGACGCACTTTGTGCCACCTCTACAAAACGCGTCCACATAGGCACGCTTTGCTGAGGTGGCACAAAGCGCGTCCCCAGGGGCGCGCTTTGCTGGCATTTCCCCTCAAAACGCGCTGACGTGGACGCGTTTTGAGGAGAAACGACCCTTTCCTGTAAATATTTTTCAAACCGGCCCATTTCCGTTATTAAATAAATTTTTTGGTATTATTGAGAGTTTTGCCCATAAATATAGGCTTTTCTATAAAATTAATATAAAAAAATAAATATTTACAACAATTACTCAACTTAAAAAATAATGACAAAAATAATCTGAAACCAACGAAGGGCAGTATACTGTCGGCACCCAATGGTTGTTGATTGTTAGGGGTTTAAAAAAAAACATTTTGGGTGTTAGTATTGCAATGACCGATATTCGTATGTATTTTTTTTGAAATATTTTTAAAAAATATGAGTATTTCATGATTTAAAAAATATATTATTTTAATAAATGTCGTATTGAAGTGGCCAACATCGGTTCAAATTTTTTAAAAAATTAATTTTTTTTATTTTTTTGATACCAACTTTAAAGTAATCAATACCAATTCCAAAAAAAAGAAATACCCAGGGGAAAATAGTTGCACTTTGACAGCTAGGACACAGTGGATAATCTAGAAGGGGTTAGCATGGGCCCTATGTAAAATTATTATTTAAGCCTTTAAATTTTTTAAAAATTTTAAATTAGGAAAAATAAAATTATACTTTATCCCCTAAAATTATAAAAATTCAATTTAATTCTTTAAATGTTATAAAAATATAAATTATAAAAAAATTAAAATTTCATTCCAGCGCAAAATAAAAAATTGTTGTACTTCCCCGGATAATGAAATACTTATCTTTCCTTCCTTTGCCTTCGCTCTCCCGTCCGTTGCCACACCCAACATTTTAAGATTTATATATAAACAAAGCCACACGTCAATATAAGAGCCAACAACATTTAGAATGTTTCAACGTAATCTACATGATAATGTGACATATTTACACTGCATCGAAGCTAATTATCAAATAAGATTTGTCTTTGATACACAATTAATAAATCATATTAAGACACATGATTCATAAATTAATTAATAATTTTAAAAATAATTAAAAACAAATATAATTATTATAGGGCTAACATAATTTTTGGCTTCTGAACTTGATAACTAAGTTCACTTTAGTACTTATACTTTTTTATTCACTTTAGTACCTGAACTTGGCAACTAAATCCATTTTGGTCTTTAATGATATGATCAATTTGTTCTTGAAACATGAATGGATTGACCAATCGAACTGAATAAATCGGGAATCGACCAATTAATTAGAATAATATATATTTAAAGTAATTGACCACTGGTTCTATTATTACAATATTGTATGTTTTTCAATCTCAGAATGTCACGCAATCAAATTTTTATAATTTTTAAGTTTAAAGATCAAAATGAATATAATTACCAAATTTAAATACTAAAATGGATAAAAAAATGGTATAATTACGAAAGCGAACCTAATCATCGAAGCTAAAAATCTCATTATTATATTTTAAAATATTGTTTTTAAACAGGATAAAATGACCACTAAGTTCCGGTCAATCGAGAGGGCGATAGACTGAAGCATCGCTGTTATATCGATTAACTTTTTCCAAAGCTTATCATCTATTTTGACGAAGACAACATGTATTAATAAAAAGAAAAAAGAGACCACAAACCACTGGCATATATAGATGGAAACTACGAAGAAAACAATGGACATTACCACGATTGACAGCTTCTAATTAAAGTTTGGAAAGTGGTTATGAATAATTCCAGCCAAAAGAATGGAAATTACAAGCATATTACCAGAAGAATGCCTGTGTCTGATCATATCGTTGACTTCGCCGGAAGATGCATGTCGATCGGCCATGATTTCTCACGCTTTCAGATCGGTTGCAAACCGTGATGAAGTGTGGGAAAAGTTTCTGCCGTCTGATTGTAGATCAATCATTTCAGGATCATCATCATCATCATTGCTTTCGTTGGGAAAGAAGGATGTATATTTCCATCTCTGTTTTCATCCCATTCTCATTCAAACTGGTAACATGGTAAACCCCAAAGCTCACTCCTTAATCTCCATCGGTTTTTATTCGATTTAAAGCGGTGTGTTGTACTTCATCTGCGAAACTAATGTTGCTTGTTAAAACAACAGAGCTTTCAGTTGGAGAAAAAGAGTGGAAGAAAATGCTATATGATGGGGGCAAGAGCACTTTCAATTATACCGGGAGATACACCTGCTCACTGGATTTGGACATCTCTACAAGAGTCTAGGTTTGTATATTTTCCTTTTAATATATAACGGCGGCCACAGTGTTTTAACAGCAAAAGCTAAAATGTTTACTTCTTGTTTTGAATTTTTTAATAGGTTCCCTGAAACTGCTGAGCTCAAACAAGCATGGTGGCTCAATATGAGGGGAAAGATTGAGACCAAAATTTTATCTTCCGACACAAACTATGCAGTATACTTTGTGTTTAAGCTTAGAAAAGAGCATACAACCGGGTTTACGCAGAGAACTGTAGGTTTGCATGTCCATGTCGACAAAATCGGTTTAAGAGAAGTGCGGATGGTGTCGTTAGACCCTTTAAGAGATGAGCCTCGATACATTCGAGAGAGAGGAGATGGGTGGATGGAGATTGAAATGGGTGCTTTTTTTAATAATTGTGGGGACGATGGAAGCGTGGAGTTGAGTGTTTGGGAGGCTCACACAAATTACTTTAAGCAAGGTCTCATTATTGAAGGAATTGAGTTGAGGCCTAAAGATGTTGCTAGTTAGGAGTACATTGATTTACTCAAACTAGGAAATGATCAGCAACGAGATACAGCCTTTAAAATTTGTATAAATTAATTATGTCTGCAGCTTGAATGATTTTCATTTCGAGTGTTAAAATGTATTTTCTATCCATATATTCCTTTTGATTGTTTTTTTTTTGAGACATATTCCTTTTGATTGTTAATATATATATATATATATATATATATATTTGATTTTTTATATAAAATAAATTTTAAAAACATAATACATCAAATACACTAAAAACATTAAAATAAATGTTTACTAATACATTGAAAATAAATTAAAAAAAGTCTTTATACTTAAATAGCAAGCAAATTAACAATAACAATGACAAAATGCCTCTAAAATAGTAGCAAAATTAAAAATAAAATAAGAATTATACAATACTTAAATAATAACAATAAAATAGTAGCAATATAATAATGAAATTGTGGCAAAATAATGAAAGAATAACAACTGTTTTTTTTTTTTTTTTGCAAATTCAGGTCGGGCTAGGTCGAAAAATGTTTACCCAAGGCCTGATCCATTTTAGAAGACGGGTCTTATTTTTTTTACCCAAGCTTATTTTTCAGGCATGCAGTTTTATCCAAACCCTCCCGCTTTTCGAGCGGGCTTTCGAGTCGGGTTGAGTGGTCTGACCTATAATCAAGTCTAATTTTCACTAGTTTCATTATTGAAAACAAATTTCTATTTTTATCTAGCAAACATATTTTCCAATTCTTAAAAATAGAAAATAAAAATTGTTTTCTGAAAATTAAAAATGAAAATAGAGAATGTTCTCTGAAACTAAGCTCTTCTCTACTTTTGGATTTAAAAATGTAAGTCCAAATGTTAACATTATTAATATTTTTGTTAAATTTAATTTCATTACAATGTCATTTATTTTGTTAAATGACTACCAAGTGAGTAGTTTTTTATTTCAAAGTGTCACACCATTAAATTTAACAAAAGCGCTTTAATGGTGTTAACAATTGGATATGAAAAGTAGTGGGATTAAATTTCTGAAAATAAATATAGAGTAACTAAATTTTAAATATACGAAGAGTATAGGGACTTAAAGCGTATTTAACCAAAAATTAATAATGTCTTATCCTTGACTTAATAATTTTCATTTTGATTATTGACAGGTTAAAATATGCTATATGTTTACTTTTCATATTTCAAAAGTCAGATCCAATTGTTAATATTGTTAAATTTTTTCTGTTAAATTTAATGGTGTCACATTTTGAAATTAAAAAAATAAACTTTGGTAGCTATGTAACTAAAAAAATGATATTATTCTAAACCTAAATTTTAAAAAAGAATTTTAACTGTGTTAGTAATGAGACTTTCATTTTTTAAATCTGAAAAATAAAGAGACTAAATTATTGAAAAAAAATAAGAAGACTAAATTTCAAATAAACAAAGAGTATAAATACTTATAACATATTTTAACTATATTGAAAAATAATGACAATGACTATAAAATATTAGAAATATTGGTAAATCGTAAAAAATTTTAATAAAAAAATTTGAAGTTTTTTTTTCAATGAAGCTCGTACCAAAAATTCCCCGAAGAGTGTGTAACACCCCAAACCCCGCCCATATGTTTCGACCGGATCTGGTATGCTACGGGTTGAACGTTAAAATCTTTTGCTAAGTTGGTTTTAGAAAATCATAAGTTATTAGGCAATATTTGAATAAATAAGTGACATTTGAAAAGAAACCTTGTATTATTATTATTTGGTATAAATAAACCCCTGACATAAATTCATAAGTTGCAAATATTAAAAAACTACTTAGGCGAATATAAACTATGGGGCCTTATTACCTAAATATTCCCAAAACAAAACTTAAAGGAAAACCGAAAATAATCTATAGAAATAAAAACTTGATGGCCCCTCGAGTCCGTCTCGGCTCCCATGTCCACGATCTACTGCTCATCTGAAAAGTTAGGGAAAAATAATAGGGTGAGTCACCAAGACTCAGTGTGTAAATCCCGAAAACACATAAAAGGCTTGGGCTCACAAACACATTATGAGCCCTGGCCCAAACATAAAGGCAACAATCAGAATTACATGATAAATAATAAATTATGAATAGCCCAACCCATCCTAGAATTCCATCCTCTACACACCAACCCGTACCAACCATCACACCTTGGGGATTTCTATAATCAACCCACCAACCGCTACACACCATATCGACAGTCATACTGCCTATTCCTTATCAATCAGGAATTTTAACGTGGGTTTTCTACCACTGATCACCAAGTGACCTAACATTTCATTAGGTGGGTTTTCTACCACCGATCACCATGTGATCTAACATTTCATTAGGTGGGTTTTCTATCACCGATCACCATGTGATCTAGCATTTCATTAGGTGGGTTTTCTACCACCGATCACCATGTGATCTAACATTTCATTAGGTGGGTTTTCTACCACCGATCACCATGTGATCTAACATGCTCTTCCCCTTTTCATAACAAACCCATCCCATGCATACATTCATGCAAAATCAAACAATCTACTACCTAAGAGATTACAATCTTTCGCGTACATCGATACACATAGAGAAGTTCTATGATTACGTACCTGGCATTCCTTGCCTAACCCTTTTTGGGTTTCATTCGACTGTCTACACAACCACTTTCCGGCTTTTTAGCCCACAACATAAACATACATATATTCATACAGATTATTAATGTGTTAGAGATCTACACACGACTGTTCGTACAACCTCATTTTCCGGCTTTTCAGCCCCTAACAGGTATAATACAAAATAAAACTTATGTGATAAGGATCTACACACCTGATTACTGTTAGAACGAGACCCTCTAAGTTGACGCTATCCGTAGCCAACACCACTGCTATCTGCCTAAGGTGTTGTTCAGAAGCCGGTCCACAACCAAGTGGCCAATCTCGAACGGCAGATACCGCTCGTTTCTTAAACTTAGGGATTCTCTCCTTTGCTTGATCCATATTTAATTCCATCACAAGTCCTTGTCAGAACTACTATCACAATATATGATAGTTAATCCTCATCATAAAGTTAAGATCTTGTATACAATGAACGAATCTAGTAAAAATTTAGGGAAAATCTCCTTACCTTAAAATCCCGAAATTGGAGACCAACGATTTCCGGCTTTTAGATCTAGACGACCAAGTTTCCTTCAAATCCCGGAATGCCGCCCAACATAGAACCATTAAACTATTAGCTTTTCGGCTTTTGCCTTTCAAAAATCAAAATAAAACGTGAGAAACTAACAGAAGTCTACACTTACCTTAACACAGGGGATTCGGCTAGCACTAGAGAGAAGATTCGGCAATGCCAAAGAAAAAGATTTAAATGCCGGAAGAATAGAACTAACTCACAAATGGGATGAATAGAGAAAAACTATGGAGATTTCAACTTTTTAGAGAAATCGGCACAAGAGGAAAAGAATGGAAAAGAGAGTGAAGGGAGAGGTTTCAACTTTTGGAGAAATTAAAGAAAAGAAATTGTAGAGGGAGAGACTAAGAATTTCGGCACAAAGAATGAAGAGGAAATTAGGGTTTAAATGCCAGAAGCAATGAGATATCCCCCCTATTTATAGAAATTTCGGCACTCCTATCAAAAACCCGAAAGTACCCTTCCTGATAACTAAAAATCAGGCTAATAAAAAGGGAAAATTCGGCACCCCTTTTCCATGAAGTAGCCGAATTCTTTACTCCTCTAGGTGATGGAATTTGGGCCAACACCTAGCCTTGCAGATAGCTCCTATCTTTTCTCCTTTTATCTTCCATATTATCAACTATAATATCTACATTATCCTATTCATATAAATCCTCCTATTTTTGAGCCTTGTTGCCATCCACTCTACCTAACCCAAATGCCGAAAATTAGCTAACTTAAATTAAAAGAATTGGGCTCCATGAAACTTAAATTTTGGGCCCCTAACTCCCTTGTTGTGGCGTCACCTCCTTGCTCCCTAAGTGGCGTCACTGACCACTGGGCCACAAGCCCATTTTGATAATTTAAATACAGATACCACCTTTTAAAACTCTATAGTGCCCAAACAAAAATTTCACCAAGGCCTTGACCACATCTTGAGCCCAATTTGGACCCCTAACAGTTAAATTAACTCATTACTCATTTTCACCCATTAAGCGCATAGGCCCAAAAATTCAGGATGTTACAGAGTGCCTGTGTCTGATCATATGATTGACTTCGCCTACATATGCATGTCGATCAGCCCTGGTTTCAGGGGCAAAGCCAGAACAATCTTCTAGGGGGTTGAATGAAATTTTAATTTTTTATAGTCTATATCTTTATAATTTTTAAAGGATTAAATCAAATTTTTATAATTTTAGAGGAGCCAAAGTAAAATTTTACCTTTACTAATTTAAAATTTTTAAAAAAATTAAAGACTTAAGTAGTAATTTTACATTTTAGGGGGGCCGGGGCCCATGCTAACCCCCTTCTAGATTCGCCACTGCTTGGTTTCTCATGCTCTGAGATCAATTGCAGACTTTGATGCAGCATGGGAAAAGTTTCTTCCATCTGATTTTACATCAATATTTTTAGGTTTCAAGGATGAATTTAGAAAATATATTAGAAGAACCGAAATTGAATTATAAATTTTGAGAGGTCAAAATATAATTTTATCATGTATTAGTTTATTATTTTTTAAAAGAATTAAATAAAATTTCTTTTCATTTTAGGAATCAAAATACAATTTTACTATAAAATAAACTTATAATTTAGTGATTTTTAAGAGAGCTAAAATGTAATTTTTTTTAATGTTTTTGGGGGTCAAGCCCCTACATGCTCCCTTTACATTTACCTCTGAGACAGTACTTGAGGTGAGAAGATTAATTACTGCCACTTGATTTCAACTAAAAATATATATCTTATACGAATTTTAACATGCTAATAATATTTATTTAATATTATCTTTATTATTTTTCTAACGTGGTTTAATTATTTTTTTCATATTATAATTATGTCACATATTCACGATGCATTCAATAATCATATCAAAATATATTTTTTATTTGACATTCGAATAATAAATCATATTAAGACACATTATCGGTAAATTAATTAATAATTTTAAAAATATAATATAATTATTATATTTTGAAGGAATTAAAATATTTTGTTAAATCATTATAAAAATAAAATTATGTTAAACGGGATAAAATGACCGCAACCAAAATGAAGCACGAGCATTTTACTTAGTCAATGGGAACAACGAAGGATTGAAGCTGATATTTTGTCACCAAGATTTGAGACAAATTAAGATTTATTTTAAGGAAAGTTTAGTTTTATGGAGACTTGTATTAATAAAACAAAAAAATTAGGAAAAGAGAAACCTTAAACCACTGTTATAGTTTGAATTTTCCCATGGTAGGAAACTACCAAGAAAATAAATGGAAATTACAAGGATATTGCCAGAAGGTTGCCTGTGTTTGATCATATCATTGACTTCGCCCGCAGATGCATGTCGATCGGCCATAGTTTCTCATGCTTTTAGATCGGTTGCAGACTGTGATGCTCTGTGGAAAAAGTTTCTACCGTCCGATTATAGATCAATCATTTCATCATCATTGCTTTCACTGGGAAAGAAGGATGTATATTTCCATACGTGCTTTCATCCCAATCTCATTCAAAATGGTACCATGGTAGTCCCCAAACCTTACATAATATCATTGTAGTTAATTACTAGCAAACTATGTCAATGCATATGTGAACTACATGGGTACTTTTTGATTCTTGCTTTGAATTTGAGCTGGTATGGTTCAAATTTAAATTAAAATAATTATTATTATTCTTTAAAGTTAATTACAAAAAATATGGAAATAATTTGCATGATATAATACAAAGTGGTTGTGTTGTTACTTTAAGTCCATTTTTTGTGTTAGTTTGTAACATTAAGGTTGCTGCTGTTGTTGTTTAAACAGAGCTTTCAGTTGGAGAAATAGAGTGGGAAAAAATGCTATATGTTAGGGGCAAAAGCACTTTCAATGATATGGTTATTGAGAGATACATTTATGCCTTTCCCTTGGATTTCCACATCTCTACCAGGGCTTAGGTTTGCTCTATTTTTTTCCCTTTTTTTTTATTATTAAATGTTGTAATAATGTTAAGTCAAGATATAAATAATAATCACTATGTGATGTTATGATTGTTATTTACTTCATGAATTCTCTTTGTAGTGACAGGTTTCCTGAAGTTGCTAACATCAACCTAGTGTGGTGGATCGAGGTGAAGGGAAAGATTGAGACCAGAAATTTATCTCCCAACACAAGCTATGTAATATACCTTGTGTTTAAGCTTAGGGATAGCCATACAATTGAGTTTAAGCATAGAACCGTAGGTTTGCATGTTAACGACGATGGAGTCGCTTCGTGGGAATTACGAAGGGTGTTGATAGTCCCTTATCGATGCGAGGCCCTATATATTCTAGATAGAGGAGATGGGTGGATGGAGGTTGAATTGGGTCAGTTTTTGAATGAATGTCGTGATGATGGAACTTTGAAGTTTAGTCTTCGAGAGATTGACACAAGTAATTTCCATAATCGAGGCATCATTATTGAAGGAATTGAGCTCAGACCTAAATATATTAGTAGTTTGGTAGACTTCGACATTAGTGTGCCCATAATTTAGATTGTGATTTCCCTTTTTAGTTAAGTTCAAAATACTAATTACAAATAGATATTAGTAGTTATATTGTATCTATAATATATGTAAAATCACGAGTTTGGAAAAGCTTTTAAATTGATGAGAATACCTTTTATTTTTCATCCTATTATTAAATTTACATTTAAAAATAATTACAATAATTAATTTAAGATTATTAGCTAAAAAAAGTTGAAATAAAATAGAAGTTTTGATAATTGTGCATTTAAAATAATAATATTTAATAGAAGTTTTGATAATTACACATTTAAAAATAATTAGAATTTAAATTACAATTATTAAATTTAAAATAAAGTTATTACTTGAATAGGACTCTAAGCATAAAATATAGTGAAAAAGGATTGTGAATTTTATTTTTTTAAAATTTGTGCTAATTTTATTGATGTAAAATAGAGTTATTATTTGAATAGAATTCTAAGCATATTAATTATCACTTAATTAATATTAGAGTTAATTAAGTTAATTGGTTATTATTTTGAATAATGCTAATTTACATTTAATTTCATAAAGTAAAACTATATTGTATGTTCAAAAGATTAAAATGCTTTAATTATTATTTGAAAATTTTATATCATAATATTTGAATTGATAAGTTAATATATTTTAATTATATTCAATAATGGAAATAAAAAATAATTTCTTATGCTAATTATTTGTAATGGCCCTAAATTCAAGGTTATTGGAACAATGGTTTCGTAACCATAAATCCGATTTAAAGAGAAATTTATTTCAATATATTTTTATGAATATTTATATAATAGGAAATATTTTTATAAATATTTATAAAATGTTAGTAATGTGGTATTAAAATTTCGTTAGAAAATTTTAACGTTTGGGTAGGTAATTAAATGAAAAGACTAAATTGAAATAGAAGTAAAAGTTGAATTATAGATTAAAAGAAATTATAAAGAACCAAAATGGCAATTAAACTATTTTGTATAGTTGAGGCGGTGTAATGTATAAAAATCTAAGATTTTTATGTTTAATATTATAAAAAAGATATTTTATGTTTTAATTATAATATATATATTGTATTGTTATTATTATATTTATATATGTGTGTATAAACTAAAGAGACAAAAAAAAAAAAAAAAGAAAAGAGGAAAGAGAGAGCAAAGACGAAACAGAGAAGAAACATGGGAGAAAGAAAGAAAAAAGGAGAATAGAGTTTTTAAAGCTTGGATATTTAATAGGTAAGTTAATTTAGTTCTTTTATTTTAATTTTGATGCTTTATAAGTTTTAGAACAAATTTTTGTTGAATTAAGTTGAAATTTTGGAAAATCTTAGATTTTTGAACATGAGTTATGTGGATCAAATTGATGAATTAGGGGTTTAATTGATGGAATATCTAGTTAGAAATTGATTTTTAGGAACTAAATTGTGAAAATATTTGGAATTAAAGTTTATTACTGAAATTCTGATTCCTAAAGGTTATAAAGTAGTTTAAAGTGATAGAATAAAGTGTTAATTGAGAAAAATCAGCTCAATTGAGAAGTTAATTGAGCAGGGACGAAATTATCGTTTATTGAAAGCTTAAAGGAAAAATGGTAATAAACAGTTTGCACTAAAACAGTTTGGACAGTAGCAGTAGACTAATTTTGAAAAATCACAAAAAATTGTAAAAGTGGAATTAGAAGTCAAGTGAGATATGAAATTAAATCTTATTAAGTCTAGTTTCTCATAGAATAAACGTTGTAAGCAATAGATATGTAAATCATGAGATATAATGAATTTTGTTAGACAAGGTCAGAATGAATTTGGGTTCTCCTGTTCTAACTTTAGAAAATCATCAAAAATTGGATAAAAATAATTAGAGGCTTAAATTTATATGTTTAGAATTCTGAATGAGTCTATTTTCAACAGAAATAAACGGGAACATCATCTGAATTTTGCATAAAGAGATAATTAATTTTTAGTGAAGAAGGGTCAGAACTACTAGACAGCAGAATAGGGGTGACTTTAATGAAAAAACTTTACTAATTGGCTAAGCCAAAAATTCTGAAAATTTTATGGTATGAATATATGTGAGTCTAGTTTCAGAAAAAATTAACGGTTCTTCATTTGGAGTTCTGTAGCTCTGGAAATAAATAATTTAGTGACTATGACACAAATGGACAGCTTTGAATAAATTTATAAGTAAAGGATTAAATTGAAATGTGAGCAAAAGTAAGAAAGGATGAATTTATTATATTATACATGTCTATTTTATTAAATAGTACAGGAAATTTATTTGATTATTTTTTTAACATATAAATGTTATATGTTTATATGAAATTGAAGAAAAAGAAAAGAAATGAGAGGATCGAATTGAAGGAAAAGGAAAAGAGAAGGTTAAGGAGTGAAGGAAGAAGAACATATATCATCTCAACCTTTTTGTTGTAAGTACTACAAGAATTTTAAATTATTTTTATTTATTTATCTTTTTCGAAATATTTATATAAAGTTTTAAATGTATGAGATTCAGCTTTAATGCCCAAGTAGACGAAATTTAGAACTACTAGGATATCAGTGGCATGCCATTAAGGAACTTTAGCGCGCTCTCTGATTATTAGCACGTTGGTGTTCTTTGATTATTAGCACATCTGTGCTCTCCGTATAGCACTTTAGTGCTCTCTGTTCACTTGTGCATCATAATGCACCTCTGTATTTGTTCCGTATATCCGGTGTATTCTATAAAGTCTACTTTGGGCTAAGAATGTGAATTGAGAACAAAAGTGAATCACTGATGTGTTAAGGTAAGTTTTATACCTTACAAAAGATAAGTTAAATTTTTTTTTAAAGCAAGGCATAGTTGAAGAAACTTATATGTGAGTAGATATGTAATAATTGAATGAGTTTAAAACATTTTGTTATGATTATTTACTTACTTATTCTTGTAGTGCTTACTAAGCCTTCACTGGCTTAACGCGTTATTTTAACGCGTAGGTACAATTAAACTAGAAGATATAGAGTCCAACTAGAAGATCTCTCACCTCATCACATCCTCACGAGTTTCAAAAGTAGGTATTGTATTCTGTATTAAAATGGCATGTACATATGCAGTTCAAAGGTGTTCTCATGTGATAGGGACTAAAATGTAGATTCTTGAAATTCTATCTATTTTCAGTTACTTGAAGTATTTTTATATATATATGGAATGAATTAATAAACAATAAATATGTTAGCAAAAATGGTTGGTAAGTTAAAATATTATATACAAATGTTTTAATTAAAAAGTATCTAGCCATAATTGTTTTGGCACCAAATGTAATAGTCTTATACCGGGTCTGCATGATTGAACCGGGTATAGGGATATTACATTATTGCAATTAAAAAATATTTAAAAAATTAATTAAATATTAAACACGTAAAATCATATGAAATACATGTAACATTAAAAGCTAGTTTTTCTAAAGGGAAGGAATTGATAAAACATCAATCTTAGAAAAAATTATGAAAATGTGCAAACTATATTAATTTTACACCGATATAAATAAATCATTTCTCTATTTTTACGACTTAGATGAGCATTGTTATAAAAGAAAATGTTTGACTTAGAAGAAAAGGGTATTTAAAAGTTGGTGCAAAAGAGTGATTTAAGAAATTTCTAAGTATTTATATTTGTTTTTGAGAAATTGTAAATGTAAAAAATAAACTGTGAAACTCAATATTATCAAGAAATACTATTGAGAGTTGGTCGACATTAGTGTGCCTATAGTTGTGGGACTTTACCCAGGTCCTAAAGAATAATCAAATAAATTAAGTGTATAATTTGTCTGCAACAAATACACAATACCACATACTCACCAAGCTATAACTTCATTCAAGCTTAGTTATAAAGTGAATAACTTGTTTATAACAAATATGCACTAAAATAAATTCTTCACAATGTACAAGGTAAAACGCTTTTAATCTTATACATGAATAATAACCAAGCCTTCTTTAAATAGGTGGTAAAGGCTCGTCAAAACTTCAAACTCCTTAAATTCAATCTGTTAGGAATAGTCTTTTTAAAAAAACAAATCTCTTCAAATGAAAAACTGAATCACATTAAATGTCTTCAAAGAATCTTTTCTTGACTTATTTTCTTCATGATTCAACTCAATAAAGTATTCCTAAACTTCCTTCTATTTATGGGTTGGGGGGCTATGAAAAATTCTAGTCATTGTGTCAAAAAACAGATATGATCAAGATCTATAATGAGATATTGTTTAAAAAAACGTATGATATGTTGGAATGAAAACTATGAAAATTAGCTGTATTTGTTATATATTGGTTGTCGGTGATGACATTAGTTTTAGCGGGCTAATGGAGAAATATAGGCTTTTCTATAATCTAAAAAAAATAAATATTTACAACAATGACCCAACTTAAAAAACAATGACAAGAATGATTTGAAATAAACAGGGAAGGGCGGTGTCGGCACCCAAGTCAATCATTCCTCCATCATTGGTTGTTGATTGCTAGGGGTTTATAAAAAAAATTTTGGGTGCAGATATTGCAATGACTGACACTAGTATGTATTTTTTTTAAATATCTTTAAAAAATATGAGTTTTTCATAATTTAAAAAATATATTATTTTAATAAATTTCATATTGAAATGGCCAACACTTAACAACTTTGAAGTAATCAACACTAGTTCGAAAAAAAAGAAAGACCTAAGGGAAAATAGTTGCACTTTGATAATATCAGTTGACAAGAGAGAGGTCAACGATGACTAACTTAAAGTGAAAGTGACGGCTAGGACACAGTGGAGAGACATTGTCCCTTAAAATGTAAAATTATTATTTAAGCCCTTAAATTTTTAAAAAAAATTTAAATTAGTAAAAATAAAATTATACTTTGACCCCTAAAATTATAAAAATTCAATTTAATTCTTTAAAAATTATAAAGATATAAATCATAAAAAAATTTAAAATTTTATTCTATTCTTAAAATATTATTGTGGCTTCCCTGCTGGGACAATGAAATACTTTCCTTTCCTTCCTTTCCCTTCGTTCTCCCATCAGTTGCCACACCCAACATTTTAAGAATTATACATATAAACAAAGCTACACGTCAATATAAGAGCCAATAACATCTACAATGTTTCAACGTAATCTTCTTTTATATATTGCAATAGATTTTATTTTTGTTCGTTTTATTATTATGTTAATTCGACTAAAGAAAAACGTTAGAGGTGGTTTTATCTTTTCGATCGAGTTTTAATTTAATTAGTATTGATATTATTGTCAGTATAAGAGAATATAAATTTGAACGTGATAAAATGTGCTTATCCTCTTATTTAAGAATTGAGGAGATGTTTTAATAAAAAAAAAAGAATTGAGGAGAGGTTATAAGTAATTATAAATAATATATTAAAAAACATGTGAAACCAAGCCATGAGTTTTTATAGTTAAGGTAAATTTGCTTTCTAGTCCTATAGTATTGTTTGCATAATTATATTGTAATCACAATTTTCAAACATATATTCATATTTATACAGGGTAAATATCAAAATTATATATGAATTTTGATCTAATATGTATTATCATACATGAATTTTGATTTTGTGTGATTTTATACATGATGATGCGACATATTTATACTGCATTGAAGCTAATTGATCTTATCAAATAAGATTTGCATTTGATACGCAATTAATAAATCATATTAAGACACATGATTCATAAATTAATTAATAATTTTAAAAATAATTAAAAACCAATATAATTATTATAGGGTTAACATAATTTTTGGCCTCTGAGCTTGGCAACTAGGTTAATTTTAGTACTTGTATTTTTTTATTTATTTTGGTACTTGAACTTGGCAACTAAATCCATTTTGGTCTTTAATGATCTGATCAATTTGTTCTTGAAACATGAATGGATTGACCAATCGAACTGAATAAATCGAGAATCGACCAATTAATTAGAATAATATATATTTAAAGTAATTGACCACTGGTTCTATTATTACAATATTGTATGTTTTTCAATCTCAGAATGTCACGCAATCAAATTTTTATAATTTTTAAGTTTAAAGATCAAAATGAATATAATTACCAAATTTAAATACTAAAATGGATAAAAAAATGGTATAATTACGAAAGCGAACCTAATCATCGAAGCTAAAAATCTCATTATTATATTTTAAAATATTGTTTTTAAACAGGATAAAATGACCACTAAGCTCTGGTCAATCGAGAGGGCGAAAGACTGAAGCATCGCTGTTATATCGATTAAGATAAACTTTTTCCAAAGCTTATCATCTATTTTGACAAAGACTATTAATAAAAAGAAAAAAGAGTCTATAGATGGAACTACGAAGAAAACAATGGACATTACCACGATTGACAGCTTCTAATTAAAGTTTGGAAAGTGGTTACGAATAATTCCAGCCAAAAGAATGGAAATTACAAGCATATTACCAGAAGAGTGCCTGTGTCTGATCATATCGTTGACTTCGCCGGAAGATGCATGTCGATCGGCCATGATTTCTCACGCTTTCAGATCGGTTGCAAACCGTGATGAAGTGTGGGAAAAGTTTCTGCCCTCTGATTGTAGATCAATCATTTCAGGATCATCATCATCACCATTGCTTTCGCTGGGAAAGAAGGATGTATATTTCCATCTCTGTTTTCATCCCATTCTCATTCAAAATGGTAACATGGTAAACCCCAAAGCTCACTCCTTAATCTCCATCGGTTTTCATTCGATTTAAAGCGGTGTGTTGTACTTCATCTGCGAAACTAATGTTGCTTGTTAAAGCAACAGAGCTTTCAGTTGGAGAAAAAGAGCGGAAAAAAATGCTATATGACGGGGGCAAGAGCACTTTCAATTATACCGGAAGATACACCTGCTCACTGGATTTGGACATCTCTACAAAAGTCTAGGTTTTGTATATTTTCTTTTTAACATATAACGGCGGCCACTGTGTTTTAACAGCAAAAGCTAAAATGTTTTACTCATTTAACATTACAGTGACGGTGAAAAACCTACTTTTGACTTCGAAAGCATGACAAAGAGAACGGCATTGTTGATATTCCCTTTATTTACTTCTTGTTTTTGAATTTTTTTATAGGTTCCCTGAAACTGCTGAGCTCAAACAAGCATGGTGGCTCAATATGAGGGGAAAGATTGAGACCAAAATTTTATCTTCCGACACAAACTATGCAGTATACTTTGTGTTTAAGCTTAGAAAAGAGCATATAACCGGGTTTATGCAGAGAACTGTAGGTTTGCATGTCCATGTCGACAAAATCGGTTTAAGAGAAGTGCGGATGGTGTCGTTAGACCCTTTAAGAGATGAGCCTCGATATATTCGAGAGAGAGGAGATGGGTGGATGGAGATTGAAATGGGTGCTTTTTTTAATAATCGTGGGGACGATGGAAGCGTGGAGTTCAGTGTTTGGGAGGCTCACACAAATTACTTTAAGCAAGGTCTCATTATTGAAGGAATTGAGTTGAGGCCTAAAGATGTTGCTAGTTAGGAGTACATTGATTTACTCAAACTAGGAAATGATCAGCAACGAGATACAGCCCTTAAAATTTGTATAAATTAATTATGTCTGCAGCTTGAATGATTTTCATTTCGGGTGTTAAATGTATTTTCTATCCATATATTCCTTTTGATTGTTTTTTTTTTTGGAGACATATTCCTTTTGATTGTTAATATATATATATATATATATATTATTTATTTTTTTATATAAAATAAATTTTAAAAACATAATACATCAAATACACTAAAAACATTAAAATAAATATTTACTAACAAATTGAAAATAAATTAAAAAAAATCTTTATACTTAAATAACAAGCAAATTAACAATAACAATGACAAATGTCTCTAAAATAGTAGCAAAATTAAAAATAAAACAAGAATTATACAATACTTAAATAATAACAATAAAATAGTAGAAATATAATAGTGAAATTGTGGCAAAATAGTGAAAAAATAACTTTTTTTTTTCCAAATTCAGGACGGACCGGGTCGAAAAATGTTTACCCAAGGCCTGGTCCATTTTAGAAGACGAGTCTTATTTTTTTTACCCAAGCTCATTTTTCAGACCTATAGTTTTATCCAAACCCTCCCACTTTTCGAGGGGCCTTCAAGTCGGGTCAAGTGGTCTAACCCGTGACCAGTTGTAGTTTTAACTAGTTTCATTATTGAAAACAAATTTCTATTTTTATCTCACAAACATATTTTCCAATTCTTAAAAATAGAAAATGAAAATTGTTTTCCGAAAATTAAAAATGAAAATAGAGAATGTTCTCTGAAACCAAACTCTTCTCTACTTTTGGATTTAAAAATGTAAGTCTAAATGTTAGCCTTATTAATTTTTTTGTTAAATTTAATTTCATTACATTGTCATTTCTTTGTTAAATGACTACCAAGTGAGTAGTTTTTTTATTTCAAAGTGTCACACCATTAAATTTAACAAAAGCGTTTTAATGGTGTTAACAATTGGATATGAAAAGTAGTGTGACTAAATTTCTGAAAATAAATGTAGAGTAACTAAATTTCAAATATACGAAGAGTATAGGGACTTAAAACGCATTTAATCAAACATTAATAATGTCTTATCCTTGACTTAATAATTTTCATTTTGATTATTGAAACGTTAAAATATGCTATATGTTTACTTTTCATATTTTGAAAGTCAGGTCTAATTGTTAATACCGTTAAATTTTTTCTGTTAAATTTAATGGTGTCACATTTTGAAGTTAAAAAAAACACTTAGGAGCTATGTAACTAAAAAATGATATTATTCTAAACCTAAATTTAATAAAAGAATTTTAACTGTGTTAATAATGAGACTTACATTTTTTAAATCTGAAAAAATAAAGGGACTAAATTATTTAAAGAAAAAAGTAAAAAAGCTAAATTTCAAATAAACAAAGAAGACTAAATACTTATAACATATTTTAACTACATTGAAAAATAATGACAATGACTATAAAACAATAATTTATACATTGATGATTCAGATTTGATGCTTAATAAGGAAGGATTAAAGAAGACTAAGACAGGTTGCATATTTTTCTCAAAGGAAATTATGAGAAATCGTATCATTGACTTCGGCTGCAGATGTATGTGAATTAGCTACGGCTAAATGCTAGTATATTTCAATTTGAATTTAAAAAATAGTGTAATTTGAGTAGTGAATTATTAAAATGTAATATTGGTGATAATTTTTTAAATTTATCAAGTTGTTTGAAGTTTATCTAGAAATGAATTTGAAATTCTTAAAATATTTTTGAATTACATTGATATTATCAATAAAATATTAGAAATATTGGTAAATCGAAAAAATTTTTAATACCAAAATTTGAAGTTTTTTTTTCAATGAAGCTCATACCAAAAATTTCCCGAAGAGTGCCTGTGTCTGTTCATATGATTGACTTCGCCTATATATGCATGTCGATCAGCCCTGGTTTCAGAGGCGAAACTAGAACAATCTTTTAGGGGCCGAATGAAATTTTAATTTTTTATAATATATATCTTTATAATTTTTAAAGGATTAAATCAAATTTTTATAATTTTAGAGGGGCCAAAGTAGAATTTTACCTTTACTAATTTAATTTTTTTTTAAAAAAATAAGGACTTAAATAATAATTTTATATTTTAAGGGGGCCGGGGCCCATGCCAGCCCCCTTCTAGATTCACCACTGCTTGGTTTCTCACACTCTGAGATCAATTGCAAACTTTGATGCAGCGTGGGAAAAGTTTCTTCCATCTGATTTTACATCAATCATTTTAGGTTTCAAGGATGAATTTAGAAAATATATTAGAAGAACCGAAATTGAATTATAAATTTTGAGAGGTCAAAATATAATTTTATCATGTATTAGTTTATTATTTTTTAAAAGAATTAAATAAAATTTCTTTTCATTTTAGGAATCAAAATACAATTTTACTATAAAATAAATTTATAATTTAGTGATTTTTAAGAGAGCTAAAATGTAATTTTTTTTAATGTTTTTGGGGGTCAAGCCCCTACATGCTCCCTTTACATTTACCTCTGAGACAGTACTTGAGGTGAGAAGATTAATTACTGCCACTTGATTTCAACTAAAAATATATATCTTATACGAATTTTAACATGCTAATAATATTTATTTAATATTATCTTTATTATTTTTCTAACGTGGTTTAATTATTTTTTTCATATTATAATTATGTCACATATTCACGATGCATTCAATAATCATATCAAAATATATTTTTTATTTGACATTCGAATAATAAATCATATTAAGACACATTATCGGTAAATTAATTAATAATTTTAAAAATATAATATAATTATTATATTTTGAAGGAATTAAAATATTTTGTTAAATCATTATAAAAATAAAATTATGTTAAACGGGATAAAATGACCGCAACCAAAATGAAGCACGAGCATTTTACTTAGTCAATGGGAACAACGAAGGATTGAAGCTGATATTTTGTCACCAAGATTTGAGACAAATTAAGATTTATTTTAAGGAAAGTTTAGTTTTATGGAGACTTGTATTAATAAAACAAAAAAATTAGGAAAAGAGAAACCTTAAACCACTGTTATAGTTTGAATTTTCCCATGGTAGGAAACTACCAAGAAAATAAATGGAAATTACAAGGATATTGCCAGAAGGTTGCCTGTGTTTGATCATATCATTGACTTCGCCCGCAGATGCATGTCGATCGGCCATAGTTTCTCATGCTTTTAGATCGGTTGCAGACTGTGATGCTCTGTGGAAAAAGTTTCTACCGTCCGATTATAGATCAATCATTTCATCATCATTGCTTTCACTGGGAAAGAAGGATGTATATTTCCATACGTGCTTTCATCCCAATCTCATTCAAAATGGTACCATGGTAGTCCCCAAACCTTACATAATATCATTGTAGTTAATTACTAGCAAACTATGTCAATGCATATGTGAACTACATGGGTACTTTTTGATTCTTGCTTTGAATTTGAGCTGGTATGGTTCAAATTTAAATTAAAATAATTATTATTATTCTTTAAAGTTAATTACAAAAAATATGGAAATAATTTGCATGATATAATACAAAGTGGTTGTGTTGTTACTTTAAGTCCATTTTTTGTGTTAGTTTGTAACATTAAGGTTGCTGCTGTTGTTGTTTAAACAGAGCTTTCAGTTGGAGAAATAGAGTGGGAAAAAATGCTATATGTTAGGGGCAAAAGCACTTTCAATGATATGGTTATTGAGAGATACATTTATGCCTTTCCCTTGGATTTCCACATCTCTACCAGGGCTTAGGTTTGCTCTATTTTTTTCCCTTTTTTTTTTATTATTAAATGTTGTAATAATGTTAAGTCAAGATATAAATAATAATCACTATGTGATGTTATGATTGTTATTTACTTCATGAATTCTCTTTGTAGTGACAGGTTTCCTGAAGTTGCTAACATCAACCTAGTGTGGTGGATCGAGGTGAAGGGAAAGATTGAGACCAGAAATTTATCTCCCAACACAAGCTATGTAATATACCTTGTGTTTAAGCTTAGGGATAGCCATACAATTGAGTTTAAGCATAGAACCGTAGGTTTGCATGTTAACGACGATGGAGTCGCTTCGTGGGAATTACGAAGGGTGTTGATAGACCCTTATCGATGCGAGGCCCTATATATTCTAGATAGAGGAGATGGGTGGATGGAGGTTGAATTGGGTCAGTTTTTGAATGAATGTCGTGATGATGGAACTTTGAAGTTTAGTCTTCGAGAGATTGACACAAGTAATTTCCATAATCGAGGCATCATTATTGAAGGAATTGAGCTCAGACCTAAATATATTAGTAGTTTGGTAGACTTCGACATTAGTGTGCCCATAATTTAGATTGTGATTTCCCTTTTTAGTTAAGTTCAAAATACTAATTACAAATAGATATTAGTAGTTATATTGTATCTACAATATATGTAAAATCACGAGTTTGGAAAAGCTTTTAAATTGATGAGAATACCTTTTATTTTTCATCCTATTATTAAATTTACATTTAAAAATAATTACAATAATTAATTTAAGATTATTAGCTAAAAAAAGTTGAAATAAAATAGAAGTTTTGATAATTGTGCATTTAAAATAATAATATTTAATAGAAGTTTTGATAATTACACATTTAAAAATAATTAGAATTTAAATTACAATTATTAAATTTAAAATAAAGTTATTACTTGAATAGGACTCTAAGCATAAAATATAGTGAAAAAGGATTGTGAATTTTTTTTTTTTTAAATTGTGTTAATTTTATTGATGTAAAATAGAGTTATTATTTGAATAGAATTCTAAGCATATTAATTATCACTTAATTAATATTAGAGTTAATTAAGTTTTTTTTTTTGAAAAATATACTGGATTTCCATTGAACTTAGGCCCCAAAACAATATCCAAAAACACAGAACAAAAACCAAACAAAGTCCAGCAAATAAAGAACAAAAACACATAAAATAAAAGCAGCAACAAAATAGAAACTGGCCCAAGCAACCAACCCAGTAGCAGAAACGACAGGGTGCTTTTGGGAATGCCTCCCAGCTGTATTCCAACATCAATCCCCATCTAGGAAACCGTTCGGTAGATAGGATTTGCATCTGGTAATAAATATTTCTTCATCATTTCCAATGTCATCTCAACGACACAAGCAAGAATTATCAAAACCACTTCCCCATGGAAAGCACACTGATTTGCAGATCTGTACTCCCCCAGCCCTTTCGTTCTCCTCCCTAATAACGTCGACTACTTGCCTCCTGCGCAAATTCTATCCAAGCACGATCGTCTGTCACCGCAGCAGCAGCACAAGGATGAACTCTCTGTAACACCCCTTACCCGAGACCGTTGCCGGAGTCGAGCACGAGGCATTACTAGACTTAACTTACTAGTTCTGGGCATAAAAATTGAAACTGTCCGTCTGCGTCATGTTCACTAAATTAATTATAACTTAAGTTACGAAACTCGAAATTTAGATCCGTAAATTTTCCTTGAAACTAGACTCATATATCTTCTTACTGTAGTTTTTTCAGAATTTTTGGTGTGGCCAATTAGTACAGTTTATTAGTTAAAATCTCCCCTATTACACAGTTTGACAGTTCTGACCTCTCTTTACTAAAAATCAATTATCTCATAATATACAACTCTTTTTCCTACACCGTTTTCTTTATATAAAAATAGACTCAATAAGATTTAATTCTATATCTCATGCACAACCTAATTCAATTTATACTATTTTTGGTGATTTTTCAAAATCACGTCACTGTTGCTGTCCAACTATTCCCCTGCATATAATTACATAATTTCTTTAAAATAACTATCAACTAGGCATTTCATAACATCCAAAACATGTTCTTAATTAACCATTTTAATGGCTAATCGTTACCACGCATTTACAAGCCAATATTAAGCCATATCATAAGGTCATACACACAAAATGACTAAGTCCCTATACATGCCATAACTTAAAATGTTCGAATCACAAAATACCAATATAATCTTTTGATAGTGTGTAACGATCTCCGACGTCCTTTCGGTCCCCGAGTTGGCTTGTAATACTATAAAAAAAAAATTAAAGAATGGGAGTAAGCATAAAGCTTAGTAAGTTTACATGTAAATAGATAACAACGTTCTTAATGAATTATCTTATGCTTTTCTTATCAAGATCACTTAAGCTTTTAACTCAATATACTTAAACTTGTATTCTTACCTTACCTTTTAACATGAATTTATCTTACCTTACCTTTTTAGCTTGAACTTGTCTTACCTTTACTTTGGTATACTCTTTGAATTTTCCCGTTGAACCACTTGGAATACTAAGGATACGCGGGTACCTTTCCTTATGAAACTTAACCATTGCCATGTCTTGACATGGTCTTACGTGGTATCCTTGCCTTGTGAACTCACCAATGCCATGCCTTGGCATGGTCTTACATGGGACCTTTACCTTATAAATTCACCAATGCCATGCCTTGGCATGGTCTTACATGGGACCTTTGCCTTATAGTAACTTATCAATGCCATGTCTTGACATGGTCTTACATGATTTCCTCAAACCCTAATGTCATGACATTTGTATCCTACACATTCCTAAGGTTCAACCGGAACTTTCCGTCAATTCATACTTGAGTCTTTAAATAATAAATTTACAAAATAAATATGTAAATGCTGGAATTTAATAATATTAAATGTAAAATAATAGAATATTGCATTTATTTACTGCAAACTTACCTCGAAGCAAAATACGATAAACTATATCGATTTAGTCCACTATCTTTTTCTTTCCCCGATCTAACTCTGGATTTCGTTCTTCTTGATCTATAATAGCAAATTTAGCTTATTTAATACTCACATTTACCAAAACAGTCCTTAACTCTAACTTTGGCAAAATTACAATTTTGCCCCTAAACTTTTACATAATTACGATTTTGCCCCTAGGCTCGAAAATTAAACTTCAGCCCTTATTCTTATGTTTTATAACATACTGAACATTTTTCTCTTCTATAGCAACTTCAAATTCTTACTATAACACATATTTATCAACAATAACAACTTTTACTAATTAGTTCGTTTTACTCGTTTTCACCGAAAATCACTTAGTAAAAATTATTTCTCTACTCATAAACATGCATAATCTACCATCAATCATCAAAAATCACAAGTTTTCAACAATGGCATAATTCAAAATATTCACCAAAATCAAAAATTCAACATGGGTTTTGTAGCACTTGAAGCAACGATCTCAAAAACGTAAAAATTATCGAAAATCGAACTCAAATCACTTACCTATTGTGCTTGTAAAGGCCTAATATTACAAAGCTTCTTCTCCCTATTCTTTTCTCTTAGTTTCAGCCAAGAACAAATGATAAAAAGATGAGCACTTTCATCTTTTATCATTTACATTATTATAACATACATTAAACTAATATATTTTAACATAAAATATAATAAAAATTCCACCCACTATTTCAAGCATATCATGACCGGCCATTATCTACCTTTCTTCTTCATTTTGTTTACTTAATGCTAAATTACTTTTCATCTTTCTTCTAATATAATATATTATCATATATTATAATATACCATAATGTTATAAAATAAAATAAGCAATTACCAATTCACTAATACATGCATCTTAGCTGTCCACTATGTTCAATTATGGCTAAATTACCCTATCAATCCTTAAATTAAAGAAATCATCATCAATTCAACCACTTAATCAAGCTATAAGGCTACTTTTACCACTTATGCGATTTAGTCCTTTTCTTTAAATTAAGCACACTAACAATAAAATTAATTCACGAAACTTTCACACATGTAAATTCACATATTATAAGCACTGAAAATAATATTAAAATATTTTACTGACTCGGATTTGTGGTTTCGCAACCATTATTTTGTTTAGGCCCTATTTCGGGATGTTACATTTCTCCCCCTTTTAGGGATTTTCGTCCCCGAAAATCTTACCTGTAAAGAGATTTGGGTACTATTTTCGCATAGTATCTTCGGGCTCCCATGTAGCCTCTTCTATTCCATGCCTATTCCATAATACTTTCACAAGTGCAATACTTTTATTCCTTAATTGCTTAACCTCTCGAGCTAGAATTTTTATTGGTTCCTCCCCGTAAGTCATATCTGGCTGAATCTCAACATCTGTTTGCGAAATCACATGTGATGGATCTGAACGATAACGACGTAGCATAAACACATGAAACACATTATGAATCTTCTCTAACTCAGTTGGCAAAGCCAATCGATATGCCAATGGCCCAACTCTCTCGATCACCTCAAACGGTCCAATAAAACGGGGACTTAATTTGCCTTTCTTACCAAATCTGAGAACTTTCTTCCACGGGGATACCTTCAATGTCTTTTCAAATCTACATAGGATTTCTGTCTATCTGAAGCTGCTTTCAAGCAATCTCTGATGACTTTTACTTTCTCTTTTGTTTCTTTGACTAGATCAACCCCGTAGATCTGATTTTCCTTAACCTCTGTCCAATACAAAGGTGTGCGACGTTTACGTCCATACAAAGCTTCATAAGGTGCCATCTTCAAAGTCGATTGATAACTATTATTATAAGCAAACTCTATTAATGGTAAATATTTCTCCCAACTACCTTGAAATTCTAATACACAACATCTAAGCATATCTTCAAGTACCTGAATAACTCTCTCTGATTGACCATTAGTCCAAGGATGGAAAGCTGTACTAAAACTCAACTTTGTGCCTAAAGCTTCTTACAATTTCTTCCAAAACCGTGAGGTAAATCTCGGATCTCTATCTGAGATAATCGATAACGGTACTCCATGTAGTCTCACAATCTCTGTAATATATAACTCGGCCAACTTGTCAAGTGAATAATTCATACGAACTGGGATAAAATGAGCCAACTTTGTTAACTTATCAATCACAACCCATACTGCATCTTTCCTTCTCGGTGTCGAAGGCAATCCTGTCACAAAATCCATAATAACTCGATCCCATTTCCACTCGGGAACTAATACAGGCTGCAATAAACCTGAAGGTACCTGATGTTCGGCCTTTACCTGCTGACAGATCAAGCATCTAGAAACAAACTATGATATATCTCTTTTCATGCCTGTCCACCAATACATTTTCTTCAAATCATTATACATCTTTGTACTAACTGGGTGAATAGACAAAGAACTGCTATGTGCTTCCTGTAAGATTTTCCTAATAAGCTCATCATTCTTTAGTACACATACTCTGTCTCTGAACAACAAACAACCGTCAGAACCGATCTGAAAATCAGACTCTACACCTGACTCGCACTGAACTCTTTTGGCTTGCAACTCACTGTCATCCTTCTGAGCTTCACAAATTTCTTCAAGAAACATCGATTTAGCTCTCAACTCAGCTAAGATGGAACCATCATCTGATAATGCCAAACTAGTATGCAAAGCTCTCAATGCAAATAACGATTTTCTACTCAAAGCATCAGCAACAACATTTGCCTTACCCGGGCGATAATCGATCACTAGCTCATAATCTTTAATCAACTCTAGCCATCTTCTTTGCCTCAAGTTTAGATCTTTCTGAGTCATCAAGTACTTCAAACTTTTGTGATCAGTGAATATTCGACATATCTCACCATATAAGTGATGTCTCCAGATTTTCAATGCAAATACAATAGCAACTAGCTCTAAATCATGTGTCAGATAGTTTTTTTCATGTGGCTTTAACTGTCTAGAGGCATAAGCAATTACCCTTCCTTCCTGCATAAGTACACAGCCTAGTCCATTCAAGGATGCATCACTGTAAATCACAAACTCTTTACCCGGTTCTGGTTGTACTAAAACAGGAGCTTTAGTCAACAATACTTTTAACTTGTCGAAACTTTGTTGACACTTCTCAGTCCATTCAAACTTGACAGCTTTCTGTAACAATCTTGTCAATGGAATAGCTATCTTGGAAAATCCCTCTACAAATCGTCTATAATAACCGGCAAGACCAAGAAAACTTCTGACCTCTGATACATTTCTAGGAGGCTTCCAATCAGCAATTGCTGAAATCTTACTCGGATCAACTCTAATACCTTCACCTGAGACAATATGTCCAAGAAAACAAATTTCCCGTAACCAGAACTCACTTTTGCTAAACTTGGCATAAAGCTGATTATCTCTCAAAATCTGTAAAACTGTTCTCAAATGCTCTGCATGCTCAGTCTCATCATGAGAATAAATCAGGATGTCATCAATGAACACGACTATAAACTTGTCCAAATAAGGTCTAAAAATTCGGTTTATTAAATCCATGAAAATAGCAGGAGCATTAGTTAAGCCAAATGGCATCACAAGAAACTCATAGTGACCATACCTAGTTCGGAAAGCAGTCTTTGGAATATCTGACTCTTTAACTCGCAACTGATAGTATCCGGATCTCAAATCTATCTTAGAAAACACAGTGGCTCCCTTCAGTTGATCAAACAAATAATCTATTCTAGGTAATGGATATTTGTTCTTGATGGTTACCTTGTTAAGCTGCCGATAGTCTATGCACAATCTCATGGAACCATCCTTCTTTTTCACAAATAACACTGGCGCGCCCCATGGTGAATAACTAGGTCTTACAAAGCCTTTATCAGTTAATTCCTGTAACTGAGCTTTCAATTCTTTCAATTCTATTGAAGCCATTCTATAATGAGCAATAGAAATAGGTGTGGTACCTGGAATCAATTCAATACCAAACTCAACTTCTCTGATAGGAGGCAAACCTGGTAGTTCTTCCGGAAACACATCAGGAAACTCATTTACCACAGGCACTGATTCAATTTTCAACTCTGGGTCTTTAGTATTCAACACAAAAGCAAGATAAGCTACACATCCTTTCCTTAAACATTTCTGAGCAGACATAACAGAAATCATGGAAATTGAACTATCTGACTCATCTGAATTAACCCGAAGGAACTCACCATTTTCATATTTCAACTCAATGAATCTCTTTCCACAATTCACTATCACATCATGTGCAGTTAACCAATCCATACCAAGAATCACATTAAACTCATCAAATGGCAATAGCATGAGATCAGCCGGAAAACAGTAACCTCTAATCATCAAAGGGCATTTTTTACATACTTTGTTTACTAACACATGCTGACCTAATGGGTTCGATACTTTAATCACAAATTCTGCAAACTCTATGGGCATGTTCATACTAGGCATTAATTTCATGCAAACATAGGAATGGGTTGAACCCGGATCAATCAAAGCAATAACATTAACATCATGAAGAGAAAATGTACCCGTAATTACGTCGGGGGAAGATGCCTCTTCACGAGCACGGGTAGCATAAGTCCTTGTAGGTGCTCTAACATCTGATCTTGTTGTTGTATCTCTAAATGTACCTCTACCTGCCCCTACTCCCGAATTTCTCTGAGATCTGCCTCTAACGGGGGCATTACCTGATCTTGCACTCAGTATTACTTTTTTTTAACCATCTCGGGACACTCCCGAATGAAATGATCCGGTGCACTACATCGGAAACAACCAATCTCAGTTGCTCGACATTGACCTAGATGACGTCGACCACATTGAGGACACTCGGGTCTATCAGGCTGAATACTACCAACACTCGCAATCGAAGTGGTTTGAGCTTTTGAATCCATAAATCTTCCACCTCTGTTTCGGCTAGAATACCCGGTTGAAAAATTAGGTCTCGTAGAAAACTCTCTAGGCCTCTTGGATGTAGACTGAAATGACTTGCTCATCTGTCTTTTCTTCGTGTCTTGCATCTCAATTTCAGCTTTACCCTTTCTTTTTAACAACTCCTCTGCCTTACAGGCTCGTTCAACTAAAACAACGAACTCTTTTATCTCTAAAACACCAACTGATATTCGGATATCATCATTGAGCCCATCCTCAAATCTTTTGCACATGATAGCCTCTGTAGACACACACTCTCGAGCATAATTGCTGAGTCGGACAAATTCACGTTCATAATCGGTCACCGTCATCTTACCCTGTTTTAATTCAAGGAACTCTTTTCTTTTCTGGTCAATAAACCTCTGACTGATGTACTTCTTACGGAACTCCTCTTGAAAGAAATCCCAAGTAACTATTTCTTTCGGTACTACTGACACAAGTGTCTTCCACCACTGGTAGGCCGAATCTCTAAGAAGTGACACCATACATGTAGCAGCCCGATTTTGAGCCTAGTCGGAATAGTGGTTTCGGGACCACAAATTCGATAAAAAAAATTAAATTAATATTTTTATATTTTTATGATCTACAACTTTATGAAATGGTTTCGTAAAAATTTCGTTCGAAAATTTTGGTGTTTGAGCACTCAATTTAGTCAAAAGGACTAAATTATAAAAAGTGCAAAACTTGAGTTCTAGAAGCTAGAGGTATCTAATTGCTATAAAAGTTTATTATGATTAATTATTATGATTTATTGAGTGATTAAATACATGTGTTAGAGTATTGATAAGAAATTTTATTAATTTCATGCTTAAATTGCCTATTAGGACTTGTTTGCAAAAGTTGCTAAATAGGGGTTCTAATTTATAGAGTACTTGATTAAAATGGGGGTTTGAAGTAGGAGTCCTTAAATGGAAATTAGACCATTATATTTTCATGGACAAAAATGGACATATATAGGAAGAAAGAACCAAAGTTTTTAATGAAGGGTAATTTAGTCATTTGGTAATAAAATGAATTAAAAGGGAAAAAGATGGCAAAATATGCTCATCTTCTTCATTAGGCCAAATTTTCAAGTGTTCACCATAGCTAGGGTTTGTTTCAAGCTTTCAAGCTCCATAGTAAGTGATTCCAAGCCCCGTTTTTAATGTTCTTTACATTTTTGAAGCCCCGGTAGCTCGATTTAGCTTATTCTATTAATAATTTATTCTAGGGTTCATATTTAGAAAAATACCCATAGGTGAAATGTGTTTATTTTGATGTTTTATGATAGAATATGAAGTCTAAAATTATGTTAAACAACTTTTGCTTAGTGATTTTAAGTGAAAACGAGTAAAACGGCTTAATCGGTAAAAATACCTAATGTTCATAAGTACAAGTTAGAGTGAGAATTTGATGTTGCCATAGAAGGGAAAAATGATCAGCATGCCATAAAACATAAGAATAAGGGATAAAGTTTAATTTCCGAACTTTGGGACAAATGTGTAAATATGTAAAAGTTTAGGGGAAAAATTGTAATTTTGCCAAAGTTAAGAGTTAAGGACTGTTTTGATGAATGTGAGTATTAAATAAGCTAAATTTTCTATTATAGATCAAGAAGAACGAAATCCAGAGTTAGATCGAGGAAAGAAAAAGATAGAGGATTAAATCAATATAGTTGATCGTATTTCGTTTCGAGGTAAGTTTGCAGTAAATAAATGCAATATTCTATTATTTTACATTTAATATTGTTAAATTCCAGCATTTACATATTTATTCTGTAAATTTATTATTTAAAGACTCAAGTATGAATTGATGGAAAAACTATCTCAGAAAGCTCCGGTTGAACCTTAGGAATGTGTAGGATACAAATGTCATGACATTAGGGTTTAAGGAAATCATGTAAGACCATGTCAAGACATGGCATTGATATGTTACTATAAGGCAAAGGTCCCATGTAAGACCATGCCAAGGCATGGCATTGGTGAGTTCATAAGGCAAGGATACCACGTAAGACCATGTCAAGACATGGCAATGGTTAAGTTTCATAAGGAAAGGTACCCGCGTATCCTTAGTATTCCAAGTGGTTCAACGGGAAAATTCAAGGAGTATTCTAAAGTAAAGGTAAGGCAAGTTCAAGCTAAAAAGGTAAGGTAAGATAAATTCATGTTAAAAGGTAAGGCAAGTATACAAGTTTTAAGTATATTGAGTTAAAAGCGTAAGTGATCTTGACAAGAAAAATATAAGATAATTCACTAAGAATGTTGTTATCTATTTACATGTAAACTTACTAAGCTTTATGCTTACACCTATTCTTTATTTTTTTTTTATAGTATTACAAGCCAACTCGGGGATCGAAAGGACGCCGGAGATCATTACACACTATCAAAGGATTATATTGGTATTTTGTGACTTTAACGTTTTAAGTTATGGCATGTATAGAGACTTAGCCATTTTATGTGTGTGACCTTATGATATGGTTTATTATGGACTTGTAAATGTTTGGTAATAATTAGCCATTAAAATGGTTAATTAAGAACATGCTTTGGAGGTTATGAAATGCCTAGTTGATAGTTATTTTAAAGAAATTATGTAATTATATGCAGGGAAATAGTTGGACAGCAGCAGTGACGTGATTTTGAAAAATCACCAAAAATAGTAGAAATTGAATTAGGTTGTGCATGAGATATATAATTAAAGCTTATTGAGTCTATTTTCATATGAAAGAAACAAGGAAAGCAAAGGAATTCTGTAATTTGAGATATTTATATTTTTGTAAGACTGGTTCAGAATAAATTCAGGTTCCCCTGTTCTGACTTGGAAAAATCATAAAAAAACGGAGAAAAATAATTAGGGGTTTAACTTTATATGTTTAGAATCCTGAATGAGTCTATTTTCAAATGAAATAAATAAGAAGGTCATATGAATTCTGTACTAAGAGAATTTGATTCGTAGTGAAGAGAGGTCAGAATAGTCAAATAGTAAAACAGGGGAAACTTTAAGAAAAATCTGGTATTGATTGGCCATACCAAAAATTATGGAAAAATTACAGTGAGAAGGTATATGAGTCTAGTTTCAAGGAAAATTTACGGATCTAGATTTCGAGTTTCATAGCTCAAGTTATAATTAATTTAGTGAACATGACGCAGACGGACAGTTTCAATTTTTATACCCAGAACTAGTAAGTTAAGTCTAGTAATACCTCGTGCTCGACTCCGGCAACGGTCTCGGGTAAGGGGTGTTACATTTATTGGTATCAGAGCAAGGCTTAGTCGGTTCTCGGAATATTTAGTATGAGTAAGAGTCTATCTATACATGCCATACTTATATTTTGATAGTGTGACGACTCTTGACGATTTAAATTTTTTTTAATTATGGATCCTGAACGAGCTGGTGCAAATGATGTAGAGAGTAGTGCACCCACTCCCGCTGAAGGGACGGTGCCACAAGATAGTCGTGAAAGGCCCGTTACAGTTAGTCAGGGAGGAGGGGCTCGAGAAGCCTTCTTCCAAGCTTTGAATGAATGGTTTGCTGAGTTCGTTCGTACGAACCCGGCCGTTAGACCTCCACCCCCTCATGATCCACAGACCAACCATGTAGCTTCCCCAGTCACAGATACAGTCAGAAGAGAGAAGCCACCCGTTGACAAGATCAAAAAACAAGGGGCTGAAGAGTTTCGGGCTACCAAAGATGACGATGCAGAAAAAGCTGAATTTTGGCTCGAAAATACTATTAGAGTTTTTGACGAGTTATCCTGCACATCGGAAGAGTGTATTAAATGTGTAGTGTCACTTCTTAGAGATTCAGCCTACCAGTGGTGGAAGACACTTGTATCAGTAGTACCGAAAGAAAGAGTTACTTGGGATTTCTTTCAGGAGGAGTTCCGTAAAAAGTATATCAGTCAGAGGTTTATTGACCAGAAAAGAAAAGAGTTTCTTGAGTTAAAACAAGGTAAGATGACTGTAACCGACTATGAACGTGAATTTGTTCGACTCAGCAATTATGCTCGAGAGTGTGTGTCTACAGTGGCTATCATGTGCAAAAGATTTGAAGATGGGCTCAATGATGATATCCGACTGTCAGTTGGTGTTCTAGAGATAAAAGAGTTTGTTGCTTTAGTTGAACGAGCCTGTAAGGCAGAAGAGTTATTAAAAAGAAAGGGTAAATCTGAAATTGAGATGCAAGACTCGAAGAAAAGACAGATGAGCAAGTCATTTCAGTCTACATCCAAGAGGCCTAGAGAGTTTTCTACGAGATCTAATTTTTCAGCTGGGTATTCTAGCCGGAGCAGAGGTGGAAGATTTATGGATTCAAAAGCTCAAACCACTTCGATTGTGAGTGTTGGCAGTATTCAACCTGATAGACCCGAGTGTCCTCAATGTGGTCGACGTCATCCAGGTCAATGTCGAGCAACTGAGATTGGTTGTTTCCGATGTGGTGCACCGAATCATTTCATTCGGGAGTGTCCCGAAATGGTTAAAAGGGAAGTAATACCGAGTGCAAGATCAGGTAATGCCCCCGTTAGAGGCAGATATCAGAGAAACCCTGGAGTAGGGGCAGGTAGAGCTGCATTTAGAGATACAGCAACGAGATCAGATGTTAAAGCACCTGCAAGGACTTATGCTCTCCGTAATCGTGAAGAGGCATCCTCCCCCGATGTAATTACGGGTACATTTTCTCTTCATGATGTTAATGTTATTGCTTTGATTGATCCGGGTTCAACCCATTCCTATGTTTGCATGAAATTAATGCCTAGTATGAACATGTCCATAGAGCTTACGAAATTTGTGATTAAAGTATCAAATCCATTTGGTCAGCATGTGTTAGTAAACAAAGTATGTAAAAAATGCCCTTTGATGATTAGAGGTTACTGTTTTCCGGCTGATCTCATGCTATTGCCATTTGATGAGTTTGATGTGATTCTTGGTATGGATTGGTTAACTGCACATGATGCGATAGTGAATTGTGGAAAGAAATTCATTGAGTTGAAATGTGAAAATGGTGAAATCCTTCGAGTTAATTCAAATGAGTCAGATAGTGCAATTACCATGATTTCAGTTATGTCTGCTCAGAAATGTTTGAGGAAATGATGTGAAGCTTATCTTGCTTTTGTGTTGAATACTAAAGATCCAGAGTTGAAAATTGAATCAGTGCCTGTGGTAAATGAGTTTTCTGATGTGTTCCCGGAAGAACTACTAGGTTTGCCTCCTATCAGAGAAGTTGAGTTTGGTATTGAATTGATTCCAGGTACCACACCTATTTCTATTGCTCCTTATAGAATGGCTTCAATAGAATTAAAAGAATTGAAAGCTCAGCTACAGGAATTAACTGATAAAGGCTTTGTAAGACCTAGTTATTCACCATGGGGTGCACCAGTATTATTTGTAAAAAAGAAGGACGGTTCAATGAGATTGTGCATAGACTATCGGCAGCTTAACAAGGTTACCATAAAGAATAAATATCCATTGCCTAGAATAGATGACTTGTTTGATCAATTGAAAGGAGCCACTGTGTTTTCTAAGATAGATTTGAGATCCGGATACTATCAGTTGCGAGTTAAAGAGTCAGATGTTCCAAAAACTGCTTTTCGAACTAGATATGGTCACTATGAGTTTCTTGTGATGCCATTTGGCTTAACTAATGCTCCTGCCATTTTCATGGATTTAATGAACCGAATTTTCAGACCTTACTTGGACAAGTTTGTAGTTGTGTTCATCGATGACATCTTGATTTATTCTCATGATGAGACTGAGCATGCAGAGCATTTGAGAACAGTTTTACAGATTTTGGGAGATAATCAGCTTTATGCCAAATTTAGCAAAAGTGAGTTCTGGTTACGGGAAGTTTGTTTTCTTGGACATGTTGTCTCAGGTGAAGGTATTAAAGTTGATCCGAATAAGATTTCAGCCATTGTTGATTGGAAACCTCCCAGGAATGTATCAGAGGTCAGAAGTTTTCTTGGTCTTGCCGGTTATTATAGACGATTTGTAGAGGGATTTTCCATGATAGCTACTCCGTTGACAAGATTGCTACAGAAAGATGTTAAGTTTGAATGGACTGAGAAGTGTCAGCAGAGTTTCGACAAGTTAAAGGTATTGTTGACTAAAGCTCCTGTCTTAGTACAACCAGAACCAGGTAAAGAGTTTGTGATTTACAGTGATGCATCCTTAAATGGACTAGGCTGTGTACTTATGCAAGAAGGAAGGGTAATTGCTTATGCCTCTAGACAGTTAAAACCACATGAGAAAAATTATCCGACACATGATTTAGAGTTAGCTGCTATTGTATTTGCATTAAAAATTTGGAGACATCACTTGTATGGTGAGAAATGCGAATATTCACTGATCATAAAAGTTTGAAATACTTGATGACTCAGAAAGATTTAACTTAAGGCAAAGAAGATGGCTAGAGTTGATTAAAGATTATGAGCTAGTGATCGATTATCACCCGGGTAAGGCAAACATTGTTGCTGATGCTTTGAGCAGAAAATCGTTATTTGCATTGAGAGCTTTGCACACTAGTTTGGACTTATCAGATGATGGTTCTATTTTAGCTGAGTTGAGAGCTAAACCGACGTTTCTTAAAGAAATTTGTGAAGCTCAGAAGGATGACAGTGAGTTGCAAGCCAAAAGAGTTCAGTGCGAGTCAGGTGTAGAGTCTGATTTTCAAATCGGTTCTGACGGTTGTTTGATGTTCAGAGACAGAGTATGTGTACCAAAGGATGATGAGCTTATTCGGAATATCTTACAGGAAGCACATAGCAGTTCCTTGTCTATTCACCCAGGTAGTACAAAGATGTATAATGATTTGAAGAAAATGTATTGGTGGAGAGGAATGAAAAGAGATATTTCAGAATTTGTTTCTAGATGCTTGATCTGTCAACAGGTAAAAGCTGAACATCAGGTACCTTTAGGTTTATTGCAGCCTATATTAGTTCCCGAGTGGAAATGGGACCGAGTTACTATGGATTTTGTGACGGGATTGCCTTTGACACTGAGAAAGAAAGATGCAATATGGGTTGTGATTGATAAGCTAACGAAGTCAGCTCATTTTATTCCAGTTCGTATGGATTATTCACTTGACAAGTTGGCTGAGTTGTATATTTCAGAGATAGTTAGACTACATGGAGTACCATTATCGATTATCTCAGATAGAGATTCGAGATTTACTTCACGGTTTTGGAAGAAATTACAGGAAGCTTTAGGTACAAAGTTGAGTTTTAGTACAGCTTTCCATCCTCAGACCGATGGTCAATCAGAAAGAGTTATTCAGGTACTCGAAGATATGCTTAGATGTTGCGTATTGGAATTTCAAGGTAGTTGGGAGAAATATTTGTCGTTAATAGAGTTTGCCTACAATAATAGTTATCAATCGAGTCTGAAGATGGCACCTTATGAAGCTTTGTATGGACGTAAATGTCGCACACCTTTGTATTGGACAGAGCTTAAGGAAAATCAGATTTACGGGGTTGATCTAGTCAAAGAAACAGAAGAGAAAGTAAAAGTCATCAGAGATTGCTTGAAAGCAGCTTCAGATAGACAGAAATCCTATGCAGATTTGAAAAGAAAAGAAATTGAATTTTAAGTTGGTGACAGGGTATTCTTGAAAGTATCCCCTTGGAAGAAAGTTCTCAGATTTGGCAAGAAAGGCAAATTAGGTCCTCGTTTCATTGGGCCGTATGAGGTTATCGAAAGGATTGGACCAGTGGCATATCGGCTAGCTTTACCAGCAGAGTTAGAAAGAATTCATAATGTGTTTCATGTGTCAATGTTGCGACGCTATCGCTCTGATCCTTCACATGTGATTTCTCCGACAGAGATTGAGATTCAACCAGATATGACATATGATGAGGAACCGATTAAGATTTTGGCTCGAGAGGTTAAACAGTTAAGAAATAAAATTATAGCTTTAGTGAAAGTGTTGTGGCAAAGACATGGAGTAGAAGAGGCTACGTGGGAACTAGAGGAAGCCATGAGAAAACAGTACCCAAACCTCTTTTCTGGTAAGATTTTCGGGGACGAAAATCCCTAAAGGGGGGGAGAGTTGTAGCAGCCCGATTTTGAGCCTAGTCGGAATAGTGGTTTCGGGACCACAAATTCGATAAAAAAATTAAATTAATATTTTTATATTTTTATGATCTACAACTTTATGAAATGGTTTCGTAAAAATTTCGTTCGAAAATTTTGGTGTTTGAGCACTCAATTTAGTCAAAAGGACTAAATTATAAAAAGTGCAAAACTTGAGTTCTAGAAGCTAGAGGTATCTAATTGCTATAAAAGTTTATTATGATTAATTATTATGATTTATTGAGTGATTAAATACATGTGTTAGAGTATTGATAAGAAATTTTATTAATTTCATGCTTAAATTGCCTATTAGGACTTGTTTGCAAAAGTTGCTAAATAGGGGTTCTAATTTATAGAGTACTTGATTAAAATGGGGGTTTGAAGTAGGAGTCCTTAAATGGAAATTAGACCATTATATTTTCATGGACAAAAATGGACATATATAGGAAGAAAGAACCAAAGTTTTTAATGAAGGGTAATTTAGTCATTTGGTAATAAAAATGAATTAAAAGGGAAAAAGATGGCAAAATATGCTCATCTTCTTCATTAGGCCGAATTTTCAAGTGTTCACCATAGCTAGGGTTTGTTTCAAGCTTCAAGCTCCATAGTAAGTGATTCCAAGCCCCGTTTTTAATGTTCTTTACATTTTTGAAGCCCCGGTAGCTCGATTTAGCTTATTCTATTAATAATTTATTCTAGGGTTCATATTTAGAAAAATACCCATAGGTGAAATGTGTTTATTTTGATGTTTTATGATAGAATATGAAGTCTAAAATTATGTTAAACAACTTTTGCTTAGTGATTTTAAGTGAAAACGAGTAAAACGGCTTAATCGGTAAAAATACCTAATGTTCATAAGTACAAGTTAGAGTGAGAATTTGATGTTGCCATAGAAGGGAAAAATGATCAGCATGCCATAAAACATAAGAATAAGGGATAAAGTTTAATTTCCGAGCTTTGGGGCAAATGTGTAAATATGTAAAAGTTTAGGGGAAAAATTGTAATTTTGCCAAAGTTAAGAGTTAAGGACTGTTTTGATGAATGTGAGTATTAAATAAGCTAAATTTTCTATTATAGATCAAGAAGAACGAAATCCAGAGTTAGATCGAGGAAAGAAAAAGATAGAGGATTAAATCAATATAGTTGATCGTATTTCGTTTCGAGGTAAGTTTGCAGTAAATAAATGCAATATTCTATTATTTTACATTTAATATTGTTAAATTCCAGCATTTACATATTTATTCTGTAAATTTATTATTTAAAGACTCAAGTATGAATTGATGGAAAAACTATCTCAGAAAGCTCCGGTTGAACCTTAGGAATGTGTAGGATACAAATGTCATGACATTAGGGTTTAAGGAAATCATGTAAGACCATGTCAAGACATGGCATTGATATGTTACTATAAGGCAAAGGTCCCATGTAAGACCATGCCAAGGCATGGCATTGGTGAGTTCATAAGGCAATGATACCACGTAAGACCATGTCAAGACATGGCAATGGTTAAGTTTCATAAGGAAAGGTACCCGCGTATCCTTAGTATTCCAAGTGGTTCAACGGGAAAATTCAAGGAGTATTCTAAAGTAAAGGTAAGGCAAGTTCAAGCTAAAAAGGTAAGGTAAGATAAATTCATGTTAAAAGGTAAGGCAAGTATACAAGTTTTAAGTATATTGAGTTAAAAGCGTAAGTGATCTTGACAAGAAAAATATAAGATAATTCACTAAGAATGTTGTTATCTATTTACATGTAAACTTACTAAGCTTTATGCTTACACCTATTCTTTATTTTTTTTTATAGTATTACAAGCCAACTCGGGGATCGAAAGGACGTCGGAGATCGTTACACACTATCAAAGGATTATATTGGTATTTTGTGACTTTAACGTTTTAAGTTATGGCATGTATAGAGACTTAGCCATTTTATGTGTGTGACCTTATGATATGGTTTATTATGGACTTGTAAATGTTTGGTAATAATTAGCCATTAAAATGGTTAATTAAGAACATGCTTTGGAGGTTATGAAATGCCTAGTTGATAGTTATTTTAAAGAAATTATGTAATTATATGCAGGGAAATAGTTGGATAGCAGCAGTGACGTGATTTTGAAAAATCACCAAAAATAGTAGAAATTGAATTAGGTTGTGCATGAGATATATAATTAAAGCTTATTGAGTCTATTTTCATATGAAAGAAACAAGGAAAGCAAAGGAATTCTGTAATTTGAGATATTTATATTTTTGTAAGACTGGTTCAGAATAAATTCAGGTTCCCCTGTTCTGACTTGGAAAAATCATAAAAAAATGGAGAAACATAATTAGGGGTTTAACTTTATATGTTTAGAATCCTGAATGAGTCTATTTTCAAATGAAATAAATAAGAAGGTCATATGAATTCTGTACTAAGAGAAATTTGATTCGTAGTGAAGAGAGGTCAGAATAGTCAAATAGTAAAACAGGGGAAACTTTAAGAAAAATCTGGTATTGATTGGCCATACCAAAAATTATGGAAAAATTACAGTGAGAAGGTATATGAGTCTAGTTTCAAGTAAAATTTACGGATCTAGATTTCGAGTTTCATAGCTCAAGTTATAATTAATTTAGTGAACATGACGCAGACGGACAGTTTCAATTTTTATACCCAGAACTAGTAAGTTAAGTCTAGTAATACCTCGTGCTCGACTCCGGCAACGGTCTCGGGTAAGGGGTGTTACAATACATTAATGCATTCTTCCGGTGTGCAGGATAACTCATCAAAGACTCTGATAGTGTTCTCGAGCCAAAATTCAGCTTTCTCTGCATCATCATCTTTGGTAGCCCGAAACTCTTCAGCCCCTTGTTTTTTGATCTTGTCAACGGGTGGTTTCTCTCTTCTAACGGTATTTATAACTGGGGAAGCTACATGGGTAGTCTGCGGATCATGAGGGAGTGGAGGTCTAACGGCTGGGTTCATACGAACGAACTCAGCAAACCATTCATTCATAGCTTGGAAGAAGGCTTCTCGAGCCCCTCCTCCCTGACTAACTGTAACGGGCCTTTCACGACTATCTGATGGCACCGTCCCTTCAGTGGGAGCGGGCGCATTACTCTCTACATCATCTGCACCATCTCGTTCGGGATCCATAGCTATATAAGAAAAACATTTTTAAAATTGTCAGGAGTCGTCACACTATCAAAATATAAATATGGCATGTATAGTTAGACTCTTACTCATACTGAATATTCCGAGAACCGACTAAAATCTTGCTCTGATACCAATAAATGTAACACCCCTTACCCGAGACCGTTGCCGGAGTCGAGCACGAGGCATTACTAGACTTAACTTACTAGTTCTGGGCATAAAAATTGAAACTGTCCGTCTGCATCATGTTCACTAAATTAATTATAACTTGAGTTACGAAACTCGAAATCTAGATCCGTAAATTTTCCTTGAAACTAGATTCATATATCTTATTACTATAAGTTTTCCAGAATTTTTGGTGTGGCCAATTAGTACAGTTTATTAGTTAAAGTCTCCCCTATTACACAGTTTGATAGTTCTGACCTATCTTCACTAAAAATCAATTATCTCATAATATACAGCTCTTTTTCCTACATCGTTTTCTTTATATGAAAATAGACTCAATAAGCTTTAATTCTATATCTCATGCACAACCTAATTCAATTTCTACTATTTTTGGTGATTTTTCAAAATCACGTCACTACTGCTGTCCAACTATTCCCCTGCATATAATTACATAATTTCTTTAAAATAACTATCAACTAGGCATTTCATAACATCCAAAACATGTTCTTAATTAACCATTTTAATGGCTAATCATTACCAAGCATTTACAAGCCAATATTAAGCCATATCATAAGGTCATACACACAAAATGGCTAAGTCCCTATACATGCCATAACTTAAAACGTTCGAATCACAAAATACCAATATAATCTTTTGATAGTGTGTAACGATCTCCGATGTCCTTTCGATCCCCGAGTTGGCTTGTAATACTATAAAAAAAAAGTTAAAGAATGGGAGTAAGCATAAAGCTTAGTAAGTTTACATGTAAATAGATAACAACATTCTTAATGAATTATCTTATGCTTTTCTTATCAAGATCACTTAAGCTTTTAACTCAATATACTTAAACTTGTATTCTTACCTTACCTTTTAACATGAATTTATCTTACCTTACCTTTTTAGCTTGAACTTGTCTTACCTTTACTTTGGTATACTCTTTGAATTTTCCCGTTGAACCACTTGGAATATTAAGGATACGCAGGTACCTTTCCTTATGAAACTTAACCATTGCCATGTCTTGACATGGTCTTACGTGGTATCCTTGCCTTGTGAACTCACCAATGCCATGCCTTGGCATGGTCTTACATGGGACCTTTGCCTTATAAATTCACCAATGCCATGCCTTGGCATGGTCTTACATGGGACCTTTGCCTTATAGTAACTTATCAATGCCATGTCTTGACATGGTCTTACATGATTTCCTCAAACCCTAATGTCATGACATTTGTATCCTACACATTCCTAAGGTTCAACCGGAACTTTCCGTCAATTCATACTTGAGTCTTTAAATAATAAATTTACAAAATAAATATGTAAATGCTGGAATTTAATAATATTAAATGTAAAATAATAGAATATTGCATTTATTTACTGCAAACTTACCTCGAAACAAAATACGATAAACTATATCGATTTAGTCCACTATCTTTTTCTTTCCCCGATCTAACTCTGGATTTCGTTCTTCTTGATCTATAATAGCAAATTTAGCTTATTTAATACTCACATTTACTAAAACAGTCCTTAACTCTAACTTTGGAAAAATTACAATTTCCCCCCTAAACTTTTACATAATTACGATTTTGCCCCTAGGCTCGAAAATTAAACTTCAACCCTTATTCTTATGTTTTATAACATGATGAACATTTTTCTCTTCTATAGCAACTTCAAATTCCTACTATAACACATATTTATGAACAATAACAACTTTTACTAATTAGTTCGTTTTACTCGTTTTCACTGAAAATCACTTAGTAAAAATTATTTCTCTACTCATAAACATGCATAATCTACCATCAATCATCAAAAATCACAAGTTTTCAACAATGGCATAATTCAAAATATTCACCAAAATCAAAAATTCAACATGGGTTTTGTAGCACTCGAAGCAACGATCTCAAAAACGTAAAAATTATCGAAAATCGAACTCAAATCACTTACCTATTGAGCTTGTAAAGGCCTAATATTACAAAGCTTCTTCTCCCTATTCTTTTCTCTTAGTTTCGGCCAAGAACAAATGATAAAAAGATGAGCACTTTCATCTTTTATCATTTACATTATTATAACATACATTAAACTAATATATTTTAACATAAAATATAATAAAAATTCCACCCACTATTTCAAGCATATCATGACCGGCCATTATCTACCTTTCTTCTTCATTTTGTTTACTTAATGCTAAATTACTTTTCATCTTTCTTCTAATATAATATATTATCATATATTATAATATACCATAATGTCATAAAATAAAATAAACAATTACCAATTCACTAATACATGCATCTTAGCCGTCCACTATGTTCAATTATGGCTAAATTACCCTATCAATCCTTAAATTAAAGAAATCATCATCAATTCAACCACTTAATCAAGCTATAAGGCTACTTTTACCACTTATGCGATTTAGTCCTTTTCTTTAAATTAAGCACACTAACAATAAAATTAATTCACGAAACTTTCACACATGTAAATTCACATATTATAAGCACTGAAAATAATATTAAAATATTTTACTGACTCGGATTTGTGGTTTCACAACCACTATTTCGTTTAGGCCCTATTTCGGGATGTTACACTCTCTGAACCAGATAAGTGTCGTCCCCCTTCTTAATGCCCTCAGTAGCATTTAAGTGGGCAACCTTATTAGCTTCCCTTTTGAGAAAGAGAAAATTACAGTATCGGAAGAGAAGACCCATTCTCTTTGCATCTTCAATATACACAGAAATTTCTAATCTATCTTCTTTCTTCTCTTGCAGTTTTCGTATGACCGTTCTTGAATCTCCTTTAATTTCTACTTCATTAAGCCCTAGTTGGACTCCCAGCTCAAGTGCTGGATAACATGCCAACGCCTCGGCTACGAACGCGTTCGGTATGTTCTTGTTTAATAAAGATTTGGAGCAAATGACTTCTGCTTTCACATTTTTGACCACTAACCCCGAACATGATTCTCTTTTCTGACTGTTAAAAGCCGCATCTGTAACAGATCGATTGTAACACCCCCTACCCATATTCGTTGCCAGAATAGGGTATGAGGCATTACCTAAGTTTAACGAGTTAATATTATTTTTATTATGAATTCAATATAGTCCTTTTATAAATATCCAATCTTCCCTGAAATTTTAAAACCAAACAATCCAGTCCAATTTAATCCAATTTGATACCAAATCATATTTCTACTATAATTATATTATTTAGCATATTTATCACTGTTTACTTTAATACATACTCATTAAACAAGTTTTAATATTTATATAATCATCAAACATGTACATGCCATATAAATCAAAAAGGAAATTTACAAAAGCTACCGGAGATAATCTTGATAGTGTGATCCTCAGTGTTGATCCGATCCTCCGTATTTTTTTACACGTCAATCTACATGAAACATTGAGTACACTCAAGTAAGTTTATAGAAACTTAGTAAGTTCATAGGCATAAAATTTAAATCTTACCAAACATTCATACACTTATACATCATGTACAATTACTAAGTTCACCTGTCAACCACAATTTGGTGAGTGCTTTTGTATAATCTCACTACTATTTATTCCTTTTTCATTAACTCTTTTGGGCCCTTTTTGTCACTTACCATCCTTAATCAAATTAGGGAACGGTTACGGAAAATTGAGTACTTCACTTCCACTTTGCCATAGTATAACTATGGTTTTACGTATGATCACTTATCACTGATCAGGTAGCCAGAGCTACCACTTTTCACTGATCAGGTAGCCGGAGCTACCACTTTTCACTGATCAGGTAGCCGAAACTACCACTTTTCACTGATCAGGTAGCCGGAGCTACCACTTTTCACTGATCAGGTAGCCGAAGCTACCACTTTTCACTGATCAGGTAGCCGAAACTACCACTTTTCACTTTCACTTGCCTCTGATCAGAAGTACTCAACTCCGATGTCCCGCTCGATTTGATCATTTATTTAATTTTCGCATTGTTGTTTTATTCTCAATTCATCAGTATGCATATCTCATCATACATTGTATAATTCATGAAATTAACTTTTAATCATAAATTTTAAGCCATATGAACTTACCTGAGTCGATTTGCAGAATTTGAGAAAATTCAGGGACTAATCAGCTACTTTTTCTTTTCCTCGACTTGCTTTGGATTCTCGATCTATCATTGTAAAATCATTCACTTATCAGTATTGATTTCATCTTCACTCTATTTCACATCCTTAATGATTACAACCCACATATAAGTAACATTATCTATAATTTCACTATTTACTTATATGGATATTCAAACTGTCCATCTGTGTTAGAGTCACTAAATTATTTTTATCTTGAGCTACAGAACTCCAAATTAAGATCCGTTAATTTTATTTGAAACTAGACTCATATATCTTCTTACCATAATATTTTTAGAATTTTTGGTTTGGCCAATAAGTACATTTTATTCTTTAAAGTCACCCCTGTTCTGCTGTCTGACAGTTCCGACACATCTTCACTAAAAATTAATTATCTCCTTTTACAACATTCGGATGATGTTAACGTTTGTTTCTATTGAAAATAGACTCATTCAGGATTTTAATGATATAAATTTAAGACCCCAATTATTTTTATACAATTTTTGATGATTTTTCAAAGTCAGAACAGGGGAACCCGAAATCATTCTAACCTTGTCTCATAAAACCTATTATATCTCATGATTTACAAATCTATTGCTTACACTGTTTCTTCTATAAGAAACTAGACTCAATATGATTTAATTTCATATTTTATTCATCCTCTAATTCGATTTCTACAATTTTTGGTGATTTTTCAAAGTTAGACTACTGGTGCTGTCCAAAACTGTTTCAGTGCAAAGTGTTGATTTCCATTTTACCCCAAATTTCAGAGTTCATACAATTCAGTCCCTGACCAATTTCCCTTCAATTAAGCTAATTTTTGTAAATTAATACTTTACCTAATCATTATGAATTATTTCAAACCTATTGGAATTCAGAATTTCCACATAAAAACCCTAACTTCAAATTCTTTTAAAATTAGGTCCCAAACATTCACTTTCTATTCAATTCTTTCAATAAAATCAGCATATAAACCATTTAAAGTTATAATTCCATGCTAAATCATCATATACTTCCAGCACATATTCATAGCAACTTCCAACTTCATTCATAAAATCTAAAACTAATGAATTCACCAAGTGGACCTAGTTGTAAAAGTCACAAAAAAACACAAAAATTTCAAGAAATAATCAAGAATTGAACTTCCTTGCAGTGAAAATATGAGAAACCAGTTTAGCAAAACCCTTCTATGGTGTTTTTGCTAATGAGAATGCAGAAAACTAAAGAGAAATCTAGATAATTCCACTTTAGTCCTAGTTTTATTAAGTAAGTTATGCAATATTCCAATTTTGCCCTTACCTCTCCTTATTTTCTTGCTGATTTCATTCCCTTGCCGTCCAGCCCAAATAGACCTTGGGTCTATTTGCCTTTTAAGCCCTCTTTCTTTTATCATTTAAGCTATTTAATCATTTCTCATAACTTTGCATTTATTACAACTTAGTCCTTTTTGTTCAATTAACTATCGGAACTTTAAAATTTCTTGACAAAACTTTAATACTAACTTATTAACACTCCATAAGTATTTATAAAATATTTATGGCTAGATTAAAAATCTCCGAGGTCTCGATACCTCGTTTTCGATTCTAATTATTTTTTTTTTCTAATACACTATTTACTATTTCAAATTTTTTTTCCTAACTTCACATTTAACTCATACTCACTAAATTAATAATATTTTCTACTCACTTGTCGGATTTAGTGACCTCGAATCACCATTCCGACACCACTGAAAATTTAGGCTATTACACCGATTTTGACCCTAATCGGAACGGTGGTTTCGGGACCACGAATCCGAGTCTGAGAAATATTTTAATATTATATTTTGAGTCTATTATATGTGAATTGATGTGTGTGAAAGTTTCGTATGAAAATTTAATCGTTTATGTGTTTAATTTAGAAAAAAGGACTTAATCGCGTAAAGCGTAAAAGTTGCTAACTATAGTGAAAAGTGCCTAATTGATTATGGTTTTTTAATTTGGGGTATTAAAAGGGCAAATAGCCCATTTTAGGAGTAAGTGGACGGTATATGACAAATTTGTCCATGATATTATGTTATTATTAATATATTAATAAAGGTTAAAATAGTAAATGATTAATTTTATAATATATGTTAAATAAAACATAATGGAATGGCCATTATCATCTTCTCTCTTGCTTGGCCGAAAGTTGAGAAAGAATAAAGGGTTATGTTCTTTGATTTTCGGCAATTAGAAGCTTGATTTCAAGGTTAGTTTGAATTCGGTTTTTGTTAATTTTTACGTTTTTCAGATCGTTGCATCGAACCGTAGCTAACCCATGTTATAATTTTTGAAAATAAGCATGCTTGATATTCGGCCATTGTAGTGTTCATATGATTTTTGGTGTTTGATGATTTTAAATTATAGATATGAAAAAGATTAGCATGTTTTGTATTGAAAGTTTTGGTGAAATTAAACAATTAGGGCTAATTTGCAAAAAATAAAATTCTAGAGGGACCTATTTGATAAATAAATGAAAAATATGGACTTGTATAGTCCCTAGGAGTATTCGGCCCTAAAGAATTAGGTGCAAATTATGTGTATTTTGTGTTTTGTGCAATTAGGACTAAAGTGTAAAAATGTGAAACCCTAGAGCTAAAAGGGTAATTTGCCCATTTATGTGATTTGGGACTAAATTGAAATGAAATGTACTTGAATGAGCTAAATTTTAATGTGTTTAGATCAAGAACAAAGAAAAACGGATTTGGATCGGGGAAAGACGAAGGTTATTGAATAGCCGGTCTACGCGGTCCGTCGACAGTCGAGGTAAGTCCCTAAGCTGGATTATATTAAAGAATGCATTATGAATGTATTTAATGACAATATTTGATAAATTTGGGTATATTTTTATGTGATAGCCGAATGTAAAGATATTACATTGAATTGGATATGTTTTGTTAATACAATGTGAATGTGTATAATCGATATGATATACGGGTTATACAATGTTATAATGATTTTATTTGTGAAAAGTGAATAAGCTTAGTTGAATTGGAAATGTGATAGAATTATGAAATTTAAGTGATAAGTGGTTATGATACTATTGAAATGTTCATTGAAATGTTGAAAATGTTGATATCTCGGGCTTTAAGCCTAGCAGGCCTAGTGCCGGTGACTTCTTTCAGGCTTTAAGCCTAGCAGGCCTAGTGCCGGTGACTTATTTCGGGCTCTGAGCCTAGCAGGCCTTGTGCCGGTGTTACTTATCGGGCTTTGACGCCTAACAGGCTTGATGCCGGTGATGTGTTTTAAAAAGGAGAAGCCGAAATTTGTTCGAGGCAAAACATAGTTAATGTATCTAGTTAAAGGCTCAGGTAAGCAAGTAAGGTATGTTATGTTTAATATTACTTGAGTCGAGTTAATTCTATAAGAACAGTGTTATGTACAATTGAGATTAAGATTGATGTGCATGAGTATAATATGATTGAATGTGAGCTTGTACTATTTGGGTAGTCTCGGATACAAATAAAAAGGTCAATGATGAAAGAGTTGAAATTGTTTATCATATGTGTATAAGTAAATTTCAAAGAACAATGCCTAAGGTTGGTTTATGTGAATTGAAAAAGAATGCGATGCATATGATATTACATGTATCGATGACATTTAAGCTAAGTGTGTGCTTGGTATTCGGCTATGTGTATTTTTTTTATCCTATTGAAATTATGCTTAATATTATAAGCTTATAGGTTAAATGTTACATGTATGTTTATTACATTTATCATGGTTTGAGACTTACTAAGCTAGTGAGCTTACTTTGTGTGTTTTTTGCTGCTCGTTTTATAGATTTTGGTTCTGCTGTGGGCTCGAAGGATCATTGTTGAAGTCAGCCACACTATCATCTTTTTGGTACTCTTTTATTTTAGTCCACAAGATAAAGGCATGTATAGGGAATTGTCAAGGGTTATGTTTGAGTTATGCACTTTTTTCATGTATATATATATATTAGCCATGTGAATATGGTTTATATCTTTTGATGGGTGGAAATTAGGTGAATGGTTGAAATGAACAAGTGATGGTTATGTTCATGTCATGAATGTATTAATTGTATGAAGTCTTGACTAAGTTATATTCGGCTAAGGTAAATGTGCTGATGATAAGTTTAATTTGGTCTTGTTACTAATGGCGGTTTGAACTAGGAATATGAGTTGATGAATTATGCAGGTAATCGGTCATGTTATATAAATGATATGGGTTGACTATGGGTGTTATGTTATATGTCCCTTAAATTCGGTTGGAAAATGCGGAATGGTGATTATGTAATCATATAATTATATATATATATATATATATGCATTCATACAATATATATATTGAATGAGTAGTTTGGGCCATATGCTAATAATGTGTATGCTGGCATATTCGGTCCTTATAAGTGAATTGGTAAATATGGAAATTGCATTAACATGTAGTTATATTCAAAAATGTAATATGTATGTTTAAATTATACTTGTGCTGGTTATGACTTAATTTTTATTTATATGTATATTTAGTACTAAAATGTTTCATGCATTAGATACTATTTGCTTATATGTATAGCATTATTTAATTATATTTATATTTTATATACATGGGAGTTGTCTGCTTATAATTGAATGGTTGGAATAAGATATTTATTTAAGATGCTTTTAAGGAATAAAAGTTTTGACTTCTGGTAATACCCGTAACCCTAATTCGGCGACGGATACGGGTTAGGGGTGTTACATTTGATTGGTATCAGAGCTTACGGTTTAGTCGATTCTAGGACTACCGTAGCGCGTGAGGGTCTAGCTATACATGTCTTTATTGTGTATTTGATAGTGTGGTGACTTCTGACATTCTGAACTGTGTTTTATATAGTAAATGGACACTGATCCTGAAAGAGCCGTAGCGGATGATGTAGAGAGTGTAGCGCCTGACCGTGCACGCGAATCAGTGCCGGTAGACTTTCGACCAATTTCGGGTAGCCACGAGGGGGAGGCTAAACAAGCCTTCTATCAGATGATGAACGAGTGGTTTACCCAGTTTATTCAGACTAACCCAGCTGTACACCAACCTCCACCCCCGAATAATCCAACTCCGATACCTTCAGCACCTCTGATGGTAGATCCGATGAGATCTTGTAGACCTCCAGCTGATAAAATCAGGAAATTTGGGGCCGAAGAATTTAGGGCCAATGACGATGATGGCGCAGAGCAAGCCGAAATGTGGCTTGATAACACTATTCGAGTACTTGATGAACTATCTTGTACTCTAGACGAATGCCTGAAGTGTGCAATATCTTTACTTCGGGACACTGCATATCACTGGTGGAATACACTAGTATCAGTGGTTCCGAAAGAAAAAGTGACGTGGGATTTCTTCCAGAATGAATTCCGCAAGAAATATATTAGCCAGAGGTTTATCGACCAGAAACGTAAAGAATTTCTTGAACTAAAACAGGGGCAAATGACTGTGACTGAATATGAGCGAAAATTTGTCAGATTGAGCCGATATGCCCGAGAGTGTGTATCAACTGAAGCCATTATGTGCAAAAGGTTCGAAGACGGTTTGAATGAAGATATAAAGTTGCTTGTTGGCATTCTAGAAATCAAAGAGTTTATGACACTAGTCGAGCGAGCTTACAAAGCTAAAGAGCTCGGGAAGGAGAAACGAAAGGCTGAGACAGAAGCTAGAGACACTCGTAAGAGATCGTCGGGTAAGACTTTCCATTCCACATCTAAGAAGTTCAGAGATGACTTCAGCCGACATAAAGCTACTTCAGATTTACCTAGACGTGATCGACCTCCAGTGGGCTCCCGAGCTACCTCGATGGCTAGTGTTGGTAACACTTTATAGAATCGAGTTGAATGCAAGCACTGTGGGAAATGGCGTTCCGGGAGTTGTAGATTCAATGATCGGTCTTGCTTTAAATGTGGATCGTCAGATCATTTTATTAGGGAATGTCCGATGTTAGCTGAGCAGAATACAGTTCAGAACATTAAGTCGAGCAACACGTCAGCGCGAGGCAGGCCACCTAGACATTCAGGCAATGTAGGTGGTAGTCAGAGAGGAACGAAGAACACTGCAGTTCGATCCGAGGCTAGAGCACCAGCTAGAGCTTATGTTGTACGAGCTAGAGAGGATGCTTCGTCCCCAGATGTTATTACTGGTACTTTCACAATTTATGATACTACTGTGATTGCATTGATTGATCCTAGTTCGACTCATTCATATGTGTGTGAAACTTTAGTATCCAGTAAGACTCTACCTGTTGAGTCTACTGAGTTTGTGATCCGTGTGTCCAACCCTTTGGGTCGTTGTGTACTTGTTGATAAAGTGTGTAAAAGTTGCCCGTTGATGATTCGAGATTCTTGTTTCCCAGCTGAGCTAATGTTGTTGCCCTTCGACGAGTTTGATATAATTCTGGAAATGGATTGGTTAACTTTGTATGATGCAGTGGTGAATTGTAAAAGAAAGATCATTGATTTGAGATGCCAAAACGGTGAGATCATTCGGGTTGAATCCAATAATTTGGATGGGTTGCCTACAGTAATATCCTTGATGTTAGCCCGAAAGTATGTGAGAAAAGGGTGTGAAGCTTATTTGGCCTATGTATTGGATAATAAAGTGTCTGAAAAACAAATTGAATCTGTATCGGTTGTGTGTGAATACCCAGATGTGTTTCCTGAAGAATTACCGGGTTTACCACCAGTAGGAGAGATTGAGTTTGGTATTGAATTAGTACCAGGGACGACTCTGATCTCGATAACTCCGTATCGGATGGCACCTACTGAGTTAAAAGAGTTGAAAGCACAGTTGCAAGAGTTAACAGATAGGGGCTTTGCACGACCGAGCTTCTCTCCTTGGGGTGCACCAGTTCTTTTTGTGAAAAAGAAAGATGGAACGATGCGAATGTGCATTGATTATCGACAACTGAATAAGGTAACTATAAAGAATAAGTACCCGTTACCTCGGATTGATGACTTATTTGATCAATTGAAAGGGGCTTTAGTGTTTTCAAAGATTGATCTAAGATCGGGTTATTATCAACTGCGAGTTAGAGATTCTGATGTGCCTAATACTGCATTCCGAACGAGGTACAGACATTTTGAGTTTTTGGTTATGCCTTTTGGACTTACTAATGCACCTGCTATTTTTATGGATTTGATTAATCGAGTTTTCAGACAGTTTTTGGATCGGTTTGTAGTAGTGTTTATTGATGATATACTGATCTACTCCAAGGATGAAATCGAGCATGCCGAGCATTTGAGATTAGTGTTACAAACTTTGCGAAATCAACAGTTGTATGCGAAGTTTAGTAAATGTGAGTTCTGGATGAAAGAGGTCAGCTTTTTGGGACATGTGGTTTCAGCATCAGGTATTCGAGTTGATCCGAACAAAATCTCAGCTATACTTGATTGGAAGCCACGGAAAAATGTTTCCGAGATTCAAAGTTTTCTGGGACTTGCGGGCTACTACAGACGGTTTGTGAAGGGTTTTTCTGTGATAGCTACACCTTTGACAAAGCTATTACAGAAAGATGCCAAGTTCGAGTGGTCGAAAAATTGTCAGAAAAGTTTCGATCAGTTGAAAGCCCTTTTGACGGAAGCTCCAGTATTAGCTCAGCCTGAATCGGGTAAAGAATTTGTTGTGTATTCTGATGCTTCCTTAAGTGGTTTGGGCTGCGTATTGATGCAGGAAGGCAAAGTAGTAGCCTACGCTTTGAGACAATTGAAGCCGCATGAAAGAAATTACCCGACGCATGATTTAGAGCTTGCAGCTATTCTGTTTGCACTGAAGATTTGGCGTCATTACTTATTCGGCGAGAAATGTCACGTTTACTCGGATCACAAAAGTTTGAAATACTTGATGACTCAGAAAGACCTGAACTTAAGACAGCGCAGATGGTTGGAATTGCTAAAAGATTACGAATTGGTAATTGACTATCATCCGGGAAAAGCTAACGTTGTTGCAGATGCACTAAGTAGAAAATCATTGTTTGCTCTTCGTGTGTTGAACGCACATATGGTTATGGCTGGTGATGGTTCGATCATAGCTGAGATGAAGGCTAGACCGTTGTTTATTCAGCAAATTAGTGATGCACAAAAAGTTGACAAAGATACGACTTCTAGACGAGAACAGTGTGAAAATGATACAGAGTCAGAATTTCGAATTGATAAAAATGACTGTTTGAACTATAAAGGCCGATTGTGTGTACCGAAAAATGCTGACTTGATTCAGATGGTGTTAGATGAAGCTCATAATAGTCAAATGTCGATACATCCGGGTAGCACAAAGATGTATAATGATTTGAAACAGTTCTATTGGTGGCCGGGCATGAAACGGGATATATCTGAATTTGTTTCGAAATGCTTAGTTTGTCAGCAAGTAAAAGCTGAGCATCAAGTGCCATCCGGGCTACTTCAGCCAATCATGATACCTGAATGGAAATGGGATAGAATTACAATGGATTTTGTATTCGGTCTCCCTATGACACCGAGTAAGAAAGATGCCGTCTGGGTTATAGTTGATAGACTGACTAAATCAGCTCATTTTGTGCCAGTTCGTACAGACTATTCACTCGATAAACTTGCTGAATTGTACGTATCACAGATTGTGAGATTGCATGGTGTACCGAGTTCCATTGTTTCAGACAAAGACCGGAGATTCACATCGCGGTTTTGGAAGAAGTTGCAAGATGCTTTAGGTACTAAACTTCATTTTAGTACAGCCTTTCATCCGCAGTCAGACGGTCAGTCTGGGCGAACTATTCAGATACTTGAGGACATGTTGAGATGTTGCGTTCTCGAGTTTGAAGGTATGTGGGAACGATACCTACCTTTGATTGAGTTTGCTTACAATAATAGCTTTCAATCTAGTATCAAAATGGCGCCCTATGAAGCTTTGTACGGTCGTAAATGTCGAACACCGTTGTATTGGACTGAGCTCAGTGAAAAAAAAAATACTCGGGGTTGATTTGATCAAAGAAACTGAACAAAAAGTGGCTGTGATCAGAGATACTTTGAAAGCTGCCTCAGACCGACAAAAGTCTTCTGCTGATTTAAAACGTAAAGATGTTGAATTTCAAGTCAGAGATCGAGTATTCTTGAAAGTTTCTCCGTGGAAAAAAGTACTCCGATTTGGTCGGAAAGGCAAACTTAGTCCGAGATTCATCGGACCTTATGAAATCACTGAACGTATTGGGCCTGTTGCTTACAGATTGAAGTTGCCCTCTGAGTTAGAAAAGATACATGACGTATTTCACGTTTCGATGCTTCGTAAGTACAGATCAGATCCGTCTCACATGATCACACCGTCAGAGATTGAAATCCGATCCGATTTGACATATGATGAAGAACCGATCCGTATCTTAGCTCGGGAAATGAAAGAGTTGAGAAATAAGAGGATTCCATTAGTGAAAGTATTATGGAATAGACACGGAGTTGAAGAGGCTACGTGGGAGCCTGAGGATTCAATGAAGCAACAATATCTGACTTTGTTTAACGGTAAGATTTTCGAGGACGAAAATTCTTAAGGGGGGAGAGTTATAACAGACCGATTTTGACCCTAATCGGAATGGTGGTTTCGGGACCACGAATCTGAGTCCGAGAAATATTTTAATATTATATTTTGAGTCTATTATATGTGAATTGATGTGTGTGAAAGTTTCGTATGAAAATTTAATCGTTTATGTGTTTAATTTAGAAAAAGGACTTAATCGCGTAAAGCGTAAAAGTTGCTAACTATAGTGAAAAGTGCCTAATTGATTATGGCTTTTTAATTTGGGGTATTAAAAGGGCAAATAGCCCATTTTAGGAGTAAGTGGACGGTATATGACAAATTTGTCCATGATATTATGTTATTAATATATTAATAAAGGTTAAAATAGTAAATGATTAATTTTATAATATATGTTAAATAAAACATAATGGAATGGCCATTATCATCTTCTTTGCTTGGCCGAAAGTTGAGAAAGAAGAAAGGGTTATGTTCTTTGATTTTCGGCAATTAGAAGCTTGATTTCAAGGTTAGTTTGAATTCGGTTTTTGTTAATTTTTACGTTTTTGAGATCATTGCTTCGAACCGTAGCTAACCCATGTTATAATTTTTGAAAATAAGCATGCTTGATATTCGGCCATTGTAGTGTTCATATGAATTTTGGTGTTTGATGATTTTAAATTATAGATATGAAAAAGATTAGCATGTTTTGTATTGAAAGTTTTGGTGAAATTGAACAATTAGGGCTAATTTGAAAAAATAAAATTCTAGAGGGACCTATTTGCTAAATAAATGAAAAATATGGACTTGTATAGTCCCTAGGAGTATTCGGCCCTAAAGAATTAGGTGCAAATTATGTGTATTTTGTGTTTTGTGCAATTAGGACTAAAGTGTAAAAATGTGAAACCCTATGGGTAAAAGGGTAATTTTCCCATTTATGTGATTTGGGACTAAATTGAAATGAAATGTACTTGAATGAGCTAAATTTTAATGTGTTTAGATCAAGAACAAAGAAAAACGGATTTGGATTGGGGAAAGACGAAGGTTATTGAATAGCTGGTCTACGCGGTCCGTCGACAGTCGAGGTAAGTCCCTAAGCTGGATTATATTAAGGAATGCATTATGAATGTATTTAATGACAATATTTGATAAATTTGGGTATATTTTTATGTGATAGCCGAATGTAAAGATATTACATTGAATTGGATATGTTTTGTTAATACAATGTGAATTTGTATAATCGATATGATATACGGGTTATACAATGTTATAATGATTTTATTTGTGAAAAGTGAATAAGCTTAGTTGAATTGGAAATGTGATAGAATTATGAAATTTAAGTGATAAGTGGTTATGATACTATTGAAATGTTCATTGAAATGTTGAAAATGTTGATATCTCGGGCTTTAAGCCTAGCAGGCCTAGTGCCGGTGACTTATTTCAGGCTCTGAGCCTAGCAGGCCTTGTGCCGGTGTTGCTTATCGGGCTTTGACGCCTAGCAGGCTTGATACCGGTGATGTGTTTTAAAAAGGAGAAACCGAAATTTGTTCGAGGCAAAACATAGTTAATGTATCTAGTTAAAGGCTTAGGTAAGCAAGTAAGGTATGTTATGTTTAATATTACTTGAGTCGAGTTAATTCTATAAGAACAGTGTTATGTACAATTGAGATTAAGATTGATGTGCATGAGTATAATATGATTGAATGTGAGCTTAAATGTACTATTTGGGTAGTCTCGGATACAAATAAAAAGGTCAACGATGAAAGAGTTGAAATTGTTTATCATATGCGTATAAGTAAATTTCAAAGAACAATGCCTAAGGTTGGTTTATGTGAATTGAAAAAGAATGTGATGCATATGATATTACATGTATCGATGACATTTAAGCTAAGTGTGTGCTTGGTATTCGGCTATGTGTATTTTTTTTATCCTATTGAAATTATGCTTAATATTATAAGCTTATAGGTTAAATGTTACATGTATGTTTATTACATTTATCATGGCTTGAGACTTACTAAGCTTGTGAGCTTACTTTGTGTGTTTTTTGCTGCTCGTTTTATAGATTTTGGTTCTGCTGTGGGCTCGAAGGATCATTGTTGAAGTCAGCCACACTATCATCTTTTTGGTACTCTTTTATTTTAGTCCACAAGATAAAGGCATGTATAGGGAATTGTCAAGGGTTATGTTTGAGTTATGCACTTTGTTCATGTATATATATATATATTAGCCATGTGAATATGGTTTATATCTTTTGATGGGTGGGAATTAGGTGAATGGTTGAAATGAACAAGTGATGGTTATGTTCATGTCATGAATGTATTAATTGTATGAAGTCTTGACTAAGTTATATTCGGCTAAGGTAAATGTGCTGATGATAGGTTTAATTTGGTCTTGTTACTAATGGCGGTTTGAACTAGGAATATGAGTTGATGAATTATGTAGGTAATCGGTCATGTTATATAAATGATATGGGTTGACTATGGGTGTTATGTTATATGTCCCTTAAATTCGGTTGGAAAATGTGGAATGGTGATTATGTAATCATATAATTATATATATATATATATATATATATATATGCATTCATACAATATATATATTGAATGAGTAGTTTGGGCCATATGCTAATAATGTGTATGCTGGCATATTCGGTCCTTATAAGTGAATTGGTAAATATGGAAATTGCATTAACATGTAGTTATATTCAAAAATGTAATATGTATGTTTAAATTATACTTGTGCTGGTTATGACTTAATTTTTATTTATATGTATATTTAGTACTAAAATGTTTCATGCATTAGATACTATTTGCTTATATGTATAGCATTATTTAATTATATTTATATTTTATATACATGGGAGTTGTCTGCTTATAATTGAATGGTTGGAATAAGATATTTATTTAAGATGCTTTTAAGGAATAAAAGTTTTGACTTCTGGTAATACCGTAACCCTAATTCGGCGACAGATACGGGTTAGGGGTGTTACAGCATCAAAGTTTATTCTGACTCATGTTCCTGCTGGTGCCGTCCATCTAATCCTGTGGTTGCTCCTATCTGGTAAGATCTGTTTCAACCCATCCAAGTCTTTTAAAAAATTTGGAAAAAAATCTGCAATTTGGGCTCCTGATTGAGTTTCTCCTTCATGAATAAGCTTGTTTCTTGATGTCCAAATTCTTCATAATGCACACACAAATCTTCTACACACATACATAGAATTGTTATCGAAAAACCATTTAACCCATTCAGTGAACTCCGTCGCTTCTTCTGATACAGGCTAGGAAATTCCTAATCTCTCCCATGTTTCCTTTGCAACAGGGTAGTTTCTAAACAGGTGCTCTCTCGCCTCCGTTTCGGCTAAACATCTTCGGCAAGTAGCAGGCCCCATTATCCTCCTAAAATGCAAGTTGCTGAAATTAGGTAGATAGTTACGCATACTAAACCAAACTGTAATATTTATTTTTGAGGGTAGTTCTAAGCTCCATAATCGTTTTGTAAAAATTCTTTAGACTGTCCTGTATTTGAGTCTGTCTACCCTGTGCAAGAACTCTGTGTCCACTACAAACCGAATACTCTCCAGTTGCCTCTTTACGCCAGATGACATAGTCTTTGTGTGATCTTGACGACAAGGGAATACATAAAATTCTTTCAGCATCTCGCTCTGCGAAGGTATGGAAAATCAACACCTCATTCCATCGTCTTGTGTTAGTATCAATCAACTCTGCAACTTTGACTAGACCTGAGTTTTGAATTGAGTTCTGACCATTAAGCATTCCATCTCCAGGAACCCACTTATCTTCCAATATAGAAACTTTCTGACCATCACCAATTCTCCATCCAAGACCTTTCAGAAGAAGACCTTTTGCTGTCCACAGGCCTTCCAGGTAAAAGAAAGTAAATTACCCAAGCTGGATTTTAAGAAATCAGACTCCTTATAATATTTCGCCTTCAACGTGCGCGCTAGTAACGAATTAGGATTACGTAATAAACTCCAACCCTATTTGGCCAATAATGCGGTATTAAAAAAATTCAAATCACGAAACCCCAACCCCCCGTCTTCCTTACTTGCACTTAAAGACTTCCAATCACACCAGTACATACCTCTCTTTCCATTGGTTTTATTCCACCAAAAGGAATTCATTATATTTTCCATTTCCACACACAATGATTTTGGCAAAAAAAACACGTCATCGAATAAGTAGGAATTGCTTGCAACACAACTTTTATAAAAACTTCTTTGCCTCATTGTGAAATATGACGAATACTCCAACTATTAATTCTCTGCTTCAATCGATCTTTTAAACCTTGAAAAGTAAACTTCCTGTTACGCCCCACCATGCTTGGTAGCCCAAGATACTTATTCGGGTCATTCGAACATTGAACGTTAAGAGCCTGGCACACCAAGCTCCTCTCTTGATCGTTAACATTCAAACTGAAAAACACCGTTGATTTTTCAAAATTAACACACTGTCCAGAGCAAACTTCGTATTCCTTAAGAATCTCCTTGAGCACACTTATTCTTCTATTCGAAACATCCCCAAAAAGAATACAATCATCTGCAAACATAAGGTGAGTGATTGACGAAGCACTGCAACACACTTTAGCACCCCTAATCTTTCTCTCCTGACAAGCTAGTCTCATTAACGCAGACAAACCTTCTTCACAAAATAGGAATAGATAGGGGCTTAGTGGATCTCCTTGACGTAAACCCCTTGTAAATCTGAAACTCAAGCCTTCTTCACCATTGCTTAGAATAGAGTATTGAACAGATTTGAGGCACCGAAATATGAGTTCAAGGAAATCATTTGCAAAACCCAGCTTAGTCATCAAACCTTTGATAAAAAGCCACTCCACTCTATCATAAGTCTTGCTCATATCTAGTTTTAAGGCCATAAAACCCTTTCGCCCTATTCTTTTATTCTTTATAGAATGAAGTACCTCATATTCCAGCAACACATTGTCTGTAATGAGCCTACCAGGAACAAATGCGCTTTGAGAATCGTCAAGACAATCATTTAGCACCTTTTGTAGACGGTTAGCAACGGCCTTTGCAATAATCTTATAGATCATTGTATATAGGTTGATAGGACGAAAATTCTTCAGATTTGTAGGAGCCACAGTTTTTGGAATCAATACCAGTAGGGTTCTGTTAATATCTTCCATCGAATGACCATGATTCAGCACATTCAAACAAAATTCCCTAGTATCCTTGCCAACGATATGCCAAAATTTTTGATAAAAAATTGCCGGAAAACCATCAGAGCCGGATGCTTTTGTAGGCCCCATTCCCTCCAAAGCCTCAATAAGTTCTGCCTCTGTGTAAGGAGTCATCAAAGTTTGGTTCATACTATCAGATATACATGCGTTGATTCCTGACAGTATATGTTCCATATCGCCTACTCCTTTCGGCTCAAATAAATTAGAAAAATATGCCCTAGTAATCTCCTCGATCTTTGTTTCATCTGTTGCAAGCGACCCATCAAGCCTCTGTAACCTCCTAATTCAATTAATACGTCTTCTCTGCGAAGCGAACTTGTGAAAAAATAAAGTGTTCTTGTCCCCCATTTGTAACCAGTTAACTCTTGCTCTTTGTTCCCAATATCCTCCTCTTTATCCATTTCCATATTCAGATGAAGTTTTACCTCCATAAGCTCCACCAAATTCTCCTCTGATCTCTCTTCGTTGTTCAATTCTTCAATTCTTCTGTTTAGCCGTTGAATCTCTCCTTTATGTTTGAACTGCATTTTGCCAGCCCATGCTTTCAACCCTTGTGCAAGATCTGTCATGCACTTAAGATACGGTCCAGAGCTTTCCTCCCAAAGCTTCTTGACTTCTACCTCACACGATTCCTCAAGGACCCACCAGAATTCGAATCGAAAGTGATACTGATTACTTCTCTTCCTTCCGTCCTCCGTTTCAGCGAGCAAAGGACAATGGTCAGAGAAGGAATGCGGGAGATGCCTCAGTGAATAATTTGGAAAGGTTTGAAGCCAAGAGCCCGTAGCAACACATCTGTCAATTCTTTCCCTTATGTTTCGCTCTGAAGTTCGTCCTCTTTCCCAAGTAAACCACGAGCCTGAAAAACCAATATCTTCCAAAAGACAATCCTCCAACGTTCTTTGAAAAGCCTCCATTCTAGCCTCTTCCCTTGGAAGACCTTTTTTTTCATGTGCATATAAAATGTCATTAAAATCACCCCCAACCAACCAAGGTAACGAATTGTTTCCTCCTAACTGTCGAAGTAATTCCCATGTTTCTACTTTATCTCTAACTTCTGGCGCCCCATAGAAACCCGTAAACCTCCATCGAAGTTGTTCTGCATCTTTTTGAATTTCCACATCAACATGATTTTTTGATAGACTCTTTAAATTAACCAAATGACCCCCATTCCACCCTAAACTCAATCCTCCTCGAGAACCATCTACTGGAACATCAATACCATTAAAAAAACCACACCGTTGCCTGACCCGTTCCATCCTGATAGCATTCAATTTAGTCTCCATAAAGAAGACAATTTGGGGATGATAAAATTTTAGCATGTGCTGAAGTCTTCTAACTGCTCGCAGACTCCCCAATCCGCGAACATTCCAACAAAGTATTTTTATTGCTTCCGGTCTGCTTGCCTTCTGGCAGCCACTGATATTTGTTGGTTGTGAGCCTTTGACCCACCGTATACCTCCAATGAATCCTGAACATTAGAAACTTTAGAGGAGAAAGAATCGACCTTTTGTTGTGAAGAATCAGATCGTTGTCTTTTTTTTTCCTTCTTCATTGCTTAGGGGATCTTCTTCTTGATCACATTCCATGTTAGACATCTCCCCACAGCCCCTTTCTCTCCATGACCTGTCTTGAATCCACACTCTCCCCCACCATAAGACGACATCCCACTCCTTCCTGTTCATCATTCATCTCATCTGCATGTTTGGATCCCTCCAGGTTGATTCCAATGATATTATTAAAATTCTTCCACAATTCATGATCATGAGTTTGACTTGAACTGTGTTTATGTTGCTGTCCAGCTCAATCATTTTCAAAGCGACTGCTATTTCCTTCATCCCTCAGCCAGATATTATTAACCGTTGAAGCTCTCCTCGTTTGAGCCCTTAGAGATAAATCCCATCTAAACTCTATTTCCTGAACTCCAACCCTTAATCTCATTGGACAGAAATTTTCACCATGTCCCAAACACCCACATAAAAAACAAAACAACGTTAATTTCTCATATTTAAAATTCGCATACGAGAACTTTTGCTCAAAAATCATGACTTTTTTCCTCCGTTTCAAGGGTTTTCGTACATCCATCTGCACCCGAATACGCATAAAGTTCTTATAGCCATTAGTAATCTGCTTTGTATCATATTCTAAGAACTTGCCAATAAAATTTCCAAACTGGATTGCTATTGAATCTCTAAAGAATCCTGGAGGCAGGTTATGGATTTGAACCCACCAATCTGCATACACCAGTGGGATAACCATTGGGTCTTCATTCTCCTGAATACGATGAAAAATCAATAGATGATTATTAAAAGTTCAGGGAGCACCTGTAATGACCCTGGAAATATCAATCTCATTGAAAAATTTGAAAAGAAACAGTATTTCGCCCAGATCTGTGATTTGCACCCCTCCCAATGGATGCCAAATGTTTGCCAAAGTGTTCCTCATGGCTGGAAAATGTACCACACTGGCTGTAAGAAAACAACCCACTAAACAGAAGTTATAAGCAGAATTTGATTCTTCAGTATCTTCCGGTAAAGAAAAAGCCTCCTCCTCCCCATCTTCCAGATTCAATTCCGCTAATCCCCTTTCCATCACCCCTCAGCACTTTGTTCCTCCCCACGACACCACCAGTAGTAAAGATTCACTACAGGAAAACACAGGATACGTCAAAGTGAAAAAACTTTTTAACAAAACCCTAAAAGTCATGCCAAAGCGGCAGAGAGAAAACGTGCCAAAAGCGGCAGACTAGTTAATTAAGTTAATTGGTTATTATTTTGAATAATGCTACTTTACATTAATTTCATAAAGTAAAACTATTTTGTATGTTCAAAAGATTAAAATACTTTAATTATTATTTGAAAATTTTATATCATAATATTTGAATTGATAAATTAATATATTTTAATTATATTCAATAATGGAAATAAAAAATAATATCTTATGCTAATTATTGCAATTAAAAAATATTTAAAAAATTAATTAAATATTAAACATGTAAAATCATATGAAATGCATGTGACATTAAAAGCTAGTTTTTCTAAAGGGGAAGAATTGATAAAATATCAATCTTAGAAAAAATTATGAAAATGTGCCAAACTATATTAATTTTACACCGATATAAATAAATTATTTCTCTATTTTTACGACTTAGATAAGCATTGTTATAAAAGAAAATGTTTGACTTAGAAGAAAAGGGTATTTAAAAGTTGGTGCAAAAACGTGATTTAAGAAATTTCTAAGTATTTATATTTGTTTTTGAGAAATTGTAAATGTAAAAAACAAACTGTGAAACTCAATACTATTGAAAGTTGGTCGACAATAGTGTGCCTATAATTGTGGGACTTTACCCAGGTCCTAAAGAATAATCAAATAAATTAAGTGTATAATTTTCTGCAACAAAAACACAATACCACAAGACTCACCAAGCTATAACTTCATTCAAGCTTAGTTATAAAGTGAATAACTTGTTTATAACAAATATGCATTAAAATAAATTCTTCACAATGTATAAGTTAAAATGCTTTTAATCTTATGCATGAATAATAATCGAGCCTTCTTTAAATAGGTGTTAAAAGACATGTAAAAACTTCAAACTCCTTAAATTCAATTTGCTAGGAATAGTCTTATTAAAAAAGCAAATCTCTTCAAATGAAAAACTGAGTCACATTAAATGTTTTCAAAGAATCTTTTCTTGACTTATTTTCTTCATGATTCAACTCAACAAAGTGTTCCTAAAAATCATTCTATTTATGGGTTAGGAGGCTATGACTAATTCTAGTCATTGTGTCAAAAAATAAATATAATCAGAATTTATAATGAGATTGTTTAAAAAAACGTATGATATGTTGGAATGAAAATTATGAAAATTAGTTGTATTTGTTATATATAAAGTATATTTATTTAGTAATTTTGAGAAAAAATTTTAATAATTTATAAATTGGTAAAGATATTACTATATATAAATTAAATGATTTACATTTGAATATAAATTTAACCAAATGTATTAAATGCTTTGAATATGTACCAAAAAGAAAAAATTAAATGCTTTGAATGCATACAAATCAATTAAAAAGGTGGCCACTTGACTGTCAGTTATGATAATTTCCATAAACATTTATAGTTTTATAAAGTAAATTATGTTATTTCGATTATTTTTTATTTTTATATAAAAAATTAATACAAACTTATACACATAATAGTATTTTAATCAAAATATATAATTTTTTATAAATATATTATATAATTTTATTTTTATTCAAATTGTAAATGTGTATTAGTTTACTTTTTATAAATATACTTGATCTATTACATAATTTTTTAAATCTTATTAATTAATAATATTAACAATTAATTATAGTTTTATAATTTCAATATGTAAAAAAAATTAAATATAATTTAAATATCAAATGTTACTACAAGTGTCTTGAATCTTGTTATAAATATATAAAAGTTAATTCTCTATTATACTCAAGATTTTGTTGAGTCGAAATTATATATTAAAAATATTTTAGACTGATATATTAAATATTATAATGATAAAGAACTAATTTGTAATTAATTTTTATAAAAAATATAATTAAATTATTAAAGATATTATTAAATTATTAGTTAAATTAATTAATAAAAAAATTGTATTATAAAATATTAACAATTAATATTTTTTATGTCAAGCGAGTACTTCGATGACAAAAAATCGAAACTTAACAACGAAGTAGTAGAACCCTTAAATCCTAAATTAATTCGTTCCAGGCGAAGTTGCTGAGTTGATATTAGCACCGAATTAGTCGTAAATATATAGACTTGAAGGAACTAAAATTGCGAAGGAGTCAGCTTTTTTGATTGAAAATGGAAAACTTAACACAGAAGGATTGAAATGAAAGTCAGGCGAAGCAGTCCAAGTCTTTTTTAAACACCCCTCCCCCTTACTTACTTTGTTATTGTTCCATTTTTCCCATCGAAGAAAAGAAAATGGATATTACAAGGATATTGCCTGAAGAGTGCCTGTGTTTGATCATATCGTTGACTTCGCCTGTAGATGCATGTGGATCGGCTATGGTTTCTCACGCTTTGAGATCGGTTGCAGACTGTGATGCAGTGTGGGAAAAGTTTCTGCCGTCTGATTACAAGTCCATCATATCGGGATCATCATCATCATCGTTGCTTTCGCTGGGGAAGAAGGATCTATATTTTCATCTCTGTTTCCATCCCGTTCTCATTCAAAATGGTACCATGGTAATCCCCAAAGCTCACTCTTTAATCTCTTTCGATTTTTGTTCTTATAAGCTTCACATCATGTAGTTAAATGCTAGTATATGTATATGTGAGCTGCTGGGGGTACTTTACTTTGGATTCTTGATTTCTAGATGATCAAAATGCTTTTAACTTGTCCCAGAAATTCTTTAAGATTTAGATTTGGGTATGGGAATTCAAGAAGATAGATTTAGAAAAGAGAAACATCCATAATTTGTAGTACTGTGTGCTGGTGTTTTAAACAGAGCTTTCAGTTGAAGAAAGAGAGTGGGAAAAAATGCTATATGTTAGGGGCAAGAGCACTTTCAATTATATGGGGAGATACACCTTCGTATTGGACGTGGAAATCTTTACCCGAGTCCAGGTTTGCCATATTTTCTATGTTTATTGCGTTTGGGAAATCAAAAATGTTTTTCATAGCAGAAGCAATAAATTTTGGGGTAAAATCTTTTGTGAAAAAGTGTTTTTCTACGAAACCTTAAAGTCTTTTTATGTTTTGAAAGTAAAAATTATTATTAACTATTTAAAAGTATATAAAAAAGTACTTTAATTTAATCAATTGAGTTTTAATTCGATTGACATGTATATTATTATCAATACAAAACGACATCTTAGCATTAATACTCTTAGCATTAAAAAATGTGCTGAAATTTTTTGGTTTACAAAACATTTTAGTGTATGTCATTTGGAAAATTTTATATATTTATATCTGAAAATAAACCAGTCTAAAACCCAAAAACACTATATGTCATAATCCACAATATTTTACTGGTTTAACATTGGTTGTGCTATGAGTAACATTACCTTACTAGTTGTGCCAACTGCAATGCTAAATAAAGCTTTAGAGCATGGTATTATTTTACATTGATGTTATGTTATTTACTTTCATCTTCATGAAATTCTCTTTGTTTTGTTCTTTTCTCGAATGTTTTAATAGGTTCTCAGAAGTTGCCGAGCTCAAACTTGTGTGGTGGCTCGAGGTGAAGGGGATGATTGACGTCAGAATTTTATCTTCCAATACAAATTATGCAGCGTACCTTGTGTTTAAGCTTAGAAACAGGCGTACAATTGGGTTTAGGCATAGAGCCGTTGGCTTGCATATCAATGTCGGCGGAATCACCTCAAGGGAAGTGCGGAGGGTGTCGTTAGACCCTTCACAAAATGAGACCCAACATGTTCGAGAGAGAGAAGATGGGTGGATGGAGGTTGAAATGGGTGAGTTTTTTAATGAATTTGGTGATGATGGAACTGTGCAGCTTAGTCTTAGGGAGGTTGATACAAGTTACTTTAAGCAAGGGCTTATTATTGAAGGAATTGAGCTACGGCCTAAAAATACTGGTAGCTAGGTAACTCTGGATTAAGGTTTGATAAGCTCAGTCTGTTCGAAATGATTTACAATTTCATCTAACTCGAATGAATAATATTTTAAAATTTTTAAGTTATGTTAATTCAAATTTATGTATTTTTCAAAAAAAAAATTATTTTTAATTTTACCGAGCAATAAACGGAAAGAAAACTTTCTACCATATATAATGAAAAATTATAGTTTTCATCTTTTTATTTTTTTATCTATTCAATTTTTTTTCTTTTCAATTTTATTTTCACTCCAAATAAAACCTTAAAAAAGGGATTTCAACAGTAAAATTCTAATAATTATTGATCGATTTGTTCAATAGTTGATCATTGACATCAACTGTGTGCTTTGGATATCATTGAATCAAATCAACAAATACATTAGTCAAAAGCCATTAAAATGTGCTTGTAACAATCTGTGAAAGCTAAACTAATAGACATAATAATATAAAAAAAGCAGAGGAAAAGAATAGAGATGAAAGTGGACATGGCATATTGCTTGAGAGTGTTTTATCTCGATTGGATCCTGTCATCGACATCGCCAACTGATGCTTGACGATCATTGCTCGAGTCTCCGATCTTTAGGTTTATAGAACGGGCAATTTATGTGTATTCATATTATTTTCAGGTACATTATATAAGTTTTTGACATGTTCGAATATTTATTTATTATGTTTATGTCATTGAACAATAGTGTATTTTAATTCATCAGGTTTTTTATCGAGTAATTGTATTTCATTTGTACGTACATCACCACGATGAAATTGGCTGCTTAATTACTAAGGAATTTGTCAAAATGGGATGTGGGATCTAACTATTCCATGGGTTGGGCCGAGTTCGGATTGGGTCAAGTAAAAAATGCAGCTCATTTTCAAGGATCGAATTCGGCCTGGACCGAAAAATGGGTGTACAATTTTGCTCAAGTCCGAACTAAATAAAAATAATAAAACTCAAGCTTAGTCTGGCTCGTATTAAATTTTTTATATTATTTTTTATATAAAACTAAATTTGGAAAATATAATACAACAAATACACTAAAAACATTAAAATAAATGTTTCTAACAAATGAAAAGAATTAAGATAAGTGCAACTTAGCAAGTAAATATCTCTACATTAGTAGCAAAATTAACAATAAAACAAGAGTTATACAATATTCAAACAGTAACAATAAAATAGTAGCAATATAATAGCGAATTATAGCAAAACAGTAAAAAATAGAAGCAATTATTTTTTACAAATTCGGGTCGGGCTTGAGCGCTTACCCAAGGCCTAACCCATTTAGAAAATGGGCCTTATTTTTTGACCAAGCACAATTTTCAAGCCTATATTTTTGCCCAAACCTTCTCATTTTTCGGGCGAGCCTTCAAACCGAACCGTATCCGAATCTCCACCATGAACAAGTCTAAATCTAACCCTAAGCCCTGGTTTAGTATTTAAATGCTTAATTTGTGAGAAGGAATTGATTAATATGAGATGTGAGATCCAACTATAACCTAGTTGAAACATGGCTAATTCATGATAAAATTTTATTGATATTTAAATGCTTAATTTCATGATAAAATTTGTTGATATTTAACTGCTTAGTTAGGCTATACTATTACAAAAGAGGTTTGCTAAATTGATATTATAGGTTAATTAGATATTAATTTAATCAATAAATTTACTTGAAAATCTTAAAAAATCATTGTACCATTTATATAATTTAAGGATATTTAAGAATTTATTATATTAAAAACTACCCAATAATCGGAATTTGTTTTAAACAAAATTTTTATTCTAGCTTTTCTTATCAATGTAATACCCCTATACCGGTTCGACCCAAGAACCTGATATAGGAATATTACATTTGGTGCCAAAGTGATTTTGGCTAATCACTATTATATTTGAACATCAAAAATTAATTTAGATAATTTATATTTTAGTCTTTACTACTTGAAACACACTTGATTTTCCTAAGTACGTGTCATTCTATTCCAAAATAAATTTAGATAACTATATCTCTTCCTTTCTTAGCCGAGGTCTCCGGCACCACATTAGCTACGGAAATTAAACAATTAAAAATCATCAATACAACACAGTTTCACAATTGAATATTTCAATTTTTATTCAATTTTTGCCTTATTTCCAATTTAGTCCCTAAACCGAGACTAACTTTATTTCTTCATAATTAATCTTATATTTTCATACAAATTCTACTTTAAACTAAATTTAACTCCCTAATTTCACTTAAATCCATAAATTTCAAAAATTTCACAATTACTCCAGCTTTTACTATTTTTACAATTTAGTCTCTTAATTAGTTAATCAAATCAACTAGTTTTTCTCAATTAATACTTTATCCAAATATTCTAGGCTATCATACAACCCTTAATAAGACAGAAATTTAGTACCAAACCCTAATATTTTAACTATTTTCACAATTTGATCCTAACATCAGTATTTACCAAAATTATTTTATAATATCTTCATACAACAAAATTAAAACTCTAAACCCACTTGATATTAATAATTTCTTCCAATGTATTAATTTATTCATGCAATTTGGTCATTTTTAATATTTTTACAAAATTATCCCTAAAGTTTTACTTTTGTTCAATTTAGTCCCTGAGCCTAAAACATGCAAATTAGCCATTTTTAATGTAAACCCATACTGGCTGAATATTCATATATTTTCCTCCTCTTCTCCATTCCACATGCTTAATGTATATATATAATTCCACTATTTACTTATATGGTCATATCAAGTTGTCCACCTGAGTCATAGTCACTAAATTATTTATATCTTGAGCTACAGAATTTTAAATTAACATCCGCTTGATGTTTTAGAAACTAGAATCAAATATCTTTCTACCATAAAACTTTCATAATTTATAGTTTATCCAATAAGTACGGTAAAATCTTCAAATTTGTCCTTGTTTTGCTGTTTGACAGTTTTGACCTTTCTTCACTAAAAATTAATTATCTCTAGTACGAATTTGGATGATGTTCCCATTTGTTTCTCTTGAAAATAGACTAATTAAAAATTTTAAAATATAAATGTAAGCCCTTATTTATTTTTTTACAATTTTTGATGATTTTCCAAAGTCAGAACAGAGAAACCCGAAATCATTCTGACCTTTTCTCATAAAATTTATTATAACTCATAATTTACAATTCCATTGCTTACACCGTTTCTTCTATAAGAAACTAGACTCAATAAAATTAAATTTCATATTTTATTCAACCTCTAGTTCGATTTCTACAAATTTTGGTAATTTTTCAAAGTTAGACTATTGCTGCTGTCCAAAACTGGTTTAGTGCAAAATGTTGATTACCAAGTTTATGACACCCTTATTTCCTTTATCTACAATATTTCTCATCATTTTCTCTTATTTCCCTTCACTAATATATCAAGAACATAGAACTTTATATAAGAAAACTCTACTTTAACATCATTTTCATGCTTTTGATATTACCTTATATAAGAAAACTCTACTTAAAATATATTGAAATCTTAAAGTTCTTACCTTGTCCTATTGATTTCAATCTTTAACTTGATTTTCTCTCTCCTCCAGCTTCCATTTCTTGAATCTAACTTGATATTCTAGCTCTCCATTGTCTTCTTATTATTTTACTCTCTTGGTAGCTATAGAAATTCTTTTGATTTCTAGGTGACAATGATGATTTTTTTGTGGAAGGACTAAATTGTAAAGAAAGCAAAACTTTCTTTCTTTCTCTCTTCTTCTAACGTGGGTTCATGCATGGAAAGATGAAAAGAATTCTTCATCTTTCCTTCCTTATATACTAAATAAATAACAATAAAATAATAATAAATATCTTATTAATAGTAATAAAATAATATTTATCTAATTAATTAATTTAAAATATCATCAACATAATCATTACATTCTAGAATTCTCTCTCTTACTAATTGACCATTTTTCCCTTTATGATCTTTTAAAATTCCATCATTGAGTAATCACTTAATTTGATAAAATTGCGATTTAGTCCCTCATAATTCTTCACCTATTCAATTTGGTCCTAATTCATCCATTTTTCTTAGTTTTTAGATCATTCCACCCATAAAATATTTGCACTATTGGTCCTTCAACTTTTTCATTTTTACACTTTAAACCCCTTAATTTTTGAGTATTTACTCTTTGGTGATAAAACTTTTTTCACTTTTGCGAATTAATCCTTTTTTGAATTAATATGTCATTATATACTTCCGAATGTTGACATAACTCAAAATTTCCCCTTTTTGTCACTTTATTTATTTATTTTACTATATCAATATACTATCTTACTTTCTTACTGTAGAAAATTTCAGGAACTTTATGCAAATTTGACTTCATCGACTGAAACAAAAGTTCTTGCCCAAGGCAAGAAAGTATCTTTCGTGTAACACCCCTAAACCCTATCCTTCACCGGAATAGGGTTACGAGGTATTACCAATCACTCACTTCATAGCATATACATATCTCATACATTTAGACATTCAAACACAGTTATATTGTCCCTTACGAGGCTCTACGAGGCCTTAAAACATACTTAGAAATAGTTCGGTACTAAACCGAACATATACAAAAATTTCTGAAACTTAGAATAATTTTCACATTTTCAAACGTCACACGCCTGTGTGGAAACAAGGCATATATACTAACTTGGTCTCACGACTAATCACACGCCCGTGTGTCCAACCCGTGTACCTATTCGAAATGGCCACACACGCCCATGTACCAAGACTGTGTGCCACACACGGCCACCAGACACGCCCATGTGTCTAGGTCGTATAACTCACTAACTTATTTTATTAAAGCAGCCGGGGTCACATGGTTGAGTCACACGCTCGTGTGCTCAAGCCGGGGTCACACGGTTGAGTCACACGCTCGTGTGCTCAAGCCGTGTGGCACTAAATTAGGCTTGATTTAAGCCATTTTTCTCACCCTCCTCATGCATGCCTAAACTACATCATTTTATACAATTTCAATACCATTTGCTTAACCAAGAATATCCCAAATACACAAGCTATAATCATCAATATAACCTATTTCAATTGTACAATATTTCCTAATTCAAACATCAATCCATACCTCAAAAATGAACCAATTCATCAACTCAATTTTATGCATTTCTTAAGCAAATACTCATCATTTGTCAAATGATCATACGAATAACTTAAACCATTATTAAAATGGCCATATACACTTAGATCATATCAAGCCAATCTTATAACAATTCTAAGCTATTTAGCCAATATCAAGTTTATCAAAATATACTAAATTCCACAACCACATTCATAATCAACCATCTCAAATGATCAAATACATTCCAACCATAATATCAAATACCATAGCCTTACATGCCATATAACCAAGTCACAAAAGGTATAAATACCGAAATCATTAGCCAGATAGTGTGATGCGATATCCTCTGACTTTCAACCCAAGCGATCATCCGAAAATTTATAAACATAAGAAAACACACAGAGTAAGCTTTGAAAGCTTAGTAAGCTCGTATCTTAATAAACTTAACATAACAATTAATTTCAATTCAATATCTTAAGCATAATAGACTAACACAAACAACCTTTCTAAATTATATAACATGTTCTCATATCGAATTATCATCATTCAATATTATACTACATAACTAGCTAACTGTAGCTTTCACAAGCTTATTCAATTCAATTCTCATATATCATTTAATTCACATTTTCATATAGCCAAATAAGCACATTATAGAAAATAACACATTCAATCATATATCTTTCTCATATAAATCTCATATCATCATTTATACTCAAATTCACCTTTCATTCATATAGTATCTGATAATTTCACATATGCAACATTATAAATCACATCTTATACATTTGTTCATATTTCCTTTGCACATATTCACATTTCATTTCCATATACATCACATAATATTCTTTACACATATATTTACATTTCATTTCCAAACATGGTATACTTTTCAACGTACCTGAATCGAATGTCATTCACTTAATCACTTACTTCTCGAAATGCCCGTTGAACCGTTCGGAATCAATAAGGATACTCGGATAGCTCAAAAAGCTCGTACAATGCCAACGTCCCAGATGTGGTCTTACATGTAATCAAATATCGATGCCATTGCCCCAGACAGGGTCTTACACGAATCAAATACGATGCCAATGTCCCAAACATGGTCTTACACATAAACACAAGTCGATGCCAACGTCCTAGACGTGGTCTTACACGAAAACACATATCGGAATCCTATGTCATGACATATGTATCCTAACTATTCCTATGGTTCGTACGGGGCTTTCAGATGTCATCACATTGTCAATGCTTTCTCGTATTCATATATTCTGCTTCTCAAACAATTTAATATCATAATAACATATATAACTTATTCAAATTACATATATATTTACATTACCATTTGGAATTAAATTCAATCACACAAATAATATGCATTTGTAACATAATTCCGTAACGTCTATTAAAATATGAACTTACCTCGTTCATAGTAATGACAAATTAAGTCGACTGATCCGATATTTTAACTTTTCCTCGATCTAGATTAGAATTCCGCTTTTGCCAATCTAATTAATATCAAAATTAACTTATTTAATCATTAATTCATTTAATTAAACACAATTTACACATTTTGACAAAATTACACTTTTACCCCTATTATTCCACATTTTTGCAATTTAGTCCTTATCACATAAAATCACAATTTCATGAAATTAAACACAAACTCAAGCTAGCCGAATTTTTCATATATTACTCTCAACCCATATTTCAATTTATTTCACATTTCAACCCCTCAATTTACACTTTTTACAATTTAATCCTTATTTGACATTTTTACTAAAAATCACTTAACAAAACATATTAATCTATCAACAATTATTCATTTTCTATCATCAACACTCAAAAAAATCAAGCTATCATCAATGGCAACTCACAAATTCATCAAAAAATTCAGAAATTAGGGTACAGGCTAGCTAGAACACGAAGCAACGATCACAAAAACATAAAAATTATCAAAAACCGAGCTCGAAACATACCTCAATTAAAAGCAACAAGGGTTGAACCCTATTATGCTTCCATGGCTGTTTCTTTTATCTATATTCGGTGGAAGATGAAGGAAAATAACATGATTTTGGCTTTTATTTTATTTATTATTAACTTTAATTACCTATTTACCTATTTACCTTTAAAAACATTAATAATTACACCAAATGTCACTCCACTAACATCCACTATCTCATAAATGGGCTATTTGCCACATAAGGACCTTCACTTTTAAGTTCTATAGCTATTTGACACCTTTAGTTTATAGAACTCAACTTTTACGCTTTACGCGATTTAGTCCTTTTTACTGAATTAACCACTTAAACGATAAAATTTCTTTACGAAAATTTCACACAACTCTAATATCATGCTGTAAATATTAAAATAATAATAAAATAAATTTTTCAATGTCGAATTGTAGTCCCGAAACCATTATTCCGATTAACCCTAAAAATAGACTGTTACATTTCGCCCCTAAAGATATTAATGGTTTCTTTAACTTACCCAATATAAAAAATGATGATTATATGAAAATGTTGAAATGCGTTGGTTAGGAGTTATTGAAAGAAGTATTAAAGGAAGTTACAGTTCTTGAAACTAAATGGATAATTTCTAAATCTGGTACTCATACTTGTCAAAAAGAGTTTCTGAATCCAAAGGTATGATTTTATTTCATATGATTCTATCTTATGCCTATCTCACACGATCAATGTGTTACAACTCACATGCATCAACAACAGCAAGCTTATTGGAGATATGTGAAAATTTGAGATAACTCGATAAGGGATGGCATTGCTAGGCAGAAGCAACCAATTGATGACCTATCCAAGACAAAACCACCCAATCATTCAGATAAGTCAAAACTAGTTCCTAAGCCAGAACCAACCACTTATCCTAACTTCACAACATCTACAGGACCTATTAATCCTGAATGGACCAAGCCAACACCTACTTTTCCATCATCCAAAGTTGTTGCGCAATCAGACCAATCTAAAATCATGAGCATGTTACAACACATTCATCAACAGCAGCAAGCTCTTTGGAGATATATCTCAATTACATCCATATATATTTATTTATATCTAAATATAAATTTTAAAATTATTAATTAGGTTCAATAATTTAATTTTATATTTTTTAATTTTAAATATAATTATAGAAAAATTAAAAATTAATTTAAAATATCAAATTTTGAACTAATCGGTACAAGTCGATATTGACCGAAACACACCAAAATTTTGATAAGACGGGAACATAGACTACTTACCCGTTTAGGATCGAAACAGTACGATTGATACTGACTACCATGGTCACGGGTGAATCGTACACCAATTTTGTTTAGAAAAATTACTAAATACCCTTTTATATTAAAAATAAGTTTATTATTCGAGAATATTTTAATATTTTATTAAAAAATAAAAATATGCTAATTATATTAATAAAACCTTAAATTTATTACTAACAAAAGCTTTGGTTTAATATTTTTGTATAGTTTTAACTTTATTATGTTTACTTCATTACGTCCATTAATTGCATACTTTAATAAAGTTGTTGATTGAGTTGATGTCATGAATTAACTCCATAGTCGACACTAACTTAAAATTGACGACAATATTATAATAAATAATTGTATTCATTTAATATTATTGATCTAATATATTTTTATGTTTAAATTTCGTTTTATTTATCATTTATTTTATTTATTTTGATATTATATATTTCGTTCCAAGGTATATATTTTATTATTTACTATATATTATTCTTTAACTACACTTGTAGGAATATGTCTATCGGCGTGATGGTTACCAAAGCCCAATCCCCAAAGAGAATGTAAGCGTAACGCAACTTTGAAAAGGATAAAAGCAGAACAGAACTCTTCCACGCTTCAAAGACGAAGAACACCCAAAATAAAATAAAATAAAATTATGGAAGAGCTAAAGCCAAGGCCTGCAAGTTGCTCCCCTTTCACTCCATTAGGCTTCTTAGAAAGGGCGGCCACCGTCTACGGCGATTGCACCTCCATCATCTACAATAACACTTCCTTCACCTGGTCCCAAACCCACCGCCGATGCCTCCAGCTAGCTTCTTCCGTCTCCTCCATCGGCATCGGCAGCGGTCACGTCGTCTCCGTTTTAGCCTACAACATCCCCGCCATGTACGAGATTCAATTCGGCGTTCCCATGTCTGGTGCTATTCTTAACTGCATCAACACCCGTCTCGACGCTCGCACAGTCTCCGTTCTCCTCCGCCACTGTGAACCAAAGCTCCTCTTCGTCGATACCCTTTCTCAGTCTCTCGCCCTGGAAGCCATCTCCCTCTTCCCCCCTAACATATCCCCCCCGCTTCTCGTTTTAATCCAAGACGATTACGATGACGCCGGGGGTTCCAATTCCTCATCATCGACCGTTGATTCTCGCTTCTGTTGCACGTACGAGAGCCTGGTGGAGAAAGGCGACCCTAATTTCAAATGGATTAGGCCTAAAAGTGAGTGGAGTCCGATTGTTTTGAACTATACATCAGGCACCACAGCATCCCCCAAAGGAGTGGTTCATAGTCACAGAGGAATTTTCACCATGACCGTTGATTCTTTAATCGATTGGGAGGTTCCAAAACAACCAGTTTATTTATGGACACTCCCCATGTTTCACGCTAATGGGTGGAGTTTCACTTGGGGCATGGCTGCCGTTGGCGGCACCAATGTTTGTGTTCGCAAATTCGATGCCTCCACCGTATATAGTTTAATTAAAAAACATGATGTCACTCACATGTGTGGAGCGCCTGTTGTGCTTAACATGTTATCCAATTACCCTGAAATTAAGACACTCCCAAATCCTGTTCAAATCCTTACCGCCGGAGCTCCACCGCCGGCGGCAGTGCTGTCTAGGACCGAGTCACTCGGATTCGTCGTGAGTCACGGTTACGGGTTAACCGAAACGGGAGGGCTTGTGGTATCTTGCGCTTGGAAACGGGAATGGAACAAGTTACCGGCGACGGAGCGAGCAAAGTTGAAAGCGAGGCAAGGAGTGAGAACCATCGGAATGACGGAAGCGGACGTGGTGGACCCTGAGTCAGGACTCAGTGTAAAACGAGACGGGTCAACTCTTGGGGAGATCGTTTTAAGAGGCGCCTCTGTCATGTTGGGTTACTTGAAAGACCCAGACGCCACCAACAAATGCATGAAAGAAAATGGGTGGTTTTACACCGGAGACGTCGGCGTTATGCACTCCGATGGGTACATGGAAATCAAAGACCGTTCAAAGGATGTTATAATCAGCGGCGGCGAGAATCTGAGCAGCGTCGAAGTTGAGTCGGTTCTGTACAATCACCCGGCAATCAATGAAGCGGCGGTAGTGGCTCGACCAGATGAGTATTGGGGAGAGACTCCTTGCGCGTTTGTGAGTTTGAAAAATGAGTTGACTCAGAAACCGAGTGAGCAGGACATAATACAGTATTGCAGAGCTAAGTTGCCACACTACATGGTGCCCAAAACGGTGGTGTTTAAGGAAGAATTGCCCAAGACGTCGACGGGGAAGATTCAGAAGTTTGCTCTTAGAGATATGGCGAAGACGCTGGGTCCTTCGTCATCTTCCTCACGGCTGAGTCGGATGTAATCTCACTTGGTACTCACTATCTGCATTGTCAACATTGGATTGCCGTATTTATGAAATACTAGTGAAAGCCGAATTTATGACAGTAAATGGCAATAAAAATACTCTTACATTCTCTACGGGCTTCATTAATAACACATTAAACTTTCAGAAAAAGACTTATTTTTAATGCCTCGACTGCATTATTACAATTAAAAGCAGAGAAGTTACAACAACTCTAATATATTAAAAATTAAGTTCGTTGGTGGATTGAGACTTATCTCGGGGATTTTGAGGGCATTATATTTTTATTTAATGAGATAATTTTAAGTATTATATTAAAAATTAAAAATTAAAAATTGTGATATTACATTTTTATAAAAAGAAGTGTTGAGTAAATAAAAATTTAACAAACTACCCTTTAAATCAATAAGAAATATATAGATGGAGAATCTCTAGCGCCTTTAGTGTATAAGTTAAAAGAGATTTTATCAGTAAAAGAAAAAGAAATAAAGTCAGTGTTTTTAGTTTCATAAAATATTGGGCACCAAGGAAAAAGTCAGTATATTAGTTTATTAGTACCAATTCCGTAAGCTGATAAGAATACCCGTAAAGGACGAAAAAAAGAAATGAAGCGTCGTGCTATAATTGATGTAGACAAATTCTCTTTTTGGATAACTATATAGGTAATATTTATCTAATTATTATTAAATTTCTTTTCACCATTCAATTATAAAAAATTATAAAATAATTATTTCTTTTTTTTTAGTCACCAATGTTTAAATTGGCTAACAAAAATATGATGTAATAACTTTTAAAATTGATATTATTGATGTTGGGATTAGATAAGGTAGAGATGGTATCATTATTCGACAATTCACTTCGCTTATGGCAAGGTGGACAGCCACCATAGGGGTTGTAGATGTAATAGTGGTGATTAAGTCGGGTTTTAGAGAATGGAGAGGCTGGCGGGAGAGAGCGAAAGAGAGAAGAAGAAAAAGATCTTTTATTAGTCAGGGGTTAAGGGTTTATATACCTTTAGCTACAATCTTGAGAAATCAAGTGGCATGTTTGTATTGGCGAATCAAGGGAACTGGCCAAGTGGTTTGCCACTATAGGTCTAAGTAATGTGACAATTGGACGTGCTTTCAATCACTTCAAATAGGATGTGGTAGTTGAGACAATCGATGACAACTAATAAGTGAGGTCCAATTGTACTCATGTGAGTGCAAAGTCGAGCAGTATCTCAAAGGGTTTATCTAAGGAATAAGCATGACCTTCGTTTGACGTAAGCCAAAGGGTTGTCTCTAAGGAGTGGAGGTATAACAATTACCCCCTAGTCAAGAGGGAGGTTATAATAGCCTCATTTTCCAAAAAAAAAAAAAAAAAAAAACATGCCCAATCAGTAGGCATGACCCACCCAAAAAACTAATTTTAGTATTAAAAAATAATAAAATAATAAATATGTATTTTATATTTTATATTGATATTAATTAAACAATTTTAAAATATATATTTTATTTCTAATTTACACATTGTTTAATAAATTATATTTACATGTAATAGGTAGGATAAAATTAGGTAATGTATAATCATTGAGAGTTAATTTTTGAGAAATTAAGACTAAATTGACACAATATATAACAGTTAAGGATTAAATTTATCATTATACTAATTTTAAAAGTTGTCACATTTTCTTTTTATTAACCTTTTTTATGTGCAGTGGAAAAAAAATAGTTTGACGACTACTTTATAATAATTGAGTCGTGGTCTATTTTGATTAGAAAAAAGATTGAGGAGAAAAGACAAAATATAAAAGGAAAAAGAGAGAGAAAACAAAAACTTTTCCTTAACGAGAGATGAATAGAAAAGGATGGAATGAAATGGAAAAGACTAAAGACAGAGAAAGAAAAAAAGAAATGAAATGAGAACAAGAAAATTTTGTATTTTTTTTTATTCACGTGTTAAATGATATTTTTTAAAATTTTGTATAATTAAGTGATCGGAAATAAATTTATTAATAGTTATAATTATTATAAATGTTAAATAATAAATTTTATAAATTAATTCAGTTAAAGTTAGATTAAGACACATTAAAGATATGAGTGGAAATATTTATATAATAAATTTATAAAAAATTAATATAAAACTAAAGCAAATGTGAATTTGATTGAAATGATAAAGTTAAAATAGTCAATATCATCATATTTTGGGTTTAAATATCATTGTCGAAACCATTTTTTTAATGTTTGGAAAGAAATGGGGATTGACTTTAAAAAGAAAATGGAGTCGCCACCAATCCTTTTTGTTTAGGTGTGATCGGATCACCTATAACACATTTTGTTTTATTTTTAAAAGAAAATTAATTTTGGTCTACGAATTCCAAGAAAAACGGGTTCGGAAGTCGGTTACGCACGAGGAAGGATTACCACCCTCGCAACGCCCAAAATTGGTACCTAATTGATTAATTAATGTCCTAATGCCAAAAATTTGAAATGATTTTAAAATATAATTCCATTTTAAAAATTTTAAATTGCTTGAATTGGATATTGAATTTTTCTTGTTCCAAAGGAATAAAATATCACATCCAACACGTTAGGATACGATATTTCAAACCCTCGATGCCAATATCATCTCATGATTTCCAAAGTTCATGTATTGAAATTTTTATAAGGATATTCAATTATTTGGACAAACGAAAAAAGACCAAAACCCAGCATGGTAGGGCAAGATTTCTCGAATTTCTAAACACGAAATATTGTCTTGTTTTGAGAAATTTTTAAATGGGTGATTTTAAAATCGACTCATAATGCATTTATTCAATTTACTCGGGATAAAAATGAAGTTTAAATATATAGGAATTTGAATCACAAAATAATACCGAGAAACGCAAGCATAGCATCAAACATGAAACAATATATAAATTCAACATTATACCAATGAATGGTAATGATACAAACAATTTAAATGTACAAATACACAATAACAATTATTTCACAACATGCTCCATTTCAAAAGACTCATTTTAACAATCAAAGACTAATAAAATAAAAGATATAGTAATCTTACAAAATTTTCAAGGCAAAATAGTATGAAACAAATTTTGAATGTCAACAAATAGATTTAAAATAAATAAATAAAGAGGAGTTTGAAACCAACAATTTATAAAACAATTTAGAAATTAAACTATAATCAATATAATAATTTATAAATGAGTTTATGAAATATTCATTATGTAAGAAGAAATTTAAAATGTATAATGTACAAAATAATCTAAAACCAAATATATCTATCGAAAATGAAAACTTAATAAATAATGTATATATAAAAAAATAACATAGAAAAGTGTTTGAATATAAATAAAATATAATTTAAAATAAGATCTTTAAAAGAATAATTAGGTATATTTATATAGATTGACAATAAAATATATACATAGATAGATTTAAAAGAAAATACAAACATAAAATAACATGAAATTAATAATAAATTCATAAAATAAGATGATTTCAACATAAATTATATATATATATATAAATTAATAATATATAAGAGTATTTAAGTTAAATATTATACAAATTATTAAAATAGAGAAACATATAAAAGAAAATTTTAAAATTAAATATTTATGTAATAAATTAAAAAAATATATACAAATGGAAAATAAAACAAATTAAAACATTGTAAAATCAATTCCAAAATAATTTTATTAAAGTAGCTTCTAAAAAAATAAATAAAAAATAAATTTAATACAATAAAGATTGCAAAGATTATAAACAAAAATTAAAAAATACTTAATTGAAATAAAAATAAAATTAATAGGCTATTTTATAAAAAATTATTTAAATAAAGTCAAGGACTAAATTAAATTGCACGTAAATGGTTAGGGATTAAACAAGCAAATATTTTAATAGCCAAAACGCAGCATACAGACTGGACTAAATTGAAAGGGCGCACAAATCCTCGAGAAAGAATTAAAAACAAAAGAAATAAAAAAAAACTCAATCGAATGTCAACACAAAATGGAGGGACTGAGCGCGCAATTATCCATTCAACACGTAAACACGCGGATCCTGAAGGTGTTGGGTCGGATTGGATCGTGGCGTTCTATACAATGTCATTTTGAGGCTACTGGAATAAGCCCAAACGATGTCGTTTCCTTAATGAACAACAATCTCTTAAAAACAAAATTAAAACAATCAACCATCCCCTTTTCTTAAAAAAACAAAACCCTAGCCCCTTTTATTCTTTTTAGCCGAAACCAAATACCCTTTTCTTACCACCGAACCACCACCTCAATCGGTGGTCGGTGGTCATTTTAGCCCCATTAAAAAATATGCCAAAGATTGGACAAGTATTCACCATAGTGGCATGAGAGGGCTTCGATTTCCCCTTGGGTGCGACTTCAACGAAGGAGACGACGCTACCCAAAATAGGTACTCTCCTATTCCTTTTCTTTTTTTATTCTCACATGCAAAGAAAAAAAAACGAATCGAAATCTAGCAAAATTGGATCTAAAATTCGAAAGAAATTGAAATTGGAAATCACATTTTCAATCTGTTTTTCTTTTTGTATTCTATATGCGTAAATCTGTGTTTGAAAAACAGTAAGTAAAAAAAATACAATGATTTCCTTTCCCTTTTTATATCTGGAAAAAATAGAAGAAAAATCCTATATATTACAATATATTTTCGTTTTTTTGCTGTTATTTGCTGTCGTTGTTTGTCTCCTTTCGCAGGTATGGCCATCGTACGGAGGAGGACGTGGCGGTACGGAGCTGTTGCAGCGCTGGAGGTATGCGTGTGGGGCTGCAGCGCAAGGGGAAACCCTAAGGTTTCCTGGTTGTTTTTTTTTTAGTGATTTGGGCTAGGTTAGACATTGGGTATTTGGGCTTGTTGGAATCGGGCTAGTTTTTTGGCCCAGCTTTTGTAATTTGGATTGTCTTCTAATGGACTGTTTATTGATGTTTTTTGTTTTATTTTTAAAATTGGTTAATGGGGTTTTGTTATTCGGGCCCGGGCAAATTTGGGCCCGTACAACTGCCCCTATTTGCTCGTTGCAGTGTAACGAGAACAGAGCAAAGACTCAAAAGGGCCAATTTTGCCCGGTCTCACCGAGTCCTGACTTCTTTCGGTGCTTTTCCTCTTTGAGTAGCTTCATTCCATCCCACTACATCTTCAGGGGCCCGGGAATTAGCGCTTCAATCCAACTCAAGGAAATTAGACTTGTAGCTTCAATCTGCTCCGTCGTAACTTCAGGGAGATGAGATTCGCTATCTTCAGTCTGCTCCACTACAACTTCAGGGAGATAAGGTTTGGTAAATTTGATCCGACCTACTACAACTTCAGAGGTATGAGATTTGTAATTTTAATCTTTTCCACTGCAACTTCAGGGAAATAAGACTTGTTGTCTTCAGTCTGCTCCACTGAAACTTCAGGGAGATAAGGCTGGTGGCTTCAATCTACTTTACTGCAACTTCAGGGAGATTAGATTCGCAAATTTCGATAGTTTTAATCTACTCCACTACAACGCCAGGGGAATAAGATTTGCTATCTTCAGTCTACTCCGCTGCAACTTCAAGGAGATAGGATTAATGGCTTCAATCTGCTCCACTACAAATTTAGGGAGATGAGATTCGCCATGGTGAATTTGATTTGTAACACCCCAAACCCGGCCCATGAGTTAAGGCTAGATTTGACATGTCACACGAAACAAATATACTTTGATTCCCTTTTTTTTTAGTAAAACAGATTTCAAAGTTTTGACGAAGTATTTATTGAGTAAAAGATTTGATTTATAGTTCGACAATTTAAGATGTAAGATCTTATAAATCGAAATTTTGAAAATATCGTGAACAGTTCGAGAAAATTTTAAAAGAAATAAAAATATTTTCCGAAAAGAATTGATGAAAATCTTAAGAGTAATTTTCCTAGTTAAAAATATGAAAATTATTATGACATCCTATTTATATATTCATTTTAAAGAATAAAATGTTTATTTAAGTTTTAAAAAAAAAAATCCCAAATTTGAAATACTTAAAGCAGTTTGTAAATTCATCAAACAATAAACAAAAAAAAAATTAATCCAAAGGTCTTATTACAACCTTAATTCAAAATAGCAAAGTAATTAAAGTATTAAAAGAAATCCAAATTCCAAATTTAACCATTTTTAAGCATGGCCTCCACCAAGGCATCCACGGCCCAAGTCTCCATCATTGATTATTACCTGAAAGGGATAAGGAAAACGGGGGTGAGTTACTAGAACTCAATGTGTAACCCACTTACCGTTGTCCACTGGGCCAAAATCCTATTAAGCAATTATTTGGGCCAAAGCCCGTTTACAATAATATAAATGTATCATATATATAATATGCATATGATATGCAATTCCCAAACCAAACCTAGTTTTCCATCCGCTACACACCACCCGTACCAACCAACACACCTATGGGTGATCTTTAGTCAACCCACCCCGCCAACACACCAAACGTAGGCATTAAGCCATTTATATCAAATTTGTGGACAAGCCACCAGATTAATAGAATTTACATGGCATTGCCATTTTTCAGATTTGTGGCAGAGCCACCAGATTTGTGTAGCTACCAGAACTTCTATTCATCATTATCTCATCCCATGCAATTCATGTATATAATGCATAACAAATCACAATATAACAACAATAATTTATTCGGATGTTTATTACAAAAATTATGGCCCATTATAACAATTTATCAAATAGGCCCATTTAGCAAAATATCAGATTGGCCCATTAGGGGCATTTTCGTAATCTTTCACGGTGTTAATACCAATTTTGTCAATTTTATCAAAGTAATGAGATCTAAGCAAATTTTCCCGGTTTCACCATAATACGATTTTAGTCAAGCGATTTACTACGCATATGATATTAATCTTTAACCCACGGAAAACGATGTGAGATTACACACTTGGTTTGGATTACTAACAGAACCACTCCTTGTTGACCCTAAAATGATACAGACCAACAGTTAGCCTCGGCTTTCCAAAAGATTTCATAAGTCCAACGTATTACTAACACTTGAATCACTTACCACAACGTGATCTCCCTCTACGGAGTCCTGAAATTCAACCCCGCCTTCTGACTACCACCACACGCTCCTAGAAGAAAAAATAGTGTACACTCAAGTCGTTAGTACCAAAGCAACATTCGGCCCTTACCAAAAAGAGATCCACAGGAGTTTAGAATACATTCGAGTAGTTAAGTTTAGCTTAGCTAACCAAGAGATGAAAGAACGAGAGCAAGTGGAAGAAGGAGAACCGTTACCTAACTACCAAGGATAAACTGAATGGTAAGACAAGCTTCAGCTACCACCACCATCCAGATTCAGCTAAGAGATTATCCGAAATGAAGGATCCAAAAGAGGAAGAAACATAGCAAGCTTATTAAAATTAGAAGAAAAGATGTAGGGGTTTTGGCTATTGAGAAGAAAACAATTGAAAATGATGGGAGGTTGAACAAAAGTTGTGTAATGGCCTAAATTTAAGGTTATCGGAACAATGGTTTCGTAACCATAAATCCGATTTAAAGAGAAATTTATTTTAATATTTTTGCATGAATATTTATATGATAGGAAAAACGTATTAAAATATCGATAGAAAAGTTTTACCGATTTAGTGGTTAGTTAGAAAAAGGAATTATTGAAGGAATTGGGTAAAAACAAGGTATCGAGACCTTGATCTCATAAAATTGAGTAGAAAATACTTTTATAAATATTTATAAAATGTTAGTAATGTGGTATTAAAATTTCGTTAGAAAATTTTAACGTTTGAGTATGTAATTAAATGAAAAGGACTAAATTGTAACAAATACAAAATAATGAAAAATGATTAAATAGTTTAAATGATAAAAGAAAGAGGGCTTAAAAGGAAAATAGACCCAAGGTCTATTTGGGCTGGACGGCAAGGGCATGAAATCAGCAAGAAAATAAGGAGAATTAAGGGCAAAATTGGAATATTGCAAAATTTACTTAATAAAGCTAGGACTAAAGTGGAATTATCTAGATTTCTCTTTATTTTTCTGCATTCTCATCAGCAAAAACACCATAGAAGGGTTTCCTTAAGCTGGTTTTTCATATTTTTACTGCAAGTAAGTTAATCCTTGCCCATTTCTTGTAATTTTTGTGTTTTTAAGACTTTTACAACTAGGTCCTACTATTAAATTCATTAGTTTTTGATTTCATGGATGAAATTGAAAGTTACCATGGTTGATTGCTGTAAGTTTATGATGAAGTAGCATGAAATTTAAGCTTTAAATTTTTTATGAGATGATTTTATTAGGTAATCCCAATAGAAATTGATTTTTAGGATCTAAATTGTGAAAATATTTGGAATTAAAGTCTATTACTGAAATTCTGATTTCCAAAGGTTATAAAGCAGTTTAAAGTGATAGAATAAAGTTTTAATTGAGAGAAATCAGCTCAATTGAGAAGTTAATTGAGCAGAGATGAAATTATCATTTATTGAAAGCTTAGGGGGAAAATTGGTAATAAACAGTTTGCACTAAAACAGTTTTGGACAGCAGCAGTAGACTAACTTTGAAAAATCACCATAAATTGTATAAATCGAATTAGAAGATGAACAAAATATGAAATCAAAGCTTATTGAGTCTAGTTTTTCATAGAAGAAACGGTGTAAGCAATAGATATGTAAATCATGAGATATAATAAATTTTGTGAGACAAGGTCAGAATGAATTCGGGTTCCCCTGTTTTAAATTTAGAAAATCATCAAAAATTGTAGAAAAATAATTAGGGGCTTAAATTTATATGTTTAGAATTCTTAATGAGTCTATTTTCAATATAAACAAACAGAAACATCATTCAAATCCTGTATGAAGAGATAATTAATTTTTAGTGAAGAAGGGTCAGAACTGTCAAACAGCAGAACAGGGGTGACTTTAAAGAATAAACTGTACTTATTGGCTAAACCAAAAATTCTGAAAATTTTATGGGAAGAAGATATGTGAGTCTAGTTTCAGGGAAAATTAATGGATCTAAATATGAAGTTCTGTAGCTTAAGATAAAAATAATTTAGTGACTATGACTCAAGTAGACAGCTTTGAATGAACTAAAAATAATAATAGAATTATAGAGAATGCTACATGTGAACATGAAATGTATTGACTTGATGATTGAATTTATTTATTTAGATCCGAAAAACTCAAATACGAAGCTAGATCGAGGAAAGGAAAAAGTCCCGGATTAGTAGATTTTATATACGAACTAGTATCGAGGTAAGTTCATGTAACTTGAATTATATTCTTAAATGCTTGAAATGCATGTTATTGATGTGAATATAATTTGAATGTTCATTGTATGAAAATTGATGAAACATTGATATATTTGGTAAAAAGGGGAAGAAATCCCGGTTGAATGAAAGGAAAATTCGATGGATCGCTGAAAATGAATTGACGGTAAAAAGGATCTAGCCCGGACGGGTGATCCTATCCTGATATAGCCCTCCCGAAGAATATGTGGAAAATGGATTTAGCCCGGACGGGTAATCCGAATTAGGGTCTGAATTTAGCCTGGACTGGTAATTTAGATCCAAGCTCATTAGAGTAATTGTCGTTGCAGGGGATTTAGCCTGGACTGGTAATCCCGACAATACTCTATGAGTTTATATTACAGGGGATTTAGCCTGGACTGGTAATCCCGCTGTAAAGATGAGGTTCGCGGGAGTGTGCTCTCTGAAATAGAAATGTGCGCACATGAATATGAATTAACGGACCCGAATTTGTACACTAAAAGTGTACCTATGAAAATCCATCGAAAATTCCAAGAAAATTCAACGGGATAAATATGGAAAAAGAATAAGGGAATGGGAAATCATGGTATTGATGAGTTCATCAATCATGGTATATATTACTAATACATGAAAATTATTGGACTAACTTGAAAGTTAAGTTTGTGCATGTTAGGGTAATAGTGCATTGAATGGATATATGAATGTTTATTGCATTGTATTGAAAATATTAGGTAAGAATAATTCTTGTTATATGGGCTTACTAAGCACAAAGTGCTTACCCTGTTTCCTTTTCCCCTGTTTTGTAGTGTTAAGAGCTCGGAGGTCGGATTCGGTAGGAGATACATTACACTATCAGCTCAAGATTTCGGTATATAAAGAAACTTTATTTTGGAAATCAATGGCATGTATAAGCTAATAAAGTAATGTTAATATGAAATGAATGTAAGGTCAGCCATTGGTATGGCTAGCAAACCTTGGTTTGGTATGTGTTGATGTTATCTTATAATATGCATGAATCTATTTTCAAAATATGTTGAATTGGATTGGTTGATGTGGATTGGTCTCGGTTTAAAATTTGCAGGGAAGGCTAGATATCTATAAAGGGGCTATATTGAAAAAAAAATCGTAAACTCCGGTAATGCCTTGTACCCTATTCTGACAACGAATACGGGTAGGGGGTGTTACAAGTTGTATGAGTGGTCAGTTTCCAAAAGAAACAAGAAGAAAGAAAACGTATCCAGAGGAGAAAAGAAATGCCAAAAGAGAAGAAAACTGAAACACTAGATTAGAAAATACCAAAAATGCAAAATGAGCAAAAGGTCACTCTTCAATCAACACTTAGAGAAACGGCACTCCCCACATACCAATGGCCGAATATGCTCCCTAAACAAAACTCCCAAAATTTGGCCATGCTTTTGTGTTCCTTATGGGCACGTTGGTATAGGTCATAGAAGCATAAAATATTTGTCATGATTTAGCCAAAATTAAATGTGGAGACCCATAAGGCTTTGCCGTCCCTTGCATGTCCAATCACCAAAGCATGGGCAAACATTATGCCGTCCAACAAAAGAACATGGGCACCAATATCCAATAAAGAAATTATTCATGCTTCTTTTTTAAAAATAAAAAACTTCTCCCCCATACGCATGCTTGCCCTTCAATTGTTTATTCTCCATGCTACCATGTTTTAATTTCTAGCCCATTCCTTGGTGTTGGTAACGTGATTCATAGCTGCCCATAATCTATTTTTGGTTGTCCCTCTTCTTGCATAAAAATTGTTTAATTTCCAGCCCCATACGTCCATGCCATTCCATGCTCTTGTAATCATTTTTAAAATTCAGCCAATGCTCCCCATTTTATTCACGCATGCTTTGATTCCCACCAAGTTGTGTTCTTTCATTTAAAAAAAAAAAAATCAGCCCATGCTCCAATCATGTCTCCACTTTAAAGGGCTTTAATTTCTCCATGGAACAACAACTCCCATGCTATTCCATTAAAACAATTGAAGCATGGTGGAATAATTAAGGTGATACTGGAAGCATGGCTAATGTAACACCCCAAACCCGGTCAATACACCACGACCGAATCTGGTATGTTACGGGGAAAAACGCATTAGAGAGGTTAGGTTTTCGGTTTAAAAGTTTGATAAAAACACTTTGCTATATTTTGTACTTGTAGAAATCTTGGGCATGATTGTTTAAAAACCGATGGTGCATATGAAAACCAGGAAATTTTGACAACTTAATCAAATGTGTAAGTAAAACAAATTTATCTCATTTAGAAATCCGAGTAATTCCTTTATGCTGCTTAAAAACTTTTTTTAAGTTAGTGTAGAAAAATCTCAAGTTTAGAGAACACTCGAGTTTCATTCATTCTAAATTACAGCGTGATACCCGATGGTAAAGTTTAAAACATATCGCTTTGTAGTTTGAAAACTTTATCTTTCCAAGTTTTAGCAAATTTTAACCCAATAATTTGTTAAGGCATATTTAAAATCAACTCTAAGCATAAACATAACAAAACATAGTTTAAAAGGCCTTTTACAATCCAAATAAAACCAAATGGAAAACCACTGAAAAAGTCAGAGCAAATCCGTATTTATTCATGGCATGGTCACCTCGAGTCCACCCCGGCTCCATGTCCGCAACCTAAGTGTCACCTGAAGTGATAAGGGAGAAGGTGAGTCGCAAGACTCAGTGCATAAATCCCCCTCCCGATATATGCAACATACTAACACACATCATAACGAAGCAATCCATTTAATGCACCCGTTCCTAACCATCCATAACACATTTTCTACCCCGTGTGGTACCAAACCACTGGTGGTGCCAAACCACTGGTGACCCAAAGTCACGATATCCATCAATGTGGTGCCAAACCACTGGTGACCCAAAGTCACGAATAATCCATCTGTGGGGCCAACCCACGTGTGATACCAAATCACTGGCGACAATCCCGTATCTCATAAGTGGGGCCAACCCACAGTGGTGTTAACCACAGGGACGAGTCGTTATGAGGTGCCAAACCTCTGGTGCCCCAAAGACACAAATGTGATACCAAATCACTGGTGACCGTAGTCACGAATCAAATGATGGGGCCAACCCATCGTGTGATACCAAATCACTGGCGTCAATCCCGTAATATCAACCGTGGGGCCAACCCACTGTGGTGCTAAGCCACTGGGACGAGACGCTGAGGTGCCAAACCTCTGGTGTCCCAAAGACACAAAATATCATCTGTGGTACCAAACCACTGGAGGTGCCAAACCTCTGGTGTCCCAAAGACACGGATATCATATTCCCCCTCCTCTCATATCACCCATAACATATCATACTAATGCAAATAATGTAGATCATGCAATCATGCTAACATGTTTAGTGTTGTATCTCATAGTACATACATCCCATATCATGATATCATATATACCAACAATAGAACTCGCAGTGAAACGGACTTACCCGAATCCGTGCACATACCTCATAGGGTACCATATCAATCAACCATACTGTTTCGCTTTATGAACAAACAGGATTATTAAACATATTACTAAGTAAATAGTGTGCTAGTTTACACACCTGTTAAACACAAGCTTTAAACCCAACGAACCGATCTAAGACCCTCGATAACCTTGCTCCTATAATCGGCCAAATAGAAGATTAGCCACCTATACTATTCGGCCAAAACAGATAAACCAAAGGGTTAACATTAAACCCTTACCTTACAAATGATTTGGTTTCCTACCAAATCCCGAACCAGACAATGGTTCCTCTGACAATCGGCCTCCCTCTAAAACACAACCAATTAGTCTCACAAGCCTTTGGCTTAACAAACACTAAAAGAATGGGCTAATAAGACCAACTCTTACCACCACTTACCAGACGATCAACCCAAGGTGACTGCTTCACTTGATCGCCACCAAAATCCAAAGGCCCTATAACGAAATGATTAACAAAAGATTAACTCCTTACACAAATGCCCAAAATCGGCTCTTAACCAGACCAAAATTGATAAAGAACAAGGGAGGAGAGAAATGGCCATTCGGCCAAGCACTTACCTAACTCCAATTGATTGAAAACACCGAACCCAACACGATCAACACCTTTTTACTATTCGGCCAAGATGTAAACAAAAGAAGAATGGAAGATTCGGTTATAGGTGCACAACCCTACCTATGTTCGGCTTTGAATGAAAGAAAGGAAGAGTAGAGATGAGAAGGAATGGAGGTTACGGCAATAGAGTTTGAGAGGAGAAAAAAAGAAAGTTTGAGGGGACAAGTTGAGAGGGTTTCGGCACACAAAAGAAATGGGGAGAAACAAATGGAGGAAATCGGCTAGAGCTTTGGGAAAAAGAAAGAAATAAAAGATGAATAGAGGGAGGGAACTTTCGGTTTTGAGAAAGAAAAGAAATGGTGAAAGTGCTTTGGAGAACAAGTTTCGGCTACCAATGTTCAAGAAGAAAGAAAAATATGAGAAGGAGAGAATACCAATTTCGGCTTATACAAATGACCAAGAAAGAAAGATGGAAGAGAACATTCGGCTACCAAAGGAAATTGAGAGGAACAAACGAATTTCGGCAAGCTTTGGAGTTGCTTGGGGTTTGGTTTCAAGAAGCGAAGATGAGAGAGTTTTCTTGAAATTCGGCTAACAAAAGACCAAAAAGGAGAACTTGGCTTGACACTCAAAGACCGAAAATGCACAAAATTGCTAAGTGAATTTCGGCATTCACACTCCCCCACTTACCAAACCGTCCACTCTCCCCCCAAAATCTCTCCAATATTCGGCCATCACCCCCAAGAACTCCCAACCACCAATTCAAATCATTTTGAACAAGTCCACCTCCTTGATTCACTCTCCACCCACCATTCAAGTGGGTTGACTTGGTCTATGGCAGAGTTTGAACTGCCCACAACTTCTCCTCCTCTATGCCGTCAAAATGGAAGCAAAATGTGAGCATTCTGCAGCTTGAACACAGGACCTCTTCCCCCTGCAAGTGACGCCAACCCAAGCTCCAAGTGGCGCCTAGCTTGCCACTCCACCAGCTCCTTTCTTGTGCTAATATTCACCAAAGAATACTTATGAACCCCAGCTCCCTCAGCTCCTCTCACCTAAGCCTAAAAACTAAAATTTTCCTATCACTCAGGCATACCTCAGGCTTACAACTAAGCCCCCCAAAACATCAAAACAACAACATTGCAACCCCAAACACATGCAAACAATGCCACAATAGAATAGCCCCTAACCCGGGATATTACAGCTAACGTGGCCATCATCTTAAATTCATGAACAAGAGGTGATGGGCTAGGAATAACAATTTAAAAAAAAATATAGAAGACAAACATGTGTGGGCATTTCACTAAGAGAGACATTCGGCCATGGCAATAAGGAATGTTTAAAATTGCTTTTTCTTCAATTTGCTAGCATGTTCATGGCTGAATGTTATTATTATAGTATTTTCAGAATGATGCATATGCATCTCTTGACCGAACAGCCCCTCCATTTCCAGGATGTTACAGTTCTACCCCCTTAAAGAAATTTCGGCCACGAAATTTACATGATCAAAAGAGGTGAGGGTATTGCTGTCGCACCACATCCTCTGGCTCCCACGTAGCTTCCTCTGACCCATGATTACGCCATAATACTTTGACTAATGGAACCGACTTCCTTCTCAGCACCTTAATATCCCGATCTAAAATTTTTGTTGGCTCTTCTTCAAAAGACAAGTCAGGTCTTATCTCAACTTCCTCTACTGGCACAATATGAGACGGATCCGAACGATAACGCCTTAACATAGAGACATGAAATACGTTATGTATCTGACTCAACTCCGGAGCTAACTCAAGCTGATAAGCCACTAGCCCAACACGCTTCAATACACGATACAGTCCGATGAACCTAGGGCTCAACTTGCCCTTCCGTCCAAATCTAAAGATCTTCTTCCAAGGTGAGACCTTTAGAAAGACCTGATCTCTCACCGCAAACTCAATATCCTTACGCTTCGGATCCGCATATGATTTTTGTCTATCCGAAGCTTCCTTTAATCGTGCCCGAATTACCTTTACTTTTTCCTCTGTCTCCGATGTCAACTCAGGACCCAACAACTGTCGCTCTCCCAACTCAGTCCAACAAGTAGGAGTACGACACCTACGACCATACAACGCCTCGTAGGGTGCCATCTGGATGCTGAATTGATAGCTGTTGTTGTATGCCAACTCTGCCAATGGTAGAAAATCTTTCCAACTTCCCCTGAAGTCAATTACACAGCCCCTTAACATATCTTCTAGAATCTGGATTACTCTCTCCGACTGACCATCTGTCTGTGGATGAAATGCCGTGCTAAAATTTAACCTTGTTCCCAAAGCTTCATGTAGAGCCTTCCAGAACCGTGATGTGAACCTCGGATCCCTATCCGATATAATAGACACTGGTACCCCATGTAACCTCACGATCTCAGCTACGTACAACTTGGCCAACTTCTGCAATGAGTAATCCGTACGAACAGGTAGAAAATGGGCAGTCTTCGTCAACTGATCCACTATTACCCAAACAGAATCTTTCTTAGTAGGCGTTAAGGGTAACCCACTAACAAAGTCCATCGTTATCCGTTCCCATTTCTATAATGGAATCCTCACCAGTTGTAGCAATCCTGACAGCAATTGATGTTCTGCCTTCATTTGCTGACATGTTAAGCACCTATTCACAAAATCAGTAACCTCCCGTTTCAACCCTGGCCACCAATACTGCTCTTGGAGGTCTCGATACATTTTATTTCCCCCGGGGTGCATAGTATATGGGCTACTATACGCCTCTCGCAAAATCATTTGCCTCAATTCAGAATCTTTGGGCGTACAAATTCTTCCGCGGAAACACAGTACTCCATCATTATTCATTCTAAAATCCCCTTTCATACCACTTTCCACTTGCTGAAGTAAGGAACCCAACTTTTCATCTGATAACTGTTTTTCCTTAATCTGACCCAACCACACAGGCTTCACCTGAAGTTCTGCTAGCAAACTACCATCTTCATACAGACTAAGATGAGCGAACATTGCTCTCAACTCCAATATCACCTTACGACTCAACGCGTCTGCCACCACGTTAGCCTTTTCGGGGTGATACTCGATTGAGAAGTCATAATCCTTCAACAGCTCTATCCATCTCCGCTGTCTTAAGTTCAATTCCTTTTGGGTAAGGAGGTACTTTAGACTCTTATGATCCGTATAAATGATTGACTTCTCACCGTACAGGTAGTGCCTCCAAATCTTTAAAGCAAACACCACTGCCGCCAACTCTAAATCATGAGTAGGATAATTCACTTCATGCGGCCTTAATTGAAGAGATGCATATGCCACCACTTTCCCACCTTGCATCAGTACACATCCTAAGCCCGTGTGTGACGCATTGCAGTAAACAACAAACTCTTTTCCAGCCTCAGGTTGAATCAGTACTGGCGCTTTCATCAGAATCTTCTTCAATTTCTCGAAACTTTCTTGCTGCTGATCTGAACACACAAAAGGTACTCCCTTGCGCAACAATTTAGTTAGGGGTGCAGCAATCAATGAAAACCCCTCAACAAAACGACGGTAATAACTAGCCAATCCTAAGAAACTTCGAATTTCAGCCACCGACTTCGGTGGTTTCCAATCCAACACAACCTCTACTTTTTGGGGATCAACTCTAATTCCTTCGGCCGACACAACATGCCCCAAGAAAGTCACATCCTTCAGCCAAAATTCACACTTACAGAATTTGGCATAAAGCTGCTTTTCCCGCAATATTTGTAATACTACCTGCAGATGTGAATCATGCTCTTCTTCATTCTTCGAGTATACCAAGATGTCATCTATGAACACCACTACAAACCGGTCTAAATAGGGTTGGAAGACTCGATTCATCATGTCCATAAATGCAGCTGGTGCGTTAGTTAACCCGAATGGCATCACCAAGAACTCATAATGCCCATAATGAGTTCGAAACGCAGTCTTATAAATGTCCGCCTCCTTGACCTTAAGTTGGTGATAACCAGATCTCAAATCTATCTTCGAGAAAACCGAAGCTCCTCGTAATTGATCAAACAGGTCATCGATTCTCAGCAACGGATACCTATTCTTGATCGTCAACTTATTCAACTGCCTATAATCGATGCACATACGCATCGACCCATCTTTCTTTTTGACGAACAAGACCGGAGCTCTTCATAGTGACACACTCGGTCTAATGAATCCCCAATCCAACAACTCCTGAATTTGAGCTTTAAGCTCCGCTAACTCCTTCGGCGCCATTCTATAAGGAGCAATGGACACCGGAGCCGTTCCTGGCAATAACTCAATGCCAAACTCTACCTCACGATCCGGAGGCAATCCTGGAAGTTCCTCGGGAAAAACGTCTGGAAACTCTTTCACCGTTCTAACACTTTCCACCGATAATTCCTTAGCATCCAAAGCGCTAATGAAGGCTAGGAATGCTCCACACCCCTTTCGCACCAACTTTTCTGCCTTTAAAGCAGATACCACATTAGACAGATAGTTTCTTCTTTCATCTATCACCATCACTTCTTTATCTTCCGAAGTTCTTATCGTCATCCGCTTTGCAGCACAATCCAAGTTCGCACGATGTTTCACCAACCAGTCCATGCCCAGAATAAGGTCGAACTCGTCGAAAGGCAGTTCCATCAAATCCGCCAAAAATGTTTCTCCTTCAACTTCTAGGGGTACATCTCTAAACAATTTATTTACTATTACAGATTCTCCTAAAGGACTAATTACCGTCATCTCTCTAGCATTAATCTCAAATCTAATGTTTAGACTTCCAGATACAACACTAGCAACATACGAATGGGTGGATCCGATATCTATCAAAGCAGTAACAGGTACATCAGATATGAAGAACGTACCGGTTATCACATCAGGTGCATTGCCATCCTCTCAGCGTCTGACCGCATAAACCAACCCTGGCTGCCTCACCTCCGCGTTACCCTTAAAGCCGTTACCTCTACCCGGGGCACCCTGACCTCGTCCTCCGCCATTACCACTCGGCCTGGCCCACGACCTCTCGGTGGTTGCTGAGCGCCTCTAGCTGGATGTGCATCATAGTTAAAAGCTTCATGATTCGGAGCGGTCCGTCAAAGACAATCTTTAAGCTGATGGTCCTTAGAACCACATTTGAAATAACCACCGGTTCTCTTCCAGCATTCACCCAGGTGTCGTCTTCCACAATCAGCAAATGGTTGTATCTGATTGGTAGCAGCAGGTGCTCTAGCTTGAGCTGGTTCATCATTCCTGGGCCTCTTCTGAAACCTTCATTGCCTCTATCTTTTTCTCAGTTTCGCCGCTCCGAGTGCTTAACCTCCTCGGCTATCTTCGCTTTCTCCATCAGTGTGGCAAAATTCCTTTCTTGTTGTGGGGCTATCAGTACCCGCAGCTCATCTCTCAACCCATCCTCAAAACGCACGCAGCGTTCGTAGTCAGTTGGCACTATACCCCGGGCATAACGACTCAGACGCAGAAATTCTGCCTCGTTTGCTGCCACAGATTTACCCCCTTGTACCAGATTCAGGAATTCCTTCCTTTGGGCATACACATAGCTGGCCCCGACATATTTTCCCTGGAATGCTGTCTTAAAGAATTCCCATGTAATATAATCAGCCTGGGTGCCTTCTCGAACAGTAAGCCACCACTGATATGTCTCTCAGTAATGACACAACCCCCTTCAGTTTCTGCTCGACGGTACAATCCAGGTCGTCCATAATCTGCTCCACCGCCTCAAGCCAGTACTCCGCTACACTTGGGGCTACACCTGAAATACCCTTAAAAACTTCAGCCCCATTCGATTTGAGTCGCTCCGATATCGACTCACGAGCTGTTAACCCAGTTCTTGCCCCAGCAATCCTTTCCAGTACCCGCAACATCGCTTGGAATAGAGCGTCGTCCTCTCTCATTCGATCATGTGACCCAGGTTCAGTCACTGGTGACGCAGGTGCATTCATTTCTGGTACATGTCCTGATGCCTCAGATACAACTCTAGCACCTCGGCCTCTACCACGTCCACGTCTACCGCATCCACGTCCTCTTGTGCTTATATTTGCTAGTTCGATTTAATCTGATTAAGAGCTTTATGAATCAGCATACTATTTCAGGTTTTATTAAACAATATTTTATGAAATATAAGAAGTAAAGATGTTTTCGCAAACGCTTCCTATAGTCTCAATCTCTATATTTTCAATACTAAAACTAAAAGTTCTAGAGTGTTCCTACAGCCATATCATAATCGTACAATGATGACATATACTTACTCGACTTGGTGCCGGATACCCGTGGTGCCATACTTCTTTTTAAACATGTATTTTTAATTTAAACAGTTTTGGAAAACGTTTTTGAACCAAAACCACGCCGAGTTTTGAAACCTGGCTCTGATACCATAAAATGTAACACCTCAAACCTGGCCCATGAGTTAAGGCTAGATTTGACATGTCACACAAAACAAATATACTTTGATTCCCTTTTTTTTAGTAAAACAGATTTCAAAGTTTTGACAAAGTATTTATTGAGTAAAAGATTTGATTTATAATTCGACAATTTAAGATGTAAGATCTTATAAATCGAAATTTTGAAAATATCGTGAACAGTTCGAGAAAATTTTAAAAGAAATAAAAATATTTTTCGAAAAGAATTGATGAAAATCTTAAGAGTAATTTTCCGAGTTAAAAATATGAAAATTATTATGACATCCTATTTATATATTCATTTTAAAGAATAAAACGTTTATTTAAGTTTTTAGAAAAAAAATATATAATCCCAAATTTGAAATACTTAAAGCAGTTTGTAAATTCATCAAACAATAAACAAAATAAAAATTAATCCAGAGGTCTTATTACAACCTTAATTCAAAATAGCAAAGTAATTAAAGTATTAAAAGAAATCCAAATTCCAAATTTAAACCATTTTTAAGCATTGCCTCCACCAAGGCATCCACGGCCCAAGTCTCCATCATTGATTATTACCTGAAAGGGATAAGGAAAATGGGAGTGAATTACTAGAACTCAATGTGTAACCCACTTACCGTTGTCCACTGGGCCAAAATCCCATTAAGCAATTATTTGGGCCAAAGTCCGTTTACAATAATATAAATGTATTATATATATAATATGCATATGATATGCAATTCCCAAACCAAACCTAGTTTTCCATCCGCTACACACCACCCGTACCAACCAACACACCTGTGGGTGATCTTTAGTCAACCCACCCCGCCAACACACCAAACGTAGGCATTAAGCCATTTATATCAAATTTGTGGATAAGCCACCAGATTAACAGAATTTACATGGCATTGCCATTTTTCATATTTGTGGCAGAGCCACCAGATTTGTGTAGCAGAGCTACCAGAACTTCTATTCATCATTATCTCATCCCATGCAATTCATGTATATAATGCATAACAAATCACAATATAACAACAACAATTTATTCGGATGTTTATTACAAAAATTATGGCCCATTATAACAATTTATCAAATAGGCCCATTTAGCAAAATATCAGATTGGCCCATGAGGGGCATTTTCGTAATCTTTCACGGTGTTAATACCGATTTTGTCAATTTTATCAAAGTAATGAGATCTAAGCAAATTTTCTCGGTTTCATCATAATACGATTTTAGTCAAGCGATTTACTACTCATATGATATTAATCTTTAACCCACGGAAAACGGTGTGAGATTACACACCTGGTTTGGATTACTAACAGAACCACTCCTTGTTGACCCTAAAATAATACAGACCAATAGTTAGCCTCGGCTTTCCAAAAGATTTCATAAGTCCAACGTATTACTAACACTTGAATCACTTACCACAACGTGATCTCCCTCTACGAAGTCCCGAAATTCAACCCCGCCTTCTGACTACCACACACGCTCCTAGAAGAAAAAATAGTGTACACTCAAGTCATTAGTACCAAAGCAACATTCGGCCCTTACCAAAAAGAGATCCATAGGAGTTTAGAATACATTCGAGTAGTTAAGTTTAGCTTAGCTACACCAAGAGATGAAAGAATGAGAGCAAGTGGAAGAAGGAGAACCGTTACCTAACTACCAAGGATAAACCGAATGGTAAGACAAGCTTCAGCTACCACCACCATCCAGATTCAGCTAAGAGATTATCCGAAATAAAGGATCCAAAAGAGGAAGAAACGTAGCAAGCTTATTAAAATTAGAAGAAAAGATGTAGGGGTTTTGGCTATTGAGAAGAAAACAATTGAAAAGGATGGGAGGTTGAACAAAAGTTGTATGAGTGGTCAGTTTCCAAAAGAAACAAGAAGAAAGAAAACGTATCCAGAGGAGAAAAGAAATGCCAAAAGAGAAGAAAACCGAAACACTAGATTAGAAAATACCAAAAATGCAAAATGAGCAAAAGGTCACTCTTCAATCAACACTTAGAGAAAAGGCACTCCCCACATACCAATGGCCAAATATGCTCCCTAAACAAAACTCCCAAAATTTGGCCATGCTTTTGTGTTCCTCATGGGCACGTTGGTATGGGTCATAGAAGCATAAAATATTTGTCATGATTTAGCCAAAATTAAATATGGAGACCCATAAGGCTTTACCGTCCCTTGCATGTCCAATCACCAAAGCATGGGCAAACATTATGTCGTCCAACAAAAGAACATGGGCACCAATATCCAATAAAGAAATTATTCATGCTTCTTTTTTTTTTTAAAAAAAAACTTCTCCCCCATATGCATGCTTGCCCTTCAATTGTTTATTCTCCATGCTACCATGTTTTAATTTCTAGCCCATTCCTTGGTGTTGGTAACGTGATTCATGGCTGCCCATAATCTATTTTCGGTTGTCCCTCTTCTTGCACAAAAATTGTTTAATTTCCAGCCCCATACGTCCATGCCATCCCATGCTCTTGTAATCATTTTTAAAATTCAGCCAATGCTCCCCATTTTATTCACGCATGCTTTGATTCCCACCAAGTTGTGTTCTTTCATTTAAAAAAAAAATCAGCCCATGCTCCAATCATGTCTCCACTTTAAAGGGCTTTAATTTCTCCATGGAACAACAACTCCCATGCTATTCCATTAAAATAATTGAAGCATGGTGGAATAATTAAGGTGATACTGGAAGCATGGCTAACGTGGCCATCATATTAAATTCATGAACAAGAGGTGATGGGCTAGGAATAACAATTTAAAAAAAAAATATAGAAGACAAACATGTGTGGGCATTTCACTAAGAGAGACTTTCGGCCATGGCAATAAGGAGTGTTTAAAATTGCTTTTTCTCCAATTTGCTAGCATGTTCATGGCTGAATTTTATTATTATAGTATTTTCAGAATGATGCATATGCATCTCTTGACCGAACAGCCCCTCCATTTCCAGGATGTTACATGATTCGACCTACTGCAACTTTAGAGGTATTGGACCTGTAGATTCATCGATCTTGTTATACCGTCCTTCGGGGAACATGACCTGTGGAATCAATTTATGGATTTATGTTTATGCATAATGATTAGGATGCCATGATCGGAATGAATCAAATGCTCCTAGCTAAATATATTATGAATGACATTTGCATGAATGCATAATGTCATGAGAATGATCCTTTGTAGAATGAATCGAATGCTCCTAACTAAATGTGTTTTGCGTAAATGCAGAATTTCATGAGAATGATCTATTTTTAAACGTTTAGGGTTGTCATTGCTCATTGTTCTTCAAGGTTGTATCACTGGCGTGATATATTGTCTTTTTGTTTAACCAACATTTTTTACAGCAAATTTGAAGAAATGGTCACTGTTTAGAGTTTCCTTCTCAAATGTTTCCAGCCCTTAAGCTTGGTGAGTTCTAAATAAAAATCCTATTTCAGGTTCTCGTATTATTTAGAAGTTTCCAGAGTAATATGCAAAACTTCTTTTGCGAAAGTATTATTAGTCTATTAATCATTACTTCAATGCAAAATGCTTGAAAAAGATCATAACAATGGACAGGAGGAAAATTAATTAGGAGCATAGCTCGAAGCAAGGAAGTTAATCAAGGATAGCAAATGCAATTAAAAAGAAAATTTATAGGGACATATCTTGAAAAGAATAAGGTAATCAAAGATAGCAAATTCAAAATGGGTAAAATAGAAAGCTAGGTGCCCAAGATATCGCAGCTTAAGCTTCTCTGTACCAACTTCTTGAATACCATTTTGAGCTCAATCTGTGTTTAGAGGATCCGGACTACTTTTTCGATTCCCCAAGACGTAACATCTCTCCCTCTTGTTAATTCAGGCATGGCAAGACTACTGCATGCCCCACCTTTGATAAAAAATTTGAATTGCCTCTTTTCCTGGGTTTTAAATTCAAAGCTCCTTTTGTCTCAATGCGTAACGTCTCTCCTTCTTATTAAATTTGAGAAAGTGAGGCTACCGCATGCCCTATTTTGATTAAAATTTGAATTGCCCTTTACGGGTTTTCAATTCAAAACCCCTTTGGTCTCAAAGTGCCCTTTTGCGGATTTTCGCCTTGGCCTCTCCTTCTTCTTTTCATTTTCCCTTTTTTAGAGAAATATTTCTTGATTTTAACTCATAGGATTAGGTAGGTCTTTGTTATCCCTCTCGATCAAAATCAACGTTTTTCCAAAAAAGACCCTTTTTTACCACATACAGCCCTTCCTAGTTTGGCATCCACTTTCCTCAGAAGTCTTTTTGTATGGGAAGGATCCTTTTCAAAACTAGGTCTCCTTAATAGAATTCTCTAGGGCGAACCTTCTTGTTATAGGCCTGTATTATTCGCTTTCGGTACAATTGACTATGAGGATAGCCCTTAGCCTCTCTTATTTGATCAAGTTCAGCTAATCATATTGGGATTGGATCCATTCTGCTTCATCTGACTTCAACTCTGATAAAACTCAGAGAGAAGGAATCTTGACTTTAATGGGAAAAACCGCATCCATTTCATAAATCAATAAGAAAAGCGTTGCCCCGGTGAGGGTCCTAACAGACGTTCGACAAGTACAGATGCCAATCTTCATGAGTCTCAATCTTTTTCCTGGCATTTTTTTTACCGTTCGTTTTAGGTCGATACAATGTTTAATCTTGAACAAACTGCGAACTTTTGATGTCGTGCTATTGTTCAAATTTAATGCATCGTCAGATATGATCCGCTTTTGGGATTCTATACCGACATAGAATTTGCTGACTGTCGACTTCGTGACATCAGTATATGAAGCAACTTCTGCCCACTTGGTGAAGTAATCGACGACCACAAAGATGAATCGATACTCGTTAGAAGCTTTTGGCATGATTGGCCCACTGACATCCATGCCCCACGTATAGAAAGGCCATAGAGATGTCCTATGATTCTACATTGTTGGATTGAACACTAACGGCTGAGATGACTCAGCCTTCGCAGGTTCACTCTTCACCAATTTCTTAAGATTTGTGCTTGAATTGTTTAAAGTTGATTCAATTGAGCTACTATTGTTATTGTAGTTGTCATTGTTGTTACTGTTTTCAATGAACAAAAAGAGCTTCACCATTTGTTCAATTAACCCACTACGAAAAGGAAAATGAAAGTGACTTTGAAATCATCAACTTTTAGAGCTAAAGCCATAATACGCTTAGTCAAGTTCAGGGAATGGATAAATTGAATAGCTTAAGAACTCGAAATTTCAAACAGAATTATGAATGAACTTGCCTTATGGGTTGCTAGAGCTGACATCAAACGATTCGTTAGTAAACAAGAGCAATTAGAATGCTGCCACTTCGTCCATTTGCGACGTTGTCCTTATATTTGACTTAATGGAAAATTAAAAAATAACAATAAAAAATAAAGTAAACCAAAATTTAAAAAACAACCCATTCAAATCATTGAAAATAAAAAGCACCCATTTCATTAATTCAACAAAGTTGCAAGTCAACAGTTTCAAAAAAAAATTAAGCTTTTATTTGTTTAATCAATAGTCGCCAACCCAAGCTAATAGAAATGAGTTAATTGTCATTAAGAGATATCAAGTTGTTAGCTATATGAAGTATACAGAAAGCAATGTATTTAGTGTCTATCTAGTTTAATATTAATTAAACAATTTTAAAGTATATATTTTATTTCTAATTTACACATTATTTAATGAATTATATTTACATGTAATAAGTAGGATAAATTTAGGTAATGTGTAAACATTGAGAGTTAATTTTTTAAAAATTAAGACTAAATTTACACAACATATAACAGTTAAGGATTAAATTTGTCATTATACCAATTTTAAAAGTTGTCACATTTTCTTTTTATTAACCTTTTTATGTGCAGTGAAAAAAAAATAGTTTGATGACTATTTTATAATTTTTTATAATTTGACGATAAAAATATTAGTAATAATTGAGTCGTGGTCTATTTTGATTAGAAAAAAGAGAGGAGAAAAGACAAAATATAAAAGGAAAAAGAGAGAGAAAACTAACACTATGTTTGGTTCAATGTAATGGCATAGCCATTACACTCCTATTCCGTGGGCCCACCCTAAACACCTGTTTGGTTCAATGGAATGCCCATTACGGGCTTATTCCATTACAGGCCTATACAATGAAATTGCTTGATTTCTATTCCGCTTCCTCACCACCGATTAGTGATTCGGTGTTTAAGGAGACCTTCACCGCAAAAACGATCCCCACTTTGCCCTCTCCCATTTCTCACCTGAAACACCAATTGCGTTCCCCTAATCTCCACTTCACAACCCAAAATTTACACTTCTTCTGCTGCTGCCGCTGCCATTTCTGCTTTCATTTTCAACCTCAAAAAGAGTTATTTTTATCTCAATTCCCAGAATCTGTTTTCCCTGTTTATGTTCACCCATTGATCCTTGCAATGGCCGATACTAATCTCCCTCGAGGAATAATTAAGGTTCCTCTTTCCATCTCCCTCCTCTCCTTTTCTGGGTTTCTACACTTTGCTTTCATAGCTTTATTGTTTTTGCTTTTAATGAATCAAAAGCTTCAGATAATTAATTTAAGAGCGTCTTCTTACATTGAAGAAAGTTTTGCTTTTCTTTTCTCTTCTTGTTAATTTTCCATGCTTTAATTCTGGTATTCTTTACCTTTGATCGAAACGGGAAACTCATCGTCTCCTCAGTGAACCAGGTAAGTACTTAGCTTTCGTTTTTTTTTAAAGAAATTCTTGTTAAATTTTGTGCTTTTAGTTGTTTCAATGTTATGAGCAACAAAATTAACTTTCTGGGTTTCTTTTTTTTTAAGAAATTTTTTTTTCCTGTTGCCTAAAAGTTTTTTTTTTTGCCCCGCAGCACTTGGAATTAGTGCTTCGCCATCAGAAGATAACATGCGACATTTCAATGTGATGATCCTTGGTCCCACACAGTCTCCATATGAAGGTAGTTTATTTTTTTCATCCAATGGTTTAGAAATGTATAATTTATGTTTGATTGTTCAATGTTTATGGCTGATTTACGTCATTAAGAGTGACACCATCCCCAACGGTCAGTCATTAAAATGACCACAATTCGTTTTAAGCAGTATTATTGTTCAGAAAATTGGTTTATGCAGCGTTTATTTTATTTAATTTTCTTTTTTCCCTTTGGTTTCTAACCTTTGTAAGCAAAAATGGACCTATGTTTTCAATCTTAAAATGTAGGTTCAATTAGCATGCTTTTTCAGTGTTATCCAGTGCTTAGTCTGGTTTTGGGAAGTTCTTTTTGGCAATATCTCATTTTGCAATTAAAGAATATGATTCATTTTCTTGTTTGGAATATTTCGTTTAGGAGGGGTTTTCAAGTTGGAACTATTTTTGCCTGAAGAATATCCCATGACTGCTCCCAAGGTACTCAACTTGTGAAATAGTTTTTTTTTTTTAGCTGAATGTTCATGTTAACAGCCAGCAAATATTTGTTTCAATTATGAATTATATAATGCTTGCGTATTCCTTTTAATTAGTATTTAGTTCATGGAGTATACTTGTATTGATCTATCGTGGTGGCTTCTCCGATAATTAATTAATTATTGACAGTTACGTGTTTAATGATATTTCTCAGTGAATGGAATCTCTTCCTGATGCCATAGTTTAGTACATTTTGTCACACTTGAACAATGCTAGGGATGTTGCAGTAAGATCACCATTAAATGCTGAACAGAAAATGAGCACTTTGGAGTCCCTTTTGAAGTATGGGAAGAACTTGAAGACGATGGTAATAAGGATTCTTCAAATGAAGAGCAACCATAGCAGCTCAGACGATTTCTTTGATGAGATATGCAGGCTTAGGTTTATGAACCGCAAAATAGTTCGAATAGAATAAAGCTAACAAGGGACACCACCTCTATGATTCCTTTTTTTTCCTGCTTTGGAACTTAAAGAGTTTTGACTGCTGATTGCTTCATGACGATTCTCATGAAGATACTTACCAAGTTTCTTATTTAATCTCAAATGCTATGCATTTTGACCTCTTTATCAATCAACTGAATTAAGCTACAAGACTCCCTGAAAATAAGGGGAAGTTCCTAAAAACACCAATGCAACCTAACGTGGTGATTTATATATATAATTTGTCGTTGGAATGCACAACAAATCAGATGAAACCAAGTCTAGAAAATAAGGTAGCGTATGAATTAGTACTATGCAATAAGGAGGACAATGAGAGTGGTCCTCCTATCCTGCAGTAGTATGCACGTGAGGTAGGGGGTTCGAGATTTGGTTCCGGGACTCTTTTTGTCTTGTTTGTTTTGGTATATTTTGTTTTCTTGTTATGTCTTGATGCTGTGTTTGTTGGTATGAAAAGTTTCATGGTGCGACATATATGAAAAGAAAACAGGTGTTTGAATTTCCTCATCTACTAATCAACATTTAGATAAGCATGTTTTGGAAGAATTGCTTCAAGTAGCATGTTTGTTGGTATGAAAAGTATCCCATGACTGCTTCCAAGGTACTCAACTCTCCTGCATCGCTTTTTAATATTTAGCATGACCTTGTTTTCGTATCCACTGTTGTATACTGGATTGTTTTTCCTTTGATATCCGATATTACACGTCTTCATGACCTCGTGATCGATTTTAACATGAGATGCATACCCAAATAATATAGCTTTTCAAGTAGCACAAAATTTTTAATAGGGAATACGTTTCTTGATTTCAAGGTTTTCCATAAATATATGAGTTTCTTATTTCATGGTTTTCCTTATGAGTTGCATGGCTTTAATAAAATTGACTTGAATTCTTCTCATAAGCAGTAGACCAGATCTGCTTGATGATACATTGCTGAGACCAGGTAGGCTTGATCGCCTCCGTTTCTGTGATTTTCCATCTCCGCGTGAAAGATTGGATATTCTGACCTTTCTTTCAAGAAGGTTACTGATATTGTTTTTATGCCTCAGTTTTCTACGCTCTCTTTTATTTTTTTGATTCATCATAGAAACCGAAGATATGAAACTCTTCTTCAAGTCTCTTTTATTTTTGTTGATTGTTTATTTGTATGGTTGATTATTATTATTATTATTTTGTGTTCAGTGGATATTTGTATTGATTCTGTAACTTTTGTGTGTAGGGGAACCTACCAGTCGTATTGCAGGTCTCTTCTTGAGGATCCTTTGCTGGAATGCTTTGAGCTAGTTGATGATTTCAATTTTCAAGGTTTGTGGATTATCTTTCTCTATGTTTTAAAATTTGACATTGGTCACGACTCAAATGCATTAAATTGGCTTTGGATAGGTTATTTTGTATGGTATGAGTTATTGAATTACTTCATTACAGAACTCTATAAGGGGAAGGTGTCATAATTTAATAGAAATGAGCTTCTTTGTTTCATGTTGTTTTCTATATATGTTAAGACATTTGATGCTGTTCAACTTGTTTTAGAGGAGTTTGGTCGAAGCATCGGTAAAATATAGGGCCTCTGGTTGCTGATCCTTGGAGAGGTAGATCCATTTATGGTAGTCGATTGACGTTGGGTGGAGTTTGAGTTGGTTGTGGGATGGCAGATTAATTTACGAACCAGTTAACTTGCGGAATAGTAAGAAGTTGGTTTGTGTCCTAGTTATTTGGTTTTAGGAAGGAATGTAATATGAGATAATGGTTATAGAGTTGAAGGTTGATGTATGAATTTTTGAAGCAAATTGAACATTGATTTTTCTGTAACATGAATGGAGTTATTTTAAATAAATGAGTTATTTTTGAAGCAAATTAATTACTTCCAATATTTAAATTTTTTTGTAGAGTAATTAAATTATCTGTTTCAGTAATGATATTTTAGCACATATATGTATTGCAGTTTAAAAATAATAAAATAGATTATATATATTTTTATAGTATTATATATTTTGATTTGGTAATTCATATAATAATAATTATATTAAGCATGTTATTAAATTATATTTTTATTAAATTATATTTAATAATAATTATGTTAAAATATGATTAAATTATTTATTATTTTATTAAATTATTTTCAATAATAACCTTATTAAAATTTAATAACAATAATTATCTACCTAACAAAATTTCTACTAAGGGTATTCTGGTTATTTTAGTTCTTTTCCTTATGCTATTACAACATCATTCCATTCAACCAAACACAAGAATTCTATTACAGCTCTATTCCATTCCATTCAATCAAACAGTTGAATTACTTATAACAGCTCTATTCTATTACACCTCTATTCAATTACAGCTCTATTCCATTACAGCGAACCAAACGTGGTGTAAAACTTTTCTTTAACGAGAGATGAATAGAAAATGATGAAATGAAATGGAAAAGACTAAAGAGAGAGAGAGAGAGAGAGAAATGAAATGAAATGAGAACAAGAAAATTTCGTATTTTTTGTATTCACGTGTTAAATGATATTTTTTAAATTTTTTTATAATTAAGTGATCAGAAAATTTATTAATAGTTATAATTATTATAACTGTTAAATAATAAATTTTATAAATTAATTCAGTTAAAGTTAGATTACGACATATTAAAGATATGAGTGGAAATATTTATATAATAAATTTATAAAAAATTTTAATATAAAAATTAAAGCAAATGTGAATTTGATTGAAATGATAAAGTTAAAATAGTCATTATCATTATATTTTGGGTTTAAATATCATAATTCTTATTATTTGTATATTTTTTTCCCTAAATTTATCAAAATACAAAAAATATAAATACACTAAAAATAATATTTATTTTTATAATTTAATTTAGAAACACTTAATATTCATGATGTGTTGATATTTGTGCCTTTCTTTTATGCTAAATATTATATTGTTTATGTCATGCCATTAACTCCTTTCTTTTATAATATATCATAATAATGTAATATTTGCAATTTTAATTTATTTATTTTAAATGTTAAAATATAAAATTATTTAATTAATTTATAGTAGTGATCAAATTAATACTTTTATTTTATTTTTTTAACTTCTACCTAAAATGTGGTTGCTTTATTTGCTGATTTACAAGTTTTAAGATATGTATTTAAAATTGTTAGAAGAAATGTTCTTATATAATTCATGGATTTAAATTTTGTATTTTAATGTAGCTAATTTTGAATTTTAATAATTTTTAAATTGGTTAAGTTTAGTCTTTTTATTTTTTAAATTTTAAAATTTCACTCCTCACACAAACAATAGCAATTAAATTTGTTAAATTAAATTTTATTATTAATTCAACAAGTTATGGATTTAGTCTATATTCTTCAATTTGATTATTTTTAGTCCTTATCCTTTTTAATTTTAAAATTTTAGTCCTAACTCGAACAATAGCTATTAAAGCCATAAACTAAAATAACATGATTTTTTGTGAGTATTATATAGAAATAACAAGCTGATATGGGATTACATATGTGATAATCTATTCGTCATATAAGATTTTGAAAATAACATAATTAAACTTAACAAATTTAACAACTACTATTTAATAAGGACTGAAATTTCAAAATATAAAAATTGAATCGACTAAAATTAACTAAATTAAAGTTTAAAAAAGTTAAATTTATAACTTACACATAATATAATAACTAATAACATAATTTCACCTAGAAAAAAAAGTAAAATAATAGCTTGGTCCACTCAAAGAAAATTAAAATTTCTATATTAATTTATCTTTACGTGGTGTAGATGTTGCATACAAATTAATTATTTAGTATTGGTCCCCATCTTTTCATGTCTTAGGTTCAATGAATGAAACATATAAAAATCACAAAAGATTTCATCCAAAGAACAAGTCCCAATGTCTCGTAGGAAGAATAATTCTAATTTGAAATTTAATCTCTATTTGTATTTTTAAAAATTTATTTTTTCTATTTTTTAAAATTTTAAAATTTAAATCTAATTATTAATACAGTTAATTTAAACTCAAATAGGATTAAATTGATGCTGTAAAATAGACGAGACACTTATAATTGTATAAAAAAATATAATTTATATTCTGCGAGGACAACTCGTACATTATCCTCTTCTCTAACTTGGAGAGCTGACTTAGACTAATGGCTAGTTTGGCAATGCTTTTGAAAAATGCTTTTGAAAAGTGCTGTGAAAAAGTTTGCTTAAAATTTGAGTGTTTAGCATTGCTGTCAAAAAGTGCTTTTGAGAAAAAAAATATCCATTTTAGACATGTTATTTTCAAGTAACAAATATACATTTAAATAAAATTTAAATTAGTTAATATTATTATATTTTAGCAAGAATATAAAAAAATTACTATAACTTGTTAATATTTTAATATATGAAATATAAATTTAAGTAAGAAATATTAATTACTTATAAAAATTTAATTAGAATATATAAACTACATTTTAAATATTTAAATATAACCATTAAATATTTGTAATAAATATTTTAAAAAATATCTTTTATTTTTAATTAATGATTTTAATACATTTGTAATTAAGCACCACGAAAAAAAAAGAGAAAATACTATGTTATTAGAGGGGTGAAAAAGTAATTAAGCACTAAAAGTGCTTTTGGGAGAGGAAAAGCTAAAAATTTTAGCTTCTCCTTTTTAGAAGCACTTCTAAAAATCCAAAAATTTCAGCCAAAAGCAGTTTGTTCTGCACAACTTTTCTTCCAAAAATGCTTTTGGAGCCAGGAGTGCTTTTGAAAAGCAATGAAGAACTGGCCCTAAGCAAACTTCCTGAATCCGAAGTAAATATATATGGTTTATTTGCATTTCAATGCTTGTGTAGTCTTTATGTTGTACTAAAAAGTTTCAAGGTTTATTTATTAAATATTAGAATAGGGTTTACACGATTTGAACTCACTGCTTCATATAAGTCAAGACTAAGGATCTCTTTTATTGATATAATTTCCGTTTAGAAACCTTAAACACTCATTATATAAATAAAACATAATGCCTTATTTGACCCTCTAACCGTATAAAAAATAATTTTAGCTTTTCATTTAATTTTTTGTCTCTTTTTAACCTTTAAACTTGCATTTTTATCAAATTATCTCAAAATAGATAAATTAACGTCTATTACCTTTGTTGATGTAGCATCCATGTGACAGTTCACATGTATGCCATGTAAGTAATTAATCAATTTTTTAAAAATTAAAAATATTAAAAAATATATTTTTAATATATTTTTAAAATTTTTTAAAATTTAAAAATTTAATTATTTGTTAATGTGACATTAACAAGACAATCCATGTAGATACCACGTCACCAAAGTTAACAATTTTCCTTTTCTTTTTTTTTCTCCCTTGCCGCAAGCCTGAACTCCCTCAGCCGGTTGTTTCATGCCAGCAAGCTTCAATGACATCTCTAAATTGTTCTGAGTGCCGCTGCCATCAACTCCAAAATTGCTATTGTTTTGATACTCCTTGGATGCCGACTTGATCTAAAATTTATGGCTGTTATTGCTCTACTTGCTGCCGACTATCTCTTCCATATTGTTGCTGCTATTGCCGTGAGTTGCTTCAGCTTTTTTCTGGTGCTAGATGCTTCAATTTGTTTCAAACCTACCGTCCAAACTATCATCAATGGAGGCTGCACCGATTCATCATAATTGCAGCACCGAAGATTGCTTCAATTTGCTGCCATTTTGCGCCAACTTTTGCTTCAAGGTTCCTGCCAATTATTCAATCGAACGGTTATTATTTGCTAGCATTTTTTTCCTTCATCAAAGTCTTTAAATATCATTCCAACAACAAATTTAGGGTTCTTCGTATTCTTTTCCATCAAATTTTAGATATTTTCTTTTTTGCTTGACATCATTATCTGACGAATTATGTGACTCACTTGTTGACATTTTATCAATCAATTTCATTTTCCCATCCATGGATCAATGCCATTTCTTTCTAAGTGCTAACTTCAACATCAATTAACTCATCATCTAAACCATTTTCACCATACATAAATCAATCATCCTCATTGTTTTTCGTATTTGGATCCATCTAAAATTCTTATATATGTTCACTATAAATTGGATATACTAAAGTAAAGCGGCTCAATTATGATTTTTTTTGTTTACCGAACTATAAAAAATTACAAAATCATCATCTAATTATTCTATTTTATCTTTTTAGGTCACTGGCTAACTAACATAAAAATGGAAACACCCAAAAATTCAAAATAGTTAGGTGATCAAAAAAGAAAAAATTGAATAGTTGATGGACCATTTTGTAACTTTTTATAGTTGGGTAACCAAAAAAAAATTACTAATAGATGAGTGATCATTTTGTAACTTTTCATAATTAAGTGACAAAAAAAAAATTGAGTGACTACTACTATAGTTTACCCTAATAAATTTCAATTAATGTATTATCTTCCACATATGAACCAATTATTATAGCATCATCATCTTCCTCTAAAATGTTAGGAACTTTAACTACCTACGTGTTTTAGCTATTACATATTGTTTGGGACAAGAAGTTAAGACGGTTAAAGTGTTGAGTAATTTGTTAGCATTTGTGACTTGCATGTCTTTAAAATGTTTATAATCAGCAAATGATCACTGATTGTAGCTACATATGAATTTATTTAAGATGAATGCTTATTTTATCCCTTTACCTTATTCTCTTTTTGAATATATTAGTTATACTCTCTTCTTTTAACTTATGTTACAACATCTGTTAGGATAACAAATTGAAACAATTAACAAACGGACTCCTTTTTTATTAAATAATTCATCATTGAAACTTGTATAAAATAAGTTTTGCTGGACATACAAAGACGAACCACCTCTCACAAAGATTTCAGCTGAACGAATCTAGTGAACCTCATATCATGGTGTAGTGGTGAACTTATATAAAATAACTTTCGTTGGACATACATAAAATGCAGTCGGGATCCAGATTTATTGATTACCCAACTGTCTTAAAAAGTTGTATCTTAAGATATCATATTACCGTCACTACAAGTGAATAAAATACGATGTCACTGTTAATGGGCTATAGACACTTAAATATCTTAGTTTCCTAATGTTAAGCTCATGATAACAGCTGAAGATAGAAATCTGATTTTTCACTTTCCCTTCCAAAACCATCACATACCAAACTTCAATGGCTCTGCGCCTTAACCCAAGGTGATCCACCACCCAAACAACCCTTTCCTTCTCTAACCTCAAAAATCTATAATATCTGTCCCCAACTATTATGGGTATGTAATAGGGAAAAAAGGGTCCAATTAAGCTTTGAGGAAATTGCTTAGTTGCATAAATCCACATCTTTGTATTTATTGGACTGGCAATTGGGCCAATTCAGCTTTGTGGACTTCATAGCCATAGATTTATTACGCTAAACTTTTCTTTTGTCTTTTTTTATTTAGGTTTTATTAAGATAAGACGGGGGAATGTTAATCGTATGCAACAAAAAAAAAAAGTTATTATTATTAAAGGTAAAATTAACTTTCATAAATTATTAATTTTATTTAAAAAATATATAAAGTTGGATAACAGCGTGTCACGTGTGATGCTGATTTTATGAGTTGGTATTATATTTTAGAGTAAAAGAAAAAAATTACAATTTATGCACGACTTTTGAAATAAAAATTCAAGTACCTAAATAAATAATAATAATATAATTTGAGACTCAATGTTGAAGTTAAACCTTATTATTACGATGATCATAATGTGGTTTAATATTGAATGGTTGCAGTTAGACTCGACTTGTCAATGGGTCTCTTTTCATACCAATCAAGTAATTAATAATTGTTTTATTCATAATTTTACTCTTAGTCCTGGAACTTGGCTTTATTGATTGTGATTTCATTTTCCTTACAACTTTAGAAAAAAAAAAACCTCTAAAATTATGGGCCGGGTCAGATTAGTCTAAAAAATTTAGCTCGTTTTTAGGTTTGAATCTAATTTTAAAATAGGCTTAAAATTTTACCTACCGGTCTTAATAAAAGTGTTAAACTCTAGTCAAGCCCGACCCGTAAATATTAATATTTTTATATCACTTTTATATTTAAAAATTATAATACATCAAATATATTAAAAATATTAAAATAAATGTTTCTCGACAAATTAAAAATACATATAAAAAAATCTTTAAACTTAAATGACACTGACATAGTTGCAACTTAAGAAGCAAATGCCTCTAAAATAATAGAAAAAGTAACAATAAAACAATAATTATACAATATACAAACTATAATGACAAAATAGTAATAATATAATAGCGAAATTGTAACAAAACAACAGCAGTAAGCAACAACAAACAATAGCAAATTTTTTTGTCAAATTTAGGTCGAGCCGAGCTTGGGCCAAAAAAGTCTTGCCCAAAGCCTAATCTGTTTTCTAAATGGTCCTTATTTTTTTGTCCAAGTCCATTATCCGAGCTTATATTTTTATCCTAACCCTTTTACTTTTTGAATGGGCTCTAGGGCTTGGACAAGTGGCTCAACTTATAATCAGGTCTACTTATAATTAAGTCTACTGAAAAATTATTTTTATATTATAAGTATATTTATATTATTATATATTCATATAGCTTTTATATGTTGGTGTTAAAAAAAAAAAACTAATGTCATATTTAAGATTATCTTTCTCAGTCCTATGAGAATTAAAATTGTGGCAAATACGTTTTTTTATTAAAAGGAATCCAATTCCAAATTTAGAATTCCGAAAAATGAGTTATTTTATTTAATAATTTCAGATTGTACATTTTTTTAAATTAAAACATAACATCGTATTCACTTTTTTGAAAATGCCAAAAACATTCTTGGTTGAGTAGAGCCCTGTGCATTCCTTCGAAGAAGTTGATTCTCTCCTCTCTGAAGGAAATGTGTCGTTGAATTCTTTTATGTCTTTTCAATTTTTGCTTTTGGATTAAGTTAATTAGAAGTATCTATTGGTCAAAAGTCAACATTCAAAATAAAACTCCCAAACTCTTTCATTAATTTAATTCCAATTCATTACAAATATTTTTATATTAAGTCCAGACCTCCGACACATCTTTATTCATTTCTATAATGAAAGATTAAAGCTTTTATATATAATTATTATTATTATTATTTTATTTTTGGCCTAATCTTATCAAAAGTTGAATACAAGAATAAAAAGCATTTTTCATTAAAAAATTTCGAAAGTCGTAATTTCTCTTGAAATCAATTATTAATTAAATTGATTAGTGTTAGTTTGGTTGGTATCGATATTACTGTAAATACAAGATGATATAAATTTAAGCACACTAAAACACATTTATTTTACTATTTAAAAATTGGATAGATTATACCTAATTCTAGACAGGCAAATGAAGTAACAAACGAAAAAAAAAAGAAAAGAAAAATGTAATCAAAGAAAATGGTGGAATATAATGGAAGGCCTTTAGTTAGTGAGTTTAGAGGGAATTAATTTGAATATAATTTTTTTATTATTTAACTCTACAGTAAAATTTGATTCTTATATTATGTAATGGATTAATTTGAGTTGAATTATTTTCTTATAATTTTAAAAAAAATCATTTTTATCATTATTTTATAAATTGTTTGAACGACATAAAATAAATAATATATATATATATATATATATGAATTATTAATATATCAAAATTTATATAATATATAACAACAAACTATTATAAGACAAATAATAACAAAACAATAATGCTAATAAGTCAATCTTAATTTGGTAAATTATAATTAAGTTTTAACGAACAACAACGAATAGAGAAAATTGATTATAAATATTTACATGGAAAAACTCCTCTAAAAATAATAAAAAATTATGGGTAAAGAAAATTTTACTAAAACGACAAATAACTGAAGAAAAGTACAAGATGGAGAAAGAATCAAAACAAGCCCTGAATTCCGAGTACAAAGCTCTTTAGCTAAAACACAAAATTCTCTTAAACTCTCTTTTGTTGTGTTGTTGAATCCATCTCTATAGGGTTGCTAAAAATCCTATTTATAGCATGAAATTCGTGAGCTAATATGATTAAAATATCCCTAGAGTTATGAGAGTTCGAATAGGAAAAGATAACAGAGTTTAACTAGGAAAAGAAATCCAATTTAGTAGGGAACACGTTGTAGCATCGTTTATCTGCTCGTCGGGACATCACACGTTGCATCGTTGGGACATCGACTCTTCCTCATTACAACATCAACTCTGTTTCGTACAAAATGTAAAACACACTCCACACTTTTTAATAATAATAATAAATAAAAAAAAAAAAAACCCTTGTATCCTGTAATAAGAAGCCTTACTATCATCTTCCCATGTGAAACAGATCTGTGGGCACAAGAAATAGATGACATTGAAAATTACATTCAAAAGGTACACCCTCTAGCTTAAGGACTAGTATTGATCTTTTTGGTACATAACAAAATAATTATCTTCCTTCTACATATAAAATTTTGAATTAATATAATATTTTAATCACATCAATTGATGGAGAATATTGTTTTCTTTCAAACAAATATAATCTAGTTCTCACATTTGAAGAATATATACCATACATTTTGTTTAGAAAATGAAGATGAAATAATTTATTTGAAGTGTTTTCATAATCAGCTTCATATTTATCTGTTTACAAAGAGAAGAATCCAATTATCTTAGGTTAAACAGTGATCATATTAATCATATCAAACATAAAATACAATCATCACATTAAACAAATATTAATTATATAAAAGTATAATAAATTTTTTGGCCTTTTAATATCTAAAAAAATGTCATTTTAGCTCTCTATTTATTTTTCTCTTCTTTTAGTCTTTGAATTTGCATTTTTTTTGTCAAATCACCTCAAAATGGATGAAAAAATTAACGTTTGTTATTGCTGATGTGGCATACATGTGATAGGCACATAAATGACATGTATGTATATAATAAAATTTTAAAAAATTAAAAAAATATTCTCATGATTTTAAATGTTAAAAATAGTTTTTATATTTTTTTAATTTTAAAAAATTAATTAAATATTTATGTGTCATCCATATGGCAATCCACGTGTATGCAACATAAGCAAAGTTAAAAAGAATTAACATTAACATTCATTTTGGGATGATGACAAAACATACAAGTTCAAGGATTAAAAGAGTTGAAAAATTAATAGAAAACTAAAATGATTTTTTTAAAAGTTAAATGGTCAAATAAATCATTATGCATTGTATAAAACACATAAGCTCTCGTTGTAATTAATTTGTTTATTAGTGGAAATTGAGGATTAGACCTGCTCATAGGTCGGGCCACCTGGCTCGGCTCGAAGGTCCGCTCGAAAAGTGGGAGAATCTAAGTAAAAATATAGGTCCAAAAAATGGGCTTGGGCAAAAAAAAGGTCCGTTTAGAAAATGGGTCGGGCTTCAGGTAAGGTTTTTTGCCTGGGCCCAACCCAGCCGAATATACAGTTTTTTTTCTTCTGTTTTTTATTGTTTCTTTTTTGCTATTTTCTTGTTTCTCTTTTCACTATTTTGCTACAATTTCACTATATATTATGTTACTATTGTTTTGTTGTTATTATATAACTCTTATTTTATTGTTAAATTTGTTACTATTTTAGAGACATTTGCTTGTTAAGTTGCACATATCTTAGTGTTATTTAAGTATACATATTTTTAAAAATTTATTTTCAATTTGTTAGGAAAAATTTATTTTAATGTTTATTATTATTATTATTATTGATATATTATATTTAAAAAATTATAAAAAAATTAATACGGGCTAGGCTCGGATTTTAACATTTTTATTTGAGTCAAATTTGAATAAAATTTTAGACCCATTTTTCAGGTTGGGCTAAACTCGAACCTGACATAAGCACCTAAAATTTTAGTTGACCTAGGCCAATGAGAATACGCCAAAAGTGATTAAAACAATGGGAAAAAAATCCATATCATAATTCATCCAAGTGAGCGACAGCCATTTGGGAAAACAATGTCCATGTAATTGGCCTCACATTTATATCGCAATAATTTACTTTTAATGATACAATGATAAAGATAAGGTTATAAGTATTGACCATTTTTCATATAATATATACACCTCATTTATCTCATTGATTATATGCTAGAGCTAGAGTTAGGATTATATTAAATATATATATATATATATATATATATATATTATTTAGCATATAATTTATTATTTCACCAAAATTTTTATATAATTTTTTTTTGTCAATTATAGCAATACCAAAATTAAGTCAAAATAATCTTTTACATGGTAACAACTAACAAATAGTATTTGTATTTCATAAATTTATAATTTATCAATAAATTAAATCGTGCAGGGACTGTAAATAGGATTATTTTTTTTTTCACTTCAAATTCTTTTTTTTTTAATTTTACTCAAAATTTTGATCAAATTGGTTACTCCATTATAAATGGTAATAGAATGTTAATTATACATTAGTATTTTCACGTTAATCACTCTAAAATTAATATAAATTACTCCTTAACTATTCTGAATAAGAGTCATTTTTATTTTGATCATCCTAAAATAATATGTAAAAATGCATTATTACTATTACATTTAATAAAATAATTAATTTAATAATTTTTTTAAGTGATTAAAATAAAAAAAGAATCACTATTTAAAATAACTAACCGAATAACTTACTTTAGAATGTTTTAATTATGTAGCATGAATAAAGAATTTGATATCATCAAATATAAAAGCAACATCAGAACTTATTCACTATTGAACTCAAAAGTTGAGAATTATTGTTTAGTAAAAAATAAAATTGGTGTTTTGCTTTGAATTAGTCCAGTCAATCATGTAAGAAGAATTTCGTTTTTTTACCTAACTAACTCAAATGAATTAATTATGTATGAAAATGCCCAAGTTTGAACTCATTTAGTAAATGATTTATTCTGTATAGTGATAGTTGATACCGTTTGATATATCGGTGGCACTGTCCTCTCATCCGTAGTTAATCATGGGCTTTTTTTAAAAACATAATTTTTTGAGTGTCGCCATTATATCAAGTGGCACTATTAGAGAATTTTAAAAATAATGGATGTCACCAGTGTGTCAAGCGGCACGATGGGAATTTTCAGAACAAAGGTGAAATAGAAAAAAAAATGAAAAGAAACAATTGAAATAAAAAAAATAAAAATAAGGGAGAAACCTGTAACTAATGCTTGCTTCATATATGGTTCTTGTCTTTTTGATTTATAAATGAAAGAGAATAACATATATAGAAAATAGATATATGAATTTTTCATAAAATATTCAATTTCCTTTCTTTTCTCATATTTGATTCTCTATTTTTCATATAGTCTCTTTTCCTTTCCCATTCAGATTTTCCTTCTTATTTTCAATTGAAAGCATTAGTTGTCGTACTTAATAACCACGGATATCGCCGTTTACGGTGGCCTTTCATGCTGATTTCGACACCAAATAAGAGATTTTAACGGGTGCTACCAATATTTTTTTCCTTTTCTTTTTCCTCCTGAATATCTGTATTTTTAACAGGTATTTTAAAAAATACATACTAGTGTCATCTGGCACAGTGACGACACTCAAAAAAAATATTTAAAAAAAATGGATGATTAGCTAATGATGAGGGGACAATGCTGCCGGTGTGTCAAGCAATACAAAGAACTAATCATATACGTATATAAATTTTGACTTTAAATTTTTTAGTAAGTTTGATTAAAAAAAACTCAACTCTAACGAAATAAAAAAGACAAATAGAAGAGGGTATGATGTTAAAGAATCCATGAGGGTAATTAAAAGTTAAAAAAATTAATATAAATTTATAAATAAACTAAATATATGAAAGAAGTCAAAGATTAAAAATAAATAAATTAAATTTAAATGAAAAAAAGAGAGGAAATGTTAGGTGTAGGTGTTTTGTTTTTCAATTTTCAAATACGCATTTTGATTTTACTATTGAAAAGTATGTATATGTATTTTATAATTTAAAGTAATTCATTACCAAAAATAGTTAATCTAGTAATTGACATCATTATTCAAATTTGCTCTTCCATTTCTTTTTAGTGTGTTTTATTGACTTTTATTTCTTTAAAAAGAAACCTTACACAATGGGAAAGAAAATAAGGTCTACATTTAGACCATGCATCAGAGGTGACTAAGAAAGATGTCAATTTTTTATAGCTATAATTTAATAATTAATCCGATTTAACGAGATGTTCTCGTTTCAAGCTCTTACAATAGAACTAAGAGATAAAATATCAATTCAACCTAAAAATAATATCAATCAGTTGAGAAGTCTATTTACTCCGAATAAATAATACTTTAAATTTTTTTCTCAAAATAAATTCCAACCCTTTTTAGGCATTTTCTTTGATTGTATTACTAAAATCTAAACTAAAACTTGGAATTTTTGGAACTACAATCTTGAATATTAAATTAAGATGAATTTACTCTTTTTATCAAAATTCATTTTTGGCATATAATAATTTTATTTAAATTTATTCAAATATTAATAAAATTTGAAGTCTAATTATTTTACTTTATGAAGATTAAAAGGTTAATCATTTTATTTAATTTATTAGAATTTATTTTTTCTGAAATTGAAAAATTAATCTAATTAGATACATGTTTAATGAACTAACTTCTTAATTTTTATAAAAAAAAATTTACCAAAATAAAATTAAAAAATTTAAGTATAGATTCTAAATTAATTACAAAAATAATATAATTGCTACAATAAAAACCAGTGTCGCATATCCCAAGAGTGACACCACCCAAAATATAAATTAAATAATTATTAAAATAAATAAAAAAATGTTGGTGTCGCAGTAAGTTGGAGCGAGACCCTCCAAACCAATTCACGAGGGTCGGTTTTGGGATATCTCTCATTTAGGTCCCTCGATTTAAACTTTATTTTAATTCTAACATTAATTCATAGATTTAATAAATTTTTTATTTAGTCATTACTTTTAATTTTTTTTGAATTTAGTTTACAATCTTATATGGTTCTTTTAATTATTAAAGTCGTCCGCACTGCTTTTTACTGTAGAAATTATATCGTTTTCTTAATTAATTTAGAACTAGTACTATTTTTTAAATTAGTTATTTCCGGCAAATTAAAATAAAAATTAATTTTCTCAATTTTTATAAATAAATAAATGAAATTCAGAATTAAATTTAGTGGGGCTGGATCTAATAGTACCGGAATTTTTGCCTTTAGGGTTCAACTTTAGGAGTCCAAGTTGGGTGGCTGGCAGCATTGTCAGTTTAGCTTTGACAAAATTAAATTGGTGCGCTTTTTTGCTGTCAATGGCTTTTATAATTTTAAACCCAATACATAATAATATACTAAAGCACCATTTATACAATATATTTAATGAATTTATTATTTTAATATATTGAATAATTTATATTTGCATAATTGATACAAAACAAACTCACTTTTTAAAAGGAAAAAAAAATTGAAAGCTATGAATTTATCATTCTTTGGATCCAATAAAGAATAAACAAGTTTAGTCTGTATGGAATAGAAGTTTGATTTGAAGTGGTATCCATTCATTTGGATGAATTCTTCGAAGTGTTGTTAGGGACGTCGATTCTGTCTCTCAATAATGGTATGTATTATCCCCTAATAAGGGTTTTGTCTCCCTCCGCGAAGAGTCATGTATGATTCACCGAGGGAGTGCCTTGACTGTACATGGACGTACAACCATCCACTAAGAGACAACTTGAGCGTTTCACCATTGGTGGGATTCGAATGCCTGACCTATTGGATATAGGTTAATTGTTGTGGTATTTGGTACCACTTAAGTAATGGTACTAGATACCTTCCATTGTTGAGGGACTAAATCGATGTCATTGATAACGACATTTCGAAGACTTTTTTTGTAGGAGTTGATCCCCCTTAACAATAGGATTATTTTGTTTAATTGGATAAATTCATGTATGAGAATATACAAGGAATAATTATAAAAATTACATTAATATCCTTTAAATAACTAAATAATGTCTTATTTATATTATTATAATTTTATATAAATTTAAATATTGGAATTTAATCATAATATATAAAAATCAAATTTAAAACAAATTTTTATAAATATATATATTTTTGTAAAATCTGTTATCTATAAATTTTGTATTAATTTATTCTTACATTTAATATTAAATATATTTAATAGATTAAACTTAAGAAATTATTTGCATACAATATTTTTTAAATTTAAAAGAAAATTATATAATGAAAAAATTATATAATTTTTTTTAATGTTTACCTTATTAGCTTGGGTAACCTAATCCACACAACACGTTCTAGCAGTGGCTTGGACTTACATTTTTAACTTTGTGTTAAATTCGGTTGCTCGTTTATTGTTTAAAATAATAATAATAAATTAAAAAAATATTTTTGTAATTAAATTTAAATATAAATTCATTTTTTATTATTTTAGTGAAATGGTCCATTTGACCAAAATAAACTCGAAGCTGGAAACTCTTCTAAAATTGGGTTTCGACTTGTCTCATCCATGAGCATCTTTAATGGTAATAAGGTTTTTTTTTTAAGTTCGAGCTATCCGTTCAATATGTATTAAATCATATCGGCTTAATGCATTGTTTGATACTTGAGTTTGACATTTTTTTTTTAATATAGTACCTATGTTATTGTTTGATCTAATGTGGTACTTGAAAATAACAATATTAACTTTTCAATATTTAGTTCGGGTTTTAGAGTTGCTTTGATGAAAACTTATAATTAGCCAATAATATTAGCAATTATTTTTCATCAAATCCATCCTGAAACCCGAATTAGATTACATCCATCAAACTATAGTTGACAAATTAAATAGATCCACAACTAGCACTAAATTAATTCTATTAATAAAATCATGAAAAATTCAAACATGATAATATTAGTAATTAACTTTCATAAAATAAACTTTAAACCCCAAATCAAACACGAAAAAATTAACTTTTTTATCATTGCGTACCAAAATATATAGCTTTTGTTAAACACATGTACTTGATTGGACAAAAATTAACATAGGTATCACACTAGAAAAAGGTATCAACTTGGGTACCAAATGATATCTTAAACCAATCATATTTGAAGAAATACATTTTAATTTAATTCAAGATTTTATATATCAAAAGTATTTTTTGTTGACACATTTGAAGCAAGGAAAAATGTTGTGGTTGAAACAGGGGCCATAACTTCAGGCACTGTTTTATTGTCGTATTTGCCTATTCTCAGAGTTGACAAATTTTAGAACAAAAGCATCGGATGATCTATTTTGAAGACATTTAGATGACTCAGAGTCTAAAACATGAAGACCAATTGAGATAAAATTAAAGACTTGAAGATTTGTTACTTGTGGATCAAGTTTGATTACTTGCGGAACAAATAAAACCACTTTCTATATTTGAAGATATTGAATTACATCGAGACTCTTATGTTGATTTTTAGCTTTACTTTATAGAAAATTGATTAGACTATGACTCTTATGTAAGAAAAACTTAAGTAGTATATAAACTTAAGTTTTGACTTGGTTAAAGTGAACCAAGAGATCAAGGGAGTACAAATTTGTTTAAGTTAGGAACTCTTATGTATGCATTATTTTTGTAAGCTATCAATAGAGTTTCTTGTATTGCAAAACAAAGCTTTTTGAGGGAGAAGTTTAGTAGGAAAGTGATCTAGTTTTCTGTACAATGGCGAGGTCGATAAATTGGTGAGAGTTAGATCGGTGTTAAGACTTACATCATTGGTTGTACTATGAGAAAAATATTGGATCATTGCTCTGGGCCTACAGACATAGACTGAAGTTGTACTACGTATATAATCTCGGTGTTCATCTTTAAATTAAAAAAATTGACATATTTAAACATATTATTTCACAAGAAAAGAGAAGATTTCTAAATTGAAACTTTTAAATAATTTAAATATTCTATGAATTAGGATGCTCTCTTTTTTTTAAAAAAATATTTAGAGTCAATAATATTATTTTCTATTGTTGCTAATCTTAAAAAATTCACATAAAACTATTTTTTTCACTTTTTTTTTTCTTTCCTTTCTTTTCCTCTCTCTCTCTTTCTTTCCTTTTCCTTTTCCCTTTATTTCTTCACTATTTTCTTCTATTGTAGTTTTCTTCCTAACAAAGTTTCCAGAAGTAAATCAGTAGTTATTCAGATTAAACTACTAATTTTTGGTTCAATTTATTTAAAAATAGAGAACATTGATTTAATCTCGAATCAATCGATTTGACTGGTCAATTCAATCTATTTGCAAGTTAACTGATTTAACCTCTTATGTCAGATTAATACTTTAACTAATTTTCAATTCAACAGATTCGACCATCAAACCTAATCAAATTTCGAAAACAATGCTCCCCATACTCCACCAAATAGAAAAGAAAAAAACCCCAAAAACATTTCCCATTTTTTGTCTAGCACACCTAGTAGCATCTATCTTCTTTTTACATATAGATATTTCTATATGTATTTAAATTGACACCATAAAGTAAAACTTTTATTTGTTTTTATGTGACTTAATTTTAGACGTCATAATTGAAATTTAAAATATTTTTTATTTGTCTAATATTTATCCCGTCACTGTTACAAAGTCTTGAAATCATTCAATAAGAGGAAGATATTAAGTTATAATTATGAAATTAAGAAAACCAAACTAGCAGTTAAGTTTTGTCAACTATCTTTAATGTCCTATGTCTTACAAGAAGAGTTATTTCTCTGTTTTTATATATTACAGCAAATTTAATCCATTTTATTTTTGTTTTCTTTGAAATGGTGTTTTTACTTTTTTGAGTGGCCTATTTTTAGCCTTTAAGATAACCCTTTTTTTTAATTACACCTAAGGTCATTAAATTATTAAAAATTTTACGTTTTGGTTACTCAGCTTTAAAAAGTTGCAAACTGGTCACTAAACTATTCGAAAGTTTTCATTTAAGTCACGTGGTTGTTAAAATCATTGTTGTATAGCTTTATCTATTCTCATTTGTGATTTAGGTTTTTTTTTTCACGAATCAATTTTGAACGTCAAGAATCTTAAAACCAAAATCCAAACAACTTTATTGTCTGATCTCCAATACTAAACTATGGATTGACTTGTACCTAAGGTATGAGGAGTTATCTACTATACCAATTAACAAATTGTCGCTTGGAGCTCGCTCGCTGGCTTAAAAAATAAATTTAACTGCCCAATAATTTAAATAAAAACTATAAAAAATTATAATGTTATTAAATATTAAAAATATTAAATTTGATATAAACTTATAAAAATTATAAAAACTGATAAATATTATTAAAATATATATTTTTATAATTTTTATAAGTTTATATATTTAATAGTATTTATATTTTTTATTATTTTTAAGAATTCTAATACCTATTTTAAAATTTTAAATAAGTTTATTAAATTTATAATTTTTTATAATATTTATAAGTTTATATCAAATTTAATATTTTAATATTTTTAAATTTTAATATTTTGATTTTCTAATTTATGGTAAAAATATTGTATTAAACTAAAAATTGTCACGTGTCACCATTTGATTGATCCATTAATTTATTTTAATGGTTAACATGGTCAATGACGAAAATTATTAACGAAAAAGCTTAATTAATTATTTTAATTATTGACAGAAATTTAGTTAGATACAAATTCAATAAAAAACTTAATTGATTTTTTTATATATTTTTTAAAATAAGCGTAAAATTAAAGTAGAAGAATATTTTGAAGCATTCAAGTTAAAGTTATTTCTAGAAGAACTTGTTAAATATTTTAGGTTGTTAACTTTTATTATATTTGCATTAAAAAGTTTATATTAATAAGTATAAAATAAATAAATTTATTCCTACAAAATCCAATGTCTAAGTTTGGGTTCTGCCATTGAGAAGAGGTCAATAGAACATATGTTATTTTACGATATTAAAAATTTGTTCCAGCTCTACATGCCAAATGAGATTCCACCCAACTTTATATATATCCAACTTATGATTCAATTATTAATCCCACACCCATTTAACTAAATATCTATTTTTAATATTATAAAACTATTTAAATAATTTTTTAATTAAATCTTTTAAAATAAATAATAATTAAGTTGAGAGTTTATGGAGTTTGATTTTTATATTAATTACGTATTATATAATTTAATTATTATTTTTACAGGAAATTTAACTATTATTATTTCTCACTATTTTATTGTACAGTGTCGACTTCGAATCTCCACCGCCACAAATTAAAATGAAAAAAAAAAAAAAGCGACCCCACCGCCCCACCTCTCCTCTACCTCAAAGATCAAACCAAACCAAACAAAACACTTTTCTCTTTGCGATTTTAGAAAAATAAAATAAATATAAAAATTAATTCGGAGTTTGGACAAGAATTAATTCACATATTCATATTGTATTTTTATTTATTATAATCATATTTATTATGTAAAAATATTTAAGTTTATCAAAACTAAAATGACTTTTAATTATATTAATATACATTTTAATTATGATTTAATTATTAATTTTGAACTACGATTTTACTAATATTTATCATTATAAAAATATATCAAGCTTAATTCAATTAGTAGGTAAAAAGGTATAAAAAAAGAGTGTGAATTTCATTAATATTTTACTTCCAACTTTGATTGTGGTTTGAATTTTTTTATTGCGATAATATTTTTCTTATCAAATTATTTAATATATTTTCTTTATGTTTAATTATTTGAATGGTATTTTTTAATTATAAAATAAAATATTATTTAATAAGATTTAAGAACAAACACATAAAATCAAACATATAAATTAGTATAAATAAATATAATAAAATCTAGATATAATTGAATAATTACGCCAAGAGCTTTTTTTCTACGATATCACCCTTTTTCCCCTTAATTCTACTGTCTTCGAACTTCAGAATTTTCTATTTAAATTTTTCCCTGTAAAAATAAAACCTTGAAAATTTTTCCGGTATAATTGGTACCAGCTGGCGATCGAGGAGAGCGAGCTGCAGTCTTAACAAGCATTGACAAGCCTCCAAACGGCGCTTTCTGCAGTCGACACGCCCACGCCACGCCACAGCTCCTCCATCTACTATTTAATTTTCCTTTTTTTTTTTAAATTTCTTTATATCCAATCAAAACTCCACCACTGCTTTACGCTGCTCTTCTTATTCTTCTTTCATGAAAAATTTCAAGTCCTCGAGATCTCTGATCCCGCGATTCTGTGATTAAGCATTTCGATTTATTCTTCAAGTTTGAAAAAAATAACTTAAGGAGATCTTTCAAGAATAAGAAGCAGTTTCTTCCTAGTTGTTTGCGTTATCTTCGGTGATCGTTTGTGCGTTGAGAGATTTATAGCTGAAAAAGAAGAAAAAGGGAAAAAAGAGAGAGATTAAATTATTCGACTGGAAATTGAAATTTGATTAGTCGACATGGTTACTGGAAATATATTCCATTGCAGAAAGAATTCATGGCCGCCTGAGGAATATGTTAGCCGTCACACTTTACATTTGGTAATCCTTTTTTTTATTTTTTATTTTGGTCCTCGTATATATATTGGCGGAGGAGAGAACTCTGTTGATCATTTTCTAAGTTGATTTTATTTTATTCTGTTTGTTTCATCAGGAAAAAGAAAAGTGTAAAAGCAGAAGAAAGAAACTAGTGCTACTATAAATTTTTTTATCAGGATCAATGTTTGTTTTTCCTCGGAACTAGCTGTATCTTGATTGATAAGATTGGAAATTTATTTATCGAAAGATGGAAAATTTACTTACTTTTTTAGCTGTTTCCTGATATTGTAGATGGATACAAGACGTGCTTTAGCAAATATTTAGTTTACATTTTTTACTTTTAAATGTTGATTAAGGAATTTGGCTGTTTCTTTGTATTAGCTACTAATCAAAGCTTGGTGTCAGTCTTGCAACTAATCATAATTCAGGAAAAACTTTAGAAAAATTAGAAGCTTGACTGGCCTGTTGTAATTCCTGTTTTCGATATGAATGGTTGATTTTTACAGCTAGTGTCTGATCAAAATTCTATAAATTTTGAAAAAAACAGTTGAAAAAGAAGTTTTGAACTTGATGGTTATGTCACATGATAAAGTTTTAAGTCTCAAATGTAGGGAAGAGACTGATCATGTCTGGTAACATCTCGAATTAATAGGAATTTGTTCTTCCTGATATTTTTTCATATTTGACGATCTTAAATTCAGTAATTATGCCATATGGAGTGAGTGTTTATTGCTGAGTAGGAGGATAAAGGATGACGTCTTTGTTTGATTAGATTTTCTTATTAAAATGACACATCGATTCTATCTAAAACTAATTTTTTGACATGATAGTTTTAGGTTTAGTTTGAGATGAACTTCTAGCATTCTGCTATACTAATTCTGCTGGTTTTATACTCCTATATAGTTTGATTTTGATAGTGCTGGTCCACCAAAACATGCTTGGAGAAGGCGATTAAATAGCCATGCTAATATTCTAAAAGAATTCAGTATTACGTTTATGGAAGCAATAAAGATGGTAAGTGATGGAAAACCCTATTTGGCTGATTTAAGATACAGATAATTAATTTTTGTAGCAAGTGTGCATGCTATCCCCTTTCCTGGTTACCTCTTCTAATTGATCTTGGAATTTGAAACCTTAGGTGCGATTAGGTATACGACTATGGTCTTACGTTAGGGAAGAGGCATCTCATGGCAGGGTAATTCTTTGTTCTATTTAGTTTGCAGCTATTTGCTTCTTTTTTTTTTTTCAAATATTGGAAGCAGGCAATTTTTGTGGATATCACAACTATAGGATAAAGAATTTTTCTGAGTAATTTTTTATGCTGTGGCATGGTTATGTGCAGAAAGCACCTATTGACCCTTTCACCCGTGAAAGTTGCAAGCCATCTGCATCTCAAGGAGTTCCATTGGGAGGAATGGGGTATTTATGTGGTTCAGCTAAATGGTTTGGTTTGTACTGCTGGAAGGTTTTATGCATCTGATTGTGGCAATTTGTGTTGCAGGAGTGGGAGTATATCCAGGGGTTTCAGAGGCGAGTTCAGACAATGGCAAATTGTTCCTGGAACTTGCGACTCTTCGCCTGTTATGGCTAATCAATTCTCTGTAAAGCTCAGCTCTTCAACTTGTTTACTTGTTGACGCCCTCTTCTTAGCATTATTTTAATTCTAGGAATAATCCAAATAAAAAAGTATGAATGCAAAATAAGATTGCTGTACTTATGGTTTCAGGGTTGCCATTTGAATATATGAAATATGCATTGAACTTGAATATTTGTTCCTGTAAAGACAAATTGACAAATTTTCTTTAAAAGAATTTTCAAGTTATCATTTAGATTTAATAAAGTGATTTTCGTTTTTCAAGGTATCATTTAGATTTAATAAAGTTATTTTCATTTTCTCTTTCTAATCTAGCACCATCAAATATGGTTTCTGTGGACAATTGAATTTTGAATATGATCTTAATAGCAGATTATAGGTGCTCCAAGCTAATTTCTTGAAAAATATGAAAGTCTCTCTCCCCAACCCCCCCGGTTGAGGGCAAAAAAGAAACATTAAACCGGCTTTTTCTTTCTCATAATGGTTTTATTCTTTTTCTATGCTGCAGATATTTGTATCTCGTGATAGTGGGAATAAGAAGTATGCATCGGTTTTGGCTCCAGGACGACATGAAGGATTAGGGTAAGAAGGAAAATCTCTTAAGTTCTAATACAATTATTCTAAAGGCTACTGGTATAAATATGCATGTTGCTAAAGAAATAGATTTGAAGAAGAAAGATTAATTTGTGATTCCTGTGACTTGTGGCTTGCCTAGATTGAAGAAGATTATCTTCCTTTCGTCATAATTTTGAAGTTCGGTATGGAGCAAGTCTAATTTCAGTTTCATGCTTTCAGGAAGGCTATAGATGAGGGTATTTCATCATGGGGTTGGAATCTGAGTGGCCAGCATTCTACATATCATGCTTTGTTTCCTAGAGCATGGACAATATATGATGGTATCATTCAAGCTTTCTTTGTTATACAAATCATTTTTTTTTTTCTCTGGATCGTGTTTTATAAGGGTCTTTTTTTTCAGGTGAACCAGATCCTGAACTAAAAGTGTCGTGTCGTCAGATATCACCTTTCATACCCCACAATTATAAGGATACCAGTCTTCCGACAGCTGTTTTTGTCTACACAGTATGTTTACTAAGATCTAATATCAGGAACTTAAGTGACTCATTACACTTAGCCCTTTTTGGTCTCTTCTGCTATTTCAGAATTAATTTATAATTGGTTATTTACAACACTATTTTATAGCTTTTTGTTTGTTTTTGTTTCTTACAAGGCCGTTATGTGTTCTATTGCAGTTGGTGAATACTGGAAGAGAAAGGGCAAAAGTCAGCCTACTCTTCACATGGGCGGTTAGTTCATTTCTGGGTTCAAGCTTGTTTAATTTTGCATTTAATTTTACACTATCAATAAAAAGACTGGTTCTTGCATTTTTCAGTAATCGATGTTTGTTTCTGCAGAATTCAATTGGTGGAGTTTCACACTTATCAGGAGATCATGTGAACGAACCATTCATGTGAGTATGGTTATTGTATGTTCTTTCTGTTTGGACTATGTGCATTGGACAATTATTGACTTCCTTCTCTTTTATTTGATAGAGGCGAAGATGGAGTCTCTGGTGTACTTCTTCATCACAAGCAAGTCATGAAACCTTAATAGCTATATATATGACGGTTGGTTTGCAGTTTTCACCTGTTTATTTCACTGTTAGAAGAAGTGAAAGGGAACACCATGTATTAAGCACCTTTCTGGCTTCGTCTTATCCTGAGCCCCTTTCTTAATAGACACAAGCTCAAAAATAAGTAGGGCTAAAAGAAATGGAAAAAAAGAAGACGCAAAAGTTAAAGCTGGATTCTGACATAAGCCACTTAATCATGCATCACTAAAAACTTCAAAAAAAAAAAAAAAAGATAAGAGATTTTTTCCTCGTGAAACTCAGTAGCTTAATTAAGATACATCATTTACTAAAAAAAAGAATGAGCAATGCATTTTTTGTTATGAGACGGTACTTCTGTTGCCAGCAGAAGTTGTTAGAGTGGTATGGCATTTTTCTCAGGGATGAAAAGTTCCTAGAACTCACTCAATTTACATTGTTTTGTGGCAAACCTGCATTTACTTTCAGTTTACTGACAATTTTAACTAATGGATAGATATTATAAAAAGCTAGATGGTACTCTTTTTCTTTTTTGTTACAAATAGGGGGACATAATTTCATTCCTAGGTAATGTGATGAGCACGAGGGATATGTCTGATTATTGAATTTTTCTGAAGCATAGATGAGAGATAATGAGTATGCCTGATTTATTAGATGTGAAAAGGCATAAATCATTCAGTTTACCTTGTCTCATGACACACCTGTTTTCCTTATAAACCTTCTAGGCCTTTTAGATGTTTTAAAGGTAATTTGGAGGCTTTCTGTAACAATCCAAAGTTCAAAATATTGGTACTATATTAGCGGCTTATTCTTTTACTTTTATATATATGATCAAGAAACTAGATTATTTCTCAAGAATTTTGTTAATATGCTTAATATATATTCTGAAAAATCTAGTTTGTCTTTTCTCTGAGACCTTGAATTCTGAAGATTGTTGGAATATCAAAAAGTTTGCTTTTAACCTCTATTATTAAGATTTTTTCTGAATTAGCACTGGAACTTTCCTCTGGTCCATGAGTTTCCTGGACTTTTTTTCATTGCTGCATTGTTATTGTTTGTATGTTCAGATGAATTATCATCCAGCTAGCCTGCTTGCATTCTGCTTTGGTGCATAAGTTATAAATATATTTCTAACACAACAAATGAATTCAAAATGTTCCTAAGAATTGCAATCCTTTCTCAGGACTGCTAAAGGGAACCCCCCTGTTACTTTTGCCATAGCTGCATGTGAAACCCAGAATGTCAACGTGACAGTCCTACCATGCTTTGGTCTTACTGAAGGTCGGTCTGTAACAGCGAGGCAGATGTGGGATAAAATTATGCAGGTAAGTTGTGAACTTCCTACCTTTAATTTCAGCCATGGAACTTGTCAACCTTGGATATATATTCAATCTCAAATTTGTAATCTTACTGTACGAATTACTAATAGTGCTACAGTATCCTTTCCAAGTTTGTTAGAAATTATTGCCATGCAATGCCTTTTCCTGACCCATTTACGAATTACATTGTTGTTTTTGTGGCTAAAGGATGGACAATTTGATCGTCAAAATTTCAATAGTGGCCCAAGCATGCCTTCATCACCTGGAGAGACACTATGTGCGGCGGTCTCAGCCTCTGCTTGGGTGGAACCCCATGGAAAATGTACTATTGCATTTTCTCTTGCTTGGTCTTCTCCAAAAATAAAATTTTTAAAAGGGAGCTCATACCATAGGTATATTCACAACGCCCTTTTCCCTTTTTCCTATTAGTGCATGCCAACATGTTTAATTGTTGTGTTTTACCAGACCCTGGATTGGATGTTTGTGATATTGCTTCTATTATGCGGCTTGCTTATAATCAATTCATAACAGAGGAAAGGCCTGAACATGAATCTAATGCCACAGGAAATTTCACACTTCAGTGTTGTAGGAAAACACCAGTTATTAGTGTCTCTGGTTCCTGCTATCCTTACTATGTTTTCCTTGTTCAGTAGGATTGAAGGCTTGTAATTTGCTTACTTTTCATTTTATTTACCCCAGGAAAGCTGATTAATGTGTTGTTTTTATATCAAGGAATGCTGGCTTTGCTTGTTCTCAGTGACATCTTTATCTCAGGGTGGTATTACGATTAGATGATTCTTTCTGAGAAGTTCTTTTCTTTTCTTACAGGAGATACACAAAATTCTATGGCACTTCTGAAAGAGCAGCTTTGAACTTGGCGCATGATGCACTGACAAGTATGCATTTGGCTTAAATATCTTCCATTTTCTGGCAGTAATTTATATCTCAAGTCATTGACTGTAGACATGCTTTCCAATATGTCTTTTTCTTTCAGAGTTATATTGTTTAAGAGATTTCTATTATCTTCATTCATCTAAGACCTATAACATTTGGGTTGTTCTTAGATTACAAGCGGTGGGAAGAAGAGATTGAAAAATGGCAAAGTCCTATCCTCAACGATCAAAGGTTGCCAGAATGGTAACATCCGCTGCAACCTTCTACTTTTCTCATCATCCTTGTCTTGCATTTTGTTCTGTATGCCCCTTTACTTTTAATTTACTGGTTTTGTGTCCAAAAAGAATTTTTCTTCCATGTAACAAGGCCTCCTCTTGGTCATGTGGAAGCTAGTATATAAGAGAAGTGGTATATGAATATGATGTGTTACTCTTTCTAAATGGCTTCCTAATTCCTGAATGCTTGCTTATGCTATGTCAGCGCTAAAATAGACTTGAAATGTATCCATGATCAGCACATATTTGTCTTTCCTTCTTGGCTAGAGACTAGAAAGAATGTGAACACGAAAGAGGGGATGGGGTGGATTTGAGACATCGGAGTCCATGCATCTTTGACTCTTTCCAGGGGCTCATGGAACTTTAGTGTATTTGGTCAATGCCTTTGAAACTCTGCATAACCATTGTTCAAAATATATCAGTCTCAGCAAATACAGCATTATTGTAGTTTATTTTTGGTTCTATACTGTCAGTTTGTGCTTATAAGCAACGACATTACCTCTGAAAAGGGAAGGGAGTATGTATTTAGTTGCATATTTCTTCATATTTCATGGTAATTAGCAAACCCTCTTTATGTATTTTCAGGTATAAATTTACACTATTTAACGAGCTCTACTTTTTGGTTGCTGGCGGAACTGTTTGGATAGGTACTTATGCAATGTGCCCTGCTCTTTTTACATCTTGGTTTAGCTTAAATTTATTTTGTGCACTGTTCTACGTTCTGCATCATTTACTTGTATCATCTTGTGTAGCAGTAACTTATAACATCTTAATCTTTCTAGCTTAAATACAAGTTACATAACCACTTTGCAGATTCTTCCTTGCCATCTACAAATGTGAAAAATGATCTAGATTCACCAGAAGATGCACAAAGAGTAGATGTAAAAGTAACTGAAGCTGAAGTGAACCGCAGGCACACTACCATTTCTGAGTACAGTACGACTAGTGGCTGTAACGGTTCTACTGGTGATGGGTTAAAAAATAACAGCGATCCAGCTGTTACTCAGAATAAAAGAAACAGCAATAATTTGTCAGAGCACTTCAAGTGGCAGGATCAACTAGATGACTATGAAGATGTTGGTAGGTTTCTGTACTTGGAAGGAGTGGAGTATATCATGTGGAACACTTATGACGTGCACTTCTATGCATCTTTTGCCCTTCTTGATCTTTTTCCCAAAATTGAACTTAATATTCAACGTGACTTCGCCAAAGCTGTTTTATCCGAGGATGGAAGGAGAGTGAAGTTCCTAGCGGAAGGTAATTACGGAATTCGAAAAGTTAGAGGAGCTGTTCCTCATGATTTAGGGACTCATGATCCTTGGAATGAAATGAATGCATATAACATACATGATACAAGCAAATGGAAGGATTTGAATCCCAAGTTTGTGCTTCAAGTGTACAGAGATTTTGCTGCCACAGGAGATATGCAATTTGGAGTTGATGTTTGGCCTGCTGTTCGCACTGCAATGGAGTACATGGAACAATTTGATAGAGACGATGATGGCTTGATAGAAAATGATGGATTTCCAGATCAAACTTATGATACTTGGACTGTCCATGGTGTAAGTGCTTACTGTGGTTGCTTATGGCTTGCAGCTCTCCAAGCTGCCGCTGCAATGGCTGAGCAGATAGGTGACAGGTTCTTTGCTGAAACATGCAAAACTAAATTTTGTACTGCCAAATCAGCATTCGAAAAGAAACTGTGGAACGGCTCTTATTTCAAGTATGACAGTGGATCAAGTAGTAATAGTAAGTCGATACAAGCGGACCAACTGGCAGGGCAATGGTACACAGCGTCTTCTGGCTTGGCTCCACTTTTTGATGAGTTCAAAATAAGAAGTGCTCTTCAGAAAATATATGATTTCAATGTGATGAAAGTTAAGGGAGGTAGGATGGGCGCGGTAAATGGGATGCATCTCAATGGAAAGGTGGATGAGACTTGCATGCAGTCGCGTGAAATATGGACTGGTGTTACCTATGCTGTAGCGGCAAATATGATTCTTGCTGGAATGGAGAAAGAGGCATTTGCTACAGCTGAAGGCATTTTCATTGCAGGCTGGTCAGAGGAGGGTTTCGGGTAAGTCTTTAATATGATTCCAATTCCTCATATTAGTTCATATGATTGAAATTGTTGGTATTTATGCAAAAGAAACATGATAAGTAATTTCCTTGGCCATCAAAAACATTGGTTTGTATAGTTCAAGTGATCAACGAGATACTAAATGGCCTGTGCTATCTCCTTTGGTGATCGACAACCTGATTTTAGTTATCCTAGTGATACCGATAGCCGGACTCCTAAACTGCCCTTTATTTTTAGGATCGTGTACTTTCACCGAGATTAGCCTTCAAAACCTTCTTATAAGGGATATGGAAGTTAACTTCCTAGTTCCTACTTTTTGTGTCCTTTTCGATCTTATCTAAATCCCATTTTCTTTTTCAAACAGATACTGGTTCCAGACTCCGGAAGCATGGACAATGGACGGCCATTTCCGATCCCTTATATACATGAGGCCTCTTGCAATATGGGGTATGCAATGGGCACTCTCTATACCCAAAGCTATACTCGATGCCCCTAAAGTAAACATGATGGATAAAATCCTGATATCTCCGGCAACATTTTCATTGTCTCTCACTGAGACCGGAGTTAGAAAGATTGCTAATAAAGCCAAGTGCTTTGGGAATTCGGTATTGCATTGTGCATGCTGATCATCATACTCATGTAGAACCCCGACATGTTAAATTAAATTGTCATCGGCTTCCTTTTTAACCCCATTTTCAGCAGAAATTTGAAGCTGGTGCAGGTTTATAGGGAAGCTGGGAATAACATAACTGAGCAGCAAAAACGTGGCCTAGCAAACGAAAAATAGTGAGCCATTCTGATAACTAGGACTTGTAGCACATTTTTTTTTTTCTTCTTATTCTTATTAAGAAAATGTGATTTTTCCATTGGTTGAGGTGTATCATTGAAAACCCGACCATTTACATATTCACTTGAAATTAGGCGATAATCCCAGTAAAATATGGATATCCATAACATCTGACCTTTTTCTGATTCCGACAGCATTTATATATTATATTCGCTACCGGTAAAAAATTGGTATCCATTATCTGATGCTATTATCTTTACGCTTGTACTATATGTATTTAATATAAAAACAATTTTAATTGTATAAGAAAAATCATCTATGTTACTATGTACTGGATGTAAACTAAGCAGAAGGAGCCAAAGATTTAGGATTCATACCTCCCTCACCGGATGTTTTAGTTGTTATCGTAAACTATATATTTATTTTAGTTTTAAATTATATCTTATTTATCCCATAAATTAGGAATGAATTAAGATAATCTTAAATGGATTAGGTAAGAATGGTGTCACTTCTGGAGTAGATATTTTTATCTGAATCTTCGATTGAGATATAACATCTGATTTCTGGTGAATATGTGGTTTTGGAGAGAATAAGTCACTCCCAGGATTTTCTTTTTTTATGTGTTTCGTTACGTAGTATGTTCCCCTCATTTTGTATGAGAAATACTTACCATTCATCATGTAGTATAATAAGTGTACAAGTCATAAATATTTAGTATTGCCGTTTTTACATGTACTCATATAGTCAATGGTGTTTATTTTATGCCTTAGTTAAGGAAATTGCTTATAAATAAGGATGAGTTTTTGCTGAAAGGGGAGCTTTTTCACATGCTTCAGTAATCTTTTTAAGACGCTCTTCAAGTGCTCTTGTAGAAAAAAGAAGTTTTTCAAACTTTTTTACATTATTTCTTTCAGAGTGAAAAAATATATGAGGTTTTTAAATTCTTTATTGTTGGTTGTTATTTCCTCATTTCTTAGTTATGGTTTTGTTTTATGTTCACTCATATATAAGTCATATGCTTTGTAATTGCTATTACGGTAGATTCTATGTATAAAAAATCGACGACGAATTTGAAAATCGCAGCTAAGCATTGTAACGAAGTAAACTGTAAAAATAAATAAATACATAATATAACGATTAATTCTTTCAATTTTAATCACTTAGAAAGAATTTGTCCTCAAAGCTGATTATTGTCGAAAGACGTGGTAAAATAAGTAAATAGTAGATTAATTAATTCCTTCAGTTTTAACCCTTAAAAGAAAACCTATCCTTCGAATTAAATTGCAAGGCTCATCCAACTAAGGCGAGCCCTCAAAAAATTGGAGCATTTGCCCGTGCACACGGTACTCTTTAATAAAAGGAGAAAGGACAATTCGCTTTGTACTCACGGCGTCGCTGTTTGATTGAACACAGCGTGCAGCCCCCATTTTTAATAAAGATGGAGGAGCTTATCATTACCCGCATTAAGTTGTGTGGGATCTGTAAGAGCGACCTGACGCCTCTGATGCGAGCAATGGGGAGCAAGTCTTTACTTCATTTCCGAGCAATAATTATTTCACTTTTCTGAGCAACCAATAGATGAAGAGTGTGAATTTGACACTTCAAAGAAGCAATTCATGATGGTAGAAGCATGTTAATTCTGGCTTTCTTTCTAGCCTGGGTGATGGGGTTGACAAGTTTAGTTTAATTAAATTTATCCAAAATTATATCAGTACTAAATTATAGATAAGTTTTTATTTTCATTCAAGTTATTAAACTCTTAAATTAAATTTATATGGCATTGTTTGCACTAATCCAATGTTTTCTTCTTTTTTTTTTTCTCTTTTACAATTTAATTTTTCATTAAATAACTTTAGACGTTATGAATTTGTAAACTAAAATTCAAATAGTTTTTTTTCGGATCTTTGATACTAAACGTCAGATCAACTTGAATCTAAAGTTTGTTTTTCTACACATCGATAACTAATATCCATTGTACTTTTTGTTGAATCATCACTTGAAACTCGTTGGTAGAGTTTTTCTTTAGAAAAAAAAACTTACGAGTCTAGTGATATAAATAAAGAATTTTAAATAATTTAGTGACTGGAATGAAAATTTTTGAATAGTTTAGTGACAAAATGTAACTTTTCTTAGTTAAGTTATCAAAACGAAAACTTACCAATAATTTAATAATTAATGGTGTAATTTACCCTTAAATTTTCAATCGTTAAATATAATTTTGAGTAGATTACATCCAAGATCACTAAATTATTATTAAGTTATATTTTGGTTACTCAACTTCAAAATGTTATAAATTTATTATTTAAATCACTGAGTTATTAAAATTGTTGTTTATGGCTTTTTCCTTCATACCGCCTATACCAACAGAAAGCTTTCCTTCCTAAATTATTATTAAATTATATTTTGGTTACTAAACTTTAAAATGTTACAAATTTCTTATTTAAATCACTGAGTTATTAGTATTGTTGTTTATGACTTTTTCCTATACCAACAGAAAGCTTTCCTTCTCCTTTTTCACAGCTCAGTTTTTGCTTTCTTTCTTCTTTTTTACAGTAAAATTTTTTTCATGAAATAACTTTAAACGTCATGAATTTTTCAAACCAAAATCTTTCATTTCTAATATTCAACACTGACTATCAAATTTGTTTGGATTTAAGGTATGTTTTACTCATCAATGGATACTAATCCACCAGTGGGGTAATCGAAGGGTTATAATTTAGGGCCGTAGAATGGAACCATCATGAAAATGGCATATTGTATTTTCATTTCGACTTAAATTTCTATATTCCGCTCATCATCAATGAAATATGCTTCATCTGACTCTCCCCATCACCAATGAATTATTTAACGCGCTTTGTGTTAAAAAAATTAATTAAATCACAAATTAATTCTTTAAACAATGAGTTTGAAATATTTTATTTCCCAAACTACATTTCAAAATTAAAATTTTAAAACCCAAAAACAAAATTTAATTTTCAACGCTACATTAATTTTTTCTTTATTCGGAATTTCTGAAAATAATATTTACCAAAAACAAACATTTAAGAATTGAATACAAAAGGGCAAAAGAGAAATCTACATAAAGTCAAATGGTTAAACACAAGCTAACCTTGAAAAGCATATAGATACAATCATCATAAGGCTAAATCTTCCTGTCTTATCGGCAGTCTCTTAGCCATATGACACCCGAAAATAGCCAAATTTTATGCTTGATGCAGCTACTAATTCGTAAAAAAAAACCGACATTTTGTTCGCTGGACCAACCTATCCAACGTCATTGAATGACCAATAAAGAAAACAGCTTCATAGATAATAATAATATATCCCTCAATTTCCCGGTAATAAAAGATAAATCATACCAGGCTGCTGCGAAACTGTCTTATTTCAGCTAGTCGAGCTTGACATTAGAGTACAAAAGTGTGTCCCTTGTCAGTGGCATATTGAGAAGGAAGTAAACCTGCAGTAGTGAAGAGGAAAATGCAAATGAAAAACGGATATATACATGGCACAGTCAAAAGAAATATAATAAATCGAATAAATGACTCTTACAGCCACACCCCAATAATTGAACAGTCATTAAAACTCCTAAATCAGTGAACAGTATAGAGGATGTGAATCAATATGGACAATGATGCAACAGACCAAAGCCTTTGCCAATGAAAACCTAGAGAAAGAATTTTCTTTTTCCCTTTTCCAGAGGGTCCCAATGCTTTTTCTTGGATCCTATAGCCGGTCACTCTTTTGCACCCACTAAGTAAAACAAAGTCTTGCTTGAAATCAATCATCAGAATTCAAAGCAGTATAAAAACCGATTTCTCTGAATTTTTAACTAGCTGGAAAACCTGGGGTGAAAGAACTCCCAAAGTTCATTAAAGTACGATTATTTGGTTTTACGAAATTGGATTTAAGATGGAGCTCCAGTATTACAAGAAATGTTTAAAAACAAAAAACTCTAGGAACCACGCAAAAGCTGGCACCCGACTTAATATTTAAAACAGATCTTACCCCCAGGAGAGTTGCGATGAGAAGAACAACTCCAGTTATCCATGCAAGAGTTCTTCGAACCAAAACTTGTGCAGCAAGGGTGGTATTACTTGGAGTTTTTGTTTCTGCCAACCAACGTGGAGATGGACAAGAGGTAAACATCACATTTATCAATGGTTTTGATACTGGCTGAGATGCCCCATTAAAGACAAAAACTCCTACAATGTGACCTGCCCAATCAGCGGTTAAGAGTTTTAAAAAAAAATCAGCAGCCAGGGATTGAAGGGGGGAAGAATAAATGCTGCCAACAACTCAAGCGAAGAAAAGCAATCGCTCTAAATTTTGTGAATAATATCATCATCACAAATGTTCAAAGATTTCAACATGAATTGGTATGTCTAGTTTTACAGAGATATATAAATATATATATGTACGTTACTGTGTTCTTTACCAAAAGTTGCCACTATGTCTGCCTTTGCATTTGTATACACAGAGTATGTAATAAAAGTAAATCTTAATCAAATGGTTTAACTGAAGACCTTTTTCATTCTATGGGAGTGTGTTCAATACTTTACCAACCTTCATAAGCTGTTTGCAGTGAATCAAATATCTTTGGAAGTGTGGCAAGCAGAAGCCTCATTCCTAGCTTATCAAAACCATCAGCATCCTGCTGCTCTTGCAAAGCCTGTATTATATATATTGTTGGAGACATTAAGAGGATTAGCAAGTAGGCAAATAATGAGGAAGCAAACATAAACGAAAGGCAATACAACTACAGACATTAAAATAACATGAAGATACATGACCAAATAGAAAAAAGAATAAGCATGTCCAATGCTTGAGGCCCATAATTAGAGACAATCCAAGAGATTTTTAATTGATACTAAACGTCATCATGGGAAGTGAGATCGAAGGGATAAAAGAAACCTTCCTACTTAAACATAATGGTCTCCAAATATATTTTCAGGCAAGACATCAATGCATGAAAATAAAATACTACTATTAGCCAAATGAAGTCCATATGTTTAGCACCTTAATCCCATCAAAAGAACCCACTATCAACTCAGCAGGTCTATGCAAAGCGTGTGACAGATCTTCATGCATTTGCATTGCTTTCCTTATATTGTGGGACAGAGCAAACAGTTTTGATGCAAATTCCCTGTGTACTTTCTGCAAAAAACCAAAATCAAAAGCACTCAATTAGGTAAATAAGAATTCAAGACAAAATATGACTACTACTATGAAACAGTGCCAGTCAAAAACAATTCATAGAACAGCAGATAAATATTGGTTCCTGAATAAGACCTTTGACATATGAAGGTTCACATCGTCACCATTTTCCAAGGGAATAGCCAATATTCCATGCAGTGGCTTAGTAGCATCAGGTACATATGATCCACCCAACCAAGATGCCTAAACACATTTAAAAACCAATGTCACATGTGTGACCCAGATAAACAATCAAAGGGAATATAAACAACCCAGAAATTAACTAAAGCAAGCCAAGAATAATAAACTAACAAAGTCATTGATCTCTTCTTCGGTGTAATCTCTTAGAGGCTCGTCCAAGGAAATAACAGATACTTGCTCTTCATCTACAAGAAAATTTATGCAGTGAACAAATACTATGAATATATGCATTCAGGGAAAATCAAAAACACAAAAAAGTTATGACTGCATCTACTAGTTTTATGTATTGATAAAAGGTCAGGTACCTGGAAGCTGAATGTCCACTTTACTTGAACCAAGAACAACACTACTCTTCAAGGCTTTGTGGAAGAGAGCATTCTTGGGTCCAACAACAAGAGGATCTGAAGACCAAAGAACATTTATTTAAGCAAAACACTTGAGAGTAGTAAGGGGAGAAGAATCAGAGCAAATGAACTTTTATGAAAAGAGAAGGTACCATCAACTCCACTAACTTCAAGCATAAAAACAGCACGAGGTCTATCAAATGGATTAGAAATGAGAACCTCATTCAGCTGCAACAAAGCGTCGGATATCTTTGAATTAAAGCTTCTAAGAAAAGAAACAGGAAAACTAACAAATTTATTACTAAGGACTGGTAACACTAAAGAGCGTGACCTTAGATGAGCCAGCAGCTGAAAGTGTAATGGGTGGTGGAAAACCAAGCAAGACTGATGCAGTCGCACCAACTTCAGGTAACAACATTGGCTCTGACTGTTAAAAGAGACATAACAAAGGTTATTCCAATATCAATAAGCCGCATATATATACGTATGGACAAAGTAATTTCCCCTACTATCCAAAGTCCATCTAAGAAACACATTGAAAAACTTTATATCATATAAAAATGGCAGACTGGCAGAAAGTGATAGTAACATCAAATTATCAATACAATCTTTAACATTAATCAATTTAAAACTAGTAATAATACGAAGAATAAGAAAGCTCTTATACATAGTAAAACATCTACATAAAACAAAATCACTAAATTAAAATACTACATAAGTTCCAGATGTTATTTTCCAATTTTACATATTCTGGACAATTCAACTTAACTATCCACAATCTCTTAATACTTAAAATCTTCACCAAATTATAATTCTTGAAACCTAATTATAAATGAGTGAATTAAATTAGAGTATAAATAAACAACTAAATAAAACCTGAGAGACATCGTTAGAGGATGGAGCGCGAAGGAATTGATGAGTAGGACTGTCGATGAAGAAAACTGATCCAATAGATTCAGCCTACAGTAACAAAAATCAGAAAAAGAAAGAAAGAAAATGAATCAATTAAAAGAAATATTACAATCAGATATAATTATATGAAAATAAAACAAGAGATTTAGAGATAACAAACCCTAGAGATTGAGAAGAGAAGTGATGAGATCAGGAAAAAATCTATAATCTTCATGGTAAGAAAAATGATTGATTGAGGGAAAGCGCGAGAGCGATCTGTGTTGTGGTCTTTTACCAATTTAATCTGTGTGGAAAAAAAAATGGTTCGAAAAACCGTGTGGATTGATGTACGTATTTTACCTACAATTATTATACGCAAAATTAAAATTGTTATCTAAAAATATTATAAGCAATTAATTAATTTTTTAAAACTAAAAATATTTTTATAATCTTTATACTTTTAAATAATTTTAATAATTTTTAATTATTTAAAAAGTTTTTTAATTTTAAAAAATTAATTAATTGTTTGTGTAATCAGCAAAGTTAACAACTAATTTTTCTCTTCTTGGGTGATTCCACAAACAAGTTTAAAAAAAAATTAAATAGAACTAAAATCACTTTTTGTAAATTTGAAGTTGAAATAAATTATTATGTCTATTTTTTATAATATTAGTTTGCCTTTTGAATTTGTTCAGAAATTTCAACTTTTTTTATTTGATTAGTACTTTAACTTGTATTCCATCATCTAGATTAGTACCTATGCACTTTATTTATGCTAATGTGAAATTAATAATCAATTTATTAATGACACATGATAGTTTATCATATATGGCACATGGAAAATATAAAAGAAACTTTATAATATATAAATTAATAAAATAGTTATAATTTTTTTTTCAAAATGTACCGAAATAAAATTTGTACTATTCTTTTTATTCTTTTGATATTTTTTTAATTTATACTTATCACATGGTATTCTGAAAAACTAGCACACGTTATCACTAAATTATTACCAATGTTATGTCAACACAAATTAATAGAGTTAGTGTGGAGATATAAATGGGTGATTGAATAAAAGTTTAAGTACCAACTAGATATTTTTGGATAAATTTAAGGGCAAATACATATCAACACTTTTAGTTACCAGTGCTGTCCGTACGTACTGTTCTTCTTCCTTAGCAAAGCTGATTGGTTGCCGTGAAGAAAACTTTCTATATTTCAATTTGCCTGTAAGTATAGGAAAACCCATCATTGCACGTTTAGTTGTTAATGAAAGCAAGCTTCCATATACTGTTTTATTTATGTTCTTTGTCCTTCACCCATTTTCTTGACAATCATATGGAAGCTAGATTCTTTTCCTTAGAGTAGAGAGCTCTTGATGGTTTTTTCTTTCATTCCTTGCACACTTCCTTTTAGCATCTGATTTCCTCATTGTGATCATCTCTGAGGATTCTTACACCAATGATATCATATACATACATATGTATATATAGTCATGAATTCAACAGAGGCCTTTATATCATCGTTTGATTTGGGAAAGCATGGAACAGGAGTATATTATTTTGCTTCAGAAAATCTTGGTAGTTCTATTTTCTGTAACTTTGTTCTGGAAGATAATCAAGCACATGTGTGGTCTATTGATCATAGAAAAAGAGCCTGTGACGGTACTCGTTACCGGCGCTGCAGGCAAGCTTGAAGCAATTCTTGTCTTTTCATCATCTTTTTTCCTTTATCAAATATGACAAATTGTGCACATAAATCATAAATAGTTTCATTTATGCTTATGTAGTTTCAAAAGTTTGATTTTCTTCAACAGGACAAATTGGCTATGCTCTTCTTCCCATGATTGCGAGGGGGGTCATGTTAGGCCCTGATCAGCCTGTAATTATTCACATGCTTGATATCGAACCCGCAGCTGAGGCCTTGAATGGAGTCAAAATGGAACTGATTGATGCTGCCTTTCCTCTGCTCAAAGGTATATATATGTCTCATGACTCCCATTTTCTTGGTTGAAAATTTCTTATGATTTCTCGTCATGTTGTTTCGAAAAAGATGTTGTTGCGACGACGGATGTTGTCGAAGCCTGTCAGGGCGTCAATATAGCTGTCATGGTTGGGGGATTCCCACGGAAAGAAGGTATGGAAAAGAAGGATGTGATGTCCAAGAACGTATCGATTTATAAAGCTCAAGCTTCGGCCTTGGAACAGCATGCTGCCCCTGACTGCAAGGTGAGAAAACCAGTCTAATTACCAATACAAATTGTCATGAAATTTGACATCAGATATATTAGTACCAGTTCTTATCATCCAGGTACTAGTGGTTGCCAATCCAGCCAACACCAACGCACTTATCTTGAAAGAATTTGCACCTTCAATTCCGGAGAAAAACATCACTTGCCTTACTCGTCTCGATCATAACAGAGCATTAGGCCAAATCTCTGAGAAGCTAAACGTTCATGTTAGTGATGTGAGGAATGTTATCATATGGGGAAATCACTCGTCGACTCAATATCCAGACATTAATCATGCAACTGTCAAAACCACAAATGGAGAGAAATCTGTTAGAGATGCCATAGCAAATGATAATTGGTAACAAGAAACCCCTAGTCTATCTTGATGCTTTTTAATAAGTTTCCAATCGTTCTAATTACTCTTCCTAGGTTGAACACCGAGTTCATTACCACGGTGCAGCAGAGAGGGGCCACCATTATCAAAGCTCGCAAGCTATCGAGTGCATTGTCAGCTGCAAGTGCTGCTTGTGATCATATACGTGATTGGGTTCTTGGAACACCCAAGGTCGTTAATCTTTATTTTTACATTGCTTGTTGTATTGACAACTCCATTATTTACTTTGGGTTCATTTGTTCAGGGAACGTGGGTGTCCATGGGAGTGTACTCTGATGGGTCATATGGAATTCAGCCTAGCATTATGTACTCCTTCCCAGTTACATGTGAGAAAGGACAATGGTCAATTGTTAATGGTAAGTTGCATTCGCTTCGACCATGCCAAATTTGATGCATACTTGAGGCAATGATTTGCTTATTTGAGAATATTTCATTGCAAATGGCAGGGCTCAAGATAGATGAATTGTCGAGGGAAAAAATGGATGCAACGGCGAAAGAGCTGATGGAGGAGAAAACACTTGCCTATTCTTGCCTGATTGATGATTAAGTGAATGAATAGTTGGAGACTAATCAGTAACTAAAGAACTCATGAAAATCATTATCATAATAATAATAAGGGAGAATAAGGCATTTTATTCTATTTCTAAATCTTTATCCAGGCTAACTTTGTGTTTATTTGCAGTCAACATCTGTCTTTATACGTAAATTTGCAAAATTTCTCATTCACGTCAATACTACGATAATTGAGGATTCCAAAATAAATATTGGATATCAATGTGTCAAATACGATAATTTTTTATGTATTCTATAACAACAATTGACACAATTATGGTTATAAATAATTCTAGCCTAGTTAAACTTGTGTATCGAGAATTAGCCATAATAGCAGTTGATTTGTTAACTGTTAACTGATTAAATTGGATGAATCAATTAGGTCAGTTAGACTATTTTGTTTTGTTCTATTTTTAATAATTTATTTAATTAAATCAGTCAAATTGGTTTGACTATTTTTAGGATAGACGGTTTTCATTTAGTTGGTTAGTTTTATGGATAAAGTAACTTTTAATTCTTTAATTTGATAGTTTTTTCATTTTGATCCTTAAAATTTTTCTATATTAATCTCGAAACTTGACATTTTTTCTAATTTAATCCATGAACTTAAATTTTATTTAGTTATATATGATTCCACGTCATCACCCAATTTTTTTTAAAAATATATTTTTTTCTTTATAATTTGTACTTTGTAATTTTTTATTTTATATAATTTTTAAAAGATAAGGTGATTATGTGACACAATCTTAAAGTGCCATGTTATTACTCTTGAATGAAATCTAAGTTCGAGGATCAAACTGGGAAAATTAACAAATTCTAAGACTAATATAAAAAAATAAAAGATGAAATCGAAAAAAATTATCAAATTTAAGAACTAAATATTGTTTTATCTCTTAATTTAACACATTTACTAAAATTGAAGCTTTTGGTAGGGATGTAAATAAAGAAAGAGTTCGATGAATCAACATGAATAATTTGATTTTTGTTGATTTATATTCTTTTGTCAAGTTAAATACACAAAATTTCATCCTTCAAATTTTCTTTAGACCCTACCAGATTAAACTAATAGATAAGCATTAATGGTGAAAACTCAAACTTTTATTACTCAATATTTGAATTAATTCCAATATTTATCCTCTAAATTTTAAAATATTTTTATTGAGTCGTTAAATTATTAATATCATATAATTAAATTTTTTATACACTGATTATTTAGTTTGTGAGATTATATGTCAAATCAATTTTGTCAAAAAATACATTGATAACACTTGGATCAAATAGTATATATAAATACGTGCTTAAAGTTGAAAAAAATACGCGCATAAATAATTGTATGGACAATTTAAATTTAATGTATTAAAAAATAGCTCTTAAAATATTTGATAGTTAAGCTCGCGGATGAATTTGATTAATATAATATTGATATTTTGAGATTTTAATTAAAATATTTAAAATTTTAAAAATCAATTTAAAATTTTGATAATAGTTTGCAACATATCATGCAATTAAACCATCAATATTTATATAAGCTTCCTGGAATGCAGAAAAAATTTGTCTTTTCAACTTTTCCCACCATCCACCATTAATACATCTTGTTTTATTTCTTGTTCTCTTTTGCATACCATAAACTAAAGACCAGACTCAGTGGTCCGCCTGCACCTCTTCTTCATTCATTCATGGATTACCATCCCTTCTCCATTACTGGGCGGGGGCTGCTTTCTATTTCTTTTTCATAACAATTCCATGGCGGCCGCTTCTAACAAAATTTTCACTCCACAAAGCAACTCAACGAACACACACTTTACCCTCCTCTTCATCCTTCTTCTCCTCCTCGTTTCGCCGGTCTTTGCTAGCCGGCCGCCGCCAGCCTGTTCCTCTTCCTGTTACGGCCAACTTTTCTCATCATCATCATCATCTTCTTCTTCTTCTTCTTCTTCTTCCCCAACGTCAGCTCAAAAACCGGCCTCGAATTCGCATCCGTTTCCGGCACCGACGACCGCCGCCGCCGAAGGCAGTCCTAGAGATCGACGGTTCAAAGGTGCTGCTCACGAGGTGCCTAGTGGACCGAATCCTGAATCCAACTAGTAAGCTCAAAAGGAAGCATCACATTTCACCACCACTACAAGCTGCTTCCATTGTCCTCATTCTCAAATATTCCCTTTTTTTTCCTTCTCATTTTACACTTTCCTTTGATGTGTTACGCTGGTACATGCATGGAAATATAGATATTTATGATATATTTACATGAAATAAATGACATTTTTGTTAAAGGATAGATAAAGATATATAAGGGTTTTATCCACTTCATTTTATTTTTTTATTTAGCATTTTGTTAGCATGGCATGTTATGTTTTTCTCAATATGATTTTACTCGGAGTTAGTATTTATTCAATAATTAAAAAACTAATTATAAATATTAATATAAAATAATTTAAAGTTTTTTAATATTATTTTGAATAACGCTATGAGCTCTCATAAATAATATTGATTTCGAACATGGTAAACATTAGTTTATAAATTAAATTAAATTTCAAGTTGTTAACTGTTATATGTTGGATTTTGATAATATATAATTGGAGAGATTTGATTTTGTTTTCAATTATTGAGGTTAATTAGTAATCAATCTGTGCCGATCTCATTTCCAATTGCCCATTGAATGCCCCAAAAAGCATAGCGATGGGTATGATCTCTATAACCACAGTTTGGCAATGCTTTTGAGAAATACTTTTGAGAAATACTTTTGAAAAGTGTTTTTGAGATGTGCTTTTGAAAAATTTAAGTGTTTGGCATTGCTGTCAAAAAGTGCTTTTGAGAAGTAAAATGTCTATTTTAGACGTGATATTATAAAGTAACAAATATGTATTTAAATAATGTTCAAATTAGTTAATATTATGATATTTTAGCAAAAATATAAAAAATAATTTATTATAATTTATTGTTAATATTTTAATAAATAATATTAATTTTAAATATTTCTAAGTAATTAATATTAATTATTTATTAAATTTAATTAGAATATAAACTATATTTAAATATAATAATTAAATATTTATAATTAGATATTGACACAATTGTATTATTTTAAAAATTATTTTTTATTTTTAATGCTTTTAACACATTTGTAAAATTCATATTAGATATTAACATAACATAGAAAACATAAATGTAACAAGATAATATTTTTGCCATTTTGCTCATTTGTTTCACCTCCATTGGTCCCAAAACTTGCATCCCAAGTTCATATGCACCTAATTATAGTCATGAAACACTAAATTAATTAATAATACTAAATCATATAAGATTAGATAAAAATGCTAATATATGCAAATGTGACACTAAACATGCAAACGAAGTTAAAACATGATATTTTACTTGAGGAGCAATGAAAAGCAATAAGGATCGAAAATATATGAATTATGGGTACTTATCAATTACATGGCACTTGGTAAGGTTTTGCCAATTATGTATAATCTGGGTGCCAAAGCTCGCAACCTATAGTTCCAATCCAAAACAGCACATCTAATTGCTTCAGAAACACAGATATACATACATTTGTGAGACAGGTAAAAGAGTGGAGGACATGGAAAATTATTTATTATGCTGTAAAGTATACACTATTTTCAGAGTTGTGATAAGAATACAATTATAGAATAGCTACAGTTGCTAAATATCTTAGGGTGAAATCACCATGAGTCCATGAGCTACTCTTCTCTTTCCTCGAAGTTTCTCATTGTGAAACTTTCAATTCACCATGGAGGAGTAGAACAAAATAATACTTCTTGATTATTCAACCGTCAGCTTCCCTGCAGTTGTCTTTCCTTTGTGCAATTGCTAGTCATCATTCACCAATATCTTTTCGCTGCCAAAAGGGGAAAAGGTAAACAACGTAAATTTAGAACCAATATAACACATAATGAAATCATAAATCAATGCCATTAAATACCAGAGCTAGTTAGTTGCATCTATCCTTTTAACAAGAAGAAAGTTTCTTCCTAGCAAATACTCAAACCAAAGTCAATCATCAAGATGCAGTTAATAGTTGCAATTCTAAGCAACCTAATGACATTCTACAAACAGACCCTTTTCTTGCTGACAAGATAACTCAAAGACCACTTTGGCTTACTTTTTTACTGCCATAAGTGCTGCACTTTTATAAATAATGCATGTTATTTTACCTTGATGAAAATCAAACAAACTGATGGCTTAAGTGAGAGCGCAGACTAAAGTACATTTCATAATTACATTTCTATCTATTGAGACACTAGCCTTGAGAATGACTTGGTATGTTAAGATGTGTGCTTACAATTCGTTTACTGATGTAAGGCTGTATCTTAACTGGCATCTCAGAATGGCTTTCAACCTTGAGGAACTTATGTTTTTCAATATCAAATTCTTTTCTAGATTCCTTTCTGCTACCTGACTGCCAAACTCTACCAAAATTAGGAAGCCAGTTAGCATCACAATCACTCTCAACAATCTCCCCTCTCTTCTCTTTCTCCAGCTCCATCTTTCTCTTTTCAGCCCAAGCAGCCCCAACCCTTTTTGGGTTCAACTTACGGGATTTCTATGACTTGTTTGATGAAATAAAACTACTTAAAGCTGGCTTTACTTGATTGTTTAGCAAAGTCTGATTAGCAGCTTCAGGCCAAGGAGGGACTGTTCCAGAATGCACATTTCCTCCAGCATCTATGGTTGAAATGGCAGACACTTGAGTTAAGCTCTGCAATCCTGAAAAAAAAGAGACAGTCATAAGATAATGAATAAGACAAACAAAACTAATAAGACAGTTTATTCTGTTTTTATACAAGAAAACTTCACTGAAATATCCACAAGTAACAACCTCTTGGTAACTTTTTGCTCCTTGAATTTCATGTCCAGTCATCAAAGAAAATGCTATCAAACAGAATAACATAACTTGTAGGGTCGAAAAGAAGATCTTTAACTTCCCTGAGGTCATTTTGTAATGCAAGCAATGGCTCATTCGAGATTAAGTATTTATGCATAAATAGTTTATGACAAAAGAAACCAGGCTGGATATTCAAGAACAACAGCCTGAGGATAATATTCAAGGATCTCTAATAAATATATATACATACATACATGTATATATCATACATTTTGATATATCTTACTTCAGGGTATGATTTCCAATCAACACAACCATAAGATTCTAGAAATGAAACTGATAAGCTAAAATTCAAGCATCTTTGCTAAGAATCTAACCTAATAAACACAACAAATCAACATCAAAAAATCAAGCTTAATTCTATGACCTTATCAAACAAATTTCAAAGACAGATCAAGGTTGACAAGCATAAAATCCAAATAAATCAATCATGTCAACATCATTTTGAGTAAATTGCAATCATTTTCAACCCCCCACCATCAAGAAGCCATATAAAATCAACAAGCAGCTATCCCAAAATAAAAGCAAAACATAAGATTTGAAAGAAACAATACATTACCATGCTCAAAAGCACATAAAGCAAGTAGGACATGGAAGTCAATCTAAGGAAACAACTCCACATTATTACAAGCAAAGAAGCCGAACCCAATCTGCTACACGATTGAAACCCTCTCACTAAACAATCTATCCAGTAAATCAAAACCAGCTTCAAAAACTTGCAGAAACCAACACATCCACTACAAACCATTGGCCAATGCCTCTCCATTAACAACCCCATTTTAGTCCATTCTTATAAACATAGAAAAAGTATTGTATAATAGATTAAAAATTCATTCAATGAGACAAATAATTATACTTAATTACGTTGCTTTTTACTTAAGTAAAGAGAGTAAAATGTAATCAAAACTCAGACGCAAGTTTATCAAATTAAATTTACCTTGACACCACTGCAATTCCCAGATTCAGAACAAAGTTTAGTTCTTGGCAAATCCTTTTTCTTCTTCTTCAACTCCATTCCAAGCCCGAGTCCTCCATTTTCTTTCAACAATTTCCCCAATTTCACACACTTTTTCGCAGCAAATTCTTTCAAAACATCTGTCAATATATCAAAGCAAATAAGAAAAAATTCCATAGCAGACGTAAAGAGAAACGGAAGAGAAGAGAACCAGATCCAAAATCAGACAAAAAGAGAAAAGGGGAAGAAAATGAGAACTGTTCGTCTATTTGGAGAAGAAATAATAAGGATAAAAATGTAAGACACCACCAAAAGTCCTTTTACAGAGAGAAAAAGCTAAAATTTTTGCCTTCTCCATCTCTGAAGAAGTTCTTCTCCAACGTTGAAAAAATTTTCCTACTGGCCCTTGTTCTTTATTCCATTTTACTGAAAGGGACTTTTTGGGCCAAAAGTCCATCACAGATGGAGCAACGAACGGGGCCGCAAAATAGCTCCATAGCCAATTTGTTGTCCATATTGCGCAGTGCTGGAGTCAACATTAAAGTTTCAGATCAACTGACCCGTTCGCTAATCACTAGGACAAGCTATTTGAAGTCTCAAACAGCTATACGCTGTGCACAATAAAAGTTTTGCATGTAATTACTGCACACCACTCAGTAATTCCAATAAAAGTCAATGAAGGGTCTCACTTTGGTAATAAAAATTAACTTCTCATCCCCAAAATTTTCTAGCATCCTGGGAGCATCCTAGTCCAGTACGTAGTTCATTTTGTTCACAAAGCAAACACCAGAGTCCACAACACGTAGGCACCAGTGGCGAATCCAGGGGGGCTGGCATGGGCCCCGGCCCCCCCTAAAAGGTAAAATTTTCATTTAGGCCCTTCAAATTTTTTAAAAATTTTAAATTAGTAAAGGTAAAATTGCACTTTGGCCCCCCTAAAATTATAAAAATTCGATTTAATCCTTTATAAATTAGAAAGATATAAACAATAAAAAATTAAAATTTCATCCGACCCCCCTAAAATATTATCCTGGCTTCGCCCCTGGTAGGCACGTGAAAGGCTTAGTAACTTCGCATGCATGAATGATACTGGTAATGACTCATGTTCGTGCTCTTTAGATGTTTCTTCCAAAACAAAAAGCCTTACAGATTACCCAACTGATGGGGGATTCTCATGTCCCGGCAGTTCCATGCCATAAGCGTCACTTAATCTTTGGTGTTAATCATATTGTGATCAATTGTCTTCTCACGGACTATACTCTTTTTCTCCATATCTATCGGCTTTGCCCCAAGTTCAGACTCATATAGCCCATCACATGAGTAAACGCATGTGAGATTTGGTTACCCATTTTTTTATCTATAGGCTTTGCCCCAAATTGAGAATCATATTCCATCTCCTGAGTTTAGTTTTGCTCGTATTCACCTCTATCTGACCCACATATTTACAGCCCAAAGGATGCTCAATTTAAATTTTAATATTTTGATATATGTATGTATGTATGTTATAGTTTAATTATTTCATATAGTCAACCAAATCACTAGTTTAAGAGAAAACTTTTTCATAATTTAAAGTTTTGGATGATATTATATTCATAGTTAAAATTTCCACTACTCAATCTTCCCTTCATTGTAAAAAAAATATTCATATTATATTTATATCTCATTTATATTATTATTTAAATTTTTGACTAAATAAATGTCACGATTAATTGACTAACAAGTTAATTGGAAAAAGATTAATTTACTTTTCCTATTAAACAATTACTATTATTATTTGATGACATTTTTGTCTTTTCATTATTTATATAATTTTTAAATTAAAAATAAATAAAATTAACATATACAATGATGAACATATATTCAATATATAAACAAATTCTTTATCATTACACTAATAATAATTAATTAATATTTTTTATATAAAATATTTTCTCTTACCAATATCATGTATATATATATAATATTATTGATTAAATTGATATCACAAATTAATTTAATATTTTAAATACATAATCTCGCAAACAAAGCAAACCAAAAAATCTCTTCATAAGTTGAGAAAATTAATGAAAATACTTTATTGGAACAATACTTTAGATTGAGACAGAGGCGCAGCAACTACTCAGTTTGCTCTAGTGTCACGGGCCAAAGTGCAAAGCCCTTGACCATGGCACAAGATGCGCCCCATGGAGGTCTACCGATTAGATGGGGAATATTTAGCCCACGAGAACTGGCCCGATTCAAAGAATTGTTGGAGAAGCCTGTCAGATTGAAGTTTGGTTGGCCTGATAATGAAAATATGACAACTTAGGCTATTTTCAGTAAGTAGGGAATCATATCTTGTAGATTTGATTTGATATGATGTAATCTTGTAAATCCTTAAAATCAAGGGATAGGCTAATCTCGTCCGTCGATGTAATTTGATCTTGACCGTCGGTTTTGGGGGAGCTCAACTATAAATAGAGAGCCTCTCTCATTTGTATCTCATCCATTGTATGTTGAATTCTTAATAATAATAGAATTCTTTGAGCATTTAATTAAACACTTTGTGTGTATTATTTCTTTGGTTTTCTATTATTCATTTGTAGTTTATTTTGGCACAATAGCAAAATTCCAAAGGAATCCTTTCTTTTGGATGTAAAGGCTGACTTAGGCGAGTTTGGAGCGAACAGATCACCTAAGGCCCCACGGATCGCGAGACGAAAAATCTAGGCGTAGGCTCATTGACTGTTTAATATATGAAAATAATCTTATATTAATATTTATATTTTTTTTATTATCTTTAAGTAGTAAAGCAGGTGAATTAGGTGGCTGGCCTTCGACCTAGAAATTTTTACAATCAAATGTAAATTTAGTTAGATTCATGAACATTTCTAGTTCGAGATGTAACACCCCTTACTCGAGACCGTTGTCGGAGTCGAGCACGAGGCATTACTAGACTTAACTTACTAATTCTGGGCATAAAAATTGAAATTGTCCGTCTGCGTCATGTTCACTAAATTAATTATAACTTGAGTTACGAAACTCGAAATCTAGATCCGTAAATTTTCCTTGAAACTAGACTCATATATCTTCTTACTGTAATGTTTTCAGAATTTTTGGTGTGGCCAATTAGTACAGTTTATTAGTTAAAGTCTCCCCTATTACACAGTTTTACAGTTCTGACCTCTCTTCACTAAAAATCAATTATCTCATAATATACAACTCTTTTTCCTACACCGTTTTCTTTATATGAAAATAGACTCAATAAGATTTAATTCTATATCTCATGCACAACCTAATTCAATTTCTACTATTTTTAGTGATTTTTCAAAATCACGTCACTGCTACTGTCCAACTATTCCCCTGCATATAATTACATAATTTCTTTAAAATAACTATCAACTAGGCATTTCATAACATCCAAAACATGTTCTTAATTAACCATTTTAATGGCTAATCATTACCAAGCATTTACAAGTCCATAATAAGCCATATCATAAGGTCACACACATAAAATGGCTAAGTCCCTATACATGCCATAACTTAAGACGTTCGAGTCACAAAATACCAATATAATCCTTTGATAGTGTGTAACGATCTCCGACGTCCTTTCGATCCTCAAGTTGGCTTGTAATACTAAAAAAAAATAAAGAATGGGAGTAAGCATAAAGCTTAGTAAGCTTACATGTAAATAGATAACAACATTCTTAATGAATTATCTTATGCTTTTCTTATCAAGATCACTTAAGCTTTTAACTCAATATACTTAAACTTGTATTCTTACCTTACCTTTTAACATGAATTTGTCTTACCTTACCTTTTTAGCTTGAACTTGTCTTACTTTTACTTTGGAATACTCCTTAAATTTTCCCGTTGAACCACTTTGGAATACTAAGGATACGCGGGTACCTTTCCTTATGAAACTTAACCATTGTCATGTCTTGACATGGTCTTACGTGGTATCCTTGCTTTATGAACTCACCAATGCCATGCCTTGGCATGATCTTACATGGGACCTTTGCCTTATAAATTCACCAATGCCATGCCTTGGCATGGTCTTACATGGGACCTTTGCCTTATAGTAACTTATCAATGCCATGTCTTGACATGGTCTTACATGATTTCCTTAAACCCTAATGTCATGACATTTGTATCCTACACATTCCTAAGGTTCAACCGGAACTTTCTGCGATAGCTTTTCCGTCAATTCATACTTGAGTCTTTAAATAATAAATTTACAGAATAAATATGTAAATGCTGGAATTTAATAATATTAAATGTAAAATAATAGAATATTGCATTTATTTACTGTAAACTTACCTCGAAACAAAATCGATAAACTATATCGATTTAGTCCACTATCTTTTTCTTTCCCCGATCTAACTCTGGATTTCATTCTTCTTGATCTATAATAGCAAATTTAGCTTATTTAATACTCACATTTATCAAAATAGTCCTTAACTCTAACTTTGGCAAAATTACAATTTTGCCCCTAAACTTTTACATATTTACGATTTTGCCCCTAGGCTCGAAAATTAAACTTCAGCCCTTATTCTTATGTTTTCTAACATGCTGAATATTTTTCCCTTCTATAGCAACTTCAAATTCTTACTATAACACATACTTATGAACAATAACAACTTTTACTAATTAGCTCGTTTTTACTGAAAATCACTTAATAAAAATCATTCCTCTACTCATAAACATGCAAAATCTACCATCAATCATCAAAAATCACAAGTTCTCAACAATGGCATAATTCAAAATATTCACCAAAATCAAAAATTCAAGCATGGGTTTTGTAGATCTCATAACAACGATCTCAAAAACGTAAAAATTATCAAAAACCGAACAAAAGACATACCCGAATTAAGCCTCCTAGATGCTGAAACTTAAAGCTTCAAAAATGGTGTTTTCTTTCTCACATTCGGCCAAGAACAAATGGGAAAAGATGAACACTTTCATCTTTTATCAATTACTTTATTATAACAATATTATAATATTTTATTTATTATTATAACCTTTATCATTAATATGAAAACCATATAATATAAGCTTAGTGCCGTCCACTATTTCCTTAAATAGGCCAATTTCCCTTTAAGGACCTCATATTAAAAATCCACTATCAAATAAGCACTTTACACTTTAATTTGTAACTTTTACATTTTATGCGATTTAGTCCTTTTCTTTAAATTAAGCACACTAACAATAAAATTAATTCACGAAACTTTCGCACATGTAAATTCACATATTATAAGCACTAAAAATAATATTGAAATATTTTACTGACTCGGATTTGTGGTTTCGCAACCACTATTCCGTTTAGGCCCTATTTCGGGATGTTACATTTCTCCCCCCTTTAGGGATTTTCGTCCCCGAAAATCTTACCTGTAAAGAGATTTGGGTACTGTTTTCGCATAGTCTCTTCGGGCTCCCATATAGCCTCTTCTATTCCATGCCTATTCCATAATACTTTCACAAGTGCAATACTTTTATTCCTTAATTGCCTAACCTCTCGAGCTAGAATTTTTATTGGTTCCTCCCCGTAAGTCATATCTGGCTGAATCACAACCTCTGTTTGCGAAATCACATGCGATGGATCTGAACGATAACGACGTAGCATAGACACATGAAACACATTATGAATCTTCTCTAACTCAGTTGGCAAAGCCAATCGATATGCCAATGGCCCAACTCTCTCGATTACCTCAAACGGTCCAATAAAACGGGGACTTAATTTGCCATTCTTGCCAAATCTGAGAACTTTCTTCCACGGGGATACTTTCAAGAATACCCTATCACCAACTTGAAATTCAATGTCTTTTCTTTTCAAATCTGCATAGGATTTCTGTCTATCTGAAGCTGCTTTCAAGCAATCTTTGATGACTTTTACTTTTTCTTCTGTTTCTTTGACTAGATCAACCCCGTAAATCTGATTTTCCTTAAGCTCTGTCCAATACAAAGGTGTGTGACATTTACGTCCATACAAAGCTTCATAAGGTGCCATCTTCAAACTCGATTGATAACTATTATTATAAGCAAACTTTATTAATGGTAAATATTTCTCCCAACTACCTTGAAATTCTAATACACAACATCTAAGCATATCTTCAAGTACCTGAATAACTCTCTCTGATTGACCATCAGTCTGAGGATGGAAAGCTGTACTAAAACTCAACTTTGTACCTAAAGCTTCCTGCAATTTCTTCCAAAACCGTGAGGTAAATCTCGGATCTCTATCTGGGATAATCGATAACGGTACTCCATGTAGTCTCACAATCTCTGTAATATATAACTCGGCCAACTTGTCAAGTGAATAATCCATACGAACTGGGATAAAATGAGCCGACTTTGTTAACTTATCAATCACAACCCATACTGCATCTTTCTTTCTCGGTGTCGAAGGCAATCCTGTCACAAAATCCATAGTAACTCGATCCCATTTCCACTCGGGAACTAATACAGGCTGCAATAAACCTGAAGGTATCTGATGTTCGGCCTTTACCTGCTGACAGATCAAGCATCTAGAAACAAACTCTGATATATCTCTTTTCATTCCTGTCCACCAATACATTTTCTTCAAATCATTATACATCTTTGTACTGCTTGGGTGAATAGATAAGGAACTGCTATGTGCTTCCTGTAAGATTTTCCTAATAAGCTCATTATTCTTTGGTACACATACTCTGTCTCTGGACAACAAACAACCGTCAGAACCGATCTGAAAATCAGACTCTACACCTGACTCGCACTGAACTCTTTTGGCTTGCAACTCACTGTCATCCTTCTGAGCTTCACAAATTTCTTCAAGAAACGTCGATTTAACTCTCAACTCAGCTAAGATAGAACCATCATCTGATAATGCCAAACTAGTGTTCAAAGTTCTCAATGCAAATAACGATTTTCTACTCAAAGCATCAGCAACAACATTTGCCTTACCCGGGTGATAATCGATTACTAGCTCATAATCTTTAATCAACTCTAGCCATCTTCTTTGCCTCAAGTTCAGATCTTTCTGAGTCATCAAGTACTTCAAACTTTTGTGATCAGTGAATATTCGGCATTTCTCACCATATAAGTGATGTCTCCAGATTTTCAATGCAAATACAATAGCAGCTAGCTCTAAATCATGTGTCGGATAGTTTTTCTCTTGTAGCTTTAACTGTCTAGAGGCATAAGCAATTACCCTTCCTTCCTGCATAAGTACACAGCCTAGTCCATTCAAGGATGCATCACTGTAAATCACAAACTCTTTACCCGGTTCTGATTGTACTAAAACAGGAACTTTAGTCAACAATACTTTTAACTTGTCGAAACTCTGTTGACACTTCTCAGTCCATTCAAACTTGACAGCTTTCTGTAACAATCCTGTCAATGGAGTAGCTATCTTGGAAAATCCCTCTACAAATCTTCTATAATAAACGGCAAGACCAAGAAAACTTCTGACCTCTGATACATTTCTAGGAGGCTTCCAATCAACAATTGCTGAAATCTTTCTCGGATCAACTCTAATACCTTCACCTGAGACAATATGTCCAAGAAAACAAACTTCTTGTAACCAGAACTCACTTTTGCTAAACTTGGCATAAAGCTGATTATCTCTCAAAATCTGTAAAACTGTTCTCAAATGCTCTGCATGCTCAGTCTCATCATGAGAATAAATCAAAATGTCATCAATGAACACGACTACAAACTTGTCCAAATAAGGTCTAAAAATTCGGTTCATTAAATCCATGAAAATAGCAGGAGCATTATTTAAGCCAAATGGCATCACAAGAAACTCATAGTGACCATACCTAGTTCGAAAAACAGTCTTTGGAACATCTGACTCTTTAACTCGCAACTGATAGTATCCGGATCTCAAATCTATCTTAGAGAACAGAGTGGCTCCCTTCAATTGATCAAACAAATCATCTATTCTAGGTAATGGATATTTGTTTCTTGATGGTTACCTTGTTAAGCTGTCGATAGTCTATGCACAATCTCATGGAACCGTCCTTCCTTTTCACAAATAACACTGGCGCGCCCCATGGTGAATAACTAGGTCTTACAAAGCCTTTATCAGTTAATTCCTGTAACTGAGCTTTCAATTCTTTCAATTCTATTGAAGCCATTCTATAAGGAGCAATAGAAATAGGTGTGGTACCTGGAATCAATTCAATACCAAACTCAACTTCTCTGATAGGAGACAAACCTGGTAGTTCTTCCGGAAACACATCAGGGAACTCATTTACCACAGGCACTGATTCAATTTTCAACTCTGGATCTTTAGTATTCAACACAAAAGCAAGATAAGCTTCACATCCTTTCCTTAAACATTTCTGAGCATACATAACAGAAATCATGGAAATTGAACTATCTGACTCATCTGAATTAACTCGAAGGAACTCACCATTTTCACATTTCAACTCAATGAATCTTTTTCCACAATTCACTATCACATCATGTTTAGTTAACCAATCCATACCAAGAATCACATCAAACTCATCAAATGGCAATAGCATGAGATCAGCCGGAAAACAGTAACCTCTAATCATCAAAGGGCATTTTTTACATGCTTTGTTTACTAACACATGCTGACCTAATGGGTTCGATACTTTAATCACAAGTTCTGTAAACTCTATGGGCATGTTCATACTAGGCATTAATTTCATGCAAACATAGGAATGGGTTGACCCCGGATCAATCAAAGCAATAACATTAACATCATGAAGAGAAAATGTACCCGTAATTACGTCGGGGGAAGATGCCTCTTCACGAGCACGGGTAGCATAAGTCCTTGTGGGTGCTCTAACATCTGATCTTGTTGCTGTATCTCTAAATGTACCTCTACCTACCCCTACTCCTGAATTTCTCTGAGATCTGCCTCTAACGGGGGCATTACCTGATCTTGCACTCGGTATTACTTCTTTTTTAACCATCTCGGGACACTCCCGAATGAAACGATCCGGTGCACTCGACCACATTGAGGACACTCGGGCCTATCAGGCTGAATACTGCCAACACTCGCAATCGAAGTGGTTTGAGCTTTTGAATCTATAAATCTTCCACCTCTGTTTCGGCTAGAATATTCGGTTGAAAAATTAGGTCTCGTAGAAAACTCTCTAGGCCTCTTGGATGTAGACTGAAATGACTTGCTCATCTGTCTTTTCTTCATGTCTTGCATCTCAATTTCAGCTTTACCCTTTCTTTTTAACAACTCTTCTGCCTTACAGGCTCGTTCAACTAAAACAACAAACTCTTTTATCTCTAAAACACCAACTGACAGTCGGATATCATCATTGAGCCCATCCTCAAATCTTTTCCACATGATAGCCTCTGTAGACACACACTCTCGAGCATAATTGCTGAGTCGAATAAATTCACGTTCATAGTCGATCACAGTCATCTTACCCTGTTTTAACTCAAGGAACTCTTTTCTTTTCTGGTCAATAAACCTCTGACTAATTTACTTCTTACGGAACTCCTCTTGAAAGAAATCCCAAGTAACTCTTTCTTTCGGTACTACTGACACAAGTGTCTTCCACCACTGGTAGGCCGAATCTCTAAGAAGTGACACCACGCATTTAATACATTCTTCTGATGTGTAGGATAACTCATCAAAGACTCTGATAGTGTTCTCGAGCCAAAATTCAGCTTTCTCTGCATCATCATCTTTGGTAGCCCGAAACTCTTCAGCCCCTTGTTTTCTGATCTTGTCAACGGGTGGTTTCTCTCTTCTAACTATATTTATAACTGGGGAGCTATGTGGGTGGTCTGTGGCTCATGAGGGGGTGGAGGTCTAACGGCCGGGTTCGTACGAACGAACTCAGCAAACCATTCATTCATAGCTTGGAAGAAGGCTTCTCGAGCCCCTCCTCCCTGACTAACTGTAACGGGCCTTTCACGACTATCTGATGGCACCGTCCCTTCAGTGGGAGCGGGCGCATTACTCTCTACATCATCTGAACCATCTCGTTCGGGATCCATAACTATAAAAGAAAAACATTTTTAAAATTGTCAGGAGTCGTCACACTATCAAAATATAAGTATGGCATGTATAGTTAGACTCTTACTCATACTGAATATTCTGAGAACCGACTAAACTCTGGCTCTGATACCAATAAATGTAACACCCCTTACCCGAGACCGTTGTCAGAGTCGAGCACGAGGCATTACTAGACTTAACTTACTAATTCTGGGCATAAAAATTGAAACTGTCCGTCTGCGTCATGTTCACTAAATTAATTATAACTTGAGTTACGAAACTCGAAATCTAGATCCGTAAATTTTCCTTGAAACTAGACTTATATATCCTCTTACTGTAATTTTTTCAGAATTTTTGGTGTGGCCAATTAGTACAGTTTATTAGTTAAAGTCTCCCCTATTACACAGTTTTACAGTTCTGACCTCTCTTCACTAAAAATCAATTATCTCATAATATACAACTCTTTTTCCTACACCGTTTTCTCTATATGAAAATAGACTCAATAAGCTTTAATTCTACATCTCATGCACAACCTAATTCAATTTCTACTATTTTTGGTGATTTTTTAAAATCACGTTACTGCTACTGTCCAACTATTCCCCTGCATATAATTACATAATTTCTTTAAAATAACTATCAACTAGGCATTTCATAACATCCAAAATATGTCCTTAATTAACCATTTTGATGGCTAATCATTACCAAGCATTTACAAGTCCATAATAAGCCATATCATAAGGTCACACACATAAAATGGCTAAGTCCCTATACATGCCATAACTTAAGACGTTCGAGTCACAAAATACCAATATAATCCTTTGATAGTGTGTAACGATCTCCGACGTCCTTTCGATCCTCGAGTTGGCTTGTAATACTAAAAAAAAAATAAAGAATGGGAGTAAGCATAAAGCTTAGTAAGTTTACATGTAAATAGATAACAACATTCTTAATGAATTATCTTATGCTTTTCTTATCAAGATCACTTAAGCTTTTAACTCAATATACTTAAACTTGTATTCTTACCTTACCTTTTAACATGAATTTATCTTACCTTACCTTTTTAGCTTGAACTTGTCTTACCTTTACTTTGGAATACTCCTTAAATTTTCCCGTTGAACCACTTTGGAATACTAAGGATACGCGGGTACCTTTCCTTATGAAACTTAACCATTGCCATGTCTTGACATGGTCTTACGTGGTATCCTTGCTTTATGAACTCACCAATGCCATGCCTTGGCATGGTCTTACATGGGACCTTTGCCTTATAAATTCACCAATGCCATGACTTGGCATGGTCTTACATGGGACCTTTGCCTTATAGTAACTTATCAATGCCATGTCTTGACATGGTCTTACATGATTTCCTTAAACCCTAATGTCATGACATTTGTATCCTACACATTCCTAAGGTTCAACCGGAACTTTCTGCGATAGCTTTTCCGTCAATTCATACTTGAGTCTTTAAATAATAAATTTACAGAATAAATATGTAAATGCTGGAATTTAATAATATTAAATGTAAAATAATAGAATATTGCATTTATTTACTGCAAACTTACCTCGAAACAAAATCGATAAACTATATCGATTTAGTCCACTATCTTTTTCTTTCCCCGATCTAACTATGGATTTCGTTTTTCTTGATCTATAATAGCAAATTTAGCTTATTTAATACTCACATTTATCAAAATAGTCCTTAACTCTAACTTTGGCAAAATTACAATTTTGCCCCTAAACTTTTACATATTTATGATTTTTCCCCTAGGCTCGAAAATTAAACTTCAGCCCTTATTCTTATGTTTTCTAACATGCTGAATATTTTTCCCTTCTATAGCAACTTCAAATTCTTACTATAACACATACTTATGAACAATAACAACTTTTACTAATTAGCTCGTTTTTACCGAAACTCACTTAATAAAAATCATTCCTCTACTCATAAACATGCAAAATCTACCATCAATCATCAAAAATCACAAGTTCTCAACAATGGCATAATTCAAAATATTCACCAAAATCAAAAATTCAAGCATGGGTTTTGTAGATCTCATAACAACGATCTCAAAAACGTAAAAATTATCAAAAACCGAACAAAAGACATAACCGAATTAAGCCTCCTAGATGCTGAAACTTAAAGCTTCAAAAATGGTGTTTTTCTTTCTCACATTCGGCCAAGAACAAATGGGAAAAAATGAACACTTTCATCTTTTATCAATTACTTTATTATAACAATATTATAATATTTTATTTATTATTATAACCTTTATCATTAATATGAAAACCATATAATATAAGCTTAGTGCCGTCCACTATTTCCTTAAATAGGCCAATTTCCCTTTAAGGACCTCATATTAAAAATCCACTATCAAATAAGCACTTTACACTTTAATTTGTAACTTTTACATTTTACGCGATTTAGTCCTTTTCTTTAAATTAAGCACACTAACAATAAAATTAATTCACGAAACTTTCACACATGTAAATTCACATATTATAAGCACTGAAAATAATATTAAAATATTTTACTGACTCGGATTTGTGGTTTCGCAACCACTATTCCGTTTAGGCCCTATTTCGGGATATTACACGAGAATTCATTTAGAATATTTTGAAATTGAAGGATCAATTTAAAATTTTGATTTATAGTTTAGGGTGGTACGATGAAATTAAACATTTTATTTATATCTAATTTTAGTAAATTATACTCAACGTCACTAAATTATTAATAAATTTATATTTTGATCACTCAATTTTAAAAAGTTATAAAGTAGTTATTGAACTATTCAAATATTTTCATTTAAGTTATAATACTGTTAAAATCGCTATTAGATAACCTTTGTTCTCACTGCTTGCTCCAATTTAAATATTTTCTTCTCTTTCTCTTGTATGGTTTAACCTAACAATCTAATAACTTAAATAATAATTTTCGAATAATTTAATATTTAAATAAAATTCTCCCTTTTTTTAAAATAAGTTACCAAAATCTAAACTTTGGCCTAGTTTACACATCTAATTTTTACAGTCTTAACATTTTCTCCATGCATAACACATTTTTTTAATTTCATTTTCATAGTATACTACATAAACAGAGAAAAAACATTAAAAAAAATAATCTGTGGAAGCAGATAGGGCAGAGCTCAGAAACGCAAAAGGCGTCTTCTCTTCCACCAACTTGTTGGCCTTCTTCTTTCCTTTCATCTTTCTTTCCTTTTCAGAAAAAAAAATGGAAAAAGAGGAGAAAATCAATGTTAATATCGATGAAACCCTAACAGAAACAGAGAATGAAGAACATGTTGAAGATGAAAAAGAAAGACTTGATGTTAACCTTCCACCTGAGGAATTTCCAAACGAGTTCCAATGTTGCGTTTGCTTGTAAGTTCCTTTTCCATTCCCTCCCCCTCCTTTTCATTTTCATTTCCTTTAATTACAGCTTATATTATTGATTTTCTTTTCTCTTCTTCATGTGTATGTATTCATATATTGACGATTTATTTAGCATGATTGTTTCGAGTTTATCATCAAATTATGTGATCTCTGAGAATAATCTTATTTGAAGGATAGTTTAATTGTAAATTTTAGAATTTTAGGAATTATATTTATAACTGCAAACTCTAGGGTTATACATATCTGAATTTATGTTGAATTTAGGTTTAGAAAGTAGGAATTGGAGCTATTAAGTTATCGAGGTTTGAGACATTGACTGTGCTATGTATTAAGTTGTTTTGTCCCTCTTTTTGTTAGATAAGTTTTAGAAGAAAAAGAGCTTAAATAAAGCTCAATCTTAGCGGGTTTTTGGTGCCTCTAACTTTAATCTCAGCTTTATTTATTGGTTTAAGCATGTCGTGAATTCTTTGAAAGTTGATGAATCTAAGTATAACGATAAGCTTGTCAAAACCAAAATTCCACATCTGGCTGTCTTCTAACTGTAGCAACCTTATGGTTGCCTAATGGCTTATTTGTAATCATTTGCAGAAAGTGTGCCTATCCGGGAACTTGTGAAATTTGACAAAAATGTTGATAATGTCCATTTCTATGGGAACTTGTTTACTTCATTGCTCTGTTCCTTTACTGCTTGTAATACCAACATATATAAATCATAATTCGCATTATGCTTGTCAACTCTTTTCAAGTCAAGTTTTTGGGTAGTTTATGAGCAAATAAGAATCATAATACCTATCAATAATCCGAAGTTAATAGCTACATTGTTCTGGTTCTTCATTTTTCTCAAAGTACCGTATCTGACATCTGTGTCTTACGAATATTTGGACATGAGTATGGGATATGACCCTTCTAGGACCCTCCAAATAAATGAAAAATCTTAGAAAATTTTTAACATATTTTGTCTGACGCTCACACCTAGTAACTTAGGTTAATAGTTTAGTCACAAATCCTATATGGTATATGACTTCTTACAATTTGTGTGTACTTTGTGGTTATTAGTTTATTGGAGCTCTATTTCCTTGGATACCTTCTGAAGGTGATTTCCTTTTGTGTTCCAGGGAACTCCTTTACAAGCCTGTTGTATTAGGTAAGAAGGCAAAATGCTCGACTAACTTCTGATAAGTACTTTTACCTGTAAGCCACCTTTACTTTCCATATTTGCAGCCTGTGGCCACATGTCATGCTTCTGGTGTGTCTATAATGCAATGAATCATGTTTATCAGTCAAATTGCCCCATTTGTCGGTGCCCATTCAATCATTTCCCAAGTGTCTGCCAATTGCTGCACTTTTTGCTTCTGAAGTTGTATCCTATAGCCTATAAGAGAAGGGAAAGACAAGTCCAAGGTACCGTTGTTTCTTCTTTCTCATTTTCTTTAAATTCTCAAAAATCTGTTAACAAATTATATGTTTGAGGGAAAAAGGTTTGTTTCTATCATCTTTTAGTCAATGACCCAACTCTTCTGAAAATTTTATGGAAGTTCTTAGAAGTGTTTAGTTTTCTTATGAAATTGATCTCTTCTACTAATAGTAAATATTAACACTGATGAACTCCAACTTTGCTTTAGAATACCAAAGATACTTATGCTTTCAATTATGCGAATTATGAACTAGTTGCATAATACTAATATGCTCCAGTAAGATCTGAGGAAATCCATAAGATGCTTGGAAGAAAAACTTTTAATCGTTTTGTTGAGTTCCATTGAAAGACTTGTGATAAAGAAATTCACATATTAGAATGACTTTGCTGCCAAAATCGGGGAGAATATATTAGCACGCTGACTAAAGATTTTTATTATTATAAGATGGGAAAACTTTTCTTCACAGATGTTGTGATCAGTTTCATTATTTACTTTGGTGCTTGCTCATTTGAACCCCCCCTCCCCCCAAGAAAAGAACTTTCCCCACGTTGGAAAATGATGATGCTTTGTGTTTTCTTTAATTTTTTTTTTTATGTCCTTTTCTTGTTTCCTTGTGCAGAAGAAGAGAATGAAGCTGGCCGCTTCTCACTTCAATTTGATAAAAATTTAGTTGAACCAATGCCTTGTGAGAATTCAGATATTTTCAGGAATAACCAAAACCAGCCTCATCTTGAAATGGACATTCATTCAGAAAGTTGTTCTAGGGATCAGGAATCATCCTCATCCAGGGATTCACTAAAAATGACCATGCAGGATGAAAATGGTATAGCAAATAAACCGACGACAACTTCAAAGGACCCTGAAGTTTCTAGAAATGAACCCAACGAAGGAAAGAGTTGGATCCAAAATGAGTTTGAGCATAAAGATCAAAAGGTTTCTATTGCCGATTTACTCTGTGCTGCATGCAAGAGGCTGCTTTTGCGACCAGTTGTTCTCAATTGTGGCCATGGTAGTATATATTCATTTTATCTGTTGTCCCAAAAGCCAAAGGGTTAGAGGATATTGTTGTTGATCATTTACTTTAGTTTCTTCTTTGTTGCAGTATATTGTGAATCTTGTTTTCTTATTCCGAAAGATGAAAACCTTAGGTGTCAAGTCTGTAAAAGCTTGCAACCAAATGGATTTCCTAGTGTTTGTTTAATTCTGGAGCAATTCTTGGAGGAGCACTTTCCTGAAGAATATACAGAAAGACAGAGGACTTTACTCAAAGAACACAGTTGTGAGCATCTTACTCTCAGAATCATTGATGATGTTTATCTCATTTATTTTGACCATCAATTGAATTAGGCTATTTGGATCATTTTCACTTTGCTTTCATGTCTTGTGAAAAGATAGAATTTAAACCCTATATTCTTTTCTCTTGGTTTCTTTTGGGGACTTTATCAAGAGCTAAATAATTATAAGAAAATGGGGTGGAAAAGCTAAATATTTAATTAACACCTGCAGCTGCTTGGGTTGTTCTTGGCTTTCTCTCTCCCCTCAAATGCTTATGCATCTGCAGACACTCAAAATACTCTTATGCTTTAATTGAATCTTTCTTGATGAAAAAAAAAAATTGTCTTCTGTTTCATGCATTGTTAACCTGACAAGACAACTGTGTGTGTTTTAAAGTACTTCCTCTGTTGGTGACGCTCCCCACAGGCTTGAACTTCATAGATCATTTTGATTAATTAAGTTTTACCTCCTTGGTTTCAATTTAATGCATTTCTGCCATTAAACTTGGGCTCAGGTTCAATACAAGCTCAACGAGATGCAAAGCGGTCAGCAGCATCAATGTCCATGGATTTCTACTCATCATGGTTTCTTGGCAATGGGCCAAAAGTTCATATCGGAGTGGGCTGTGATTATTGTGGGGTAAGTTTTCAGTAATTAGTACTAAATTAGCGTAATAGGTTTTCCAATATTGTATTCCTTTTATTTATTTCATTATTGATATGATGACTACAGCATCTCTTTTTGGCTTTTGCACCAAAAAAAGTAAAAATAATAATAATAACTTTTTGTTAGAAGTTTATTTCATCATACTACTAGAGTATGCGAAACATACTATAACTGATTTTTGAGAAATGAAAAGAAAATCCCTATATCCCCTTCCTCTACTTAGATGCTTGATATTGTAATTACAGGTTGAGATCTAGAAATGGTTATTATTATCATAGCCTATGGTTTTATTAGCATTCTATATTCCTATCATGCTCACCAATTTAAAGCTAAAGCTCTTTTAGGTTAAGTCCTTGTTTGTTTGTTTTATATCCTGTGGTTGGAGAAATTTCTTCTGTCATTTTCGATGCCACCACAAAGTGGATGGTGGGTGATGTTTCGATTTGTAATCGCACACTGTTATGTCCTGTTGTTGGGAGACACGTTTAATGAATATGCCAATTTCTTACAATTTGTTGCAGATGACTCCAATAATAGGGGAGAGATACAGATGCAAAGACTGCGTGGAGAAAATAGGTTTTGACCTATGCGAATCATGCTACAAAGCTCCGGCTAAGATCCCTGGTCGATTTAATCAGCAGCATAAACCCGAACATCAATTAGAAATTGTACAGCCTTTAAGCCTAAGTGACTTTATATCCAGGCTGACCTCGGAACAATCCGATGATGATATCTCAGATGCACCTGGACATACCGGCGATGCTTCACATATGCCCATGTTGTCAGCCAGTGTTCAACAAGATGAAGGTGATGGTTCTCAAGACCCTGAAGATGTTTCTCCTTCTCTGATTTTATCAGTTGATGTGTCATTGGATCAAGAGGATGACTCTGATGATCCAAATGATAATATTTCATCAGATACGATAAATCAAGGGTTTAATCCTGTTAATTCATGCAATTACTCTTAGAGAGTATGCATAAAAAAACAAGTTTTAGGCTGGAATTTCTGTATTTATAATTTCTTCCCCCCCCCCCTTCCTTTTTTTTCCTAACCACAGAAAAAACAGTTGTGTAATTCATAATCCGTAATGGTGATAAAATTATTGCTTAGATTTTATACTTCAATACTTCGAAAAGCATGATTTTACTTTAATCTGTATCACTTTTTTCATATTGGTATTCAAGGTTTTTTTTTATAATTTTGAATTCCCGTATTTAAATATCATTGGATTTAAACTAAATTTATTTTTGACGATTTAATTATTTAATTATAATTATTGATATAAATTTAATACCCAATACAATTTTTCGAATGCAATACTCATGGAAGGAAAACGAATTGGAGAACATAATAATTAATCTTTAAAAATACAATATTTTTTCATTTAATTAAGGTGTTAAAATATTTAAATTTAAATCATTAATATTTTAGAAGAGCTAAAATTAAAATATTATCGTTTTTTTTTTAAATCCAAAAGTTAAAATATTACCATCTAAGAAAAGCTTCATATATTAATTTTTTCAACAAACAAAATAATTGCCTTGCTAGCGCAATTGGTTGTAACTTTTTGTTACTAACACAAAGGCGAACCTGCTGGACAAATAAGTTATTATTTATTTTTTTATCTGTAAGTTGCACGCAAATGTTACCGCGTGATTTCCAAAACAAACGTCGTTAATTCCTAGGCGTCTAAATGGGTAAATTTCAAAATAGTCACCTTTGTTTCCTTCAGATTACATTTTAATCATTTATGTTTGAAATGTTACGTTTTAATCATTTACGTTCTCGTTTTGTTATGAAATTGTCACTGAGTTGTTAACGACTATTAATGATGTAACGGCAATCTGATATGGTCTATTATTTCATCATATCAAACTAAAATTTTTGATAAATCGCACAACTAATCCCTATATTTTTATTTTTTAAAACATTTTAATTTTTATCTTTTTATTTCTTTATTCTTTACTCCTTTTATTTTTTCCTCTTCTCATATTCTTCACTAGTCTAAAGGTTAAAGGTTAAATGGTTAAAATTAAATTTTTAATCAAATGTCAATTCATCACTGCAGAATAATTTTTATTCAATCCAAAGTAAGGAATTTTAAAAAAGCTCTTTGATTTTCTTCTTTTTTTTTTGTCCTCTTCCTTCTTTATTCCTTTTTTCTTTTTTCTTTGAATGTTTCAATTCATGTATGTCTCACCTCATAATCCCTCGTTTATCCTTTTAGTTTCTTAAAAATTTTTGTAGGGTTTTCCTTAGTTGGGCATATAAGGATATTATTTACAACTTGTTTTTTTCTTTTTCTTTTTTAAAAAAATTTCATTCTTTTTCTTGTTTGAATCTTGTGTTATTTCATCTTTAATCATCGAATTAGCATTCACGTTTCTCATATTTTGTTATATAAGACCTTAGTTTGATCTTACCAGACTTTTCAGTTTGCTGCCTAGCTTTCCCAGAGTAGATTTTATGGTTTTTTTTTAGTCTTAGCATCCAATCTAGATTCATGTTATTGCTTGCTTACTTATTTCTCTTTTTTCAACTTTCAGTTTTTTATTACTATTCAAGATAAAGATTTGATTTAACTTAAGAAATTTTGTTGTGTGTAGTTATTAATTTCACTCTAAATTTTCTTTAGCCGCAAGACATGGGGTCTAATACACCAATTGAATTTAAAAACCGTTAAATTTTAACATGATTCATTCAACTGTAGAAAAAAAATGAGTATATATCTCAACACCCCCAACACTGAAAATTTCTCTAAAGATGGTGAGGATGATGACCTTAAACATTTAGACTGAAGAATATTAGAAGAGAGAAAAATAGAGGAGAAAATGAGGAAAATAAAGAAATAAAAAGAAAAAATTAAATTGTTTAAAAAAATAAAAAGTATAGGAATTAATTGTATAATTTGATCTAAAATTTTAATTTGATATGATGAAATAATGTGCTACCTCAGATTGCGGTTACACCATTAACAGCCGTAAACAACTTAGTGACTATTTCGTAATAAAACGATTAAGTTGGTGACAAAAAGATAAACGATTAAGTTAGTGACAAAAAGATAAGTAACTAAAATGTAAACTGAATTAAACAAAAGTAACTATTTCCACAGTTTACTCGTCTAAAACCCACTTCAAATTTAAACCTACCAAAACAAAAACCGGTTTCTTCTATTTCACACTTTTGATTTTTTCCCGGAAAATAAAAACAAACAGAAAATAACTCTTCTTTGGATGGGAAAGCCAGGATTGTTGGATCTTGAGAACCAATTTTCGTTTTATGGGGCATATCACAGTAACCCATTTAACATTTTGATACATACTTTATTTGTGTGGCCGATATTTTTCACATCGCTTATACTTTTCTACTTCACCCCAGCTTTCTATGATCTTTCTCAATCTGGGATTTTCCCGTCTGGATTTAATCATGCTTTGGTTCTCAATTATGGATCTGCTTTTTCTATTTTCCTAGGCTTGTTTTATGTAGTTTTGGATAAGAAAGCTGGGTCTTTGGCCGCTTTGCTGTGCTTAGCTTGCTGGGTTGGAGCTAGTTTCATCGCTGCAAAACTTGGCTATTCTCTGGCCTGGAAGGTAAATTTTTGTTCTTTTGTTGTAAAGTATCAGCCTTAGTTTGATTGAATGATTGGAATTTTCTGAATGAATTGTCATTGTGGTGGATTGATTTCTTGGGTTTTGCATGTTAAGTTCCGTGTTGGAATCTTTGTACTTGTCGGAAACCTTTTCTTATGGAAATTAGATAGAGACATTACCGAACTGTTGAGTACGACACTTAGAAGATTTCTCTCGAATGAGTCTGCACCTTGAGCTAACCTGCTCTTTGAAACCCCTCACTTCACTCACCGAGCTATATGTCCCTTTTTAGTTTCCAACAAAATCAGCATGTTTCGGGCCAGTTCCAAACCTCAATGCTCTCGAGCTCCCTATTTATTTATCGCAGAATGAATTCACCGATGAGTTCCTTTAAGTTCAGTCATCGATTCTACGGTTTTGATTTATTGTTTAATGACTTCCTTGGTGAAATTCTCGTTAAAAGTAAACCGGTTGACACATTTGTTGTAGTCACCAAAATCCCCATTAACCTAAAATATTGAGGCTTTGTTTATCTCAAGTTTATTGGAATATGCTTTTAGCTTGAATGCAGCTTTGTTTCTCTCATTGGAGAAACGTAAGAGCATTTCCATGGTGCTGTCAATGCCAAGTTGATACCCAACTATTGAAGCTACAACCCCAAGCTCATTGCACTGTTAACAGAAACCCGATCAAACCCCAAATTTTCAACGCTATTGATTAACCAAAATAAGCACATTATCTTCAATAGAAAACATTTTAGGTGAAGTTTCTGTTCTCACTTTGGTTTCTTAACGGCTTATTCATTCTTCTGAGTCTGTGCCTGCTACAAACTTATAATTAAGGAACCCAATTTTTCTTGCATTTTGCTTCACTTTCTGGCTAGCAAAACAACCTTCAAAACAAAATTCCACCCCTTTCCTTTTCTTAGCTCTCCCCCATGATAAAAGTAACAAAATCTTTATTCACCTCAAATCTTACTACATGTAACCTATATTTCCTAAATTTGTACTCAATCGGAAAACCTATGAAACACAAAAAATATTGTAAGCACATGGCTCGAGGCCTGCAAAATCTGCTTGTGCACAAGTGAATCACACTCAGGTTTTGCTTGAATGGAAATAGCAAAGAAAGGAAAGTGGAGACTTTGAGTGGGAAATGAAGCGTTTAACAAAATTTGGAGAAGCTGAAAGAAGAGAAATCGAGTTGAAGAATTAGAAATGCTTCATCGAGGAATGGATTGGTTTCGGGTGGTGGTGGAAGGCGAAGAAAACATGGATTATACTCAAATCAAAACAGCGAATCGAAGAGTAACTTTTCGTACAAAAGGAAGAGTTACTTGTTATGTTGAAGGATTTGTCTATATTGCTTCTCGGATTGCAAACATAATTTTAACCTTTCATGTTTTCAGTTATGTACATTCGGTTATCCGCTTTTGCCAAACACGGTTTTCCTTTCATTTCAAATCGTAACTCCATACTTTTCTGTCCAGGTTGTGCTGGTATCTCAATTGCTTTGTTGGACAGGACAGTTTCTTGGCCATGGAATTTTCGAGGTGAGCAATGTTGTAACCTGTAGATTTTTATTTTTTTTGCTTTAATCGTCTTTTCTCGACTCTTTTAAAACCACTTGCTTATATTCGTCGTAGAAACGAGCACCCGCGCTGTTGGACAATCTTGTTCAAGCTTTTCTAATGGCTCCTTTCTTTGTTTTGCTCGAGGTAGGGCGAAGTATCTTTCATGTTCCTTCATGCAAAGTTATAAACAGTGTAATTTGAGCTTTTGATTTGGTACAGGTTCTTCAATCATTATTCGGATACGAACCATATCCTGGTTTTCACATGCGCGTAAATGCAAAGATCAAAGCCGAAATCAAGGAGTGGCAGGACAAGAAACAGAAAAAGGTTTCTTAGGTTACATTGTTGTAAGTTGTATGTTAGGTTAAAGTATAATGTATTGTTGTGGTATAAGTGTTGTAAGGCAACATTGCATGGATTTTAATTATCCCTGAAAGCATTGCTATGAATTGAACAATCTTTTGGTGTCTGGAGTAGGACCAGAGATGTAGTATACAATTATAATGCATTTATGTAGGTAATTTTAAATATCCATTCTTGACTGAGTTTGTGTTTTGAGTCAATCGGATAGACATCAATTTAGTTTAGGAAATTACATAAATTTTTTCTTTCATGTCGAGTGTGTGTCATATTCTAATACAGATGATGACAGTATCATAAATAATTTATGGATCGTAATCGATGAGATTGGAACCCTTTAACTTTTTTTTATTAACCAATAAAAGTATTTGGCAATTATTTAACATTGAAAAAATGGAAGATCCAACGGGTTCAATTTTCAATCCAATTTCTTAAATATTTTTTATTTAGTACTTACATGACTCGAAATATATATCAACTTCAATCATAATAGGGGTTTTACAGGTTGAAAAAAAAATAGGGGTTTTGCATTCTGGATCTTAAACCCAAATTCGATCAAATTTATACAACATTTGCTTTGCTTTGATGCAAGTAGAGGTGTTAGTGGATCGAGTTAGGTTAGGTCAAGAGTTTGATTTTAAAAAGTGGGTGTTAGGTCAAATGGGTTTGGTTTTAAAAATGTTCAAGTCTTAGTTCGAACTCAATTCAGAAAAAAATATTTAAATTTAACTATAAAAATATATAAATATAATCTTATTTTATTATTATTATTTCTAAATAGTAAATTGTCCAAACTGGATTAAGGCTGAAAACTCAAATCTGATTCAAAATGGATAAATTTGATCAAAAAATACCTCTAGATACAGTTTAGGTCAAATGTTGCTATTAGGCATGTACTTTGCATATGTTGTGAATTTAGTATGCGTACTTTAATTTGATCAATTTTAGTCTCTGTATTTCTCAAATTTTGACAATTTAATTTGACCAAACAGTAGCAGTTAAATATGTTAGGTTAAAAATTACTATAGTCATGTATTATGTGTAAAGTTAGAGATTTAGTTCATGTTCTCTAACAGGATTATTCTTAGTCGTTATATTTTTTTTTCAGATTTCAAAATTTTAGTCTTATGTAAACGGAAAAAGTTAAATCTATTGACTGGATTTTTTGTAAATAATATGCGAATATGACAAGCTGACATGACATTACACATTTGATAATATATTTGACGCATTAAATTTTAAAAACAATAAAACTTAACTTGATGAATTTAAAAATTACCATTTGATTAGGACTAAAATTTTAAAATTCTAAAATTACAGGAATTAAAAATAACTAAATTAAAACACAAATACTAAATCCGTAGCTTACCCAAAATACAAGGTCTAATAGGATAATTTGACCTGCAATTATGGCTACTCTATTCTAATTTCTTGAACATTATTTAATTGCTAGTGGGATTATTGTCGGTGCTTGTTTATAAGTACATGGTGAGAAATTAACATACGGCCAAATTCAACACATCGAAAAACATTTTTAATTTTATTTATTACATTAATAAATTCAACCATGAAAAATAACGATGCATGGTTAAAAATTAAGTTTGATTTGGTGATTAACAAAGGGGAAAAGATGGATAAGCTTGAAAAATTAATAAAATTTCAAATATCAAAATGAATAATAAATACAATTAAACCTTATAAATATGATAACCGCATTTAAAAAAATTCATACATTTATCTATATTTATTTCTAATTAGTTTACATTATATTTATTTTATGATATTCTAGAAATCCGCAAGTATCGGGAGGACGAGAATGGAGAAGTCATTTGTGTATATGATCAAGCCACGTATCAGAATATACGAAGCTTGATCGACTAATGATCCCTTTGCTTTTAGTGCATGATGATGATGAGTATAAATTTTCAATTGAGATAATTTCTTAAAGTAAAAACTCATTATTATTATTATTATCGAGAAGTTTTAGGCAAATGATGTTTGTTTAATTTCAGTTCTATTATATTATATTTATAAGTAAATTGGGATTAGTGAAAAGCTTCAAAACAAAGCAAAAACTTGGCTTCTTCACGTGCGGCCTTGTGGTTTAATGCTAATAAATATTTGTTTTTGGAACATGAGGGGATATAAATTTAATGTCAATTTCTATTTTACAGATTTAGCTCTTATATTTTAATTTCATCGGCTTCTGTCTTTGTATTTTGTAAATTTTGAAAATTTAGTCCATGGTTTTCAACCGAATCATTTTTAATCGTTCAAAATTTTAGTATTAATATAAACTACATTCGTTAAATCTATTAATTATTATTTTTAGTAATATGTGAAGATGACAATTCGACGTGGTATTACACGATAATATGTTTGACACGTCAAGTTTAGGTCCTAACGTGAAAATAATTGTCAAGTTTAGAGTCTACCTTGAACCCTAAAAAGTTTAAGCCTCAATATGAAAATAATTATCAAGTTCAAGCCCTGAAAAATAATTTAGCCCTATTTTTATTTCTGAAATAAAATAACACTATTATTTAATGAATTTGTAATATAACTATTCTATTTACATTCCCTGTTCACATATCAAAACAATAAAGATAAAAAAATATGAACTTGCATTTTGCTCATCCTTTAAATATTATACAAATACAATTTTTTTAGAATGTTATATCTATTTTAATTAGGGTAAACTACATTTATGGTCATTTTTATTTCTTCAGATTACATTTTAGTCACTTATGTTTGAGATATTACGTTTTAATCACTTACGTTATCATGTTGTAATATTTTAATTACTGAACTGCTAATTACCATTAAAGATGTAACAATAAATTAATGCGGCACATTAAATCATTATTTCAAAAAAAAAAGGTTAAATTATGAATTGATTCTAATATTTGTTTCGTTCTTAGTAATTTAATTTTTTGTAAAAATGTTTTGACATATCAACTTATAGATGTGAGTTGCACGCGCTCCACAAAAAGGGCGTGGAGTGTGTGGGAATTAGGAGTCCTCGTTGTCATAATTCTGGGGCTTTGGGCTTTTGAAAATTTTTTAATAATTAAGAAAGAAAAAGAAAAGAAAGAAAGTTGAAAGTAGCGCGTGAAGAAGAGATTTTGGACTTGGGATGGGGACAGAATCCCGTGAAAGCGAGGGAACAACCATTTTTGCTTCACTGAATTTTATTTTTTATTTTTTACCATATCACACGTTTGGGTTAATTGATATGAATTAATTAAATTAATATATTATTTTTATAATTTTTAATTATTTATTTAATTAAATCAAACTAATTAAGATTTAGTGATTTTGGATGGTTTGATGGCTGATTTATTTCTAAAAATATTGATTTATTTATTTATTTATTCTCTAATTATTTATGATTAATTTTCTTGCATGATATGTGGAATTTAAAATAATTTGAATTTAATTCGAAATATCTCAAATTGAACTCATTCAAACCCGCTCGATCATCACATCTATTATTAATCATACAATCATTAGTTATACAAAATTAATCAAATGAATTATATTTAATTTTACATTTAATGATCCAATTGAATCGTTTCTCTACAAGTGTAATGACATTATGTGCATTTGCATTTACTTAATTATGAACGTAATTGAATGATTTATACTATTAATCATATAATAATTAATTATATGAATATAACTGAAATAATTATATAATTAATTGTACATTTAATTATCCGATTAAATCGTTTATGTACTAGTGTAATGACATTATTTGCATTCACATTTTCTTAATTATGAACCTAATCAAATGAATTATACAATTAATCATACAATCATTAATTCAGCCTATGTATAAATATAATAATATCATGGTGTACAAATAACTTCAAGAGTATTGATTAATTGTACAGTCCTCTAGTTGCTAGCGCAACCTAATAAATTACTACATTAATCCTATGATCCAATTTATACTAATTATATATAAATAATGTTTAGAGTTTTGATCATATCAAAATGTATTTCAATATGAATTCAAATTATTTTGAGTTTAGTTTCATTTTAATTTTAAATTATGTCAAATTTTAATATTTTTATATGTAAGCACTAAATGATATAAATTCAAAAATATCGATGAATTTAGGCTAAAACTCAAATATTAATTTTGTGACTAGCATATTTAACTTTAAAAATATTTATTTTTATAAAAAATAAACCTTAGAAAATCTAACTAATTAAGATACAAGCATAAATTCATCTAAATCCAAAAGTTGTTCCATCTTGAATTCAAAGAAAATTAATTTATAATTAAAATATAATAAAAATAAACTTTGTTGGTTCAATTCCTTAAACATTTGCATGAAGACTGTGAGGGTGACCTCATCCCTCCCCAAAAGACCACTAACACGTGATAGAGCCTTTCAAATATTATTTTAAATGCTAAAAAAATTAAAAAGAAAAAGAAAATAATAAAGCAATATCTATACATGGTTCATGGCTAAAGCAATTTAACGTATAGTATGATAACAAGTTATTTCAAGTTCGAAGTTTATAAATAAATGTTTTAGATTTATTTTTAAAATCCAACGTCCACTAAAAATCACACCGTAATCGACACCCAATAATTAAAGGACAAAATGCACTTTTTTTTACATTACTCGCACGCTTTACATGCCCCAATTTGATGTTTGTGGTTGGTTAAAAATATCATCAAAACTTTTATATTAAAAATTTGATTGTATTTAATTTTATTTATTTAAAAAAATAAGTAAATTAATCATTATATATTAGATTAAATAGTAAATTGATCATTTCAAATAAAATTTCATCTATTTTTTACTATTAAAACCCGACATGGCTGATAAAATAACCAAATAATTTTACATGGCATGCTACTTATTCCTCATTTTGATGTATAACGACTAGTTTCTAACAATAGAAATTGATGAATTTTATAATAGAAAGACCAATTTGCTATTTGATCCAACGTATAAGGACAAATTTGACCCTTCTATTTTATAGAGGGGGCAAAATGCAATACGGTTCTTAATATAAAGACCTCTATGGTATTTTTACCATCTTTTTGATCTTATTGTAATTTTATTTATTTATGTTAGAATTAAGTGACCCGAATCATTATTTAAATAAAATACAATGGTAAAATAAAATAAAAGAAGAATCCTTATAGAACTACACTTCTTTTATTTTATTTTAAATAAGGTTTTTTAAACCTTATTAAACTCCATCTATTTGATATTGATTAGAATAAGGAGTTTCAATCTTACTACACTCTTATTAGAATATGGATTTACAAGGCTATAAATAGGCATAGCCTATTCCTCTTGTAACAAGATTCAAATTCGACATAGTGAATTTTCTTCTCCTCTGCCCGTGGTTTTTTCCCGAAAGGGTTTCCATGTAAAATCTGTGTGTTCTTTATTTTTATTTCTCTTTTTCTTTGCGATATATTGTCATTACCGAAGTTATTTTTTTCACAAATTGGTATCCGAGCTTCCGGGTTTTTTCATCTCGATCACGGTAATGACGTCTTTAATGTATGAAATTCCGCTGCTGGATCGCAACACCAAATTTGCATTGTGGCAAATAAAGATGCAGGCAGTTATTGCACAGATGGATTTAGAGGAAGCCCTGTTAGGGGTAGATAAGATGCCTTCGACATTGACGGAAGAAGAGAAAGAGTGCAAGGATCGAAAGGCGTTAACACAGTTACATCTGCATTTGTCTAACGAAATTTTACAGGATGTGATGAAGGAGAAGACCGCCGCTGCATTATGGAAGATGCTAGAACAAATATGTATGTCGATAACTCTAACTAGCAAGTTGCATATGAAGCAACGTCTTTATGCTCATCGTTTGGAGGAAGGTGCGTCTGTGCACGAACACTTAACAGTGTTTAAAGAAATTCTCTCAAACTTGGAGGCCATGAAGGTTCATTATGATAAGGAAGATCTAGGGTTGATTCTACTTTGTTCGTTACCCCCATCTTATTCAACCTATAGAGACACGATTTTATATAATTGCGAGTCTCTCATAGTTGATGAGGTTTATGATTCTTTGACCTCATATGATAAGATGAAACATCTTGTGGTTAAAACTGACTCTCAAGAAGAGGGTCTCATTGTTCGTGGGAGACAAGATCGGAATGATGATAATGATCGTGGAAGGACACAGGATCGAAATCCTCGCGGTAAATCTAAGGGTAGATCTGTAACAGCCCGACTTTGGGCTTAGTCGGAACAGTGGTTTCGGGACCACGAATTTGATGTTGAGAAATTTATTTTATTTATATTTTTATGGTCTACAATTTCACGGAATGATTTCGTGAAAACCACATTCGAAAATTTTGACGTTTGGGCACTCAATTTAGTTAAAAGGACTAAATTGTAAAAAATGAAAAAGTTGAGTTCTACATGTTAGAGGTGTCCAATTGTTATGAAATTTTAAATTGGACGTACTTAAATGATAATTAGACCATTGGTTAAGTTGGTAGACAAAAATGGACATGGATGGATATGTTTCAAAAGATTTTTTAAGGGGCATTTTGGTAATTTAGTGAATTAAATGAATTAAAAACAAATTTTAAATGCCAAATTTGTCCATCTTCAAGCTTAGGCCGAATTTAACAGGTGGGGAGCCATGGATAGGGTTTTCAAGCTTTCCAAGCTTCATGATAAGTCCATTCTAGCTCCGTTTTTCATGTTCTTTACGTTTTTGAAGTCCTGGTAACTTGATTTAGCTTATTCTAGCAATAATTTAACCGAGGGTTCATATTTGAAAAAATACCCATAGGTGAAATGTGTTTATTTTGATGTTTTATGGCAGAATATAAATCTTGGAATTATGTTAAACAACTTTTACTAAGCGATTTTAAGTGAAAACGAGTAAAACGACATAATCGGCAAAAATACCTAATGTACATAAGTGCATGTTAGAGCAAGAATTTGATGTTGCCATAGAAGGGAAAACTGATCAGCATGTTATAAAACATAATAATAAGGGATGAATTTTAATTTTCGAGCCTATGGGAAAAATCATAATTATGCAAAAGTTTAGGGGCAAAATTGTAATTTTTCCAAAGTTTGAGTTAGAGACTGTTTTGAGTAGTACATTAATTAAATAAGTGAAATGTGATGTCTTAGACCCCGAAAATGAGATTTGGACCTAGAACGGGAGGAAAATCAAAAATCAGGAAAGTTGGTAAAATGGTCGTTTTGGTATCGAGGTAAGTTCATATGTTTAATAAGCATTTAATCATGCATATTTGAATGATAAATTGATATTTTGGCCATAAATACTTTAGTATTGAGTTTAAGATATAATGATTAATGTTCGATAATAATTCGATATTGGAAAGAGAACTTGCATAATTTATATGTAAGACCATATTTTGTACTATGGCTTTGTATGATAACAAGAAAGTATTGACTAGCATAGTTTGATGAGAATAAGTTAAGTTGATGATATGATGAGATTGAGAATGTAAGTATGTAAGTTGAGTAGCATTTTATTATTATGCAATTATTGCTATTAGTAATGTTATTATTGAGTTATGCGACTAACCTTGAGAATTTGAGCAAGTATGTTTCAGCTATGACTTGACAAGGCATTGATATCTCAAAGTCCATGGCTATACCATGGCAATTAAGGAAGAATTGATGGAAAAGTCCATGTTCATAACATGGCATCTAAGGAGGAATTGACGGTTAAGGATACCATGTAAGACCATGTCAAGACATGGCATTGGTAAGGCAAGGATCCCGTGTAAGACCATGTCAAGACATGGCATCAGCATTAATTAAGGACTCCATGTAAGACCACATCAAGATATGGCATTGGCACTAAGACAAGGATACCATGTAAGACTATGTTTGGAACATGGCATTTGGTAAGACAAGGATACCATGTAAGACCATGTTTGGAACATGGCATTTGGTAAGATAAGGATATCATGTAAGACGATGCCAAGGCATGGCATTGATAAGTTCTATAAGGTAAGGAAATCATGTAAGACCATGTCAAGACATGGCATTGATGAGTTACTATAAGGCAAAGGTCCCATGTAAGACCATGCCAAGGCATGGCATTGGTGAGTTCATAAGGCAAGGATACCACGTAAGACCATGTCAAGACATGGCAATGGTAAGTTCAAAAAGGAAAAGGTTCCCGAGTAGTCCAAAGAGTAAGTCAAAGAAATGACAAGGTGAGAACATGAAGAAAGAGTACAGGTATGAGTACATGTATGCATTTAAGGCTTATTTAATATTGAGATTGTAAGTAATTGAGATTATCAAGTATTAAGTAAGTGACGAGTTTTCAGTTATTCTTGTGACACTTTATGACATGATTGGAAATATGCCTATATTATGAAAGAGTACTCATGTATTAAGTGAGAATGTTGCAGGTATGTAAGCAAGCTATTAAGTAAGGTGCCCTTTGTATTCTAAGCCTTTGGTAAGGTTACCAATGAGTTCACCGGGAAAATCGATTAAGTGAAATTATGTGTGGCTTGTAGTGATAAGTGTAGGTATATGCATGTGTAACGTATGAGCAATATGCTCGATATGTAATCGGAAATTGGAAAGATTGTTATAGGTAAGTAATGAATACAACTAAAGTGAGTGAGAGCAAAAATTTACAAATAAAACTGTTTTGGACAGCAGCAGTTACGTGATTTTGAAAAACCACCAAAAATAGTAGAAATAGAATTATAAGTTGAATGAGATATTGATTTAAATCTTATTGAGTCTATTTTCATATAAAAGAAACAGAGCAAACAAAGGATTTGTATAATTTGAGATATTTAAATTTTTGTGAGGCTGGTTTAGAATGACTACGTGATCCCCTGTTCTGTCTTGGAAAAATCATTAAAAATTGTACAAAAATAATTATGTGATATAATTTATATTCCTGAAATTTTGAATGAGTCCAGTTTCAAATAAACTAAACAATAAGGTCATCTGAATTCTGTACAAGGAGATAATTTATTCGTAGTAAAGAAAGGTCAGAATAGTCGAACAGTGAAATAGGGGAAATTTTAATGAATAAACTGTACTAACTGGCAAGACCAAAAATTCTAGAAATTTTATGGTATGAAGATATGTGAGTTTAGTTTTAGGGAAAATTAGCGGTTTGTAACTTGGAGCTCTATAGTTCAAGAAATAAATAATTTAGTGATAGCGATTCAAGTAGACAGATTAATGTGAACATGAGTAATAAGGTATAAGCATGTGATTTAATGATTGTATCAATTAGATAACTTGTTGTGAGGATTTGTCTCGTTGAGGCTTTGGTAAGTCTACAAATGAGTAAGTTGAGAAAGTAAGAACTTAGCATTATTTATGCAAGTTATGACAGCTTAGTAGTAAGCTAAATTCATTGCTAATACTTATTATTTTTACATGTGAACTTACTAAGCTTTATAAGCTTACCCCCTTTTCTTTCCCATGTTTTAGAGTCCTATTAAACAAGCTCGGGTTGAAGGTCGTCGGAGATCGCTTCACATTATCAAACTATCTATGGGTATATTTATTTATAAATGATTTAAATTATGGCATGTATAGGGGCTTGACTAAGTCATTTTGTATATGTGTTAATTAATTTGATTAAACGTATTGCTTCATAACGGTAATAAGGATTATTCTGTTTTTAGCCACGAGTTGTGGCTCATATTGGTCATGGAGTTATAATGCTTGTGTATGCATGTGTTTGTTAAAGTTTAAATTATAAGTGAAATTTTGTGTCTCGGGATTTGGTAGAATGTATTGTTAAGTCTGGTAATGCCTCGTACCCGGTTCCGGTGAAGTATACGGGTAAAGGGTGTTACAAGATCGAAGTCTTCAAACAGAGGTAAAACTTGCAACTTCTGCAAGAAGAAAGGGCACATTAAATCTGAGTGCTATAAGCTACAGAACAAGATTAAAAGGGAGGTTGCGAATCAAAAGGGAAAACAACCAGAAAATTTCGGTGAAGCTGATGTTGTAGAAGACTACAGCGACGGTGAACTTCTAGTCGCTTCTGTCAACAATTCTAAAGTGAGCGAGGAGTGGATACTTGATTCGGGTTACACCTTCCACATGTGTCCCAATCGGGATTGGTTTACAAATTATGAAACAGTGTCTGAAGGTGTTGTTTTGATGGGAAATAATGCTTCGTGTAAAATCGCAGGTGTTGAAACAATTAAAGTTAAGATGTTTGATGGAGTTGTCAGAACACTTAGTGACGTACGACATGTTCCAGAACTGAAGAGAAATTTAATTTCATTGAGTACTCTTGATTCAAGAGGGTACAAATACACAGCTGAAAGTGGGATTTTGAAGATTTCCAAAGGTTCCCTCGTTGTGATGAAATGGCAGAGAAAGACTGCCATGTTATATGTTTTGCAGGGTTCTACTATTATTGGTGATGCAGCTGTCGCTTCCTCTTCCTTGTCAGATGATGATATTACTAAACTTTGGCATATGCGCCTAGGGCATATGAGTGAGAATGGCATGACAGAATTGAGCAAAAGAGGACTTCTTAATGGGTAAGGAATTTGCAAACTGAAGTTCTGTGAGCACTGCGTTTTTGGGAAGCAAAAGAGAGTTCGATTCACCAGAGGAATCCATAACACGAAGGGAACGTTGGAGTATATTCATTCTGATCTGTGGAGGCCATCAAGAGTGCCTTCGAGAGGTGGAGCTAATTATATGCTAACTTTTATTGATGATTTTTCCAGAAAAGTTTGGGCATTCTTCTTGAAGCAGAAAAACAATGTGTTTTCCGCATTTAAGTATTGGAAAACTATGATTGAAAAACAGACGGGAAAACAAATAAAATACCTCCGCACAGACAATGGCTTAGAGTTTTGTTCTGATGAGTTTAATAAACTGTGCAAGTCAAAAGGGATCGTGAGACACTTACCAAAGTCGTTTTGGGCCTAAGCAGCCTCTACTGCATGTTTTTTGATCAACCGATCTCCATCCATTGCCATTGAGAAAAAGACTCCACAAGAGGTATGGTCTGGTAATCCTGCTAATTATTCTGATTTAAAGATCTTTGGGTGTCCTGCGTATGCTCATGTTGATAATCAAAAATTGGAACCGAGATCCATTAAATGTATTTTTCTTGGTTATAAAGCTGGTGTAAAAGGGTATAAGTTATGGTGTTCTGAAAATAGAAAAGTTGTGATTAGCAGAGATGTTGCTTTTGATGAAACTGCTATGCTACCTAACTTATCTCTTAAAGGCTCTTCCAATAAAGAAAATCAAAAGCAGGTGGAGCATCAGATTAATACAGAGTCAAATCCTCAAGCCAGTACAAAAATTGAGAATATAGTTACTTCTTCACCACAATACTCTATCGCCAAAAACAGAACTAGAAGAGAAATTAAACCTCCAAAGAAGTATGCCAAGGCTGATCTAGTTGCTTATGCTTTAAATGTGGCTGAAGATATAGATGCAAACCAAGAGCCGTTTAATTATTCTGAGGCGTTTAGCTGTGAAGACTCAGAAAAGTGGATGTTTGCTATGCAAGAGGAGATGGAATCACTCCACAAAAACAGAACATGGGATATTGTGAAACTTCCTAAAGGTAAAAAGGTTGTTCACTGTAAATGGGTGTTTAAAAAGAAAGAAGGGACTCCAGGAGTTGAAGAACCCAGATATAAAGCAAGGCTTGTTGCAAAGGGTTACAGTCAAATTCCAGGAGTGGACTTCACAGATGTGTTCTCCCCAGTTGTGAAGCATAGTTCGATTCGAGCTTTGCTTGGTATTGTGGCCATGTATGATTTGGAGCTTGAGCAGTTAGATGTAAAAACTGCATTTTTGCATGGAGAACTTGAGGAAGATATTTACATGCAACAACCAGAGGGTTTTACAGTCTCAGAAAAAGAGGACTATGTTTGCTTGCTGAAAAAGTCCCTTTACGATTTGAAACAGTTACCAAGATAGTGGTACAAGAGGTTTGATTCTTTTATAACTTCTCATGATTTTAAAAGAAGTAGTTTTGACAGCTGTGTTTACTTTAAGAAAAACAGAGATGGTTCTTTTGTGTATCAGCTTCTTTATGTTGATGACATGTTGATAGTAGCAAAACAAAAAGGAGAGATAATAAAGGTCAAAGCCCAACTAAGTGAAGAATTTGAGATGAAAGATTTGGGGCCAGCAAAGAAGATACTCGGTATGGAGATTCTCAGAGATAGAAAAGCAAGTAAATTGTACCTAAGTCAGAATGGGTACATTGAGAAAGTTCTTTGCAGGTTCAATATGCAGAGTGCTAAGCCTGTTAGTACTCCTTTAGCAGCCCATTTCAGACTTTCATCGGCTTTGTCTCCACAATCAGATGATTAGATTGAGTACATGTCACATGTTCCATGTAACACCCCAAACCCGGCCCATTCGTTACGACTGAATTTGAAATGCCACTGCGGAAAACGTTTAAAAATATTCTTACTTAAAAATAAAAACCGTTAAAAATTATTTCCTTTAATAAAACATTTTCGTAATTTAAAACATTCTAAGAAAAATATAGCCATTTGCAAATAGTATCTCAATTGTCAATCCATAATAAAACATAATAATAAAGATACTTAATAAAAATACTTAATACTTTAATGGGCCTTATTACAATAAAACAAACCCAAATAGTTTAAAGTACTTAAATAAAAATAAAATGTCCAAATAAAGTAATTCCTTGCTGAGCATGGCCACCTTTAAGCTCCTGCCGACCCGGTCCATTACTGATCATCACCTGGAAGAAAATATTCCCCAATGGGGTGAGTCAAACAGACTCAATGTGTAACCAACACTAAAACTTAACAATTCAGGCATACAATATCAAATCACATACTTATTCATATAACAGAAATAAAATAATGATGCAACCCGAACCCAAACCTATATGCCATTCGCTACACATCACCCGTACCATCCTGCACACCGTGGGGACTACTAAGTCAACCCTCCATCCGCTACACATCATCGAAGGCAGTCGCTGCAGTCGACGTGCTCATCGCCCTTATAAAATTCGTGGCATAGCCACCAGATACATATTTTGTGTCATGAGACACCATATTCGGATATCGTGGTCTTAGGTCACCACATTCAGATATCGTGGTCTTAGGTCACCACATTCACTTCCCCTTTCTCATTCAACCCGAATGCGCCATATCATTCATATCATGCATATTACATAATTTCACATTCTTATCACTTTTCACATGTTACATATATATCATAATTTCATATTCCTAGTAGGAGTAGGAAACGTACCTGAGTACTTTTGTACCATTACATGGTACCTTAGCCATATTCTTATACATTCTTATAGTCACATACATATTAATTATTGCCATAAATATATCAAGAAATAGTGTGAGGTACACACCTGATATACTTAGCAAGTTCACTGAAATCCCGAAACCCGATCTATCGCTTTAGATCTTTAATGCCTATATTCGGCCATCCCCAATCAAATTAGTAAAAAGCCATTCGGCTATAAAACCAAATCCTAATAGGATTATGGTAACCCAAAACTTACCTTGGTGCCGATTGATTTAAGAATCAAGTCCCGAAACTTAGTGATGCACACCCTTGCAATCGGCTAGCTACCAAAGTTCCTAACTAGTTAGTTTTCGGCTTTTAAACAAATAAGAAATAGATCTAGATATCAAAATAGGTCTTGGCCGAATGTACCTATGTGCTTACCTTGTGGATTTTAAATCCCGAAAGCATCTCTTCTTGAAGTCGACAACACCTAAATCCCGAAAGACTCCTTTAATGATCCTTAACGCTAGCCTTACACGTTGCTTTGAAGAGTCTAAAGTAAGTAGTCGACAGCACCCTTCCTTAGAGATTCGGCTTTTGAGCTCAACAATGGTGGTGTCGGCACTTTATTGGTAAAGGGAAAAATACACAAAAGTAGAGAAGGCTTTTAGAGGTTTCGGCTATACTAGAAAATGTGTAGAAAATAAGGTTTAAGAAAAGAATAGGGAAAGAAAATGAAAAGAGATTTGGCTGTGACGTCTAGAGGAAGAAAGATTGGTAATAGGAAGAAAAGATTGGAGCCTTGAATAGTTTTGGTTTGGTCAATTGGAGAAGAAACAAATGGAATGGGATGAGAGAAACAAATTTCGGCAAAAAGAAAATGAATGAAGAAAAGAATACCCAAAACAATAATCCCTCCTATTTATAACCCCTTATTTCTTTCCTATATTCTCTCCATACCTCACTTTCAAAATAAATTAATAAACCCAATATTTAAAAAAATAATCTATCACATCATCCATTATCTACCCATTTAAAATTAAATAAACTAAAGCCACCATTATCTTTATCTATACTAAATAAAATAAATCTCCACTTATTCTAAATAAATTAAAAACAAAACCCCATTCATCCACTATCAATATTTAAAACAAACAAAACAAATCCCCAAATATCTACCCACTTAAAATAAATAAAATAAATCCCCACTTATTCAAAATAAATTAAAAACAAAACCCCATTCATCCACTATCAATATTTAAAACAAATAAAACAAAATCCCCAATTATCTACCACTTAAAATAAATAAAATAAATCCACACTTATTCAAAATAAATTAAAAACAAAATCTCATTCATCCACTATCAATATTTAAAACAAATAAAACAAAATCCCCAATTATCTACCCACTTAAAATAAATAAAATAAATCTCCACTTATTCAAAATAAATTAAAAACAAAACCCCATTCATCCACTATCAATATTTAAAACAAATAAAACAAAATCCCCAATTACCTACCCACTTAAAATAAATAAAATAAATCCCCACTTATTCAAAATAAATTAAAAACAAAACCCCATTCCACCTTGACGTCACATGCCAAAAATAAAACACACTCATTGCTGCCCAAGTGATTCGAACCTGAGTCCTCCTGAAGCCCCTTTGACGCAAATGCCCCAAGCCACCTTGCTGCTGATTCTTTTGTGTCATCAACTCCCCATAATTTCTTTTAAAGCTTCCTTATCTAGTTTCCCCTTTTCACTTAAAATTCCAATATTTTCCAAAGTTTTTTTCCTTCACCTAAAGTTCTCAAAAACTCCTAAAATATATCTAACCACACTTAAAGCCTACTAACACTTGAGTTATGCTCCAAACGCATAACCCCTAATCTAGGATGTTACATTCCATACCCTAGTGCAGGGGGATCTCTCATGTATGCTATGGTTTGTTCACGTCCAGATTTATCATATGCAGTCAGTGCAGTTAGCAGATACATGGCGAATCTCGGTAAAGAACATTGGAAAGTAGTTTAGTGGATTTTAAGATACTTACGAGGTACTACTGATGTTTGCTTACAGTTTGGAAGAACTAGAGATGGAGTCATTGTAACATCCCGAAATAGGGCCTAAACGGAACAGTGGTTGCGAGACCACGAATCCGGGTTAGAAAAATATTTTAATTATTAATTTGATATCTATATTATGTGTTTGAGCATGTATTAAAATATTGTAGATTAATTTGTTTGTTTGGGTGATTAATTTTAGTGAAAGGACTAAACCGAGTAAGTGGGAAAAATAGCCATTATGAAATTAAGTGGTTGAATTGATGTGTTTATCTATAAGGGAGGACTTAAGTTATAAATTGTTCATTTGATAGCATAGTGGACGGCATCATGGCTTTAATTTTTATATTATTTTGTTTTTATAAGCATAATATATATGTTAAAGTTATATATATTATAATATAAGATAATAATAAAGATGTGACAAAAAAAAAAAAGACATTATCTTCCTCCTTGGCCGAAAGTAAGAAAAAAAGGAAGAAGCTTGACCTCTCTCTCATTGGGTCACTAGTTAGTGGGTGGAAGTAATGTTATAATAAGTAAAGTTATAATATAAGTAATAATATGTATATATTATATCATAGATAAAAAAAAAAACAACCATGCATGTTCTTTATTTCTGCCGAAACTAAAGAACATAAGAAAGAAAAGAAAGCTTTAAGAGTTTGGCAACTTATTAAGCTCAATCAAGGTATGTAATTAGCTCGGTTTTCGATAATTTTTACGTTTTTGAGATCGTTGCTATGAGATCTACAAAACCCATGCTTGAATTTTTGATTTTGGTGAATATTTTGAATTATGCCATTGTTGAGAACTTGTGATTTTTGATGATTGATGGTAGATTTTGCATGTTTATGAGTAGAGGAATGATTTTTATTAAGTGATTTTCGGTAAAAACGAGCTAATTAGTAAAAGTTGTTATTGTTCATAAGTATGTGTTATAGTAAGAATTTGAAGTTGCTATAGAAGGGAAAAATGTTCAGCATGCTAGAAAACATAAGAATAAGGGCTGAAGTTTAATTTTCGAGCCTAGGGGCAAAATCGTAAATATGTAAAAGTTTAGGGGCAAAATTGTAATTTTGCCAAAGTTAGAGTTAAGTACTGTTTTGATAAATGTGAGTATTAAATAAGCTAAATTTGCTATTATAGATCAAGAAGAACGAAATCCAGAGTTAGATCGGGGAAAGAAAAAGATAGTGGACTAAATCGATATAGTTTATCGATTTTGTTTCGAGGTAAGTTTGCAGTAAATAAATGCAATATTCTATTATTTTACATTTAATACTATTAAATTCCAGCATTTACATATTTATTCTATAAATTTATTATTTAAAGACTCAAGTATGAATTGATGGAAAAGCTATCTCAGAAAGTTCCAGTTGAACCTTAGGAATGTGTAGGATACAAATGTCATGACATTAGGGTTTAAGGAAATCATGTAAGACCATGTCAAGATATGGCATTGATAAGTTACTATAAGGCAAAGGTCCCATGTAAGACCATGCCAAGGCATGGCATTGGTGAATTTATAAGGCAAAGGTCCCATGTAAGACCATGCCAAGGCATGGCATTGGTGAGTTCATAAAGCAAGGATACCACGTAAGACCATGTCAAGACATGGCAATGGTTAAGTTTCATAAGGAAAGGTACCCGCGTATCCTTAAGTATTCTAAGTGGTTCAACGGGAAAATTCAAGGAGTATTCCAAAGTAAAGTTAAGACAAGTTCAAGCTAAAAAGGTAAGGTAAGATAAATTCATGTTAAAAAGGTAAGGTAAGATAAATTCATGTTAAAAGGCAAGGTAAGAATACAAGTTTAAGTATATTGAGTTAAAAGCTTAAGTGATCTTGATAAGAAAAGAATAAGATAATTCATTAAGAATGTTGTTATCTATTTACATGTAAACTTACTAAGCTTTATGCTTACTCCCATTCTTTATTTTTTTTATATAGTATTACAAGCCAACTCGGGGATCGAAAGGACGTCGGAGATCGTTACACACTATCAAAGGATTATATTGGTATTTTGTGACTCGAACGTTTTAAGTTATGGCATGTATAGGGACTTAGCCATTTTATGTGTGTGACCTTATGATATGGCTTATTATGGACTTGTAAATGCTTGGTAATGATTAGCCATTAAAATGGTTAATTAAGAACATATTTTGGATGTTATGATATGCCTAGTTCTTAGTTATTTTAAAGAAATTATGTAATTATATGCAGGGGAATAATTGGACAGCAGCAGTGACGTGATTTTGAAAAATCACCAAAAATAGTAGAAATTGAATTAGGTTGTGCATGAGATATAGAATTAAGGCTTATTGAGTCTATTTTCATATAAAGAAAACGGTGTAGGAAAAAGAGTTTTATATTATGAGATAATTGATTTTTAGTGAAGAGAGGTCAGAACTGTCAAACTGTGTAACAGGGGAGACTTTAACTAATAAACTGTACTAATTTGCCACACCAAAAATTCTGGAAAAATTATAGTAAGAAGATATATGAGTCTAGTTTCAGGGAAAATTTACGGATCTAGATTTCGAATTTCGTAACTCGAGTTATAATTAATTTAGTGAACATGACGCAGACAGACAGTTTCAATTTTTATGCCCAGAACTAGTAAGTTAAGTCTAGTAACGCCTCGTGCTCGACTCCGGCAACTGTCTCGGGTAAGGGGTGTTACAGTCATTGGGTATGTTGATGCTGATTTTGCTGGAGACCTTGATAGAAGAAGATCTCCCACTGGTTATGTCTTTACAATCGGAGGTTGTGCAATCAGTTGGAAAGCTACTTTGCAAACTACAGTCGCTTTGTCTACCACTGAAGCTGAGTACATGGCGATTACTGAGGCTTATAAAAAAGCTATTTGGTTGAAGGGACTCTTTAGTGAGCTCAATGAAGACCTTCAAATTAGCACAGTATTTTGTGACAGTCAGAGTGCCATATTCCTTACAAAAGATCAAATGTTTCATGAGAGAACAAAACACATTGATGTTCGGTATCATTTTGTTCGTCATATTATTACTCGTGGTGATATTGTTGTGAGCAAAATTAGTACTCATGAAAATTCTGCAGATATGATGACTAAGTCACTTCCTATAACCAAGTTTGAGCATTGCTTAGACTTGGTTGGTGTTCATTGTTGAAGTTAAATCCTTAAGGGGTTTTATGGAAGAGGTGAAGAACTTATTCATTGAGAATTCGTGTCAAGGTGGAGATTGTTAGAATTAAGTGACCCGAATCCTTATTTAAATAAAATACAATGGTAAAATAAAATAAAAGAAGAATCCCTATAGAACTACGCTTCTTTTATTTTATTTTAAATAAGGTTTTTTTAAACCTTATTAAACTCCATCTATTTGATATTGATTAGAATAAGGAGTTTCAATCTTACTACACTCCTATTAGAATATGGATTTACAAGCCTATAAATAGACATAGCCTATTCCTCTTGTAACAAGATTCGAATTCGACATAGTGAATTTTCTTCTCATCTACCCGTGGTTTTTTCCCGACAGGGTTTCCACGTAAAATCTGTGTGTTCTTTATTTTTATTTCTCTTTTTCTTTGCGATATATTGTCATTATCGACGTTATTTTTTTCACAATTTACTTATACAAAGTAAAGGGTAATTTTATTTAGAAGAATGATAATTGTAATTACAATTATGATTATAAATTATACAATTCAAATAATTACAATAAAAGTCAAAAGTTACAATACTACTAATAATAACAATATTGTTATACCTCTTTTGGCCTAAGCCACATGGCATAGTAAGCCGCCTGTGGAGCACCCACGAACACGCTTTTGCTCACCACTAACTGGCTAGTCACCAAGAGACCAATAGCATGAAAGGCTTGATTTCGACCAACCTCCCATTTTCCTTAAATGGATCCAGGTTGATCACAAACCTCTTGTTTTTCTAGGATGGATTATGGTGGAGCATCCACCTATTCATTTTAGAGGATCTCGACCACTAGTCCCTCAGGACATCCACCATTCTATTGAAAATGTGATTCTTTAAACCACAACAACTCAAAAGGAACGACAGAATATGTTTTATTACAAACATCCTTCCATACATTTCACAATTATGGTCTAATAACAAGACCACCACGTTACCACTACCAAGCACGGGACCTCCCTTATATATACCTATTTATACGATGAAAAGGGGAATTGACTCTTCAAAATTCTAGCCTCCATATTGTCCTTTGCATCCTTAGCTTCCTTGCTCACTTATCACCTTTGGCTCTTCAACTTGCAGTGTGAACTAGCATTTTTCGACACTATTACATCCACCTACATATTTTCTCCCTTATTGATTCCCCAATATCAACAAATATATTTCCCATAAAAAATAATAACAATATATTTAAACTTAAACCAAAATGTATTTATAATCATATTAAATAATTTAATGCTTAATTTTTTATTTACATAAGTCCAAATTTCAAACTTAACAATACCTTTCTTCCTTTCTTTCTTTTGTGATGAAAAATTAGATCAAAACTCATTTTTTCCCCTTATCAATATTGTCGGAACCATTTTTTTGTTTGAAAACGGGCCGACTTTAAAATATGAAAATGGAGTCGCCACCAATCTTTTTTGAAGTGTGATTGGGCCACTTATAAAATATTTTGGTATACGAATTTTAAGAAAGCGGGCTCGGGAGTCGGTTACGTACGAAGAAGGATTAACACCCTCTCAACGCCCAAAATTGGTACCGTTTTGATTGATTAATGTCCTTAATATCGAAAATTAGAAAATATTTTAAAATATGAATCTTTAAAAATGTTTGGATAACTCGCATTGGATATCGAAACTTTCTTGTTCTGAAAAGTTGAAACACCACATCCAGCACGATAGGACACAATGTTTCAAAATATCGATACTAAGATCATTTCATGATTTCCAAAATTCATGTCCCGCATTTTAAAAAGGGTATTTCACTATTTGGCCAAACTAAAACCGACACCCAGTACGATTGGGCACGAATCCTTGAATTTCCAATCATGAAATATTGCCTTTATTTAAGAAAACCCGGTCAAAATCTCTGAAGGATATTTGGTCATTTGGACGAATAGAAAACCGAGACCCAGCACGATTGGGCACGAATCTCTCGAACTTCCAAACACAAAACATTTCCTTTTTTCAAAAACACGATCAAAATCTTTAAAGGATATTTAGTGATCTAGACGAACGAAATGTAACATCCTAAAATTATGGGCCTATGCATTTAGTGTAGGGATAGAATTAATTTGTTAATTTAAGTGATAGGGGTCTAAATTTGGGCTTAGAATTAGGCAAAGGCCCAGATTAAATTATTTTAAGGTGGCATCATTAACAATTAAAAAGGAACAAGTTTTGGGTCGCAAGGAGCCCATGTTTTTGGGCCATTTTCTGCAATTAAATGGGAGCAAGGGTGACGCCACAACAAGGGATTTAAGGGATTTAAATTGAAGTTTAATGAAGCCCAAATCTTTTAATTTAAATGAGTTAAATTTCGGCATTTAGAATTAATGAGGTGGACAACTACAAGGCTTAAAAATAGGAAGATATATACGGATTTTTAAGTGATAATATCATAGATAAAAAGGAGAAAAGTTAGGAGCTTATCTTCAAAGGAAGTGTTGGCCGAAAATCCACCACCTAGAGGAGTGTAAAATTCAACTACTGCATGGGATAGAGGGTGCCGAAATTCTCCTCTCTTCTAGCTTAAATTTTAAGGGTGTTTTCGGTATTTAGCAGTAGGTGTCAAAAATCTATAAATAGGGGGGCTAGCTCCTTGTTTCTGACATTGAAAAACCCTAAAATCCTCTCCCTTGGTGCCAAAATTCCCTAGCCTCTCCCTCTCCAAATTTATTTCTTCAATTTCTTCAAAAGCCGAAACTTTTCCCCACTTTCTTTTCCCTTGTGCAGATTTCTCTAAAAAGCCGAAGCATCCATCGCTTTTTCTTTTATTCATCCTATTTAAGAAATTATTCTATACTTCCGGCATTTAAATCTTCCATTGGCATTGCCGAATCCTCTCTCTAGTGCTAGCCGAATCTCTAAGCTAAGGTAAGAGTCGATTCTTGTTTAGTTCTCATAATCTATTCCTGGGTTTTGAAAAGCAAAAGCTGAAAGCTAATAGTTTAATGGTTTTCGGGATTTGAAGGAAGCTTGGTCGACTAGATCTAAAAGCCGAAAATCGTTAGTCTTCAACTTCGGGATTTTAAGGTAAGAAGAGTTGTTTATTCAAATACATAAAAATTGGATAGAACACTAACCATGGCCGAATATAGGAGAGGCCCGAGTTTCACATCCTTCCGGCTTTTTGAGCAAAGTTGTAGATCGGTTTAGCAAGGATATCAACATTAATCAGGTGTGTAGATCTCTAACACGCTACTGATAAACTTGTATGTATATTTATTTTGTATGTTATGGGCTAAAAAGCCGGAATAAGGCTGTATAGACAGTCGAATGAAACCCTAAAAAGGGTTAGGCAAGGATGCCAGGTACGTAAACATAGAACTCCCTATGTGTATCGAAGAATATATATATCTGCTTGATGTTTCTTTATGTATGTATGCATGGGGTGGGAATGATGATAATTAAAGGGGAAGTGCATGATAGGTCACTTGGTGATCGGTGGTAGAAATCCCACATAATTTTAAATGTAAGGTCACGTAGTGATCGGTGGCTATGCCACGTTTAATGATTCCTACTTAATAGGAATAGGCAGTACGGCTGTCGTTTTGGTGTGTAGCGGATGGAGGGTTGTTTGTAGAAATCCCCACGGTGTGATGGTTGGTACGAGATGGTGTGTAGAGGATGGAAACCTAGGATAGGTTGGGTTATTCATTCTTTATTGTTATTATGTGATTATGATTGATGCCTTTCTGTATGGGCCAGGGCCCATAATGTGTTTGTGGGCTCAGGTTAATGTGTGTTTTGAGATTTATACACTGAGTCTTTGTGACTCGCGCTTTCCTTTTCTCTACTCTTCCAAATGAACAGTAGATCGTGACATGGGAGCTAAGACAAACTCAAGGGGCCATCAAGTTTCTTTTGACAAGTTAATTTGGAGTTTCTTTAAGTTATTTTTTTTATTTTTTTATTATGGGAATATTTTTGTAATAAGGCCCCTAGTTTTTATTCAACTTATGAGTTTACAATGTTAAGCAACTTATGAATTTTATGATAAGGTTTATTTATACTTAATAATAATTAATACAATGTTATTTTTTTAAAAATGCCGCTTATTTACTTAAATATTGTCTAATAAACTCACAATTTCAAAAACCAACAAAGCAAAAGTTTTCAAAGTACAAGCAGTGACATGCCAGATCTGGTCGAAACGCATGGGCCGGGTTTGGGGTGTTACAATTTGGTATCAGAGCCCAGTTCAAAACTCGGGCTGTGAAATGGGTCTAGAAGTGTTTTAGAAATAAAATTGTATTTAAGAAAAATTTTTGGTTTGAAGACATGGCCTTCGAGTCTACCGGGAACCAATCCACCCAGATAAGTATTCTCAACTCCTGATTGTGATATAAATGTGGGCTTAATGGGCTTTATGGGACGTAGACTATCTAGATTAGAACTTGATGGACTCTAGGCTTAGACAAACAACTCTTCAATTACATAAGACTTAATTTTTACTAAACAAAACCTGTAAACAAGTCGCAAGACTAAGGTGTGGTAACAGACATATGCATGTCTAGGAGTAGATCCGGAAGAGCTTGGTATTTAAGCAGTCCAAGTGACTCACCTCCTCTTCGTTGGAATCTTACCTGGTGCGTAGTGACTGTTCACTCTAGCAATAAGGACTTGTTCACGGGCTGAACCCATAATTAAAACCCGAAAGGGACTAACCACCCTATTTTGCAAAAAAAAAAAAAACCCTAAGTTTTGTACACTTCAAAAAAAAAATACTTGATTTAAAAATGTTCACAGCCATGAAAGAAATTACCAAATTACCCTTGTTTTGCAAAATGACCAAAATAACCCTGGTTTGAAGAAATTACCAAATTACCCTTGTTTGGTAAAATTACCGAAATGACCCCAGATTTTTAAATTACCGAAATACCCCAAATTTCAAAAATTACCGAAATACCCCTGAATTTCAAAATTACCGAAATACCCCCAAATTTCAAAATACCAAAATACCCCCAGTTTTCAAAATTACCAAAATACCCCCGGGAATGCAAAATTACCAAAATACCCTTATTTGACAAAATCACCAAGGAACCTTATTTTAAAAAATTACGAAAATACCCCTGGGTAGTGAGGTAATGAATGTGAGTTCATGTATATGTTTCTTAGAGGATATGAATGCGAATTCGAAAGAACTACTCTTAAAGCTATTATTCATAAGACTGTCCGTGGTTAAAACAGTGGAAGAAAACTAATAGTTCATAAAATTTCTAATCAGATAAACGCGAATCGGTAGAATGAGTACAAGGGGTCGAGGACGCTCTAGATGCGAATACCGGTGCGTACCCTACCATAGTATACTAAGTGCTTATTTTGGCTTTAGAATTAGAGTGCGCAGCGAAAGCATAGTAGTGAGACTTAGGTAGTATGATTACTAGTTAGTTGGAAATTTCGAGGACGAAATTTCTTTAAGGGGGTAGAACTGTAACATCCTAAAATTATGGGCCCATGCATTTAGTGTAGGGATAGAATTAATTTGTTAATTTAAGTGATAGGGGTCTAAATTTGGGCTTAGAATTAGGCAAAGGCCCAGATTAAATTATTTTAAGGTGGCATCATTAACAATTAAAAAGGAACAAGTTTTGGGTCGCAAGGAGCCCATGTTTTTGGGCCATTTTCGGCAATTAAATGGGAGCAAGGGTGACGCCACAACAAGGGATTTAAGGGACTTAAATTGAAGTTTAATGAAACCCAAATCTTTTAATTTAAATGAGTTAAATTTCGGCATTTAGAATTAATGAGGTGGACAACTACAAGGCGTAAAAATAGGAAGATATATACGAATTTTTAAGTGATAATATCATAGATAAAAAGGAGAAAAGTTAGGAGCTTATCTTCAAAGGAAGTGTTGGCCAATAATCCACCACCTAGAGGAGTGTAAAATTCAACTACTGCATGGCATAGAGGGTGCCGAAATTCTCCTCTCTTCTAGCTTAAATTTTAAGGGCGTTTTTGGTATTTAGCAGTAGGTGTCAAAAATCTATAAATAGGGGGGGCTAGCTCCTTGTTTCTGACATTGAAAAACCCTAAAATCCTCTCCCTTGGTGCCAAAATTCCCTAGCCTCTCCCTCTCCAAATTTATTTCTTCAATTTCTTCAAAAGCCGAAACTTTTCCCCACTTTCTTTTCCCTTGTGCCGATTTCTCTAAAAAGTCGAAGCATCCATCGCTTTTTCTTTTATTCATCCTATTTAAGAAATTATTCTATACTTCCGGCATTTAAATCTTCTATTGGCATTGCCGAATCCTCTCTCTAGTGCTAGTCGAATCTCTAAGCTAAGGTAAGAGTCGATTCTTGTTTAGTTCTCATAATCTATTCCTGGGTTTTGAAAAGCAAAAGCCGAAAGCTAATAGTTTAATGGTTTTCGGGATTTGAAGGAAGCTTGGTCGACTAGATCTAAAAGCCGAAAATCGTTAGTCTTCAACTTCGGGATTTTAAGGTAAGAAGAGTTGTTTATTCAAATACATAAAAATTGGGTAGAACACTAACCATGGCCGAATATAGGAGAGGCCCTAGTTTCACATCCTTCCGGCTTTTTGAGCAAAGTTGTAGATCGGTTTAGCAAGGATATCAACATTAATCAGGTGTGTAGATCTCTAACACGCTATTGATAAACCTGTATGTATATTTATTTTGTATGTTATGGGCTAAAAAGCCGGAATAAGGCTGTATAGACAGTCGAATGAAACCCTAAAAAGGGTTAGGCAATGATGCCAGGTACGTAAACATAGAACTCCCTATGTGTATCGAAGAATATATATATCTGCTTGATGTTTCTTTATGTATGTATGCATGGGGTGTGAATGATGATAATTAAAGGGGAAGTGCATGATAGGTCACTTGGTGATCGGTGGTAGAAATCCCACATAATTTTAAATGTAAGGTCACGTAGTGATCGGTGGCTATGCCACGGTTAATGATTCCTACTTAATAGGAATAGGCAGTACGGCTATCGTTTTGGTGTGTAGCGGATGGAGGGTAGATTGTAGAAATCCCCACGGTGTGATGGTTGGTACGGGATGGTGTGTAGAGGATGGAAACCTAGGATGGGTTGGGTTATTCATTCTTTATTGTTATTATGTGATTATGATTGATGCCTTCCTGTATGGGCCAGGGCCCATAATGTGTTTGTGGCCTCAGGTCAATGTGTGTTTTGAGATTTATACACTGAGTCTTTGTGACTCACGCTTTCCTTTTCTCTACTCTTCCAGATGAACAGTAGATCGTGACATGGGAGCCGAGACAGACTCGAGGGGCCATCAAGTTTCTTTTGACAAGTTAATTTGGAGTTTCTTTAAGTTATTTTTTTTTATTTTTTTTATTATGGGAATATTTTTGTAATAAGACCCCTAGTTTTTATTCAACTTATGAGTTTACAATGTTAAGCAACTTATGAATTTTATGATAAGGTTTATTTATACTTAATAATAATTAATACAAGGTTATTTTTTTTAAAATGCCGCTTATTTACTTAAATATTGTCTAATAAACTCACAATTTCAAAAACCAACAAAGCAAAAGTTTTCAAAGTACAAGCAGTGACATGCCAGATCCGGTCGAAACGCATGGGCCGGGTTTGGGGTGTTATACGAAAAATCGAAGCCCAGCATGATTGGGCATGATTTCCCAAAGTTCCAGACACAAAATATTACCTTTGAAACCCCTTTTTTATGAATTAAAAAAAAAAAACAAAAATAAAAACATTGAAATGTAAACACGGTAATAAGAAGGGAGAATAATAATGGGAATAATAGACATAATAATAATAAGAATAATAATAATATATGTACATATTTAAATAATGAAAAATAAAAAAAAGACGATGATAATTCTAATGAATATAATAATTTAAAAAAATTAGAAGATATAGTAATGGTGATGTTAAAATAATAATTACAATAAAAAATATATACTAAATTAGTAGTAATAATATTAAAATAATAGTATTTATAAAAACATAGTAGCAAAAAGGTATATCGATAATAATTAAAAATAATAGATATAATAATAATATATTATAAAAACAACAACATTTATAATAACAGTGAGTATAGAAAGAATATAATTATAATAATAATATACATATAAAAAAGTGGTAATAAAAAATGAGTAATAGGATAGTATAATAATTAAATAAGAAATAACAATGGAATAATAAAAAAATGATACTAATAATAAGAAACCATACTGACATTAAAATTAATGGTAATGACGTGAAACAATAGAAACAATGAAAATAAACGCAATATTAATAATAAAAATAATAACGCTAAAGAATAATTATGAAATCAAAGAAAAGAATAAAAATAATTAGAATATAAGATAATTTAGAAAAAATAAAAATAAATAATGAAACCCCAAAAACTATATTATTAAAAAAAGAGTTAAGGACTGCATCATAATAAAAACAAAAGTTAAAGGTTCAATTGAAATGAATCTAAACCAAATAGGACTGAAATACACTCCGTGTCAACAAACAGAGATTAAAAGCGAAATTATTCTAAACCTCTGAACACAGCGCCTGGATGTGGACCAATTTGGGGTAGCGCATAAGATTCAAGGAAAAAATTAAAATAAAAAAAACTTGAAATAGGACGTAATTAAAACAACGGCACAAAAACGTGGACTAATCGCGCAATTTACCCATTTAGGGTAAAATTGCGCGGATCCAAGCTGGGGAACGGGTCATTGCGCAGGGCTCTCCCCCCCATGCGACGTCATTTCCTTCCTGCTTAAAGCCTTTTTTGTTTTTTTGCTTTTGCAAAACCCATTTAACACCATTTATTTTATCAAGAAAAAAACAAAATCTTTTCCTTCCTTTCTGCTTCTGAAAACCAAACCCCAAAATCTCCTTTCCTTATTCTTTATAGTTCAAGCCCCTTTTGCAGTGAGCTCTTCCCCCCATCGCGTGCATAGATTGTAGCGGTCGGAGGAAGCTTAGTAAGTCCCCCTCTCGATTCCCTTTTTTTTTTATGCTTAAACTTTTTATACTTTAAAATAACGAGAATATGAGAAACAAATAAAGAAAAATCAAACAGATTCGAAAATTAAAAGGAAAAAAAGAAACCTTTTCTGGATTTTTCTTTGATTCCGTAGTTGAAAAAAAATAGTATATTGCCACTGTTTTCTATCTGAACCGTTGTAAAAAACAAAAAGATCCCCAGTTACATATTTTCATTTGGCTTTTATAGCCTATGTTTTACAACTAAACTCTTCTATTTTGCAGGGACATGGTGGATCACGTCTCTGACGTGGAATCGTGGCAGCGCACGTCGCGGGCGCGGAGAGTTCGGAGCTGGCACGGGGCGTGCGGCGCAGTCCTAGGATTTTTTTTCTGTTGTATTTTTTTAGGTTTTGGGCTAAAAATTTGGGCTGAAATTTGTTGTAAAAATTTTGGGGTTTTGTTTATTGGGCTTCGGGTTAAAATGGTATTGGGCCCGGGGTTTTGAAATTGGGCTTTACAGATAGTTTGAAACATCGTGTCCTATCGTGCTGGATGTGGTGTTTCAACTTTTCAGAACAAGAGAGTTTCGATATCCAATGCGAGTTATCCAAACATTTTTTAAGATTCATATTTTAAAATATTTTCTAATTTTTGATATTAAGGACATTAATCAATCAATACGGTACCAATTTTGGGCGTTGCGAGGGTGCTAATCCTTCTTCGTGCGTAACCGACTCCTGAGCCCGCTTTCTTAAAATTCATAGACCAAAATGTTTTATAAGTGGCCCAATCACACTTCAAAAAAGATTGGTGGCGACTCCATTTTCATATTTTAAAGTCGGCCCGTTTTCAAACAAAAAATGGTTCCGACAAATATCATTAAGCAATACTTTATTAAAAAAATAATCTTATTTTAACATTTTTAAAAGAAAGATTATATTTACTTTTATTTAAAATAATAATAATTTTAGAAACACATCTAATACATTTATTATAGCAAATTGATGTTTCAAAGAAACATCCTATGTAACATATCTAATAAATTGCCATTTGTTCTCGTATAAAATTGACATGTATAATTATTAATTAATTAAAAAATAATTAAGGATTTAGAATCAGTTAATTTAGAAATACAAAATATTCATCATAGGTTAATTATCTAATAGACATATCTTTTAATAATACTATATTTTCTTTCTTCTCCAACTAAAAATATTTATGAGAATCAGGGGTGAAGCCAAAAGAATTTTTTAGGGGGCCAGATAAAATTTTAATTTTTTTTATAGTTTATATCTTTATAATTTGTAAAGGATTAAATTAAATTTTTATAATTTTATGGGGGGCCAAAGTGCAATTTTACCTTTACTATTTTAAAATTTTTAAAAAAATTCTAAGGGTCTAAATATCAATTTTACATTTTAGGAGGGGCCGGAGCCCATGCTAGCCCCCTGCCTTCGCCCCTAATGAGAATTATATTTTAAAACGTATTAAAAAGACAAATTAGTTTTCATATTAATTATGGTCTACATCGTAATTTAAAAAGACATTTTAATTATGACCTACGTTTTTTTTCTTGTTGAACATAAGCTTAGAAAATTAAGCAAGCATCGATCTTAATGAAAGTCTAATATCTTCTTCAAGCGAGCATCTCATATAATGTGAATGATTTTTTATAATAATCAGCTTTTAAATTAATATGATTTATTTCTTGAAATTCATATTATTTTCAAAATTTAATTCTTAATATTCATATTTAACCAAAATAAGTAAAAATCAGTGATTTTAAAAAATAACATTATACAATTATAATTTTAATAAATTATTCTTTCAAGACGTAATTTTAATAAATTTCATGTGCATAGAGTGTGTTCAATTAACACACTTTCACTTTCTCTCCTCTAAAAAGGGTTTATTGTCCTCATTAAAATTTAAAATAACCTAAAGTCTTAACAAAAAATTAGCATATTCTACTAATTTAACCCAGTAAAATACAAAAATCTTTATTAATCTTAAGTGAATATTTGAAAAGAAAAATAAAAATCAAAATGCACTTTCCACTTGGCCACTGAAAAAAGGTATCCAAAGCTTAATGTTCTTCACGCATCTCGCGAGATGATGAGATATAGGTTTTCGTTTGTGAAATAAAACTACAGTCTAACTCCAGATTATTTCTCGGCATAATTTGTAATATTAAAACCTAAAATTAACTTTTATAAATCAATTTTATATAGAAAGTAAAATTCAAAATTGTTGCTTTTTTTAATAAAGATAATTTTTAGGGAAAAAAAAAAAAAACCAAATTTACATATGTGCTAACGTGATAATTTTTAACAATTCCAAACTTTTATATTTTTACTAGTAAAAAGGTAAGAATTTCACTAATAAATTATTAAATAATTTTTATATTAATTTTATTAAATATTAAAAGTTATTTTTAATATACTAAAATTTCAATTCTATAAACGACGTCAGGTGTTTTATTTATTTAATTGGGTGTATCAAATAATAATCTTAATCAAATTTATTAAATATTTCAAATGAGTGATTATGTTTTAAATTAAATACATAATTTAGATCATATTTAAATTAATTCTCAAAATTTTAAATTTATCTAAATAAAAAATAAATAAATGGCCCTTTTTTAAAAAAATTTATAACAAACAACTGCTTACCCATTTTCTTTACTTGTTTTTTCTTTTTTTTCGTTTCCCTCTTCTCTCTCTGGCTTTGAGAAATCTCAAGTTTTCAGCTTCCTTTCCTTCAAAAACCCAAAACCCTTGAAGCGAAATTTTCAAACTCCAAAATCCCAAAATGGGGAAGTACATTAGGAAGGCCAAAACGGCAGGGGGAGTTGCCGTAATGGATGTCTCGCAGGCTTCCCTCGGTGTTCGGACCCGAGCCAAAACCCTCGCACTTCAACGCCAGAAATCTTCGACTTCTCCGGCTACGGTTGCTTCGGCTCCGGCTTCAGGAGACGGCTCGTATCTACAGCTTCGGAGTCGACGGTTAGAGAAGCCGCCGCTTGTGGTGCACCACCATGATTCGAAGAGGCACAAGCAGCAGCAACAGCAACAACAGGGGTGTAAGAAGGATAACTTTGGACAGAATCCTAACCCTAATTCGAATTCTAGGGTTCGAGTGGGTAGCGAAAAGAAAAAGGAAGGTGAAGTTGGAAGCCAAGACATTGTGCAAGAAGACAATGGAAATGATAATATTATTAACTACAGCAATCTTAACAACGATAATAATAATGAAAGCAATGATTTTGGTGGTGTTGAAGCTTCTTTTGGAGAAAATGTTTTGGATATTGAAGCTAGAGAGAGGTTGGTTCATTTCTTCTCTCTTTTTATTTCTTTTTTATTATTTTTCGCATTGGATTTGGAGTTTTGGGTTTTAGTTTTTTCTATTGGAGCTTTAATTTTAATTGCTTATTCCTTTTAAGGAAAAACCTATTGTGGCTGTTTGATTTTCTTTTATTGGGAAATCATACAGAGTTTTGATGTGAACAACACTTAATTTTTTTTTTTTTAAAATTTTAGAACCCAAGAAAAGTAGAAACTTTTACTTCAACTGAGTTCTTGAGCTTGTAGTTTTAGGAAGAATTTTAAGTATTTGGACTCTATTTCATGTATTTTTGTTAGACCATGCATTTACCCCCTTGCCTTTGATGTCTTGGACACTTAGGTTCCCCACAAAACATGAAAAAAATTAAAAAGAAACCTTAATTCATGTAGGGATTCTGCTATAATAAAATATATTCTAACTAATAGGATTTCTTGCTTTGCTACTATGGGTTTTTTGGAGTTATATTCCAACTTCTTTTTGTTTATAGGCTGATTGAGCTCTGGGTTCTAATTTAGTTCTATTTCCCCCCCAAGTTTTTTGCAGTGCTTTTATCTAGCAAGTTTTAGAAATTATCTTTATGATATAAGATTCCCTTGAATCAATTGCTTAGAAGAAGCATTCTTTGTTTGTGTGAAATTGTTGCAATTTTATCTCTGATCTGTTTCTGTAGTCTTTCCCTTGCAGAGAAATTAAGTCACTCGTTTTATATCCTTTATTGTCTCACAAGCTTAATTTGGCTATTAATTATTCTTGCTGTTTTGGTTACTTCTGCATTTTGATATTCTGAATTTGATGGAAGCAAGTAGCTGTATTGTGGTAGAAACCCTTGTTTCTGAAATAAAATTATGCCATTACCAGCTATGTTACTGGGACTTGGTGTAAGTGTCGGATATGAATTAATGTATGTGTATTGTATATGTATGTTCAATTTATTCTTAGCTTTTTCATGTATTTGGAAAATCATATCTTCGTATCTATATACCCATATCCATATGTTGGACAAGGGTGTCATACAAAAGTATTTCAAGAAAAATGAAGAGCCTGAAGAATATAGATTACCAGCCTTCCCTTGTCATTTTTCTGTTTTGTTAATATATTGATTCCTGCCCCATTTTTTTCCCTTTCATTTAAACTTATTATGCTTTTAAAAACTTGGGTTTGTCTAATTCTGTGATGATATATATTAAATATCTTTAGGTCCTTTCATTTAGGTATTTCTAGGCATCTATGCTGCTAAATTATTCTATTGGAAAGAAACAAAACTATTTCGTGTTTGCCAACTGAGTATTAACTGGAGTTGCGGGTTTGATGTAACGTTCCTCCGATTTAATTAGTTAGGGTTTTTTCTTTTTCTTTTTTTTTTTTTTGGAGGGGGGGAGGAAATGTACAAAAATAAAAAACCATTTTGTGTTTGTTTTCTTTTTTTCACAGGGATTAATGTTCAGTTTGAGCTTATCTCTTTGGAAGGTGTCTAATTTACTTTAATTTTCCATACTTGAGCATAGGATATTCTGACAAGAGCCTTTAGTTAGTGGATGTCAAATCTGAGCATTTGGAGATTCTAATAACCAGAAGATTTGTTTTTGTGACTCTTCTTTGCTTGATATTTTTCAAGTTTGCTGTTTTGCTTTTTCTTTTTACTATTTGCTTGATTAAGCCAAATTACTATGATAAATTTTATTTAGTTTCAGTTGTAACCCCCTCTTCTCCCCCCCCCCCCCCCACATTTTTTTTCCAGAAAGGGCTCTGTCAGTTAAATTTGACTCCATGTGTATCGAATGAAGTGAACTCCATGTATTTGTAAAGCCTTTTCCGCTGAAATACTGGTAAATGAAGCATGTCCATGTCGAAACAAAATCCAAAACAAAATGAAAATGGTGGAAAATCTTTCATTTCACCCCCTTGGATTGCAGAGCCATTTCACTTGAATGATTGACAGAAAGAGTCTCTTGTTTTTATCGTACACTGAAATGCTTAAACATTTTCAGCTTTATTCTTCAGATGATTGGTATGGTCTGGCTGTCCATTCAAGGTTGTTTCTTTTTTCGGGAGGGGGGTATTGTAAAGCTGAAAAAAGGAACAGTTAATTCCTTTTGTACTGGCATCCTGGAAATGAGTGTTTTCATGTAGATTATCTCTCTTTTCATTAACTGATAGCTGTTGTGGTGCAGGGGCACTAGGGAATCAACTCCATGCAGCTTGATAAGGGACCCAGAGAGTATAAGAACCCCAGGTTCAACTACTAGGTCAACCAGATCAGCTGAGACTAACCAAAGAGTACAGAATTCAACGCGGCGACACATCCCAACATCACATGAAATGGATGAGTTCTTTACTCTTGCAGAAGTAGACCAGCAAAGACAATTCATCGAGAAGTATGGTTGTTGGAAACTTCCGCAGAAATTCTTTAGTATACTGTGGTTTATGATCTGATTAAAGATGTGGGGTTATTTGCAGGTACAACTTTGATCCAGTGAAAGATAAGCCACTTCCAGGACGTTATCAGTGGGAGAAAGTGGACCCCTAGACACCATTAGTGTTCCATCAGCACTTAAATATTTCCTACTAAATTATCAGTTGATCTTTAAGTTAGGTAGTTTTAGCTAGTAGGAATTAGCCTTAGTTGTAAAGGTGACGGTTTTATTTCCATTTTCCATCACCCTTAACTGTTAAAAAGAAAAAAAATGTGTCGACTAATGGTCTGTAACATAACGGTAATGAGTTACAAGAAAGAAAAAAAAAAGTCTAACAGATCATCTTGAGAAGGGAAGGAAGGTGTAGGTTTAGAGTTTAGGAAGTTTTAGGGTCAGTTGATCTGGTACAGAATTTCTTTGTATTTTCCTCCCCTTGTTTGTCTATACTTGTAATGATGGAACTTTGAGACACTCTTTGGACTAAACATGATCCCTTTCCTCCTATCTTTTTGTCTTCCTTTTTCTTTTTTGCACTTTAGTCATTTCATGAACTCAAAGATGATGATGATGCAGCCCGTCGGAAACAATGTTGTTTCATTGAGGCGTGACTGACTGCTTCCATGGGGTAAGCTTTCCTTTTAAATGGCTTTAACCCATTTCAGGTACTTGCTTCTATGGGAGAATTGGTTAATTAAAGAAGCTCAAAAAGGGAGGACAAAGGTTACACGATTCAAAGGGGTATGTTTTAATCTTTTCTGAGTTGCTATGCTCTATTTTAATCGTCAATAATCATTGCCATAGTTAAATTTGCATATTTAGACGGATTAATAAGATATCCATTTACTTATTTTATTATTAAGAAATTTGAGTATTTATATTTATTTAAGCCGGATAGTAAGATTGATTCATACATAAAATTGTTAAAAATTATCCCTTTAACAACAAACTTTCACCAAATCCAACAGTTATGAAATCACATTTTATTAATATCATTGCACAAAAGACCCTTTTATCGGATTAAACCCAAATCAATAAAGTCAGTCAGATTTATGTCGAAGAAAATGTCAATTATTTCACAAAAGGAGGAAGAAAGGGTAATGGTTTTTATTTAATTAAAAGAAATCAAATAGTTTTTCATTAAAAATTGATGAAGACAAATTTCAAAATATTTAATTCAACCGGGGGGAGGGGGGTCCTCTTGAAAGAAATTATGAGAATTTAATGGGGGGTTGAGGGTGATAGTGGAGGTGGGTGTTATTGCTAAAGTCTCATTGGATCAAACTGAAAGAATATTCAATTCCCAATGATTTTATTTTCCATTGTATCCAAAGTAATTAAATGAAGTGGGTGGGTTTTTCATCTTTAAAATTCACAACTTTCCACTGGAAATTGATTGTTTCTTTTACCATCACTGCCAACATAAAACAAAAACAAAGCTTCCTCCCACATGTGTAATAGGAATATAATACATTTATTCAACAATTTAACACCGACACTCACTTTACGGATGTAAATTATATTTATAAAAAAAAATATTATTCATATTGGTTATTTTAATTATTCTTTTTCAATTTTCTTTATAAAACCATCTAAAAACAAAAACATCATAAGAATATTTATTATCTTTTTAATTTTTTTTTTTAACTGAGTTGTTTTGTTGTTAACTTTTTCTTGCTTGATATAATATAATTTCAAACTCATATAACCACACATGCACATACTTGACTCTTGAGTACCACGCAAGTGAACCCGTGGGTCAAATCTTGGTCTCGAGTATGTATGAACTTACTTTAACCGATAGTATAAAGATATTGATAAATTAATTATATTTAAGTATTTCATATTTATTATATTATTTTTATTTATGTAATATGCATCAAATTTTCATATAATAATTGATATTATGGTTTTCATTTTGTTTTTCATCTAAAATTCTTAAGTATTAGATAATCAAATTAAATTTTGATTAAATTCAAAATCAAACTAAAAGAAATAAACTATAAATATTCAAAATTTTATTTAAAAAATATCAAACTCTTAGAAAATGGTTGACCTATGAAATGTAAAAGAATTTTGGATGTTTATTGATATTGGGAAAGGTTTGGATGAGGTTTGAGTCATTGGATTTAATATTTCTTGGACTTTTACTTATAACTGTCAACTGTAAAATCCTTCAAAAAAAAAAAAAAAAAAAAAGAAAATCAGCAATGTCTCTTTTGAGTTACAGAGAATTGAAAGTAGCTTTAATGAAGCCTCTGCCACACAAATTGATTACAAAAAGAAAATGTGACATCTGCATAACTCTGCCATTTTCTCACACATAAGTGGTCCTCAAACATAAAAGCATCTTACATTCATTTCTTGAAATAAATATGAATGACGAACCTTATTTTAAACATGAATATATTCCATTTTTCTTTATTACCACATGACAAAAAATAATTTTCAAATTAGTATAATTCAACACAACGTAGAGATGATTTGGTATAGAGAGGTGAATATTGAGGACCAAACCTGTATATTGTGTTTTCCACTATTTTTTTAATATTTATGTTTGACTTATTATATATATATATATATATATATGTGAGTATAAATATTAAACGCATGCTTATATTTGTCACTCGTATTTTAATCTAGTTTATATAAGAATAAAGTAAATGGTAACCAAAAATAGACTTAATATTTGTACACGATAAAAACATTTTATCTCTGTTATGGTCGTGTTCTAAATGTTAATATTGTTAAAACAAGCAGTTGCTAATTACTAAGTAAAATAGATTGTTTAAATGGAAGTGATGACTACTTTAGTTGCCGCTATTATAAAGCAATAATATAGAGGATTGTTTACATAGTTCGGTTTCCTTTAGTTTGTGGAGCCTAACTCAATGAGTAAACCTACTATCTTTAATCCCAACTCAACAATTTATTCAAGTTCTATCACACTCACAACCTTGTTTTTGTATCCGAAGATCTAGATCAATCACTTCTAAGTTCTCAACTTAGGCAGTAAACAAAACTCGTTTACTCTCTCAAATGTATTCTCAAGATAGGTTCCACTATGAATAAATAAGTGCTCTCAATACTTAGTTTCGAAACTTATATAAGTCTCGAATATATAGAAGTTCAAGACTTGCTAACATACTAAAGATTAATTATAATCTAATCTCCTATAAAATGGTACCTACAATAGCAAGATACGACATATTAATAAAGACCAATATAGAATGGAATGTTGGAGATATGTCTTCAATAGAATCTCAAGTCAATCTCCACAATCCAAGGAATCTGATTGCTTGATTCCATTCAATTCAATCTTCAAGATAAATTTCTTCAAATAAATTGATCTTCATAATTGGGCTTATTTGAAGCTCAAATATTTTATTTAAAAAATTAGCTACTTCAAATATGAAAAGTCACAACATGTCGCAATGTTAGGTATAATAGCCACTTCCATTGACACTTTGACAGCCACATCAAATTCACTTGCTTCAAAAGGCTTTAAATTTTTTTTTAAACAAAAATCAAATCTTGTTGAATCGAGTGGTAAAACATTCGAGACAATGCGAACCCAATTTTAGCATAAAAGAGTAATTTCGTTCATTCAATCTCTTAAAACCAAGGTCACCATTAATAAGTAGCTGACAACAAGTATCTCACTTAACAAGAGCAGTTTTATGATTACCATCATTCAAACCTCGCACAACATTTCTTTCACGCTAACTGGAATGAGAGAATATTGCATGAAATAGCTAAGAGAATACTGCATCTCAACAATTGAGTTTCTTTCCAATTTTGTTAATTTATGAACTGATAAATATCTTTAACGACTCTAACGAAATAAATGAACTCTTTGAAAAAAATCTTAAATCTCCAGAGAGTTTATTTTATACTCTGAGTAGCCACTAAACTATTTGAGAACCCTATCAACCAATTTTACTTTGTCCAAATCTACCTTACAAAAAAGAATTAAACCATATGCGGAAAAGAGACGAGAGATCAAATGTCCTCTTCTTGAAATATAAATAGGTCTCCAAATTTTATCTAGTGCCACTTTACTACTACTATTTTCCAACCTCTCCAAGCCGGAATAAGCAAGGTGAGAGAGGATTCCCTTATCGAATGCCTTTGCTTGTCTTGAACTCCTCTATCAAAGCTCCACTTCAAAAGTATTTGCATTGTGGTAGAAATGATTGGTCAGTTGAATCAGTCGTTGTGGTATCCCCAACTTCTTGCAAAGTATCTTCCAAAAAGTCACGTCTCACACGATCATAGGTCTTCTCTACCAAATCCATCTTAATAGTTATCTACCTTATTTTGCCATTTTGAGTTCTTTTAAAGTGAATCACTTCTTGGGATTGTTTGCTACATGTTTATCAAACACAAGTTGTCTAAAAGGACAACTATTTATAGGAGTGTAAATAAGACGCTGATGCTATTAAGCTATTTGAGTTTGACTCGAAAAAATTAGAATTCAATTTGGTAATTATCAAGTCAAGTTTGAGTAGCTCAAGCTATCAATCAAGTTGAATTCAAGCATAGTAATATTTGACTCGAACAGCTCGCAAGCTTTACCAAACTTTTCATATTGTTATTTTATTAAATTACGACATTACCCTTAAAATATATTATTAACACTAAGTTTAATCATTGAGCCAAACTCGAGTTTGAGTACAAAAATTGATAAACAAACTTATTATATCTTGAACTGAACTTGAACTTAAAAACAGATATTCGATCGAGCTCGAGTTGAACATGGAACTCCAAATTTCAAATCGAGTTCAAAATTGACAATATTCAAACTCGACTCGACTCAATTGCACCCTAATTATTTACCTTCACCATAAATCCTATGTCTTATAAAATACCTTAAATCTCTATAAATCAAATGCTTTGACCTAAATTCCATTATCTTCGTAATCCAATAATAAATTTAACCATTCATATTATAATATTTTAAATGAATAGCTAAAATCATACCATTCTCATTGTAAAAAAAAAAAAAAATTATTACTTTGTCCTTATAATTTTATTTTTTTAGGTTAAAGGAAAATAATTCAAACCTTTGATAAAAAAAATTCACTTCTATAATTTTAGAAAACAACCATTTATCCGTAAAATATGATAAAGACACACACTAATCCCTCATATGTCTTTATTAAATATTTGTAAATAAATGGGTAACTTTACCCTTTATTAATTTATCATTTTATATTTATTTTTATCATCTTCAATCTTTGCATTTAATAGTTTTTAATTAAAAATAATAAAATATAATTAATCATAAAAATAATTTAATTATTGTTAAATTAAACTATAAATTGCATTATATTCTAATGTAATGTTAAACATTATTTTTCTCAATTATAATTACAAAGAATGCATCCGAACCACTATAATCTAGTTTGATGGGTTTTGTTTTGAGCTACATTAATACGACAAAGGCTTTAGCCTTGGCATTGATAGAATATTATGACACATTGATAACCAGATTTGTCACAACTAAGTACGACATATCTAGAGTGATTGCAAGCAACTATCACAATAAGAAAATCAACCTCGAATGGTCCAAAGAGGTAGGCAGCCAAAATCGGTAAAAGAATCAAGCATCCACCAAACCGGCGAAGATGACAAAATCATCCTTAAAATTATTTGCAAAAGCAAGACTACATGCATAAATAATACTAAAAAACGTGTTAAAAGAGCAAACAAAAACTTTTAAAAATGAAGATTTATTAAGCAATGAAAAACAAACAAAAAACCATATAAAACAGAAACATATAAAGAAACCGATGAAGAGCCACCCACTTTTCAAGAGAAAGTGCTGGTGGTCGATGAAGTTTTAGCAACAACAAGTACTATCATTTGCCTATGGTGAAGACAACAAATATACTCACAAAATAAATTTATATATGAAAAAGGAAAAATGCATATGAAGTGAATCAAGAGAAAAAAAAAAGTTGGTGGTAAAGAGAAAAAAGAAAGAGAAAGTCGATGAGAGGAAAAAAAAAACTAACACGATGAAACAAATGAGTAAACCACTTGTAAAAGAAAAAATTAGAGTTTAATCTGAAGTGTGAGATTTTATAATTTTTGAAGTGATAAATTTATCAATAAGCCAATATGAGATGAATTTATTTTTTCTTTTGTATTTTATTAATTTTTTTCATTAAAACTTTTTAAATAATGGTAACTAAATAATTTTTTTTTTTGAGTAATTCCGGCTGGCTTTATTATTAAATGAAAACATAACAATAAGATGGGTTGCTAGAAGCGAACCCAATGCTGGTAAAAAATAAAACAAAGGCCCAATGATTATGGCCCAAAACAAAGTAAATAGAATCGTCTAGAAAAATAAAGGAAAAGTAAAAACGTCCTTTCAATTTCAAATCCAACACGGTGTAAATTAGTTGGCCTCCACTAATTTTCTGACTTTCCTATTTCCCATACCAGCCAATTAATTTGATAGCATTCCCAATGGGATTTTGACATCTGTTATCCCTTCCTCTCCACGCCTCGGCAATCTTCCTTCAGTCTGGATTTCGTTGCCCATTTTCCTCTCTTCAACGCTGGTGACTCGAGAAGGTTTCTTCTTCCAGGTAAATTTCATCTCTTCTTCTTAATGATTCTGTTGCTACATCGTGGGCTGTTCCATTATTTTGTCTTTTGATGAATCGAAAATGGCTTTCCTGAAAAAACCTTCTATGCTGTTGTATATTGCTGATAATCGCTCCCAAGATTGACTTATCTTTGCCTGTTGAGTTGTATTTCTTGATAACCGTTTTAGAGTCCCCTGTGATAGAGATAGATTGAAACCCCAGATTAATCCCTAACTTTATTGCTTGTAGACCCGCATAAGCTTCCGCCATGAACGGTGACGCTATTGCGGAGTGGATGACCGATTTCGAACCAAGCCATTCGTCCATTTCGCCCTTCACCACTAAACCCGAGGCAGATATTGCATTTTTGCTATCGTATGCTGCATCAAAGAAAATGGTTGTTTCTGTTGCTCTCGTATTTTATCTTTGTCGAATATTATCATCATAGGTATGCTTTCCCTCGTTTGATCTATCAATCTCTCCGATGTAACTTCAAACTTTCCTTGACAACTCCCTCCCTGTGATTGTTTTCCTTTCATGTACAACTTTGTTCTTGGAGTTCCATGCAAACCATATAGCGCAGTAGAACAGACGACATTGCTCACTGTTTCCTTTGTCAAAAACCCAGGTAAGCCAGTTCCATAGATGTAAAATGGTTGAGTTGATGACCCATGAAAGATTAAGGTTTTGCCACATTTCTGTTGTTGTAGGGCATTGTCTGAAGATGTGATTTCCATCCTCTTCTGCGCTTCTACACCGAGGACAAGAGCTATCGAGAACCACCTTGCGCAATCTCAAATTTTTAAAATTTAGAATAAAATTCCAGGATATGTGCCAGATAGTAATTAGGATTTTTTATGGAAGTTGTAAATTCCAAAGTTTCTTATAGAATTTTTTTCCTTCGGTCTGTAATAATAAATCATTAGGATTCAAACTAGCATCATGTAATAGTTTATAGGCGCGTCTTACTGTGAATTCGCCAGAATGTTATCCTCGCCAAATATGGAAGTCTTCGTGTTCATTCTCCGCCAAAGGAATTAGTAGAATCTTCTAAGCAGTTTGCTCTGGAAAGGTATTCTCAATTAACTCTTTTTTCCACTTACGTGTTGATGTTTCAATTAAATCTGCTACTGATTCGATTTCTGGATTTTCGGTGTTGTTGCTGCTTCGGTTAATGGAAACGCCTGGGATCCAATAGTCATTCCAAACAGAAATCCGGTCACCTTTACCAACTCGCCAACATAGCCCATCTCACAATAGCCCTTTTGTGGCCCATACGCTCCTCCAGATAAGAGAAGGTAAATTACCCAACTGTGCATGGATGAAATTTGAATTAGGAAAGTATTTTTCTTTTAAAACTTGCGCCAATAAAGAATCGAGATAATTAATAAGTCGCCAGCCTGTTTGGCTAACAAAGCAATATTAAATTGGTCAAAACTACGAAAGTCCATTCCTCCTTGTTCCTTTGAAGTGCAAAGTTCATTCCATTTACACCAATGAATGCCCTTTTGACCATGACCTTTTTGCCACCAAAATTTCGCAATAATATTTTCAAGATCGGAACATAGCGATTTAGGAAGTAGAAAACATGCCATTGAATACGTCGGGATAACTTGAAGAACAGATTTTATAAAAACTTCTTTTCCCCCTTGCGATAGATGCCTTGTGCTTCAATTATCAATTCTCTGTTTAAATCTATCCTTTAATTTTTGAAACGCCGCCTGTTTTCTTCTGCCCACCATATTAGGTAATCCTAGGTAGCATTTTGGGTCGTTTGAGCTTCGTACACCTAGCATTCGAGTAACAATTCTCTTCTCTTCAGTTCTTGTGTTGGAGCTAAAGAAAACTGTGGATTTTTCAAAATTAACTATTTGCCCCGAACAGATTCTATATTCCCGCAAAATCCTTTTTAATAGACCAGCTCCCCCTTTTCGTGGCCTCTCCAAAAATTATGCAATCATCTGCGAATAATAAGTGTGAAATTTGAGGACTTCTTCTGCTTGCTTTAACACCTTTAAAATTCTTTTCTTACTATGCCAGTCTCATTAGGCTAGATAAGCCTTCTCCTCACATCAGAAATAGAAACGGGCTTAAAGGATCTCCTTGTCGTAATCCTCTCGTTGGATAAAAGATGCTTCCAACTTGTCTGTTAAGAACCACTGAATAGGAGACAGTAGGTATGCATTTCATGATCAAACTAATCCATCTAGAATCAAAGCCCATTTTCCTCATTATTTCCTCTAAAAAAACCCATTCAACCCTGTCATATGCTTTACTCATATTAATTTAACTGCCATCAGCCCTTTTTTCCCCAATTTTTTCCTCTTTAGAGTATGAAGAATTTCATATGCCACAATACATTATCCGAAATTAATCTTCCTGGCACAAAAGTACTTTGTGCTTTGTCAATGCATTTTTCCAAAACTCCTCTAAATCGATTCACTATAGTCTTAGCCATTATTTTATATATAACATTACAAAGGCTTATTGGGCGAAAATAAGCAAGATTAGTTGGGTTCGTTTTCTTTGGAATAAGGACTATGTGTGGTATTAATTTGACTAAACTCCATGTCGCCATTGAGCTGTTGTAGACAATAAGTTGATACCTCATCCCCCACTATGTACCATAATTTCTGAAAGAAAATTGCTGGAAAACCATCTTCAGAAATACACTATTCAATACCTGTTAGGAGGTGTTCAGAATGACCTTTTTCTTCAGCCTTGAATAAGTCCTGGAAATATTCTCTAGCAATTTCTGCCATTTCGTGCAAATCCTTTGTTTCTCTGCCATCTGATTTCTGTAGCTTTTGAATGATATTTTTCTGTTGTTTTTGTGTTACAATACTGTGAAAAAAGGTTGTGTTTCTGTCCCCAAGCTTCAGCCAGTTTACTCTAGCCCTTTGCTCCCAGTAGCTTTCATCTTTATCAATCTCAAAGTTTAGTTGTACCTTTGTATCAATCAGTTCTACTAAATTATTGTCGGTTCTTTCTACTTTCAGCAATTTAGACAACTTTGAAGTTAAGACTTCCTTTTTTCGTCTTCTGGTGATCCTAATCCTGGTAGCCCACCTCCTCAATCCCATTTTAAGATAATCTAGTTTTTGTACTAAATCACTTGAGGCCGAATCCCATATGCGCTTAACTTCCGCTTCAAAGGTTTCTTCTAAGACCCACCATGCTTCAAATTTAAAGATATCCCGATTACTCTTGTGTTCGTCTTTAATTGTAGTTATTAAAAGCGAACAGTAATCAGACGTCGAGTGCACCAAGTGTTTAATATTAGCCTCCGGAAACATAGACATCCAGTTCACATTAGCCACTCCTCTATCTAGGCGTTCTCGAATATTTGTTTCTGGCAAATTCCCTCTCTCCCAAGTAAACCAGTTTCCTGAATAACCAACATCAATCAATTAACATTCCTGTAGCGCATTTCGAAAATCTTACATTCTTCTTTCCTCCATAGACAACTCGCCATTCTTCTTGAACCCGTACATTATTTCATTAAAATCTCCGCAAACTAACCAAGATTGTTCCTTATTGCGACTCAAGCTTTTTAGTAGATTCCATGATTCCTCTCTTTCCTGTGCATAAGGAGAGCCATAAAACCCCGTAAGTCTCCATTGCTGTTCATTATTCTCGTCAACTAGTGCATTTATGTGCCTTTTTGAAAAACTCTGAATCGAGATAGATACTTTTTCTTTCCATGCCAAGCATAAACCACCTTTTGTACCATCTGGATCCACCTCCAAACCATTAATAAATCCATAACTTCTACGCACTCGTTCCATCTGCCTTTTATTTACCTTTGTCTCCATAAAGAAGACCAATTGGGGGTTATGTGTCTTCAGCGTTTGCCGAAGCCTTCGAATAGTCCGTGGGTTCCCCAAACCCCGGATATTCCAACTTAAAGTTTTCATTGCGACCGACTGGCTTGCCTTTTGGCAGCCGCCGATAATAAATGATCATTTTCCAATAAACTCCTGCTTCGTGCTACTCCTTTGCCGCTGTTATCCCTTTTTGGTTGATTTACATTTTCTCCTCGCTGTCTTTTTTTACCTTCCTCCTCAATAAGGACCCTTTCCTCCAAATCATGCTCCATTGCCGTAGTAGTTTATTCTACTATTGGACTTCTCCCTTGCTGTGATGAATTAGGACGAATACCTTTCAAATTAATTCCCAAAATTGGATCAATTGAGACTTCGGCTGTCGATATATTGCTTCCTACCCACTGCCTTCTTTCCCCAAATTGTCTATTTCGTCCACTTGCGTTCGTTCTATTGTCTCCTTCTTCACGTAACCATATACTCCTCATAGCCATTGCTCTTTTAGATTGAGCTTTTAAAGATAGATCCCATCCCATATCAGCACTTCCACTCCCAGTAGCATTTTTGCTTCACAGTAAGAGTCACTATGGCCTAAACGGCCACAGTAGAAACAAAAAATGGTTAATCGTTCATATTTAAATCTAATATAAGAACAGATTCTTGCAAAAGACACCTTCTTTCTCCTTTTTAGTAGTTGCCTCACGTCCATTTTGATTCTTATTCTCATGAAATTTCTCCACCCTTTACCTAGATCTGAACTATCATATTCGATAAATTCCCCAAAAAAATCCCCTATTTGCCTTGCCAGACTTTCAGAAAAAAAACCCCACTGGAATATCGTGAATCTATACCCATAAAGGCGTATAGATTAGAGAAACTTTTAAATGATCCACCCCCTTTTGAATCATGTGAAGGATCAGAAGATGATTGTTGAATGTCCATGGGGCCCCTTTCAAGACACGATCCATATCCGTAACATGATAAAATTGAAACAGAAAACGATTTTCCCCGAGATCTCGAATTTGAATACCTCTTACCGGGTGCCATAGGTTTGCCATAGTGCTTTTCATTGCTGGATAGTGAATGATGCTTGCTGTTAAGAAGCAACCCACTAAACAAAAGTTTTGTTCTTCTATTTCCAGATTAGGCTCAGATTGAAACTGTAGGACTGCTTCTTCTTCTTCTTCTATTGTTAAACCCGCAAATTCTTTTTCCATTGTTGCAGGAATTGGATGAGAGTTTCTCTGTGTGCGTTGATTGATCGGATGGCGAGATGCTTCTGAAGGATCTCCGTCGTCAAGATTCATTTAGAACACAAACGTGTAATTGAAAAAGACCTGTTTTTGTGTCAGAGTGACAGACAAATTCTGTGCCAAGAGGCAGACTTTTATGAAACTTTTTTGAATATGAACATTAACTAAATAATTTTTGAATATGTCAAGGTTAACATATAAATTAATTAAATAAAAAATTAAAATACTTAATTTTTAATTAAAATAAAATATAAATTTTGAGTAAAAGAAGTGAAACATAATACTTTAATAATTAATCCAGATTTCATTATTTTGTAATTGAAATAAAAGTGTATAAATAAATAATAAGAATGGTGTACCATCCCAAGAGAGTTTTACGAGAAAATTTTAAAATGGTATATTATTTCTAGGGTTCGCATATTCTCCGCTATGTTACAAAATGTAAAATATCACGAGATATTGAAAAGGGCAGTGGAGCAGTAAATACTCGTAGCCACCTGAAAATCTCCCCGTCCACCCTTTATTATTATTATTAAAAAATACTATTATTTATTTATTTCTTCTCTCTCTCATATGAGAGCTTGAGCCTTGAGCCTTAAGCTTTAAGCTTCTTTCTTCGAAAACCAAAACCCAAAACCCTTGAAACAAAATTTCAAACCCCCAAAATCCCAAATGGGTAAGTACATTAGGAAGGCCAAAACGGCGGGGGAGGTTGCCGTAATGGAACTCTCCCAGGCTTCTCTCGGGGTTCGGACCAGAGCCAAAACCCTCGCCCTTCAACGCCTACAGAAATCCTCCACTTCTTCTCCGCCTACGGTTGTTTCGGCTCCGGCTACAGGAGACGGCTCATTTCTCCAGCTGCGGAGTCGACGGTTAGAGAAACCACCGCTTGTGGTGCACCACCATGTTTCGAAGAGGCACAAGCAGCAGCAACAGGGGAGTAAGAAGGATAGCTGTGTGCAGAATCCTAACCCTAATTCGTATTCTAGGGTTCGACCGTGTGGCGGCTCGAATTCGGAAAAGAAAAAAGGTGAAGACATTGTGCAAGAAGATAATGGAAATGATAATATTATTAACTACAGCAATCTTAACAACAATCATAATGAAAGCAATGATTTTGGTGGTGTTGAAGCTTCTTTTGGAGAAAATATTTTGGACATGGAAGCTAGAGAGAGGTTGGTTTTCTTTTTCTTTTTTCATCTTTATTTTATTTTTATTTATTCCATTGGAAGTTCGGGTTATTGTTATTTATTGCTTATTTTTATTAGTGAAAAATTAGTGTGGGTGTTTGATGCTTTAATTGGGGAAAATTACAATTTTTCATATGAAAAACACTGTTTATTTATTTATCTCTTTTAGAACCCAGAAAAGTAGAAACTTTTACTTCAGCTGAGTTATTGAGTTTTGTAGTTTTAGGAATTTTAAATTATTTGGACATTTATTTCATCTATTTTTGTTATACCATGCATTTTTTTTTCACTTAGCATGTATTTGGGTATGCTGGGCAGAGTGGAAAAGTGAAAGAATAGAAAGAAAAGAAAAGTAGAAAAATGAAAAGAAAATTAATTGTAAATGTGGTTGATATGAATGAGAAGTGATGAAAAACAAAATACAATATATGATTTTTTTTCATGCTCGTGAATAAAAATGACTTATTCTAATTTGTAATGATTAAGTAGAGTAATAAGACGCAAGGGATGCAAGTTAAGTATATAAAATTATATTTTTTAAAAATTTAAAATTTTATATTTTTTCTCATTTTTTCTATTCATTAATAGTAAGGAAAAATATCATTTTTCTATTTCCCTCCCAATCCAATTAATTAAAAGAAAAAATTTTCTATCTTATTTAACTTTTCTTTTTCTTAATTTTTTATCCTTTTACTTTTCTTTACACCTTATCAAGCAAAACCATCTTGAACCAAATATACATACACATTCTGTCAAAAAATATATATACACATACGTTTGTGTATATAAACCTTTTTTTCCTGTTGAGCTTCTGCTGTAATAAAATATCTGTTGACTAATGGGATTTCCTTTCACTTCCATTTTCACATTATTTCCATATTTCTTATTTGGTTGAAGAAAGAGTAATTCACCCTTAAAATAGAGTTCCTCTATGGGTGTTATTGAGTTATTCCAACTTCTTTTTGTTTATTAGGTTTGATTGAACTCTGATAAATGATGAAAAATCATCTCTTAGCTTTGGTTTCTACTAAGTTACATTCTTTATTTGTCTGAGAAGTTACAATTTTATCTCTTCATCTACCATTGCCGAGAAATTAAATCAGTCTGCTTATGTCCTTTTGTTGCTTCACAAGCTAAAGTTAGTTATTATTGATTCTTACAGTTTTTAACTACCTCTGAATTTTACTGTCTGATTTTGATGGAAGTAGACCTGACAACTTGTGTACCCATCTTGTGTTCATTCGTTTTTCTCATGATGTAGTCATGTTTAAATTATTTTATATTTTTATAAATTTTGATACATAAATAATTTGTATTATATACAATATGCAATATTTCTGTTTTCATGTTATTATTATGTTATTTGCTTGTATCATGGCATAATATAGCAAGTAGCCGTATTAGGGCAGATACCCTTGTTTCTGAAATAAAACTGTCATTACCTGCTTTTCCTTGTCATTCATCACTTCTTCTCTGTTAATATAATTGATTTCTGCCCTCCTCTTTTTCTTTTTTTTTTTTTTTCATTTAAACTTGGAATGTGTTTAAAACTTGGGTTTGTCTAATTATGTGGCTATATATATAAAAATATGAATATATTTTCCTTTGTTAGGTATGTTAGGCATCTATGCTGCTACATGATTCTAATGGAAAGAAACAAACCATGTTGTTTTGCATGTGGTGGATGCCTGATTTTTTTAAGATAAAAATTTACGTAAGATATTTTTCTGTTTGTTTCCTTTTTTTTCTTGGGGGTTAATATGCTAATTGAGCTTTTACACCTTTGGAAGATACAGTTCTAAGTTACATTTATTTCCATGCTTTGAGCATAGGATTCTGACACGAGGATTATGGTTGTTAATCTGATTGTTCTTAGATTTGAATAACCAGAATGTCACTCTTTGCTTGATATTGTCCGAGTTGTTTTATTTTGCTTCTTTTTTTTCTCGCCTTTTTACTATATGCTTGGTTAAGCCGAATTGCAATGATAGATTTTATCTCATATCAGTTGTAATCAGACCCCTTCCATATATTTTTTAATTCTTTTCATTGCAGAATGTTTTTGCTTAAAAGTTGACACAAAGAACCTCTTTTGTCTATTGTACACTAAGGAAGTCTTAAACATTTTGAGCTTTATTCTTCAAATGATTGATATGGTGTGCTTCTCCATGCAATGTTGTTGTTCTTTTTCTTAAAGGGGGGGGGGGTGTGCTTTGGGGTGAATATTTAATCTTTTTAAACCGGCTTTGTAGAATTGAGTGTTTGCCTGTAGATTTTACTTTTGATTTACTTATAGTTAATTGTTTTTATGCAGGGGCACTAGGGAATCAACTCCTTGCAGCTTGATAAGGGACTCGGAGAGTATAAGAACCCCAGGTTCTGCTACTAGGCCTACCAACTCAGCAGATACTAACCAGAGAGTACAGAATTCAACGCGTCGACATACACCAACATCACATGAAATGGATGAGTTCTTTTCTCTCACAGAAGAAGACCAGCAAAGACAATTCATTGAGAAGTATACTATATCTCTTTCACCCTGTTTCTCACTTTTGTGATTGTTTGAATTTTTTTCACAACTCTTTCTTGTATCACTATATTGTGGTTATGATCTGATAAAAGATGTGGGGGTTATTTGCAGGTACAACTTTGATCCAGTGAAAGATAAGCCACTTCCCGGGCGTTATCAATGGGAGAAAATGGACCCCTAAATGACCATTAACATTCCATCAGGACCCATATTTCCTGCTAGAATCTCAGTTGATCTTAAAATTAGGTATTTTCAGCTAGCAGGATTTAGTACTAGTTGTAAAGTTGTAAAGGCTGACGGTATTAGTTCCATGTTCCATCTCCCTTATTTTACTTGTAAAAAAAAGTAGGACCGTTGAAGAAATGTGTCGACTAACTGTTTGTAACAAAACAACGGTAACGATTTACACATACACAAAAAAATACGAATCGAATCCTTTGTTTAACAGATCATCTGAGAAGGGAAGGGAATGAGGGTGTAGGTTAGAGTTTAGGAACTTTAGGGTCTGTTGATTTGTTAGAGTTTCGTCCTTGTTTGTTTATATAATTGTACTGATGGAACTTTGAAACACTCTTTGGACTAAACATGATCCCTTTCTTTTTATCTCCATGCGAGACGCTGATAACTTTGGCCATTTCATGAACTCCATGATGATGGTGCAGCCCGTGACTATGAGCAGAAATGCTGTTGTTTTATCGAGTCATAACTGACTGCTTCCATTAAACCTCTCATGTATAAAATGGTTGATGGTATTTCAGGTACTGGTGGGGATAAGCTTTTCTTATTGGTAATGCATTGGAAGGTTCTTGTATTTCATTATCATGTCCATTCTGCACTTTTAATTTTGTTTCTTGGGAGAATTGTCAATTTAAACAGGCTAAAGATGCTCAAAAATGGAGGACAGAGATTATTACATGATACAAAGGGGTATGTTTTAATCTTTTTCTTATTTGCTATGCTCTATTGTAAGCATCAATATTTTCAGCTTTATGGATTGTTCATACTCAAAACAGAATGGACTTCAATTATTGTATTTAAAATCAGGGTTACAAAAATGCAGGTCCTTAAATTATACAACCAAATTTAAGATTATTTGAGCCTTTTCATAGAAGATAAGCATAAATGAAACCCGAGTGTTTTCCGTCATTGTAACACAATCTAGACTCTTTTTAAGACGATTTGGTGTAGTGATGAATACCAACGGCTAAACACAAGATGGCAAGGGGAACTAAGAACTGAAGGAGCTTGATGATGAACTCGGACGTCTTGTCTTGATTATAGTCTGGCTGGTTCGGAGGTTTATATGTCGTCTTCTTAGGGATAGTTGAGGTGTCGATCTCTCCAACATAGTATTGATCCATCATGTCTCGTGCACTATCACTGTGTCCAACATCCTCAAAATCATCAGTGGCATCCTTCCCTGTAACATATACAGGCAGTAAAACCATATCAACCTCTTTGCACAATACTAGATTGCTCCGACATGTCATCCAAGTATCATAGGCAGTATACATAATGATAACGGAAGTTGGATGAAAATAGACCCAAAGTTTGTACCTGTTGCTGATAACAACACTTCGTCGCCACCAGGATGGTCTTCCAAAAACTTTGTCACATCGTAAACCTGTTCCACGAATGAGATTGACACTAACATGAATAAATCGTGCTCTTCAAACATGTGAAATCTATTACTATAGACACGAAGTACGGAAGTTTGTCGCTTTCGATTGAACTCATCTTTGATTGCAGCAGATAAGGGTCTTGTTTTCTTTTAAAGACACTAAAACCCGAGGTCAAGTTTTACAACATAGGTGCATATACAGAGAAGAGCTTTTGGTTTTGGAGAGATCATAATTGCATAATCAACACCACAAGAGGCATGAGGAAAAGCCCTACCCTGAGACACCTAGGTTCAAAGTTACCCTCTTCTTAGTTTGGTTCTAGAGGCTATCCGGAACGAACCCTTTATGACCCCTATATTGATGGTAACAGCAAATGTCTAACCATGGAACTAAACGACCATAAGTTATCTATCCACAAAGCTATGTTTACTTAGACTCGGTGTGTGTTGGATATGTATCTGACATGGGTATGGTTAGTTTTTCTAAGTTTTTCCATGAAGGATACTTGAAGGTCATATCTTTGTATTCGTGTATGAGACACAAGTGTCGGATACAACATAGTTGAGAAGTTCTCGAATCTTGATGTTCTCACATACAGAGGGATACTGATAATTTTAAATCCTGGGTATATTAAAATTCTCAAACTAGGCACTACCACAACTCGTTAAGCACAACAGCATATGGCCTTGCATCATGGCTTAGATGATGATGAGCGTGTGTCGAATACAGGTTTTAACTAGAACAGCTTAGTTCAATTGCAATGTAAACCATTCAAATCCCACATCGATTAGGAGATTAAACTCCCACATTCAAAAAGCTGCTCCTAATGGGTTTCATGGGATCAATAAAAAAGGCCAAGAAAATTTTAAAATGAAATTAAAAAATGAAAGCTTGAAAAAGTTGAAAAATACCCAACGCCAACATGCAAAATGCTTTAATTTGACATTAAAACAAACACATTAAGCCATTCTAATGAAAAACAGGGAGAGAAAAAAAGACCTTGCCGTTGATGATGAGCCAACAATCTTTGGGGGTGTTGTGCTCAGAGACTTGAGCCAAAGTGAACATCTTTCCATCACCAACCATTTTTCCTTTTGCTTCTTTTTGGGTTTAACTTTACCTCTTTCTCTCTCAATATCTCGGGTTTGTATAAGCAAGAGCAAATCTATACGTAATAAAGGAGTGAAAAATACTGGGAAAGAGGGATCTGAGAGAGAAAAAGTGGGCAGTTTTTTAAATATTTATTGAAGCAGTAAAATTTCTGTGGGCTAACCAACTAATCCATAGGCTTTTCCATTGGTTGAATTTCAGTAGTGACCTGGTAATAATAAATGTGGGAGAAACAAACAGGGCAGGACAAGTCATATTTGCAATAATTTGCTAGTGAAACCGACGCATATTTATTGTGGTTGGTTTTCTTTCCTTTTTTTTTTAACTCCCATTTTTGAGTAATCACAAAATAAAATAAAATTGTACAAATACATAAATGATTGAAAATTAAACCTCTAAATGCGTAATTGCACATAATAAAACTAAAGATTCATACGCTAGTAATTATACATGATGAATTTCATTGAAAATGTGATGTAGAGTTAGATAGATTTAAATTTTATCATTTGTATATGAAGAATAAATTATATCAAGAGTGCTTTATATTAAATATCTATAAATGATATTATATAATTTTAAATAATATTTTATATAAAAATAAACATGCTTATAAATATAATAATATGAAAATTTACCTAAAAACATAATAGAATTTAATCTCTACCAATTGAAGTTCACTTTTTCTTTATGTATATTGATACTTCTATGTTCTTAATAACTCGTTTAAATGGTATATTTTACAAATTATTGAGCATAAAAACCTTTTACATAGAAATATACGGAATAACTGTCAAGTTTTTCGATAAAAAACTTCGAACATTAACATTTCTTTATAATAAACAAATTTATTAATATCTTTTAATTAAAGATAAAACTCAAAATAACATTAATCGAGTTAATTGAGCTTGATGTCTTTCATTCAAAATATAATTCAATAAAATCCACACTTTTAAGTAGTTTTAAGGATTTGTATGAAAATAAATGTATGTATTCTTTTTTCAAATGTGTACAATTAAAAACAACTGTAACAATTTTCACATACACAAAAAATATGAATCGAAGAACTTTGTTTAACGGATCCTCTGAGAAGGGAAGGGAATGAGGGTGTAGGTTAGAGTTTAGGAACTTTAGGGTCTGTTGATTTGTTAGAGTTTCGTCCTTGTTTGTTTATACTTGTACTGATGGAACTTTGAAACACTCTTTGGACTAAACATGATCCTTTCTTTTTATCTCCATGCGAGACACTGATAACTTTGGCCATTTCATGAACTCGATGATGATGATGATGCAGCCCGTGACTATGAGCAGAAACGATGTTTCATCGAGTCATGACTGACTGCTTCCATTAAACCTCTCATGTATAAAATGGTTGATCGTATTTCAGGTACTGGTGGGGATAAGCTTTTTTATTGTTGGTAATGCATTGGAAGGTTCTTGTATTTCATTATCATGTCCATTCTGCACATTTTAACTTTGTTTCTTGGGAGAATTGTCAATTTAAACAGGCTAAAGATGCTCAAAAATGGAGGACAGATATTATTACATGATACAAAGGGGTATGTTCTAATCTTTTTCTTATTTGCTATGCTCTATTGTAAGCATCAATATTTTCAGCTTTATGGATTGTTCATACTCAAAACAGAATGGACTTCAATTATTGTCTTTAAAATCAGGGTTACAAAAATGCAGGTCCTTAAATTATACAACCAAATTTAAGATTATTTGAGCCTTTTCATAGAAGATAAGCATAAATGAAACCCGAGTTTTTTCCGTCATTGTAACACAATCTAGACTCTTTTTAAGACGATTTGGTGTAGTGATGAATACCAACGGCTAAACACAAGATGGCAAGGGGAACTAAGAACTGAAGGAGCTTGATGATGAACTCGGGCTACTTGTCTTGGTTACTGTTCGGGGGTTTATATGTCGTCTTCGTAGGGATGGTTGAGATGTCGATCTCTCCGACATAGTATTGATCCAGCATGTCTCGTGCGCTATCACTGTGTCCAACATCCTCAAAATCATCAGTGGCATCCTTCCCTGTAACATATACAGGCAGTAAAACCATATCAACCTCTTTGCACAATACTACATTGCTCCGACACGTCATCCAAGTATCGTAGGCAGTATACGTAATGATAGCGAAAATCGGATGAAAATAGACCCAAAGTTTGTACCTGTTGCTGATAATAACACTTCGTCGCCACCAGGATGGTCTTTCAAATACTTCGTCACATCGTAAACCTGTTGCACGAATGAGGCCGACACTAATATGAATAAATCGTGCTCTTCAAACATATTGTGAAATCTATTACTATAGACAAAAGTATGGAAGTTTGTCACTTTGGATTGAACTCATCTTTGATTGCAGCAGATAAGGGTCTTGTTTTCTTTTAAAGACACTAAAACCTGAGGTCAAGTTTCACGACATAGGTGCATATACAGAGAAGAGCTTTTGGTTTTGGAGATCATAATTGCATAATCAAACACATTAAGCCATCACAATGAAAAACAGGGAGAGAAAAAAAGACCTTGTCATTGATGATGAGCCAACAATCTTTGGGGGTGTTGTGCTCAGAGACTTGAGCCAAAGTGAACACCTTTCCATCACCACCCATTTTTCTTTTTGCTTCTTTTTCGGTTCAACTTTAACCCCTCTTTCTCTCTCAATATCGCAGGTTTATAAGCAAGAGCAAATATATATATAATAAAGGAGTGAACAATACTGGGAAAGAGAGATTTGAGAGAGAACAAGTGGGCAGTTTTTAGTAGTGACCTGGTAATAATAAATGTGGGAGAAACAAACAGGGCAGGACAAGTCATATTTGCAATAATTTGCTAATGAAACCGACGCAATTTTATTGTGGTTGGATTTTTTTTTTCCTTTTTTAACTTTCATGCGATTAATTACAAAATAAAATTAAATTCTACAAATAAAGGAAGAATCGAAAATTATTAGGAATTAAATTTTCAAATGTGGAATTGGGCAAGATTAGAGATTCAAATGTGTGTAATTCTACGTGATGAATTTCATTGGAGATGTAGTGTGAGTTAGATACCAAAAATTTAAATTTAAATAGTCTTTTGTGTATGAAAAAAATTATATTAAGAGTGTTTTACAATAAATATCTATGGATGATATTATATAATTTTAAATAATTTATTATATAAAAATAAATATGCAATTTTAAATAAAAACATAATAGAATTTTGATTTCTATGGGAAGTTCACTTTTTATTTTTATTTTAAATGTATTGGTGCTTTTATATTTTAATGACTCGCTTAAATAATATATTTCACAAATTCTTGAGCATAAAAACTTTATATATATATATATAGAGCAACTATAAAGTTCTTGGACCAAAAACTTCGAACATTAATATTTCTTTATAATAAACAAATTTATTAATACAAAATTTAAAGTAACATTAATCAAAGTAATTAAAGATGATATCTTTGATTCAAAACATAATTGAATGAAACTCACATTTTTAAGTAGCTTTTAAGGATTTCTTAAGGCACTTAAAAAGCTTGGATGGGCTTTCTATTAGCGGCAAAATTTAAAGATTAATACTTTCCCAATCATGAAGCAAATTAATTATTGGAGTGATTAAGATTCATCATTATTTTCTATATTTTACAATGCATTTTGTTTCATCAACGATTGTCCATTGCAACTTAAAGAATAAACTCTGTATTTATTCTAGGTCACATTATGTTTGTTATTCTTAACATTAACGTGCATGAAAAAAGAAGAAGAGAAAACAGCGTTCAACTAAACATTACCTGTGATACATAATCGTTAAAGCTTGTTAATAACATGTCTTTTGTTAAAGGTACGTAATCATTAATTCGGTGTTAATGTGGTCAATTATCACTTTGTTCTTTTTACTACTTTCATTATTTTTAGTCAAAAAAATAATAACTAAACCATCACAATATTTGTATCTCATGGCTTAGATAGAATTAAAAAGCCCTAATATAAAAAAACTCTTCAACTACACTTCGTTTAAGATTGTCTCAAAGCAATAAATAAACTCGACTCCCATAATAGAAGTACTCATCAAAGTCTATTTTGCACTCCATACTTCGTTTGGACAACATTTGATTGCCAAAAGCCTCGTACAATACGCCAAGCTTGTTAGACTGACAACTGGCCATTGTGTAAAAAGACTTAATTTACAAAGGACTTAATTGTGTAAAAAGAAAAACTTCCGAGGCTAATGTTTAAAACTTAAAAAGTTGCAAAAATCGATTTCTTTTCCTTCAAGACAAGTGTGTATTCTTCTTATTTCCCTCTTCGATCAGATTCGGGGGAAAAAAATTGCTCCAAAAATTTCCAGTTTTTTCTTCCTAAACCTAAGCGAGTATTTTTCATTGCTTTCTTTCTCCGTCATCGCTTCATCCTCGGCGTTCGTCTCCGAATCGTCGCCGGCTCTCTTCTACTGACGAGATACGAAAGCTAAACTCTCCAATTTACCCCTTCTTTTTATTCTTTTATTGGCGAAACCCCTCCAAAAAAAAAAAAAAAAGAAAAGAAAGTTAGGGTTTTTTATTTTGTGGAAGGATAAAAATGGCGGCTGCGGCGACGATGGTTAGTTCAGCTGGAGGGTTGCTGGCGATGCTTAACGAGAGCCACCCTCAGTTAAAATATCATGCTCTTTCTAATTTGATTAGCTTCGTTGACCAATTCTGGCCTGAGATCTCCACCAGCGTTCCTATCATGTAAGTCTCGAGTTTTTTTCTGCGGTATTTTTCTTTGTTTAGCTAGGGTTTAGGCTTTGGTTGTTTTGATCTGATTGTTAGGTGGGAAAATTGAATGAAAAGAAGTGAAGAAAGTTCTTTTTGATGTAGTTACTCTAGAAAAGACCGAAATTTAGTTTGAATTTAGTAAGTTAAGTGGGTAAAATTCAATTTTTGATTGAGCTTGGGTTGGTTTACTTGTTCGTGGAGATTTGGCATGTTTAATTTTTTTGGTTTAGCTGGAAAAGGTGAAATTTGGATTCAACTAAATTGTGGCCTTTCTGGGCATTTCGTAATCCATTGCTTTAGTCAAGCTATATGTTCTGCACAAGTAAGTTCAAATTAGGAAGAATTGAATGCAACTATTTTGCAATGTGGGTAATAGTTTGATCACTTAGGACATTGAACTTTTGAGTGAATTCAAACAATGGGGACAATGATTTTTGAAAATTTCCACTGGATTATGAGTCATTTGTTCACTTTATTTGGAAAATTCCATTCGTAGTTTTGTAGAAGTTATGTAGCCTGCATTCTGCAATGGGAGTGTTTCTGGTTCAAAATAGTGCACTTCATGAGTTTTGGATGTGAATACTGATCATATTCCCGTGTTTTTCAGAGAAAGCTTGTATGAAGATGAGGAATTTGGCCAGCATCAGAGACAACTTGCTGCTTTGCTTGTCTCGAAGGTCTTTCTCTTGTCAATCTGTCTGTATGCATGTTCATGTTGGTGACCAAATGCTTGTAGTAGCATGATTTCTGGAAATTAAACCACTTGGGTTCTTCTAGTAAAGGGGAAAAATCTGCACTCCTTGATTTGCATCTTCTGCTTTTCCTGGACAAGTTTTCCTACTCAACGTTGCTGATTTTGCAAATATTAATAACCCCCCAAAAATGTTCCACTTCTGTAAACTAACAGAAAAAAGTGGTATAATGTTAATATATTATTGTCAAAACAATGCTGCGGTTGTATTTGTGGAACATTATTAGCATTGCTTTTAAATTTGTAGATGAGAAGTAATAGAAATCGGTGCTTTCTCTCTTATTTTTTTTATTTGATTTTGACTTTGTTGACTTTTCACATATTTAAGGTATATTCTAATTTTCTTCAGGTCTTTTATTACTTGGGTGAACTCAATGATTCATTGTCTTATGCTCTTGGAGCCGGTCCCCTTTTTGATGTTTCTGAGGATTCTGATTATGTTCATACTCTCTCCTTTGTAAGAACTTTGATTCATTTGCTATATCTTGTGATCACTAACAGCTGGTTGATTAATTGAAATTTGTTAGTATGTTGGTCGTGGTTGTATTTCACTGCATTTTATATTTATCAGGCTAGTCTCAACATTCATTTAGTGTTGATTATATTTATTTCATTTGTTTTAAATTGGGAATTCCAAGCAGCTGATTTTTATGCTCTTAATTTTAGCCAAGGCAATAGATGAGTATGTCAGCCTTCGGTCAAAGGCAGCAGAATCAAGTAATGAAGCAGCAATGGTTGACTCTAGGTTGGAGGCAATTGTAGAGAGAATGCTGGATAAGTATGTAGAGCTTTCTTTCTTATCCGATGACATATTTTGGAGTTAGTTTTGCTGTCTTACTGTTTTTTTCATTTAGGTGTATCATGGATGGAAAATACCAACAAGCCATGGGAATTGCAATTGAGTGCCGGAGACTGGATAAACTTGAGGAAGCAATAACAAGGAGTGACAATGTTCATGGGACCTTAGCGTATTCCATTAATGTCTCTCATTCGTTTGTGTATCGCCGAGAATATCGACAAGAGGTAAGAAGTTTAGTAATTCATAGAACATCTGTAGTTTGTATAAATTCCATAGCCACCTTTTTCTTTTGACAATATTATTAGAACAATTAATTTTGCCTTATTTGTTGCTCTTTTCTTGGAATTTGGTGCAACCTAGCAAATTCTGCAAGATCCTTAATGCCTGTATTCTTTGATTCATGCAGGTGCTTCGGCTTCTTGTTAAAGTTTATGAAAAGCTTCCTTCTCCCGATTATTTGAGCATTTGTCAGTGCCTCATGTTCTTGGATGAACCTGAAGGTGTTGCAAACATATTGGAGAGACTTCTTCGTTCTGAAAATAAGGAGGATGCTCTTTTGGCTTTCCAAATTGCATTTGATCTTGTGGAGAATGAGCACCAGGCTTTTCTCTTAAATGTAAGAGATCGCCTTTCAGCTCTCAAATCTCTGCCTTCAGAATCCGTACAGCCAGGCTACAATGATCCTGCTACTGCTCAAAATGCAAATTCTACTGCTCCAGAGGATGTTCAGATGACAGATGAATCTTCTGCTGTTACAAAAAGTGTTCATGAGGCAGATCCTAAAGAAGTTATGTATGCTGAGAGGCTGACAAAAATCAAAGGAATTTTGTCTGGAGAGACATCCATACAATTGACGCTGCAGTTCTTGTTCAGTTATAACAAGTGAGGCATCAATGTTTTTTGTGCTATCTTCCAGTGGAACTAAATTATCACGTTTCTTTTTTATATTTACATTACAAGCTATTGAATAGTTTGCATTTGTCTTGTCTTAGATCTGATCTACTGATTTTGAAGACAATAAAGCAATCTGTTGAAATGAGGAATAGCATTTGTCATAGTGCCACAATCTACGCTAATGCGATAATGCATGCTGGAACAACTGTTGATACTTTCCTGAGGGACAATTTGGTAAGGCTTTTGTCTGGCCGCATCTTGTCTTTCACTCTTTTAGACTATTGTATGTATTGGGTGTACTTAACCTTGAGGCTCTGATCGTCAGGACTGGCTGAGTAGAGCCACCAATTGGGCTAAATTCAGTGCAACTGCTGGGCTTGGTGTTATTCACAGAGGACATCTGCAGCAGGGGAGGTCTCTGATGGCTCCCTACCTGCCCCAAGGTGGGGCTGGTGGTGGTGGGAGTCCATACTCTGAAGGTGGGGCTTTATACGCTTTAGGTCTCATTCACGCCAACCATGGTGAGGGCATTAAGCAATTCCTTCGTGATAGCTTACGCGGCACAAATGTTGAGGTATATGATTCTCTTTGTCTCTAGTAGCTTCTCTTTTTATTACCCATATATCTTTAAGTAAAGAGAAAATTTTAAGTGCCAACTTTCCATCTACTCACAAGACTACATGCTTGTCAATTTATTAAGCTCGATCCCATTGTAGTTGGACTGTCCAATTGTTGGACAAAATAGCATTACCCTTGAGTAAGTCTGAAGTCAATATGGGGTACTTATGCAGGTTATCCAACATGGTGCATGCTTAGGTCTTGGTTTGGCAGCTCTGGGGACTGCTGACGAAGAAATATACGATGACATCAAAACTGTGCTTTATACTGACAGTGCTGTCGCTGGTGAAGCTGCTGGCATCAGTATGGGTTTGCTTATGGTTGGAACTGCGAGTGAGAAGGCAAGCGAGATGCTTGCTTATGCACATGAAACCCAACATGAGAAAATTATCAGGTAAGGTTAGACTTTTGTGCTCTTGGTAGTGAGGTGGATTTTATTGTGTTAGCGGTCTTTACATGTGTTGTTCCCATATGCTCTCAGGGGTTTAGCATTAGGGATAGCTCTTACAGTTTATGGAAGGGAAGAAGAAGCAGATACATTAATTGAGCAGATGACTCGGGATCAAGATCCTATACTACGTTATGGTGGTATGTATGCACTAGCATTGGCCTATAGGGGAACTGCTAACAACAAGGCCATTCGTCAGCTGCTGCACTTCGCTGTATCAGATGTGAGTGATGATGTTAGGAGAACTGCTGTTTTAGCTCTGGGGTTTGTCCTTTACTCGGAGCCAGAGCAGGTATGTGCTGCTTTACCTCATTTGTGTTGGTGTGGTGTGATCGATATTTATTTCTCCTTTTACCCCATGTTTTTCTAACTCTAGTGTATCTTTGCAATTTGTCGTTGGGCTATAAGAATTTATGAAGATCTTGCTGTTTTGCATGTTTAATTCTGCAGACTCCTCGAATTGTCTCCTTACTATCTGAATCATACAACCCACATGTTAGATATGGTGCGGCACTTGCAGTGGGCATTTCATGTGCTGGCACAGGATTGAGTGAGGCCATATCATTGCTAGAACCCTTAACATCAGATGTTGTTGATTTTGTTCGCCAGGGTGCCCTCATTGCAATGGCTATGGTCATGGTCCAGACCAATGAAGCCAGTGATTCTCGTGTCGGAACATTCAGGCATGCTGTTATTCTATCTTGTTATTTCTCTTCCTCCCTTCTCGATGTGCAACTATTGTACGTATATGTGCGTTATCTGACTTCTTTTCATCTCCTTAATCTAGGCGACAATTAGAAAAGATAATACTTGATAAACACGAAGACACAATGAGCAAGATGGGAGCAATCCTAGCCTCTGGGATCCTTGATGCTGGTGGGAGGAACGTAACCATAAGATTGCTTTCCAAGACAAAGCATGACAAAGTCACTGCAGTTGTTGGTCTTGCAGTTTTTAGCCAATTTTGGTATTGGTATCCACTCATTTATTTTGTAAGCTTGTCATTTTCACCTACGGCTTTTATTGGACTGAACTACGACCTGAAGGTTCCAAAATTTGAGTTCTTATCACATGCAAAACCTTCGCTTTTTGAGTATCCAAAACCAACTACTGTGCCCACGACCACATCTGCTGTTAAACTTCCAACTGCTGTCCTATCAACTTCGGCTAAGGCTAAAGCTAGGGCTAAGAAAGAGGCAGAACAGAAGGCAAATGCTGAGAAATCAACTGGAGCAGAGTCTTCTGCTGCTGCTAATACTGGAAAAGGGAAACCATCTAGTGAGAAGGATGGAGAAGCCATGCAGGTAAGATTTGTGAAGTTATCCTCAGTTTATAGTGGACTGGCCATCATTTCAGTTACTTGGGGATTTAATTTATGGTTTCAGAAGATTAGGATTTACTGTAAGTCGTAATTAGATTCTGTTGCTGTTGGACCTAAATTTCGTTACAACTCTAAGAACAAGGGATGAAATATCAAGTGCATTGTTGCTAATATTATGATGCTAGTTTGATATCAGACCAGGTGACAATAAACCGAAACTTCTGTATGCTAACGTTCTGTCATTGATTCTTTAATATTGGACAGGTTGATAGCCCTCCAGAGAAGAAATCCGAGCCTGAGCCATCATTTGAGATTTTGACCAACCCAGCAAGAGTGGTTCCTGCTCAGGAGAAGTTCATCAAGTTCTTAGAAGACAGTCGATATGTGCCTGTGAAGTTGGCACCATGCGGATTCGTTCTTCTCAGAGACCTGTGCCCTAATGAACCGGAGGTGCTCTCTCTAACAGATGCACCCACATCCACGGCATCCCCGGCAGGTGGATCAACAGCAGCTGCAGGGCAACAGAGTTCATCAGCCATGGCCGTTGATGATGAACCTCAGCCGCCTCAGCCATTCGAGTACTCATCCTGATTTTACCCAATCCTGGAACTGAAACAGGGCCAAGAATACTTTTATACTTGAGCAGTGCCTTTTGACATTACAGCTGTTCAACCTAGAGTGAAACTAGGAGAACTGATGCTCGATTCCTATCCTCAACTTAGGGAGATTCTGAGTTTAGATTACATCATTCTTAATTCCACGAGGATACGTTTTAGTTGGGTTAGGGTTGAACTTAATTTCCCTTTTCAGGCATGAGTGTGCGTTTTGAAGGATGTTGGTCCAATTGTTGATTGTTCCCTTTTTATCGTGTGTTTTTATTCCTTTGGAAAGATAGCTGTATACATTTATACATGTTCAACCGTTATTCCCTTTTCAAGGTTTGGTTTCAGCAGTCATTTTAGGGTTTAGGTGCAAAAAACAAAGATTTGCTCCCTCGGTTCATCAAACGATGTCTGGTTTTATTATTTGCATAGTCGTTGAAACCGTATCTCTGGGTCATGTTGGTCTGAACAGAGATTAAATTGGTTGGACAGAGATTAAAATGGATCGGAATAAAAATAAAGAAGGTTAAATCAATTGAATTGGATTTTATAATTTTTTTAATATATAAAATTTTCATTTAAACTTTTAATAACTTGTTTAATTGAAAATAGATGAGTGGATTTGTTTGGTTTTAAAACCATAATCATTTGTGCTTAAATTGGAATTGGGTTTTTCTAATTATAAAATAATACATATTATAAATAAATAAAAAGTCTAATTAGGTTCCCTAAGTTTTCGATGGCATTAAAATATTTGAAATTCGACTTTCTACTTTTTTGCTTTGATTGGACTATTTCGAGTTGATAATTATTAAATTAAATTCAAAGGGTTTTTATAATAGAAATCAAATAATTTATGAGTAATGGTCATTTTTCATATTCGATTATTTGTAAGATTTATCCTAAAATATTAAGCTTCCAAAAAAAAAACAGAAAGAAAAAGAAAAAGATTGTTTTTCTAAGTTGAAAATGGTTTGTAAAATTGAGTAAATGGGCCGTGAAATTATGGTTTTGGATTTAAGCCATTTTATTTATTAAAACCTAAAACCCAACCCAATCTAAGATAAAAACGAAAGCCGAACCCTAAAAACCCTAGTCAGGAATCGATATATTTTTGTTAGAATAGCATCAGCAGCAGTAGGCCTAAACGATCAACCAACCAAAAAGGAGAAACAAGATGGTTTCAGGGTCAGGGATCTGCGCCAAGAGAGTGGTTGTGGATGCAAGGCATCACATGCTAGGAAGGTTGGCTTCCATTTTGGCCAAGGAGTTGTTGAATGGCCAAAAAGTAGTGGTTGTTCGATGCGAAGAGATTTGTATGTCGGGTGGTTTAGTGAGGCAGAAGATGAAGTACATGAGGTTCTTGAGGAAGCGGATGAACACTAAGCCTTCTCATGGCCCCATCCATTTTCGTGCTCCTGCTAAGATCCTCTGGCGTACCATTCGTGGGTAATTTATCTTTTTAACTCCCTTCTCTCTATTGGGTTTCTTTAATGAAGGTTTTATTGTGAAGATTAGTTCTATTATTTGGTCATTGGATTTTTTTCATTGTAGAGTTTTGGATGAATTTTCTGGGTTCTCGTTGTTGTTTGGTTCTTGGGAAAATATAGGAAAGAAAGGAAAAAGAACTTCTGAGTTTGCTTGAGAATATGATTGCTGAATTTAATGAATACTATAAGCTACAAATATCTATGAATTTTATGCTGCTGAAGAAGGGTATTTTGCTTTAATATGCACGGTTCATAAAGTATAAACACTGCTTTGCTTTGACTTGAATTATAGAGAACTTTAACTTTCCTTTTGATTACTGATATCTGTTTTGGTTAAAGCATGATTCCCCACAAGACTAAGCGTGGGGCAGCTGCTCTTGCTCGATTGAAGGCTTATGAGGGGATTCCAGCTCCTTATGATAAGACAAAGAGGATGGTTATTCCTGATGCTCTCAAGTTAGTTTTGAAGCCGTCGTTCACTTCTTTCACATAGTTTAGAATTTGATTGCTTCAATAGCCAGTTATGTTTAATGTTTTTGTTCCTCTTTTGGTTTTTAAATTAGGGTTTTGAGGCTTCAGAAAGGACACAAGTACTGCTTGTTGGGCAAGCTTTCCTCTGAGGTTGGATGGAACCATTATGACACCATCAAGGTGAAGATTAGTTGCCCTGTTCAAATACAACTCGTCTTTCAATGCTTTTTGCTTGACTCTTACTTTGGAACTATTTATATATTCATGCATGTGTGTGTGCGTGTGTGCATATATATATTCATGTGTGTGCGTGCTTGTGCATATATATATTCATTTATGATCGTTGTTCTTCCTTACTTCCTTATATGCAAGGCATTGAATATTGATGTTGGCTTGTTTTTGTTTAAAATTTATCAGTGCTTGAAGCTTATTTTTAGTGTGGTGCCAATAGAATAGTTTTCCGATTAGTAAAACTCGTAAAAAGTTTTTAAAAAAATTCTTACATGGAAGGAAAAGAAACATCATTTTTATGTTTTGTACTCTCAGCCTATGTTGCTCAGGTTCTAGTATGAAATGTCTTACTCTAACATGCGTATCTGGCAGGCTGGGCATTGGCCAACTTTTTCTAGGATGTTTTTCTTATATTTTCACCGTCATATCCTCAAGTTCATGTCATTATTTCCATAAATGTTATTTGCTTGGATGAATTAGGCTTGTTATTTGTTGTGTGGTTTTTAACTGTTTTAACCTTTTTCGTAATATATATAACTATCTACACCCTGGGCCTTTGAGTTTATAACATCTTGATACTCACGGCTGACCTATTCTTCTCTCCAGGAGCTCGAGAGGAAGAGGAAGGAAAGAGCTCAAGTGGCATATGAGAGAAGAAAGCAACTCACTAAACTTAGGGTTAAAGCCGAGAAGGTTGCTGAGGAGAAGCTTGGTGCCCAGTTGGAAGTTATTGCTCCTATCAAATATTGATTCAAAGATGATTGAAACATTCCGGTTACGTTTCAGTGCACTTCCATAATGTCTTTTTGAGTTGCTCATAATTTTATTCCCCCAATCTTTTCAGGTAGATGCTATGCTATATGTGTTCGTATGTTATCTCGGTTCTTTTTCTTCTTTGCTTGAGAAACATTTCTGTTTTCTAGTTTCTGTTTTTTGATATTTAACGTTTTTCGCGATTTGATCATGATTTTACTAGAACTAAGAGTCCAATAGTTTTACCATTTGAGCAAACGACTATTAGCCTTTTACATTTTTTTGCGTACACCCTTTTCAGGTTGGTCATTTTGGCATCCGATTTCAACTGCATGATATAATGTGTTGTTTGCCGTTATATCTGTCAGAGAATGGTCCGGTAATTTACCAATTTGACCAAACGGCTTATCCGTTGAATACTTCTGTCATTGGTTTCCTATTTTCGCATCTGATTGCAATACGGTTGACGTTACATGCATGTTAGGTTGTTTTCAGCCATGGATCAGTCTTTAGTTCTTATTTATAAGGTGGGAATTATGCCATCAAATTGTAGATGTGCTTGATGGGTTTTGCCAAAGTCTCAATGGTGATCGAAGTGTTGAATCTCAATTGAGTCAATGTGCTCAGAAAATTAACATCTCTAATGGACTTCATCTGAAATTTACTTAGCTCGGAACTTAGGATCTATTTTATCTTATGAAAAAATAGAAAATCTTAAGTATGAAAGCAGATTTATATTTGGTTTTAAGAATTATGATTCTTTTAATTTTGTTAAAAGAAAATCAATTATCCGGATTAAAATCATATCCGAGATCAACAACTAAAATAAGGTTATTTTTATTTTACTTTATAATACAAATATTATATTGACAAATAATTATATTAATCTTATATGAAAATAATGTATACATTCATTTCTTTAATTGTATGCAATTGAACTAAAACTAAAGATTTATGTATACATATGAATTCAAATTTAAATTTCATGTGTATAATTGTATCAAATCAAAATTAATATATTGTTTTGTATATTGGACTAAAATTCATATATAAATTTAATATTTATTCTGAATGAAATAATAAATTGAAACATGGGAATACCAATAAAAGAGAATTAAGAGGTGACCATTTTCCTTTTCCGAGTAGAAAATTTAAATTTAAGTACAATTTAATACATAGTATGAATGGTTGAGACCATACCCGCTGTAGAGTAAAACGTAAGAAAGAGTGGAACTCAAACATTTGACATCAATGGAAATGGGCATTAGTCATTTAGCTAATACGTAAGGGAATGGGTGTTGGTCATTAGGCTTTCACTAGCTAATACGTAAGCTTTCACTAGCTGATGCGTGAGATTAGAACCAAATATAAACCATGTGTACTTACTATATTTTGTAACCCTAATTATAGCTTTTGCAAATTAAAGGGAAACTAGGAAATGTGACCATTTCGTAATTTGTATTTGTCAGGAGAAATTGGGAGAGAAAAACAACTGGTATTATGGTGGACCTAACCTAAACTAATAGGAGCATGTAAGCTCAAGGATGGTGGAAAAGTCAAATAAAATAAAGGATAGATAGAATTGTTGGGGTTAAGACTTTATCCATACTTGGTTATATTAGTTGAGGAATTTGAGAGAAAATTTAATTATAGTAGGTGAAATTATTCACATCTTTCATTCCTAAATCCAACCTTTTCTAAAATGAAACAGCAATTTGAAGGCCATGTATAGACATGGTAATTTTAGATTGAAAACGTGATATAATAAAATTTATATAAAATAAATTATTATAATATTTTAAATTTAAATTTTTTAAAATATTAATCTCGTTCTTACCATATTTGCTCTTTTTGATATAATGTCTAGAACTATCTATAGTTCCTCCCTAACTCTTAAATAAGAAATTCAACATAGGAATGCGTCAAAGTTTGTAGTAAATAAATTATTGATGTATAAACTAGATTTCCTAACACTTGCAAATGCATGCGGTTGTTTTTTAATGAAGAAAATTAAGCTCAAACTTCAGAAGAAAAAACAAGAATGCAAATTGATTGGAGATAGCATTCCCTATGGATTATTATTATTATTATTATTATTATTATTATTATTATTATTATTATAAGGACAACATTAAAATTAAAATTAAAATTAATATAAAAAAGGGATTCTTTTTCATTTAAAATAGGTTCACGTTTTATAAAATTTCCTTCAATTACATCCTTCTTAATATTTTTAAAAACTATCATCTTAAAAGAAATTCAAATCCAGACAACAAAAAAAAAAAAGTAAGAAGAGGAAGAAGAAGAAAGAATGGAAAGGAAACTACTAGAAAAAGAAATGGAATGAGGGAGAAGTGAAAGGAAAGTAAAGAGAAAATTAAGGGTTAATTGAAATGAAATGAAAGAGAAAAAATTAGGGAAGAATTAAAAGGAAACTAAATCATATACATAGTTATCACTGATACTTTCCCGTAATTGACTTTCAAGTTTCCCTCCAAACTATTTGACAGTTTCTCCTTTAAAACCTTTTCTAATTTCATTTCTAAAATCCCAACTTTTCTTTTCTCACCATCCCACTTTTTACATAAGTTAGATCTTCGCAATATGACACTCAGTTACTGCTTCTTTTACAGTCTAGCCATTGCTTGTTTACTGTGTTTTCAACACAGACCAGCAGAAGCACTATGCAAAACATTATTTGTGGATCAAAAAGGGCGTGGTAATTATTCCAAAATTCAATCAGCTATAAACTCCATTCCATCAAATAATCAATACTGGTTTTGCATCACTGTTAGTGCTGGTACTTACAGGTAATTCAATTATTTACTTATATATTTTCATTTCTTAATTCATTTTTCTGTTTATTTACATGAAAATATTATGTATGTAGGGAGAAGGTGAACATTCCATATGATAAGCCATATATAATTCTTAAAGGAGCTGGAAAAAGAAAAACTATGGTGGTTTGGAATGAGCCATATCTAGTATCTCCAACTTTCTCATCTTCTGCTGATAATATTGTTGTCCAATCCATTAGTTTTGTGGTACGAATTTAATCATTTTTTCTTCTTTTTTTTATACAATATAAAAAAATACTTAATTTTTCTCTTCTATTTGTTTGTATATGAATATGAAGAATTCATACAACAGTCCAAGTAGTAAAAACCCTAGGGTGCCAGCAGTTGCTGCAATGCTTAGTGGAGACAAATGTGTGTTCCACAAATGTGGATTCTCAAGTGTTCAAGATACTTTGTGGGATGCTGCTGGTCGCCATTACTTCAAGGATTGTGTCATTGAAGGAGCTGTCGATTTCATCTTTGGTAATGCACAGTCTCTCTATGAGGTAATCCATGCAAACTTAAAATTCCAGCTCATGCAAATTCGAAGAAAATGAAATGATGATTGCAATGTGATAAGGGCATGAGAATTTGTTACTATTTGTAGGGTAGCTCGATACGTTTTCTTGGTGAACTGTTGGAGCCAGGGATAGCAGGTTTCATCACAGCACAGGGAAGAGAAAACCCAAATGACTCAAAAGGATTTGTGTTCAAGAACTGCAATGTGTACGGCAAAGGCACAACCTATTTGGGCAGACCATGGAGAGGATTTTCAAGGGTCTTGTTCTATAATTGCCAATTTTCAAACATTATCCATCCTAGTGGTTGGGATTCTTGGAACTTCGTTGGCAAAGAGTAAGTTTGAATTCATTTTTATGAGCTAGATGACATCTAATAAGTTTGGAGTTTGAATCTTAATATGTATCTGAAATGGTGTGTAGGCAACTTATAACATATGCAGAGCATGGAAACAATGGACCTGGATCAGATACTTCAAAGAGGGTGAAGTGGGAGAAGAAGCTGGATGATGGAACTGTGTCTAAGTTTACAAGCATGTCTTACATTAACAGTGATGGCTGGTTACAAACCATGCCTACTAAGTATTTCTAGTCTTTGTTTCTTATCCAAAGCTCGTTTTGGTAGCTTTTTGTAATATCAAAACTATTCTACAATTTTTATCCTTTGTCTTTTTCTTTTTTAGTCCTTAATGCTTTTCGACTTTCTTAAAATTAGTTCGATTGAGATCTTTATTAATAGTATTATGTTACGTTTTAATACTTATCTATTGAATTTTAGTAGTTTTAGTGTGAAATAGGATTACGGTGAGAAGTTTTTATATTGAATTGTGCAATAATAAGTTTAAAAAGTAATGAAGTTCTTAAAATAAAATAATTATCTTGATTAGGTATTCATAGCTTTTTAATTTTTATAACTTTTTTTATTTCTTTTCGTTGTAGCATCATGGTTTTTAGTATTTATTTTTTGATAAAGTACTTAAAAGGATGTGGAATGTTGGGGTGAACTAGAAAAGTTTGAACAGAGTCGGACTTATAGGTAAGTGTCCTATAGTAAGAGTATCTATGAACCTTGTAGACCATCTCTATGGGGTGGTGAGGGGAGGGCTCCAATTGGTAGAAAAAAGCCAGCAACCCCTTAAGGTCATCCTCCACTTGGAAGAAGTAGAAAAATGAATAAATATAATGATAATTTGATTCTCTGTCGATGACGTAAATAGGAGAGATTATTTCTTTATTTGTCTTTAGACAAAAAAAAAAAGTTCCTCCCAAACTCTTAAATAAAAGGATAATGTGCTTCAATGCAATTGAACCCACATCCTCATATATTGGCAATAGTATCGATATGAATTGAGCTAAGACTTAAATCAACAATTTTTATAATTGTTAAATAGTTGTGATTGGTACAATAATTTTTCGACTCGTAATTGTTTCTAAAAACATTAGTAATTTAACGAAAAGTCTTAACTGTCGTTTGGTTGAATGACTCTAACATTGAATTTGTTTATATTTAATTAGATTTGATGTTATGATTTAATAGTTAAATACAAAATCGAATCGAATTGAATCAAATTTAAGTGAAACAGTTGTTATTTATTTTTTATAAACAAATTGCTGTTGTAAAAATTGAACGTAGAACTCAAATATGGTTATATATTAATTGGATTAAATCTTTAATTAAAGGAATATGTTGATTATTATTGATTGATAAAAAGAATACAAAAAGTATCCCTATTGTATCTTAGTTTCGTAAACTGGGCCCACTTTCAGGCGAAGAAATAATGGGAAAGAAAGGTGGATAAGATATAATTTGTTTCTTACAAGTTACAACTTTTCACCAACTGCGGTTTGGAGGAAAAGGAAAATAACAAAGAGCTTCAACAACTGAATCCAATTACTTGATTAAAACATCAAATTATATTGTTTTAAAGTAGTTATTTATTTTTTATAAAGTGGCAGGCAATGACTATAAAATAAAAATATTATTTTCTAAACAATTCAACAAAATAGCATATGTGCACTTTAATCCTTCTAAATTGGCTTCACCCCAGTAAATGTTGGTGTTTGCTTTCGTCTTGATTCCTGTCAATGATCAAAACCTAGCCGTTGGTTACGACCGGTGGTTGGTCGTTAGGTGCTATGACGGCTTTCGGTGAACTATTGTTGGCTCCACTCTTGTTTGTGCAATATACTACAACCCTTTGAGCTTGGTTTTGTTGGATTCGATTGAGGTTCAACTTTATTAAGATCCAATATTCTAGAAATAAGTATAGGGTTAGACCTAAATAAATACCAACAACTCAGATCAATGAGTAGGTTAGTTAAAATAATAACAACCCATCAAAAGCTAGTGATCGATACACAATGAGACAAGCCTAAAAACCTTTTCCTTACATAGCACAAATCCTTCAACCATCTTCTCAATCCAGCCCTCAAAAATTGACATCAACGGGCCTCAATGCCCTTTGTTTTTATTATTCCGGGTTGGGCTTGCCAACCATTTTTGTAGGTGTTGAATCACCTGTATCCACTTTGAATTCCTGTGCATATCTTTTTGTCAAAAAATGATGGCTTTCACTGTGAAACAGAGCATCTCTTAGGCCCCAACGTTGTTAACATTTCCAAGTAATAAATGCAAAAAGCTCAAACAGTAATGTTTAATATTTGTTGTGATGTCATTTCAAAGTACTGCTGTGGCTATGCAATCAAAGCAAAAAAAAGAAATACAAGAAAAGGTTGTCATTGTCAACATAACAAAACAACACAAAATATTTCTTTTAAAAGAAAAAAAAACAAAGCAACCCCACTGTTACAAATCCACCGGAGGAAAGGAAAGAGACGGAGGTGGGGGTGGGGTGGGGAGAGTTCTTTTTATTTTATTTAATATCAATATAATTATTTTTATTTAATACTAATAATATAGTAATATAAAATTTAAATCATTATTATATTTTTAAAAAAATATTTATGTTGTTTTATATATTTTTTATATAAAAATTTAATAATTAAAAGATTATACGTAAAATAAAACAAGCCAACTAGACTGCACATGATTCCTTCAATCTTACAAATACATTATACATAGACATACATATAAAATAAATAAGAGTACTCTTTTTGTCAAAAAAAAAAAAAAGAAAAGAAAAGGAAAAAGTAGTTCAAATCTTTTATATGAATTAAAAATTCATTAATTTAGCATATAAAATGATTTTTTTAAAAAAAAGGAGAAAAAGGAGGAAGAGGGAATTGAAAGTGAGACAGAGACATCGCTGTCTTAACCTCTGCAACGCTTCTAAGGTCACTCACTTCGCTTTTGTAATTCTCTCTCTCTCTCTGTCTCAAATTCCGGGGCTCCGTGCCCCGAATACGAAACCGAGCAAAACCCAACTCTGATTTACTCCTAATTGGTACTGGCCGGGTATTTTCCATCACTTTCCTGGGAAAAAAAAGCATAAAAGGAAAAAGTTTCAGGAGAAATGTACTCAGCTATTCGGTCGTTACCGTTGGATGGAAGTGTAGGAGATTATCAAGGGTCGTTTGATGGAACCAACTTGCCTAGCGATGCTTGTTTGGTTTTAACAACGGATCCCAAGCCTCGACTCCGTTGGACAGCTGAGCTCCATGAACGTTTCGTCGATGCTGTTACTCAACTAAGTGGCCCTGACAGTGAGTTTTTATTTTTTGCTTTCCACTCTAGAGATGTGATTTTTTCCCCTTTTTGTTTAATATATTTAGTCTTTTTTTTTCCCATTCGATTGGATAATAATGATTTTTCTTAATGTTAATTGAGGTTTCCATGTTTTTTTAGTGCAATTTTGAATGATGGGTCAATTTTAACTCTCTAAAGCTTTTGGTTCTTAAAATGTAGGTTGCCCTTTCTTAACTTTTTTCTTCTCCTTGTTGCTTTAGATCTTTGGTTGATGTGATATAATAGTGATGAGATATGGTCATTGGGGTTCTTTGGGGTTGATTGTTGTACGTTGGTTTCTTTGTGTTAGCCTTGCATTTGAGGCTTTAGCTTGCTTTTATACTTTTATTGGTTGAAACTTTTGGGTTTTAAAGTTTATGCCTTTTTGTTGTCAATTTGTGTTGCCATGATCAAAGTCCCTAATTTTTTTTGTTTTGTTTTTTTAACTCATGGTATTTTGCCCTTTTTAAAAAAAAATTATTGTTGAACTAATTGGGGATGTTTGATATATAGTTGTTTTATAGGCGTAATTGAAGTGATTAAAAAGAGTGTTCTTTGCCCTTTTCTGAATGTAGAAGACATGTTTTTTTAATATCAACATTGACTTAATTTCCAGCCACAATTGTTTTCACTGTAACCATTGTTCTGATTTAGAATCATGTTCTGTTTTTGATACCATTAACATCATTTGATAATCAATGGTGACATCTAGGATAAAAATACAATCAAAATTCCAAAGGACAAAACCTTGTTTAGGAGCCATTATGTTCAATAATTTTGGTACACGGTACTTCTGTTGGAAGACAAACTAGAGTAACTGAGGTACTGTTGCCTGGTCTGGAAAGAATATTCTTGGTATTAGTATCGGGCAAAATAACCAGGTTTGTGCAGAATGTTATTTACGTTGTTTAAGCATAGCTTGTAAGAAACAATTGTGCAAGCATCATACAACTAGGTTTTTTTCCTTCTTTCGGAAATATGCAACATTCATTTTTTAATGCGATGCTCAAGCAACTGGGATTTAAATGGATTTCTAGCTCAATTTTTGGTGTGGAATTGTGACGATACTGCTGACCTAAATAAACCATATGCTGTAGTTGTAATAATGATGCTTGTGGGCTTGAGTTCACAAAATGAAGGGAAAGAATACGAAAGTAGTTGCTTTTGTGAGTGGCTTGGGTCAAGTGTCAATGTCGTAAATAGAACAAGTTATAAAATTACGAGTGCTTTTATGATGGCCAAATGGCAACCACCTAACCCTTATGCATCCTTTTGGTTGATTGAGGCTTACAACTGCTGAGGCAAAAGCTTATCAAGCTTCTTATGCTCTGAACTGGAAGTTGGGACATTATTTCCGGGTCTATGCTTGGCTTATATTCAACCAAAGATGTAGACGATTTATGCCCTAACTTCTCGAACAATAATTGTTGTGTCATGGTTTAATATTGTCCCTTAGACAGGGTGATCATATGTGCTTGTCTGTTTGAATTTTGGAATGATCTTTCTTGAACCAAACATAGCTGATCGACAAAGACATTATAAGTCAACATCATGTAGCCTTCTGTTATATCGAATAAATCTCGATCTTGCTTACTTGTTTTGTCTTGATATGCATTGCAGAAGCAACCCCAAAGACTATTATGAGAATAATGGGAGTAAAAGGCCTTACCCTCTATCACTTAAAATCACACCTTCAGGTTTGTAACAATTGCCATATCTTTAATGGTCATTAGCTCTACTTGTTCCCTACTTTAACTGGTGCTGACATGTCTTAAGCCCCTCTCATTCTATGTCAACTATGGATCTTTTCAAGAAAAACAAAGAGTTGGAGCAACATAGATCAGAATTACTAAGCTTAATGTGTGTTTACTGTGCGCAATTAATATATGCATGTGTTTGAAGTAGGGAGCTTTGCCACCCATGCTACTTGAAATTCTAACCATTTGTATTTTCTACTTTTACTTGTCTACCTTTATATGCAGAAATACCGGCTGGGGAAACAATCTTGCAAGGAATCAACTAATAATTCTAAGGATGGTATGTGCATTATGTAGTCTTGGACCTTTGATGTACTTATGAATCATGACCGAGTACCAAATTACCAAATTTTTTTGTGGACATATACCTCTTTGGTTTTTGATAAAATTACCAAGTTTTTCAATCTTTATCAGCATTTAACCTCTTTGCAATTGCTTTCCTTTCTGCCACGAGAATGTATTATTATATGCAGTTTTGATGGTGGTCCTGCAAATTCTTGTGTCAACTAATAGATGCTTAGTAATTATCATGCTCTTAATTGACTGATAACATGGATGTTTCGTTGGTGTTTCAGCTTCTTGTGTTGCAGAGAGTCAGGACACTGGTTCGTCTACAACATCATCATCGAAACTGGTAGCGCAAGATTTGAATGAGTATGTTATTTCTTCTCTGTTTCACAATCTTGTTACTTTATCGGGCTCTGTATGAACGCTGAACTTCATCTTCCAAACAGTGGTTACCAGGTTACTGAAGCTCTTAGAGTACAGATGGAAGTGCAACGAAGACTACATGAACAATTAGAGGTTGGTTATATTGTACTTTTCAGTAACATTGGCTTTTTCCAGATACTTTTACGGTTAATCTCGGACATGTACATGCCAACCTAATCGTTTTTCACTTTGCAGGTACAGCGTCATCTTCAACTTCGGATTGAAGCACAAAGCAAATACCTACAGACAATACTCGAGAAAGCCTGTAAAGCTTTGAGCGATCATGTGGCTGCTTCTGCTGGTCTGGAAGCTGCCAGAGAAGAGCATTCCGAACTGGGAATCAAAATTTCTAACGATTGTCAACGGATGGTCCCTTTCGATAACATAAAATTGCCTTCCTTACCCGAACTTCCTGCAGCTTTAGAGAACAAAGCTACTACTACCGGTATGCCAGCCTGACTCGGTGACTGCTCTGTTGATTGCTGCTTGACTTCTACTGAATGTCCTGTTTCACAGACTGGTGTTACGTGGAAGAGACACAGGCCCTTGTTTGGTAATGGTGACCCTTTGCCTTTAGATGACAATTTAAGGTAAGAAGTAGAGTGGGTGATGCCTAATATTAGTTAATTGGCAGAACATTTCCATCTTAGAAATGCTACCTCTTTTCTCTTATTATTATTAATTATTATTTTGTCACGCTCTAAATATATTTTTCTCTTTTATCACCTGCATCATGAATGGTGTGTATATACTAAAAGCAGATCCTTTTGAATATAGGGTTAAATCTAAAACTTCCAATTGTCTTCTCTAAGAAAACCAGTTCAATTGCTAATTCATTTGATTTTTAGTTTGGTTCAATTGATTCCGAGCGGTTTGCGGGTTTATAAGCTTAACCCCCTCTTTTTGAATTGACACCCTAAGTAGTTTTTGGTCCAATCAGTCTATACGGTTTAATTTAAAAAGCATTGTTTTGCTTCAGTGTTGAAAAAATTGGATCAAAACCGGATTAAACCGATTTTTGTTAATTTTATTAATTTTATTAATATTTTTAATTCATTATTCACAAATGCCAGTATCAAGGATAAACACCCTTAACGAATGACCCAACGTTGGGTTCTATTTTTAATAAATGATGAAATTTGAATTATTAGCTCTTTAAGTATAATTGTTATGGAATCACTAACCTAAAGCATATAAGCCCCATCATATGTGATGTATTATTTTTTATTTTATAAAATTCAAGTTTGACTTTTTTTCATTTTATAATGTATTATATTTTCTTTATATAATTTAGTTTTTTTAAGGAATATAATGTAATTTATAACCCTTAAAATTAAATATATAATATTATATCTAAAAATAATTAAATTACTTGTGTTTAAAAAAAAACAGAAAAATGTATATATTTGAAATAATTTAATGAATCTAAAAGGATTTAAGTTAGTTATGATAGTTAAAAATCCATTTTTTTTCCTGAAAGGAAAAATTAATTCAATTGCTCCATGAATGAGGCCATGCAATATAGGTAAAGAAAAAAATAATAAATATTCGTCATCAATGGTGAATGACAAATTTTGCCAATAAGGCAAAAACTTTGGTCTCAGCAAGAAAAAGAACATTGTAGTGCGTTGACAAATCAACTTTTTCACACTTCAATCATCATATATTTGGGTGATTGTAAGCACTTATCATGATAAAAGAAACAATATCGAAAGTCCGAAACAATAAGAAGAATTAGCAAAAGAAACGAACATACACCAAATTATAGATAATGACAATAAATTCAACTCTAAAAACATGCAAAAGCAAAGTTAAAATTTATATAAGAGTTCATAAAAAATATTTATTAAGCAATGAAAAAGAATAAAAATAAAACAGATAAAAATTAGAGAATACGACATATTTTAAATAAAATCCAACTTAAAACAAATGCGAGTGCCGTTGATACATAAATAGAGTCGAAATCGACCCGGCTTAAAAATAAAACGACGACTTGGAGTCCACGTCATAATCGTAACCGAACCTTTAAATAACGAATTCTCAAAATCGGGAAAACATTTAAACATCAATCAAATGGACTCAAAAATAGGAACTTGACAAAATAAACAACAAAAGCTATATCTTTCTCTTTCCAATTTCTTCTTCGATCCTTCCCCGACTCAATGATCAACCCCCTGTGGCGTTTTCTCGATCGCCATCGTCATTGAGTCAGTCAATAAAACCAACTCGGGGGTGAGTTTACCCGCATTGAAAAAGCCTTTCTTTTTTCAATTTGAAAAAATTCCGTCCTATCTTTTTATCGATGGCATGCGAGGTTATAAATTCATGGACATTCATTGGCCTAGCGGGTGCTTTCCTTGATCTTTTCATTGCTTATATATTGCTTTGTGGATCATCTATTGCTTATTTGGCTTCAAAACTTCTGGGTTTATTTGGACTGTCCTTGCCTTGTCCATGTAATGGATTGTTTGGGTACCAAAACAAGAATATTTGTGTCCAAGCCATGTTAGTTAATGACCCATCACTTAAAATCTCTTCTGTTCAATCTTCTGCAATGAAAAAGCTCCCTTTTGATTCAATCTGGAACAGCTTTTACGATGGAGAAGATTATGGCGATGAACGCAATGACAGCCAACGGAATTCTGAGAAATGGCAAAACGGGAACGTTGAAATGGCAGGGGAAGCTTCATGTAGTTCATGGCATGAGAAGAAGGAGATTGTTGGAGCTAAAAAAGAAAGCTTTGGGTCAATTCCTAGAAGGCCTGGGAGGCCTAGACTTGGTTTTAGGAGGCGTAAGAGAGCTGCTAGTGATGGTGGTGGAAAGACCTTTCCATCATTGTACGATCCTTTGGTTGGTTTGAGCTCTTCTGCTAGTGTTGGTGCTAAACTTGGGACTCCAGCCAGCATCAATTCTGCTAATTCTGAAGGTAATGTTCATTTTTGGATATATTGGAATTTCATAATAAGGATAGTTTTGATGATTGAAGTATGTTGATTATGATTAGTTCACTCATTTAATAATGCTTTGATATCTATTTGGTAACACCTGTTTGACTAGCAATGCCTGTAAGGCTAACCCCATGTTTAGGATTTGCTTCAGATAATTGAGAATTATTAGATTCTTAGAACGCTTTGAATGTAATCTGATGGAGTAATGATGATTTTATACTATCGAGTTTTGTGTATGTCTAAGTGGCAAATCCATTTGTGTTAGCACTTGCAATAGGCTATGTTGCTCCGACTATTCATTTTTCTTGAAATCCCAATATCCAATTCTTATTTGGACTTTTATATGCGGATATGACCCTCCAACAATCCTCACATCCGAGTCTGAGTAACATAGGCAGCAAGTGTGCCTTTGCTTTTTAACTTGCGTTCCCTTTTCATGTGCTAATACCACATCTGATGTGCATGGTTATGTATATTTAGATGGAAAGGGAAGCTCAAAAAGAATTGGATTGCTTAAACAAGGTTCTCAGGGTTTTGAAACGGATGATGATCCTTTTGCTGTGGCTAAGAAGGAATTAGCAGTAGTTGAGTCCAAGTGCGGCGGTGACAAAAATTCAATTAGAGTCTTAGAACAAGCTCTAGATGAAGAGCATGCTGGCCGTACTGCTTTGTACCTTGAGCTTGAGAAGGAGAGAATTGCTGCTTCTACTGCTGCGGATGAGGCTATGGCAATGATATTACGTCTGCAAGAGGAGAAGGCAGCCATTGAGATGGAAGCTAAGCAGTACCAGAGGATGATAGAGGAAAAAACCGCGTTTGATGCTGAAGAAATGAACATTCTCAAAGAAATTTTATTAAGGAGAGAAAGGGAAAAGCTTTTCTTGGAGAAGGAAGTCGAAGCTTACAAGCAAATGTTTTTCGATAAAGATCAATTGGATATCGATATGTTTGACGTGGCATCCATGCAGGAACAAAAGACTTTGAATGAGGAGCCAGTGCTAATGTCGCCTCAGTCTGTTGGAGAGAAGTTTGAGATCACATCTTTTGAGTCGCCAAATCAATCTTTTAATTTCGGGAAAGAGTGTCCAATTCCCAGACTCAATGAAGGTGCTAGTTTGAGTTCTAGCATTGAAAAGAAACAAGCATATCCATCAAGAAGTGACCATGAGTCGACTACTCCTTGGGAATCTGATTGGCACGAGAAATCTGGTGAAATCAGTTCACACCAACATTCGATAGCAAAAGCAACTGAGGCTAATATAGTTTCCTCATTTAATAATGAAAGAATGGTGAAGCGTGCAGAAGACTTACATGGTTCAGATTCCAGTATTGTTCGTCATATTCTCGATGTTCATGTCATTAATCAAGAGAGAGGAAAGAAAAAGGACAACAGATCAATAACTGTTACCACAAACTTGCCTAAAACATGTGATAATCCAACCAATGGTGGGTTAGAAATTGAGCCTGCAAGGAAAAGAAACAGTTTAGAAAGACCTGGTGGGTTACCGCCAATTGGTCCTTCACGAGTCAAATCTTCACCTTCCATTTCTCGTAGAAATTCCACGTCTGCTTTAGATTATGAAAAGTTTAAAATCGATAATGAAGTCGGTTTACTTAGAGAAAGGCTAAGGATTGTACAGCAAGGAAGAGAAAAGCTCAACGTACCTGCAGGGCTCAAGGAAAGAGAACAAGTTCAAATGCAAATAATGGAAAATCTTGCAAATCAACTTCGAGAGATACGACAGTTATCAGAACCCGGGAAGGCTTTGCAACAGGCCTCTTTGCCACCTCCGTCCTCTAAGGTGCTGTATTACTCTTTGCATCATCAAATCTATATTGCACTTTGTTTTGCGTGATTAGTTCTTCTAGAATATTACAGTTTCTACTTTCGTATACAGTAGTTACAAAAAATCCCAAACCGAACTAATACTTTGAACTATATTTTTACCTTGGTAGAAACTAGAAAGAGAACCATGAATCTATGCATTAATTCCCTTTTTTTGGAGCTAGCCCGGTAACAACTTAATTGCTTGCTGGAGCTTGTATAATTTCAGGTCAAGTCAAAGAAAAGATTTCGACAAGGTGCTCCTTTAGGAGCAATGAGAAGCATTTAAGAGAGATGATGGTACTTTTGAATTTCGATAAACAAGATGAGCTACATAATTTGATTCATTGGCTTCATTTGGTATCAGCTGATATCTTTCAAAGGCTTCAATTTCAACTTCCGACTTCACAAGTAAGTTATCTGCTGAAACTTTTACATGTTACGGAAATATTACTTGAAAAGAGATATATACACTCATACATACATACATACATATATATATATATATATACATGTTAGTTTCATTTTATTCTTGTAGAATCCATTTTTGACTACTTGGTAGCTCTTTAGGTTCCTCAAAGAAACGAGCTTCTGTTGATCACACTCTCTGTAACTACCACTTGGACTTATAGATTACGGGTTTTGAGTGCATTCGAATGGCATTCACTAAGGTTATTATATATAGTAATATCTTCAAGGGGGAATGTATTAGAAAATGTATTAGAAACAATGAAAGAAGTTGTCAATTATTGTATCGAATACATTGTTATTATTACTATAAATAATACATTGTCACCATATTTTGACTGAATCTGTTGGTTTTGTAGTTGAAAACTACTCAAGTTCTTTTCCTTTTCCTTGTTCAACTTATATTAAAATTTGGTTTATAGCTCCTCCTTAGCTATGTTACGTGGCTTGGGTGTGTGAAATACGGGTATGGTCACATTTTCTATCTTTCTTCATGTATTTAGAAGATCTTTGAAGATTATATCTATGTATTCATGTATCAAACATAGGTACTTTCAAGAAAAATAAAGTCAAAATACGTAGGTTTATAATGTTCAAAATCAAGTCTTTTTTATTAGTTGGTTGATTTATAATGTATGCCGATAAAAATGTGTATATATACATAATTGTTATGGTGTTATTTTTTTTTTCTTAGCTAGAATTCGAATCCTGAACTTGTTGACTACCATGTTACAAGAGGGATTATATTAACAAATTGTATTATGTCTTGGTTTATGTATCCTTATTATTTTTTACAACGGATTGAAGTTCATGTGTATATATATAAATGAATTATTGTATTTAATTTTTTATATGAAGATTAGGTTTGGCATTATTAAGAAATTGTTTGTATTATAAGGGGGGAGACCAAAATATATATAAAAAAGATACCTTAATTTTACTTTTGGTTTATTTGTTAATCAAATTCTTAAAAGTGGAAACACAATGGGCCCTTAAAAGCATTCAACCTTTTATAGCCTTTTTATCATTTAAACTGGGCTCATGAACCTTGCAATATTAGACACATGAAAAAAATACAATATAATACTAAAAAAATAATATGAATATAATACAAATAAACCAATATTTTAAAATTTATATAGTTGAATTTGTTAATATATATATATATAAATATTTATGTAACACACCAAAATACACAATAACATGAATTAATGAAGTGCATTAAATTTTTAATATATTAAAAACAAGAAATGAATAAAAACAATTTACGATGAACATGTTCGGAATTCAAACCTTAACATTTGCATTTCTTAAACAGTTTTCTTCGTGTACAGAAAGTTAGAAAAAGATCATATATGAAAAAATCATCAATTTTTCTTTTTCTTTTTTCATTCAAATGAAAGGAAAATTTCATGAATCAGAGACCAAAAGAGCATCCCATATGATATCCATGTCCAAGGAAGGCAACCTACTCAGCTGTACACCATCAACATCCGATGATAAAGCCTCCATATTTTTCGTCGTATTTCGGTTCAAACCCGAAACTCCCTCCTCGGCCGGCATAGTTGTCGTTGTGTCGAGATCGGACTTCTTGTTAACCGTACTGCCTTGCGATATGGCCTGCAACTTAGCTTCAAGAATTGCAGCGGTGTTCCCATTCAAAGAATTGGCCATAACTTGATCCTTAAGGTCCGGAAAATTCAACTGTGCATATTCACCACGCAATATGTAAGCTGCTGTGTCGTATGCCATGGCGGCTGCTTCTGCTGTGTCAAAAGTACCTAACCAAACCCGAGTTCGGTTCCTGGGCAACCTTATTTCAGCCACCCATTTACCCCAATGCCTTTGCCTTACCCCTCTAAACAGTTTCCCGGGCGATGAATAACCCTTTTGGTGCTGGTTTTGGAACCTTCGTCCACTGTATTTCATGGGGTGAGTCTTGGTAGTGCTAAGCCAATAATCACTAAAACCTTTGGATTGATCATTTGTGAAGCTCTGGTTGATTCTAAGCCATTGCTGAGGCGTCTGCAATGGTGGGTTTTCGTTGGTGGGATCAATGACTGGTTTTGATGGACCAAACAGGGAAGTTAAATCTGGGAATTGTGACATGGTGGTCGCCATTGAAGGAGAAGGTTGAGCTTGGTTTATTGGATTAAAACTATGGTTAATGTCCTGGTTTATGAATCCAGGGACATTTTTTAACAAATTGGATCCTGGTGTTTCCTCTGATGATGAAGAACCCCATATGATTGGATTGTTGAAAAATGTTGAACCTGTTGTTGCCATTCCATAACTAAAAGATGGCCAATCCTTGTTCATAAAAGTTTCCATTTTTGGAAACTTATCTTCCAAGCTCATAAATTTTGGCCAAAAATCACAACAACAACAACAACAAAAAATAAGAAAGGGAATAAGAAATAATGCAAACGAAAGCACGTTCCTTTATATAAAGTTTAAGCCATGGTAATTGATCATATAAAAGTATGCGATCCACTGAGCCGCGGGTATATTAGAAAATCGTAAAATACACGTAAGGTGATTAAATTATTAGTAATTTTATGTTTTGGTCATTAAATTTTAAAAAGTTATAATTTAGTTATTAAATTATTTGAAAATTTTCATTTAAGTCACTGAACTATTCAAAAAAAAATTATTTAACCCACTGGGCTATTAAGGTTTTTTTTTTAAAAGCTCGACTAGTATGCTTCAAGTGACGATTCAACAATCAGTATAGTAAATCAGTACCCATCAATAAATAGAAGAACATAACTTAGATCCAAGCCGGTCTAACGATCAGTGTTGGAGATTAGAGAAGAAAGTTGTTTAGATTTTAATTTGTAGATTCGTTAAGTTTAAAGTTGTTTTATAAAGAAGAATTGAACTATAGAAGAGAAAGGGAATGAAAACTTTCGATTGGTGCAGATAATACGAACAAATAAGGCCATACAACAATAATTTTAATAGTCCAATGACTTAAATGAAAATTTCTAAATAATTTAATCTAACTTTAAATATAATTTATCTATAAAAAAAAACTTGGGTTATTTTCAAGTTTTAGTTGACATTAAAATTTTAACATTTTTTTTTCTGTTCGTAATAAATTTTATTTTCCGAAACCACATATATTATAAGTTAATGTGTGGGTCAAAGTTTGTGGAATTTCAAAATCCCTACACATTCATACTTTGCCATAGTCATCTAGGGTTCTTAAGATGCTGTGCACGTAATCTGCAATGAAATTGACCACATCTTCAAATATACTTTTACTTTCCATGCCACAATTAATATTTAGATTAACTTAATAGTTATTAAACCAATCGATTGGTATTAATATTATTATCAGTGTAAGAGAATATGAGTTTAAGTGCACTAAAACGTATTATTCTCCTATTTAAATATTGTTTTATCATATCTGCTCTTTTTAATACAAAGTTTAGAACTATCTATAACCTCTTCCCAACTCTTAAATAGGAGAATAACGCGCTTAAACGCACTCAAACCCACGTCCTCCTCCATTTGCAATAATGTCAATACTAATCAAACTAAAACTCAATCGGTAAAGATTATTCACTTATAAATCCCATTTAGATTCAAATTTTCTAAAGTAATATTCAAAGAATAGTATGAAAATAATCTATTGTTATTTTTTTATGTATATTTAGAATAATAAAAAAAACTAAAGGTCCAAATCTTATAACCTATGATATAATAATTTCCTAAAGAGAAAAAACTTAAAATTGATTTTTTATTTGTTTGCAAAATATATTTATATTATATAAACTGGATTGAATAGGCCCTTCAAATGTTGATGCAATCGATGGATCTAATCCATGGCTGTGTCATTGAGCTTCATTATCAATATTATCATAAACATATCATAATTAACTTCAAATAATTGAACAATACTTGCTTAAATAAGTAATTAATTAAATTAATTTTGTATTTCCATGAGTTAGTCATGGCTGCTTTCTATAGATCCGATCCAACCCATTATTTTTGTTTTCTTATTTTACATTTTGGTTAAAAATAAAATATATATATATTTTATTATCTTATCCAAATATATTAATTTTATTTTCCAATTTTTATGATTTTTATCGAATTGATTTTCATTTATAAAGAAAGAATCGGAAAAAGGTAAATTGAATGTGTAATCATTCAAACCAATAAACTCGATTTGTTTTTCACTTTTATTATTCAAGTTAATTTTAAATATTGAATTTAATTTGTATTTAAAAATAAATTTATATTAATACTAATACTTATTTTTATAATTAAATTTAAAGGAAATATTTTAATTGAATGTGTAATAATTTAAACCAATAAATTCGATCTAATCTATATAAAAATAATAATTTAATTCTTACAAAGTATAAATATATTGTGGAGCAACAATTTTTTGATGACAAAAAAAAAAAACAAATAATTCTGTTTTTGGTGAGATATAAATTAGAGAAATGGGTGCAGTTGATTCCTGAAATAGAAAAAGAGAAGTGGCAGCACATGGCTCTTGGCCTAACTTAAAACGCATGTTATCGTTATTCCTTTCTAATAAGAGTTTGATTAGCTTTTTTGCCCTTTCTCTTTCCTATCACATGTAATTAATAAAAAGTACGTCAATTTCCATCAATTGCAAACAAAATTTTAAAATTTTCAATTTAACCCTTAATTTTTATCTTTTATTATTTTGGTCCTTATTTTTTAACAAAATTTGATTATTTATCTTTTTAAAAAATTAAATTATTTGTTTAATAAAAATACTGACTACAATATTAATTTTTTAACGATATTAGTATGACAACTTACACAATAATCGCTGAATACTTCATGCTAGCATTTGATTTTTTTTATTCATTAAAAATTGTATTAAATTATATTAATTTAAAATTTTAATGACTAGCATGATGTATGAGAGAGAAGAGAGGATGATATGATAGCAATCTCTTCATCATTGTATGGTGCAACTACTCCTACCATTTTTGACTTATATAACTTCCCTTTTTTGCATTTTCTTTATTTATTTGATTAATTTACCCCTTCTATTTTCGTGTGCTTTTTTCTTCTTCAAAATTCTTCCCCTAAAATCTCTCTTTTAATCGTGTTAAAACTGCGAACAGATCACAATACTAAAAAACTTTACTACAATAAGGTGAAAACATGAAACCCTTTTATCCATCTCTAAAAACCATTCACCATCCTCATCATTATCATTATCATTATCGTGAGCGAAATCAGAAAATTATTTTTAAGAGAGTTAGAATTAAATGTATATATTTACTATCATAAAAATATTATTTTACCATTTTAATAACATATATCTTCATCATATTTAAAGGATTAAATCAAAATTTTATTATTTTAAGATATCAAAGTACAATTTTATTATTATTAATTTAAAATTTTATAAATTATAAAAACTTAAATGAAAAAAATTTCATTTTAAGGGTCGGCCCCTGCTAGCCCTCTCACCCTCACTCTGCCCTTGATCATTATCATTTTTTTAATTATATTAAATTATTCCATTTGATCCAAACTTTTTAAAATATTTTGCTCAAATCAAAACATATGAAATATTTCGTTTTTCACATGGACCAACTCATTTTAACATTGTAAAGCAAGAAAAAAAAACCCTTCAATATGGGTAAGTTAATGCTTATAACCAAGGGCGAAGCCAGAAATGTTTGACGGGGGCTAAAATTAAATTGTATTTTTTTATGATAGTAAAAATATAATTTTACCATTTTAATAGTATATATCTTTATAATTTTTAAAGGATTAAATCAAATTTTTATCATTTCTGGGGGACCAAAGTACAATTTTATCATTACAAATTTAAAATTTTAAAATCCCTAGAGGAAAACTTTTCATTTTAATGGGGCCGAGGCCTCTGCCAACCCTCCTGGATTCGCCACTGCTTATAACCCTAAGATAATATCAGGGTTATCAAAGTCTAAAGTTTTAGAAATGTGACTGTTTAAGTTTGAGTTTTATCATGCATAAATGTTATGTGTGAGTTTTTGTTTTTTAATTATTTCGATTTTATGTCGCATCATATATGCATTGTTTGGAAATATTCCGATTTTAAGTTTTTTGTGTTTTGTATTGAGTGTAGTTCTAGTTGACCGAGCATATCTTATTTATGTTATGTACGATAATTATATTTATAAACTCTTAAAAACTTTACCTATAACCAAGGGCGGAGCCAAGGGTTGACAGGGGCCTCGGCCCCCCTAAAATGAAAAGTTCCAGCTTTAGTTCCTTTATAATTTATAAAATTTTAAATTAGTATAGAGTAAAATTGTATTTTACCCCAAATGGAAAAAAATTGATTTAGTCCTTTAAAAATTATAAAGATATAGGTTATTAAAATAGAAAATTTTCATCTTTATTATCGTAAAAATAAACAACATAATTCTGACTCCTCAAAAAAATTTCTGACTTCACCCTTGCCTATAACTCTCATTTTCATTATTATTTCATGAATGTTCAATATACATTAAAAAAATTGACATAAACATAAATTGATTTTTTTTTTTACGTATCCTATCTATGTTATTTTTTATGTAAATTGAATTTAACTCCTATATTTTTATTTCTAAAAATTTAGTCTCTTTAATTTTTTAGATTTTAAAATTCAAGTCAAATTGTTAATACTATTAAGATTATTATTTTTAAATTCAATTTCATTACAATGCCATTTTTTTAGTTTAACTGAAGTGAATATTTTTTTTATTTCAAAATGTCATACCAAAAATATTTTAAAAAATAGCATTATTAACAATTGAACCTAAATTTTAAAATCTAAAAAATAAAAAGACTATAGAAACTAAATTTTAAATTTTTTAATAATACATGAACCTATATCTAATTTTAACCTACTTTTATTACAATAACATTTAAATTATATATTAATGTAAAAATTTAAAAATTAATACTACATATTTAACACAATAATAAAAAACCTTATCTTGTACAACTTACCTATATAATATATGTAACGATCATGACCTTTCACCAACACAAGAAACCTAAAAAGAAATGAAATATTAGGATTGGGATTGCACTTTTTGTGCTTTATTTTAGGAATTATAATTATTATTTTGATTAGTTTAATGATGTCCAATGGAATCTATGAGACTACATTAGATGGATGAAAAGGGCAAGCGCCACACCAATTATTCCCTTCCACGTGTCAAAAAGTTTGTGGTGGTGAATTGTTGACCACAAATTTTATTTTTATTTTTATAAAATGTTAGATCTGACTATCTCTTTTAATCAATTCATTTTTTAATCATTTAATCAAGTCATAAATATTGGATTTATTCAACAAAAGAAAATATTGGATTTGGCTTTGGATTAAAATTTATTATCTACACTATATAGTTTTTCTTTTTAAATTCACGAGGTTAAAAAATTATATGTATGTTACATTTTTAGAAAATAAAAAAATTCAAAAGTAAATGCGACGTGTGATTGTTTTTAATAATCTTATTATAGGTTCTGATTATATCTGCTATATTTGGCACAATGTTTAGAATTGCCCATAGGTTCAACGCACTTGAACCCACGGTCTTCATGCATTAGCAATAATGGCCATATTAATCGAGTTAAAGATCAATCAACATGTGATTTTTTTTAAAATTTTATTTGTAGAGTTAAATAAAATTACAAAACTAATGAATAAATGAAAACAATATATATGAACTTAAATATGTAATGCATTTATTGATTGAATTATAAGTGGAGTGATAAAGAATTTACTTAAACCTCTTATAAAAAATGAAAATTATTAAAAAAAAATTCATTCCCTTAGGGCATATATGAAAACCCTAGGATAAGTTTGGTAAAATCAACCTTGTTTATATTCAAATCACAAATATATATATGTATGAACTTTCCTTTTAAATATTCACAATAAGCAACCCCTCAACAACTCCATTAAAAGTGATGTGTTTTAAAACTTTTTTTTTATGTCATTGACTTTTTTTTTTCTTTCCTAATTTTGTTTTGTCTTTGTTTGTTAATAAAAAAAAATGGGCGGGGCAAGCCAAAAGTGAACTTGAAAATAATTAAAATTGTTATCATTGTATTTTAGGGTTGGCTAAAATTTAAATTTTAATATAAAAATATTGTTCTATCTATTATTAATTACCAAAAGTAAATTTATTCAATTTTAAAAAAATATATATATTCTACTTTGGGGATAAACTCCAAAAATTGGAGTGTGTCCCATATTTGAGGTGGAGTTATGGGGAGCATTGGTGGGCATTCGGATTGCATGGGAGAAAGGTTTAAAGAAAGTAATCTTGGAATTGGGTTGCTTAGAAGCTGTTAATATCCTCAATGGTAGGTTTGTTGAGCTTGAAGGCTAAGGAAATTACGCAACGGATGGAGGGTGTTCGAAAGCAACATGTTGGGCGACAGAGAAATCAGGTAATGGATGGTATGGCAGCCTTGGCGATGAGGATATTGATTGACTGAAAAGTGTTTGAAGAGCCTGATTTTGTTTTATTTGATTTAGTGTGCTAGCAGAAAACCAGTATATGCTTGCTGATATTATGCATTAGTCGTCATTGGTTTAGTTCTGTTCTATTATCTATTCAATCAAAAAAAAAATATATATATATATATTCCAACCATTATACTCTTAAATTATTATTTGAATATATAATAAATATTAGATGGATAGAAATTTTGAAGAACATACTGCCAAAAAGAGAAGGGAAAGTGTGGGCGGAGAATGAAAGGGCGCAAAGGGATAAAGTTAGGGTTTTGATTATATTAGAAATATAATAACGTGTTTAGAAAGTAGCGTGGGTGGCACGTCATGTTTAACATCTTCATCACTTACACCATTGCCTTTTCACTTAACCAAAATTAATTGCTTTCTTTTTTATTTAATTTTCTTTATTAAGCCAAAACCAACCTTCTCTCATTCCAAAAGCCATAACTCCAATACTTTAATTGTTTTTTATATATATTTGAAAATAGTAAGTTAAAAATATTAAAATTCTAATTTTAACATGTTTTTTAATTAATTAAATAAATAATACTTTAATAAAGTTCATGAGAGGAAAAGTAACTAAAGGAAGGTCTCTTCCTAAAATATATGCCTATATGCTATATATATATATTTCCTTTTTATTTTATTGAAAAGGCTAGCATGTAGCATATATATATATATATCTTTGGACTGAAGCCAAAGCTTCCCAACCCTAAAGTTCTCATTTATAGAATAATACAGTCTAGACAGTTCTAGACTTGAGATGAAGCCACTTACAAACAACAATAGGCTGTTAATACTAATAATGATAAATCTATAGGTAGTAGCTATTTTAGCCAATTAAGACTTCTCAATCTCGATAGATAACTTTCGATTTTAATGAATGTTTTGTATGAGTATGTGTTTAATGTATAAAAGTATTTAATTTTTAAAAAAAATATTTTTATATATTTGAAGATTATATTTAAATATATGTCGGATGCAAATATTGACAAGTAACTTAGCTAAAGATGTTAATTTCATTTCCTTCTTTTTGGTATTTTTTCGGTAAGTTAGTGCAAAGTGCAAACAAACAGCTATAAGATTATGAACAAAACATTGATGAAAATTAAACTTTAAACCCCTAATGTACTAATCTTCCTGGAATCCATATAAATTGTGTAATATCAGAAAAAATGGTAGGGTACACATAAGCACATAAGCTTCTTCTTTTTTCTGAATTTTTTGAAAATTGCACCTCAGAATGAAACTGGGACTTTTACACCTCATATAGATACACACCCTATAAATAATAAGAAAGAAAAATGTTGGGGAAGAGACAGACTTATATCACTTGGACTCAAGCGTTGCTCAACATGGGTTTCTTCGTTATTTTCTCAAATTTTCTATGTGGTCAAAGGCTCGATTGGACATAATATGGGTAGTCCAAGAAATATAAAAAGTCAGAGCAACATAGAGGCAAATCGAAGTGGTCATAGCCTCAGAATAAAGGAAGGGATCTTAAATGCTGAGATTCGGTTTCCAGCCTTTTAGAAGCCAACTCTTAAGGGTGTTGCATAGACCAACTCAGTTAAGCCTTTGGTTCAATTAAAACATCCTCATAGAGTTATAAGTTAATACCTATATTCAGTTGTTTGTGCAGCAAGTTATGCCTCCTGCCTTGTTTTTTTTTTTTTTTCCTATGGAATTGACCTTAAATCAAAAGCTTAATCACCTTCGGTTCAAATAGGGCACTAATCTGACTGCCGTATGATGTAAGTTGCATGCGCATGGTATGTCACGTAAAACCCTTCCTATTTGGAACATCTTGCCGACTGTGCTTTTGTCCAATAGAAGATGAATGTTTAAAGTTCCATTGAGATTTCATATTCAGATCTTTGTGACCCTCTCACAATAGCAACTGTAAATGACAAGGCAGAGCATGGCAAACATGTAATTTAGTTTAATGTACATCTAATGTGCAGGCCTAGAAGCTACATTTCAATGCTAATAAAACTTAAGATTCCTCCCTTTGGAAAGGTTAAAGTAATAATAACAATACTAATTTTAGTACTGTTGTTGAGGATTCCACGTATAATGGTTTGTTTCAGCCATGTTTTTGGATATTGGTATCTGTATGGAAACTGTATTGCCGCTAGACTAACAGCTTGTTCTCACATATATTAGTTTATGATGTTTACTTTTGTCTGTAGGGACATTGGAGAATTTATTAAAGTTTGTTGATGAAGTTGAAGACGAGCACATGAGGAAGGTAGAATCAGCTTAGGATGAACACAACATGAATATGTGCATGCTACTAAAAGATTGTTTTATAGATAATCTCAGATATGTTATATACAAGTGATCTGAGAATTAGACTGGGGCCAATTGCATTAGCACAGGTCAAAGACTTGGTTATTTTTTATTTTCTTTAGTTTCTAGGTGTGATCACCAACTGTTTATCGGCAATGGTAGATCTCAAGATGATGTTCTTATGATACTAACATGGTTGCTTGCAATCTTGGACTTGAGGAGGATATGTGTGCGGTACGAATATACTTAATTCTTTAAAAAGTTTTAATATAATTAGAGGGTCTCCATTCGGCCATACCTCATAGCAGAGCCGAATGCATCAAGTGAGAAAAAATGAAGAGTCAAATGCGACAAATTAGCCCACTTTAGAAACCAAAAACTCTTTTCTCATCATCTCATAAATTGAAAGTAAATATAATTTAAGCAAATACCATTAGAAGAAGTGATGCCAGTAACACTGTTCTATAGCTGCCTAACTCTACAAATAAGCTCCTATAAGAATATAAGCTTAACATAGATGAAATGAAACCCTAATGTAATAATCTCCTGGAATCCATACGTATGATTGGATCCTAAAGAACAAAGATTGATTTCTAGCCATATAAATTGTGTAACCCAGAGAAAAGACTTGTAGGGTCAGTCATATACATGGTGGTACCATAAGCCTTTTTCTGAATATTTTGAAGTTGCACTGCGGTCTCATCTTTCCTTTTAGTGAATGCGGTACTTTTACACCTGAGAAAGAAACACGCCCAGTAAACAATAAGAAGAGCAAACTTATGTTACACAGGCTCAAGATTGAGTGTCATATACGGACATGTGTCCAACATGGGTATCTTCATTATTTTCTCAATTTTTCTATGTACTTGGAGGCTCAATTGGTCATAATATAGGTAGTCCAAGAAAAACAAAAAGCAACATTTGGGCAAATCGAAGGGGTCATAGCCTCATAATAGAGGAAGGGATTTTAAAAGTTAGAGATTCGGATTCCAATCCTCTAGATGCCAACTCTTAAGGGTGGTTGCATGGACCAACTCAGTTAAGCATAAAACATATCATTGTTTAATACTCATACTAGATTAACTAAATATCGTCATGAAGTTGTGAGTTAAACACAATTCACTCGTCATAATGGAAGGTTCTTTTTCATGGTTTTCAAAAAGTTAACAGATTACCTATATTCAGTTGTTTGTGCAGCAAGTCATTACTCCTGTCTTGGTTTTTTCTTATGGAATTGACCTTAAATTAAAAGCTTAATCACCTTTGGCTCAACGGGGGCAACGATCTGGCTGCCGTACAATGTAAATTCCATCCGCACCAACTGAGTAGCGGTCCTGATTGCGGTACCACATCCACAAGGCATGTGTCTGGTTTTTCACCTGTAAGCCACAAAACCGCTACTCATCAGAAAACGAGTACCTACTTACAGATGCTTCAACTTAGTTGAATTTATACTAAATATAGCTAATTCCTTGGTATATTTTGAAGGCTAGCTAGATTTCAATTTGATACATGAAACTCTGTTAGTAGGTCACAAATAAGAAATTCATGGTGTCCAGTAAAAATGTAGTGATACAAACTGAAACTTCAATGCTGGTGCTCCAAAGAAAAAAAAGGGGCAAAAGCCTTCTTATTTGAAGATCATGCAGACTTTTTCGACTGAAGATGGATGTTTAAAAGTTCCATTGAGATTTTTATATTCAGATCCTTGTGGCCTTTCCCAAGAGTGCAGAGCATGGCAACGTGTGCTTGCAAACATGTAATCTAGTTTAATGTGGATTTGATGCATATCCAACACATATTTGGATGTAAGGAGAAAAAACTTAGAAAAATTTGAATATATTCATGTCAGACACATACTCACAATCAGAAACGACACTCAAGTGCAAGTAAGATAGTGTGTGTGTGTGAGAGAGAGAGAGAGAGAGAGAGTGAGAGAAAGAGGAAGTGTATGTTGTACCTCAAGAATCCCATAGCCAAAGCTACTTTCTCTATATGCACTATATTCAGGCTGTTCATTCCAGCAGAAATTACCAGCTGCCGGACCAGATGTAAAATTGAATCCACAGAAGCCACCCATGAATCTGTCTGGGGTGTTAGAGGGATCTGGACAATTTCCAGGCTCATCAGCATGCTCAAGTGTCAAGTTCATTTCGTTTCCACCACTACCGACTGTGATATGAACTGGACCACATGGATCCAGTGTGTAGTTGTATACTCGGTTTGACCTCTCATAGGCATTAACCTGATTCATCATCAGCATATTTCTTCTCAATTCATTTCATTTGCAATGCAACAACATTTAAAGCATAAAGGGATTAGAACTAGGCAATACTGAAACCTACATATCTATCTAGCAAAATCTCCCATGTCTTTAAAGAATCCTTGGGAGGATACCCCCCCAGAACCATGTTGGATACCCTCATATTTTATTTGCAATATCATGGATTTCAATCAACATTAGCAGAAAGCTTGTTGCTTCCTCCCATGTGTTCAGCTGGGAAGGAATGTTTTAATTGGAAACTCAAAGTGACCGATTAAACACTCCATTAACATCAATGGTTTCATCTCTTGTGTACATGTCCACTCTACCACTATATGTGCATTACTTCTAAGTTTTAACTCTGATTCTGATAAGTGAAGAACACGTATATGTTGAAGTTAGTAGCAGTTCGAGTTCGGAAAATGAATTTCCATTTTGTTTTAGTGCCCCTAATATGCTAAATCAAATAAACATAATTTTCTGCAAAACAATGCAAAAATACTGTCTGTAACATCTTTTTGAGGCATAAACCCAGGGCGTCCCCAGCCACATTGGACTTGAGACTAATCCACCCTTATGGGGCGAGACCACTGGCAACTCAACCAACATCTCATTGGTAGTTTGCATGGAACATTTATATATGCGGGATTATCAAAGACATGTTAAACTGCACTTACATGTCCATTGAAAACAATGTCAACTCCGTGTTTATATAGCAATTCTTCCATCTGCACTCTCATGCACTCTGCCTCTCTATAATGATCCTTGTAGGTGCTGTACCAGGGAGGATGCCAAGCAGCTACCAACCACGGTGTCACGCTTCTGTTCACATTAAAGAGGTCTCGTTCCAGCCATTTATACTGATCAGCTGCAATCAACAGAAGAAGGTGCTCTCATTACGAGGAAAGTAAACATGATCGGTGGATGGGAAAAGAGGAAAAGAAAGAAACGACCATATATAAAGAAAATAAGAAGGGACAATATGGAAAAGGGGTCGATAGATGAGTTTACATGATTTATCATAGGGCACATATGCACCGAGCATCACAAAATGTATTCCACCTGCATTGAAAGAGTAGTACAATGTTGACCCACTTTCATCGGATGGAAATGCAAACCGATAATTGTAAGCAGTGAATGTCAGATTATCAGCTTGTTTTTCAATCTCATGGTCCCCTTCTATCACCATTGTTGGAACAGTAGCTGTTAGAATCTGCATAAACCTGCAAATAAATAACCCGCCTTCATCGCTGAATTGATCTCTAAATACAATAGAGAAGCTTTAGAAAGAAACTGACAAAAGCATCATATTCCTAGGTTTAGTAAATAAAATCATAAGATTATATTGTGGACACTAACTCCCAACAAGGTTTTGGCCTTTTTGCATTTGTAAATTCATAGAGAATCACAGAATTGGAAAAGTCCATCAGAACTACCAAAGAGGCAGGTTCTCTAAGTTTAAGTTCCACGCCTACCACACTTTCCATATCGAGCTTAAAGCAGGTTCACCTTAAAGTATAGTAATTTAGTGTCTCCTTTAGAGTAGGGACCTCGTGTTCTCAACAAAACAATATTAGAGAGTTGAAGAAACAGCTTTGAAATTAAGTTAAATTTCAATCCTTTTTATAATTTGTACGATTACCATTCATTTTGACTATCATACAATCATTTCATCTACTACTACAAATTTTTCATTCAATGGAGTGAAGAAACTAGGAGGTAATCAAGCAAGATAACAAAACTTTACCTTCCCCAATGGTCCCAACGAGGCTGATATGTTTCTTGCAGGGGAGATTGTGGAAATGAGCAATTTTGAAAGTCACATAAAGTTCCATTTTTACAATACAAGTCGGCAAAACTTAAATCCCCAACCAACAAAGCAAGATCTGGATGATTGGCTGCCATGTGACTAATTGTTGTGCTAGTATTATAAGTAAGACCGAGGCCTCCAACCACCGCTACTCTGCTCGGATAGTCCTTGGGTGGGGAAGGCATTGTTCTAAAATAATGAACCTCACTCATTGCTGGTATAGAAGGATCTCCACATTGATATTCATACATAGTATCAGGGTCCAACCCTGCAGAAAGACATAACAATGAATCTAATGCATACATCTCCCTCCCCTTCATACATGAAGGACAATATTATGTTAAAAACTGCTTGTCTAGTTATGCCTATATTTTCTTTCAGGTCAGCAGTTCTTGCCATAACTTGTCTTTGAGAATATTACATATTGTTACTTTGACTCGGGTTTGAGTGTAGGATAAAGGTATATATCCTCATATTCATGTCTGGATATGAAATGGATATGAATATTTCAAGCAAAAAGTAAAGTTAGCCTTGATACCACGTCAAGCCTTAGCCAAAGTGTGCATAAGTATCTTGCAATGCAATTCAAACACTTAAAAAGCATAAAAAAGTGTCTAGTTCTAGTACCAATAAGAAGGATTAATGTATATTTACCCGTGACAAGAACACGATGTATAATCCCAGAAGTGTAGTTATTGGGGTCTTCATTGGGATATTGTTGACTGTAAATAAATGAACTGCCAGCTGCTAGATTATTCCTGCCTGATTTATAGACTCCATATTGAACAACACTGGCTACACTTTGAGGATCCAATGGTTCTATATCATCACCAATTTGATATTCCCCTGAAATTCATAGTTCATACAAGGAAAGCAAATGCCATAAGCAAATTTGGGAAAGACAAAGTGGGCAAATTGAACTCCTTAGAGAAAAAGGTATATAAAACAAAACCCAAATCCCTCAACAGTACATCAGCTGGGACCATAAATAGCAAAACATTACTAAATGTAGAGATTACATAAAGGAATGTATGAACTAAGCAAATACCTGTAATCCAAGAAACCCAAACTGAGCTCAAGTCTGAAGAGAGAGAAAGCGAAATTTGTTGAGGCTGAAACTCAATCTCTGGGCTTAACGGAGGATTATCATCAACTGGCAAGCTAGTAACTTGTCCAATAATGCTATAATTTACAGGCACAGTCACCGGCTTGAAGGGTCCTTCAAGGGTTGTTGGAAATTGCCCATTAACTACAAATATCAAGCTTATTAACAGAACCCAACAATGAAATAGCCAGTTTAAAGACTCCACAGCCAAAACCATTATTGGGTTTTTTCTTGCATGGAAAAGAAGCTAGTTACAAGGATTAAAAACAAAATTCATTGAGAAATAAACGGAGAATAATCTGAAAGCAAAGCTGAAACAACTGTGCATATATATATGTATATATATATATTGTTTATAAAGAAATGACAACCATGATTCTAAAATTTTAACTTGGATTAGCAAGGGAAATGATTAAACAGTGTTTCAAAGAAAGAAAGTTTAAGCTTGGGGAGTTTGAGTGATTATAGGACTCATTTTATTCCACTATCTCCACCCCGTGAGTCTTTGGCTCCATGCATTTATATTTTTTTAATTTATTTTATGGGTCAAATTCTGGATTTGGTCTCTATACTATCCTAAAATTAGGAATTTAGTTTATATACTTTAATTTCACTTATTTTTATCCTCTACTCATAAATTAGGTCAAAAATTTACACCTTGACTATTTTGATTAAAATATTGAAATGGGTTTTTTATTTTAAGAAAAAAAAATCACTTCTTCCAATATCAAATATCTTCAAACTATAACTTTCATTTTAAATTTATCCTTAAATTTTAAAACGTTCTAATTACATCCCAAATTAGCAATGTTATATCAATTAAGTCATTAAATTATTGAAATTATTAATTTAACCATTAGAAGATACATAAATTCTTATATTACATAATTTTAAATGAAAAATTTTAAAAAGATAAATATTGTCACATAACTTTTAAAATTAAAAAAAAAACTAAAAAAAAAAGAGTGTGAAAAATAGTTTTTTATAAATGTTTTGAAAACCTCAAAATTAAAAATTTTACAGCATCCATTCTTACAATATTTATTTTTTCATTAAATTTTAAATTATGTCATATAAAATCTATCCTCTCAATTAACGGTTAAATTGATGATTTTAATAATGGAATGACCTTATTGATACAACATTAATAGTTTGAGAACGTAATTAGAATATTGTAAAATTTGAATACCAATTCAAAATAAATATCACAGTTTAAAGATGTTACGTGCAATTAATTCCATATTTAATAAATTGTTAGACTATAAATTTATAAACTCAGGGCCGATGTCAGAAAAAATTTTTTAGAGGGTCGAAATTAAATTGTAATTTTTATGATAGTAAAAGTGTAACTATTAAAGGATTAAATGAAAATTTTATTATTTTTAAAAGAGCTAAAGTGCAATTTTACCTAATTTAAAATTTTAAAAATTCTAAAGGACTTTTCCATTTTAGACCCCTGTATAAACTGAATGATGTGATATTATAGACTAAAAAGATTTAATTACTTATTAAAAAAATCAATTTTACAAAATAATTAATGAGTTGCACTGTATAGCCCTAATTATTAAAAAATAACTTCGATGTATTGAATTCAAATGGTCCTACATTTTTATAACTTTAATGCGCTCACAAAATGTAAGAAAAGGATACCAAGTATTATTTGACTCTAGTTATTTTTTATTAAAAAATAAATAAATAAATTATTATATATTAGATCAAATAGTAAAATGATTTTTTTAATTTCTTCTATATCTATTATTAAAAATTTATTTATGTATATTAATATGAGGTACATGTATTAGGCAGCAGCCCATCTTTGAAAAGTCAAAGATGGGGGGCTGTAAAAAGTATAGTAAGTGGGAAGAAGTTAGGCACCGAAAGTTGATGTGAAATTTGGCATGGGATAATTGCAATTTTTGGTCCCTATTTGAATAGGTATTTTGCAAGATTGATCCCTGAACCTCAACTATAAATAGGCCTAACCATTGCTCATTTTCTTCCTCCCACAATTTGCCATTCTCTACTTAAGGCATTGTTCTCTCTCCCTATTTGTATATTTTCACTTGTAATTTTGGAGTGAAATATATTTGGTAGTGCCCGAGGACGTAGGCGAAATTTGCCGAACCTCGTTAAAATTCTGGTGTTCTTTATTATTTATTTTTCATATCTTGTGAGTGTGATTGTAGTTATTTATTGTGCTATTAAATTACGATAGAGGGATATTCTGGCTAGGAAAGATCTGGTACTTAAGCGATCCTCGTGATCCACCTCTCTTTCCTGGGAATTGAACTCAGTGTGATTTTTCAGTACAATAATTATACTCTTTTTACACGCTTCCGCACAACAATTGGTACCAGAGCTAGGTTCGTACTTGGGGAGTACGATCGTTTGCGGCACTATTTACGTATACGGCACTGTTTACGTATACAGTAGTTGGGATTGAGGAGAAAAATGGCACAGGCATCGTCATCAGCAAGGACTACGGTGACTAATGCAAAATTTGAAGTAGAGAAATTTGATGGTACCAATAATTTTTGGAATGTGGCAATGTGAGATCCTGGATATCTTATGTCAACAAGAGCTAGATATAGCCCTTGAAGAAAAACCTGACAAGATGGATGACAAGGAGTGGGCCAAGATTAATAGACAAGCGTGTGGTACAATCCGTCTATGTTTGGCCAAAGAGCAGAAGTACTCTGTCATGAGGGAGACATCAGCGAGGAAATTGTGGGATACATTGGAAGAAAAGTTTCTAACGAAAAGCCTTGAAAATAGGCTTTATATGAAAAAGAAACTTTTTCGATTCACGTATGCACCCGGTATGTCGATGAATGACCATGTGAACTCATTCAATAAAATTTTAGCAGACTTGCTAAATTTGGATGAGAAATTTGAAGACGAAGACAATGCATTATTGTTGTTGAATTCCCTTCCTGGTGAATATGATCATCTTACCACCACATTGCTTCATGGGAAGGACACAATCACATTTGATGCAGTCTGTAGTGCATTGTATAGATCTGAGACTCGAAAGAAAGATAAAAGAGATCACAGAGATACAACTGCAGAAGTCTTAACAGTAAGAGGTCGTTCAAGCAGCAGCAAACTTGGTAGAAGGGGAAAGTCCAAAGGGAGACCCCGTAAGGGATCGATTCCGTAAAAGATGGGATCAGTAAATGGGAATTCACCGAAACTAAATCTTTGTGAGATCGTCAATATTGTACCAAAGGTATTTTTAGAGTATACCGAATCAGTATAGCTATCCTTTTTCTGACACAGCAACGCAATTTCAAACAGTATATTGACGTGAAGTGCTAGATAATTTCTTTCTTCTTCTTGCTTGTCGATGTATAACCAGGTATCATGCAATAGAAAATTCCTCAAATTCCTGGAGGTATTGGCTTGGGCCTAGAAACGGAAAATCAGGTAACCCGTGAATCCAACGAGTTGGTTTATAATAATTCATGAAGGAAATTATCATATTTCCGCAAGTCAATTAGATGCGAAATCTAAAAATTTACTTTTTTTCGTAGTTGCACAAGAGGTTTTGTTTTTTTGTTGGAAGCCCTCTTTTTTTTTTCTTTTTTTTTTAAGGAATTGCTTAGATGAGTGTGCCTTTTGTCGTGAGAAAGGGCATTGGAAAAAGAATTGTCCTAAGTTACAAAAGGGCAAGGCTATTTCTAATGCATGTGTAGCGGAGCATGATGAGGAGTCAGACTTTAGCTTGGTTGGCATGGCAATGGCATGTCATACTGATGAGTGGATTTTGGATTCGGGATGTACTTACCATATGTGTCCTAATAATGACTGGTTTTCTAGTCTTAAAGAACTAGAAGGTGGAGTTGTTCTTATGGGCAATGACAGTGCTTGTAAGACAATGGGAGTAAGTACAATCCAATTGAAGAATCACGACGGCTCAATCCAAGTCTTGACTGATGTTCGCTACGTACCCAGCTTGAAGAAAAATCTCATCTCATTAGGGGCCTTGGAATCTAAAGGGCTCAAAATCACTTTGAGAGATGGATTACTAAAGGTAGCAGCTGGGAATTTGACCGTGATGAAAGGCACAAGGAGAAATAACTTGTACTTTTTAAATGGAAGTACAATTATTGGATCAACATCAACAGTTTCTGTGAAAGATGCAGATTCAGAGGCTACCAGGTTATGGCATATGCGATTGGGACATGCTGGTGAAAAAGCTTTGCAGACTTTGGCGAAGCAAGGCTTGTTGAAAGGTGCAAATTCTTGCAAATTGGAATTCTGTGAACATTGTGTTCTGGGTAAGCAGACGAGGGTAAAGTTTGGTTCAGCAATTCACAATACGAAAGAAATTCTGGACTACGTTCACAGTGATGTGTGGGGACCTACCAAAGTGGCTTCTTTGGGATGTATGCACTATTTTGTTACTTTTGTTGATGATTATTCAAGAAAAGTATGGGTGTATCTAATGAAAAGAAAAAGTGAAGTATTGGATGCATTTCTGAAATGGAAGAAGATGGTGGAAACTCAGACTGGTCGAAAGGTCAAACGACTTCGATCAGATAATGGTACTGAGTACAAAAGCGATCCATTTCTTCAAGTATGTCAAGATGAGGGCATCGTGCGACACTTCACTGTTCGGGATACACCACAGCAGAATGGGGTGGCAGAACGCATGAATCGAACTATCCTGGAGAAAGTTCGATATATGTTGTCCAATGCTGGATTGGGCAAGGAATTTTGGGCTGAGGCTATTACATATGCGTGCCATCTAATTAACCGTTTGCCATCAGCTGCAATAAATGGAAAAACTCCTATGGAGATGTGGACTGGTAAATCTGCTACTAACTATGATTCTTTACATGTTTTTGGTTCCACTGCATATTATCATGTAAAAGAATCGAAGTTAGACCCAAGAGCAAAGAAAGCATTATTCTTGGGTATAACTAGTGGAGTAAAAGGATACTGTCTCTGGTGTCCTGATACAAGGAAGATTGTCTTTAGCAGAGATGTGACTTTTGATGAATCAACCATGTTAAAGGATTCACAAAAGGATGACAAAACCAGTAGTACTTTGCAGCAGGTGGAGCTTGAAAAGGTTAATAATGATCCAACTAATATTGAAAAAACAAATGATGAAGAGGTTCTGACCCAAGAACTTCTACAGCAACAAGATTCAATTGCATATAGGAGGCCAAGAAGAGAGATTCGAAAGCCTGCTCGCTTTAATGATATTGTGGCCTATGCACTTCCAATTGCAGATGATGATGCTCCTTCTACTTACACAGAAGCAATAAGTAACCCTGATGGTGTAAAGTGGAAGCAAGCCATGAATGAAGAAATGCAGTCTCTTCATCAAAATAGAACTTGGGAGTTGATGACACTGCCCAAGGGAAAGAAGGCAATTGGATGCAAATGGGTATATGTAAAGAATGAAGGATTTTCTAGTAAAAATGAAATTCGGTACAAGGCTAGATTGGTAGCAAAGGGTTATGCTCAGAAAGAAGGAATAGACTACAATGAAGTGTTTTCTCCAGTTGTGAAGCATTCATCTATTCGAATTTTGCTAGCCTTGGTTGTGCAATATAATCTTGAACTAGTTCAGCTTGATGTGAAGACCGCATTTTTACACGGTGAGTTGGAAGAGGAAATTTATATAACTCAGCCAGATGGATTCAAGGTTGCTGGTAAAGAGAATTGGGTTTGCAAATTGACAAAGTCGCTTTATGGATTGAAGCAATCCCCGAGGTAGTGGTACAAGCGATTTGATCAGTTCATGAAAAGGCAAAGGTACACAAGAAGTAAATTTGACCATTGCGTGTATTTCCAGAAGCTACAAGAAGGAACTTTCATATACTTGCTCTTATATGTTGATGATATGCTAATAGTATCTAAGAGCAAAGTTGAGATTGAGAGATTGAAGACTCAACTCAATCTTGAGTTTGAGATGAAAGATCTTGGTGAAGCTAAGAAGATTCTTGGCATGGAAATATGTAGAGATAGAGCCCATGACAGAGTTAACTTGTCTCAGAAGCAGTATTTGAAGAAGGCACTATAGCAGTTTGGCATGAACGAGCAGACAAAACCTGTAAGTACCCCGTTGGCTTCTCATTTCAAGCTTTCTGCACAACTATCTCCTTCGACGGATACAGAACGAGAATACATGTTGCAAGTTCCGTACTCCAATGCAGTGGGTAGCTTGATGTATGCAATGGTGTGTACAAGACCCGACATTTCACAGGCAGTTAGTATAGTGAGCAGGTATATGCATAATCCTGGAAAAGGACATTGGCAAGCTGTGAAATGGATTCTACGGTATATTCAAAAGACCGTGGATTTTGGATTACTGTTCGAGCAGGATAATACACTTGGTGAAGGTGTTATTGGGTACGTTGATTCTGACTATGCCGGTGATTTAGACAAACGAAGATCAACCACCGGTTATGTGTTTACACTTGCTGGAGGACCAATTAGTTGGAAGTCTACTCTACAGTCTACAGTTGCGTTGTCAACCACAGAAGCCGAGTACATGGCTGTATCAGAGGCTGTAAAGGAGGCTATTTGGTTACAAGGTATGGTTAAAACCTTGGGATTGGTTCAGGAGCATATTAACGTGTATTGTGATAGTCAAAGTGCTATTCATTTAGCAAAGAATCAAGTCTACCATGCACGTACAAAGCATATCGACGTACGATTCCATTTTGTGCGGGAAATTATTGATGAAGGGAAGATTCGCCTTCAGAAGATTAAGACTGCAGATAATCCCGCAGATATGATGACCAAGGTGGTAACAGCAACCAAGTTCGAACATTGTTTGAACTTGATCAATATCCTGCAAGTTTAACAGTTGAAGAATGCACTATCAAGCATTGTTGGCAAAGGCAGAAAGAAGTGTGTGAAGATAAGATTATTCTAATCAAATCTTCAAGGTGGAGATTATTAGGCAGTAGCCCATCTTTGAAAAGTCAAAGATGGGGCGCTGTAAAAAATATAGTAAGTGGGAAGAAGTTAGGCACCAAAAGTTGATGTGAAATTTGGCATGGGATAATTGCAATTTTTGGTCCCTATTTGAATAGGTACTTTGCAAGATTGATCCCTGAACCTCAACTATAAATAGGCATAACCATTGCTCATTTTCTTCATCCCACAATTTGCCATTCTCTACTTAAGGCATTGTTCTCTCTCCCTATTTGTATATTTTCACTTGTAATTTTGGAGTGAAATATATTTGGTAGTGCCCGAGGACGTAGGCGAAATTTGCCGAACCTCGTTAAAATTCTGGTGTTCTTTATTATTTATTTTTCATATCTTGTGAGTGTGATTGTAGTTATTTATTGTGCTATTAAATTACGATAGAGGGATATTCTGGCTAGGAAAGATCTGGTACTTAAGCGATCCTCGTGATCCACCTCTCTTTCCTGGGAATTGAACTCAGTGTGATTTTTCAGTACAATAATTATACTCTTTTACACGCTTCCGCACAACAACATGTGACATGTCATTTGCCACTATCCGATTATTCTATCAACCGCATTAGTTTTTAATAGTACAAATTGATGAAATTTTTAATAAGAATGATCAATTTACTTTTTAATCTAATATACAACAACTAATTTACCTATTTTTAAAATATATATGTATAATCTAACTTGCCTAAGAATTTTACCTCCATCCCTTTCATTAAGATTCACCTTTTTATCATAAAATCCTAAAGAAATTCATGTAGCATCACAAGGAAAGCTATAATTATAATTTAATTGTGGTCATTCATTAAAAGCAATGTGAATTCAAAAAATTATAATTTTATGTCTTTACAACGTTTTTTAAATATATATATAATGTTTTATAAGTTATAATTTTTTAAAATTAAAATATATTAATAGCCTCATGTGGAAAAAATTAGACTTAAGAGTGTAAAAATGCTCTTAAATATATTTAAAAAAAGCAATTAAGCTCCTTTTTTTTGTTTTTTACACTTAATTGAGCACTTGAACTTTTAGAATGTATCAAAAATACCTCAAAATTTTCAAATTGCATTAAAAAGACCCTGCTCTTATTAAAAATTATAAAAAATAAAAAAAATTTAGAAAAATTATTAAATTTTAATAAAAAATTTAAAATTTATTAAAAGATAGAATTTTTTTATAAAAATAGTAAAAAAATAAAAAATTGTAAAATTTTATAAAAATCATAAAAAAATTTAACAACCCCTTGTTTTTTTCAATTAAAGTCATCACGTGTCGCAGCACAACATGACATGTGGCGAAAAATGATAAAAAAATCAATAACAGTTATAGAAAAATTATAAAATTCTTCTTTTGGTATGATAATTTTTTTAAAAAAATTACGAAATTTATATTTCTTTACATTTTTTATAATTTTCTTACGAATTTATAAAATTTTATAATTTTATATATTTTATAGTTTTTTTACGATTTTTATAAAATTTTACAATTTTTTTATATTTTTTCTAATTTTTAATAAAATTGTAATAGTTGAATTTTTTATTAAAATTTAATAATATTGATAGCTTTTATTGATTATATATATATATATATATTAATTTTTTAATAAAAGCATAGCTTAGTTGCTTTTTTGAAAAAGATTGAGGGTCTTTTTGATGCATTTTGAAAGTTTAAGTGCCCAAATAATTAAAAAAACAAAGGTTTAATTATTATTTTTTTGAAAAAATTTGAGGACTTTTTACGCTCATAAGCCAAAAAGTTAACACCATTTGATATTTACCCTATATTTACTGTCATAATCAAATATAACTACTTAATTTGACCAAAAATATATATGGGTACTAAAGTCCAACCTCAAGTGTCAAAAGATATCTTTACCCTATGTTTAACTAAACGCTTTATTAGTAAATTAGTCCATAAACTATACATCAATTCTCATGCAGTTTTTGAAGGTTTTTTTCCGTTCAGAAGTAATAAATAAGCTATTAATTTTATATTTTTATCCAAAAAAAACAGAGACAATGAGTCCGGGAAAGTTTGTAGCATCTGAAACTGAACCTTTGAGCTTTGCTTTTGGGTGTTACAGTTTCCATATATTTTTGTCCCCAAAGTTGGGAAAATATGATCCGCCTCTTGTTTTTATTCTTTCAAATCTCAAAACACTCCCACTCTTCCTTTTGCTTTTGCTTTTCCATTTTCCTTTTTGTGGTCGGAATTTGGTGTGATTGAGGTTGAAGACAGACAAGTTTATATTGGTTTAGAGCTTGAAGACAGACAAGTAAAACAGGCAACAAAAGTTCAATAATCAATATCCATTTGATTTTGTCAATCTAATAATTAGCTTAATTAGTTATTCAATGCATATAGTTTTTCAAATGACGTATAATTAAGGTAATTTTTTTCAATTTTTCTCGCATCAAATTTTTATTAGCCTTTCAAAATTTTAGATTTTTTTTATTAAGCCCCTCAATTTTAAAAAAAATAATTAAATCCCTCAAATTTTTTGAAAATTTTAATTAACTCCCCCAAACTGACATAACACCAAAATCTATCATTTTTTAAACTCATCCCCTACCTCAATATTGTATCCAAATCTAGGTAGATTTGGTAAAGACGTGGCATAAATTATGTGTGTGTAAATTTATTTTCACTTTACCGTATTAGATTTAATTGCATTAGATATCCCTGAACTATAACCTTCATTTTAGATTTATTCTTAAATTTCAAAATGTTCTAATTACATCTCCGAACTATCAATGTTAAATAAATTATGCCCTATAAAATATTATATAACATAATTTGAAAGGAAATTTTTTAAAGAGAAGTAAAATGTTCACGTAACTTTTAAAAATTAAAAACTAAAAATAAAGTAAAATCAATAAAAAAAGCAAATGATAATTTTTGTAAAAGCTTCAATAACCTCAAAATCAACGATTTTAATAATAGAACTTTATTAACATAACATATGTAGTTTGAATACATAATTAAAATATCTTAAAATTTAAAATTAGGTTCATAATTTAAAAATATTTATTGCAATTAACTCATCATATTAATTACATTTGTTTGTCAACTAGAGAAGGTCAAAGAATTTACTACATGACTGAAATATTCAATAAATCTGGCTTCTCTCAAAGAAAAGAAAGGATTGTATGAAACAGAGGCAACAGGTTATCCTATATCTCTTTCTAGTTATTTAATAACATTTCAACAAATTTTTCAAGTCATTGATATATAATTTTAATATTTTTTTAACCTGGACCTTCAACCCTGATTCCGGAACCTTGAATCCTAAACCTCGAACCCTAAATCCAAACTCAAATCCAAACTTTAAACCCTAAATTCTAAACTTGGCCTTTTGATTCGGGGTTCATGGTTCAAGGTTTATGATTTGAGATTGAAGGTTCAAGATAAAAAAAATTATCAAAATTATGCATTATTGACATGGAAAAATTGTTGAAATGTCATTATTGGAAAGGGATAAAGGGCGTAAAACCAAAATGGGGAGTTGTTTTCTTATAACTTGTTATAGTTAAAAAAGGTTCAAAAGTTAATTGAAGAAGTATAAAAGTTTAAAGGTTTAATATTTCAAGACTAAACCCTAAATTCTAATCCTTAGACATATCAACATTCATATAAATTTACATAGTAAAACTAATTAAACATAAGACAAACACTAATCACCGGTCCGATTAGAGGCCGCCTCCAGTTTGATGAAACATGCAATCAATTTGAGATTGATCCTCCAAATTTAGCTAAAGAAATAAGATTTTTGACAGTTAGAAAAAAGCCATAAAATCACCATTGCAGGAATGTCCATAAGGTAACAGCAAATGCTCAATAATGATCAAACAGACTTCATAAGGCACTTGGTTTCGGATATAAACATGCGGATAACTCGAGGTTAAATTAGCTAAAGCTTGAATTAATTCGACATCAAATTTATTATTCATTTTTATGTTACTTAAATTCGAGTATCAACATCGATAAAATATAATTTCTAAAACTTTTAACATAGCATACCATTCATTTCCACAAACCTTTAAGCACTAAAATCTTAGTATTCTACACATTTTATTGTAATTTAGATAAAGCCAGCTTCAATCCTATCTTGACTGTTGAAATACACGTATCCAACACTCATACCCGATACATGGTGCAAAAATACGAACTCCAAACTCATAGGAAAACAAAACTTGGAAAAATATAACCACATATATTCTGCATAACTTTGAGCCATCAATCGGGTAGAAACTCGGAATGAATATATGGATAACAGTTTCAGTGAAAGAAAAAGTCCTTGTAACAGATGGGGGAGCATGGAAAAGAAGCGAAAAAAGGTACCTTTGCAGCGGTATATTTGCCTGGAAGACGACGACCTTCATGAAAAAACCGAGCGGTCCGGAGATCATATTGCTTCCTTTGGCAGTATTCATGAAACAGTTTGCTTAGTTTGAGATTGGGCGTAATTTTAAATGCCAACCTATTCCCGTCCTAAACAAACATAAAGACAAACAGTTAAAGTGCAGCCAAGAGGACAATACCAAATGACAACATCTACATATACAAATGAAGTTCTTTAATACGGTTTCAACCAGGATTCCCAGAAGAAAAATACCGACAGACCCCACCTGACTCTGTATGTGAATGGTTATTCTTTTCCTCTTAGGTCGACCAGAAAGGTTATCGACTGTATTACTTCCACCGCTACTACCACCGTCATTTTGAGCCTTTTTTGTAAGACTCTCAGGCGTTAAGGTACAGAAAAAAGAAGAAAATGTAAAAGCCAAAGAAAGAGTAGGTAGTGGGAGTGTTTTGAGTTTTGAAAGACTAAAAAGACAAGGATGATCATATTTTCCCAACTTTGTGAACAAAAGATATGGAACCCGTGACACCCAAAAGCAAAGCTCAAAGGTACCAAGTTTCAGTTTCAGATAATCCGAACTTCCCCGGAGTAAGGGTGTCTGTCATTGTCTCTGTTTTTTGTTCACGGTCATACCGATATGAACTAAAAATAGAAAATCTGATTTAATTGAAATTACTAATTTAAGGGTAAACTGCATCAACAGTCCCTAAATTTTATTTAACATTATATTAAGATCACTCGATTTTCAAAACTTACATATTCAAAGGGTTAATAACAAAATTAACCCCTAAACTATAACTAAAATATTATTTTAATACATTTAAATTTAAATTATAAAAAAAATAAAAAAATCTTAAAACATCACCGGTTTAAGTCTACTTTAAGATTTTCTAATAATTTTTTAAGTAATGAGATTTTTCAGGCTTTTATTATTTTTATGACTTTTTTTGAGATTTTTAATGATTTTTAGTTTTATTATATTTTTAAAAATTTTACGTGAACTTTTTTTTTCTTTTTCTTCACATGACAGTACATCATTAATTGGTTTAATTGTTTTTAAGAAAAATTTGGACTAGGGTAAGGGGATTACAGAATTAAAGTCAATGAACCAAATTAATAACAAAAATAAAGTATAAAAAATAAGCTGATAAAAATAATATAAGTATCAAAGCGATAATTTACTCATACTATAGTGTCCAAAAGAGGGCCTGATTGTAATGTGTTGAATTATATGAATCCACGCTGGACGAGGAAAAAAAACAAAAGCTTAGGGTGTGTTTTATAACTTAGAAATTTTAATTATTGAATTTTTATAGCTAAATTTTATAAATGATGAATTTATATTAAAAAAGGCAATTTAGTAAATATAAGTATAAGTTATAATTATGTTAATTAATAAAAGTAAATATTGAATTTTTAAAAATTATTTATTTTTAATTTTAATGTTATTAATATAATATATTGTATTATTTTGAATAGGTTTAGATGAAAGATAAATATGTTAATTTGAATATATATATATATATATATATATAAAGATAAGTGATTTCAATTTTTAATAATAAAATCAATTTAATATTTTATACACTAAATGATAAGTAATTACATACCTACTTATCTTATTTAACATTTTTTTATTGAAAATTTTATATTAAATAAAAATTAAAATGATAACCAAACATATTAAATAAAAAAATTTCCAATGTTTTATCAAACACACCATTAGTTAGTCTATATGTAAATAATGAAAATCCAATACTCCACCCATGGGCATTTGGAATTTGTTTACGAGTGGTGCATTTAGTTTAATCAAGTTTTTTTAGACTTGACCATTGATTAAATCAATTTGGTCACTGATCCAGTCAATCTAATCAGTTTGATTAAATGAATGGAGATTGATATTAAGTCATTTAACCCATGACATGGCATGTTGGATGCTAATGTTGTGTGATACTTTTAGAAGTATTTCATTGCTAATGTGGCACATGTAATTTCAAAAAAAAATATAAAAAATAATTTAAAATTTAAAACATTTCTAAAGATCATGGACAAAATAAAACTTTTTTTTTCCTGTAAACTACGTATTTAGAACATAATATGTATTTAAAAATAACATACAATAGTACATGAAATATGTATGACATTAATATAAATACATTAGATAAAATTAAATATATTGGATTAAAAATACTAAATGAATACGATTGTTTGTCGTGGTGTTGTCATCGTTAGTGTCGAGTTAATTTGTGATGTCAACTCAATTGACAACATTGTTAATATATACAACTGATGGAGGTAATAAAGTATGCATAATAAAATTAAAATAAAGTTTTGATTGAGTGGTAAATTTAATATTTTACTAATAAAAATTATATTGTTCCATATCCTATCATATGTATGTTTTTCTATACTTTTCTAATAAAAATACTAAAGCACATTCGAATAATATAACTTGTTTTAAATACGAAAAGACATTTTAATAATATCCCTAACTGAGTTGGTGTTCGATTGATTCGTGACGTCAACTTAGCTGAGGGTTAACCAGGTACAAACTCAATTGAAAAAGAGACTAATATATAATTTCTATTAAATGTTTATTTTTATGGCATTTTTGTCTTTTGATTCATTTACATAATATTTAAATAAAAGAACTGAAATTAACATGTTGATAGATCAAATATATGTTTAATGAATTTATAAACAAGTTCTTTACCCCTACACTAATAATCAGTATTGAGTAAGTCTAAAGAAAAAATTAACAATTTTTTGCATAAATATAATTTCACACCCACATTCTGTATATAGATAAATTTGTTGTTTAAATTGGTGTCACAAGTTAACTCGATACCAATTCAAGAAAAATGACAATATCATGATAAACAATTAAAACACATCTAATATTTTTAATATGATGTGTCTACCTATCTAAAAAAAAGTATTCACAATTTAAACTATTTTTTCCATTTTAATTTCATACATATTGCATATGTATTATTAGTAGTCTCAAACTATACGTTTTATTATTTGTTGCATGTTACATTTTGTGCCAAATTGAAAATAATTCAAATTTCTGTCAAACATACTCAAAATCATAATTAAGATTATAAAAAATTAAATAAAATTCATACCATAGGAATTTAACTGTAAAAATCAGCAATTAAGTTGGAACTTCAAGGACTATTCAACAATTTTGTATTTTCCTCAATTATTTTCGATTTGATCTAATTTTTTATCTATACAATTATTCGATTCAATTTATTAATTTCAAATATTTTATAACATCTTATTATAAGTATGAATCAGATCAAATTTCATTTTTAAAATACCTTTAACATTTTACACTTTAATCAATTTAGTCTTTAAAACTGAAATTGCAATATTTTTCAAATTTGAGCTTCGATTTCGAAATCAATCTCAATTGCATCCTTCTATGGGCCCTCTAATATCTATAATTATGATATTTTCACGTCAGTTTTGAAATTTAAATACTTTAGTCCTTATGTTAAAAAACTAGCAATTATACTTTACAATCTAATCTTTTTTCACGTCTAAGCTTGAAATCTAACCATTTAATACTAATTTCATAAAATAATTCATCAATTACAACTTTTATAAACTTTTAACAATTTTACAAATTGATATATGAGCTAATTAAATCAATCTCTCACGACCTCAAAAACCATAAAAATTACAACAACAAAAAAAAAACTTGATTGAACTTACAAATTGTTGGTCAAAAGCTTGTAGGACTCAAAAATGGCTTTTAGTTTTTTTTTTTTTAGATGTTTTCGGTGGAAGAAGAAAGTAAAATAAATATGATAGTTAATAAAATTTCTTTTATACCTTGATTAAATTTTCATTAACTTTAATTAACCAAAAATTAATTAAACTTTATTTAATAAACCACAAGCTTAATTAACTAATGTTAGTGGATTATAACAACATCCACCACCGTTTGGAACTTTTAGAATGGTCCAATTGCTCAATTGATCCTAAATTTAATTAAAAATCTATAACAATAAATTTTTATAATTTAGTCTTTTTACTTAAATTAACTACCCATTTAACAAAATTAATGGACCAAACTTCAATTAACATTTATAATAACCTCATAAATATTAAATAATAATATCTACAGACTCGAACATCGAAAATGATATTCTAAAACCGCTGTTTTTGACACCACAAAAAAATGTACTGTTACACAGTTTAAGTAAAGTAAGATAAAATTAACAGTTTACTACTTCTAAATGGAAAAACCTAAAGAAATAATACAAGAATTGAGATATACTTTAGGGGCCAAATTACTAATAAAGTGTTTGGTTATATATATAGTAAATATACATTTTGTTATCAAAGTTTACATTCAATGTGAAAATTAATACCCATTTTTTTTCCAATTAAGTACTCGTACTTGGTTTTTGTTATTGGAATTGGTACTCGTTGTGTTAACGTTTTCCATGTAAGGTAATTAATATGTTTTATTTTTATATTAAAATATAATTTTTATTTGTGAATATCTTTATGGTTTTATTTTTATTATTTTCATAATAATTATATATTTATTATTTTAAGGTTTAGAGTTTAAGCACAAACTATTAAATTCTTATTTCATAGTGTCGTGGTTGGGTGAGGGATGTTTTCTTAGGTCATTGCTTGAGCAAGACTAGACAAGACGCTTGTCATGCTTTGATGTGATAAATTGGCGAATGTGTCAAAAATCTATCTCAACATATCCTTTGCAAATTATGTTGGCCTTGCTTAGTGTGACATGATGTTTAAGTGAAGCATATTGCTTTCCTAATGAGGCCACAAGGTTGAGCCTTCGCCATGTGTGAGGCTATGAGGCTATATCTCTTCAAGTTTTTATAATAATTGATTAAACTGGTGAAGTGGTTTAAGGTAAAGGTATAATATGGAAATAACAAGTTAATGTAACATTACACATATGATAATATATCATATGCATATAATTTCAAAAATAACATAATTTAACGACTATTGTTGAGGAAATTTCTGACTTATTCGAGAGAAGTCTTCGAAATACTGTGCGTTGAGTAATTGGCCAAACTACCAACCTCAAAGACATAAGGCACTTACATGTAAGTGAGGTACCACTTGAGCTCACATGTAGGTTATTTACATAATCAATATTATGCAATTTACTGAAGCTTATCACGTAAACTTTGTGAGTTATATTTCTACCAATTGAGACGTTTCCCTTCCACGAACCCTTCAAAACTCTCAGTGGATGTGAGAGACAAAATCTTACCGAAGACAAATACTTACAATTGTTAAGAAATTGGTCGACTGATTAACAGACGACACTTCGAAATTTTTTTTATAGAATGGTAAACTCCTTCGACAACTAACAATTAATCAAAATTAAAATTTCAATAAAAAACTAAATCCATAAATATAATATAAAGTTATCAGTAGAATTTCTAACTTCAACATGGATGAGTAGATGACATGGATGAAGTCACTCCAAATATCAACCCTCATAAGGGGAATTGCAAACAAAATCTAAAAAGAAAAAAAGGAAAGGAGAAAAGATCCTTAACCAAAAAACGCCGACAACATCAAAACGCAAAACTTCGCCTATATTCCCCCCCCCCCGGCTCATCACTCACGTCACGCGCTCCAAAATTAAAAAAAAAAAAAAAATCTCCATTTCAACTCATCTTCACCCGGCCCCTATCTATAATCAAAACAACAATCCCCTCTCTTTAGCTCTTTGCCCACTTCCTCCACCGTCTTCCCTATTTCTCTTTTATTTTTTTTTGTTTTCTCTCGATGCCCTAATCACTCGTCCTCGCCGGAATTTCCCACGGCGCGTTGTCGCCGCTGGCGATATCCGTGGTACCAAACTTCGTAGTCTTTTTTTTCTATCTCTAGGGTTTTTTTGGGGTTTTGGATTGGAATCTGGAATCGTATTTGGATTTAATTGCGGAAGGAAAGAATAACAACGACGACGTACAAGCACGGCGTCGAAGGATCTGTTAGGGTTTTAATCTTATGGCTGGAGGTCGTAAAAAAGGAGGGAACAAAGCAAAAGTTAAGAATTTAAGTTTGGGTGATCTTGTTCTTGCCAAAGTCAAGGGTTTCCCCGCTTGGCCTGCCAAGGTCTCTCTTTTTTTTCTCTTTCCTTTTTATTTTATCATTTTCAGTTGTAGTTTTATTAGCTTGAATCCCGAGACTTGCAATTTGATGGTTATGTTTTTAATTTTTTTATATGCTCACCTGAACTTATGAATTTGAATAAATCCATGATAAGTTTGGGGGATTTTCTTTTGAAGAAAGTTTGTTTGATGTTGGTAAGGTTATTTTATGCTTACATTGTCTAACTTTGTAGTATATTTGTTGGTTTATATTCAAATTGTTTATTTTTTAAAGCAAGTTTTGTTTTATTTTGCGGGAGTCTTAGTTTTGGATTCAGTGTTCTCCATGCTTGTGTTAGCTGATTGTGTTTTCAGTGTTTCAGATTTCGTACTTTGTTTTGTTTCTGAATTGGTTACTTAATTCATCTATGCAATTTTAATTTTGGGACTGAAAGAAATAGGACAAAACACAAATATATGTTTTATTTTTATTTTTGAATGATCTTACCAAGTTCATCAAAAAATTATTCAGGGGTTCTGATTTCTTTTATATTATTTTGTTGCTCAGAACTCGGTTATTTTGTGGTTTTGGTTTACCATTGGTTATTGAGGTGGATTCTGTGGGTTATGAATTTCAGATTAGCCGGCCTGAAGATTGGGAGCGAGAACCTGACCCTAAGAAATATTTTGTCCAATTCTTTGGAACAGAAGAAATGTAAGTATTTCACATTTTACTCTCTATTTATCTGTTGAATGATTGAGATGTCAACATGGTGACTGAAGAGAGTTGATGTGTCTGTTTTAGGTTTTGCAATTTTGTTTATCGGTAGGAGGGAAAACACATTTTACCATAAGATGGAACATGAGATAAACACATGAAAGGTGTTACTGCCGAATTTCCTTCCAAAAATATTTATTTTGTTGTATAGTTGTATCCCAAATAAGGTGTTGAATATGCTGAATGCCAATCCTTGTTGCCAAGGCGTGTGCCTAGGCATCAGGACGCAGTGCCTGAATCTGTTAGCACCTCAAGAGCCTCTAAGAAAGGTCCCTTTTATGAAGTGAGGACTTTTTGTGTGTAGGCATGCTTGTAGCCAAATTTTAAGGTGCAAAAAAGGCATGTCTGAGTAGAATACCTATTGGCTTGTTTCTCTTTAAAAATTGTTAGTTTTTTATTTTTAAAGTAGAGAAGACTCACCCTTAATCTTCCCAAATAAATAAAAGACTAAAGTTGGCAAAACACGGATTTGGAACTTTTTATCTTTTATAACCAATGGAATGAGCTTGTAATAGCTAACAGTGAAGCTCCAAATCAATGTTTCTTCTTGTCGAGGGCGATAGGTATATATAACTAAAAATTAGTTAACACAGCAAAGGACCTATTTTATAAATTTTTATTTGTTATTATGATTGTTTTGAATACTATATTTCAACAATGCTTTGGTTCTTAATATAGATGCATTTGTAGGTTGCAGAGAATGTCAGTCATATTTTTCTAGAAAGCAGTACTATTTATCTTAATTAGCAGTCATTATCATTTCTTTTATTACTTAATTGCACTGTGCTGAGTTTGAATGTTGGTGTAGCTTATTTGGTATTGAATTGAACGGCATTGCAATTTCCATTTTTTTTATTATTGACATTAAATAGATTTGTGAGTTAGATTCTTTGTATGCCGTGTTACATTTTATTTCACATTTGTATAACATATAGTTTTAGAAATATTTTCTTGCTAATGACCCATCTTTATGGAGGGAGGGTTTATTCATAATTTATTGCTGCACTATTTAGGGCGCAATAAAGGATCTTTATTTTGTACAATGAAACTTTAAGGATCTTTATTTTGTACAATGAAACTTTCTTTATCTGCTTTTCTTCTTGAATGTTGGATGGGCTGATTTTACAAATATCTTGAGGCGAAAAATGTTTGAATGTATGGTTTCCAATTTTACTATCATGTTATGGTTTGTCTTGAATAGGTAACTTAAATTGTGTCCAAATAGCTTCCCAACTTCTGACCATGAATTAGAGAAGCATCTCTGGTTTGATCATATTGTATATTGTTATAATTTAGCAGTTTGAGATTTTAGCTGAAGTTTGTTAAGTGTCAACATACGATGGTATGGTATAGCTGCAGGCCTTCAAGTAAAGGCATTTTAAATGCCCTAATAATAAGTTCAGCTGGAGTTATCCTTAGTAGCATTGGCATAAATGGTTTATTCATGTGTAAAATTAAAGGAGCTGTGTGAATATGTGGTTTGGTTTTTGGAAATGTTTCATCTGTTAAGGGCTTGTATTGCTATTTTTTTCTTTTAAATTTTTATCATGTCTTTGCATCCATATTTGCATATCTATAATCGTGCTTAAGCTGTGAGGCTTAAATCTTAAACCTTGAATGGGAAACTTTATTCCTATTTGGATTATATTGGTTCGATGATGATGCTTCTGCTCCTAAATTTTGTTTCAGACATCTGAAAATTTGTTGAAAATCAGAACCTGGTTTTTCTGTCTCTTGTTTACTTCTTAATACTTGGCAGTGTATTCATTTTCCTTCAGTAAGTCATGTTCTTGCACATCTGAGCGAGTTGTAGGTTGAATATCTCCATTGTTTTTTTTCCTCTTAAAGCCAGTATTTGTGTAATTGAGATTTTCATACTTCATTGTTGAAGTTTTTGACGATGCCTTTTGTATAACGAGGAGCAATACTTTTCCTTCCCAGTAAAGATATGCATGCATCATTATTTTCTCGAGTGCTTTTTGAAAGTTGACTCATGTTCCAGTTGCTTACACCCCCCCGCCCCCTGGTGTGTTTCTTCTTTTGCAGAGCTTTTGTTGCCCCTGTTGATATTCAAGCTTTTACTAGTGAGACAAAGAGTAAATTGTCTGCCAAGAGTCAAGTTGTTAAAACTAGGTACTTTGTCCAAGCAGTTAAGGAAATTTGTGTGGCATTTGATGAATTACATAAAGAGAAGTCCAGTGATTTGAGAGATGAAACTGATAAGTCAACACCTGGCTTTGAGGCTTCATCTGCTGATGGGGTTGAGGATGGTGGTGCAGAGGCTGACTTAGAGAATGGGAAAAGTGCAGTAGCACCTGGTGAAGAAACCACTAGTGTAGGAAAAGGTGATAATAATAGCGAACATATAAAGCCATTAATTTCAGGCCATGCAGATGATAGCTCATCTCGACATATGTCTTCTGAGGGTAATGATAAAATTTCAAATGGTGAACAAGCTAAAAAGGAGGTGTTTTCTCCAACATCTTTAGACGAGCCTTCTCCTATAAAGGAGGAATTCTCTGATGATAAAATTGCTACAGCCAATTGCACTAAGAAAACATTGAGGGATGATCAGATGTCAAAGAAGATGGCTCCTGTGTCAAAGAAAAGAACTGTGCAAGGGCAGAAAAGCAGCAGTTCAGCTGCAACAACATTGAGGGATGATAAATCTAGTGGTTGTCTCGATCTACCTGATTCTGAGGAGCAACTGAAAGATAGAGTAAAAGGCAAAGTATCTAGTGGCTCTGTAAGAAAATTCTCATCAGATACTCTCAAATCAGATTCTAATTACACTGGTGGTAAGAAGGCGAAGGAATTGCTGAAAGGCAAAAGCAACTTGAAGGCTACTGATAATGTACTAGACGCTGCGGCCAATCTAAAAGGTGAGACTACTGGCAAGAAAAAAAGGGGTGAACCTGGACTTGGAAAGCTAAACTTCGGAGCAGATGAAGTTTTACATCCTGCCAAAAAGTCAAAGGTTGTAGATATGAAAAATGATGCTTCCAAGGGATCCATTGTCAAAAAAACGAAAGGTAATTCTCCAAGCTCTAACAATGTCAACAGCAAAGCTGCTAAACATTCAGAGTCTAAAAAATCCACATCTCATGTTTTAGCATTGAGAGCTCGAGTGTCTATGATTTCTGATGTTTCTGGTGATGAAGCTGTGCTGCCTGTATCAAAGCGCCATCGGCGGGCCCTGGAGGCAATGTTTGATTCAGGCTCTAGTAATTCTGACAATAAAATTGGAAAAAATCTTATTGAATTGAAGAATTACAATTCAAGTTCTAGTCATGTGAAAATTCCAGGTGCCCAATTGTCCAGAAGGCGTAGGGCTGTTTGCCTTTTTGATGATGATGATGAAGAAGATCCCAAAACTCCACTTCATGGAGGATCTATCCGGGATGTTAAAGTAACTTCTGTTGTTTCAGATGCTTCAAAAAGCAGTGATGTAAATCATTCACGTGCTGCCAATGCTCAACTTAGTGTTGAAGAATCCAACCAACATGAGAACAATGGTCCTAAGGAGGCTTCTTCAAAATTAATGAATGATTTTGTGTCACCTATTCAATCACAAACTATTGAAAGGAGGCCTACTCATGCCTCCATCACTCCTGAAAGATCTGAATCAGAACAATTGTCTTCAAAGGAGGCCAAACCAGACTTGATTTCCCTAAGGAAGTCTCCTCATCTGGTTTCTGCCACAAAACAAGTAGAACAACACAGAACTACTAAAGCTGCTGCCAAGGTTTCCGGTAATGGAACTCAGAAAAAGGCTCCATCTGTCTCTGTTAAGGGATTGGGTTTGACTTCTGAAGGTTTGAAGTCTTCTCAACAAAATCAGGTTTTGGGTCAAAGAAATAGACAAGCTTCTTCCGTAGAGAGACTGAAATCAACTCCAAAAGCAATTTCGCGAGGAAATGACACCACTTTTGTCACTGAAACTTCAATGGAGTATGGCTCTGTTTTACTCTTGTTATTTTTTATTACATTTAGTTAATATTTTTTGAGGTATTATATTACTTTTCATTGCGATTGTATAGATTCGATATCTTTAGAGAAGATAGAAGTGGCTCGTTGATTGATTCCAAAAATTCAGATTCTGCTATGTCAATGAAGCATCTTATTGCCGCTGCGCAAGCAAAAAGGAGACTAGCTCACTCTCAACAATATTGTCTGGGAAATCCTAGTTCTGCTTTTCTGTCGATGTCTGAGGCTCAGGGAGCGAGCCTCAGTCCTGCAGTTCAGCCTTTTCCCTCTGTGACCAACAATGAAGTGCAGGGTGATGGGCAGGGATTTGCTCATCGAACAAGTATAACTTCTCCATCAACCCTTGGTCACCTGTCAGGATCCCAAAATCAACAGGATACTGAAGAGACCGAAGAGAGAAGAGCTAGTTCAGGGCACATGGCAGCTGGAGGCTCTCTCAGTGGTGGTACCGAGGCGTCTGTTGCTCGAGATGCTTTTGAAGGAATGATAGAGACTCTATCGAGGACTAAGGAAAGTATTGGACGTGCAACTCGCCTTGCTATTGATTGTGCTAAGTATGGCATTGCAAATGAAGTAAGTTAAATATTATGCTTATTTATATGAGGTGCAAGATGAGCTTGTTCGATCCCTAATTCTTATATTATGATTTATAATTTCATTTAAAACTAAATGGTAATTATTGCATATGATGTTGTCCTTTTAAAGACTACTTTTTGGAAGGAGTTTAGATTGCATAATCTGTGTGCAGGTTGTTGAACTTCTTATTCGGAAGCTGGAAAGTGAGCCCAGTTTTCATCGTAAAGTTGACCTGTTCTTTCTTGTTGATTCAATCACCCAGTGTTCACATAATCAGAAAGGTTGGTTCTCCTTGATTAGGAATGTGTTCAATTACTCCAATCCTGAATTTATGTGGTGCTGACAGTTAAGAAAATATGTTTAGTTGTGCTTGTATAGCATTATTTTTCTTATTTTTTATGATATGGAGTGCTTGTACTAGGTCACATCTTTAGACTTCTGAAGGATTGCTTCTTCATTTTAACAAGAACACTCCTTTAACTGCTTTTTACTTGCATAATCACACACTGTAATAGTCAAATGTGATATATTAATGCAGCAATTAATCGGTTGTGGTTAATGTTTATTTAGGCATCGCTGGTGCTTCATATATCCCTACTGTTCAAACAGCATTGCCCCGTCTCCTTGGTGCAGCTGCTCCACCTGGAGCAAGTGCTCGTGAAAATCGTCGTCAATGTCTCAAGGTATACTACAATTATCATTGTAAGAAAGTATTCTTCTGTTCTTTCCAACAACTATCCCCTCTGGAGGATAAAGGAATCTTTTGTCTATACCAGGTTTTACGGTTGTGGCTTGAGAGGAAAATTTTACCTGAATCTATTCTGCGGCGTTACATGGATGACATTGGAGTTTCAAATGATGATGCACTCTCAGGGTTTTCCCTAAGGCGCCCATCTCGAGCTGAACGTGCTATAGATGATCCTATACGAGAAATGGAAGGCATGCTTGTGGACGAGTATGGAAGGTCTGAAAGCTCTATCAACCATCTAAACCAAATTACTGTAATGATAATAAATAATATTATCCACTATATCCTATTGAATGGTTTTTATTTTGGTCTGGTTTGAGATATATTTGAAGCCAAACTAAGACCATAATTTACTTATCAGTTTGATTTACAGACCAAAGTAAAACCTTTTGTTTTTCAAACCAACCTGGATACTTAAGCTGATTTTCAGCTTAGACCAAATTACCAGCTCTCCATTTCCCTAGGTCACCGGCATTGATCTGATTGGAATATTCTGCTCAGCTACTGCTTTTTGAGTTAATCTAACATTGTAGTTCTCTGAAATTACTGATTTTGAAGTATTTTGTGGTGGGTTTTGTAGCATTTGTGTCCCATCCTTTACATCCTAGTATTTGTCTCTCGAGATGAACATTAACTTCCTGACACATCCATTTTGTTGGTTTTGTAACCAGTAATGCTACATTTCAGCTGCCTGGCCTTTTGTCTTCTAATGCATTTGACGATGATGAGGAAGAGCTTTCGGACAGTCCTTGCGGAGAAGCTGCTGACGCATCACCTTTAGAAACAGCTCAGGCTTTAGTAGAGCTAGAAGCGTGTACAGTTACTCCAAGTGATAGGCGTCATTGCATCTTAGAAGACGTGGATGGTGAGCTTGAAATGGAGGATGTTTCTGCACACCAGAAGGATGACCGGCCATCATTCACTAATGATAGTCTTGAAAAGGACATGCAGCAGCAGGGCACTGATAGGATCATGGAACCAGCTTCAAGTAGTCCCAACGGATTCCCTCCTTTACCTGAGGGTTCCCCGCCATTACCCCCAGATTCTCCTCCACCACCACCACCTTTGCCACCTTCACCACCTCCGCCCCCACCTCCATCATCTCCTTCACCACCTCCTCCTCCACCACCTCTACCAACACAACTACCTCCTCCCCCTGTGCCACCTGCATGCCCTCCTCCAGCTTTCGTGCCCCAACCACCATTGCCCACTCAACCTATGCTACCTCCTCAGTCATCAATGCAGTCTTCACCTCAGTTGGCATATCAAGCACCTGTACCTCATGACTATCGGGGCACGCCAAATGTAAGCATTCTAGATGTTTCTTTGCTATTTCTGGAGTATGTTAATACTTTTAAATTGTAAAACCTATGCCTTCGTGTGCAGGGTAATCAGATGGTTCAAATTAGTGGAAGTGCTCCTCATGGGGGTCACATAGATGCTGCTGTGAAAAATGAATTGTTTCTGCAGCAGTCCCCTTGCTTTCCTACAGGAGCCCGAAATTCCCGAGAGGCTTCTGGATACAATTCTTCAAGGCAATTAGAATATGGGCATAATGAAATGTATTTAAATGCCCCATCCTCTCAACCAAGTCAACAGTTTCAACCTGGTAATACAGCTTTTGTGCAAAGGCCTTTACCCCCCAGCCTGCCGCAAACTTCTTCTAGCCATTTCTCATTCACAAAGCCTTCAATGCCACCGCATCCTCAGCATTCATACCCTCCACAATACTCACTGCCATCGCAACATGATGGCCGCAGGCCATTTGTTTCTGATGAACAGTGGAGAATGCCTGCAGGAGAATATATAGCAGGAAGAAATCCACCATCTGCTGGTCCATTGTTTGTCCAAGAAGGTTTGAATTACCTTGTCTCTAACCACCATGAAGCTTCCATGATTGAAAGATGGATGTTTAGGGGCATTAATATATGTTTTTAATCTGATCATATTGTTGTTACCTGCAAATTGAACGCATGCGCCTCAATGGTTGTGGCAGTCAGACTTCTAACTGTTGCATGTTGTTATGGATGCTCTATTGAACTAAAAGAGAAAATTCCAAATAATGTAGAACGTGTCAACATATAAATATAAAAGGCCTGTATCTGTAGGTTTTCAGTGGAACTGGTAGCATCACTTATTATCTATAAATAATGTTAGTGCAATAATTCTGTTGAAGAGTACCTGTGTCTAGTAAAAGAACTACTTATTTAACTTTATAAGAGCACCCACAAAATTAGTGTACCAGATTATAGCTTTGGACTCTTGCCATACAGCTAGCTGTTACATTTTGGTGATGCTTTGCCGGTATCTGAACTCCTTTAAGAGCTCAGGTTTAAGTCCATGAATTTGTATTTGAGATGTTATTTTGATTTTACTTCATGCACATTTCATGTGCACAGCTTCTTCATTCCTTTGTGGAGGACTTATGCTTATAAGATGTATCTATGGCAGTGCTATACTCTTTCCTTTGTTGAAAATTTGACATGTAGTCTCTACTTTTTTATGACACTTCTGTTAATTTTTTTGCAGCTTACTTTAGACCACCTGGTGAAAGACCGCCTTCAAATAATATGGCTTTTCCGATTGCTTCCACCAATACTTTACCAGCTGGAGCTCCAAATTCGGGTATTGCCATTTTGTTTTGTCTTGGTTTGCTTGTAATTCCATTTAAATAATCAAGCACCTATTAAACGAGAGAATGATGTCATGGTTGTATCTTTCAGGTCATGGTGTTTCACCCATGTTGCCGTGTCGACCAGATGTGTCTACCATTAATTGTTGGAGACCAGCTCGAGAATAAGGAAATAGTCTTATTAGGTACTTAGTCCATAATTGTATATTCATGTTTGTTAATGGATCTTAGCCCAGAAGTTTTTATCTTTATTACTATTATGATAGAACATTTCTTCTTTGTTATTGAAGTGAAAATAAAATTTTCTGTTGTAGAATTTGTTCACATTTTTGTTTATTTTTCTGTTGAAATATTTTGCCCCTTTTGTTGCAACAATGGAGAGTGTATGTTGTCTTTTTAGTTTACATGTATTCTCCTTGCTTAAGTTTACAATTTTTTCCCCCTTTCATCTCTATTTTCTGCTAAAAAATAGGGGAAGTTTATTCTTCAGTGTAGGAGGAATCTAAAACTAAAACTCATCACCTTCTCTGCCATGTCCGTTTCACTTGTCGATCAGTTCTGCTTTGCTTGTGACGTTGACTTTCATTTTTTTTTTTTCTGGTAGTTGGCTGCTAGACAAGTTACATTAAAGGGCGGTTCAATTTTTGGACAACATACAATTCTCACGTGAAGGCTGTGTTGATAACTTGTGGAGACCCTTGGCAGGATTGTATATTGTAATTTTTCCTGACAAATGTATCCCGGGAACATTTGCTTCTGAGTGTAGGCCCATAATTCTGACTTGGTTAGTACATCTGTTCTTAGCTTCTGTGTAATTATACTGACTTTAAGAGAAATTTATTTCTTGGTACAAATTTGATAATTGGTCACTTAGTCGTTTTTAAGGCATTTCGATTTATTAATTTATTTCTTGGTACAAATTTGATAATTGGTCACTTAGTTGTTTTTAAGGCATTTCGATTTATTCTCTATTCAAAAGTTGCGCTTTTTGTTGCGTTAATTGCATGTGATGCTGGCTTTCTCTTTGGAGCCTCATTCACATAAGTGCTTTTATGTGTCCATGGAGCTCATGTTTAATGATTTTCTTTTGGGTTTGATAGGAAGCACGGTTGTATCTGAACATAGCTGTGACATTGTTGATTTATTGTTTAGATGCAACTTTGGTTCTTTACTAGATATGCCAATCATTTTTATGATCTTTTGGAAGAAGGGACTTGTTTAAGCATTGCATTCGTTTCCAGATTTCCCCTCTCCACCTATATTAAGTGAAGCAGAGATATTGTAGTTAACTATGTATAAAACTTTAAGCAGCAATAATTTAAGCTGTGAAGGGCCATTTACTGGAATGGTTTAGGCATTCTCCCTGTAACTTGTGATCCTAAATGATAAATTGGCATAAGCTCCTGAACTGTCTTCTTTATGTTGTTAGTGGTGGTAGCAAAATTTTGGTATTTTTGACTCTCTTCTTTCAGGATTCTTAATCACCAAACCTTATTTTGAGGCTTTTGAATTGATAGTTTTGGTAATAGTTCAACTTCATCTGTGACTTTTTCTTAGTGTGTTTTGTATAGAACATCTTTTTTAAAAAGAAAATAGTATTTGTGTTTGATGATTTTCGGTGCCAAAAAGGTTAAGGTTAATATAAAAAGGTAGAAAAGTAAAATTGTAGTAGGTACTGAAGACTGAAAAGAAGACACAGTTTTGGACACCAAATTTGTGAAAGCGTGGCAAATAGAATGGAACGGGGGGGGGGGGGGGTAATGTATCTTTTAGTGTCTTCACATTTGGAGATGGAGATCAGATGAGACATTTTGGTACTTTATAGGACTTGGATTCATTTTTTTTAAGTCTAGCGACTTTGATAGTTGGATTTAGCAATTGTCCTTTTAAATTGCTACTTGGGATCTATGCCTCCAAGTCTAGAGACAGATGGCTGCATCCAGCTGGAGTGCTTATTTGGATCATTGCAGGAAAATAAAGTCAACTTTATGCTATATCTTCCTACATCGCCATTGAGATGAGTAAACCTGTATATGTAGGTGCTTTGTTGGTGGTTGCTTTTTATGTGGTTGTTTGGATGAGCATGGTTTAGATATATAGGTATCAAATGGCATTATCTTTGCATGGTTTTTTCCTGGTAATTCTTGAGCTTTCTCTGCAATTTAATTAATCATGTTCCTTCTGGACAAGATTTGCATCTCATTCTGTGAGCCAGAATTTAAGCCACAGGTAGCTATTAATGCTGAATCCTGATTTCACTTTAATTTTTAGTTGTATAATGTTTGTCCCTCTCCAAATTCTTAATACGTATAAATATTGCAGCTACAATTTTTTGCACATGACTTCAAATTTCTATAAACTGCAACAGCAGTACTTTATTGGTTGCAACTAGTTCAGAAATGCAAGGCATAATAATTATTTCTGGTCTTGTATGCTTCAACAGTGTTGTTTTTCCTATCTTCTTAGGAAGACTTCTTCAAATGAAATTTGTACAGAAATTACACAAAGGAATCAGATTTGGGAATTGCTACTAATAGGTTTTAGCATTGATCTTTTCCCATTTTTTTTATTCTCTGTTTTCAGTATCATTGTTGGAGGTGGTCAACTGGCAGAGGAAGGACTTACATAGTGCATATTAATAGGTGCAACTGAAAGGTTAAATCTGGTTATTTAGCCTTGATGACCTTTAACTGTATGCTTACCCTTGCAGCTTGAGGTCCTTGAGGTTTTACAACTGTTCTAAGCATCACGGTGTATCTTAAGTCTTTTTGAACTGTGTAATATAGTCTTTCATATAGAAACTCTAATGAACAAATGTCTCTCAGTTTCATTTTCTAGACTTGCATGTAATGCAAAATTTTAAGTAGATATTTCCAATGTTGGTTAGCATGGAAATTGGTCTAATTTGGTATCATCAAATCTCAGTAAAGCGAGTTTTTTGGTGCTATAGAAGTGTACTATTACTTTTTTGAAGGTAGAAAACTTCACTTAATGTTAGATGCTTTAGTGGAAATTTCTGAAGATGAGAATGTGGGGAAATTGGTGAATGAATCTTTGTATACGGCTTCTACTTTCCTTAAAAATTTATCTATGTTGTCTACTCAGATCTTTCTTATAGAATGCTTGCAGGACATGGTAGTTTTAAAGTTCTAAACTAGCTGACATTCAATAGAATATTGTATTGCAGCAGGTTCAACTATGATCAAACAGGAATACTGAAAGGTCAAAAGTTTGGCGTTTAACTATTGGTGCAAAGTGAAGGAGCCATGGGTTTTTGATGTGTAAAGAAACATTGTAATTAGATTTGGATAATATATTCTGAAAGTTGCGGACACTGCATGATTAACAGTGAATTTGGTCTTTAGCTAGAAATTAAATTGTTGATTAGGGTCTCAAAGAAAGATTTTGTGAGGTTAAGCAAGCAAATCCAGGGTAGTTATATGTGCAGAAGTTGTTGGGAGTATGATAGTGATAACATAAAATACTTGAGATAAGACTTCTTGAATTTTCAGTAAAACGGGGAACTGCTAATCAGCCTTAGCCCATATGTTCTAATATTTTGCCTGGATAGTGCTTTCAATGTTTTCTCTCGGTACATAGAGGAGATAGTTTTCAAGATGGATGTAGTTTTCAAGATGGATGTGCATTTTATTTTAGTGAATTATAAATGAGTAGTCAGGCTGAAAGCCAGTTATTAGATTTTTCAAGTTGGGGAATCATCCAAGAATTTACTCTGGGTTGTCAGATTGTGTGGAATTAGAAAACTGCAACATCTAGGCATTGGCTTTTAGTAGTGTGTCATATTTGTACACATTTCGTTCCCCATTTTCTACAGATTAGAACAAGTCTTTTCATCGATGTCTACTGTCCTTTTGAGTCTTTTCCTGCTTAAAGCCTCAAACTCTTTTGAGTGTCATTAATTATTCTCTTATCGTCATGATTACCTTTGGCTCGTTGCAAGTATACTATTGAATTAGAACGTGCCCTTTGAATCTCCTGGCCCTCCCTCCCTGGAGATAGAAATGATTAAATCCATATAGCTCATCTTCTCAGATTTGAACTCTTTCAGGTGAAGTATTACCTAGCCGTGTTTACTGTAATATTTTAACATGGCTTTCTTGTCTACTACTAGCTAGATAGGGAACTCAAGTATTTTGTTTGCTTACAATGGCAAAGTGATTTTCTGGACATTTCTGATAGATCGCAAAATAACTTCGAAGGTTGAGGTCGAAGAAAAAATGAGTATTTAGTGGTATGAATTTAGAAGTTTCCCTATTGCTGTGTATATTCCAAGCCTTTGTTATATTTGCTTGATCATAAATTATTACCTTCTTACCTTTCTTCTTACTGGGTTTGTTTCCATTTTTTATTTGATATTAATGTAAATGATTGTTGGATTTATCTTGATTCCCACCCTGGTTGGCTTAGAGTAATTCAACTTTGCAATAATTATTAATTTTTGAATTATTGATCTTCGTAGAGAAGCATGCAGTATAAACTATACCAACCGGTTTACTAGTAGTCTATGAATCATTTTGAAGCTTAACTCATGTTTTACATTTATTTTTCTTCTAGTTAAAGAAAAGGGTAGAAGGAAAAACCAGTTATGGCATTGATATTCTTTTTATGTTTTCCAATTGATAAAAAGAGAATTGAGTTGAGAATAATATGGTCATTACTTGTATGTCACAGGTTTTGAAAATCATATAATCTGAAATATCTCTATTTATGGTGTTGGAACTTGGATATCCACCAATGTTGACAGATCCTACTCCTAAGCACGAAGCAAAGTACCGCAAAATGTTGAGGTAAATATTTGACATGGATTCTTGAACCTAAACCATGCTTGGAATTTTTTTGATTTAGTTAGAGATACAAAATAGGATGCTTCTGTCAATGTGTAGGTAGTTAGAACTTTGAAATTTTTTGGCTAAAACATCCTTTGTTTATAAGATATCATGTACTATTATGTACATTACACACACAGTGTTGCATACTACCATGAGTTTTGTTTTGCTTGTATTTTATGTTTGTTTTCTAGTTAATTCATTAAATTTCTGAAGTTATGCTGGGACTAAGGTTACTGATATATAGTTGATATTGGTTTTTTTTCTTTCTCATTTGTTGGTTTCTCGTATGTCGTAGCCCCTTGTGTAGCTAACGCTCCCTCCCTGATACAAAATTCTTAATATCAAGTTGCACCGTAAATTGGGTCCTTACTGATGTACTATGTTTCATGGACTCGAGCGAGCATTGGATAGGAGTATATGTCCAGATGGGTATGTTCATTCTTTTTTGAAGTTATTCTCATACCCATGCGACCGACATAGGTAGATGTGACATTTTGGCGCTTAAAGAATAATGAAGAGGCGAAGCAACATAACTAATGTGGTTTGTCAGATAAGAATTAAGATAGTCCCATTTGAAATGGTTGATATTAGTACCAAGAACAAAATAGTCCCGTTCGAGAATGTCAAATCCTTGTTCCTGTTCAGTATGTCAATATCAATATCGACAACTATGACATTCAGTGAGGATCGTGTCAGGGAATGGGTAGAGTGTAGTCTGCTTTAGGATTAGGCACCCAAAGTACTACAATGTAACTAATAATATGCATCACAATATGCATGCATGCATGCATCAGGCGAAAAGATCCATGTCTTCTTCAACCCCTATCATATTATTACTTAGCATATGGCTATTAACCAATATGGATTATTAAGGATTCTTTAAATTGTTGAATTATTTTTTGGGGTTTCCCCTCATACATTATTAACACCTCGACCATCTAAATTTACCTTACTTTTATGTGCAATGACACGGGCATGGGCATGCAATTATTGGCTAAATGGGGTACGTATGATAAAATTAAAATATCAAATACTAGCGTAATCCATTTAGGCTTTAAGCAAAATTTTAACCTACTTTTTGCTTGTCTTGGCAAATTTATTGAAGATTTAGAAACTTGACAATCAAATAACATTCACACACACACTAATCTGATTTCCAAAATCCTTCCGGACCCAGCTTTTATTTAAAAATGATATGCTCTCTAAGGGTGACCTTCCAAACAGCCAAGACCTTTGGAGGGATATTGTTGGTGCTTGGTAAAAAATTCGCACCCAAAGTAGTACAATGTAACTAACTAATGATATATAGTTGTATCCCTTTTATTCAGGAGGTATCTATGAATTCTGAAGATTGGACACACCTCAGAAGCTCTTTCAAATTTGCTACTAAATGCCGTGGCCCTAAGCTGTCCTCACCGATGAAGTTCAAAAGTTGCTCAATATCCTGTTAAAATAAGCAAGACAGACTATGAATTCGTTGCAAATGGAGCATTAGAAGAACACACACAGAAGACAAGTAAAAAATGTCGTGCATCTCGACCAACTTTTTACCCATTGGCCCTGGGTGTTTACCTTATACCATGTCGTGGGACTGAATCGCGAGAATTGCTACTGCTAACAGTGTGTGTGAAGCAGTGATTTACTTATGCCGGTGGTGTGAAGAAGCAAACTTTTTGCCAGAAAGGAAGATTAACTAAACCTTAACACTTGGTACAACAGATTAAGAACCACTAGCTACGCACGTTATGTTGCCATGGGTGGAGCACACATCCCTTGGATCATGTGCTAGAGGGTATTATACTCTCAACCAATTGATATAACCTTTGAAAACAGCTTTTGTTAAAACTCAAGTAGTTTCTTAGCTTTCTTTGGATATCAAACTTTCAGAGTTCAGAGATGTTTATTCCTGATAAGACGCTCAATAACAAATTGTAAAAATCCAATCAGCTCAGCAAGTTGCTAAGCACAATTAGATTTGTATATGAGCCTGTTTTCGGCATGTTACCCTTCTGTGCTCAAAGTAATGTCACTTTATAATCAAGATAACACAATTTAACAGTAATATTTCACGTTTCCAAGCACAGGGGTCTAGCTTAGTTGGTTTATCAGCTAGGATTAGGGTAGGCAAAATTATCCGAACCCGTTGGAGTCAAACCTAAACCTATAGATTCGATTGCTTTCCTTTAAAAAGGTTCAGGGGCAAAGCAGATCAGGCCTAGTTCTATAATATATATATATATATATATATATATAGCTAGAAATAGATATATTGCAATTGGTTTAATTGATAGATCTTTGGCAGAGAGTTCTAGTTTAGGATTCGGAAGGTTAAGGTCAAAGGATAAATCCATTTTGCGATTGGGTTAAGGTGCTAGACCTGAAGTTTAGGGTTTGAAAAGGATACCAGAAGGAAATATTTGAATGACAGGTCGGGGCAGGCAAAAATCGGCCCTGATCAATTGCCAGCGCTAGGTACATTTAAAAGATTATATCCAATAGGTTCTGAAATTCAAATTCTAGTATCTAAAATCCCTTTCCCTATTTCTGGGCTATCGTCTCTTTCATATCCTAAAAACGGAGAATCCAGTTTTTAACACAATTTATAAATCCTAGTCTCATTCTTGCAAAATAACCACTTGCTCTTTCCTTACAAATCCCCTTTTTCAATCCAAAATGATATTTGGCTGTAACCATTTTCAGTGAAATGTAACGAGACCAAGGAAAAGCAACTTAAACTAATCTACTAATGATTGACTCAACCCCCTCCCGCGTATTATGCATAGATATCAGTGTTCGGTCCTTGTAATATTTGTTCATTGAACATCATAAAATGTTCAATTGTCATAGTCAATGGCAATTTCTTTTACCAAAGCATTATCAGAACAGCCAAAACATGCATGATATGATAAGCATGAATATAATATTAGATACAACGGTAAAAGAGAACGTAAACAAGCAGAGAATGCAGAGTTAGGGTACGAGATTTTATGTCTGGATCTCCTTTTGAGATAAAAGGTGCCTATGTTACTCTGACTATTTTTCTTGAAGTGCCCAGCACATCTCAGAATACGTGGAAAAACTATAAAAAAATGAACGTGCCCGCATAGGACACATATCCATGAGTCAGAGAAACATAGTAGGGTATTATCATCATGGTTTTAAGTAATTATTTAGTAATCCTATAATCGACATTTAAGAATAAGAGCTAAGCAAATTAACATTCACGATGTACAAGGACTAGAGTAAGCTTAAAGAAAAAAAAAAAAAGATAAACCACAATGACAGTTAGGAAGCAGTGTAAAACTTATTACAATGATGTTAGTGGATTTCTTCTTAAAGATTTTGCAAGTAAGGCATTAGAGAGAGAGGGAAAAACAAAAAAACATTGGAAAAGAGTTTTTCAGAATAGGGAAACAAGTCAAGAGAAAGTTCCAATAAGGGAAAGGCAAAAGTTCAATCATTACTTTTCGATTTAAATTTTTAGTTTACCTATGGAGAATGGGATTTCAGTGCTACACCCCTTTTTGCATGTAAGGTGTGGCTATCTTCACATTCTTTCAATCTGTTTATAATCCTTCATAAGGATTACATGATCCCCTGATGTGGCCAGTGAAGGTTATAGGCAAGTCTTTTAGAGTGATGATGAACCATGAATAGCCACTACCAGAGGCATGATATTGAGTTATAAAGGCTAAAGGACAAATAAGCACACTTTTTCCAAGCTGTGGATGAACAGCATCTTATAGAATAGTAACTGTAGCTGTAACCGAATAACATACATAAAAAACATGCAAAAGGAAAACAATTCACCAAAAGAAATGGTAGGACGTGAAAACTCACCTTGCTTAACAAGAATATAGCATAAGCTGCTCTTGTTGTGTCTTGACCTTTTAAAAACAATGGAAATTCTACAGGCTTCACAGTTGCAGAAAGTGGTGTTTTCCATGATAAATCCAAAGTTGTAGGCCCTGCTGGAGGTACATTGTCGTTGACATAAGAGCAGGAACCACCCAAGCGCAAAGGATAACGCAAGGGAACTTGTAAATATGAAGCAATTAGTGAAACAGCCTGCAAAATGCAAACAAGGGAACAAGGAGAAAGAAAGAATAATTAGGTAAATTAAAACTATTGCCTCTGCAAGAGAAGCAAGCTATAAAAACTATGCTTGGATCCTAGCAATATAAAATAACTACATCATTTTCATTCTTCGAGCAACAAAAGATTTCAGCTAGAGCACTATCAGTAAACAAATTCAGTAATAAAGGTTAATTTAAAATTAAGCAAAGAAATGGAACGCACATGTGCAACATATCCTAAGGCAGTTGCAGATTTCTGAACCTCCTTTTTGTCAGTGAAAAAACTCATCTTCGTGAAAGGACGCATGGTGAGATGCAGACCCAATATCGTCAAGGTTCCACAATTAATGGGCTTAGATACAGAAGAATTCCCTGGTAAAGACAACAACAAAAGGAAATTAAACCCAACATATCATCCAGCACCAACATTTGTGGAAATCAAAACAAAATATGGCAATAATCCATTGAGCGCATACACAAAATAATGGACTGCTAAAACGGGAACTATCAAATTACATGTGAAACAGGCGGAGTGATAATTATGGTACTTGGCTACTTAGAAACCATAAGAGTGTGTTTGAGCAGGGAATTCTAAAATTTTGAAGAAATAAATAAAAGAATTTAAAATGCATTATTTCATCCTGCTAGAAGAATATTTGGGTCATTGGAATTTCATGAGTTAAAAAATATATTCTTTTAAAAAAAAGATACTAAAATTAAAAAGTATATATATATATATATATATATGTAAAAAAACATGCAATCATTTTGGACATCCAAAATTCTAAGCACAAAAAATAAGGTACAAACCATGGCATACACCACTGTGAATCTAATATAAATTAAGAATAAATAGGAAGAGACATTGTTTACTTGGAAACTGGCTACCAATTCGAACCATATGTGGACTTTATTGAAAATGGTTTAGTATTTAGTAACCCAAAACTGAACACGTTACCTAGTCTACTACTGCTTGGATAGGATTCAAGTTCTTGCTCTTGTGCAGGTCCAACCAAGATCTTTACAGGATAGAGCAAAGAAACTTGTGATATCATATATTGTTGCCTTGCTCGTAGCTTCCTCTGCATGTTTTTCAGCTTAATGTAACCCCTTTTTTCATTGAGAGTTCTATTTGATTCCTGTAATAAAAACAACGGATAAATAACCATACCGTGATAGAATACCATTGGAGAACTATTCAAAGGAGTATATAAATGAGAATCCTTCCTGTCTAAACCCCACATCCACTGATGGAGGGGGAAGAGAGAAAGTGAAGGATTTCTAGCATTTGAGGGGTGAATACCTAACATCTAAAGCTTAACAATCAAAAAGCTTGTAAAATATCATAAAATCCAACCTTCCCCAAAACATCAAATGAAGATAACTGACATTTAAGTAAATAAGTACTTCACCTGCAGTCGCTTCCTTGCAACAGAAAGAGAGGTACCAGCAACCAACCATGATCTCAACTCAGTACTAAGCATTTTCTCCTGTGTTTTAGCATCCTCTGTTGCAACCTTGCAACGTGTTGACATGTTTCCCATCATCACTTTTCTTGCCACTAGTCTCTCACGCATTTCCTCAAGCTCATTTAATCGAGTCAATGACTCAGTTTTAACCTGCGCAGCATGTTCCCACCATCTAATCAGCGGACTAATTAATTAGGTCAAAGATATCTCACTAAGAGAAAGAATGTGATGCACACAAGACTATCAATTAACAAACTCCATCAAGCACTTCAAGAGTGATACTGCTCCTTTTTCTAATGATATGTTCAAATTATAATACAAATCAATTTTAAGGGACCTAAAGGAAAGAAAAAGAACTTGAAGAGGAGAGAAGGAACTGAATAGAAAGAATAAATCAATGAGGTATGAACAGCAAGAAATTTAGAAATAGCACGGGTTTGGAACAGTTAACCAAGGGCATCCAACCAGATAAAAGATAGCTGACATTTCAATTTTTCACACAGTAGAAACAATTGAATATTCTTAATATCCAAATATCAGGACATTTGTAGGCGAATATTGTGCTTAGATTGTCTTACATTTCGAAGAGCAAATAGAAAGTAAATGAAACAGAAAGGAACTAACATCATTATTTGGTACTCAGAAAATATGGGTTGAATATTTAATATTTTCTCAAGGAAAATCGGTCACTTCACCAAGACGATTATCTTCTCCTTTTTTCCAGTAAAGCTTAACAAATAAGTCCTCTTTCTTGTCTTCTTGATAAAGCATTTTAGCAAGCACATAGAAGTCGTAAATCCCAGAAATGTATTTTCTTTCTGCTCTAGGACTAAGACAGCTATCAAAAACAGCCAGTAGAAATTCAATGGGAAAATATTACGAGATCGTCTTTGTAACACTGTCTGCGAAAACATTTTAATTCTACAAGCGGATTAAGAGGTCGCAACATGTTTCACTATAACCTAAGGGTATGTCTCACCTTGCCAATACTGCTTTTGGAGTCTAAAAACTTCACCATTGATGGGTGAGATAATTTCTCAAATATAGCATATAGCAGAAGAGGAAAGTAAATCTTCATCTTACTATCTTTCAAAATAACAACATTGAGCATACAATTAAGATATGTTGTATATTACAGTCTTTCATAACTCATAGAATTCACTGAACATCACTGCATCTTTTCAATATTTGATCCCACTATTTTACAAACTTCATTTTTGTATTCTAAATAAGGAAAAAATTACTTAATAAATCAATCAAATTACTACCATAAATTTCTAAAAATTTCAGCAACGCCTGCTTTCTCTCAAGCTACTACAGTCAACAAACAAATAAAATCCCAAATTTCCTTTACCATCAGGAACTCCTTTTTTCTCTCTTTAAATTCCGGCCAGCCTATAAGCGAATTTTAACCATAATTTGATCAGAAAAAGCGTCACCTGAATAAGATACTGAAGCTTTTCTTGAAGATTTAGCTTCTTCTCATTAGCTTCTTTAAGGGCAGAAGTTAAACTCCACAATTTAGCAAGCTCATGCCCGAAATCTTCCCATTCGATTATTTTCTCATTTTCTTGTGTTGCATTGATTTGCGTCGGGTCGCAACTTAGGGTTTTGTCTTGGTCTCGTTGTTCTGGATTTTCCATGAAAGAAATAAGGAGGAAAGCTTTCGATTTTGTAAGTTTAAGAGGAGGTCGTAGGTCAACCTCATCGTACTGGGTCTTGCCCGGTTAGAGTTTTGTAAAAAAAAAAAAAAAATTCACAGCGATTGAATCATTTTCTCGCGAAAATTTGTTTGGAATGGGAAATTTTCTCGGAAAAAAACAGAGGGGTAAAAGGAGGAAAACAAAAGTCTATAATTTGTATTTTTCTAATTTGCCAAAGGTCAACGATTTTGGATCGGATCTAAAAAATCTTTTTAAAATTTTAAAATTAATACTATATATGTATTTTTATGAGATTTTCTTTTAATATTGATTTTTATTTTATTTTTTTTGCCATTGATGTTGATTCCCCCTTCTATTGAATTTTTTAATATTATTAAATAATATTAATTAATATATCAAATAAATTTTTAATATAACTTTAGTACTTTATTAAATTTAATATTAAAAAATTAATATTTAATTTTTAAATACTAAATTTTGTGTAAATTACTTGGTTACCAGAGGTATTTACCAAAATATACCAAAATTTACGAAAATGGGCCGTAATCTGGAATATTTATGGAAAAGGGTCATTTCACCCCAAAACGCATCCACGTCAGCGCGTTTTGAGGGGATGTAGTAGGAAAGCATCAGGGGCGCTTTGTGCTACATCAGCACAAAACGCGCTGAAGAGGACACGCTTTGCTGATGTGGCACAAAGCACGCCCTCAGGGGCGTGCTTTTTGCCCTCTTTCCCCCGTCCCCTCGTCTGACGTGGACGCTCTTTTGCTACAGTAGTCTCCGGTAAGATAATTTTGAGAAGACGTTTCTGAACAAATAGTGCCCAAAACGCTTCAAGCAGGATGCACTGTCAACAAGAGTACTGAAAAGAGCTCCCACGTGGAAGCTCTTTTGCTACAGTAGTCTCCGGTAAAATAATTTTGAGAAAACGTTTCTGAACAAATAGTGCCCAAAACGCTTCAAGCAGGATGCACTGTCAGCAAGAGTACTGAAAAGAGCTCCCAGGTGGACGCTCTTTTGCTACAGTAGTCTTTGGATGCACTGTCGGCAACAGTACTGAAAAGAGCTCCCATGTGGACGCTCTTTTGCTACAGTAGTCTCTGACAATCCTTAGACTATAAATCAGCCAAATTTCATTCTCAGGTTGCATAACAGAAATTGAGGCAAAAAAAAAAATATAAACTAAAACTGAGTGAACGTATTAATGTTGTTATTTGCTACGATGGTAAGGTTTATGACACCGAAAATGGTGTTGTTTTTTTATCGGAGAACACAGCGCAACTGGGTTTTAATCGGAACATAGATGTGACAGAACTTCGCAAAAGAATTAGGAGTAAAATCTTCAAAACAACGCCAATGAAAGTTCAGTCTATTAAGTATAAATTTTGCGCTTCGGTTGATCCGGTGAGACATGACTCATTCGACATCAAAGGTCCCCGGAGCTTTGAGGCAATGGTGGAGACTCATCTTGCCAGTGTATCACCATATCTTGAGGTATATGTATAATTTTCATCGCCAAGTGATATTTCTTCGACCTCAACATCTACTGCTGTTCGAGGGGAATACACGACCCCAAGCCGACACTCTGTTAGTGGGAGGCAGACTACGGAAGTGCCCGTGTTTGGTGGTAGTATGGAAAACATAACCCCTGCATGACACTCGGTTGGTGGATGGGACATTCATATCCGTCCTTGAACGTCCGATGATAGAAATACGTATTGGGGAACATCATCAACTTCTCGTGGTTGGCAATCCACATATGATTAGGAACGTTACGAAAGATGTTTAAGGAGGGATAATGTACTCCCTACGACATCCACCGGCAAGGGGCCCTCGTTCGTTGCAGATTATGGTGGGTCGGATGATGAGTCCAATGTGGATTCACCTCGAGAGCCCGGACCCGATGGTGCATAAGTTGCATTATTTTCTGAACCGGAGCCTGTTGCAACCATACCTAAAGATGTTGAGGACGGTTCAGATTAAGAAGAAGATCCGCTATTCAGGGTGTACTCACCTCCAGCCCACATGCATAATGTTGATCTATCTCAAGAGGATGCATTGGAGTTTTCTGAACTACCACACCGGACGCGTGACCGTACAAGTTCGTCGTTGAATTCGAGCAAATTAGAAGTTGGTAAAGAGTTTTCCAACAAGGATGCTTTTCTTGGTGCATTGAAACAATACAGCATCAAGAACGGGGTTAACTACAACGTGGTTAAATCCAAGTTCGATAAGTACGAGACGAAGTGTGCAGTGCAAGACGATACATGTTCATGGAAAATCATGGCCTCGTTGAGGAAAATGACAGGCTTGTGGGAGATCAAAAAGTACAAAGGTCCACATACATGTCTTTCTGGTACAGTTTCACTATGTGTTCAATGTTTTTGAATAATACTAATATTATGTAATGTTGCGTTATTTAACGTACTTCGTTGAAGGTGTTTCACAAGATCATCTGAAGATGGATTCAAAGATGTTGGCTGACTTAATAATATCGGCGGTGAAGGCCGATCCTAAGACTACAGTGCCGGCCTTCATTGGCAATATTCGTAGCCAACTGGGGTACACGCCCTCTTACCGGGAGACTTGGATAGCCAAGCAAAAGGCGTTGGAAAAGTTGCATGGTCAGTGGGACGCTTCATATAATGAAGTGTGACAGTGGTGTCAGGTGCTGGAGAGATATGTCCCAGGCAGCATAACAGACCTTGAAACGGAACTGGCATACTACAATGATTGATTGCTCCATGGATGTGCAGTGTTCAAGCGTATTTTCTGGATATTTAAGCAATGCCGAGACGCGTTTATATACTACAAGCCATTGGTACAAATTAACGGTACCTTTATGTATGGTAGATATACGCATCGGCTATTGCTAGCTGTGGCACAGGACGACAGTGGGAGAATCCTTCCAATTGCGTTTGCAATAACACCGGGGGAGTCAGCTGATAACTGGGATTTCTTCCTATCTAGGTTAAGGAGGCATGTCTGCCCCCAACCTGATATATGGATTATATCGAATCGGGGCCCTGGAATACTAGCCGCAATTGAGCGACAGGGAAGCCTATGGCATCGCACACACTATCGATATTACCTAAGGCATGTTGCATCCAACTACCACGGGCAACATTGATCTACAAGTCAACGATGGCAAGTGACCAATATGGGTATAATATCAATTAATATAATTTCGTTTCTAATATTCAATTTATTATTAATTGAAGAGTGGTATGTAATATTCGCTATCAACTTATATTGGCACCGTACGAGAACAATAAGGACCGTTTTCACAAGATGTTGGCGAGTTTGCGATCAGTTAACGAAGAAGGCGCAAACGACCTATGCAATATTTCTTTCGAACAATGGACACAAGCATACGACGGCGGCTTACGATATGGTCATATGACCTCAAACCTGGCCGAATGCACAAATTCTGTTCTAAAAGAAACGTGTCATTTGCCGATAATATCAGTTGTGCGAGAGACACGTTTAAAGGCACTATTTCCGAAGCGAGCAGCGAGTTATACAGGCCAAATGCAATGAGGCCATGTATGGTGCGCGAAGGTCTTGCGAGGAATTAACAAAGGGAAGGCACGGGCCAACACCATGCACACAGTGTGTCACGATGCGACAACCTATAATTTCGTGTAACGGAGTTTGACAGACCGAACCAAAGTATTGTTGGCGGGCAATAGCGTGTACACTTGAGAAATAGGACCTGCGACTGTGGGATATTTGATGCACTTCGTTACCCATGCGCTCATGTACTTGCGGATTGTCAGAATCTCCGTCTTGATCCCATGAGTTATGTTGGCGAAGTGTATAAAATAGACGAAGTGGCCGTCTGTATCGCTTGCACCGTATAAGCTGTTGCCGGATAGACAACTGAGGCGCAAACCAAAAGGTCGACATTTCTCGACTAGAATACACAACAATATGGATATCCGAGAAACGGCCAACCAACGTAAGTTGTGCTGATGGTGTAGGAACCCAGGCCATACATCTCGCTCGTGTCCAAATCGGAATAGTTGACAGTCTTCTTAGCTTTTTTGTCTCTTGGTGGCTATGTAAATTCTATTTATTTCTTGATAAAAACGGTGAACTTTTGTAGAATGACTAATTTGTAAAAAAATAAAAATTAAATTACAATAAAAACACAACTCTTGGACTTTTATTAAAATGAAATTACAAAAAAAACAACTTATATTTTATTAAAGATATTAAAATTAAATTACAAAAAAAATAAAAAATAACTTTTATTTTATTAAAGATATTAAAATTAAATTACAAAAAAATAAAAAAACAACTTGTATTTAATTAAAGATAGTAAAATTAAATTAAAAAAATAAAAAACAACTTTTATTTTATTAAAGATATTAAAATTAAATTACAATAAAAAATAAAAAAACAACTTGTATTTAATTAAAGATATTAAAATTAAATTACAAAAAAATAAAAAACAACTTTTATTTTATTAAAAAATAAAAAAATATATTACAATTAAAAAATAAAAAAAGGCGATCGAAATCAATGTTGGTGCCGATCGGAATCAGTGCCACACGGGGGTGGTCGGCGGTTACGCTCTGGATTCCTCCTTCTTCTAGCTTTCGGCGGGGGTTGTGGAACCTCAGGCGGGGATTCTGGTTCCTCCGGTAGTGGGTCTGGTTGTGGGTGTTGGGAGGATGACCCACTTTGATAAAATAAAGACTGCGGAGGTGTTTGCATAAACCATGGCGGGGGTGTCTGAATCCCGTAAGGCGAAGGAGACTGGTAAAAAGAAGAGCTCCCCGATGGCGCCTCGTGTGATCCCTCATGCGACGGCGGTCTCAAGATCAGCTGGCCAGTCGGAGTACTCGGGAACGAACTCGAACCGAGCCATGCGTTCCAACCTGCAGTGGGACTGGGAAAAGGAAACATATATGGGTTAGGATACATATAAGGGCTAGGGTACGCACCTGGCATAAAGGCCAAAGGCTGTGATGTCGGTGTCGCCGGTTGAAGTGTTGGGCTCGGTGACTGTGTGGGCGCTGTTGATGGGTCCAGTGACTGTGTTGGCGCTATTGATGGTTCCGTCTCATCACCCATTCTCCTTAGATTTAAAGGGCCCCGTAGTTCCCTTTGTTGATGAAGTTGCCATCACCTCTCCTCTTCCAACAATAAATGCGGCATGCCATGGATCCTAAACCATGGCATGTATTCCGGCACGCACGCTAACTCAAGAACGACGATCGGTTCCCAAATAGGTATATAATCATACCGGTTCTCCCACATTTCGATATGTGCTGACCAAAATTTTGGCCAATCAGTGTGCAACTGCCGTAAGTCGACTTTGTGCTCATCATCGAGCGCCTCAGGTGGCACAGGAATCGGTTGTCTGAATCCAAATTGTCGCAGAACCCGATCTGACTGGTGCATCTCCACGGTGGCATAGTTGATCAATGGGACCTTCACATGCCAAATGTTCGGATTTTGAAAGAACTCCTCCAGAATTACTGCCCGAATTGCCGGATCCTCGTATGGTGTCCATTGAAACTATATTAACATGATAAAAATATTAGTTATATACATAATACTAAATACTAAATTCTAAATACGAAATACGAAACGACTATTTTATTACGAAAATATATTTTATTTAATACTTACTTGTGATTCCGACCGTTGCTCTAATAGAAGCCGTATATCTTCAAGCTCGGTAGGTATTCCAAAATAACTCGCCGAATGGTTCCACCTAATTAAATAAATTTTTACATACAATTATACTTTAAATCTACGTAATAATTGTAAAATATAATATTAAATTTACCTTGTTATGAGTGGGAATGTATATGGGTGGTTGACTCGAGGACGTAAAAATGGAAATCGAAACCGTGCCCATGATTACAGTAGTGATAGGCAACCTCCGATTTTCACTTTACTCGACCGCGTCGCCCCGCACATCTCCCGATACAATTTTGATAGCACGGCAGACCCCTAACTCAATTCACCGGCTGCTCTAAAATCAATGAGTTTCAGCAGCCATCTCAGGTGTACGAGGTTTAGTGACAGGTCCGACATCAGATAGCCTCCAATAATCTCAAGAATGTATGCCCGAGCATACTGTATTCTTTCTATTTTCGTCGAATTATTATCCGGCTCCGGGAAGGTGTCTCGTAACCAGCCCATCTTGATCCGACCTTCGATAATGTTATCTGGAATAACACCCAGAAGCTCGTAGCATACGGCTCCCCAATCACCAGAAGTTGCGGACTCGGTGACTACGTACTCATCCACCGATAATCCCAATTGCAAATGCACGTCTTCTAGAGTGATAGTACACTCTCCGCATGGAAGATGGAAAGTGTGCATCTCGGGTCTCCACCTCTCTATCAATGCACTGATTAACTTCGGCTCTAACTTGCACCCTCGGCCTATCGTGGCCACGTGCCAAAAACCCGCTTCCCGTAGGTAATTCTCGATCAACGCGATGGCGGACCAGGAACATTGCGAATATAGCATTGTAGCACCCGATCTACAGACTGTTTAAAAAATTATAAAATAAATTTTAATTAAAATTGCATAAACCTAAAAAATATTAAATAGCATTGAAAACTTAAATTTAAAACTTACCATTTGCATTTGATCGACGGATAATACGATCGAATATTTTAAAATTTATCAAAAAAATATATTTCAAAAAATTTAAAAAAGGGCTTTTTTGTAAATATTAAAGGACTATTGTGAAATTTAAGAGAAATTTGAGAAGAATTTGAGAGAAAGTTGAGAGAAAAATGAATAAGGACTTTGTTGTGAAAAAAATAAAAGGGTGGAGGTTTTTATAGCTTTTTTTACCGTTGGAGGCCCAACGGTCAAAAAAATCTGACCGTTGCAGCAGGAAAGCGCGCCCCTGAGGGTGCGCTTTGTGCCACATCAACAAAGCGCGTCCTCATCAGCGCGTTTTGTGTTGATGTGGCACAAAGCGCCCCTCAGGGGCGCGCTTTCCTACTTCATCCCCCCAAAACGCGCTGATGTGGACGCGTTTTGGGGGAAAATGGCCAGTTCCGTAAATATTCCAGATTTCGGCCCATTTCCATAATTTTTTTTTATTTTTTGGTATATTTTGGTAAATAACCTTGGTTACCAACTGTGAAATACTTAAGAGAATGTTTGTAACAGCCCAATTTTCAATAGTATCGGAACAGTGATTCGAGATCACTAACTCTGACGAAAAAGTTAGAAAACTTTGTTAATCGATAATTATAAGTTAAGTGTGATATTAGAAATATTTTAAAATTAGTGAATTTTGTGAACTAAAAGAATTAATTAGAAAAATTGGGCCAAAAACGAGGTATTGAGACCTCGAATTCATAAAGTGAGCCATAAATATTTCTAAAAATATTTATGGAGTGTCATTAAATTATTATTAAAGTTTAGTTGAGAAATTTTAACGTTTGGATATGTAATTAAATGAAAAGGACTAAATTGAAAAAGGTGTAAAAGTTGAATTATAGATTAAAAAAAATTATGAAGGATCAAAATGGTAATTATACCATTTTGCATAGTTGAGGTAACGTTAGAAAATCTGAGATTTTTTTAAAAAAAGGTATATTATTATATTATTATTTTATTATATTATTATATTATTATAATATTATATTATATAATAATCAAAAAAAATAAAAAAAAAAAGGGGGAGAGAACAGAAACCAAACGAAACAGAGAGCAGGGGAAGGAAAGAAAGAAGAAGAGAAGAGAGAAGGAAAAAGAGAAAATTGGAAAATTTCTAAAATTAGCTAAATAAAAAGGGGATTAAATTGAAATATTTGGAGAATTCTTTTCAATTCTCTTCATTTTCTTCAGCTGAAAAACAGTCATGGAAAAGAGTTCAAGTTGGTTTTCATACTCAAGCTTCATGTAAGTTTAATACTTGCTTTCTCCTTGAAATTTCTATGTTTTTGGACTTTCTACAATTGAGTCCAACTTATTAATTCATTAGTTTATGATTCTATGGTTAATTTTTAAATTTGATGTGGATTAGTGCTGAAATAATATGATGAATAAATATTGATTTGAAGCTTTAATTTTGTTATATGATGATTTTATCAAGTGAAATTGATGGAAATTGGTTTTTAGGACCTAATTGTGAAATAGCTGAAACTAAGGCCTAGTGTTAAAATTCTGATTTTCAAAAGTTATGAAGTAGTTTAAAATGATAGAGAAAAGTATTAAATGAGAAAATTAGTTAAATTGAGGGGTTAATTGAGTAAGGATTGAATTGTATGAATTGTGGAATTAGGGACAAAATAGAAATCAACATGTTACACTAAAGCAGTTTTGGACAGCAGCAGTTGTCTAACTTTGAAAAATCACCAAAAATTGTATAAATCGAATTAGAAGTTGAATAAGATATGAAATTAAAGCTTATTGAGTCTATTTTCATATAAAAGAAACAGAGAAAGCAAAGGAAGTCTACATTTTGAGATATTTAAATTTTTGTAAGACTGGTTTAGAATAACTTCGTGATTCCCTGTTCTTACTTTAGAAATTCACTAAAAATTGTATAAAAATAATTTGGGAACATAATTTATATGGTTAGATTCCTTAATGAGTCTAGTTTTATAAGAAATAAACCATAACATCATATGAATTCTATATAAAAAGATAATTAATTTTTAGTGAAGAATGGTCGGAACTGCTAGACAGCAGAACAGGGGTGAATTTAAAGAATAAACTGTACTAATTGGCTAAATCAAAAATTCTGAAAATTTTATGGCAAGAAGATATCTGAGTCTAGTTTCAGGAAAAATTAACGGTTCTTCATTTGGAGTTCTGTAGCTCTGGAAATAAATAATTTAGTGACTATAACTCAAATGGACAGTTTTGAATATACTTATGAGTAATTAATGAAATTTATTGATAATGTTACTTATAGCATGTTATATACATTAAGGATGTGGAATGGAGAGGAGGAGGAGGAAAATATGTATGAATATTCAGCTAGCATGGCTAATTTGTAATGTTTTAGACTCAGGGACTAAATTGAATAAAAGTAAAATTTTATGATTAATTTTGTAAAACGTGGAAATGACCAATTTGCATGAAATAGATTATTTTATTATTTAAAATTTGTAAAATTGAATGAAATTTATTAATATAGATTAAGATCGATTGAAAAATCGATGAAAATAGAAAATTTCTAAAATGACCCTGAATCTTGATATTTCTACAAATTTAGCCAGATAAGTTCATGTAACTTAATTATGTGATATAAGAAAATATGAGTTGATGGTACGTGAAATATTGATATGATAAATTAACTAATTTATGTTTATGAAGAAGAGACAAGTGAATGATATTTATCATGATATGTAAATATGTGATTATCTTTAATATGTTAATACAAGGTAATTAAGTATGTTGAGACGAGTAATAAATTTAAGTAAGACATGACGAGAAAAATAAATATGTTTATGGGACAATATGTTTGATTTTGATGGGTTTCAAATATAAATGCTAAATGAAATAAAATGTCTGATAAATAAATTTGCAATTTCGGTAATGCCTCGTACCCTATTCCGGCGTTGAAAACGGGTAAGGGGTGTTACAATGTTGGATAATAAAATTTAGTTCTTCAATGTTTATACATTTATTAATTTGATCTAAATGTAAAAATTTAATAAATTTAGCTCTCAATATTTACAAAATTTATCATTTAATTTTACTTCTAAAAAATTAATAAATCTAGTCATAATTATTTTCAAAATTTGTCAATTTAATTCTAATTTTAAAAGTTTATAAAAATATCTTTAAAAAATCATTTTTGAATAAAAATATTTTAAAAATCTAAAAAGCACAAATAATTATAAATAAAAAAATAAAGCACGTGTATTAAAAAATAAAAATATAAAAAATATATATTACATGATCTAAAAATAAATCAACACAAAATAGATTGATAAGAATTAGAAAGAGATGAAGTTAGTTATCCTCACGAGATGTAGAATCAACAAAATTATCTCCCTTAATTCAGTTCAGCTCGTATTTCCATCTTTTGAATTAAATTTTCTCGCATATATTTGGACTACTGAAATTGAATTCAATTAATTTTTTAATTTAAATCATTTGGTTTATATCAATATACATACGAATAAACTAATTTGATATTTTTCTTTTTAAAATAATCTAATCGATTTAATCCAATGGGGCTCCAATCCCATTATTGGTATGTCGTACACAATCAATAAAGCAAGGAATTGCTTGTAAAAGAGGTCATCGCCAATGGCAATGCGAACAATAACAGAAAATACTAAACCCAAAATGGCAGTATTGCGACTAATTTTACAGCCTCAGCAAAGCAACGTAGTCTTAGCCCTTTAGCCTTAACTTTTTTTCTTGGATATCCCTCATTTTCCCTTTTACTAGATTCTCTCCAAAACCTCAATATTTATTTAGTCATGGCCGAAACCTTAAAAACCTCCAAAAAGAAAAAGACCCAAACTTCTATTTTTTGCTCTTTTTTTCTCTTTTAAATCAAAACAGTGTTTAACCCATGTTTCACAGTCATCATGTCTTCCTTATTATCCTCGCACTGCTCGTTTCCATCTCCCATTGTTGCACTTTCACAATATCAAACAACTGTCCTTACACCATATGGCCTGGAACACTGGCCGGTTCAGGGTCTCCGCCGCTTCAAACGACGGGGTTTCGGTTGGATGCCGGCCAAAGTGTTCGAATCCCGTCGGTTCCTGCGGGGTGGTCTGGTCGGATTTGGGGTAGGACAGGTTGCAAGTTTGATGCCAATGGTGTAGGGTTATGTCAGACCGGTGACTGTGGGGGAAGGCTCCAGTGTGACGGCAATGGTGCTACACCGCCGGCGTCTCTTTTTGAGATAACACTGGGGTCGGGAAATGAACAAGATTTTTACGATGTTAGCCTTGTGGATGGCTATAATTTGCCTATTTTTGCTGCACCTCGTGGCGTTCATGGCTCATGCAATGCCACTGGCTGTTCTTCTGATCTTAATCTGCGTAAGCACTATAAGAAACTAACTTTTATTATTCGCACAACTTTTCTTTTTCCTTTTTGTGATTTGGTACTGATTCGTTTTGTTTTGATTAACTTTGCCCTCCATTTTGGTTAAAATTTAGTCTACATTAATATAACAGTCCACGAATATTTCACTGCCAACGTAAATTTTTTTAATTTTCATGAAATGTATATGGATTATCACATCAGCTTCCAGGTTATTTTCATTAACATTTTAATAGTACAAATAGTTTTTTCTAAAAAAATAAAATTGTTTAACTAAATATTGAAGATCAACTATCAAAATGATAAAAAATTATAACTAAAATGACAAAATGATAAATGTTAAGGGTTAAATGATTATCATTATGCCTTTATTAATTGATTGTAATAATAGTTTATATAAACACAATTCAAAAGAATTACTATTTATCAATACAGACTCAAACCTTGTCATATCCTTTCTCTCACTTAATATTGTAATAATAATAAAAATATTTTCTTAACCATAAATTAAATCATTGTTTTGAAAAATACCCCAAAAAATTTACCATATTTATACTCTTTTTTTTTTTTTTTTTTTGAAATTACAGGTTGTCCGAAAGAGCTTCAAGTGGTGGGGGGAGCCGGTGGGGGCGGGGCGGGGAGAGTGGTGGCATGCAAAAGTGCATGCGAAGCATTTGGGCTAGACCAATATTGCTGCAGTGGTGAATTTGGTAACCCAACAACATGCAGGCCTTCATTTTATTCAACCATATTCAAAAAGGCTTGCCCTAGGGCTTACAGTTATGCCTATGATGATGGCACCAGCACTTTCACTTGCAAGGCCTTTGATTATCTCATCCTTTTCTGCCCTAATTCTCACAGCCCGAATAGATCATATAATGGATATACACCTCCACCTTATGAGGACGGGACCAAAGGCAAAGTCATGCACACCGCTTCCTCATCAAATATACCCTTTCCCTTTCCACTTTTCATCTTTCTTCTTGCACTCATCATGTTCTTTTGAGCACATATACATATACGTATGTGTATATATATGGTTTATTGTATTTGTTGTTGTGAGGAAGGAGAAAATTAGGGTTTATTGGGCTCATCTGGGAAGCATGGAACATTGGGAAATTTAGCCGAGGAAATGTTTTGGTAAATGCCAATACATATTGTATATATATAGCTGATCAATGAGACTCCGGTTTATACTATTTCGTGAATTGGTTTAATGCTTTAGTTTGGAATGCTATAACATTCAACATATCAAGGATATAATGTTATGATTATGTGTGACATGTATTTCAATAGTTTTAATTAGTTAGTCAATCAAATAGAAGTTCTTATATTAGGAGTTGAATTACATTTTGTCCTTTCTATTAAAAAAATGAACAAATTAATTCTTGGATCTTTCTGTTAAAAATTCCATCATTTTCTATTATTAAAAAGTAGTCTATGTATGTCCGCATAAGGTACACGTGACATACCACGTGTTATCTAGTTATTCTGTGAGCCACGTCAATTTTTAACAATACAAATAGATCAAAATTTTAACATAAATGACCAATTTGTTCTCTGGTCTAACTTACAAGAATAATTTGTCCATTTTTTTAAATAGAATAGGCAAAGTGTAACCTGATTCTTAATACAAGAACTTTCATGATATTTTTAGAGCGAAATTATTTATATTCATCCTCATAGATTTGAGTTGATATTATATACTAATCGTAGCTTAACTTATAGACATATATAATAAAATACAGATTATATATACTAATCCTATTAATATATTCAAGATGAAAGAAATAAAAATAATTTGAAAAAAATTAAACAATGATTTAAAAGAAAAGAATAATAATTTTTTTTCTCAATCAAAAGATTTTTATTAATGAAAATAGAATCTCTTACAAAATCGCGTCAAGACATAAAAATAGAACATTCATAATAAAAACAACAAAACACCTTGAAATCAAAACAAGAGAAAAAATAAGAGACACAATAGAACAAAGAATAAAATCAATTACAACAGCCAAACATGAAGCATTTTAACTCACCCCATTTCCATGAAATCAACAAACTATTTTGGTCCCTGTGAAGAAGAACAAACTCAACCATCCCCACCTCATCAATGAAATCATCAACCTCGCTCATGATAAAGCCAAAAAAAACATATAATAAGATAATAAAAATTAAATAATTTTATTAATGGTCCTTGGTTGTATTGGTAATGTTAAAATATAATATTTAAAACTATCCATAGTCTCTCTATAACTCATAATTTAGAAGATAATACGCTTTAACGTATTCAAACCTATATCCTCTTGCATTAACAATAATATTCGAGCCAAATAAACTAAGACTTAATTAACCGCAATTAAATTCTAGAAAACTTAGGTTTAAGTTCGAATGATAATGATTTTTTATGGAATTAAAAAATTATACTGTGAGTTATATATAATAAATTTGGAGTATGAGTGGACGTTGGGTACTCAAGGAAACAGCATCCAATGCTTAAAGAGATATTGTCCAAATTCCTAACCTTCACAAATTCTTACACTGCCAAAGGTTTACTTTTAATCATGTCGTTTCCTTTCCTTTTCTTTTCTTTCCTTTTTTTTTTGTTTTTTCCCCCAAAAGAAAAAGAGAAATTATCCATACACTTTTTATTCTAATAATTATCAATATGTTAATACAATGGATTAAGCTCGATAGAGAAATTAAAATGCTTGGCAGTTGACCCATTTTCATTTTATATATATTTTCGTATGCCAAGTTCGAGCTATAATTTGTACACATGTTGAGTTTGTTTATGGTTCAATTTTTTTTAAAATATTTTATTTCATTGGATTGGGATAAGAATAATTTGGTAATGCATTTCATTATTTAAGAAACAAATAAAAAAAATATTTAGTATAATATTAAAGTTATATGAGATGTCATATAGAAGAATGGAAACTATTTTTATTTTATGGGATTTAAAAAACAGTTAGAATTGGGACGGTTCATACTCTAGATAGTGAGATTGAGGTTGAGTTTTTGTATAGACTATGAGGATTGTTACTATCTCTTGCTCCGGTGTTGTGCGGGTGTTTTATAGACGGAAAGTGATAGGATGTAGGTTTCAATTATTGAGTTCTCTCATTTGTGAGTGCAATGGTAGGATAATGGATACTAATCAAGAGTACTATTGAAGGTGACTTGATAAAATGTTTGTCGAGTCCGAATGTGAGTAATGTTATTAAGATTTTTTATCTATATATCTTTTGAGGATTGTGTGGTCTGTTTATGTTTAGACGAGGTTTATTACATTCTTGGTAAAATTATGTATAAAGTTAATGAAATTTTTGTAATTATTCGAGACTAGGGTGAAAATCAATTAAAACTTAAAAATCAAGATTAGTGAAGTAAGTTACAGATATTGGAATCAAGATTTATGATTGATATATTTTAATAATAAATAGGAGTATTGAGTCAGACATGTATATTAAAAATCCAAATGATAAATTTGATAATTATATATTCACCATCACCAAGTACCTAATCAAACAATTTAGTCCAAAATAGTACATCATCTTTAGGAATCTACATTCAAAAACAAAACACAAATCCAATGAACTGTCTTCACATCAAACCTTAGTTTTAAACTAACCTAATCATGTAAACTTCACCAACTCTTGGATTTTCCGGTTACATCATCTAATTACTTTTGTTTTTTTATATAAAAAAAATGGAGATTTGGAATAAAAAAATTTATGAATATCATTTAAATTATTTATTGAAAATAATCTTTTAAAAATGATTGTATAAACCTATTAAATTAAACTCGAATAACATTTAATATTAGATAATAATTTTGATCATCTTAATAAGTCCAACTTAGGAGGTTTGGTATATCTAATACATAAAATAATAATAATAATATTATTATTTTGCTTTGAAATTGGAATATTATATTTTGTTGAAATTTTCGTTTAAAAAAGAGAGAGTTTAAGTGGACCTCTATTTTAAGTGAATCTTATTCCATCCAACGACCCCATTCACTTTAATCATCGTGAATATCTTCCAAACCAAGCATGAAAAATAAAAAGGCTGCCACAATTCTAACATGCAGTTTCCTTTAAAAGAAATTAATAATTAAAAAAAAACTTATAATTCAAATAAACGTGTTATATTCCAAGTTTTGTTTGACAATAATGCAAATAACAAATGTAATATATGTTATTAAACATATTATTTTCACCCAATCATATTAAACAAAAGATGGTGTTAAGCTGTCATGTTAAATTGCATCCCATATCCAATGTATATTAGTGATATTAACAAAGGGTTTTTGGTGTTAGAACTGGATATTATTATCTATAGTGATTAATGGTCCCCTAACAACTCATCACAATTACAAACCTTTTTTTCTCTTCACTTGCATACAAAAAGTCAATTCAAACATTGATGTTAATTTCTAAATTCACTCGTCGCATGTTCTGATTGTATATGCTCTTTTTGACGTAATACTTAGAATTATCCGTAATCTCTTCCAACTCATAAATAGGAGGATAATGCACTTTTACGCATTTGAACCTACTTCCTCCTACATTAGTAACAATATTCATACCAATTAATCTAAGACTCAATTGACAGCATTTGTAGAATTTTCTTTTGTGAGAAATATTATTAAGTTGATATTTATAGAAATAAATGTCTGAATAATAAATTTTTTTCTAAATTAAGTATATATTTATGTAAAGTTTTCATAAATTAATATATAAATAATTCTCAACTAGTAATTGCAGACATTTGTTAAACAAACCTTGTATATTTGGCAATGTTTTTGATGTTGTAACATTAAATTTGTAGTTCCATGTGAATAAATATTGTATATAAACCGCGGCAAGAAGATGAAAATAAAAATTTTGAATTCAAAAACAAAAGAAAGTATGATTAGGATCGTAAATTAATCATAATGGTGCTATTGATTGAGTCAAAAGCAAGAAACCAAAAGGCTAGCCCCAGGTGGCTTCCACCTCCTTTATTTCATCATTTATTTTCTATTATTATTCCAAAACTACTCTTATTTATTCACAAATATAAATTTTCAAATTTATATTTGTATAAAATTCTACATAAAATTTTAATTTCATCTAAGTTTCATAAATAAGTAATATAACATTATTTTAAATTTACATATTGCATATATAAATAATTATTTGGTAAACTATATTCGTAATCACTTAAGTATTAGTAATTTTTTTTTTTGGTGACCCAATTATGAAAAGTTACAAAATGACCATTCAAATATTAGTATTTTTTTTGTCACCTAATTATGAAAAGCTACAAAATGGTCACCCGACTATTCAATTTTTTTTTATCACCAGCGGGCTAACAGTGATTGCTTTTAAAATTGACAAAATAGTAACTTTAACTCTCAATATTTATATATTGTGTCAATTTAGTCTTGATTATAAAAAAATATTAACCCTCGACATTTACACAGTGTGCAATTTGGTCTTTTTTGCAGATTTTTATTTTATTTTATCCTTTCACCTAAAAAATAATACAAAAAAAATGGAAACATAAAAAAAATCCAACATAATAATTTTCATCTATTATTCATTATTTTAAAATTAACCTTCAATGTCACCAAAAAAAAGTAAAACTGCAAAAAAAATACCAAATTATACAATGTGTAAATATTGAATTTTTTATTTTTTTTTTTAGAGTCAAGACTAAAATAACATAATTTGTAAATTTTGAAGGTTAAAATTGCTATTATATCAAATTTAAAAGCTACCACTGTTAATCAACTGATAACCAAAAAAGATAAAATTAAATAGTTAAGTGATCATCCTATAACTTTTAATAATTGAGAAGAAAGAAATTTACTAATAATTGGATAATAATTTTATAATTAAATAAAAAATACTATTAATTAAGTGACTATTAATATTAATTACCCATAATTATTTTTATCCAACATAAAAATAAATTTCATCTCCCACTATTCTTACCTCTACATCCCCTTCTTCCCCCAAAGATTATCTCTCACAAACCCAGTTTCATTTCATTTTAAAATTGAAATCATTTATGTAATTAGTAATATTTTGTATAATTCGTATTACATTATAAAAATATTATAAAAATTTAATAATTTATGTAATTAGATAATATTTTATATAGTTACACAAAAAAATAAAATTAATGAATTTTTTTATTTAAAAAAAGCTGACCCGAAAACTTTTGATTTTCAGTACACCTTTAGTTTGCATATTCTCAAACCTCATTTATGGACACGAGGCAGACAGATAGGCCAATAAAAAGTGAACCAATCACCCACCCATTTTCTTAGATATTAGCAATGCCAATGTCAATGGTGTTAGACTAATGAGTAAAGTCAGTTAGTAGTTAAAGGTTAGCTGATAAGTCAATTAGGGTTGTTAGTCAGTTATCTAAAACTGTTGCTGCTATTTGTTAGCTTACTGATTGTATAAATACTTCACTCAGTCATCTTTCACAATAAGAAAAATATTATATTGAGTTTCATTCCTTTGTTATGTTACTTTAACATGGTATCAGTTGTCTTCTTCATCCTGGTTACTCTCGTAGGGTTTTATGGAGCTCTCATCTAGTCCATCTGTTCATTCCACTGCACCAGAAACGACGTCCAATGTTGCTGACAGTGTCGACAGGAGGTTCCTTTCACATAAGAAAAATATTATATTGAGTTTCATTCCTTTGTTATGTTACTTTAACATGGTATCAGTTGTCTTCTTCATCCTGGTTACTCTCGTAGGGTTTTATGGAGCTCTCATCTAGTCCATCTGTTCATTCCACTGCACCAGAAACGACGTCCAATGTTGCTGACAGTGTCGACAGGAGGTTCCTTTCAACCAAGAAGATTAGTGTGTTTATTGATGATGCTAACTACCTCTTGTGGCGGCAGGAGGTCCTTCTTGCAATCAAAACATATAAACTTCAGTCTTTTTTAGATTCTCGTACTGTTACCCCACCACAGTTCATTCCAGGAGGAGATGGTGTGCTTCAAGAAAATCCAGAATAGTGTAACACCCCTAACCCCGAACCATCGCCGGAACAGGGTTACGAGGCATTACCGGACATATCAGATAATTTGCAAATATAAATTTTGTTTTATATAAATTTCGGCAGCATTTCTGCTTATTTTCATATATAACCCCCTGCAATTAAAACCGTATTCACTCCAAATATAACCAGTTCAACCAATGCAATTTCAAATTTAATCATATATAGATTCTACTTATAACATTAAAATACCAAATATCGTTTTCTACAACAAAAGTCATGTAGTAGTTTTAAGTGACCAAAATATCACCTATGTACATGCCATTTTAACACAAAATATAGTACCTACTTCTGTAGTCTTCGAAGATGTGATGAGATGAGAAATCTTCTAGTTGAACTTCTCTTCTAGACTCTTTGTACCTACGCGTTAAAATAAACGCGTTAAGCCAGTGAAGGCTTAGTAAGCACTACAAGAATAATTAATTAAACAATCATAACAAGTATTTTAAACTCAATCAATTATCGCATATTTACTCATATAAGTCCCAACTATGTATTGCTTTAAATAAATTTAACTTATCTTCTGTAAGGTATAAAACTTGCCTTAACACATCAATAATTCATTTTTATTCTCAATTCACAATATTAGCCCAAAGTAGACTTCCTAGAACACACCGATATACGGAACAAATACAGAGGTGCATTATGATGCACAAGTGAACAGAGAGCACCAATGTGCTAATAATCAGAGAGCACTGACGTGCTAATATCAGAGAGCACCAACGTGCTAATATCAGAGAGCACCAACGTGCTAATATCAGAGAGCGCGCTAAAGTTCCTTAATGGCATGCCACTAATATCCCAGTAGTTCTAAATTCCGTCTACATGGGCATTAAAACTGAATCTCATATATTTAAATAATCCACATAAAATTTCAAAAAGGATAAATAACAATTTAAAATTCTTGTAGTACTTACAACAAAAGATTGAGGTGATATAAGTCCTTTTTCCTTCACTCCTTAATCTTCTCTTTTCCTTTTCCTTCGATTCGGTTCTCTCCTTCCTTTTCTTTTTCTTCAATTTCATATAAACACATAACATTTATATGTTAAAAATAATCAAATAATTTCCTGCACTATTTAATAAATAAACATGTATTTTATGATAATTTCATGCTTTCTTACTTTGCTCACATTTCAATTTAATCATTTACTCATAACTTATTCAAAGCTGTCCTTTTGTGTCATAGACACAAAATTATTTATTTACCAGAGCTACAGAACTCCAAATGAAGAACCGTTAATTTTCCTTGAAACTAGACTCATATATCTTTTTACTATAATTTTGCCAGAATTTTTGGTATGGCCAATCAATACCAGATTTTTCTTAAAATTTCCCCTGTTTTACTGTTTGACTGTTCTGACCTCTCTTCACTGCCAATCAAATTACTCTTTGTACAAAATTCATATGACCTTTATTTATTTCATTTGAAAATGGACTCTTTCAAGATTCTAGACATATAAACTTAAGCCCCTAATTATTTTTCTCCAATTTTTTATGATTTTTCAAAGTCAGAACAGGGGATCCCGAAATCCCTTTAAACCAGTCTTACAAAAATAAATATCTCAAATTATAGAATTCCTTTGCTTTCCCTGTTTCTTTCATATGAAAATAGACTCAATAAGCTTTAATTTCATATCTCATCCAACTTCTAATTCCACTTATACGATTTTTGGTGATTTTTCAAAGTTACTCTACTGCTGCTGTCCAAAAACAGTTTTCTTATAGCTTATTTTACAATTAAATCCTTTACCCAATTCTAACTTCAAATTCTTTCAATTTAAACCACTAATTCATCTTTTTGTTCATCATATGTTTGTTTAGAAGCTTTAAAACTCCAAAACCTCAATTCAAATTCATCAAAACTTTGTTCTAAAACTTATAAAACATCAAAATTAAAAGAAAAGGGCTAAATTAACATACCTATTAAACTTTCAAGCTTCAAACCTTTAATTTTCCCTTTTCTTCTTTCTTTTCTCTCTTTTCTTTCTTTCCCCTGCTCTCTGTTTCGTTTGCTTCTCTGTTTCTTTCTTCCCTCTTTTTTTTTTTAACCTTATTATATATATATATATTAACATAAAATAATATTTTATTTATCACACAAAATCTTAGGATTTTTTACTCTATGCCGCCTCAATCATTTAAAAATGGTATAATTGCCATTTTGGTCCTTCATAATTTCTTTAATCTAAAATTAAACTTTCACACCTATTACAATCTAATCCTTTTTCCCAAATGCTTCTAATTAAGTCAAATTCACCTAAATAAAACCCAATTAGACGCACAACTAGCTTCGTAAATATTTTTAGTAAATATTTACGATTCAGTTTTATGAAAACGGAGACCGAAAATATATTTTTCGGTTATTCGACTATCGGGTCACTACAATTCTCCCCCGCTTAATAAATTTCGTCCTCGAAATTTACCTGATGTAAACAATTGCGGATATTGATGTCTCATTGTTTCCTCTCTTTCCCATGTTGCTTCTTCTGAATTATGATGTCTCCACAACACTTTTACCAACGGAACCCGTTTGTTTCTCAATTCCTTTACCTCTCGAGCAAGTATCTTAATTGACTCCTCTTCATAAGTTAAATCCGGTTGAATTTCTATTACTTCAGGAGTAATCACATGAGATGGATCAGATCGGTATTTTCGTAACATTGAGACATGAAAAACATTGTGAATTCTATCCAATTCCGGTGGTAAGGCTATCCGATAAGCAACTGGACCAACCCGTTCTAAGATCTCATACGGCCCAATGAATCTTGGACTGAGTTTGCCTTTCTTCCCAAATCGGAGAATTTTTTTCCATGGCGACACTTTCAAAAATACTTTTTCACCCACGTTATATTCAATATCTTTTCTTTTAAGATCAGCATAAGATTTTTGACGATCAAATGCTGCTTTCAAACTATTTCGAATGACTTTTACTTTTTCTTCTGTTTCTTGGATCAAAACAACCCCATGTATCTTCTTTTCACTAAGCTCTGTCCAATATAACGGTGTTCTACACTTTCTACCATACAAAGCTTCATACGGAGCCATTTTAATACTGGACTGATAATTGTTATTGTAAGCAAATTCAATCAAAGGCAGATACCTCTCCCAATTACCTTCAAATTCTAATATACAACATCGGAGCATATCTTCCAATACTTGAATTACACGCTCAGATTGGCCATCTGTCTGAGGATGAAATGCAGTACTGAAATACAACTGAGTACCTAAAGCTTCTTGCAGTTTATCCCAGAAACGAGACGTAAATCGGGGATCTCTATCTGATATAATGGAGACAGGCACTCCATGTAGCCTGATAATTTCAGATATATACAGTTCAGCCAGTTTATCTAAAGAATAATCCATACGTACCGGAATAAAGTGCGCTGATTTTGGTCAATCGGTCAACAATCACCCAAATAGCATCCTTTTTCTTTGGAGACAACGGTAATCCCGATACAAAATCCATAGTGATTCTCTCCCACTTCCATTCCGGTATAGTAATTGGCTGAAGTAACCCTGAAGGTACCTGATGCTCAGCTTTAACTTGCTGACATATTAAACATTTTGATACAAACTCAGAGATATCCCGTTTCATTCCTGGCCACCAATACATCTTTTTCAGATCATTATACATTTTATTACTCCCTGGATGTACAGACATAGTACCGTTGTGAGCCTCGTATAAAATCTTCTGTATGAGTTCTGAATTCTGAGGTACACATATCCTACCTTTGAATAACATACAACCATCAACTCCAACCTGAAATTCAGAATCAGTACCTGACTCGCACTGTGCCCATTTAATCTGTAGCTTCTCATCATCCTTCTGAGCTTCACATATTTGCTGTAAAAATGTTGGTTTAGCTCTCAATTCCGCCATGATTGAACCATTATCAACCAAAGACAATCGGGCATTCATAGCTCGCAAAGTAAATAAAGATTTTCGGCTTAAAGCATCAGCAACAACATTAGCCTTACCTGGATGGTAATCGATAATTAAATCATAATCCTTTATTAATTCAACCCATCTTCTCTGTCTCAAATTCAAATCCTTCTGAGTCAACAAATACTTCAAACTCTTATGGTCAGTGTAGATATAACATTTTTCCCCGTATAAAATAATGTCTCCACATTTTTAGCGCAAACACCACTGCAGCTAATTCAAGATCATGCGTCGAGTAGTTCTTTTCGTGTGGCTTCAATTACCTAGAAGCATATGCTACTACCTTTCCTCCTTGCATTAGCACACAGCCCAAACCATTGTATGAAGCATCACTGAAAACCACGTACTCCTTACTAGATTCTGGTTGAATCAATACAGGAGCTTCTGTTAATGCTGCTTTTAATTTTTCAAACTTTGTTGACACTTTTCTGTCCATTCAAATTTTACATTCTTCTGCAACAATTTCGTTAATGGAGATGCAATCATAGAGAATCCCTCAACAAATCTTCTATAGTAACCAGCCAGTCCGAGAAAACTCTTTACTTCTGTCACATTCTTTGGTGGTTTCCATTCAAGTATAGCTTCTACTTTCTTGGGATCTACCCGAATACCATCTGTCGATACTATATGTCCCAGAAAGTAACTTCTTTTAACCAAAATTCACACTTACTCAATTTAGCATACAATCTCTTTTCTCTCAAAATCTGTAGCACAATTCGGAGATGTTTATCATGCTCTTCTTCACCTTTTGAATACACCAGAATGTCATCTATAAATACAACCACAAACTGATCTAAATAAGGCTGAAAAATTCTATTCATAAGATCCATGAAAGCAGCTGGAGCATTAGTCAATCCAAATGGCATAACCAAGAACTCATAATGACCGTACCGAGTCTAAAGGCAGTTTTCGACACATCAGATTCTTTCACCCGTAACTGATAATACCCCGATTTGAGATCAATCTTAGAAAATACACTAGCTCCTTTTAAACTGATCAAACAAATCATCAATCCTGGGCAACGGATACTTGTTCTTTATAGTCACTTTATTCAACTGACGGTAGTCTATACAAAGCCTCAAAGACCCATCTTTCTTCTTTACAAATAATACTGGTGCCCCCCATGGTGATACACTAGGACGTACGAATCCCTTGTCTAATAACTCTTGTAACTGCATTTTCAATTCTTTCAACTCAGTGGGTGCCATTCGATAAGGTGCTATTGATATCGGTGCAGTGCCTGGAATTAACTCAATCCCAAACTCTACTTCTCTTTCTGGAGGTAAACCCGGTAATTCCTCTGGAAACACATCAATAAAATCTCGAACCACTGGTATCTTTTCAATCTCAGAATTCGTTGTACGAGTATCTAAAATGTAAGCAAGAAAAGCAGTACATCCTCTTCTCATCATCTTAGAAGCCTTCATTGTAAACACCACATTCGTCACTGCACTATATTTTTCACCGGTTACAATCACTTCGTTTCCATCTGAAGTTCTCAAGGAAATTCTTTTTCTTCTGCAATCAACCATAACCCCATGTTCTGACAACCAGTCCATACCCAATATCACATCGAACTCATAAAACGTAAGTGCCATAAGGTCTGTTGGGAACTCATAATCATGAATTTTTAAAGGACATCTTCTACACACTTTATTAACTTTCTCACTTTGCCCTAAAGGATTAGTAACTACTACTTCGTATTCTGTAAGTTCTACTTGTAACTCTCTTTCTTTCACTAATGCAATGCATATATATGAATGTGTAGAGCCAGGATCAATTAATGCAATTACAGAAGAATCAAATAAAGAGAATGTACCAGTAATCACATCAGGAGCGTCTCCCTCTTCTCGTGTTCTGATAGCATAAGTTCGAGGCCTTCGGGATTCAGATCTATCAGTTGTTTCCCTCACCAATCTCGTACCAATACCAGTGCCACCAGGAAGTCCAGGTTGTCTACCTCTTCGTGAAATCGAGCTACCTCTCACAGACTGTTCTGTAACACTTTCTGACATCTTCGGACAGTCTCTGATTAAATGATCTTTTGACCCACATCGAAAACAGGCTCGAGAAATCAGTCGACATTCTCCCCAATGATATCTCCCACAGTGCTCACATGATGATGGTGTTGGTTTTCTTTTAGAACCCCCGGTACTACCCATAGAGGTCGTCTGCTGAGTTTGTCTTGTCTGAATTCTAGATCTTTGCCCAACAGTAGGAGAAGTGTATCTAGAATCTCTAAAATCCCTTACTCTTTTTGAAAACGGTGGTGGTGCTGAACTAGTGGCTAGTCTCTTCCCAAAACTCTTTTCTTTTGAACGAGCTAACCCTTCTTCCAGTCGTTGTGCTCTATCAACCAAAATAGGAAATTCTTGTAGATGTAATGGTATAAGAGGAACATAAATTTCTTCACTCAATCCCCACTCAAATCTTCTGCACATATCTGCTTCATTTGCTATTAATTCCTTTGCATATTTACTCAATCTGATAAATTCACGTTCATATTCAGCAACAGATATGTTGTTCTGCTTCAGATCCAGAAATTCTCGTTTCTTCTTCTCAAGATAAAGTTGACTCACATATTTCTTTCTAAATTCAGATACAAAGAAATCCCAATTAATTTTCTCTGCAGGATGGATATTCATAACAGTGGTCCACCATTGATAAGCCTCACCCTTTAATAAAGATACTGCACATTTCAACTTTTCATCCCCTGTACACTGCAATTCTTCAAATATTCTTTGACTGTTCTCAAACCATTCCTCAGCCTCGGCTGGATCATCATCTTTCTTTCCTTTAAACTCTTCAGCCCCATATTTTCTGATTTTCTCCAAGGGGGATCGATGACTGGTTATAGATGATTGTGGATGTGGAACAGTAAGAGGAGAAGATAGTGGTGGAACAGATGGAGCATTATTAGTTCTCACAACTTGCTGCAATAACTGATTCATTATCTGTAATAAAGTTGCAATCGAAATTTCTTCTCTAGCCGGTTTTGGTTCAGTTTCAGGTTGAGTTCTTTCCTCCAATTCAGGCTCTCTATCATCTCCTAAGTTTACCGATTCACTTCGAACTTGGACTCTGTGTTGATCTCTTTCCCTATCAAGGTTTGGCGCCCTGCTCTCTACTTCATTTTCTGACTCTTCACGAGATCTATTTGACATCTTTAAATTTCTACAATATTCATAAATTACACAATTAAATAACTAAAACTCATCTCATCACATCAATTTATAAAATGGCATGTACGAATAGACTCATACTCGACCCAAGAATTCAGAAAACCTAGGCTCTGATACCAATAAATGTAACACCCCTAACCCCGAACCATCGCCGGAACAGGGTTACGAGGCATTACCGGACATATCAGATAATTTGCAAATATAAATTTTGTTTTATATAAATTTCGGCAGCATTTCTGCTTATTTTCATATATACCCCCTGCAATTAAAACCGTATTCACTCCAAATATAACCAGTTCAACCAATGCAATTTCAAATTTAATCATATTTAGATTCTACTTATAAAATTAAAATACCAAATATCGTTTTCTACAACAAAAGTCATGTAGTAGTTTTAAGTGACCAAAATATCACCTATGTACATGCCATTTTAACACAAAATATAGTACCTACTTCTATAGTCTTCGAAGATGTGATGAGATGAGAAATCTTCTAGTTGAACTTCTCTTCTAAACTCTTTGTACCTACGCGTTAAAATAAACGCGTTAAGCCAGTGAAGGCTTAGTAAGCACTACAAGAATAATTAATTAAACAATCATAACAGAATATTTTAAACTCAATCAATTATCGCATATTTACTCATATGTAAGTCTCCTCAACTATGTATTGCTTTAAATAAATTTAACTTATCTTCTGTAAGGTATAAAACTTGCCTTAACACATCAATAATTCATTTTTATTCTCAATTCACAATATTAGCCCAAAGTAGACTTCCTAGAACACACCAGATATACGGAACAAATACAGAGGTGCATTATGATGCACAAGTGAACAGAGAGCACCAATGTGCTAATAATCAGAGAGCACTGACGTGCTAATAATCAGAGAGCACCAAAGTGCTAATATCAGAGAGCACCAATGTGCTAATATCAGAGAGCGCGCTAAAGTTCCTTAATGGCATGCCACTAATATCCCAGTAGTTCTAAATTCCGTCTACTTGGGCATTAAAACTGAATCTCATATATTTAAATAATTCACATAAAATTTCAAAAAGGATAAATAACAATAATTTAAAATTCTTGTAGTACTTACAACAAAAGATTGAGGTGATATAAGTCCTTTTTCCTTCACTCCTTAATCTTCTCTTTTCCTTTTCCTTCGATTCGGTTCTCTCCTTCCTTTTCTTTTTCTTCAATTTCATATAAACACATAACATTTATATGTTAAAAATAATCAAATAATTTCCTGCACTATTTAATAAATAAACATGTATTTTATGATAATTTCATGCTTTCTTACTTTTGCTCACATTTCAATTTAATCATTTACTCATAAACTTATTCAAAGCTGTCCTTTTGTGTCATAGACACAAAATTATTTATTTACAGAGCTACAGAACTCCAAATGAAGAACCGTTAATTTTCCTTGAAACTAGACTCATATATCTTTTTACTATAATTTTTCCAGAATTTTTGGTATGGCCAATCAATACCAGATTTTTCTTAAAATTTCCCTGTTTTACTGTTTGACTGTTCTGACCTCTCTTCACTGCCAATCAAATTACTCTTTGTACAAAATTCATATGACCTTCTTATTTATTTCATTTGAAAATGGACTCTTTCAAGATTCTAGACATATAAACTTAAGCCCCTAATTATTTTTCTCCAATTTTTTATGATTTTTCAAAGTCAGAACAGGGGATCCCGAAATCCCTTTAAACCAGTCTTACAAAAATATAAATATCTCAAATTATAGAATTCCTTTGCTTTCCCTGTTTCTTTCATATGAAAATAGACTCAATAAGATTTAATTTCATATCTCATCCAACTTCTAATTCCACTTATACGATTTTTGGTGATTTTTCAAAGTTACTCTACTGCTGCTGTCCAAAAACAGTTTTCTTATAGCTTATTTTACAATTAAATCCTTTACCCAATTCTAACTTCAAATTCTTTCAATTTAAACCACTAATTCATCTTTTTGTTCATCATATGTTATGTTTAGAAGCTTTAAAACTCCAAAAACCTCAATTCAAATTCATCAAAACTTTGTTCTAAAACTTATAAAACATCAAAATTAAAAGAAAAGGGCTAAATTAACATACCTATTAAACTTTCAAGCTTCAAACCTTTAATTTTCCCTTTTCTTCTTTCTTTTCTCTCTTTTTCTTTCTTTCCCCTGCTCTCTGTTTCGTTTGCTTCTCTGTTTCTTTCTTTCCCTCTTTTTTTTTTTAACCTTATTATATATTATATTATATTAACATAAAATAATATTTTATTTTATCACACAAAAATCTTAGGATTTTTTACTCTTATGCCGCCTCAATCATTTAAAAATGGTATAATTGCCATTTTGGTCCTTTATAATTTCTTTTAATCTAAAATTAAACTTTCACACCTATTACAATCTAATCCTTTTTCCCAAATGCTTCTAATTAAGTCAAATTCACCTAAATAAAACCCAATTAGACGCACAACTAGCTTCGTAAATATTTTTAGTAAATATTTACGATTCAGTTTTATGAAAACGGAGACCGAAAATATATTTTTCGGTTATTCGACTATCGGGTCACTACAATTCTCCCCCGCTTAATAAATTTCGTCCTCGAAATTTACCTGATGTAAACAATTGCGGATATTGATGTCTCATTGTTTCCTCTCTTTCCCATGTTGCTTCTTCTGAATTATGATGTCTCCACAACACTTTTACCAACGGAACCCGTTTGTTTCTCAATTCCTTTACCTCTCGAGCAAGTATCTTAATTGACTCCTCTTCATAAGTTAAATCCGGTTGAATTTCTATTACTTCAGGAGTAATCACATGAGATGGATCAGATCGGTATTTTCGTAACATTGAGACATGAAAAACATTGTGAATTCTATCCAATTCCGGTGGTAAGGCTATCCGATAAGCAACTGGACCAACCCGTTCTAAGATCTCATACGGCCCAATGAATCTTGGACTGAGTTTGCCTTTCTTCCCAAATCGGAGAATTTTTTTCCATGGCGACACTTTCAAAAATACTTTTTCACCCACGTTATATTCAATATCTTTTCTTTTAAGATCAGCATAAGATTTTTGACGATCAAATGCTGCTTTCAAACTATTTCGAATGACTTTTACTTTTTCTTCTGTTTCTTGGATCAAAACAACCCCATGTATCTTCTTTTCACTAAGCTCTGTCCAATATAACGGTGTTCTACACTTTCTACCATACAAAGCTTCATACGGAGCCATTTTAATACTGGACTGATAACTGTTATTGTAAGCAAATTCAATCAAAGGCAGATACCTCTCCCAATTACCTTCAAATTCTAATATACAACATCGGAGCATATCTTCCAATACTTGAATTACACGCTCAGATTGGCCATCTGTCTGAGGATGAAATGCAGTACTGAAATACAACTGAGTACCTAAAGCTTCTTGCAGTTTATCCCAGAAACGAGACGTAAATCGGGGATCTCTATCTGATATAATGGAGACAGGCACTCCATGTAGCCTGATAATTTCAGATATATACAGTTCAGCCAGTTTATCTAAAGAATAATCCATACGTACCGGAATAAAGTGCGCTGATTTGGTCAATCGGTCAACAATCACCCAAATAGCATCCTTTTTCTTTGGAGACAACGGTAATCCCGATACAAAATCCATAGTGATTCTCTCCCACTTCCATTCCGGTATAGTAATTGGCTGAAGTAACCCTGAAGGTACCTGATGCTCAGCTTTAACTTGCTGACATATTAAACATTTTGATACAAACTCAGAGATATCCCGTTTCATTCCTGGCCACCAATACATCTTTTTCAGATCATTATACATTTTATTACTCCCTGGATGTACAGACATAGTACCGTTGTGAGCCTCGTATAAAATCTTCTGTATGAGTTCTGAATTCTGAGGTACACATATCCTACCTTTGAATAACATACAACCATCAACTCCAACCTGAAATTCAGAATCAGTACCTGACTCGCACTGTGCCCATTTAATCTGTAGCTTCTCATCATCCTTCTGAGCTTCACATATTTGCTGTAAAAATGTTGGTTTAGCTCTCAATTCCGCCATGATTGAACCATTATCAACCAAAGACAATCGGGCATTCATAGCTCGCAAAGTAAATAAAGATTTTCGGCTTAAAGCATCAGCAACAACATTAGCCTTACCTGGATGGTAATCGATAATTAAATCATAATCCTTTATTAATTCAACCCATCTTCTCTGTCTCAAATTCAAATCCTTCTGAGTCAACAAATACTTCAAACTCTTATGGTCAGTGTAGATATAACATTTTTCCCCGTATAAATAATGTCTCCACATTTTTAGCGCAAACACCACTGCAGCTAATTCAAGATCATGCGTCGAGTAGTTCTTTTCGTGTGGCTTCAATTACCTAGAAGCATATGCTACTACCTTTCCTCCTTGCATTAGCACACAGCCCAAACCATTGTATGAAGCATCACTGAAAACCACGTACTCCTTACTAGATTCTGGTTGAATCAATACAGGAGCTTCTGTTAATGCTGCTTTTAATTTTTCAAAACTTTGCTGACACTTTTCTGTCCATTCAAATTTTACATTCTTCTGCAACAATTTCGTTAATGGAGATGCAATCATAGAGAATCCCTCAACAAATCTTCTATAGTAACCAGCCAGTCCGAGAAAACTCTTTACTTCTGTCACATTCTTTGGTGGTTTCCATTCAAGTATAGCTTCTACTTTCTTGGGATCTACCCGAATACCATCTGTCGATACTATATGTCCCAGAAAAGTAACTTCTTTTAACCAAAATTCACACTTACTCAATTTAGCATACAATCTCTTTTCTCTCAAAATCTGTAGCACAATTCGGAGATGTTTATCATGCTCTTCTTCACCTTTTGAATACACCAGAATGTCATCTATAAATACAACCACAAACTGATCTAAATAAGGCTGAAAAATTCTATTCATAAGATCCATGAAAGCAGCTGGAGCATTAGTCAATCCAAATGGCATAACCAAGAACTCATAATGACCGTACCGAGTCTAAAGGCAGTTTTCGACACATCAGATTCTTTCACCCGTAACTGATAATACCCCGATTTGAGATCAATCTTAGAAAATACACTAGCTCCTTTTAACTGATCAAACAAATCATCAATCCTGGGCAACGGATACTTGTTCTTTATAGTCACTTTATTCAACTGACGGTAGTCTATACAAAGCCTCAAAGACCCATCTTTCTTCTTTACAAATAATACTGGTGCCCCCCATGGTGATACACTAGGACGTACGAATCCCTTGTCTAATAACTCTTGTAACTGCATTTTCAATTCTTTCAACTCAGTGGGTGCCATTCGATAAGGTGCTATTGATATCGGTGCAGTGCCTGGAATTAACTCAATCCCAAACTCTACTTCTCTTTCTGGAGGTAAACCCGGTAATTCCTCTGGAAACACATCAATAAAATCTCGAACCACTGGTATCTTTTCAATCTCAGAATTCGTTGTACGAGTATCTAAAATGTAAGCAAGAAAAGCAGTACATCCTCTTCTCATCATCTTAGAAGCCTTCATTGTAAACACCACATTCGTCACTGCACTATATTTTTCACCGGTTACAATCACTTCGTTTCCATCTGAAGTTCTCAAGGAAATTCTTTTTCTTCTGCAATCAACCATAACCCCATGTTCTGACAACCAGTCCATACCCAATATCACATCGAACTCATAAAACGTAAGTGCCATAAGGTCTGTTGGGAACTCATAATCATGAATTTTTAAAGGACATCTTCTACACACTTTATTAACTTTCTCACTTTGCCCTAAAGGATTAGTAACTACTACTTCGTATTCTGTAAGTTCTACTTGTAACTCTCTTTCTTTCACTAATGCAATGCATATATATGAATGTGTAGAGCCAGGATCAATTAATGCAATTACAGAAGAATCAAATAAAGAGAATGTACCAGTAATCACATCAGGAGCGTCTCCCTCTTCTCGTGTTCTGATAGCATAAGTTCGAGGCCTTCGGGATTCAGATCTATCAGTTGTTTCCCTCACCAATCTCGTACCAATACCAGTGCCACCAGGAAGTCCAGGTTGTCTACCTCTTCGTGAAATCGAGCTACCTCTCACAGACTGTTCTGTAACACTTTCTGACATCTTCGGACAGTCTCTGATTAAATGATCTTTTGACCCACATCGAAAACAGGCTCGAGAAATCAGTCGACATTCTCCCCAATGATATCTCCCACAGTGCTCACATGATGATGGTGTTGGTTTTCTTTTAGAACCCCCGGTACTACCCATAGAGGTCGTCTGCTGAGTTTGTCTTGTCTGAATTCTAGATCTTTGCCCAACAGTAGGAGAAGTGTATCTAGAATCTCTAAAATCCCTCACTCTTTTTGAAAACGGTGGTGGTGCTGAACTAGTGGCTAGTCTCTTCCCAAAACTCTTTTCTTTTGAACGAGCTAACCCTTCTTCCAGTCGTTGTGCTCTATCAACCAAAATAGGAAATTCTTGTAGATGTAATGGTATAAGAGGAACATAAATTTCTTCACTCAATCCCCACTCAAATCTTCTGCACATATCTGCTTCATTTGCTATTAATTCCTTTGCATATTTACTCAATCTGATAAATTCACGTTCATATTCAGCAACAGATATGTTGTTCTGCTTCAGATCCAGAAATTCTCGTTTCTTCTTCTCAAGATAAAGTTGACTCACATATTTCTTTCTAAATTCAGATACAAAGAAATCCCAATTAATTTTCTCTGCAGGATGGATATTCATAACAGTGGTCCACCATTGATAAGCCTCACCCTTTAATAAAGATACTGCACATTTCAACTTTTCATCCCCTGTACACTGCAATTCTTCAAATATTCTTTGACTGTTCTCAAACCATTCCTCAGCCTCGGCTGGATCATCATCTTTCTTTCCTTTAAACTCTTCAGCCCCATATTTTCTGATTTTCTCCAAGGGGGATCGATGACTGGTTATAGATGATTGTGGATGTGGAACAGTAAGAGGAGAAGATAGTGGTGGAACAGATGGAGCATTATTAGTTCTCACAACTTGCTGCAATAACTGATTCATTGTCTGTAATAAAGTTGCAATCGAAATTTCTTCTCTAGCCGGTTTTGGTTCAGTTTCAGGTTGAGTTCTTTCCTCCAATTCAGGCTCTCTATCATCTCCTAAGTTTACCGATTCACTTCGAACTTGGACTCTGTGTTGATCTCTTTCCCTATCAAGGTTTGGCGCCCTGCTCTCTACTTCATTTTCTGACTCTTCACGAGATCTATTTGACATCTTTAAATTTCTACAATATTCATAAATTACACAATTAAATAACTAAAACTCATCTCATCACATCAATTTATAAAATGGCACGTACGAATAGACTCATACTCGACCCAAGAATTCAGAAAACCTAGGCTCTGATACCAATAAATGTAACACCCCTAACCCCGAACCATCGCCGGAACAGGGTTACGAGGCATTACCGGACATATCAGATAATTTGCAAATATAAATTTTGTTTTATATAAATTTCGGCAGCATTTCTGCTTATTTTCATATATAACCCCCTGCAATTAAAACCGTATTCACTCCAAATATAACCAGTTCAACCAATGCAATTTCAAATTTAATCATATTTAGATTCTACTTATAAAATTAAAATACCAAATATCGTTTTCTACAACAAAAGTCATGTAGTAGTTTTAAGTGACCAAAATATCACCTATGTACATGCCATTTTAACACAAAATATAGTACCTACTTCTATAGTCTTCGAAGATGTGATGAGATGAGAAATCTTCTAGTTGAACTTCTCTTCTAAACTCTTTGTACCTACGCGTTAAAATAAACGCGTTAAGCCAGTGAAGGCTTAGTAAGCACTACAAGAATAATTAATTAAACAATCATAACAGAATATTTTAAACTCAATCAATTATCGCATATTTACTCATATGTAAGTCTCCTCAACTATGTATTGCTTTAAATAAATTTAACTTATCTTCTGTAAGGTATAAAACTTGCCTTAACACATCAATAATTCATTTTTATTCTCAATTCACAATATTAGCCCAAAGTAGACTTCCTAGAACACACCAGATATACGGAACAAATACAGAGGTGCATTATGATGCACAAGTGAACAGAGAGCACCAATGTGCTAATAATCAGAGAGCACTGACGTGCTAATAATCAGAGAGCACCAAAGTGCTAATATCAGAGAGCACCAATGTGCTAATATCAGAGAGCGCGCTAAAGTTCCTTAATGGCATGCCACTAATATCCCAGTAGTTCTAAATTCCGTCTACTTGGGCATTAAAACTGAATCTCATATATTTAAATAATTCACATAAAATTTCAAAAAGGATAAATAACAATAATTTAAAATTCTTGTAGTACTTACAACAAAAGATTGAGGTGATATAAGTCCTTTTTCCTTCACTCCTTAATCTTCTCTTTTCCTTTTCCTTCGATTCGGTTCTCTCCTTCCTTTTCTTTTTCTTCAATTTCATATAAACACATAACATTTATATGTTAAAAATAATCAAATAATTTCCTGCACTATTTAATAAAATAAACATGTATTTTATGATAATTTCATGCTTTCTTACTTTTGCTCACATTTCAATTTAATCATTTACTCATAAACTTATTCAAAGCTGTCCTTTTGTGTCATAGACACAAAATTATTTATTTACAGAGCTACAGAACTCCAAATGAAGAACCGTTAATTTTCCTTGAAACTAGACTCATATATCTTTTTACTATAATTTTTCCAGAATTTTTGGTATGGCCAATCAATACCAGATTTTTCTTAAAATTTCCCTGTTTTACTGTTTGACTGTTCTGACCTCTCTTCACTGCCAATCAAATTACTCTTTGTACAAAATTCATATGACCTTCTTATTTATTTCATTTGAAAATGGACTCTTTCAAGATTCTAGACATATAAACTTAAGCCCCTAATTATTTTTCTCCAATTTTTTTATGATTTTTCAAAGTCAGAACAGGGGATCCCGAAATCCCTTTAAACCAGTCTTACAAAAATATAAATATCTCAAATTATAGAATTCCTTTGCTTTCCCTGTTTCTTTCATATGAAAATAGACTCAATAAGATTTAATTTCATATCTCATCCAACTTCTAATTCCACTTATACGATTTTTGGTGATTTTTCAAAGTTACTCTACTGCTGCTGTCCAAAAACAGTTTTCTTATAGCTTATTTTACAATTAAATCCTTTACCCAATTCTAACTTCAAATTCTTTCAATTTAAACCACTAATTCATCTTTTTGTTCATCATATGTTATGTTTAGAAGCTTTAAAACTCCAAAAACCTCAATTCAAATTCATCAAAACTTTGTTCTAAAACTTATAAAACATCAAAATTAAAAGAAAAGGGCTAAATTAACATACCTATTAAACTTTCAAGCTTCAAACCTTTAATTTTCCCTTTTCTTCTTTCTTTTCTCTCTTTTTCTTTCTTTCCCCTGCTCTTTGTTTCGTTTGCTTCTCTGTTTCTTTCTTTCCCTCTTTTTTTTTTTTTAACCTTATTATATATTATATTATATTAACATAAAATAATATTTTATTTTATCACACAAAAATCTTAGGATTTTTTACTCTTATGCCGCCTCAATCATTTAAAAATGGTATAATTGCCATTTTGGTCCTTTATAATTTCTTTTAATCTAAAATTAAACTTTCACACCTATTACAATCTAATCCTTTTTCCCAAATGCTTCTAATTAAGTCAAATTCACCTAAATAAAACCCAATTAGACGCACAACTAGCTTCGTAAATATTTTTAGTAAATATTTACGATTCAGTTTTATGAAAACGGAGACCGAAAATATATTTTTCGGTTATTCGACTATCGGGTCACTACAATTCTCCCCCGCTTAATAAATTTCGTCCTCGAAATTTACCTGATGTAAACAATTGCGGATATTGATGTCTCATTGTTTCCTCTCTTTCCCATGTTGCTTCTTCTGAATTATGATGTCTCCACAACACTTTTACCAACGGAACCCGTTTGTTTCTCAATTCCTTTACCTCTCGAGCAAGTATCTTAATTGACTCCTCTTCATAAGTTAAATCCGGTTGAATTTCTATTACTTCAGGAGTAATCACATGAGATGGATCAGATCGGTATTTTCGTAACATTGAGACATGAAAAACATTGTGAATTCTATCCAATTCCGGTGGTAAGGCTATCCGATAAGCAACTGGACCAACCCGTTCTAAGATCTCATACGGCCCAATGAATCTTGGACTGAGTTTGCCTTTCTTCCCAAATCGGAACGCGATCACCACCTTATATGGTAGCAAAACCACCTCTCGATTAATGTTTTATCGACGTGCGTTGCACTCTCAACATAAGGGAGATCTGTCCATGAAAGATTTTTTAATGAAGATTAAAGGTTTTTGTGATAACCTTGCCAGTTGTGGAGAAGTTATCAGCCAGCATGAGCACGTGACAGCTATTCTCAGTGGTCTACCACCTGAGTATGAATCAGTTATAACCATTATCACAACTAGCCAAATACCTTATACCGTTCAAGGAGTTACAACTATGTTGATTGATGCAGAAGCTCGTCAGCAAGTCTCCATCTTTGAGGTATCTAGCTCGGCTAATACAGTGACTCATTCCCCTGCAAGTCTACAAGCTGTTCTGAAACTCCTATCTATCGCCCTTCTTCAACTCGAGGTCGTGGACGTGGTAGATCATCCGGGGCCCGCATTCAATGTCAGCTATGTGGGAAAATGGGTCATCTTATTGACCGCTGTTATCATAGGTTTGACACCAATTATAAAAGTATTGGATATAGACCCCCCAATGCACAGGCAAATGTTTGCATGGTTGGACCAGGGGCCACTGTACCAACGTAGATCTCACCTACCATACCTCTATGTACATCGCCTGTTCCTAATCCTCAAGCGGGCTGGTACTTCCACCCTGGTTCAGTCTCTCTATGGACTAACCCATTTGTTGTTCCTTCGTCATCACATGTTAGTACTCCAGCTCCTAACACTACTAAACCTTAAGTCTGCTTTGCTACTCCAGAGACTGTTGAAGATAATGCCTGGTATCCCGATTCATGTGCCACCCATCATTTGACAAATTCGGCTGGCTCCATGACTGACAGTTCCTCGAGCAATGGTCCAGGTAAAGTATTTGTTGCTAATGGTGCTGCCCTACTTGTGTTGGATACTGGTCAGTCTTCTTTGCTCACTAGAACTCGACCATTGTATATGCGCTCATTGTTGTTTGTACCTGGTATAGCTAAAAATCTGTTATCAGTGTCCAAGTTTACAAAAGATAATCATGTGATATTTGAGTTTCTTCCTACACAGTGTCAAGTGTGTGATCTTCAAATCAGGGAGGTCCTTTGTCGTGGATCCGTGCACCATGGACTTTACAAACTACATCTTCCAAATGCATCCAGGAGTGGTTCGGTTGAGTTATCAGAGTTGGCACAATGTTTTTCAGCTAAACTTTCTGTTCCGTTACATATATGGCATTCTCGACTAGGACATCCATATAAATATGTTCTCACTAAAGCTCTGCTTCATTGTAACATAGCATGTGATAAAAATAAAGTACCTCTTAATTGTGTTGCCTGTCATCTTGGCAAATAGCATAATCAACCATTTGCTAAGTCCACGACTGAGTATTTTGCTCCTCTTCAATTAGTTATGGCTAATGTTTGGGGACCAGCACCAGTTTCTTCAAATGGTTTTCGATTTTATGTGGCCTTTACCGATGCCTATACGAGGTATACATGGGTATATTTTATGTGAAAAAAGTCAGATGTGTATGGCATCTTCATTCAGTTTCATAAACAAGCAGAGAGATCACTTGGTGTATAGCTTAAAACCTTGCAAACAGATGGGGGAGGTGAGTTTCATGTGCTGAAATCATACTTATCTCAACAAGGAATTGCGCAACGACTTACATGTCTATACACTTCTGCCCAAAATAGACTTATTGAACGAAAACATAGACAGATAGTTGAAGTTGGTCTGTCCATGCTAGCTCATGCGTCAATGCCTTTAAGCTTTTGGTCTGATGCCTTCATCAATGCCATCTACCTTATCAACCGGTTACCTTCTTCATCTCTTAGTAATATTTCACCTTATGAAAAACTCTTCAAGCTTAAACCACAATATCATTCACTTAGAGTTTTTTGGTGCTTATGTTTTCCCAATCTCAGGCCCTACAATAGGCAAAAACTTCAATTTCGTTCCACCCCCTGTACATTCTTGGGTTACTCCCCTCTACACAAAGGGTATAAATGTCTTGCCTCTGATGGGAGACTATATGTTTCACGGCATGTCACTTTCCATGAGGATATTTTTCCCTTTAAAAATAAGAGTCTCCAAGTAAAGTCATCCTTACCAATAACAAAGTCAAGTTCCAGACTCCTTGTTTTATACACCCCACCTACACCTATCATATCATCTAACACCACAATTAACTCCCCAGCCCAATCTTTCTCATCTGTCAATCATACTAATCTACCTACTCCACTAAATCATTCACCTAGCAATCCTATGTCCAGCCCTCTTTGTCCCACCTCACCTAATCAATCTCGTCCACAGCCTTTATCTTCTCTTAATGCTCATCCCATGGTTACGAGAAGCAAAGTGGGGGTTTTCAAACCTAAGGCATACATGAGCTCAATTCCTTCCCTTTCTAATGACGTACCTGTCACAATTCATGAAGTAATGCGCCATGAGTGTTGGCGAACTGCAGTCCAGTGTGAGTTGCAAGCTATTGTACTCAACAATACATGGCACTTGTGTTCTCTTCCTGCCAATCACCAAGCAATAGGATGTAAATGGTTATTCAAAGTGAAAAAGAAAGCTGATGGCTCCATCAACCGGTACAAAGCTCGACTGGTAGCTAAGGGGTTCTCACAGCATGCTGGACTTGATTTTCCTGCACATCTTCAGTCCGGTGGTTCGCGCAATCACTATACGCATTATTCTTGCTATAGCTGTCATGAGAGGATGGGATTTGAGACAACTCGATGTCAACAATGCTTTTCTGAATGGTGAGTTGACGGAAGAAATATATATGGAGCAACCTCCTGGGTTTGAAGTGGAAAGTCAGACGGGTTCAAGGTTGGTTTGCAAGCTCAACAAAGCACTTACGGGCTTCGTCAAGCACCTCGAGGGTGGTTTCAAACTTTCAGACTGTTTCTAGTTGATACACTCGGTTTCTCTGCCTCAAAGGCTGACTCTTCTTTGTTCATTAGAATTTCCTCAAATTCCTGCATGTTTCTCATGGTATATGTGGATGACATTATACTCACTGGAAGCTCTAACAAGGACGTTGATGATGTAGTGACACAACTTCATAATAAGTTCGCACTTAAAGATATGGGGAAACTCAATTTTTTCTTGGGCATTGAAGTTCAACATTGGGCTCAAGGAATTGTTCTCAATCAGAGGCGATATGTTCAAGAAATTCTTCACAAAACTGGGATGTCGGGTGCTGCATCTACTCCCACACCCATGGTTGGCTCACCCAAGCTTGTTGCATTGGATGATAGTCCACCTCTTGCTGATGGTCAGTTATATCGGAGTGTTTTTGGTATGCTTCAATATCTGTGCGTCACAAGACCTGACTTAGTGTTCAGTGTTAACAAGCTAAGTCAGTTCATGAACTCACCTACCGAAAATCATTGGAAAGCAGTTAAAAGAGTGTTGCGATATCTTGTCGGGAAATTGGATCATGGTTTGTATTTCTCTCGAGGACCGTTCAACTTAGTATGCTATTCCAACGCTGATTGGGCCTCTTCGGTTGAGGACAAAAGGTCGACTACAGGCTATGTGGTTTATTTAGGACCTAACCCTGTTGCTTGGAGCTCTAAAAAGCAAGCCGTCGTGTCACGTTCTTCTGCTGAAGCTGAATATCGGAGTTTAGTGGATTGTGTCTCTGAGTTGTTGTGGGTTAAGCAGTTACTAGATGAAGTTGGTGTGATGCAGGTTCAGTCACCAGTGGTTTGGTGCTATAATACCTCCACGGTGTCAATGGATGCGAACCCTACTCACCATGATCGTATCAAACATGTCGAGATCGACCGTCATTTCGTCTGAGAGAAAGTTCTTGATGGCTCTATACAAGTGAATTTTGTTCCGTCAGCAACTCAAGTGGCTGATGTTCTTACAAAACCAATCACACCAAAGCATTTTACTGATTTTAGACATGCTCTACAGGTTTTTGGCAGTCATGATCAGTTTAAAAGTCGAAGAGAAAACGGGAAGAATGTTAGACTAATGAGTAAAGTCAGTTAGTAGTTAAAGGTTAGCTGATAAGTCAGTTATGGTTGTTAGTCAATTATCTAAAACTGTTGCTACTATTTGTTAGCTTACTGATTGTATAAATACTTCACGCAGTCATCTTTCACAATAAGAAAAATATTATATTGAGTTTCATTCCTTGTTATGTTACTTTAACAAATGGCTGCCAAAGGGAAATTGAAGAAGAGAAGATAGAGACTTCAATTATACATGCAATCAGTAACGCATTTGATCCACACTTTTTTCATAATAAAATGAAAAGTTGTGTAGCAGTGGATATATTGCTGCTGGCTTTGATGATGTTTCAACGTGGAATAAAATCCACCCAAATATCACTCCCCATTCCTCATTCATATATATATATATATATATATATAAACATATGATTTTCTCAAATTTAATTAAAATCATGGCTTGATAGTTAAGGTGATCATTTTTTTAAGTGTGGTTTGAGTTTGAGTCGTATTATAATATATTTTTTTGTTCATGCTTTGCTCTATTATTTTATTTCACCAAAAAAAAAATACAATTGCAATTAATATGTAAATATAATTAAAATTACTTATTATAAAAACATAATTAGATTAATAAAAATATACATTTTAGATTTTATCATAATAAAGTTAAGTTGGATTAAATTATAATTTAATATTTTTTAGAGCCTCAAATAACTCCTTTTATTATTAAAGAATTATATTAATATTTATAATTAAATTTTATTTAATTAATTCAACTCAAAATTGAAAAAATATTTACTTAAACTCGATTCAAAATTTAATGAAGTAATCAAATCCAACGACCACCAAATCTACACACGTGGTTCTATACTAATGGTTGGATCAAACGCAACCCTAAGTGTGACACATAGTCTCTTCCAAAAGCAGACAATTTTGATTATGACTTATGTTATTCGCATATAGTATAAGTCAAGGGCTTAAATTCAGCACCCGTGAGACTATTTGTTTTTTTCTTTTAAAATAAGTATTGCAAAATTCAAATTATTTAGAAAAAAAAATCAAACTTTGAGTTATTTGAATTGAGTTATTGGATTTTTCGAGTCAATTTGAATAAGTGAGTCGATTTGACTGTTTAGTCAAACATTAGAAATTATATCACACGTGTGTTGTGCAAATCATAAATCTAAAACACAAATATCTGTTTAAAAATAACATACAATAAATAATAAAATATTTGATTTGAAACTAATTAATAATAATGTATAAAATATGTACGTTATTAAAATGAAAAAAATATTTTAAATTGTTTATTATTGTGTTGTCATTAATTTTGAATCGGTGTCGAGTTAACTTGTGACACCAACTCAATCAAATACATTATTAATATATACAGTTAATGGAAGTAATAAAGTGTGCATAATAAAATAAAAATGTATAAAAATATTAAAATAAAACTTTAATTAAGTGGTAAATTAAAGGTTTTATTAATGTATATTAGTTTTTTAAAGTGAAAAGATTAAAATATCATCAAATAATATAAATCATTTTGATTACAGAAGAGCATTTTCATAACTTCCTAATTAAGTTGGCAACCCAGTTGAGAGTGACACACACTTAGGTAAGAGTTTAAATAATAATATAGATTCATATTATTTTATTGATTTTTATGAATTTTTTAAATTGTTTATCCCTTTTCGGCATAGAAAATCATGTATAAATTTAATATAATAAGATACATACATTACAATTGCGTCAAGTGATACATATCTATTTTTTATTTTTAAAGGTAATTAAATAAAAATTTATTTATACAGATTAAATTTAACAGATAAATTATTTTTTTCAAATTTTAATTTATTTTAACTAATCATTTATCTTAACATAAAAATATACATTTTTTTTAAAAAGAAAAGATAATAAACCTAAAAATCTTTAAAAATTCATTTGTGTTGTAATTTTATTTCCAAATATTATACAATTTTTTCAATATTCTTTTTAGAAATCTTAAGTAACTTTACAATTTATTAATTACATTTTCTTTTAAGAAATGCATGGGTTAGCAAAAAAATTTAATTTAAAAAAATAATTTATATATTATCTCTTTTGCAATTATATTAAAACATACCAAGTTAATTTGTAAATTTAAATTTTTATATATAAAGTAAAAAAAATACTTTCTTTTACTATGCATTTTGTTATGAAAATTTAACAATTAATATTAAAATTTACTTAAAATTAATATATAAAAAATTATATAATTTTTAACTATTATCTCTTGAATAATTTAAATTATAATGATATTTTAAAAAAATTAAGGATACTAAATTATTTATCGAAATAAATGCCATGCTCGCAGGGATAATTTGATAGATTTAAAATTAATAAATATAAATGATACATCAACAAAAAAATTTTAAAAAAGTAAAAAAAAAAATTACAATGGGATCTAAGTTTTAAAGAAATTTAATAAATATTAAATATTCTTACTATATTTATTTAAACATTTAATTTGAAAATAAAATTTTAAAAATTATTTATAACAACTTTTAAAAAAATTATCTTTTAAATTAAAAAATTATCTATAAATTAAATTCTAATATTATTTTCAAATCACTTCACAATAATTATTATATATTTTTTAAACATCAATTATTAAAATTGTAAAAGAATTATCTTTTAAATTAAATAATTTATCCATTAATTAAAATTTAATATTAATTTCAATCACTTCACAATAATTGTTATATACTTAGGAGGTTTGGTATATCTAATACATAAAATATTATTATTAATTGGACATTTTATTTTATTTTTATTTTATCTCACGTTATAATATCTAATTTTATAATTACTATTATTTTTATATTAATCATATATAAACGCAAGCAATTGTAAGTCCTCAACCATAATTATCAGGGCATAGCAATGAGCCTATCTATCCTTAAAACCTAATCAAGTACTCTTTGTCTTTGGCCAACAAACCATATATACAATACAACATTGTAATATGCTAACTTCTTTTTTTTCCTCTACTTTCACTTTCTTTCTTTCTTTCACACTTTTTTTCTTTTTTCTCTTTTATCGTCCTCCACGCTTCTGATCTTTCTTTCCTCTACTTTTTGCAGGTCTATAATGCCTGCCCATTTCAGTTTCCTTCATAAAAAATCAAGGGTCGGTGCCACTTAAAAGCTTCTCTTTTTCGTTGTCAAAAAGATGCCATCTCCACCCAAAACTCCCATCTTTTCTCTCTTATCATTGTTCTCATTTCCCATGTTTTGCTAACTTCACACTCTTTTTCTTAAAAGCTCTCCCTTTGGGAGCTGATTTGGGTGTGTTCATGCAAAGCTTCGTCCTTGGTTACTCCCATTTTCAAATGAAACTGTTTTGATGATTGAAGAACAGCTGGGAAAAAAGGGTATCATCAATTGGAATTGATCTTTTCATTGAAGTGAAAGATCCAGGAAGAAAAAAAAAAAAGAACACCCAAAAGGACATTTTTTTTTGATACCTTGGCAATGGCGTCCAAAGACACATTCGGCTTTGGACTTTGTTATTTACGCTGGTTGGGAAACTTGAGATGTTGAAATTGGAATTTTTTTTGTCTAACAACAACAACAAAAGAAAAAAAAAAGTTATATTTTTTGACAGCTCTTTCTTCTTGTTCTTGGTGGTATCAAATTTTGTGGAACTCTTTCTTTCAGGTACTTGGATTTCTTCATCAGTTTTCTAATTTTTCACCCTTTTCTTTTTCATTGTAATTTAAAAGAAAATGTGATACTTGACATTGTTCAAATAAAGCAAATCAGTAGGCAAAAAGGGAAAGAAAATTTTATAAAAATTAAGAGTTAAATCACAATACTGGACTATGATTTAGGTAGATAATATGTTACTTGGACCCTATTGTGAGTGTCGGATATGGCTATGTGTCTGGTATATCGGATACTAGTGCCGGCTGATCTGTCAGCATAGTCTGTATTCACTTTCATGTCGAGAATTATAATTTTTTTCTGCAATTACATTGATTCTGCTATAATTCATTTATGAGTTCAACATGGGAATGTTGGAATTTTTTTTTCTAATTTTTTTCATGTATTTGGAGGGTACTTGGACAGTCATCTCATCAGGTCCGAAAATGTGTTGAATTCGGATACTCTTAAGAAAAAAAGAACATGGAACTTATGTTTCTTCTTAATCCTGTCTAATTATTGATTTCTCTGTTTTATCAGAATCCGAGTCGCCATTTAAAGAAAAATTTTCGATTGTTATAACCTCATACAAGGAAAAAAAATCAACATTTATCATGGCCAAAAGATCGAATAGGCGCCCTGTGCGAAATGAGAAAGAACAGTTAGGCTGTATCTGGGGCTTGATTAGTATGTTTGACTTCCGGAACGGGAGATCAACTCAGAGACTGCTTTCCGATAGAAGGCGAGGGAACAAGAATGCAGCTGTTGGTAAGTTCTCTAAGGAACTTAGAAACATTTACCTGTATGCATGTGGATTGAACTTGGTTTATAGTTGCAAAGTGATTATAATTGGTCTTTTCAATTGTGTGTAGATTGAACATCAGTTGCAAGTTGGTTATAAATGTCCTTTTCGATTGGCCTTATAGCATTGTTCCAAGTGTTCTTTCAATCAATGCTGTATTTTCTCTTTTAATTTTGCAGGTACAGGAAATTCGGGAAATAAACTTGACATGTTGACTAGTTCTGGTGAGAAATGTCCTAGAACTCGTGTAAGCTTCGGAAACTTAACCCTATTCCAACATATTTTTTAAAATTGCGGTAAATATATTCATTAGAAGGGTAGAATTGGAGTAAGCTTTTTTGATTGTTGTCGATATTAATATTTTGTTTTTGCTTTTACAGGATGGTGAAGAGAAAGGAAAAGTGGCCAATGCATGTAACCCAAGTGTGAAGAAACTTCTTGAAGAAGAAATGTCGGGAAAGCAAGTTGTGAAGAATGAGGTAAGTAATACTGAATTTGAAGCAAAGCAGATTGATTCTGTGCAAGGAGACGATGGAAGGAAGAACCGGAAAAGAAAAAACAAAACTCGCAAGAAAAGTTCCGGTACCAGTCTTGATATAGATGCTGCTGAGAACCTTTTATCTGAAGTGTCGTGTCAGGATAAATCCGAGCAACCACAACCTACAAGCAGTCTTGATATGGACAGTCTAATGAAAGAGTTTAGTCGGCAAATTCATCGGAAAAGAATCAATCGTGTGAATCATGACCAGCCTGCTGAAGGTCATATTCAGCCAAACCCGAAGAGCTCTTGTTTCGAAGAAAGGTTAAGTGAGGTAATAAAGTTCTTAGTGAGTCAGAAGCTTATTGACAGGAATCAACTTACTGAAGATGGGGAACTCCAAGCCTCGAAAGAAGTCATGGATGTGCTCCGAATTTCAAGTTTAGATGAGGAGTTGTTTTTGAAACTTCTACGAGATCCAAACTCGTTGGTGAAATTTGTTCAAAACATGCCGGATTCTCAGTTAAAAGATGAAGAATCTAAGCCTCGTGCTGTGTCCAAGTTTTCTGACAACATTCATGTCGGTTTAAGACAATTAAATGAGCCTGTTAATACAAAACAACGTAATTTCTTTAGAAGAAAGTTGAAGTCTCAAGATGGCAATAACATTTCTGAAGCTTCTAGTAAAATCGTAATTTTGAAGCCTGGGCTTATAACTTCTGAAACTGGAAGCAGCTTTGGATCATCACCGGAATCTCGGTACACCGTAAGGCATAAAGAGCCGAATGAGAAAGTTGGTTCCCACTATTTTCTTTCTGAAATAAAAAGAAAGTGGAAACATGCCATGGGAAGGGAGCAACAAAGAAACCCCACCGATGATATATCCGGAAGATTATCAAGCGAGCGACAAAGGTCAGGGAACAATGGAGGAGTTAAGGGACATATTGGGATGAGTTCTCCAACTAAAGATCACTTCTTTATCGAAAGAATTGCGAGGCCATCTTTCGGTGTCAAAAAAGGAGAAAAGCCAAGCAAGCTAAAAGGCTTCGAATTAGGCACAGAATCTGAGACTACTGACTTTTCCCGGCATTATAACCTCTATTTCGAGGCGAAGAAACATCTATCTGAGATGATACTAAATGGGGATGAAAATATGGATCTTTCATGCCAAAAGGTTTCTAAATCCTTGGGGAGGATTCTTTCTCTCCCAGAGTATAACTTGTCCCCTTTTGGCAGCCCCAGGAGGAACTCAGAATCTAGTTTTACAACTGCACAGATGAGATTTACTGGCTGTGACAAATTCCAGAATGTGAATGAAAACGATCAGCAAAACTATGTCAGCCATCTAAGTCAAGTAACAGCAGAGGAACCGGAGAGCCAGCTTTGCTTTTCGGATGACAAAGCCAGTGATGAAGCCCAAGGTGATAATGCAATTTTGAACAAACCCGATACTTTATCAAACTTATTGTTCTACTAAAGATGAAATGAGTACTGAAAGTATTGTTTTGCGTTCGATCATTTTATGATGCAATCATGGATTTAACCTTCATAAAATGTATGCAGGTACAGACAATATGGTTCTGGGGGAAAGCAAGCTGTCAGATGCTTCTTTTGAGACAAGCGGCTCTTCAATTAGTAGAGATGACGATACACCTGAAGTTTGCATTGAACAACAATATCCTGAATGCTTGAAAGAGGTACAGACATGATGCTTGAAAGAGGCTCTTCCACATTTCATTCTGTATTTTCATTTCGTTGCATGTACTATATATATTAAAAATATATATAGCTTATGCCTCATCGAGCCAATTTTCTTTTTATCTATCTCTAGGATTCATCTGAAGTGGACCATCAGCTGTTTTCTCCATTAGAGTCTCCACCAAATTCATTAGTCACCAAAAAGGTTGAAGGTCTAGAGAGTGTTAATGATACACAGGACCGGCCAAGTCCTGTATCTGTTCTTGAGCCAATATTCACCGATGATGTTATCAGCCCGTCCAGCATCAGATCACGATCTTGTAGGCATATGAGAAAACCCTTTTGCTTATTGCATATTCTGCATTTGTTTTTATGCCGCATTTTGTCTAATGCCTTTTTTCTCTCATGAATCTTCAGGTGAAACAACCATACAACCACTAAGAATTCGGTTTGAAGAACATGGATCTATAGCCGCTAATCAAAGTAATTGTATCAAAACTTGTGTGGATGCTGAGGAATCGATATTCGACCACGTAAAAGCCTTGCTGCAACCCTCAACCTTCAACTGGGATGAACTCTACATCAGGTCGCTTTCTTCCGAACTTCTCCTTGACCCAATGCTGCTTGACGAGGTAGAATACTTCCCAAGCCAGCTTTGCAATGACCAAAAGCTGCTCTTTGACTGCATTAATGAAGTTCTCATGGAGGTTTGCGGGTACTATTATAGTTCCCTGGGTGTCTCATTTGTTAAACCTAAAATCCGTCCAATCCCGAACACAAAAAACACCATTCAAAAGGTCTGGGAAGGAGTACACTGGCATTTGCTCCCAATGCCGCTACCTCGGACCTTGGACCAGATAGTCAGAAAAGACATGGCTAAGACAGAAACATGGATGGACCTCCGACTCGACACTGATTGTATCGGCTTTGAGATGGGTGAAGCCATCCTTGAAGATTTAGTGGAAGACACCATAACAGGCTACATGAGTGAAGCTCTTGGAGGTGAATGTAATGCTGAAGAACTACAAGACTAACATAAATAAACTTGTAAAAGGCAACTGATCACGATAAATCCGAGTCGGAGAAAAGCAAGCTAATCGAGTCCTCTTCATCAGAACAACAGCTGGTGACACCTTGACAACCAAAAAATGTTGTAGTCCATGGATAACCATTAACCCAGGAGATCATACAAGCAGCTAAGAGATCCTTCTGCAACTGCTCCTCACAAGAATTAACAAGAAACACCTGACTTCAGAGGCCTTTATTGACTATAGACCTACATCCAGATCGGTGCATTTGTCCGGGTACGAGTCATGAATAGCTGTTATTGCTCATTGTAGAGTTTGGTGTGTGTTTTTAGTTATGTTGATAATGGTGTGTTCTTTAGTTTGATTGATTTCATTCATTCTTGGGGTTTGGTTAAAGTAGTGTTTCTTCCTTGTATTTGTGTGCTTGGGTATCTAGATTTGTGTGTTTATGGCACATTTGGTAATGAGGTATGATTTCATATGTTATATATGAGTTAATTTTTTGAATGAGTTAATTTCAATCAACTAGCACATCCATAATCCTTTATCCTGATTCCTGACCAGGGAAAAAAAATTAAATCATTAATATATAATTGAGATTCTAAAAAGTTGAATACAAAAAAGAAAACCCTCAAAAACCAAAATTCCCCCCCCCCCCTAATTTCTATCACAAATACAGGAAACTAATTTCTGCAAGTCCAAATCCATGAAAGCCTTACAAGATTTAAAGTGATGGGGGTTTTGAAGCTAATATGAATTTTAAAATATGGGACAAATCAACCTTCTTTCATTCATCTTTTCTGGGTAAAAAAGAATTGCCTTTAGAAGCAAGCATGCCTTTTTTCACTGGCTCTTTGGTTTTTGAATCTTGACATAAGGGAAAACACCAAAGAAGTGGACGACTTTCGGATCCCATCTTCGCTGCTCAGCACGACAAAACATCAGGAATGTGTTGGCGAAATATGAATTGAAGCTCATGAAGACATGCCATAGAGCATGACCTTGAGGGTTGAAGTACCAATGAGATATCTCCTTGCACAATACCCGGTCCATAAGCCAACATATGCTTCCCAGGAACAAAGTTGCTACATATAGCTTTGCAAGCCGCTTTGCATAGTTATCTTTAGTGTAGATGTAGTATTTGTACATTCGAGGGATGCAGAGAAGGCAGAGAATGATGTAATGCACCTTGAAGCCAATTTCGAAGCGGATGAGAGCGTGGGCTATTGCAAAGCCGACTCCATAAAAGAACAGGAAAGTAGGCATTGTACTCCGATAGTGCCAGTCCGGTGAATAGAGGATGTAAAAGTATAGAAGCATTTCCCACACCATTGGAGTTTCATCACCTTGCTGTTGCCTGAAAATAAATCGAAAATTCACATTACAAGCCAACATGGTAAAGAAGGATGGACTACAAATTTTTAAGTTCTTAATTCTTAAAGCTAAAATAACATGAGCAAAGTCTCTCAAAGTTCATTTCCGTACCAGAGGCAGCAAAGAACCACCAAATAAGCCCTCAATTTAGTTATTGTTTCTACTAAGCAAACCAATCATGCAAGGAATGGCAATGCAAGTGCAAGAAGCAAAACGAATACTTACACACGTTGTAGTGTGGCGTGGTATAGCATGCTCCCAATGGAAAGTATCATATTAGATATGTGAAGGACACTAAACCTCTTCTCAAATCGTTGTCTCAGGGCATTTATAAGGCCAATGAGTGCAAAAAGAATTCCCGGTATATTGGATATAGTGTTAAAGAACTCCGCAATGTAAGATGAGTGAACATAATTTTTCTCGCACCGATCAGTGGATGTGACAGGACCCCAGAAGCTTGAAAATCCATCTTCCATTCTATGCTAAAAATGTATGACTGTTCACCTGACACACGCACCTTTTACTGAAGTGTTGAAACTGTCATAAAACCTGCAATTAGTGTCCGTAAACAATTGAGTTGAGATTATAAAATCACATGAAAAATGACAACCAATTAAAGAAGTACCACGCTTGACTGAAAAACAAATGCCACAACACATTAGACTACAGCATAAGTATGTCATTCAGATAAGCACATAAAGTAGCCCTTTTACTAGTTGGCCAAATGATCAAGAGCCATTGGGAATAGCAGAAAAGGAGGAACAGAGTATAAAAGAATCAAAGCAATTGATATTCTAGCATTTAGTTCCATGACAGCAAAGTGTTGAGGCACAATCACGCAACTAAAAATACAAGGTAAAATTTTTCTAACATCAACTTCTACCAAGCTTCACATTAAGGGATTAAAATCTTATACACAAGCTGTATTCAGGATTCCCTGCTCCCATATGGCGAAATTATGTTAGCAGTTCACTCCCCTTCAACTTATTCAATGTCAAACTCTTTTTTTTTTTCAAATCACAAAAACAAACCGAACACCGACAGGCATGCGCTTGTGTCACGAGTCATGTGAAAAAGCCCACGATTGATGCGCACATTTTAGACTATTCATGTTCATTTGGGTCATTTAGCTTGACAAGATTGACCCATTGTTTAGAAGAGACTCATGGCTCATTTACTTGGATTCTAGTTAAAATGTAAACACTCCATTAACTTGTATTTTTATCAGGATAATTATTGTAAATCCTAAAAGATAAAAATGTATAGAACTTAGATCCCTTAAGACTTTCATCTTGTAAATAAACACTAATTTCAATCATTAATGTATTTCAATCCGTACCATTAGATTTGGGGGAGCTCCACATTGAGACATTCCACCTTATTCATAATCATTCCACCATAAGACTCTCAAATACCTTATGTGTACTGCTTTCTTGTGGCTATTTTGGTTCTTTCGTTGCTTCTTCACTTTGGGTTGCTTTCACTTTATTTCGGTGGCTTAGAGAATTTCCTTTGTGAATTCTCATCCTTCGAGAGTTAGGTTAACTTACACAAATTTGAAGCTAAATTTTTACCTAAGGCTGAGCAGTTTGCAAGACTAAAATACTAACATAGAATGGAAGATGGACATCATTGTGGTTGGCATAGGGTTGAATGTCCTTGTTGATACGGGTGCTTCAAATTTGTTCATGTTAGAAGAGATTGCTCAAAAATTTGGTCTCAAGGTTGAGAAAGAATCGTGGTGGATCAAGACAATGAATTCCAAAATGGTTCTAATGGTGGTTGAACTTAATTTCCTTAACCAAATTAATGCGCTTCTTGTTCTTTTTGCTGATTGCATGCATATCATCAATTTGCGCCATTAACGTGTGGTGCCCATTAAACAGGATGAGGGTGGGACCAAGGTACTCTCGACAATCTAGTTTGCTAAAAGGATGCACATAGATGAACTATCCTACTTAGCAACCTTGAAAGCCGATTAATTTCTTAAACCCGTTGATGAGATTCCAAAGGAGGTAGTACAATTGTTACAGTCTTTTCGAGATGTGATGTCTGCCAAGTTGCCCAAGAGATTAACGCCTAAGAGGGAGGTGGATCACAGGATTGAGTTGTTGCACAATATTAAGCCACCGGCTAAAGCCCCATACAAAATGTCTCCGCCAGAGTTAGAGGAGATATGGAAACAGTTGAAAAAGTTTTTAGATGTTGGGGTCATTAGACCATTTGGTGGACCAGATTTGTGACGCGCTATGACTCGTATGAGTTCCTTGTAATGTCCAAAGGACTGACTAATGCTCCATCGACATTCTACACATCGATGAATAAGGTACTTCAACCTTTTCTAAATCACTTTTCTATGTACCTTTCTTAGGTCACATTGTGGGAGTGACAAAATCCGAATGAATGAAAACAAAATTCGAGCTATTGTTGATTGGGAGCCACCAACCAAAGTAACAGAGTTGCGGTCTTTCATTGGATTGGCGAATTATTATTGAAGCTTTGTTGAAGGTTATCCTAGGATCATTACACCGTAAGTAATCGCTTTGAGTTTGTTTCTGCTTTATTTCGGTACCTTAGAGAATTTCCTTTGTGAATTCTCGTCCTTTGAGAGTTAGGCAGATTTAGGTGGATTTAATGCTAAGTTTCTATCTAAGGCTGCGCAATTTACAAGACTAAAGTTCTAGCCCATGACACTTGGATTTAGAGAATAAGTCAAAAACGACAACCCCAGAATCACTAAATAGAAAGCTTGTAACACTTGTTGCAGCCATCATGAGTTTTGATAAGAAAAATATATTTTTTAAGTTAGTTTCTAGCTTTTCCGTCTATATTTAGGCCCATTGATTGCTCTGCATGATGGAAAACAACTTTATACTCCAGAACAGTTCTCTATATAAAAAATTAACTTAAAGTAAAACTGCTTATTCTCCGACATAATTTCATCTCTTAAGATGGAATCAACTATAAAATCATTCTACTTCCATGTCCAATCCCTAATACCGATACAACAAGTCATGCAGCAATATGCTACATAGCACATGCCAAATGATAGACAATTCAGCCTATAAACAGACTTATAAACCTGCAATGGCACCAATCTCATCAAATTCCAATAACCTTTCGCTAATACAGAAGCAATAGCAATGGCATCTTACTTCAACTCAGGGGTCCCAACGATGATCACTGAGATCTAACTACTACTTAGCATCTTGGCTACTTATTTGAATCATTCTATTCAAAATAATAACAAGAAACCTAGAAAAGGCATTAAAACTACCAAATAAAAAAAAATACTTCACTGCAACTACGTCATCCAATTAACTACTGCAATCCCATTTTTCATCACCCTAAATAAAACATACATTAAGCCTATTTCGCCTATAGAGTCTGATCCAAGCAATCTTCTTAAAGATCCCAGTGTTTCAAAATTCCATCCAATGCTAACTAAAGCATTAACCCTAAGTTTAAAAACAGCCTTAGCATACTGAAAAATACAAAGCAGGTCCCCAAATCCAAGCAAATCCTCAGCAATTAACATCTATCTTTATACACTAAAAAAATTCAAATTTCATCAAACAAATTAATGCAAAAGAGAATTACAATTTGAAGGAAAGAAAATACCTTTCAGCTACCCATAAAATAAAAAATGTACTTGAACTCCCAATACCGTAAACCCAAAGAAACATCCCTTTGAAATTTGACCTAACCCATTAAAACCCATTACTCAAAAAGTAAAACAAAAGACCTCTTTTTCAATAACAAAATTGCCCACACACATAGTTCACTAAAGAAAGAAACAATTATACATATATGTATATATATTTATTGAAAAGCGAAAATATAGAGAAAGTGGAATAGGAACAAACCTTTAGAAACAAGTAAGATCTGTTATTCGCAACGAAGCCAATCTTAAGCTGCTTTCAAAACGGGGAATAGATTCGTGGGAAGGAATCTGGCGGTGGAATTAAGGAAGCAGGGGGGGCGCGTGAGGCGGGGAACCCATATTATTATTTTTTATATAGGAACCGTTCGTTGGATTATATTAATAATAATGTGATGGATGGTTGGGATTTTTTTGATTCGCTAAGTGAAATTTTAAAGGATGATTTGAAGCTTTAAAAATTACGAAGACCTAAGTTATTGCTTTTCTCAATTTATTTTGGGTTTATTAAGTTTATATAAAATATGAAAAAATTAAAATTAAAATATTTTAGTTTTGTAGATTCCTTGTAAATATATTTTTATAATAATATAGAGCCATTCAAATATTATAATCATAATTAGTTCTTAAAAAATATAATCAAACTGACATTGGAATATTTTAAAATGAAATTGAAATAAATCTAGACATAATTTACATGTGTTAGTCATGATTGATTATACACAACAATATTTGGATATTGAGATTTCAAAATTTCTACTGTCATTGAGTAAAAATCTTCATTGAGTAAGTTTATTATTTTTTATTTTATCAATGAATTGATGATAAAAATCCATTAAACTTTTAAAGTAAAAATATACATTTATAAATTATGTATATACCAATAGAAAAAGTCTAACATGAGTTTTACCGTTTCTAATCACAAATTTAGCCATTAGATGACAAATAATGAAAAATAGCTAAAATATTTACTTTTTGAATATTTTTGTCGAGAATTTCGAAAAGTTGAATGGCATGTACATATATATATTTATGACATGCTCTCGTAGATACACACATCAACACCAGAACTTCAACCGTAAATAGCCATTTATATTTGTAAATGTTCATAACTATTTTCATGTGATGTTTAGTAATTTTTCATATCGTGTAATTAAGTCCATAAAAAATGGATTAAGAAGTCCATTCATATCCATGAGATAAAAATGTGTGCGTGCCAAAATTCTTTTTAAAAAATCACGATGAACTTAAAGCACAAAAACAAAATAAGAAAAGAAAATAGTTAAAATTCATAACACAATTTTCCAATTTCTTCTTTGGGATAAATGGCTTGATGCAACCATCTTTATCTAATTGACCCATTGGTAATGGAGGAAACTTTGCAAATCCCAGCAGATGTGGTCAAAGGAATATCTTTATAACAGGCCACCAGATTTGCATCACTGTGGAGATCCACTTGTAGAGTTTCCCAAACCTTTTTCTTTGGGTTTAACACATCATCCGGCTCGCCTGTGAAACCAGGAAAGGTAACTCGCTCTCCGACCTTGGCCGACTTTGGTGGTTCAACCAATTCCACCTAATAAACATGAATCGAAGGTATCTTTTAGAACCATCCTATCGAATGTTACCAGTTAGATGGCATGAAATTTACATAAACATTTTATTGTTTCGTTGAATCGAAGTCCATTCCAGTATACAAGCCTACGAAATTCTACACCAAGTTAAATTACTTCAGGGGTTGATGCCATTAACGAAAGCTATTTGCTTACCTTGGTGTGGTCGTTGTTCGAAGCTGCAAGAACCATTGCATGTGATTTTATACCACGCATGGTTGCGGGCTTCAAGTTACAAAGAACACAAACCATCCGGTCCTGCTCGATAATAAATCCAAAGAAGATATTAGAAAAACCTTGAACATAGATCAAGCACCTCATCTCTCCCAAATACGGTATACCGATAACCTCTACAATTGACATATTACTAAACAATTTCCAGGGCAAAGAACAAATACCTGCATCTCTTCCAAAGGAATATATTTCACGAGCCCACTAACAACTGTTCGAGGCTGGGCTTCACCCACATCGATCTCTTCAACATACAGAGAATCAGCATCGGGATGCTTTTGAGCTTTTATAATCTTGCCAACCCGAATATCGAGTCTTGTGATGGAAATTTCCGGTTCAGCAGTGGGCTTTTCTTTAGAGTTGGCTGAAGATTTCTTAGCTTTCTCTTTCTTGCTATCTGTAACAAATAACAGCTCGCAACTAAGCTAAGCTTGCGCATAATATACACATATCTAACGAAAAGGAATGAAGAACCAACGAGATTTTAGCTTAGATAAAATCTTCAAATGAGATTTTACAAACCAAAAGATAATGCTCCAAAAAGTAGTTCCGGGACAGAAAGAAAAGAAGCAATAATCAGCCCTATGAATTTAATGAAAATTTTGAAGGAAAAAACACCCAAGTTATTTAAAGTAATCCCAATAAAAAATTGTTTACTTATTTTAAGTAATGTCCACTGTTCCCCTTTGAACTTTCCCAAAACACTTCTATGAAATCTAAAACTTACCTTTCCAACACTTCTTTTTCTTTTTTGGATTTTCACATTAAAAAACTGTAAACATCAATATTATGGAGAAGAGTTTAAAATAATCTATAATTCAAATAAAAACACAAATATAGAGAAATTTTGGAACTGATAAGGACGGGTATCTGTTAATATATTTTTAAATTGCCATGTCAATTCATTTTTTTTTATAATTTTGAACTTTAATAATAAGATTAATTTTAATTAAATTAAGAAGTTTCTAGTAGGATAATTTTTTCTAGATAATAATTCTTTAAATATAACAAAGGAGACATATCCAACCTGAAATTTTTGTTTTCTTCAGTTGCTCAGCAGTCTTTGCAGCATCGGCTTCTGCCCTTGCACGCCTATCAGCTTGACTTCCGGCATATTGTTGCCTTAGCTCTTCAACTCTTTCAGTTTTCTGTCATTTATTATGTTTACAATATAAGTATGACCAAAAAGAAAAACAAGTACTGTGCCAATCCGTCGACTCCAAGCCACCAAATAGTAAAAATAAAATAAAGAAGGTGACATATTGACATATAACATAGAAGATGCACTGATACCAGTTCCTCAAATAAAGGTTTTGGATCTCCGATTTTATGCCCAGCTGGTATTATCTCCCACGGTCTTGAAGCCCTATCGATGTCTCCTTTCTCATCACAAAGGGAAACTTGTGCTTGAGGAGACAAATTAAGTTGCTTAAATACCTTTAAATGCAACAAAAAAAGAATGGATCTCATAGCATGAGAAATCAAGTTAAACAGCCAGCACTGCACGTAACAGAATTATTTCCAATCACAGCAGGAGAAAATCTCTGAACCTATTAGATTACCTCAACAGAAAAAGATGGAATAAAAGGTTCCAATAGGCATGCAAGAATATGCACTATCCCCACTGCAGTTCTCATAACAATTGAACAAGAAGGTTGGTCTTCTTTGTAAAGCTTCCAAAATTGGCTTTCCTGAATGGAAAATATCAATAAAACACATTAGAAGAAGTGCCATTAGACTCGATAAAATAATTCCTAGAACTAGAGTTTCTCCAACTTACTTGCAGATATGCATTTCCTTCACCTGAGAGGCTCATTGCAGTTCTTAATCCTTGCTTTAATTTCACCTGCAGAAAGTCCAAAGAGTTGTAAATAGTTATGATTTGAGGATGCAAAGGGCGATAGGTTCTAGTCAAATGTAATGATGTCAAAGTTTAAGAACAGTCACCTTCTCCATGGCTTCAATATATTGCTCTACATGTTTACCAACTTTCTCACTTAAAGCCTTTGTCAAGGGATGTGACTCAGCAGTTGGAGAATCAGGAATAACGGAACCATATCCTTGACCTGCAGTCAGCAAGTATTAGATAAATCCACCGGCACAGAGCCAACTATGTGAAGCAGTAAAAAGCCAGTTGTTGCTAAACAACTATCCATTTCCCAAAACAAATGAAAAGGGAAAAAAGAGTTGTAATAGAAGCACAAAGTTTATTGACTAATTCTCAACCATACAGACTATTCCAAAAGTAACATCTAGTTATTTCACCACCAACAATATGAAAAACAAAGTTTGATAGGTAATTTCTTAATATTAGGACTTAAAGGATATATCTTAACTATCGCTTGATCAATCATCACTTGAACTAAGGCTTAAGCAGAAATATAAAGACAATTCCTGTCAATTATGAACTAAAAGTCCAGATACTATCACAGACAGCATGATTCTTTCCCCTCCAACTTGAATATAACAACAAATTTTGAACTCCCACAGCAAGAACGATATCCAAATTCTTAAAAACAAAAGGATTCCAGTCGATCAGATGACTAACCAGGAGGCTTTGCAATAAAGCTCAAAACTCGATTGATGAAGTTGCCCAAATTACTAAGCAACTCGTTATTCAGTTTTGCTTGCAAGTCGTCCCATGTAAACAAGGTGTCAGAAACCTAGTTTCCAAAACAACAAGATAATAATTATAAAAAAAGAAAAAACGGTATGTAGAATGCAAGATCAAAGAAAGTCGATGTTAACTGAAGAGGGCTACCTCAGGTCTATTGGTTAACAAGTAATATCTCCATACTTCTACAGGTATTTTTGTATCCTTTACATCATTGCCAAAAACTCCTATGCCTTTACTCTTGGAGAACTTCCCTATAAAAACCAAACAAATAAAAAACTGAGTACATCAGGCTGTTAAGATGGATAATTCATGATTTCACTTGTCTAGCATGCACTAATCTTAAATCAATTCATTTCCCGACTGCATATGGATCGAACCAATCAAATGGCTACTTACCAGCTTCGTAATTTAAATACTCTGTAACACTGATGCTTTTCATTAATGTCCAGTTTTCACTGGTCCCAAGAAGAGTGGATGGAAACATCACCTGAATTAGAAATATACTACGTTTAAAACTTATGCAGAAACAACTCCATAATTTTATTTTATTTTTAAAAAAGAACAACACAAAATACGTTTCTTTCACTACTTTCTATGGGAAGATGACACTACCATAGAGTAATGAATGGAAAACAAAGCAGGATATAATTGATTGAAATGAAAAGCAGGAAAGAAAATATTAGATAAATGGACTAAACAATTCCACATCATGATACGATAAGATTTAAGTCCTCCAAGAATGATTCACCAACAGATCTCCACAACTGTCACAGAAAAATTACACAAATACTATCCATATCCAAAATGGTTTGATGCCCCAGCATTGTAGTTCAATTCACGACCTTCAGCAACTTTACCATATGTCAAATATGTGGAGCAAGTAATCTAAGTATTAAAGGAGAAAAGATCCTCATTTATCAGCTACAGCAAGGATGGAACACAAAACTGCAGCTAAATGCATGACATAGCACCCTATCAGTCAAGGCAACTTTACCGTATGTCAAATATGTGGAGCAAGTCATCTAAGTATTAAAGGAGAAAAGATCCTCATTTATCAGCTACAGCAAGGATGGAACACAAAACTACAGCTAAATGCATGACATAGCACCCTATCAGTCAAGGCAATTTTGAACATGATACTTACAGTATGAAATGGTACGTTGTCTTTTCCCATGAACTGAAACAGTTCCACATTTTCAGGATTTTTCCACCATTTTTCCCAATCAGATGTGTAGCATTTAGTAATTGAGACATATCCAATAGGTGCATCAAACCAGACATAGAAAACCTATCACCACAAGGTTTGAAAGTAGACTGAATAAATAAGCTCAAACTTATTTTCAATTACAAAAATGGACTAAACTGCCATCATATATATTGAAACTTTATCTTACTTTGTCCTTAAAATTCTCGTGTGGAACAGGAACCCCCCACTTCAAGTCTCTGGTAATGCACCGTGCTTTAAGTCCTTCTGTGAGCCAAGCTTGTGTTGTATTAATAGCATTTTGGCTCCAAGAACCATCAACTGACATTTTGTTGATGTACTCAACTAATTTATCCTTTAGCAAAGGAAGCTCAAGAAATAAGTGCCTTGTGTCACGAATACGTGGAGTATTTTGGCAGGCCTGTCATCAAAGTTCAACCATCCTTATAAATTGCAATACTTCCATTAATTCCCAATTTCCTTATCAAAACTTCCTCATTGTAAAAAAAGAAACAATATAGTAGCACTTCAAAATTGATATTACATTCACCGGCCTCATAAAAAAACAATTAACTTCGGCAAAAGGCGATATGCACATCTCCAGACAAGGTATCTCTTCCATAATTAGAAAACCATCACTCATTATAATGAAGTGCAAGAAAAGAATTACCACAACCACAATTATTGATAAAGAAATAAAGGCCAATCTAGTTACTGATCTAATTGTACCTTGCACCTAGGTTCTTTTAGTTCAGTAGGATTCAAGAGCTTCCCGCACTTTTCACATTGATCTCCACGAGCAGAATTGTAGTTACACCCTCCATCTGGACAGGTTCCTTCCACAAGCCGATCAGCCAGGAACCGTTGGCATGTATCACAAAAGAGCTAGATGCCAAGAGGAATTCAAGTCATAAGAAAAAATACAAACTAAAGCAGAATATTTAGCACAGTAAATGAGTATTGGGTCAAATTGTTGAGACTTTTTTTTTCCTTTATGCTCTGCAACAACCGTGCAAAAAATTCTTTTTATTTTTATTTTTATAAAAAGACACAAAATTTTACTTTTACATGAAGCAAATATGTGAATTAGTTAACATTTTCTTTCAAATCAATTACGATTTGCCTTCAACATTAACTTACGAGTTATACAATCCAACTTAAGAACAAAGATCAATTAAACAAATAAAGTCATTCACGAAATATAGCCTACATACCTGTTGCATTGGTTTCTCCGTAAGCCAATTGTTCTCCCATAGCTTCTTGAAAATTGCTTGGCAAACTTCAGTTTGTTCCGGACTCGATGTTCTTCCAAACTTATCGAAACTTATATCAAACCAATCATAAACTTCCTTATGAAGTGCATGATACCTAAAAAATCAAATAAATTCAGAAACTTGAAACAAATTTTCAGCAGAAACTCACAACAATATTTTTTTAAATTACTTGTCACAAATCTCTTGAGGAGTACAATTCTCTTCCACAGCTTTAGTCTCCGTCGTCGTTCCGTACTCATCGGTTCCACAAATATATATAGCATTATAGCCTCGCAACCGGCAATAGCGAGCAAAAACGTCGGCGCTTAAGACACCTTTACCAAACCAAAAAAAAAAATCAAAATCATCACAAAATGCTGGAAAAAGAAGAAGAAAAGATTAGTTAAGCTCTAGAATTAGAGACGCGATAACACACATCCGATGATGTTGCCGAGATGAGGGACGTTGTTGACGTAAGGCAAGGCGCTGGTGATGAGGACGTTGCGTTTCCCAGCGACTGGAAGCTTCGGAGCCATCTGATTTGGGTCTCCCATTAGCTCTGATTGGTCTTCTTATACCGGCGGTGGCGCACTTTGAATAAAAGTCGCGAGCTTTTATCAGCTTCGCGTTTGGCGACTGGAAATGTTACAGAGAGGAAGGAATTGGAGCAAACGAGGGTTTAATTGGGGGATGACGGGAAATTACAATAAGTGGGCATCATTGTACACGTTTACGTATTTTATTGGATGCCTAGGAAATCTTTTTTATTTTACTTTTTTAGGTAATTTAATTCGGGTTTCATAATATTTAGACCAGTGAAATTCGAACCCATAAATTTTGAATTGATTTATCCGAAGAGTATGAGTTTTTACTGAAAATTGGATGAGGGGTGAAATTTTTGTTTTGCATACTGCATATAAACCAGTTATGGTAATTATTTGTGTTCTCTTTACCCACTTCATTATATTAAATTATTATTTTATTTTTATATATAAATTAGGTTTAATATTGTAAAAATTCTCAAACTTTAAAAAAAATGATTTAAGTACTTACTTAATACATAAAAAAAAACCCTTAAACTTAAAAAAAAAAAATTAAGCCTCTATTTTTTTTGCACTCAATTGGATACTTGAACTGTCAAAATGCATTAAAAAGGCCCTTTGACTGTTAACTTTAACAATTGATCGTTAAAATTAATTGTCCCTAATTTTTTTCAGTTAAAGCCACAATGTTCATAACCACAGCATGAAATGTGGTAAAATAATAATAAAAATAGAAAACACTAAAAGTTATTGTCGAAACTATTTTTTTTTCGAGTTTGAAAAACGGGATCGACTTTAAAAATATGGAGTCGCCACCAATCCTTTTTGTTTAGGTGTGATCGGGTCACCTATAAAATGTTTTGTTTTATTTTTTTAAAAGAAATCAATTTTGGTCTATGAATTTTAAGAAGAAAACGGGTTCGGGAGTCGGTTACGTGCGAGGAAGGATTAGCACCCTCGCAACGCCCAAAATTGGTACCAAATTGATTAATTGATGTCCTAATGTCGAAAAGTTTGAAACGATTTTGAAATTCTTTTCTTTTTTTAAGTTTTAAATAACTCAAGTTGGATATTGAGATTCATTTGTTCCGAAGAAATAAAATATCACATCCAGCACGATACGATATGACAATTTAAGTTCTCGAATTCAAGATCATCCCGAAATTCTCAAAGCTCATGCATTGAAATTTTGAAAGGGTATTTGGTTATTTGGACAAACGGAAAGCCTAAACCCAGCACAATAGGGCACGATTCCTTGAATTTCCAAGCACACAAATATTACCATGTTTTGAAAACATGGACGGAATTTTAAAAGAATATTTTGTTATTTGGTCAAACAGGAAACCGAAACCCAGCACGATATGGCACGATTCCTCGAATTTCCAAATATCAAATATTGCCTTGTTTTGAAAATATGGACAAAATTTGAAAAGGATATTTAATTATTTGGTCAAACAGAAAACCGAAACCCAGCACGATATGGCATGATTCCTCGAATTTCTAAACGCACAAATATTGCCTTATTTTGAAAATATTGACAAAATTTGAAAATGATATTTGATTATTTGGTCAAACAGAAAACCGAAACCCAGCACGATAGGGCACGATTTCCTCGAATTTCCAAATATCAAATATTGCCTTGTTTTAAAAACTTTTAAATAAGATTTTAAAATCGACTCAAAATGCTTTTATTGAATCACTAGATAATGAGAAACAAAAATATAATATCGAGCATGGAATAATAATATGTGGCAACAAATAATTTCATATGAAAAGAACACATTAGGATATGCACAATAGCAATGGTCTCATATCAACATTACGCAAATGCTAACGATAATATTCGAAAACTTATGAATTAAGAACAGTTCCAAAAGAAATTCAAAGCAAGTTACAAACAAACATATTACTACATAAACAAGTTCAGAATATATACACTTTGCAATAGGAAATTCAAATACATAATACACAACATAATTTAACCAAAACGTGTTAATTCGAAATTGATAATATATAAAATGAAACATAATATAAATAACATATGTATATAAAAATCATAATATAGGGAAAATATAATTTAAAATAATATATTTAAAAGAACAATTATATATCTACATATAGATTTAAAATAATATATATGTATATATGTAGATTTAAAGGAAAATACATACATAAAATTATACGAAATTAAGAATATATACATAAATAAAATAATTTTAATACAAATTATATATATATATATGTAATTTAGTAATACATATAGAAGAATATTTAAGTTGAATATTATACAAAATATTAAGACAAAGTGACATATAAAAGAATATTTTGAAATTAAATATTTATACAATAAAATAAAATATATATAAATGAAAGTTTAAAACAAATTAAAATATTGTAAAATTAATAAAATAATTCAAAATAATTTATTAAAACAGCTTTTGAGAATAAATAATGAATAAATTTTATAGACTAAAAAGAAACACTTAACTGAAGTAAAAATAAAATTAACAGGCTATATTATAAAAAAAATTTAAACAGAGTTAAGGATTGAATTAAATTGCGCATAAATAATTAGGGACTAAACCAACAAATATCTCAGTTAACCATAACGCCGTGTTCAAATTGGACCAAATGGGAATGGCGCACACTTTACAGAGATAGATTAAGAAAATAAGGAAAATGAATAACAGGTCTAATCCAAAATTAGCGCAAACAACAAGGACTAAACGCGCAATTTGCCCATCACTATGGAAATGCGCGGGTCCTAGGTATACCGGGTCGGGTTGAAATGAGTCCCCTATACGGCATCGTTTCGACCTGGTTTAAATAGGTTAATAAAACCTAAAAACCAACCAGAAATTCGGCCAGCCTCCTCTCCTTTTGAAATCAAAGGGTTTTTTACCAAATTAATACAAAAAAAAAATTCAAAATATCCAAATTGGGGTGCCTTTTCCGTTAATTACCAAAGTGGTATACTGAGGGTGGTTGCGCCTCTGTCAGAGGCGGCACCACCCTCTGCACCCCTACTTTTTTTTTCCACTGAAATAAAAAAAAAACACAAAACTGAAGCAGGAAAAAAAACATGTAATGACACGAGAGGACACTGGTGAAGCCTCTGCGACAGGCGGCACCGAAGATGCCTCTGCCAGAGGCGGCACCAGCTTAACATTTTCTGCGTTATAAACTCCCAAAGTTCATTTTCAGCCTGAAGAAAAAATCAAGTTTCAGCAGCTGAGTTGAAGAAGAAGAAGAAGGAGGAGGAGGATACGGCGGCGCCGGAAAAAGAAAGAGAAATGAGGAAAAAGAAAGAAGAAAAAAATAAAAGTATGTATAATTTTTTTTTTAAATAATGGAAGATATTGTTGTTGTTATTGTGTTTGTAATTTTTTGTTGTTATATGATATATATTGATTTTTATTTTTATTATTTGTTTCTAGTTATTAGGATTACATATGTTAATTGTTATCTTAATTAATTAGTTAGTTATTATTATTATTGTTAGTTAGAAACCCTAAAATAATATTTTAAATAGTAGTATATTGTTAGTAACCCTAAAATAAAATATTGTTAGTATATTAATATGTTATTATATTAATATTTTAGTTAATATGTTAGTTAGTTAGTATATTGTTAGTAGACTAATATGTTAGTTAGTTAAAAACCCTAACAACCCTAAAATAATATATTGTTAGTATATTAATAATATGTTAGTATATTAATATTTTATTTAATATGTAACATAGTTAGTATATTGTTGTTTATGTTAATATGATAGTTAGAAACCCTAAAAACCCTAAAATAATATATACAAGTATGAGTAATATGTTAGTATATTAATATTTTAGTTAATATGTTAGTTAGTATATTGTTGTTAGTATGTTAATATGTTATGTTAGTTAAAAACCTTAAAAACCCTAAAATCATATATTGACTATGTTAGTATATTAATATTTTAGTTAGTATATTATATTTTAGTTAGTATTAGTAAATATTGTTAGTAAGAAACCCTAAATATTATTTTTGTTATTATTTAGTTTTGATTTGTTAGTAAGTTTTCAAATTGGATTGTAAAAGATGAATATGAAGAGAATCAAGAATTTCTAAATTAGATTGTACAGTATTTCCCAGAGGAAGATACAAGCTCGATGATGGAAAAAAATGTAAAACTGACTTTAAGTGGTTAGATGTGAAGATAAATGTTGTTCATGTACAAAATGATAATTGTAATAGTGTGAGCTTAAGAATGAAAAAAATAGCATATTGAAACATTGTGTTTTTTATTTAAGAATAGTATATACTGATCGAAATTTTTCTGAGCAATTTTGTTTATTTTTTAACAGATTAAATATTGAAGATGGATGATCAATTTTTCGTATACGTTTATTTTGATGGAATCATCTTGACAACAACCGTTGGATGCATATTTGAATGTCGGCAACAAATAGCAATGAGATTTAATATAAATGTCTCGTTATATGATATGAAGCGAAGGATAAACACAAAAATTGTTAGACATTGTGGGAGAACGATCTCGAGAATTTTTTACAAGTTTCCAATTTCGACAGATTCGATCAAATTCACAGAAATGGATCTTGTAGACGACGAAGACGTGGAGACAATGATCGCTCTTTACTGTGGGAATAGGAGTAACAGAAATGCACCGATTCACTTATTTGCTGAGTTAGTCGGTATTGAGGCAAATGAAGACACCAATGCATATGGTGAAGAACATGGAGCTCAAGAACTGTGCATGGTGCCTCCAATATCGTATATTGATGCCGAATCGAATATACGTGGGATCGATATCGATCTTAATATTACACCCGATATTGATGTGGTTGGTGATGATGGACACGATAGTAGTGATCATTGTGAGGAAGAGGTCGATGTGATAGTGATCCCGATATGGACGATATACCTGATGATATTGACGATGAAGACGTGAATGACGATGGAAACATTAGCGCGTCTTCGGTCGGGAACCGAATGGGATGTATTATGATACATAATAATCCTGGGCCACACATGTCGCTCATAGACCCTGACGCAGCGCGTGTAGCTGAGTTCCTCGAGTAACCTGAAATGTATCCTGCTCACCGGCTGGCCGTAAATTCCAAGCATGAGTTATTCATAGGCTAGAGATTCGAAAGTAAAGAAGAGTGCGTATCTGCTATTAAACGGTATAGCATGGATATATCAGCGGATTACAAAGTCGCAGTGTCTAAACTGACGCTTTATATTGGGGAGTGTTGGAAGGCAGCGGAAGGCTGCAATTGGCGGGTACGAGCTGCATTCATTCAAAATTCACAGATATGGGAGATATGAAAATTGGTTGGACCGCATACATGCAGATCGACACGTATGACAGAAGATCATAAAAAACTTGATTCCAAAACTATCTGTACGTGTATCCTTCCAATGGTGAAGGACATGCAGACCATTAAAGTTTCGGTACTGATTGTTGAAATACAAGCACGATTTCAGTATCGAGTATCATATCGAAAAGCGTAGATAGCTAAATAGATGGCAATGGAGCAACTGTATGGAGATTATGACTCATCGTATAACGAGCTGCAGGGATGGATAGCTGCTATGAGACAGTACGTATCGGAAACTGTGATTGAGTTACAGACACGACCTTATTACGGCCCAGATGACCAATTACAGCCGAGGAAAAGAATTTTTCATCGGATGTTCTGGACGTTTGATCTATGTGTGCGGGCATTTCCATACTGCAAACCGTTTGTGCAGGTTGATGAGACATGGCTATATGGAAAATATACACAGATCTTACTTATTGTGGTTGCTTAAGACGGCAATAAGAACGTGCTCCCAATAGCGTTTGCCATAGTAGATAAGGAGAGTATGGAATCCTGGGAATTCTTCCTTACCAACCTGCGGAGGTATGTTATTAGCAACGATAATATTTGCATCATCTCCGATAGAGGGAAAGGATTAATTGCCGCAATTAGGCGTTCCGGTGTGCCATGGAGACCCGTTTACTGCATCCGTCATATTGCGGCTAACTTCCTTCAAGAGGATAAGAATGCAGGCTGGAAGAGACAAGTGGTGAAAATGGGTAAAGGATAGCCTTAAATATTCAATATAAGTTCAATGTTTTTATGTTATCTAGTTACTGTAACTTATCTTTTATTAAAACGTGTACAGCGTACGAGTTAGAGCCACATATTTTTCGCTAAAGAATTACTCGACTTGAGAGTGACATGGAAGGTCAAACAAACAAGTTTTTTCAATAGTGGTTAGGTACAATGGAGCCGTGGCAATGGGTTCAAAGTTTTGACGAGGGCTTTCGTTATGGTGTATTTGTATGAATATGGATTTGTATGGATTTATATTTTGTGTGATATGGGTAGTATAATAAATGTTGTATTTTGGGATTAATGTATATAAGCCATGCGAAAATGGCTTGGTTATTGCGAAAATGTATATAAGCCATGCGAATATATATATATGGATCACATAATCAACCAAAATCACTTCATACTTTTTCTAGTCATATCACATGCACAAATCATGCTTCAATATTTAACCATATTAATATCATCTAAATAATCACATATTCAATTTAACAATATGCAAGAAGTTATATTATAAGTACTTAATACATAAAATGTCCAAACCACATGACTTAAACATTAATGACATTTATAAACTTGAAACTTATCTCAGCATATATATATATATCATTATAACATATATTTATTTAGGTGTGTTATAAATCAAAATGACATGCTTATCATTTATTATCATATCCTTAACCTCATTTGCATATTCACTTTACTTATCAACCAAAACAATCATTATTAATCTATTACTAACCGTACCTATTTAGTCAATCATTCAAGCATAATATCTTCTAACATTTATAAACCTATTTAGTTCATTTTATAAGACCTAACCGAACTCACTTAAATACCAAATCCAAACATACCATACATATTTTCGCATGGCTATATATATATATATAAATAAACAAAAATCAAACTTAAAGATTCCATCGCATGGTCAAATATTGTTGCGAAATTTTAAAGCTCCAAATAATCAAGTTAATCTTATACAAATAAGGTGCAAACATTGTAATATTTACAAATACAAAATAGAGGAAAATCAAAACCGCAAGAAACACCTAAAATTGATGGTTCGATGGTGTGGTCCTAAGTGTATACTTCTGCGGTGGTCGACGTTCACGTCGTGGGTGCCCGCGATGACCAACATCCTCTTCAGGCTCCGGTGGGGGTCCAGGTGAGGGTGTGCTAAACATGGCTGAAAAATCATGTGGCTCGAAGGGCATAGATGAACTCGAGCCAGAAGGAGTGCCCTGATGCAGTGGATACGACCCAGGAGGCCTAATGTCCTGCAGTGGATACGAGCCGGGAGTGTTGTATTGTGGTGTGTACGATCCAAATATATCAAACCCGTACTGGTATCCACCTCCTGAGGAGCCTGGGAAGTAGTCATAGCCCGACACATCTGGACGATACGAATGTGCATCCGAATGTGAATGTGATTGCTCGGGCTCCGGCTCTGGCTCCGGCTTAGGATCATGATCAGCTGCCTCGGCCTCCATATCGACCGCTGGCTCGTATAACCCATGTCGCTGCATGTGTGGGGGGACTACAATAGACTGTCCTTCGAGTATATATAGCTTCCCCATACTAGAGTACCATTGTATGTACTCTAATGGAGCTTGAAAATCAGAAGCCATATCCATCCGGGGTATTCGGGACATGCCATCATTCCATACCGCAATAAATTGCCCACGCCTAGCCCCCCAATCCAAGCCTTGTTTCCCTCTTTTATTTATGCAATGAACCTCCCCCACCTAGCATGGCGGATCCGGGATATATTGGATGCAACCAAATTGCCGCAACACTCGGTCCCCGTGATACCACTCGACTATATTGAAACAGACGATTGGTGCATTTGTGCACCACATATACGAGTGAATATAGGCGGGTGGGGATATAACGACTGTAATTTTCGGTCTACGATATGGCGTCCATATAAACTGCACGATTAATAACATTGTTAAAATTTAACACAGTGTGGTAAGATATACAAACTAACACATAACCAATATTGGAATCGCTTACCTCTTCCCCGGCATGTTGCTCAATCATAAGCCGGTATATCGGGACAATGTACGACCTCCCGATACCCGGATAAATACTCCACCTACAAAAATAAATTTCAAGTCAAATATAATCAATATAAAGAAATTGTCAATTAATAACAAGTTATATTTTATCACCTGTTTACTAGCGGATATACGTATGGTTGGTGGGTAACTGATGCCAAGAATAGCATCCGATACAGAGCCCAGGACTGCAATAGCGTAAGGCATCCGCCTATGTCTACAGCCGCTGTCTTTGTCGTCCAACAAAGCTCACAGTACAACATCGCAAGATCTGCGGAGCCCCAACTATACAAGCGAGCATTGCTCAAATCAGCCAATAGGGGTAGGTACTGAATATAAACCCTATTATTGTTTGCACCGGGCATCAGTACACCCCCTATGATGTGCATAATGTATGCTCGAGCAGCGCACATCAACTCGCCTGCAGTGGCATCAGCTGATAACTGTTCATACTTCGCTCCCAGCCATGTAAACTTCAAGCCCGAAAAATTTTCTTCATCATCACCGTACGAGTCCCCTAATAAGCTCTGACAAAGTGTAAATGGGTCAGCTATCGCACTGACGCCCCTAACGGACTCCCGTCAATTGGGAGTCCAAGCTGCACTGCAACATCCTCTAGAGTGATTGTACACTCTCCATACGGGAAATGAAAAGTGTGGGTCTCCGGGCGCCAACGCTCGACTAGTGCGGATATTAAATCATACCGCAAGTCAAACGTCTGGATCAGTGCTGCTGACCCGAATCCAGCTTGCTCTATATACGGCATCAATCGTTCATCCGGGGGATTTCTTAGCCCATTCACCCGGCCCCTTAATACACGGTACGAGTCCTGACAGTGTTAAATCAGAAAAAAAATTATTTAACATAATTTATTATGTACCTATTTTGTTAATATAACCCGCGATTAATAACATTGTCGTATCAAATATTTAATTTTAACCTACATAAAAAAATTTAAATTTATATTAAATTACAAAAAAATAACATGCCAATAAAATAATAACAAAACATAACATATTTTAATATAACAAAACATAACATAATTTAATATAACAAAAATAACATAATTTAATTTATTATGTACCTATTTTAGTGTTTTTTTAATATAAATTTAGTAAAAACCACTTATTTAGCCATTGTTTGTATTTTCCTTATTTTCAAACTCTATTACTTAATATATATAATTTCCGTCTTTTATTTATTTATATATTTTAGTACTATTTTTAATATATATATATTGATTAATAACTAAGGTAGGTAATACTGACAATAATAATAATTTTTACTAACAATAATAACTAACTAAACTAAAATAATAATTACATTTAATCTAACAATAATAATAATAATATTTTTACTAACAATATACTAACTAACTAAAATAATATTTAAGGTTAAAAACTAACCATTGTTTTTTACTACCAATATACTACGAAAATAATAATTAGTGTTTTTAATAACTAACAATAATTATTATTATTTTAATGGTTTTTAACTAACTAACTATAATAAACAATATAATTATATGTAACTTTTTAGTAATCAAAAAACATAATATACTGACTAACTAACTAACAAAATTATTATTTTAGGGTTTTTAATTATCTAACTATAATAATAACTAACAATATAATTAATATTGTAACTAGTAATCCTAAAACACAATTTACTAACTAACTAACAATATACTAAATTATTATTTTAAGTTTTAACTAACTAACTATAATACAATATAATTAATATTTAAACTTTTTAGTAATCCTAATAATAACTAACAATATACTAAATTATTATTTTTAGAGTTTTTAACTAACTAACTATAATACAATATAATTAATATTTAAACTTTTTAATAATCCTAATAATAACTAACAATATACTAAATTATTATATTTTAGGGTTTTTAACTAACTAACTATAATACAATATAATTAATATTTAAACTTTTTAGTAATCCTAATAAAAACTAACAGTATACTAACTAACTAACAATTATTATTTTAAGGTTTTTAACTAACTAACTAACTATAATAATAACTAACAACTAACAATACAATTAATATTTAAACTTTTTACTAATCTTAATAATAACTTACAATATACTAACTAACTACCTAATAATTATAATATTAACTATTAAATTTATTATTTTAGGGTTTTTAACAAACTAATTATAATATTAACTAACAATATTACTAACTAAATTACTAACTTTTTACTACTAATCCTAATAATAACTTACTAACTAAATTATTATTTCAACATTTTTAAACTAATAATAACTATTTAATAATAATACTACTAACTAAAGTAGTTTTTAAACATTTTTACTAATCTTAATCTAACAACTAAGCCTCTGCCAGAACCTGCCGAAACCACATGCAGGACCGGTCTTGTCACGGTGCCGCCTCTGCCAGAGGCACCATCGGTGCCGCCTGTGGCAGAGGCTTCACCAACCTCCTGTCATTTCATGTTTCTCTTTTTCTACCATTTCCTGTTTTTTTTCTTTTTCAGATGTTTTTTTTTAGTTCAGTGGAAAAAAAGTAGGGGTGCAGAGGGTGGTGCCGCCTCTGACAGAGGCGCAACCACCCCTAGTATACCATTTTGGTAATTAATGCAAAAGACACCCCAATTTGGATATTTTGATTTTTTTTTGTATTAATTTGGTAAAAAACCCGAAATCAAAGCACCCTAGCCCTATTTTCATTTTCTTCTCAGCTGACCCAAAGGTTTCATCGGCGCACAGTGCACCTCCACCACCGTCGCGATTGCAACTAGATCCACAAGGATCTGTCGATCGCTTGGACCGAGGCTTCGCCGAATCGACACCAAACAGCAAGTATCCCCCTTTTCTTTTGTTTGTTTTCCTTTTATTGAAAACCGAAATGAAACAGAAAAAGAAAAAAAATCAAAATAGAAAGCAACCTTTCTTCTTTTTTTTTTTTTTTCAAATTTGTTCCTTTCCTTATTTCGTATTGATACTCTTGTGTTCGTAAAACCCCCCAAAAAACAGTGGCTTGCTTCGGCTTTTAAAGGCCGAAATTGAAAAATAAAATAAATGAAAAATACAACAGTTTTTTGCTTTGTTTCCTCTGCTGTTATGTGATGTCGTTTGTTTTTTTTTCTGCAGGTACAAGGCCGTGGAGGCGTTGACGTGGCGGTACGGAGGCTGTTCGAGCTGTGGCATGCGCGTGGGTACGGCTTGCGGTGCTGCTTGGCTAGCTAGGTCTTAGGGTTTCAAATTCTGAAACCAAAGTTTGGGCCAATTGGGCCGATTCATTTTAGGTTTGGGTTTAGGGGGTTATTTGGGCTTGCTGTAATAGGCTGTCTGCAAATAGTTTGGGGTTGGGCAGATTAGGTTTATTAGACTTTGAATTGTACATGGACTATTTAATTTTGGGATTTTATAATTATTTGGGTTTTTCATTTGGTTTTAATTTTTGTTTTGTTTTGGTTATTGGGTCGGGCAAATTTTGGGCCCTATAGCAAAAATTATAAAACATATAGTAATATAGTAAAAAAAATTATAAACTTTTATAAAGTTGGAAGAAAATTATAAAAAAATATAAAATTCGTAAAAGATTTATCAAATTATCATACTAAAAGAAGTGTTTTATAATTTTTCTATAATTTTTATTGATTTTTACTTTTTTATCATTTTTTTGTCATATATCACGCTTTATTACGACACATAACGGCTTTAATTGAAAAAAAAAAAACTGAGGGTCGTTAACTTTAACAGTTAATGGTTAAAGTTAATGGTCAAAGGACCTTTTTGATACATTTTGAAGTTCAAGTACTCAATTGAGTGCAAAAAAAGTAGTGGCTTAATTGTTTTTTTTTTTAATTTGAGAGCTTTTTTTATATATTTTGAAAATTCAAATACTCGATTAGATGCAAAAGAAAAAAACAGCAACTTAATTGCTTTTTACACCCTTAAATCTATAAAGTATTAAAAATAAAAAAATGTAATAACATAATGTAAAAGATAAATCATATATTTTATGTTTTCTTAAAGATTATGTTAAATATTTACATAATTTTAAAAAGATTAAGAATATTAAAGATATAAAATTAGAGCAGCGAGGTGAGATAAAAATAAATGCATATAAAATTTATGAAAGTAGTAGTATACATTCATAATGGAGAGGAACAAAGTGATTTCCAAAAGGTGAGATAAAAATAAATGCATATAAAATTTATGAAAGTAGTAGTATACATTCATAATGGAGAGGAACAAAGTGATTTCCAAAATTACACATTTATAATGAAGCCGCACATTGAAAATGATATGAACTCGAACACTAATACTAAGTCATATTTATCATAATTGCAAACATAATCAACAACGAGAAAAACCAAAAAGACCGACAACAGAATGGTGAATAAATGAATGCAGACTACTCTCTTTTTCCCTCTACCTTTATATTAAGTATTAACTAAGCAAAATAAAGAGTTCTATGTTACAAATCATCAAAATTGCAGTGGAATTGCAATGACCAGAGCTAGTTTTCTCTTCCATTTCTCAATTAGAAATGAGCTTCTCAGCTTTCAACCAATTTAATGAAATTTAACATTTCAAGAAGCTTACAGAATCTCTCCCCCTTTTCTCTATAATGGCAATTGGTTTGGAATGAATTAATTCTTCCAGCAATGGAATGGACATGATAAAATCATGTGATTGTTGCCGCAACTGATCGGTTCTTTGGACGAAGTTTTGACCATTCAATCGTGTGGTAATAGCATGAACTGAAACACCCGAGTTTGACGGCAGAATACTGCTGGGCCGAATTTGGCTGCAGTGTAGGAAGGTTAACTATTGTGCCGACTGATAAAGACGAAATCAGTATGGAATAACATATGGTAGAGCATAAACATCCGCTGACTCTATTTGCAGAGCCTCTGACCATACATGTGGGGTCTCATCAATCTCAGGAAATCCCACCTTCGGGTTTTTCTTTGATTGAGATTCATTGCTGCTAAATAGCCATGCTTGATCATCGAAATCAGGCCATTCTTCCATTTCCGGAACTGAAAGTACCTGGCTTAAATACTTGGTATCTGGGTGCGGTGGTTTCATAAATACTTTATCAGTCTGACTAGCTTTTGCACTAGTTGATAAATGCTTTGTTGGGGAGATAGATGACAGCTGAGCTTCAATAATACCATTCACCTTGCGTTCGTTATTATCTGCTTTAAGACTGGTTCTTGCTTTGGGGGTATCTGAAGTAGGTGCAATGGGAGCTTCACAAGATTCCAATGTCCTTCCATTGTCCGTCAATGGATGAGAGGAAGTAGTTCTCGGCTGCTTATTGGGTTTAATGTCATCAACTGTAAGAAAAAGACAGCAAAACCGTTAACCCAGAGTTATAAAGCTCTAGAACTTTTACTGCCACTAAGAGCAATTGCTCGATTTCAAGCACAGGTTTACTGTGAGTTTTCTAACAGATAAGGGGGCGTCAAGTTTCAAGCAATCACCTACCTAAACAAAAAGAAAAGTTTCAAGTGATCAGCGGGATTGATACATACAATCATGGCATAAAACTCACCATGAAAGAATCCATTTTTTTCCCGGTCCTTGCGCTTGTGGAGATTTTCCACAGCAACAGCACCCTTGTTACCTACGTCGAAAGGATCCAATGATTTTTGAGTTTTGGTACCTACAGGGTCATCTTTCTTGCTTCCTTTCAAATTATCCTGCTCCAAATTCCGATGTTCAGTTTTGGCCTTCACTGCCGCTTCATGCTTCTCTCTGTCCCCATCCTTCTCTTTCCCATGGCTTTTTTTCTCCTTGTGCTTATCCTTGATTTTATCATTGCTTTCTTTTTCTTTGGTTTTTTCTTTCCCTTCTCCCCGCCTCTCGGTATTATTCTCCGCTTGTCCAGGGATCCCTTCAGCTCTAGCTTTTAACCGCACCACCAAGGTTCGGGACCATAGCATTTCGACCAGAGCTTGTATCCTCCCTGATTCTTTGGGCATCCAACCTACTATCATCACTTCTCTTGTTCTTTTCCATCCCTTCAGCTGGCGTGTTGGCAGTCTTAGCCACCAATCTGACCATTTGCTCATCTCGCTTGTTGTCGTTAACCATAAACTTCTCTGCAAATCGGTCCCCAGCTCCTGGACCTTCATCTCTGATCCTCCTCCCTTGCACAAATTTAGAATCCCGGAAATCTTCAGCGAGATTGCTATTCTGGCTAACCTTTTGCCCATTATAACCCAAAAATTGTCCAGCATGCTTCTTCTCATCCAAGGTACTGCTTCGGTCTTTATCCCTACCTTTCTCTTTCTGAATGAACTTGTCCCCACTTTGACCTTCAGATTTTCCAGGAAGTATATTCTCATCAGAGATTTTCTCCCCATTTTTGACCACCTGGAAGACCATGAAACTTCTTCTCATCGGAGATATTACTTCTATCTTTCTCTTTATCTCTATCCTTTTCCTTCTTTTCCTTCTTTTTGTCTCTGTATTTTTCTTTTTTGTCTTTCTTATCTTTATGCTTTCCATCACTTTTATCTTTCTCTTTTTTTTCCTTTTTTTCTCTCTTTTCCTTGTCCTTGTCTTTGTCCTTGTCCTTCTTCTCCTTCTTATGCTTCTTCTCTTTTTCCTTCTCCTGAAAACAAGATCGATGTTAGAAACCAAATGCAAAATAATATTTACATTACTAGGAACCAATCAAACCTATTTTACTTGAGCTTAGATGTAAATGTCAGATACGGGTATGGCCAGTTTCTATTAAGTTTTTCCATGTGATTGTAGTCATATGCCATGTCCATGCACCCATGTTCAAATATGCACGGGAGTGGGTGTTGGACATGGATAATTCAAAACAATAAAAATAAAGAGAGTCGGGGCAACATATAATCAAACAGACCTTCAATAACCACCAAATGTTGAAAATTATACTAAAAGATCCATTCTACACCAAGTTACAATAATGCACAGATAGTATGCAAACTGAGCAAATAACTTTTTCATCAAGAAAAATTCCAAAAGATTACTTAAAGGCTATCACAAAAAACAAGATAATCCCTCTGTATTCTGTCTTGAAAAGTTATGAAAGAGGGTATTAAAGAGAATCTGTTAAACATCTATAGCCACAACTTGAAAAGAGACAATAACAGCACACCATAAAAACAAAACCCACAACTTGTGAATGGCAGACAAGGCTACACCACCATAACCAATTCAACCATTCAGCAAGCAGAATGTACCGTGTCTGGATAGCTAGAATTGAATCTTAGTTTACACACACCCCTACCATAAATACTTGTATGCTATACGAATCATTATATGAGCGCAGACATGCAAGCTATAGCAATGTTCAACAATGACTGAGCCAAATTCAAGTTTTGACAAGCCAAGTTCAAGTAATTTACGAGCACAGATGTTTGGTTCACACACCTAGATGAAACTATATATTCAGTTTACACCATGAGACATGTCTCTTCATAGACAATGAAAACTGTTGCGGCAATGATACCGACGAAATCAACAAATCATGGTGGAAACTCATATTCTATCCTCGTAACTCTCACAAAAATGTACCTACTAAAAATATCATCCATTATGGTAACAGATGTTCGGGCCATTCCTTCAGCAAAGCCCAAACTATTCTCTTCATATAATTGCTACTCCAAAACAAATAATCAACTTAATGGATTTCCACTAAGAGAAATCTATTTCTGATGCTCTTGTCCCACATAAATTCTCCATAGGTCACTTTGATCAACATATCAACTAACCAGAAACCCTAATTGATTCGTTCAGTCGTAAATATTAAAAAAAATTCATAATGGTGAGTATATAAATTAGACACCAGAAATACTACTCTACCATTTCAATAAGCTCCCAGTTCAGTTATTTATTCCTATACAACCAAGATCTTGTCTGTTCAAAATAAACAACCCATCAACCTAAACCATGGAATTAGAAAACGTGCTTCACTCAGCAAGACATGGAATTTTCGAAACCTTAGTAAGAGCAATCATAGAATGTCATGTATGCATAAAATGCATTTCGAGATAATGCAGCTGAAACTTTATAAAGCATTTAATACTGCATGGAAATAGAAACTGAGAAGCACAAACTCAAACCCAATGTAAATATCAGAGTATTGGTTCTCAGGATCCTATTGAATGCTAATTCAGTTTTACCATAAAAGGCTATACAATATAAGAAAATGGTGTTAACCTTTTTTAGTAAGTCCTCGTTCTCAATCCTAGCCTTCTTTTCATATCCTGGTGGTGGAAAAGGAAAGCAACGCGACATTTCACTGATGTTCAAAACACGATACTCGAATGCCTTTAAAAGCCAAAACACTTGGTTTATCTTCTAGTAGCAAAGTTCCAGAAAGGGAACAACCAGTACCAATGCTCCTATCCATGCACCATATCCTTGCATACATTTCCAGCTTCAGTATTCCTCCATGAGCTCCTGTCACTCTTTAACAGCTCAACAAGTCACCAAGATCAGTAATCTCAGATGCAACCCCAAGTCAACTGGCTATAACTAAACAAATCACTTCAAATGCAAAAATCAAGACGGGCAACCACTTAGGAAACCTACTGTTTCCTTATGCCAAGCTACTTCAACAATGCCCCAAATAGAAAGATAATTTCAAGAAATGCTCTTTTGATCAACAATTCTAGCTCAGAAACTTGGGAAACCTACTGCTTTCTTATGCCAAGCTAACAATTCCCCGAATAGGAAGATAAAGAAATGCTCTTTTGATCAATAATTCTAGCTCAGAAACTTGGGAAACCTACTGCTTTCTTATGCCAAGCTAACAATTCCCCGAATAGGAAGCTAACGAAGCTCTTTTGATCAATAATTCTAGCTCAGAAACTTAGGGAACCTACTGTTTTCTTATTCCAAGCTACTTCAACAATGCCCCAAATAGAAAGATAACTTAAAAGAAATGCTCTTTCAATCAAGAATTCAAGCTCAAAATCTATGTTAAATAAAAGGGTTTTCTAAGAATCAAAAATGGTCCAGTACAATCTAAGCTTCTTTGCTGCTTGGGGGGACAATAAAGAACCATTACCTCCTTCCAATAATAACTCAATACCAAAACCATCCCCTAACTGAGATCAAACACAAAAAAATCACTAAAACCCAAATACCCTTTTCTCTGAAACAACTGAATCTTCGAGGTTTTTTTTTTTTTTATCACTGGCTACACAAAATTATATATGAAAGCAATCTTCTTCCATGGCCAAAAGCTTTGCAATCACCATTCCCTTAAGCAATCCGTTTAAAAAGTAAAGCCTGAGACAAATAGCTCTTCAATCCGATACTCCAAAAACAAGAGCTTGAGTCCATTTGTAATCTGATCAGAACCCTAATCAGTTCCCAATTTGGGGAATTTCCCCCCAATTTGTTGATCCGGATGAACCCTAGACCCAAAACAAAAAACCCATCAAACAAAGACTTTTAACCATGCAAAATTATTAAGTACCTATTAAACATATGAAAATAAAGAAAAACCCAATTCCATCAAACGAAAAATAAATAAATAAAAATCATCAAAAGAAAGTAAAAGTTCTTTTTTTTTTTTTTATAAAAGACACTTTCTGAGTGCCTTAGTATAAATGGTCACCGATCAAAAGCCAAAAAGAAAGCATTGATTCAAAGCGTAAACGTTTCTATATACAAAAAAAAAAAAAAAAAAAAAAAAAAAAAAGAACACACACACAGAGTTTTTAAATAAAAATGAAATTCAAAGCCGATGATGGGGAAGATAAGATTATTACCTTGCCCCCTCTACAAAGTGGGCATTATAGAAAATGAACCAAGATATATTTTTTTTTTTTTGTTTGCTCTCAGATTAATAAAAAAATTAGATTATGAATTACAAATTAAAGAGATTAGTAGAAGAAGTAAGCGAAGTTTAATCTGAGTTTCTTTTTATATATATATAATGTTTTCTCTTGTAAAGAGAGAGCTATTGTTTGATAGATTAGAAGGAAAACCAAAGCCAAACAATGAACAAATATAAAAGGAGAGGCTTCAATTACACCAAAGGGCCGGGCTACCCGTCTAACCCGTATGGCCAAGTTTACGAATCTGTATAAATATTTTATTCATTTAATTTTAATTTTAATTTATATAAGTATTAATATAAATATAATTATATCTAATATACATATATTATCATATTTTATTCATTTAATTTTATAATCTTTGTTAAGTAATATTTTTTTTCTGAACATCAACATTCAAATTGATAAATCAATATAATTTATTCGAATATTTCATATTAAAATAACTTGAAATATTTAAATTAATGATAAAAATATAAAAATCATAATTTAAATTTTATATTATCTAATCGTCTAATTACATCCTATATTTAATCAAACAACTTTTATAATTTAAATTCAACATTTAATTTTTTTTAACATTTAAACTTCAATTTATCAAACAGCATTTTTAATAAATATCAATTATAACCTTTTCTTTATTTTAATATTTTATGGTGATATGTTGGTCTTTATTATTCCCATGTCTTTTCCTTTTTCTACTCTCCATTAATTATTTTGTTATTTTATAAGGAATGTGCATAGAAAAAAAGAACACTTACCATATTTATTTTGGCTTAATTCTCAATTTAAAAGTAAATCTATTTTCTTATTTTACTATTTAAAAAATTATCTCAATTTAGTACCTAAAATATTAATCACTCCCCAATTCGGTACCTAAAGCGTGCCTCCAGTATATTTTTTACTCCATTTTCTTACAAACATTAAAAAGAATTGATAGCCAATCACAAAACAGCACGTGACGGCTTTATGTAAAAAATAAATATTTTCTTTTATTAAATGCATATATAATTAGTTTAATTTAATAATATTATTACAAAAAAATTAGAAATTGTAAAAATTTATTTTAAAAAAAGTTTTAAAATATATTTTTTTATAAATCTCTAAAAAGGTATTTGAATTTAAAGGTTTTTTTTCAATTACGTGAAATTTAAATATTTTTAAAATTTTTATAACAATTTTTATATATTATTTTAATTTTTTAAATGATATATTTATATATTTTAGAATTTATAAAAAAATAAAGTTTTTTTTTTAAATTATATATTATAAAGATTAAACTCACAATATAATTCTACATATAAATTTGAGTCAAAATTTGATTTGAAATTTGGAAGTTAATTTTACTGATAAATTGAAAGAAAATTACAATATCTGGAATCTTTTAATACAAATAAAATATCATTTGATTCTTTTTTTCGATTTAGCTTCGATCTAAGGATTGTTTAGACTTGATATTTAATGGATGTAAATTGCTTCAAATGTCACGATGACTTGCTCTTGAAATGTATTTCGATATCCTTTTCAATTGATTTGGATTGAATGCGTCTTTTTTCATAAATGGCTCTTGACTTCTTTTCTATGGTTAAACTGATTCGGAAGATAATTTTTATTCAAAACGGCTATAGTGTTCGTTAGAATTTTTTTCAAGTTCTTTTAACTTCTTGAATAAAAGGTAGTTATGGTGGAATTTAATTGTTCTATTTGACCCAATCACATAAACAAAAGAAAGTTCTCGTATCATTTGATTATTCTGCAAAAATTTAAGCTATTTTATTTATTATTTATCTCTTATTAATTTAATTAATTAAAAAATAATAATTATTTAATATTATCATATAATTATTTTATTTTAATATGTAATAATATAATTTTTATTATTTGTCTCTTAATTACTTTAAATTAATTAAGAAAAATAATTATGAAACGTTATAACAGGTAATATTTTTAAACTCTTCATCTACAATTTTATTATCAATAGTGTCAATATTTAGTAATATAAAGATTAATTTCATTACCATTTGATTTCTTAGGTTATTTTATATTACCAATAATGTGAAAATTGGTTCTCACCCGCCTCCATCACGCAAATGTGCTTTTCCTTTTTTCATTTTTTTAAAATCGAGCTTCAAGGTGGAATGAATCAAGCTCTTCATTAAAAATTTTGTGGTTTATACCAAGCAAGAAAATTGGAGAAAATTGAAATTTGATCTAAATTAAAGTGTTTAGATGATTTATGATATACAAGTTAAAAAATTACAGTTACTTAAATTGAACGGGATATTATTTTTATTAATCTATCATTATTTTATTTTATTTACGATGTAAAAATAAATTTTTTATATTTAAAATAATGAAAAAAAATTAGATACATTTTAAAAGTTATTCATTTATCGTTTATTTACTTGAATTGAAAAAAAAAAAAAAAACTTTGAAGCATTTTACCAAGTAATGTCGAAAAGATATTGATAGAAACCATTGTTTTATGAAAATAAATCCAAAAGTTCAAAATAAAAAAAATAATATAGAAAAATCGAAAACTAAATTAAATTTTGATCGAACAAAGTACTTAAATTATAATTCAATAATTATTATTGGCCTTTACCATTATATTCATTAAAAAAATATTTTGTCAATTGAATCGTATATGGCATCAAGAAAAAGTGATAAAGAGAATCAAAAGCTCCTTAATTTTAATAAATATAGATATTATTTTGAAGGTAATTTTATTTTCTATATAAAATCTAAAAAATATTTACATGTAACGGAATTCAAACTCAAGACATTGATATAGTTTTAACTTTATCATTTCAATCAAAATTTAATTTTTATTACTATATCCATTTTTAAAATTTTGTTATAGTCAATTTTATAATTGTCTTATTAAAAAAAATTAAATCAAATAAAATGAAGTGATTTTCCTATTCGATTTTGTTCAACTAAAATTGAAATTTAAGTACTTAGCCAAGGCGCTGAGCCCATTACAAAATCGACCTAATTGTTGCAAATAGATTTTTTGTTTCTTTTCGAATTGATAATCAAAATATACCTAAATTTAGAGTTATGTCTGTTTGGTGTAAAAATTTAACAAAAATATGATTTTTGAAAATTTTTGACATTTACTGATATTTGAATGATTCTGTGTAAATATTTTTCACTGTGTAGTAAATTTTCCTAAACTCATTTTCGAAAAATTGTTTTCTTTTTTCTGAAACCCATTAAATTATGTTATCATAAAGCTTTACAATAATAGTTTAATATCTAAAAGAATATTTATTTTCTTAATTAATCTAGAAACTTAAGTGTTAATTAAGTAATCTAGAAAAAAAAATGTGTAATCACATTAGAGAATAATTCAAAAACATGATTGCCAATTGAGTCTTAGCTCGATTAGTATAGATATTATTATTAATACAAGAGAATGTGAATTCGAGTACACGAAAGCACGTTATCTACTTATAATAAAATTGTTAAAAATAGAAGAGGACAACAATAGGCTGACAATAAATTCTTTTCACTTACGTAATACTGGAACAGCTAACTTAAAATTTAAAAGCTAGCCCTTCGGTCAACTAAAAACCCAGCACTAATTACTTCAAATTAGTAATTAAATCCCCACAACAGAAGACTATTATCATCTAATTATCTAAACTAAATCAAAGCACTGTCCAAACAACTAAGAATGTAACAAAGGGGCAAAAATCCAGAAAATACCAAAAAAAAAATAAAAATTACCGGAAAGGATAGGGTTGAAAAAAAATGACCGGAAAGGGCAATTTCCCCCAAAATCGCGTCCCCGTCAGTGCGTTTTTTGGGGGAAACGGCCTAAAGCGCGTCCCCGGAGGAGCGCTTTAGGCCGCAACGGTCAAAATTTTTTTGACCGTTGGGGGCCCAACGGTCAGAAAAAAAAAACCTATAAATACCCCCAACCCTTCAATTTTTTTCACAATTCAATCCTTTCTCATATTTCTCTCAATTTTCTCTCAATTTGCTCTCAATTTTCTCTCAAGTTTCTCTCAAAGTCCTTCAAATTTACGCTCAAATTTCAAAATAGTCATTTACTATTTATAAAAAAGCCCTTTATAATTTTTTTAATATATCTATTTTGTTAGAAAATTTTTAAATTCTTTATCGGAGTACAATGGCCGGGGACTTATGTCGCCTAGACGAGAACCACATTGCCGTCCAGCAAAAGAAAATGGTAAGTTTGAATGTTAATTTTTCAATATTATTAAATTTTTTAATTATGCAATTTTAATTAATTTAGAATTTTATAATTTTATAATTTTATAATTTTTTAAACAGTCTGTAGATCAGGTGTTGGAATGTTATATTCGCAACATGCCTGGTCCCCCATCGCCATTGATCGAGAATTACCTGCGGGAAGCGGGTTTTTGGCACGTGGCCACGATAGGCCGGGGGTTCAAGTTGGAGCCGCCTTTGATCAGCGCGTTGATAGAGAGGTGGAGACCGGAGACGCACACTTTCCATTTGCCATGCGGAGAGTGTACCATCACCTTAGAAGATGTGCAGTTACAGTTGGGATTACTGGTGGACGGGGCGGTAGTCACCGGGTCCGTAACATCTCTCGATTGGATGGCCGTATGCTACGAGCTTCTGGGTGCCATTCCGGATAGAATTCGAGGAGCTCGGATCGATATGGCGTGGTTACGAGACACATTCCCGGAGCCGAACGAGGATTCGACCGAAGTAGAAAGAATACGGTATGCTCGAGCATACATTCTTCAAATAATTGGAGGCTATCTGATGCCGGACCTCTCTAGAAACCTCGTCCACCTGAGATGGCTCCTGAAACTTGTTGACTTCAGAGCAGCCGGTGAATTGAGTTGGGGGTCTGCCGTGCTATCGAGGTTATACCGAGAGATGTGCGGGGCGACGCTGCCGAGTAAACAAAAAATCGGAGGTTGCCTATCACTACTGCAGTCATGGGCATGGTTTCGATTTCCATTTTTACGTCTTCGACTCGACCGGCCATATTCATTCCCACTGATAACGAGGTAAATTTAATATTATATTTTACAATTATGTCGTATATTTATAGTATAAGTGTATGCTAAAAGTTTATTTAATTAGGTGGAACCATCCGAGGAGCAGTCATGTTGGAATACCTAACTCGCTTGAGGATATACGGCTCCTGTTGGACCAAAGGTCGGAATCACAAGTAAGTGTCGAATTTCGTTATTATAATTTAGTATTTCGTAGGTAGTGTCTAATATTATGTATATAACTAATAAGTTGGTAATGTTAATATAGTTTCAATGGACACCGTACGAGGATCCCGAAATTCGGGCAGTAATTTCGGAGGAGTATCTCCAAAATCCGAACAGTTGGCACGTTAAGGTCCCGCTAATCACCTACTCAACCGTGGAGATGCACCAGTTAGATCGGGTTCTGCGGCAATTTGGATGCCGGCAACCGATTCCCGTGCCTCCTGAGGTGCTCGATGATGAGCACAAAGTGGACTTACGGCAGCAGCACACGGATTGGCCAAGATTTTGGTCAGAACATATCGAGACGTGGGAGAACCGGTATGACTTTTTACCTAACCGGGAACCGATCATAGTTCCAGAGTTAGCGTGCGTGCCGGAGTACATGCCATGGTTTAGAACCCATGGCAAGCCGTATCTGTTGTCGGATGAAGAGAGGCGACGGCTAATTCGCGAGCGAAGGGAACGTCGGGGCCCTTTACATCCAAGGAGAATGGGTGATGAACCGGGCCCAAGTGCACGTACACAGTCACCGGGCTCATCAACAGCGCCTACACAGTCACCGGGCCCATCAACAGTGCCTACACAGTCACCGGGCCCATCCGTTCAGCTGACAACACCGACATCACAGCATCCACAGTTTATGCCAGGTGCGTACCCTGCCCCTTATATGCATCCTCCTAACCCATATATGTTTCCTTTTCCTTGTCCCACCCCAGGTTGGAATACATGGCCGAGTTCGAGTCCGTTCCCGACAACTCCCGTTGGCCAGCCGATCGTGAGGCTGACTTCGGGTGTGGGATTACATGAGGTGCCGTCGGGGAGCAGTAGTTTCTACCAGGCTCCTTCACCGTACGAGATGCAGTCACCCCCGCCGTGGTTTATGCAAACACCTCCGGGGTCATTATTTTATCAAGGTGGGTCATCATCGCAACACCTAGAACCAGACCCACTGCCGGAGGAACCCGATTCCCCGCCTGAGGTTCCACGACCCCCGCCGGAAGCTAGAAGAATGAGGAATCCAGCGCGTAACCGCCGACCACCCGACTGTGGCACTGGTTCCCACCGGCATCAACATTGATTAGGATGGGCTTTTTTATTTTTTAAATTGTAATTTAATTTTTTTATTTTTGAATAAAAAAAGTTGTTTTTTTATTTGTGTTTGTAATTTAATTTTAATATCAAAAGTTGTGTATTTTTTTGTATGTAATATAATTTGAATTTTTTAATAAAATAAAAAATTATTTTCTATTTTCTATTTTTTTAATTTAGTCCTCTTCACTAAAATAAGAAGTGTTCTTTGATAATTTAGTTTTTTGCAATATAATTTTTTTATATTTAATAAAATTGAGTTCAATGTTATTTCTTTTGTAATTTAATTTTTTTATTTTTTGAATAAAAAAAGTTATTTTTTTATTTGTGTTTGTAATTTAATTTTAATATCAAAAGTTGTGTATTTTTTTTGTATGTAATATAATTTGAATTTTTTAATAAAATAAAAAATTATTTTCTATTTTCTATTTTTTTAATTTAGTCCTCTTCACTAAAATAAGAAGTGTTCTTTGATAATTTAGTTTTTTACAATATAATTTAGTTAATAAATTTGAATTATTGTACAAAAGTTAACCGTTGTACTCCAAAAAAAAACAGAAATTACATAGCCAGCAAGAGACAAACAAGCTAATAACACGGTCAACTATTCCGATTTGGACACGAGCGAGATGTATGGCCCGGGTTCCTACACCATCCGCACCGCCGACTTTGGTTGGTCGGTTCTCGGATATCCATATTGTTGCGTATTCTAGTTGAGGAAGGTCGACCTTTTGGTTTGCGCCTCAATTCTCTATCCGGCAACAGCTTATACGGTGCACGCGATACCGATGGCCACTTACGTTCATCTGGGACTGGTGGGAATACGTGTCTCCACACGTTGTACATGTTTTCTAATTTGTACACTTCGTCGACATAGCTCATGGGATCAATACGGAGATTCTGACAAGCCGCAAGTACATGAGCACATGGGTAACGAAGTGCATCAAATATCCCACAGTCGCATGTCCTATTTGTCAAGTGTACACGATAATGCCCGCCAACAATACCTTGGTTGGGTCTGTCAAACTCCGTGACACGAAACCATAGGCTGTCGCGATCATGACATACTGTGTGCATGGTGTTCGCACGTGCCTTCCCACGATTAATTTGTTGCAAGACCTTCTGGCTCCATACATGGCCTCCTTCCATTTGCCCTCTATAACTCGCTGCTCTCTTCGGAAATAGTGCCGCTAACCGAAAATATGTCTCTCGCACAACTGCTGTAATCGGCAGATGACGGGTTCCTTTCAGAACAGAATTTATGCATTCGGCAAGGTTTGTGGTCATATGCCCATATCGTAGGCCGCCGTCATATGCTTGTGTCCACTGTTCGAAAGGAATATTGCACAGGTAGCTTGCGCCTTCGGCGTTATCTGAGCGCAAACTGGCCAGCATCTCGTGAAAACGGCCTTTATTGATCTCATAACCTGCTAATATACGTTGATAGCGAATATTACATACCACTCTTCAATTGCGAATAAATTGAATTTTTCAAAAGAAATTTTATTAATAGATATTTCATACCCATATCGATCACTTGCCGTTTCTCTCTTTTAGATCGATGTTGCCCATAGTAGTTGGATGCGACATACCTCAGGCAATATCGATGGTGTGTGCGATGCCACATGCTTCCCTGGCGTTCTATTGCCGCAAGTATTCCAGGGCCCCGATCGGATATAACGCATATGTTAGGTTGGGGGCAAACATGCCTCCTTAACCTGGATAGGAAGAAGTCCCAATCATCAGCTGATTCCCCCGGTGTTATTGCGAACGCAATCGGAAGGATTCTCCCACAGCCGTCTTGTGCCACGGCTAGCAATAGCCGATGCGTATATCTACCATACATGAAGGTACCGTCAATTTGTACCAATGGCTTGCAATATGTAAAAGCATCTCGGCATTGCTTAAATGTCCAGAACAGACGCTTGAACACTGCGCATCCACGGAGCAGGCGATCGTTGTAGTACGCCGGTTCCGTTTCAAGGTCTGTTGTGCTGCCTGGGACATACCTCTCCAGCACCTGACACCACTGCCACACTTCATTATATGAAACGTCCCACCGACCGTGCAATTTTTCCAACGCCTTCTGCTTGGCTATCCAAGCCTTTCTGTAAGAGGGCGTGTACCCCATTTGGCTACGAATATTGCCAATTAAGGCCGGCACTGTAGTTCTGGGATCGGCCTTCACCGTCGGGATTATTAAATCAGCCAACATGTCTGAATCCATCCTCGGATGATCTTCTGTTACACCTGTCAATGAAGTACGTTAAATAATGCAACATTACATAATATTAGTGTTATTCGAAATCATTGAACACATACTGGTACTGTACTGGTAAGACATGTATGCGGACCTTTGTACTTTTTCACCTCCCACAGCCCTGTCCTTTTCCTCAACGACGCCATGATTTTCCATGAACATGTGCCGTCTTGCACTGCACACTTTGCCTCGTACCTATCGAGCTTTGATTTAACCATAGTGTAGTTAACCCTGTTCCTGATGTTGTATTGTTTCAATGCAGCAAGAAAAGTATTCTTGTTGGAAAACTGGTTACCAACTTCTAATTGATCCGAATCCAACAAAGAATTTGTACGGTCACGCGTCCGGTGTGGTAGTTCAGGAAACTCCAATGCATCATCTTGAGATAGATCGACATTATGCATGTGCGCTGGAGGTGAGTATGCCCTGAATAGCGGATCTTCTTCTTCTTCGTCTGAACCGCCCTCAACGTCTTCAGGTACAATTGGAACGGGCTCCGGTTCAGAAAATAATCCAACTTCTGCACCATCAGGCCCTGGCTCCCGAGGTGGCTCCACATCGGATTCATCGTCTCATCCTCCATAATCTGCAACAAACGAAGGGCCCTCACTGACGCATGTCGTCGGTAATAACGAGGGCCCCTCACTGATGGATGTCGTCGGTAATACATCATCCCTCCTTAAACATCTTTCGTAACGATCCCAATCGTATGTGGATTGCCATCCACTAGAAGTTGATGACGTCCCCCAATACGTATTTCTGTCATCTGACGTCGAATGACGAATATGCATGTCCCATCCACCAACCGAGTGTCGTGCAGGGGTTATGTTTTCCATACTACCACCGCACACTGGCACTTCTGTGTTTTGCCTCCCACTTACAGAGTGTCGACTTGGGGTCGTATATTCCCCTCGAACGATACTAGATGTTGAGGTCGCAGCCAGATCACTTGGAGATGAAAATTCTACATATACCTCGATATAGGGTGAACCACTGGCAAGATGAGTCTCCACCATTGCCTCAAGGCTCCGAGGACCTTTGATGTCGAATGAGTCATATCTCACCGGATCAACCGAAGAGCAAAATCTATACTTAATAGACTGAACTTTCATTAGCGTTGTTCCGAATATTTTACACCTAATTCTTTTGCGAAGTTCTACCAAATCGACGTTCCGATTAAAACTCAATCGCGCTGTGTTCTCCGATAAGAAAACAACACCATTTTCGGTGTCACGCACTTCACCATCGTAGTAAATAACAGCATTAATACGTTCACTCATTGCAAGTGGACGGTGTAAAAGAGTAAAATTATTGTACTAAAAAATCACACTAAGTTCAATTCCCAGGAAAGAGAGGTGGATCACAAGGATCACTTAAGTACCACGTCTTTCCTAGCCAGAATATCCCTCAATCGTAATTTAATAGCACAATAAATAACTACGATCACACTCACAAGATATGAAAAAATAATAATAATGAACACCAGAATTTTAACGAGGTTCGGCAAATTTTGCCTACGTCTTCGGGCACTAACAAATATATTTCACTCCAAAAATACAAGTGAAAATTTACAAATAGGGAGAGAGAACAATGCCTTAAGTAGAGAATGGCAAATTGTGGGATGAAGAAAATGAGAAATGGTTAGGCCTATTTATAGTTGAGGTTTAGGGATCAATCTTACAAATTACCTATTCAAATAGGGACCAATATTGCAATTACCCCATAACAATTTTCACATCACATCAACTTTCGGTGCCTAATTTTGGTGCCATTTTCTTCCCACTTGCTGCCACTTTATTTGCCGGGAAAAAGGCCTAAAGCGCTCCCCCGGGGACGCGCTTTAGGCCGTTTCCCCCAAAAAACGCGCTGACGGGGACGCGATTTTGGGGGAAATTGCCCTTTCCGGTCATTTTTTTCAACCCTATCCTTTCTGGTAATTTTTATTTTTTTTGGTATTTTCTGGATTTTTGCCCGTAACAAAGTCCACCCAAGTGATTTGCAACATGAAAACACCCCCATAAATCAACAAAAAGCAATCATTATCAAGAGGAAAAAAAGGCATAATGTTTAATTTATTTTATCATTATAACCGTTTTAACTGCATTAATAATGCAACATAACGCATTAAATATTATTAATTATAATATATTAAATATAACTATTATGATAATATATTGTACACATTAAAACTATTATTATAATATTTAGTACCCATGCACATGATAAATATAATGTGTACATATTAAATATTATTTTAATATGTTAAAAATGTTATTGTACCAGTAAACATGATAATATATTTTAATAATATATTAACTCTAGATTTGTTATTATAACATTATTTTTTAAGTCATTTTATCCTTAAAATATATTATTTTTAAGTCATTTTAATTAACAGGTATGATATGAAATGTTTGAAATTTAAGGATAAAATATAAAATAATATATTTTAAGGTATAGAATATTTTTAAAGCTTAAGAGTTTAAATTTAAATATATAATTTAAATTTATTTATATATCTATTTATTAAATATATAAAATGTTTTTTTATATAATATTGAGGTGAGGAATAAGGATGATAAGATCGGACAAACAATAACTTTAATCATTAACCGACGTAAATTTGTTTTTTAACAATTCAAAAAACCGTGACGTTTGGATTAAGTTCGAATATTAAAATTATTATTGATAAGAGAATTTTATCTAAATATCAAATTAGATTTTTTTTTGAAAAAATAAAATAGATTTTAAATACAAATCAATTGCAAATTAGTTTTAAGTTTTTTTTTTTTGAAAAACGCAACTGGATTTTATTGAAAAACAAATAAACAAAATGAAAGGTTTCTTTACAAATTTGAAACTGAGGCCTAAGTAAAAGAAAACAGCCCAGAAAGCTTAAGAGGCCCAACAAAAACAAATAACAAAATAGAATAAAACGAAATAAAAAATTGGAAACCTAATCCAATCACTATCAAAACAGTTGGTACCCATTAACTTTCAGTCTTTTCAAATCTCTATACCAGCATGCCAACCGGTAGCAAGTTTCAAGAAAATCTCTCATTTCTGCTATCCTTATCTTTGCAAATCTTTTGTGGAGACTTTTCAATCTAGTTGTCTCGGCCTTCTCCCCTCTCGGTCGTGTTGAAGATGAACGAGATCTACTCTCTCCATGTACTTTTCTTCTCTTTTTCTTAGTGCTTCTCTTGCTAGATTATGAGCAAAACCATTTCCAAATCTTTGAACAAACTGAAAGTTGATTTCTTGGAAATGTTGTTTTTTGCTGTGAATGTCTCAGATAATCGTCCCTATAACGAATTTATCTAACGCTGCTGATTTACATTTCTTTATGACCGGTTTTGAACCTCTTAAAATATCTATTGATTGAAACCCCATTGAAATCCCTAACTCCACTACTTGTAAACCTGCATATGCCTCTGCCATGAATAGAGACAATATTTCGGCATGAAGAGTCGTCTTCGAAGCTAAGAACTCACCCGTCTCCCCCCACACCGCCAATCTCGAGGCCAATCTGGACGATTCACCGTCAAAGGCTGCATCAATATAGATAGCTACTCTCGTGCTTTTCTCTTCCTGTCTCTATCCTCGACCATAATCTAAAGTAAGTGGCTTTTCTACCAACCCGTCAATCTTTGCTATATAGCTTTGGATTCGGGTCGATAACTCCTTTCCTGTAGTTACTTTTCGCTCGTGAATGAGCTGATTCCTTGAGTTCCAGATTATCCAAACAGCACAACAAAATAGGCGACGTTGTTTGTTGCTACCCATGGTGAAGAGCAAGGTAAGCCATTCCCAAAGATTTTGAATATTGGTATTAATGACCCATGTCAGATTATTTTCCATGTCTCTGTAATTGTAGGACAGTGTAGAAAAACATGGATGCTATCTTCTTCTGTATTATGACAGCGAGGGCAAGAAATATTTACAACCACTCTCTTAAGTATGAGATTTGTTAGAGTAGGAATAAAGTTCCATGAAATTCGCCATATAGTAATAGCAATTTTTTATAGGAGATGTAAATTCCATAGCTTTCTATAGAAATTTTTTGTTTCGGCCTGTAATAAATAAGAATTAGAATCCATACTAGCCTCTTGTAATAGTTTATATGCACTTCTGACTGAAAATTCACCAGAATGTTCTCCTCGCTAGACTTGAAAATCATCATGTTCTTCTTCCGCCAAAGGAATTTGCAGAATCTTCTGTATTATGTTGGCTCAAAAGGTATTATGTAATGACTCAAAATCCGTGGGCACCAAAAAGTGTGTTATCGGGCCTTCGTCTTAGTAAACTGAGTTAGTAAATAATTATTAGGAGTAATTATGAGTCTAATAGTGTGTTTAATTAGATTTTTATTTGGTGAATTTAGCTTAATTTAAAGTAATTAGGAAAAAGCATCAAATTGAATAAAGAGTAAAAGTCTAATTATAAATTAAAAGAAAGTAAAAAGGGGCTAAAATGGTAATTAAGCCATTTAGCATAGTTGAGGTAGCATAAAGGAATAAAATCTAAGATTTTATTTGTTATAATTATATAATTAATGATATTTTAATATAATTTATATTATATGAATTTATGATAATTAAATTATAATGATATAATATTATTAATAAATCAAATATGCCAATTGTATGGATATGATAAAATACATGCGTAATATATGTATTTGTACATTTGTAATATAATTGTATATTTTCTTAAATTTTAAGTAAAAGATATTTATTAATTAAATTATTGTATTAAAAGATTTTTATATTTGATAAATTAGTTAGATTAAGACAAATGTAAGGTTATGATATGGTACAAATGTATTAATTATATTTGTTATTAAAATAGATATTTTATAATTATTAATTAACTTAAATATAAAATAAAGTAAATGAAATAATAAAAGAAATAAAGTCAAGTTAGTAAAATAAAAAGAAACAAAAGAAGAATAGAAAAGAACAGAGAAGTTTTTCGAAGGAAAGAAAGAAAAAAAAAAGAAAAAATTGAGGTTTTAAAGCTTGGAGTTTAATTAAGTAAGTCAATCAAGTCCTATTCTCTTAATTTTGATGTTTTAGAAATTTTAAAGCAAGATTTTGATGAAACTAAGTTGATATTTTGAGAGTTTATAGGTTTTCAAGTATAGTTGATGTTGAAGAAAAAGATGAATTAGAGATTAAATTGAATGAAATTTAAGTTAGAATTAGTAAAAGGATTAAATTGTAAAGTAAGCTATAAGTTTTGTATTATAGGGATTAATTTGGAAAAAAAATTATAAGTTAGAGTTTTATTATGAATATTAGATAGTCAAGTTGAATATGGAAGGAATTTAAGTAGAAATAAAGCATGAATTAAGTTAAGAAAATAAGTAAACTTAATTAGGATTTAATTGCAAAATAAGCTATAAGAAAACAGTTTTGGGACAGCAACAGAAGAGTAACTTTGAAAAATCACCAAAAATGGTAGAAATGGAAGTAGAAGTTGAGTGAGATATGAATTTAAATCTTATTGAGTCTATTTTCATATGAAAGAAACATAGAAAGCAAAGAAATTCTGTATTTTGAGATATTTAAATTTTTGTGAGACTGGTTTAGAGTGATTTCGAGATCCTCTGTTCTGACTTGGAAAAATCATTAAAAATTGTACAAAAATAATTGTGGGACATAATTTATATGGTTAGATTCCTTAATGAGTCTATTTTTAGAAGAAACAAGCTAGAACATCATTTTAATTCTGTACAAAAAGATAATTAAATTTTAGCAAGGAGTGGTCGGAACTGTCAGACAACAGAATAGGGGTGCTTTTAAAGAATAAACTGTACTTATTGGCTAAATCAAAAATTCTGAAAATTTTATGTATAGAATATATATGAGTCTAGTTTCATATAAAATTTACGGATCTTAATTTGGAATTCTGTAACTCAAGATATAGATAATTTAGTGACAAAAACTCAGGTAGACAGCTTGAAAGAACTTATAAGTAAATAATAGAATTGTGTATAAAGAATGTGGAATGAAGAGGAAGAGTAGGAATTGAATAAAATTTAATTATTTATTGTAATTTAATGTTGCAATTAATAATGTAAATTATTATTATTTTCGTAGCTAAAAAGGAACTCGAGGCATCGACCCATAAAGGAAAAGAGAAGGTTACCGAGGAATAATCAAGCAAATTCGGGTTTGTATTACTATAATTCAAATTATTTATTATTTAATGTTAAATTTAAATTATGCGTATGGTAAGTAAATAATAAGGTAAGTGACTCTATTGAATTGAATTTGAAACATTGAATTGAATGAGAAATATGTGTTAGTATTGAATTATATTGTGGTTGGTGATTGGAAAAAATGTAATTGATATTGAAATTGAATTTGTTATGAAAATGAAAATGAAATTGAGAACTGAAATACCCTATTAACTAGACGGGTTAAGTCGGATATAATTGGCATGCCATAGGATTTGGAAGAGTACGGGATTTATCGGTTTTGCCGATCAGGCACTTTATGTGTCGTATATCAGGCACTTTATGTGTCGTATTTCAGGCACCTCGTGTGTCCTATCAGGCACCTTGTGTGTCGTTTCAGGCACTTATGTGTCGTATTCTGGTTAGGTACTATGTATCGTTTTAGGCACAATGTGCCGTACTGGTGTGTTTAGGTTGGAATCCGTGTATCCGCCAAAGTCTGAGTCTGTTAATAGGGGTAACTAAAGGAAATGTTAAATTGAATAAAATGAAATGGTTGAGCCATTGAAAAAAATGTGAAAATAGAACATGAATTGAAAAATGTGATTTGAATATGAGTATGAGAATGGAAAGCATGAACCATTGGTTCATGAGATGGACAATGGCTCAACATGAATGTGTATTATTTCAATTGTAGAATAGCTAAAATTGAATTGTATGAATATATTGAGAATGACAAATTTATGTTTGAATTGTTTTAGTAAAATTAAAGTTATATGATTTAATGATATGATTATTATGTTTATAATTTGAATTATGGTATACCATTGAGTATATATATACTCAGCGTACGGTTGTTTCCGTGCGCAGGTTAATAGGTGTTCAAAGTCCTAGTTCAGCATCCAAGACGATCCCGACTCCAGAACAAAACTCAGTGATGTATTCTTCTTTTGATAAAAGTGGCATGTACATAAGTGTTATTTTGGTCACTTAAAAATACTACATGACTTTTGTTGTAAAGAATGATGTTTGGTATTTTGGTGTTTAAACTAATGAAATGGTATGAAAGTTTATATGATATACTTGGTATAATTGAAAAAAAAAACTTAAAAAAAAAGTTAATGTTATTGGTATAATTTAAATATGATTAAATATGAAATTGCATTGATTGAATTGTTGGATTTTGGAATTGGTTGAATTGGTTATATTTGAAATGAATACGGTTTTAATTGCAGGGGGTTTTATGTGAAAATAAGCAGAAATCCTGTCGAAATTTATATAAAAAAAATATTTTGGAATACTTAAACGAGTTCCGTTTCATTTTTTTTAATTCATGTTTTAAACTTCTAGAGTTCATTATAGGGACTTAATTATTAAGTTATACTATGAATGTGTTTTTATTTGTGAATTATTCGTAAGTTGTCTGATATGTCCGGTAATACCTCGTAATCCTGTTCCGGCGACGGTTCGGGGTTAGGGGGTGTTACATATTAGCTATTAGATCCATCTTCCATTTCCCTGTTGAAGCATCTATTAAGTTTGAAACCAACTCAACTTATGTGTTGTTGGAACCGACATTGATTTTACCTATATCAACTCTCGGTACCCACCGATCACTCCAGATAGAAATTTGGTCCCCCCTACCGACACGCCAGCATAAGCCATATTTCAGTAACCTGCCCAAACGCTCTTTCAGGTAAGCGAAGGTAAATTTCCTAACTGTGTATTAAGAAAGCCTGAATTTGAGTAGTAATTGGTGTAACACCCCCTACCCGTATCCATTGTTGGAATAAAGTATGAGGCATTACCGAGGAGTACGGAATATTCACAGACAATTTAAGCTATTTATCGCTCAAATACCGAAATTGACTATAAAAGTTTCTTTACACATATAGTGCACTTGAGGTGCACCATTCCATAATTATGAATGAACACATTTATCAAACATATGTCATGTTTTTATATATATCATAGTCTCATATTTCCATGTATCAATTACCATCATTTTTTCGTATTTCGACAAATACGTGTAACAATTCATAAACATGCAATTCACTAACCCTTCCTGCCAATCACAATTTAAATTGACAAATCACTTATTGAGCCCAATTTCAATGTTCACTACAATCTATCATAAAAATTTGGATGTACGTATCCACCAATAAATTCCATGTACAGGTATCATCATCTCATATTTCCACATACATTACTTTGCACATTATGAACTCAAATAACATATACAAGACATACCAATGTATTTCAAATACATTTTCATAATATTTCATTTAGAATTAAGATTATTTCATATTAGAACTCTTCTTTTCATAATAACTATTAGAACTCTTCTCATTAACTGGAATACCAATTCATGAGGATGTACAAATGTACAATCACAAATGAACTCATTCGTCAACCAAGTTCTACGTTCATGTCTCATCAACTCGTATTTCCTTATATCACATAATATATACCATGATTTCCATTCCCTTGATATTTTTTCATATTTATCCCGTTGAATTTCTTGAAATTTTCTATGGATTTTCAGAGGTACACTTTAGTGTACAAATCCAGGTCCGTCAATTCATGTTAATGTGCGCACATTTCCATTTCAGTGAGCACACTCCCGCGAACCTCATCCTTACAGCGGGATTACCAGTCCAGGCTAAATCCCCTGTAAGAGAGCACACTCCTGCGAACCTCATCCTTACAGCGGGATTACCGGTCCAGGCTAAATCCCCTGTAATATAAACTCATAGAGTATTGTCGGGATTACTAGTCCAGGCTAAATCCCCTGCAACGACAATTACTCTAATGAGCTTGGATCTGAATTACCAGTCCAGGCTAAATTCAGACCCTAATTCGGATTACCCGTCCGGGCTAAATCCATTTTCCACATATTCTTCGGGAGGGCTATATCAGGATCACCCGTCCGGGCTAGATCCTTTTTACCGTCAATTCCTTTTCAGAGATCCATCTAATTTTCCTTTCATTCAACCGGGATTTCTTCCCCTTTTTATCAAATATATCAATGTTTCATCAATTTTTATACAATGAACATTCAAATTATATTCACATCAATAACATACATTTCAAGCATTTAAGAATATAATTCAAGTTACATGAACTTACAATTCGATTTTTATACCATAACGATAATCTTAGTTTCATAATAAATATTTGAAATAAAACATTATATCATTTCTACCTCAACGTTTATCAATTATAATCGAGCATGTGATCAATTTATACACAAGTCATTCATTATTATTTTCCTCCTCTTCCTCTCCATCCACATCCTTAGTACAAACAACACACTTGTAAGTAACATTATCTATAATTTTCACTATTTACTTATGTGAATATTCAAGCTGTCCATCCGTGTCATAGTCACTAAATTATTTTTATCTTGAGATACAGAACTCCAAATTAAGATCTGTTAATTTTATTTGAAACTAGACTCACATATCTTCTTACCATAACTTTTCCAGAATTTTTGGTGTGGCCAATTAGTACAGTTTATTAGTTAAGTTCTCCCCTGTTACACAGTCCTACTGCTCTGACCTCTCTTCACTAAAAATCAATTATCTCATAGTACAATTTTCATATAGTGTTTCCGATTATTTCTAATGAAAATAGGCTCACTAAGGAATACAAACATATAAATTATAACTCATAATTCTTTTTGTACAATTTTTAGTGAAATTCTAAAGTAAGAACAGGGGCTCACGAAGTTATTCTAAACCAGTCTTATCAAAATTTAAATATCTCAAAATGTGGACTTCCTTTGCTTACTCTGTTTCTTTTATATGAAAATAGACTCAAAAAGCTTTAATTCTATATCTCACTCAACTTCTAATTCAATTTATACCATTTTTGATGATTTTTCAAAGTTAGACAACTGCTGCTGTCCAAAACTGCTTTAGTATGACATGCTGATTTCTATTTTGTCTCAAATTCCACATTTCATACAATTCAATCCTTGCTCAATTAACCCCTCACTTGAGCTAATTTTCTCATTTAATACTTTTATCTATCATTTTAAACTACTTCATAACCTTTGAAAATCAGAATTTTAACACTAGGCCTTAATTTCAACTCTTTCACAATTAGGTCCTAAAACCAATTTCCATCAATTTTTCTTGATAAAATCATCATATAACAAAATTAAAGCTTCAATTCAATATTTATTCATCATATTCTTCCAGCACTAATCCACATCAACTTTAAAAATTAGCCATAGAATCAAAAACTAATGACATAGTAAGTTGGACCCAATTGTAAAAGTCTAAAAACATAGAAATTTCAAGGAGAAAGCAAGAATTAAACTTACATGAAGCTTGAGTATGAAAACCAGCTTGAAACTCTCTCCCATGGCTGTTTTTCAGCTGAAGAAAATGAAGAGAAATGAAGAAAATTCTAGATATTCCAATTTAGTCCCATTTTTATTTAACTAATTTTGGCAATTTTCCAATTTTGACCTTATTTCACCAATTTCCTGATTTTTCTCAGCTATTGCCGCCCAAAATATCTCCTTTGGCTTATTTTCACTTTAGGTCCTTCCTCATTTGACAATTAATCTATTTAATCCTTCTAGCAACTTTTACACCTTTTTCAATTTAGTCTTTTTTATTTAATTAACCACCCAAACGTCAAAATTTTCTAAAGAAATTTTAATACTAACTTATTGACATTCCGTAAATATTCATAAAAATACTTATGACTCGGTTTAAACACCGAGATCTCGATACCTCTTTTTCTCGATTTCCTGACCAAATAAATCTTTATAAAACATAATTTACTATTTTAAAAATATTTTAAAAGCTACATTTGACTTGTAAATATTAAATAATATGGTCTGCGAGCTCATTTGTCAGATTTGGTGGTCTCGAACCACTATTTCTGACACCACTGAAATTTGGACTATTACAATTGGCTTTTAAAACCTTAGCTAATAAAGAATTTGGAAAATTAATAAGGTGCAAACCTTGCTTGGCTAATAAAACAATATTAAATTGACCAATATCTCGAAATCCCAATCCACCCAAGTCTTTTGTGGTACAAAGGTCATTCCAAGCACACCAATGAATGCCCCTTTTGCCACCAAAATTTCTCAATAATACTCTCAAGATCAGCACACAAAGATTTAGATAGTAAAAAACATGCCATTGTATATGTCGGAATAGCTTAAAGAATGGCTTTGATAAAAACTTCTTTCCCACATTGAGAGAGATGTCGGATACTCCAATTATCAATTCACTTCTTAAATCTATCATTCAAATTTTGAAACGAATCTTTCTTCTTTCTACCTACCATATTAGGTAGTTCAAGATAAAGTTCTGGATCATTTGCGCTTCGTGCTCCGAGTATGCGAGTAACCAATTGTATTTCTTCATCCTGTGTGTTAGTGATAAAAAAAATAGTTGGCTTATCGAAATTAACACACTGACCCGAACAGGCTTCATATTCACGTAAAATTGTTTTCAAAAGACAAGCTCCCCTCTCCGTAGCTTATCCAAACAAAATGTAGTCATCTGTGAATAAAAGATGTGATACTTGTGGCCCCCTTCTACTGGCTTTGACATTTTTTAATTGACCTTCTTAAAGTGTCAATCTCATAAGACAAGATAAGCCTTCTCTGCAGATCAGAAACAAAAAACGGACTTAAAGGATCACCTTGTCGTAATCCTCTCTTTGGTTGAAAATTTTCCCCAGCTTGACCATTAAGAACCACCGAGTAAGAGATAGTAGATATGCGCTTCATGATGGAATTAATCCAATTAGAGTCAAAACCCATTCTCATCATCATCTCCTGTACAAAATTCCATTTGACTCTATCGTATGCTTTACTCATATAAAGTTTAACCGCCATCAACCCTTTTTTTTCCAAATTTTTTCCGTTTAAGAGTGTAAAATTTCATATGCTAGAAATACATTATCTGATATTAGTCTTCCTGACACAAAAGCACTTTGTGCCCCATCAGTGCATTTTTCTAGGACTTCCTAAAATCTATTAGCAATAGCCTTGGCCATTATTTTATAAATAACATTGCATAAGCTAATGGGGCGAAAGTGAGTAAGATTGGTCGGATTGGCTTTTTTAGGAATAAGCACAATATGAGTAGTATTAATTGAACTAACCTCCATAGCTCCGTTAAGATGTTGAAGACAGAAAAGTGTAACCTCTTTCCCGATGAAGTGCTTTTGTAGGCTCCATTCAAGAGAGCGCCTCCCATATTTCTTCCTTTGTATATTGCGCCGTGAGCCTTTGATTATCCTCATCTTAAATACAACGCCCAATACTCGATAAAAGATGTTCATAGTGTCCCTTTTCCCCAGCCTCAAATAAATCTTGGAAATAAGATCTAGCAATTGCTGTCATTTCTTGGAGATCTTCCGTTTCTCTTCCATCCATATTCTGTAACTTTCGAATACAATTTTTCCTTCGTAACTGTGTTGCTTGACTGTGAAAAAAAGGCTATATTCCTGTCCCCAAATTTCAGCCAATTATTTTTTTTAAATGTTATAATTGTGATAATGGAAATGCAATTAGTTTTAAGTATTTAAATTCAAATCTTGCTTATAAAATAATTTATATGCAAGTTACTTAGTTACTTTAGAACTATCCATGGGTTGAGTCCTAGTAAAATTTTAGGTGCGTTTGAAAGATCCGGTCCGGCTCAAAAAACAAATTTAAATTTTTGTCTAAACTCGGTTCAGATTATATATACTAAATCCAAGCCTGACCCATATAATTTTTTATATATAAAAAAATTAAAAATATAATACATTAAGAACACTAAAAATATTAAAATAAATATTTCCGAACAAATTGAAAATAAATTGAAAAAAGTCATTATATTTAAATAACATTAATATAGGTACAGCTTACTAATCAAATGTCTCTAAAGTAGTAGCAAAATTAACAATAAAATAAGAGTTATACAATATCCAAACAACAATAACAAAATAATAGCAACGTAATAGTGAAATGACAATAAAACAGTGAGAAAACAACAAAAATCAGTTTTTTTTTGCAAATTCGGGTCGAGTCGAGCCTGAGCCAAAAAACCTAACTCAAGGCCCGACTCGTTTTCTAAACAGGCTTTATTTTTTTTGCCCAAAACCATTTTTTGAGCTTATATTTTTTACCTAAACCTTCCTACTTTTCGGGCGGGTCTTTAAGTCGGACCGAGTAATCCTACCCATGAACATATCCAAGTTAATTTGAGTTAGTTAATTAATTAACTTGATTTGACTTATGTTTAACATATATATTTATTGATAAAATATAGGGTTAATTTAAGGATTAAATTTGATATTAGTATCAAGTGAAGACTTTACATAAATTTTATTTATAATTTCACGTGTAATTTAATCAGCTACAAATTTTGTTTGAAGAAGTTTTATTTAAAGATGTATTGTAATTTTTTTTTTGGATAAATATCAACTTTATATACAAACTTTGATTTTATGTAACTATATACATAAAACTTGAATCATGGTGTATATATAAAATTTTAATTTTAATTTAATTGTACATATATAAAAAATAATATATACAAATGTTTTCATATTTAATATAATTATTTGTATATATAAAATATTGGTGTTAATTCGATAATATTGTTAGTGATTTATAAAAATTAAATCAAATCAAAATTTTATATATAAAATTATTCAAAATCAAAGTTGATGCAAAAAATTAATGTAAAACTTTAATATTTAACCTTATTTTTTAATCTGCAGAAAGAGCTAGCTTCAAATAATCCATTTCCACCATCAACTACAAGATCAAAAACTTGATCAGGTATAATTAAAGTAATACCCCCCCCCCCCCCCCCAAAAAAAAAGGAAAAAAAAAAGAATCTTTATCTATTGTGGTCAGAAATAGCCCTGCCAACTTTTTTGTCGCTGTTTTGAAGCTAAATCAAATATGACGCGGTTCATGTTTGGTAAAGGTTAAATAATAATGGACACGCTTGTGGAATTTGGATCATCCTATGATAATATCTCATATTGTTTCTGTTGGTATTTTTTTGTTTTTCATAATATCTTTAATCATATTGTTGAAAGTATCACTCGTGGAGTTGGTATGTGTGGTGGGCTAACACTGGCTATTGGGTTGTTGAGTGTCAACATTGTCATTTCACTCATACCAACCTCCATCCGCCTCTCATATATACTCTCGAGCTCGATTTCCCAAACCCATTCTCTGCCTTCCACATCTTATTTGATCCCCCCTTTTGTGAGTTTTCCATTCCCTTTCATATTTTCCGGGAAAATTTCTTGATCACATTTATGTTGTATTTTTGCTCCATGATTTTGGGACAATGTAACTTGTTAGTATCAGCATTTCATTTATGTTTCAGCTGATCTGATCTACTTATATATGATTGATATATATGTTTTTCAATCTTTAGAAAATTTGGGTTTATCTTTGAATTATCAGTTTTTCATTCAGATTCGGGTTTGGGTTTGATGTTTTTTCCTTGTTTATGTCTTAAAAAAAACTGGGTTTTGATTTTTAGTTATTGAATTTCAGTTTTTGCAGCTGTTGCTGGTACTGAGAGTCCCAGATCCAATTAAAAAAAATGAAGGTGATAGATAAGATCCAGTCTTTGTCACAGGACCAAGGGAAAGTGGTTTTTTCCTTTGAGTTCTTCCCTCCGAAGACTGAGGATGGAGTGGACAACCTGTTTGAGAGAATGGATCGAATGGTGGCTCATAATCCATCTTTTTGTGACATCACATGGGGTGCTGGTGGTTCCACTGCGGATCTCACTTTGGACATTGCTAACAAGATGCAAAACATGATATGTGTGGAAACAATGATGCATCTCACTTGCACCAACATGCCTGTTGAGAAAATTGACCATGCTCTTGAGACCATTAAGTCTAATGGCATTCAAAATGTTCTTGCCCTTAGAGGTGACCCTCCTCATGGTCAGGACAAGTTTGTTCAAGTCGAAGGCGGCTTCTCTTGTGCCCTCGATTTGGTAAACACCCTTGTGTTCTTTTTTACTGTGTTCTTCATTGGTTCTTTGGATTATGTTACTAAGTTTTGTTATAATACTCTAGGTGAAACATATTAGAGCTAAATATGGTGACTTCTTTGGTGTAACAGTTGCTGGTTATCCAGGTACTTTTGATCTTCTTTTAGTTGTCTGCTACAAATAGGCTTGTTTTAATGGTGTTCTCTTTGTGCACAGAGGCTCACCCTGATGCTATTGGAAGTAATGGTGTAGCAACACCGGAAGCTTATCAGAGCGATCTTGCTTACTTGAAGAAGAAGGTTCTACTTTTAACTCATTGGTTAATTTGAAAGTTTTCTTTTACTTTTAATTGTTGTTCTAAAACCTCTTTAATCCGTAGGTTGATGCGGGAGCTGATCTGATTGTTACTCAACTGTTTTATGATACTGATATCTTTCTCAAATTCGTCAATGATTGTCGCCAAATTGGAATTACATGTCCCATCGTGCCTGGTATTATGCCCATTAATAACTACAAGGGTTTCGTGCGAATGACTGGCTTTTGCAAAACTAAGGTATGTGGTTATATAACCTGTTTCACTTTTCATAACAAACATTTTCATAATTATCATGCACTTGTCCTGTGTTTCCATTTAGTTTGAGAAAATTTTGTTTAGGGACTTATCGGTTCATAAATTTTATCGACAAGGTGCATGTGCTAGTTGAGTACTATACTTTCCCGAATTCATTTTGCAAAGATTACTAGCTAGTTTTTCAAATAATTCTCCAAGCAGTGGAGATCTTGTTGAGGTAAACCCATGGTTATGGAAAAATAATGCTAGCATTTCCACGGTAAATTTTTCGCATAATGAAAAGGGTGTCCCATGTAATCATAATGCAATGTTTGGGCTGTTTTGTTCTTTAGACTGTGATTGAATATGCTCATTATGTTTGTTTAGAAGACTGGATATGAAAGGCTATTTGGTGGTTTACTTCCTTTAATACTTTTCAAATGTAACATCGACATTTGATGGCTTATTGTAGATACCGGATGAGGTCACTGCTGCCTTAGAGCCTATCAAGGACAATGATGAAGCTGTCAAATCCTATGGAATCCACCTCGGAACAGAAATGTGCCGCAAGATTTTAGCTCATGGGATTAAGACGTTGCACCTTTATACATTAAACATGGAGAAATCTGCATTAGCTATACTAATGGTTGGTTCATATTACCCTATATTTCATCATTACTTTTGCATGTTAAAGATTTTATTACTGAATATCATTTGACTTCTTGAACTTTGAAATTTTAAAAGCAAAATCTTGAATAAATATGCTGAGTTCATGATTACTTTCTTCCTCAATTTGAATGTTCATAGTTATAGGGTCAATGAAGACTTGCGAAGTTTATGTTTTTGTTCGCTTATTGAAGAAAAGAATATTGAATTATCTATTGGTCTCAATGTCATACTTTTTCATAGATTTATTTTAAATAATTAAGTAAATATCCGTTGAAATAATGAAGGAAAGCAGAGACATGCAAGTTTGGGATTTACTTACAAATTTCATGTAATACATTATTATTCATTATGATTTATTTGCTCATACTAATTGAAGGCTTATGTTGGCAGAACCTTGGACTGATTGAAGAGTCCAAAATTTCTAGGTCTTTACCTTGGAGACGCCCTGCAAATGTCTTCCGTGTGAAGGAAGATGTTCGCCCAATATTTTGGTATGTGATAAATGTTGATCATCCCACTTCTTGGCTAGATACCTGCAGTTTACTGGTTTGTACTATAATGTGAACATTCCTGGATATCTGATCTTAATGGCTAATGATGGCAGGGCTAACCGTCCAAAGAGTTACTTATCTAGGACTATTGGTTGGGATCAGTACCCACAGGGGCGATGGGGTGATTCTCGAAATCCATCGTATGGTGCACTATCCGACTATCAGGTATACAAAATGGTTGAATTTTGTTCTTTTCTTTTTTTCTTATTGATGACATTCAAATAATTTTTTATCCATTCAATATCTCTTGGAGGAAGTGCAGCTGCAATTACTTTCTGGTTCAATCTTGGTTTTCTCAATAACAACCTGATGTGTCATATTCTTTCATTGATAGGAAACACCAAATTTTGATGAATTTATGACAACACCTCTGTATTCATACAGATGAATTTATTTTATCCTTTTATGCTCTAGTGGTGATAATGCGAACTTTTGTTTATTGGTGAAATATCCTCTCTACTTCCTCTTTTTGATGATATAACCTGTGTCTGACCAAAGTGATTTAATTTCTCTACAGTTCATGAGGCCCCGTGCACGTGACAAGAAACTTCAGGAAGAATGGGCTACTCCTTTGAAAAGCATTGATGACATTCAAGAGGTGAAATTTCTAGCTTGGGTCTTTTCTCTTCTCCTCTCTTTTCAATTCAACCGGATTTAATCATGATATTATTATTCTGGAATTCGGGTTTATCAGAAATTTAAAAACCATTGTCTGGGTAAGTTGAGAAGTAGCCCTTGGTCCGAGTTGGATGGTCTTCAGCCAGAGACAAAGATCATACATGAACAGCTAGGAAAGATCAATTTGAAGGGCTTCCTTACCATCAATAGCCAACCAGCTGTCAATGGGGAGCGCTCTGGTTCTCCATCTGTCGGTAAGTATAAGTATATGACTGGTTTATAGATAGTTTATATATAATGTGCGTGTGCGTGTGTGTTCAGGTTAAGCATGGTGGTTTGCCCAACTCCTTGAGTTCTCTCACCTTCTTCCCTTAGCTTTGACTTCTTGTTGTAAAAGCCGGTGCTATGTTGGCTCTAACTCATTCTCTTATGATGGCTTGCAGGTTGGGGTGGCCCAGGAGGGTACGTTTACCAGAAGGCTTACCTCGAGTTTTTTTGCTCACTGGATAAATTAGATGCACTAGTGAAAAAGTGCAATTCCTTTTCATCATTGACCTATGTTGCTGTCAACAAAAAGGGGAATTTGTTATCAAACATTGGCCTCACAGATGTGAATGCAGTAACTTGGGGAGTCTTCCCTGCTAAAGAAATAATCCAACCAACTGTGGTGGATCCTGCCAGTTTTGTGGTGTGGAAGGACGAAGCATTTGAAATTTGGTCTCGATCATGGTCCGCCTTGTACCCGGACGGCGATCCTTCCAAGAATTTGTTGGAAGAGGTTCGTGTTAGCTAATGAACTTACAATAATTGGTTTACTTTGATGCTCACTCTTGCACTTAAATTGCTACTAGGTCTAAACGTAATATTTGGACACGAGTACGGGGAGTGAGATGATTCAAATATATGCACGAGTTGGATACATACATCTCAGAATTCGAGTAAACATTGTCTAATAATGATGCTTCTTTGTTGTTGCAGATTCAGAGCAGCTACTATTTGGTGAGCTTGGTAGATAACAATTACATGGATGGTAATATTTTTGGTGTTTTTGAAGATCTTTGAAGATGAGTTTGAGATATTATTATGCTGCAGTGCAGTGTTCCACTTATGCTTATGATTTTATGTTTATGTTGTCTTTCTCCTTTATTATTGTCTCTTCGTGGTTGAATTTTCAATTGTAACTTTATTTGTAATAATGACTATATAAAGAGAATTAAAATCTTCAGATAGAGATCGTAAATTTTGCTGTACATTAAATGTTTATGTTTATTTTCGACATTTTAGATTTAAATCCATCTCATATTTATAAACTAAGAAAACATATGAAAATGTGGACTAAATCACGTGAAAATTGTAGTACGATTTAAACATTATGTAAAATATTTCATGAATTCAAACATAATTATTTTTTAAAATTAGTTAAAATAAATTAATATGCAAAAATAACTGACACATGAAATTTATTCAAAAAAGCACGAAATATATTTATAATATTTTAAATCTACGAGTAAACCAATTGCAAGCAAATCATGAGGTCACCTACAAGTCTCCTTTACAAAATCATCATTCGAATAAGCGTGAGTCATTTATCATCCGAGTCTCTAAGCTTTCATTAGACATTCTCGTTTCATCAAAGAAATTCACCTCACGCTTTTTGTAATGGTTGTTAGATGATAAGTCTAACACGTTAATATCACCTTACACGAGACCCGACTTATAAATACCCTCAACCTTTAGAACGATGATGAAGAGATCAACTCCCCTTAGATACTAAATCAATACTATTGTCAACAAACCTTCAATTCTCAACCTTAGCACTCTAGTCACCACTAGTATTTACTAACTCTAGCTCTCTATCCGATTAAGTGAACCTACCTTTGCATTAACTATCACTCTCTCATTTGTATCTCCATGTTATATCGTTATATCAACAATTATTATTTGAAGGCTTGGTTGAGTTTAAGTAAAAAAGAAAAATCTTAAAATTGAAATTTTGGAAAAGTTTAACTCGAAAATTTAGAAAAAAAATTAGAAAAATTGTAGTAAATTGAAAGACTTGCCATATATATAATTTCTATAAAAAATTCTTAATTCTTTAAATACTAAAATATTTTTTTTGAAATATATATTTTTTAATTTCAATAAACATGAACCTTGTGTGTCACATTTTAAATGGTTGGAGATGTCACGTGACTCATTTTAATTGAAATTACAAGTCTATTAATTTTTCATATAATTATTATTTCAAAAAATTATAAATCTAAAAAATAAATTATGATTTTATTTTTCATAAAATTTTTTAATATTTTATTATTTTAGAATTATTAATACGAAAAAAAATTAAAATTATCACAATCATAATTTAATTATAATTCAAAGATGAAATTAATTATCAATCTATTGAATTAATGTATCATGTCATCTTTCATTACCGGAGTAACGAAATTGATGGATGAGTATTCGATAGAGCTAATTAAACAATTACTTAATTTTTTAAAGTTCAGTGATAAAAATTAAATTTTATCAAAATTTAATAGTGATTAATAGAATTTAACCAATAATAAATTAATAAAATAAAATATTTAAATAATAATTTCATTTTTTAACAGAAAAAATAATTATTTAAATCATATAAATTTAAATTGTATTAATATCCAAATAAAATTATGCTAAAAAAGAGTTTATCTAAAAAAATTTCCTTTAAAAAATTCAATAGCTCTTCTCATCTCTCTTAACGCATCCCCGCCGCCACCACTCTGTCCCAGCTTCCTCCAGTGACTGATCTAATCCCTCTCTTGCATTCAAGTTTCCGACAGACCCAGCAAATTAAATAAGGTAAATATTGAAACCCTAAACGTATTTTGAGGATTGATTTCTACTTGAGATTTTGAGTTATTTACTCTCGGCTATATTTTCTGTTTTCGATCCTATTTCTTGCTACTCTATCTCATCGATTTTTTTTTAAAGCTACGGGATTAGTTGAAATAGCAGACTATTATCGCCGTTTTTCTCCTTACACTGCTATTTGGGGCCGCGATTTGCTGCCATTGATGTGATTTTATCCCTCACCGCTGTTGAGGTCTTTAGCGGGTGCCACTTTTTGGAAACCCTAGTATTGATGTCAAAATGATGTAATTTTTTTTAATGAAATCTGGACTTAGTTTCACCTTTGTTGAAATGCCATTAATTTAACTCTTTAAAGTATTTATTTTTTGAATTATATCTTATCTGTGAACTTGCCTTTGCCCTGTCATTGCTATTTTTACATTAAGATCCTTTGACAATTCAGGAGCTCTGGTTGTTGCTTGGCTGCCCTTGCACCTGCTTATGGTGCTATCGAATCGAGACAAGCTCAAGCCATACGAAGCTTAAGTTTAAGTGAAGCTTGAGTTTAGTCGAGTTCCATTTTTAGACCTTGAACTTTTACTGTTAGAATTGATTAATCTCGCTTGAGTCTGATTCTTATGCTCAATTTCAAATCTGATAACTTATGGTTGAACTTGAATTGTACTAATAAAGAATAGAAAGACCCGATTAGACTCACAAGTTACTCACCTAAAGTATTAGGGTGTTCAAATTCGGCCCATACCATAACTTAAGCTAACTTGCTAATGATCGAGACAAATTTGATTTTCTGTAAATTGAACTTGAGTAGCTTGTGAGCACTGGTGTCTCATTTACATCTTACTATGAGTACATCTTAAGATCCCTGGACAACTATCCTTTTGCTTGAATTCCATTTCAGGATCGGATTTAGGTCAAATAATAGAGAACCCATTAATTAGTTTCTGTGTCGGAACTTTGACTTTGCAATCAAGTATTTGAACGGGTATTGCTGAAACTATTGGGGTAGGGAGAGGATGGCAAAGTTTAAACAGTAAACCATGTATTTATCGGATTCGGGTAGCATGAAAAATAACCGGGTTAGAATACGGATATCCTAATTGTTGTCATCCCTACTTTTACTTCCTTTGAATGAATATTTGTTTTTTTCTTTTCAGTGGGTTTTTTAAATGACTATCACTTGTTCAGGTTGTTGATTTCGATCATCATGGAAGCTAAATTCTTTCGCTTTCTTAAAATCGTCGGAGTTGGTTACAAAGCCAGAGCTGAAGCCGAGGGAAGACTCTTATTTCTGAAACTAGGATACAGTCATGAGGTTGAACTCCCCGTTCCTCCTGCCGTCCGCGTTTTCTGCTTCAAAAACAATGTTGTTTGCTGCACTGGACTCGACAAGCAAAGGGTGCATCAATTTGCCGCTACAGTTCGAAGTTGCAAGCCTCCAGAAGTTTACAAAGGCAAAGGTATAATGTACATTGATGAAGTTATCAAGAAAAAACAAGGTAAAAAATCAAAATGATTTGTTGAAGTGCTTGATTTTTACTTGCCTTTTTGTTAGTGGTATGGCAGTGTCTCATTTTGTATTAACTTGGTTGAATACCCAAACAATGTAGGCATGTTGGAACCTATAACATCTGTTCAACAAATTTTTAGGGTCTTTGTCTTCAATATATTTTGATGTGTTTGATCGATTATTTTCTCAATCAAAATTGGATGATAAGTGATTCTAAAGCTGGTTATTTTTCCAGCCTTATAGAGTTTGAGGTTATGTTTCCTATTTTTCCGGACCATTGTTCGGATATGGGCGTAGAGCATGAGACTCGAGTATATTTGTGTTAGACACATGTTCCACCGAATGTTTAGTTTTTGAGTTTGAAGCTAGTATACCTGAATCCGGAACACATACTCGTATATGTAGCTGCAGAATTGAAAGCATAAATAAAACAACTGTCAAATAATAATACAGAGATGATTTGCAAAAGATGACCCTTTTATTTACCAATTATAAACCCAAATTTCTCGTTTATTGGTAATTAAAACCCTAAACTTTCCAGCAACAAAAACAATATATAAAATTGTTACATAGTTTTTATGGAAGCTCTCACAAGTAATGGGCTTAAAAAACTTGAAAAAAACATACCATATGCTGATAATAACAGCAATAAGCATGAGTAAAACCATAAATATATATAAGATCTAATTCTTGTACTTCATTTCCGACATCTTGAAACCCGGCATGTCAAATGAGGATGCAAATTTTTCGACATCGGCCTTAAGCTTTTCGATCTCCTTGTTGTTCTCCAAACCTTTGTTGAAGTCCTTCAAGAGCTTTCCGTACTGCTTTTGGATGTCCAAGGTGATGGTCACCGCTCGGTGGAGGAACTCACCTATCTGTTCAAAGTCTTTCTCGACCAAACCTCTCGAAGTCATGGCAGGGGTACCTGTTGACAGCAATTAGCATCATCATATATCAGCATCAAACCATTTTAGCGAAATTTTTTTACCAAGCTTGTACGAGTTAGGTCACCCCTCACTACCTAAGAGGAAACCCGATAAGTGGCACTCAAGGGAAGATGCATAGAAAACAACTTCAAAGTTATCTTTCTGTTTCTAAACTATGCATAAACAAACTACACATTAAGTCGTGAACATCGAAACACACAAGATAAATCACAAGTCATTCCAAGCCACTTCTGTGTTAAACCCGATCTTTTACAAGAAATGTAAAAGCTCTAGAAAATTTGATGATCCACAGTGATTCTAGATTAGGAAATTTATTAATGCAGCAAGTCTCACCAATTCGTACTCCTCCGGGTGCCAACGCACTGCTGTCACCAAATACAGCATTCTTGTTGACGGTGATGCTGCACAGGTCACAAAGTTTCTCAACCTTGTTGCCTGTAAGGACAATGAGAAAACAATCAGAATTGAATCAAAAGGCAATTAACCAATAACTGTAAGGCCAAGTGATTCCGTTGACATACCAGTCAATCCAAGAGGTCGGAGATCCCAGAGAACAAGGTGGTTCTCGGTTCCTCCTGTAACAAGCTGGTATCCTTTGCTCATAAGGTACTTTCCAATGGCAACTGCATTGGCCTTAACTTGTTTAGCGTAAGCCTTGAACCCGGGTGACATGGATTGTTTCAAGGCAACAGCCAAAGCACCAATCTGGTGATTGTGCGGACCACCCTGAAGGGATGGGAAAACCGCAAAATTGATTTTGTCTTCAAAATCATACACCGCACCTTCAGGTTGGCCCTTCTTTGGGGGCTTTGGTCCTTTGCGGTAGAAGATCATACCGGCCCTAGGACCCCTCAAGCTCTTGTGGGTGGTGGTCGTAACAAGGTCACAGAACTCAAATGGATTTGCCGCCTCCTACTCAAACAATAAAGCCAAAACGAATTCAACAACCCGTAAGAGGGAAAAATGAGGAGGCCGGAAAATCAAGAACTACGTAAAGTAACCTAATAATGCCGAAATACTGATCGGATAAGATATGAAATTTTGTAATTCATGATATCTAATAAACTTCATGTCAAAACAAAGATTATAAGAGATCATATTTTACATGTGAAAAGTGTAAAAAAATGTGAATTCATGTTTAGATCCACTCACATTTTCCTCCCCTATCTGCAATTATTACAGCCATAAGATTTTCTTAGAATCCAAGCATGAAGCTAACCCGCAATAAGGATTCTCAGAGGTGATTCATGTTTAACCAAAACACTTTAAATTCATAAAATCCATTCCAATATTGGATCCCCAAACCAGAAAATGCTTATAAGTTATGATTACAGTTGAAAAAACTTCTCATAAAAAAGCTTTTAGATCTTGAATTATGGAAAACCAGTCTAAATATCATAAACCCGAGATCAAATTCATGAAATTTTAATATCAAAGAAAGCATTGAAATACTAACTAAAAACCCAGATCGAACACCACCAATTAACAACAAGCAAGATCAAAGAAAAACAAAATACCTGAGCAGCAACGAGGCCGCTAATGTGAGCCATATCGCACATCAAAAGAGCCCCACATTTATCCGCAACAGCCCTGAATTTAGCGTAATCCCAGTCCCTAGGATAAGCACTGCCACCGCAAATGATAAGCTTAGGCCTAAAATCCAATGCCTTTTCTTCCAACTTATCGTAGTCGAGGTACCCACTGCTGGGGTTCACCTTATAAGGCAAACTCTCAAAGTAAATTGAAGTAGCAGAGATCTTCTTCCCACCAGAGGTATAATACCCATGAGTTAAATGACCACCGGAGGGTAAATCCAGCCCCATGATCCGATCATGCGGCTCTAAAACCGCCGTGTAAGCAGCGAAGTTAGCAGGGGAACCGGAGTACGGCTGCACATTGACACCCCACTTAGTGGGGTCGAGATGAAAAGCCTGCAAAGCGCGAGACCTACAGAGATTCTCGATCTCGTCGATGAATTCGTTGCCACCGTAGTAACGGTTACCGGGCATGCCCTCGGAGTACTTGTTGGTGAGGGCACTGCCGAGGGCTTCGATAACGGCGAAGGAAGTGAAGTTCTCGGAAGCGATGAGCTCGATGCCGCGACATTGACGACGCTTCTCTTTCTCGATGAGGTCGTGCATATCTGGGTCGACGGATTCAAGGGAAGAGTTGCCCCATGTGTTAACAGGATCCATTTTTTTCGTTAGAGAAATGGAAATTGAAGGGGTCGAAGATGGTGTGGCAAAGAAGGGGAGGTTTTGTTTTGGTATTTATAGAAGTGTTTGATTGGGGTTGGTGGCAGACCGCCTCGGTTCAGGCTGAGTTCGGTTCGGTTCAGCATGTCTCGAACTAAAATTTTAATAAATTTAATTATAAAATTTAAATACTTTACTCGATCAAAATGTGCTCTAATATACAATGTTATAGAATTGGGTTGGAATTCAAAATATCAAATAAAAATAATAAGTGGTCCATTATTTATAATTTATTTATAATATATATAAATGTACGGGTTTAAAAATTATTTTGAACCCACGATAATATCTTTTATTATTCATATATTACTAAATTGATATTAGAATAATAACTTATCTTTATATTACTAATTATTATGTGATAATAACCAAAATGATAATTAAAAATTAATTTATTGAATATATTTAGATAAAATTTAAAAAAATTGAACCGACAATAAGATTTTTTATTGTTCATTCTATTACTAATTTGATATTAGAATAATAATTTATCAATAATATTATTAATTATTATGTGATAATAAAAATATTAATTTATTAAATACAATTGGATAAATTTAAAAATAATAATAATTTAATTTAATTGTTTATGCAAACTTTTCATGTTTCTTTTCCTTAAATATGATAAAAGATTATTAATATAAAAATATTTTATTACGAGTGTTCTTTATATAAAATATAAAATAATAGACAATATTTTTTAATTAAGTTGAAAATATGTTAAAATTGCTTTAAACATGATTCTATGAAAGCAAAAATATTATCCTAACACTTACAATATATAGATTTTTTATTTTAGAACCTAAAGTAAGATTATTATTCAATTATTATTTAATTCATATATAATATAACTAACTTATTTATATTGATTTTTCAAAGATCAAATCGAGAGTTCGACTTGTTATGAATTTTTATATACTTTATTAATATATTATGATTTTTTATTAATATTGTTCAATTAATTATATTAAAAATTGATAGTCGGATCTATTCTTTCAATGTTGTTGATTTTAGGTTTTAAAGTGCTTTGAGCACATTCGACAACCACAATATGTAGGTTATAAGCTTTAGATTGATGGTTCAAATCTCCTTGCATAAACTGAACTCCATAACTATTACATGTCATGTGTTGTCATTTATCTCTTAAGCTTTACAGGTCTAACAATTGAGGCATTCCGGACTCTAACAACACTTCAAAAACTTACATAGAAATGAAAGTCATTCTCCTCAACAAAGTTTATAAGTGAATATTTCATGACTGATCATTAATAAATAATTTAATATATTATATATTTTAGCAAGTTGCATTTGGTTTACTGAACCTATGAACTTACTGCATGGTGCCAATGTATCAAACATAATAGTCAACTTGGTTTAAAAAAAAAATTGGTAGTTGAGAATAAATAATTAATATTTAAAACATTATATTTTTTATTTAAAAATACAAAAAATATTTAAATATAAATTTAAGAAATAATTAATATTTTTCCTTTACATATATGATGTGTTGATATATAATAGGGGGAAAAGACATTTGAAAAGCAAGTCATTGGCCTTGAATTTACCTAAAATTATCATAATGAGAAAAAAGAAAAAAAAATCTGAAAAAAAAAGCCATCAGAATAGCTCATGATTTAAATTTTATACCTGAAAATCCTTTTCTTAATATTATTTACAGATTTTAATTTACTGATTTTTTTTTTTTAAAAAATGCTTCAAAACAATGAATGAACCATATATATGTTAGTATTAAGTCCTTGCTAGTGGGAGGGAATTTTCAATTTTCAATAATAAATAATTTTAAACTAAATATTGTTAAATAATTATTTTTTTAATTTTGGTTAATTATAAAAATTAAATTTATTATAATTCTTTAAAACAAAAAAAATACAGATCAAACCCTTCAAATGCATAGTTTTAAATAAAAATAAAATATATATTAGACTTTTTCTAATTAGTTGGATGTAACTCTTAAATTAATCCACGAATCAATTTATTTACTTCAAATAAATTATTTTAAAATAAAAAAAATATTTTTTTCTCTCAAATATAAATTATAGCAATTCATATAAATACAAAATAGAGGGGGGGGGGAAACGAAACACAATTTCTTTTTTCTCTTTTTCTTTCTTTTTTTTGCGTCTCTTTATTTGCTTTCTCTTCATGTCCCACTCGAAAAGCAAAAAAGTAAAGGCAACAGGTGTAAGATGCGGAGTAGGCACATCTGTGCATACTGTATCCTCAATCAGGTTTCATGGATTTTTGATGTTTTAATATATATATATATATATATATATATATATATAATATATAATTTTTGTTGAAAATGCTTCAAAAATAATAAAATGAATGAACCACATCGTCCTTCAAAATGAAAATATCTATATTGATATGTGAGTGACTTATAATAGGCATCAATTGATATAGGCCAGTAGCTTATATCAACGATTTATGGATGGTATTATATTATTTTTGTTTATACTATAATCTATATTTATATCTATACTAAACTTGATCATGGCTCGAGTCAATACAAAATTTAGGTTCGGGTCTGACTTGATTCAAAAAATAGGTCTAAAATTTTATCTAAATTTGGCTCGGCCTGCCCGTATTAAAAATTTTTAGATTATTTTTATATAAAAACAAATTTAAAAATATATAATACATGAAACACACTAAAATCAATGTTTCCCAACAAGTTGAAATTACATTTTAAAAAAAATTATACTCAAATAACATTAAGATAATTGCAACTTGACAAACAAATGTCTTCAAAATAGTAGCAAAATTAACAATAAGAGTTATATAATATCCAAACAAAAATAACAAAATAGTACCAATATAATAGTGAAGCGACAGTAAAATAATAACAAAAAAGAAAATTTAGGTTGATTCGGGCCAGGTTAGGTTGGGCTCAAGCAAAAAAATCCTACCCGAGGCCTGATCGGTTTAAAAAAACATACATTATTTTTTGTCTATTTTTCGGGCTTATATTTTTGCCCAAACCCTCCTATTTTTTGTGTGGGCCTTCGGATCTGAATGAGTGGCCCAGCTCATGATCAGGTTTAATATATGCTAGATATAAGGTTTTTAGCTGAATTAGTGCAATGGGTCAATCAGACGCCATCTTAGTTGAAAAAAAATATCTAAAATACAATTTTAAAGGTAAATTGCACGCAACGTTACTAAATTATTAGTAAGTTTACGTTTTTGCCATCCAATTTCAAAATGTTACAAAATGATTCTTGAATTATTCTAACATTTATTTAAGTCATTGAACTGTTAAAATTATTGTTGCATGGCCTTCGTTATTTGCACCAATAGAAAGTTCCTATTCTTTTTCTCTTATACAATTAATTTTTTATTTCATGAAACGACTTTAAATGTCACAAATCTACAAAACAAAATCCGAACATCTTTCTTCTCTAATCTCTGACATTGAATCAACTTGGATCTAAGGTATGTTCATTTACTCATCGAATGGGTATTGTTCTATCGTATCGATCATTGAATAGTCGCTTAGAACTCGCTAATCGGACTTTTTTAAAAAATCTTAACAACCTAGTAACTTGAATGAAAACTTTTGAATAGTTCAGTGACCATTTTTATAATTTTTTGAAGTCGAATGACCAAAATGTAAACTTACTAATAGTTTAATGACATTGGGTGTAGTTTATGTTATTTTTAAAGAAAACAAATAATATTAGAAGGATATTTATGTTATTTTTTGTTTATTTGTTTTTCAATAAAAATCCAGTGACATTTTTCAAAAAAAAAAAAAGCTTCAATAAGCTATGGATATCTCTAGTAAATAAAAATAAATTTTATATTTTAAAAAATAAAGTACGATAAACTATTTTCACGTGTTTTCTAAGTTTAATATATCATTCCGTACTTAAGTTTAACATATTTTTAATGCAATATGATACTTATATTTGACCAAAAAATATTTTTTAGTATTTAAATATAACAATGTTAATTTTTTAGAGTTTAATGCGGATTTTAAAATTTATTTGATGAAAGTTAATTGCTAATATTATTAAGACTGCATTTTCTTGATTTTATTAATAAAATAAATTTGTGTTGAATTTGTTAAATACAGTATGTTGGTTTTTTTTTTTTTGAGATTTTGGATTAATTTAATGAAAGTTTTTTATTAATATTATTAACTAAATTATGAACTTTCATCGTATTAATCTTAAAACCTAAATTATACAATAAAAAGTTAGCATATTTTGCCTGATACATGTATCATATAGATAAAATATATATAACCACTACATTAAAGAAGGTATCAAACTCGAATACTGAATGATGTATTAAGCTTACTTTCTTATCAATAAATGTGTGCATTTTATTATTTATAAAAAATAATTGTTAATTAAAATTCTATCTTTATTTATTTTTATTTTCCACCCAATGTTTCATAGTCCAGTGTAATTATTAAAAGTTTTATTTTTTTAATACAATACCTAATTATCCCTAAAATAAAATATATTACTGGTTAATAACATTCAAATTCACATCCTTCAACTAATTGTAATAATAATATCTACAAAATTAAAAATCTATCTTAATATCATATTTAGGTAGTGTAAAAGTTATTTGTAGATTTAATATAAATCCTTACATTTTGTATTAATATAAATATATATGTTTTCTTTGGGTGCTTATAATTTATGTATACTTATCATTTTTTAATTATCTTGCAATAATATGCTACTGAAACTCTAGTCTAATGTCACGATCGAGATCTTTTGAACTTTGAGATAGTAAGTTTGATTTTTATTTTGTAATTTATTTCAGTTTAATTTTTATTATATATTTTGATTGTGCTTTGTAATGGTTGATTATGGTTATATTAATGTGCGTGGTTTATATAGAGTAAGACTCTAATATGATATTTCAAAATACAATGATGAATCTTGGCGTTAAATTTTGAGAAGTCTAGCTAAAATTTCAAATAAAGATTTGACGCACTTAATAAAAAAAGATTTTGGGGATAAACTAAAATTTTTAAAATTAGAAGGCTGAATAAAATTTTCTTAAAATTTGAGAGGCTGGCACTGGCTTTAATAACACTTCGTATCATCAAAATACTCAATTCCCAATCTTACCATTAAGTCATAATTCCATTGACATTGTTTTATTTTTATATAGAGGTATTTATGAATGAGTCGAGACTCGATTTCAAACAAAATTAGGCCCTAATTTAACCTTGTCTAATCCCCAAAACATATTATTTTAAAATTAAAATTTAAAAAACAATTTAATTTAAATTCAATCTAGGTGCAACCAACCCTAGTGAGAGGTTGGTTATGTAGATATAATTAAGGCCTAAGAATTTAAAGACTATAAACTCATGTTTGAATCTCACTTAGTTCATTCATTTGTGAGTTTCTCTTTCAATTTTATTTTAATTAGATTTTTTTTAAAGTTAAACCAGTGGTTGAATTAACTAAGGTTTCATGTATAGACGGATGGATTCGTGTCATTTTTATTTTAGGGTGGGTTTGAATGGGCAATTAGGTGCGGTGTGGTACGTTTAACTTACTTTTTGTCTTACGCTATAATATCTAATCTCATCGCTATCGCTGCTTTTACACTAACCGCAGATAAACGCACCGCCCATCCAAATTCACCTTTAATCTTAGTGAAAACACTTATCATGTATATTTTATCTCATATTTATATACTTTTTATATCATAATTATATTTTGATAATTTATGATAAGCTAATAATATGTATATTATATACATCAACGATATATTCATATCATATTTTAATTTTAATTTTCCGTATCATATAATTATGGTCACTGTAGTTAGAGTGGCAGATGATGGTGTAGCTTTGATGTCTTGAATATGTCGCTATTTAGGGGGTTGGTAACCGTTGGCAGCCGTACAATAGTGTTCACCCCAAAGGGGAGTTGTTGAATGACGAGTACTTAACCACCAACCTCCTCCGCCCTTTTCCCTTTTTCTTGGAATCGCATCCTTCTTGGGTTGGTGGTATGATGTAGTCCTCAAGCAAAAAAAAAAATTTAGAAGAAATAAATTACAATTTTATAAATTATAGACGGGTCTAAAGAGAGATTTTCTATTTTAAAGTGTCAAGGGTCCTACCTATTCCTACTACAGGGGCATAGCCAAAGAGGACAGGTAAGCCTTGGTTTCCTTGATTTAATGGGTATTTTGCTTTTTAATCATTACTCAAAATTAAAAGATTCAATTTAAGTCTTTTTAATCCATGAAAACTTTATAATTTTATTCTTTTTGAAAAATTAATAATTTAATTTAAGTATTTTTAACACAAGACTTTTAACTTTCGTCCCAAATAAAATTTTTGACTTTATCTCTACATACTACTTCCTCAGGCATGATCAAAGTGCCAAAAATTAAAATTTTAGTTATCTTAATGTGCGATATTAATTAAACATTTATCTTTTATCAAAGTACAAATATTGATAATCTCGAATTTTATCACAGATCGCCAGATAAATATTATTCGAGTTTTAAATTTTAACTAATGTTAATTAATTGCAACTCATCCATAGATCTATTTACAAATTGAGTTGACAATGGCTTTGTTCATTGTTACTTATATTAGACATAATATGATTATGTCTTAAAAACATGATGCTAAAAAATAATTAAGATGTAATAAATGAATATAACGTAATTATTATTCAAAGATCTTAAAAATTATGAACATAAATTATTATAAAATATAAAAATAAATAAAAGTTATATCACCTAACTCGACCTACCCCTAGTAGTACAAATGGGGCTGATCTTGAGCCTATTTTTGGTTTCAAGGAAAATATAGAATTTGAAATGTGTGCTCAAGACTTTGATTTGGACACGTAATCAACTGTATAGGGATGAATTTGAAATTACAGTGAGAAGATAAAAAAAAATACTAAAAAACGTGTAGGGGTTAATTATACAATTTTTATTTAAAAACTCTATGAAATAATGATATAACATGTTACGTTAGCTTTTCGTTATATAATTAGTAATAGTTAATATATATAAATTCTGAATTGTTCGATGGATTCTAAATCAATCTGTTTTAAATAAAAAAAATAAAAATTGGGTGTGAGGAAAAGAAGGGTGGATTTTTTTATTTTTACAATGGATATGGAATAGTTATGTTAATTGTTTACCTTGCTCCACTATATTGAATATTGTTATTTTCATATATTTATATACTGTAATTTTTCATTTAATTATGTTTAAATATTTATTTATTTTTAAAAATATTGAAAATATGAAAAAATAAGTAGAAGAATGTATAAACTCACCTTAGTAGAGAGGAAAAGGTGTTGGCGTTATTGAAAAGAAGAGCTAAGAAATGACCGAAAGGTTTGGAAGTATATGATAAAATATAGAATTGTAAAATGTTTTCCGCGTAAAACATTTTATATAAAAATATGGGAATTTTACTTTGATTGATAGAATATTTTATTTCGATGGAATTTATTTTTTTAAGTAAATATTAGAAAATTGAAAAATAAATCTTTTAAAATCTTTTACATGAAACAAACAAGCCTTAAAAAATCCAAAAGAGGGACGAAATTTCTTTTCAAAATAATAAATATTGGAATATTAAGAGAAATGAAAAGTGTTCGGTAAAGATGATTATATTTCGCAATAATATGTTTTATTTACTATTTAGGTTGAACAATACTTTTCAAGTCAAACATTGATTTTTTTTTAAAATGGTAAAAAAGTAATTTTTCAAACTAAACTTTGATTTTAAACCGAGATTTCATCCTAAGCCAAAAAATCAAATTTTTTTTAGGACAATGATAAACACTATCAAAATTTTCAAAAATTCTATCACCTAACTTGACCTACCCTAATAATACAAATGGGGCTGATATTGAACCTATTTTTGGTTTCAACGAAAATATAAAATTTGAAATGTGGGCTCACACTTTGATTTAGACACATCGCCAACAATATAGGGGCCAAATTAAGTTATATTTACTTGTAGTTTTAAATTCTGCAGTTTCAAGTGTATCTAATCATAATAAGTTTTAGATAAAATTATCATATTTCAATAGTTATATATTTATCTTAAAATTATTTCACAATTTAAGTGGATACTACACGATTAAATATTTCGATCAAATATTTTACTTCCAACTTTTCATGAAAATGATGACAAAAGAAGATCTTGACAAATGAATACAATCAATTCAATTTCTTATATAAGACTTATCAAAATTATTATTCTAGGATTCATACGTACAAAATTAAAAACATTGTAGCTTATCCAGATAATGTAATAGAGTTCAAAGGATTCAATTTCCAGTCTAGCACAAAATTTTTAAAAGGCTAAATATTAGCTGATAAATAACATAAATAGCAAATAAATTCAAATAATAAAAAATAATAACAATTACTATTCAAAATAATAAAATTACATGGATAATAAACTTTATGCTGCTTTCTTCATCGTAACAAATTAAATTTCACAGGGATTCAATGATTTAGAGATCTTTCACAGTTAGTTTAAGATTTAGTCGAAACAAACTATGTTAACACTATGAAAAATTAATGTAATCTTTAATTTTCGCTTTAGGCTATTTTTATCTAAAAAAAATCAACTTAGTTAAAATAAAATTTTAAAAAATTCATATACAGCTCTAATGAAATTTCAAGCTTTTAGCATATTTAATAAAAAAAGAATCAATAACTAAATTTTTCTATATCATTTTCAAAATAAAAATAAGTAGATATTCATAGCAAGAATGATTCATACCATGCACGTATAATATTTTTTTTCTCATTCACAATCTCAATATAAAATCCATTATATTAATATCTTTTAAAATTAATTAAAAAGTCAATAGTAAATCAAATCTTTAAGCATACAAGTCTCATTATATATATTTTTTAGATTTTATATAAATAAAATAAAATTGTACTCAAAATAATATTTTTTTTTTAAAAACAATAAATTTTTAGTAACTTTGTGATTGAGTTACTAAGTTATAGTACTAAATTAAAATCTCAAACATAGCACTAAATTATTACACGTTAACGATTAGGGTGAAAACAATTATGTAATATATTTATTAAAATTTGATATGAAAGCTAAGCATCACTTTGATTGAAATGGTAAAGTTGAGAGATTGTATGTTTGATATTTTGGGTTCAAATTCCATGTGATACCCCACACTCGACTCGGTTGCCGAATACGAATGTTTAACATTTCATTACGCTGTCGAAACAATTCCAGACTAAATCACCACAAATAACATGTAACGAGATATTCGAGTAATTATATTTTCCATACATTCTCTAACAATCATATAAATAAATTAAATGAATACACACTAAACATATTCTAAATATTTAAGGGTTATCTGAGATTACAGATATAATTAGGATTAACATTCAAACCTTTATCGATAGAGTTCAACATTACGTCTTGTGACAAGGAATTTCATGTCTCAATATAGGTTTTTTTTTTTTTTTTTGTATTTTTGTTTCAATGTAGATATGTCTTGAGACATTAGGATTCATGTCTCGAGACAACGCCCTTCTAGTCTCGAGACTAAACTCTCATATTTTCTTAATTTAACTTCAATGTTTGATTGTCTTGAGATGAGGTTACTCTATATTGAGCTGGTTGTCTAAGGATACGAGTTTACTCTCAATACGAGGTTACTCTCGACCCACCTTCAGGGAATTAGCTTCTCAATATAATAGCATATTTCAACTCAATACTTATTTATAAATTTAATCAATTAATATATAAAACACATTTACTTTATTAATTTAATTCTTATTAATTGACTCGAATTTAAGAACGGATACACAGATCAAACTACGAACACACCAGTATACGCACCGAAGTGCTAGTTGGACATAAATGTGTCGAATCCACAAACCACACCAGAATACACTCGTACCCTTAGAGAATTTGAGCTGGTGATATATTTTCAACCCTCATGGAATTAAAAAACTATTGCAAAATAATAAACGCTAAACACTAGAATCTCCTTCCTATCACGCGGACCCTATGACATGTCAACTATATTCGTAATTCTATCCGACATTGTTAATAGTGCAATATCAATCTATTTTGATTCATGACAACTTAATTGTATAGATAATACCTGTGATCATGATATAACAATATCTTAATCACAAGATTTAACACATTTTGACATACCACAATGACTTAATTTTCTTTTCTTTTTTCTACGGTGAGGAAGAAGACGAGGGAAAAATTACTTATTTTTCTTTTAATTTTGTCTTATATTTTTTGTTTAATTTTTAATTAATCAAATTAAATTAATTAACCTTTAATTAACAAGCCTTAAGCATGATTAACAAAAGTTAGTGGATTATGACATCCACCGTTCGAAGCAATGAAAATAGTCTAATTCCTCATCTAGTCCTTTAACCATTTAAAAATATATTGTGATAAGCTTTTATAATTTAATCATTATACTTAATTAACTATCAATTCAACATAATTATCGGACCAAACTTTAATATATTACTATATTAACCTAGTAATAATAAATATTAATATTTACAAATTCGATTTACGAAAATAAAATTTTAAAACTGCCGTTTCCTTCACCACTGAAAAATTGGGTTATTACAAAAAAACTAGGCTTAAGTAAAAAATAGGACTATTTAAGGTATGGATTGAGCTCGAGTTAAAATATTCAAGACCCGAGTCTCGCTTAATCCATTTTTTATGTTTATAATATATTATATTATGTTATTTATATATATTATAATTTATAACACATAAAAAATAAATCTATTATATATAATACTATAATGTAAAAATTAAAAAAAATGTTAAAAAACCCTATAAATAAAATTTTAATAAATGAAATAACATAAAATTATGAAATATTAAATTAAAAATAATGTAAATATTTTTTTAAAAAAATCAATAAAATGATCAATCTAAAACGGTCTTGAGTTAACCATTTTCAAATATAAATGTATTTAAATAAAATTTTAAGTTGGACCGGACTTAAAAAATATAAAATTTATTAATGTCATATTTAATCTCATTCCGAACTCAACACATGAATTATATTTATGTTTTTTTTACTATTTTAGAATTAAAATTTTATATTTAAATAAAAATGCATTTTTGTACCAATCATATTTTTCTTAATACATATATAAAGAAGGAATATATATATATAAACAATTAAAAAAATCAAAAGATATACGAACATTATGGGATTTATCAATTATCTAAGTCCTAGAGGAGATGAGATCCACCAGCTCACCACTAAATCTGGACCGTTGGATTTCACCCTCTTCGTCTATATATACCATCCTTACTCCTTCACGTATTCCTCGCCACTTCCCACTCTTTAAATTCCTCATTTCAAGGGAGAGAGTGTATCAGTGTTTCTTCCCCTCTTTTACTTAATTTCTCTCCGCCATGGCTCTCTCTGTCGAGAAAACCGCCGCCGGCCGTGAGTACAAGGTCAAAGACATGTCTCAGGCTGACTTCGGTCGTCTCGAGATCGAGTTAGCTGAGGTTGAAATGCCTGGTTTAATGGCTTGTAGAACCGAGTTCGGCCCTGCCCAACCTTTCAAAGGAGCCAAAATTACTGGTTCTCTTCACATGACCATCCAAACCGCCGTTCTTATTGAAACCCTTACCGCCCTAGGAGCTGAAGTCCGTTGGTGCTCTTGCAACATTTTCTCTACCCAAGACCACGCTGCCGCTGCCATCGCTCGTGACTCCGCCGCTGTTTTCGCTTGGAAAGGGGAGACCCTCCAGGAATACTGGTGGTGTACTGAGAGAGCCCTTGATTGGGGTCCTACTGGTGGACCTGATCTGATCGTCGATGATGGTGGTGATGCTACTTTGTTGATCCACGAAGGTGTTAAAGCTGAGGAAGTTTATGAGAAAACTGGGCAACTCCCAGATCCGGCTTCGACTGATAACGCTGAGTTTCAGATTGTTCTAACCATTATCAGAGATGGGTTGAAAGCAGATCCCAAGAAGTATAGAAGGATGAAGGAGAGATTGGTAGGTGTTTCTGAAGAAACTACAACTGGAGTAAAGAGGCTTTATCAGATGCAGGTCAATGGTACCTTGTTGTTCCCTGCCATTAATGTCAACGACTCTGTTACTAAGAGCAAGGTATTATTCTTCAGCTTTCTTTATATATATATATATATATATATATATATATATAGTATAGATCTCTTCTTTCATATGCAGATCTGATGAATGGGATTTTTTCTTTTTGTGTAAATTTCTTCAGATCTAGTGTTTGATTCTTCTGTTCTAATTGTTACTTATCTCTTGATTGATCTTAAATTGGGAGCTTATTCTAAGTATAATCTTCATATGCACATACTTGTTTATTGCAATGTAAATTTTGCTTCTATGACATGTTTTCTGACATGGATATAGAGATATAATCTTAATCTAGGAAATAAAATGCGTATATCTGTTAATATCTGAAAATGGGTACGGAGATATAGTCTTATATATTTAATCTTTAACAGGCTTTGCTTGAGTGATTGAAGTGTGGTTTTAATGGCTATTTGTGTATATTGATGTAATTTGCTTTTATGATTTGATCTCTTGGAACAGTTCGATAACTTGTATGGATGCCGTCACTCACTTCCCGATGGTTTGATGAGAGCTACTGATGTGATGATTGCCGGCAAGGTCGCCGTTGTCTGTGGTTATGGTGATGTAGGAAAGGGTTGTGCTGCTGCCTTGAAGCAAGCCGGTGCTCGTGTCATTGTTACTGAGATTGACCCCATCTGTGCCCTTCAGGCTCTTATGGAAGGACTTCAGGTTTTGACCCTAGAAGACGTCGTCTCCGAGGCTGATATCTTTGTCACCACAACCGGTAACAAGGACATCATCATGGTTGATCACATGAGGAAGATGAAGAACAATGCCATTGTTTGCAACATTGGTCACTTCGACAATGAAATCGATATGCTCGGTCTTGAGACCTATCCTGGTGTTAAACGCATCACCATTAAGCCTCAAACCGATAGGTGGGTCTTCCCTGAAACCAAAACCGGCATCATTGTGTTGGCTGAAGGACGTCTGATGAACTTGGGATGTGCCACTGGACACCCAAGTTTTGTCATGTCCTGCTCGTTCACTAACCAGGTGATTGCCCAGCTTGAGCTATGGAAGGAGAAGGCAACTGGAAAATATGAGAAGAAGGTTTACGTATTGCCAAAGCACCTCGACGAGAAAGTTGCTGCACTTCACCTCGGCAAGCTCGGAGCTAAGCTTACTAAGCTCACTAAAGATCAAGCTGATTACATTAGTGTGCCTGTTGAAGGTCCTTACAAGCCTCCTCATTACAGGTACTGAGGGGAGAGTAGATGAGTTTTTATCAAGAAAGAAAAAAACATCCGGATGGTTTGATTGTTTCTTGTTTTACTGAAATTTCATGATGTTTAGGTTTTTGTTTTATTTTCAGAGTTTTTTTGTGTTTGGGTGATGGGAAAGTGTCTGGGGGTGGGAAAATGACGTGGGATTTGGTCTCTTCTTGTTTGAAGATGACCAAATGGGTTTGAAATAAAAGTGTTTGAGGGATGTGTGAAAGATTATATAGTATTTGCCGTTAATGCAGTCTTGTTTTGCTGCATTGCTTTTTTTAAAGCAATTTCATTTTATATACTTCAATATCAACATTAGATATTCACTAAAATTTGATACAAATAATCAATATAATGTGTATGAATCAACGCATATACATTTGTTTTCTTTTCAGGTGAATGAATCAAAAATCATTTACATATAAAGAATTTTATACATTTATCGCTTAATTATAAAATAAGACATTTAATTATGTATTTTTTTTCCTTTTTGTTACCTGTTTATGAAAAATTATATCGTCCAATTATTCATATGTCTTTTTCTTTTTGTTACATAGCTTAAAATTCAAGTGACCAAAATTTTTTTTACTAATAGTTAGAGTGTTCATTTTATAATTTTTCATAGTTTGACAGTTAAAATCATAATTAGATGACCACTAATGTAATTTATCCTAGATATAAAAAATATGAAAAATAATTATTATATTATTTCTATAAAAAAAATTATTTAACATAATTATATACTATTTATGGGAACTCCGCAAAATATATTATCTGAGTACCAAATACTCACACTATTTATTAATCAAACATTCATACCATAAAATAAAATTAATAATAATAAAGTTTAAAAGTATAACTTCTAAATTAAAATAATAGAAAAATATTTTAAAAAATAAAATTGCATAGATATTAATTTCAAATAGCTAAATTTGAATAGAAAATTATTGCTTGTACAAGTTTCATAAGTGTAATTTGTTCTTTTTAATGGTCCTTTTGTATATGCTAACATCTTTAAAATGCAACAACATTAAAAATCTTAAATGATAATTTTATAATATGAGCAAAAATTAACAAAATATAAATTTTTAATATATATATATATATATATATATTATATATATTCAGTTGACATAATAAATTCATAACTATTAAATATACATACTATAAATAATGACAAAAGTGTTACAGCATATATAGATGGGCTAATCTTAAAAAAATTGAACCACCTCTAATAAATACTTAAAATTTTATTTAAACATAATTATTATAATAATAATTCTCTTTTTCATAATTTTTTCATCTTCCTTCTTATGTACTAAAATAAAAAGAAAATTGATTTAGGGTTAATTAAAATTTAGAGAATTTATTAAAATTTATATGATTAAGATTTGAGTTTAGAGTTAAAATTGAAATGAAACGAATAATTAACTAAAATCTTAAAAATATTATTGAAATTTATACGAAATTTCTTATATTAACTTAAGCTGGATGTAATTATCTTAAACAATTTCTTTATTTTCAAAGTCGATATTATTTTTTAAAGAAGTTCATCAATAATATGAATATTAGATTTTTTTTAGATGAATAATACTTGTTCAAGCAACCGATTAGAAGAGATAAAATTTTAAAACAACTCACAAATTTCTCAAAATCCATAATCATATAAACTATGTTTAAACAATGTAATAAAATCATACCTTCAAATTTGTTCTTCTAACAAAATTGAATTGCACCAATAATAGTAAAGAACAAGAAAAAGAACTGTTTTCATTCTATATAATTTTTTTCTTTCAAGATTTTTAGAATCCTAAATTAAACCTTCAATATTGTTATTAAGAGATGAAGATTGAGAAATTATAATTAATTTTAATTATATTTAAATAACAACTTAAGTATTTATTGGAAAATCCTTTAATTTTATAATATTTTGCTCATTAATGATGTGACAAATTGTGATGTACTAAAGGCGCATATGGCATCAAATATTATCCCATATAGAGAAATATATGCATACACATCATCTTTTTAGATTAAAAAGTTGAAGCCGATTCTCTCTTATACAATATTAAGGGTAGGGGATGGATCATACGATATGAATCCATATCAAATAGGTGTCCAACAAAAGTCTTAATCACTGTTCCATCGAAATCAATAATTATAAATAAAATATTTATTAGTGGCTAATAGGTGAAAATTTGATTGATGTATATGATGATATATATGACAATCCTTTTAACTTTTTTTTTTTTACATTAAATAATACACAATTCTAACTTAGTGCTCAAAACACCAAAACTTTATAGGTATTAAATTTAAAAATTCCATAAGTAAAATTATGGTGAAGATAAGTATATTATATAGGGTATAGTAAAGAATTTAAAAAATAAATATATAAAAAGGGGAGTCAAAAAAATAATTTTGAAGGGAAAGCTAAAAAAGAAATATTAAATAGTAGTAAGTAAATAGGTAAACAAACTAAAACCCAAGCTAACAGATTCATCTCATGCACTCGGTTTATGTCTATCTCACCAGCTGTATTAGAAGATAAATCTGAAAAGCATCCACCTCAATCTTGACATCCTCAACCCATTTATTTCATAACCAACTAAGAGCTTCCCTAACAGCCACAACCTCCGCCATATGAGGGGCTAGGGTCGCCCGGAGTACATCAAACAAAGTTGCTATCGACGTTTTGAATAACAGCTCCCTAGCCTGACACATTTCCTTCTTTAGACACCACAATGTTAACGTTGCACTTAAGTTGACCCGCAGCAGGTCTCGACCAACGAACTGTATCAGCAACAGATCATATGCCCATTCTCTGTATGCGATCAAATACATGTTGTAATCTTTAAAAAAAATGAAATTGTTATCATAACAATAACATAATAAACCAAAGCATAATTAAAAAAAATTAATATAATCACAAATGTACTCATTTGTTTTATGATTTAAGACAAATCTTTTTTAAGTCGGATGTAATATTCTATTTCCAACAACGATAATTTTAAAATTTGAACTTAATCCAAAGAAATTCGTTGCCAATTGTTGATACGGTGGCTACCTTTTAATTAAGAAAAATAATAATCATTCATTTATAGTTTATGTAAAGAGATAATTAAAACTGAAAATATTTTCTATATTATATGTTTCTCTGCATTTTTCAAGTCATAGCTTAAAAGTATTAACAAAAATATTATGTTTACCATTGATTTCAAATACATTTTTTTTCTTGTTTTGATATCGTATTAAATTCAGCATTTGTTGGGTCAATATGTTGAATTTAAAAAATTATTATTATTATTATTATTATTATTATTATTATTATTATTATTATTATTATTATTATTATCATCAAATTTTCATTAAATACATAAAACCCATAATGAAATATTTGGAAAAAAGGAATGTAAAATGATTAAAAAAAGTGAGCATAATATATGGAGTTAAAAGGTAAATCAAATAATCAATTAATTTTTTCAAAGTAAATAAATATATATAATTTATTATATAAAATATTTGTATGACAAGCGACAAAATTTCATTTTATCCACGTGTTAAAAGGGTAAATCTTTTAAAAGTTGCTTACATAAGAGTCAAATATTTTACAATGGTCATATAAAAACGTAATATTTACAAAAATGCTCAAATAATTTTTTTTTGTACATTTCAACTCAATGTATAATAAAAAATAGGTAAATATTGATATGGTTAGAATATAACACATAACAATTGAATTAAATATTATTTAAAGTGTGCGAAAAATCATATTTTAAACACTTTTGTAAAAGTTAACTCCTTACATAATTATTTTAAAATATTTTATTTTTATACGAACAACCCTAAATAATTGAGTTCTAATTTGAGCATTTAATTTTTTTAAAAAAAAAACTTCAATTTTAAATGTCTATACAATTTTTTTAAAATTTATTTTTAAATTGATTGGCATACATTCACTTTTTTTTTTTGATGTGATGTATTGTTTTTATTCCCTTTACACAAGTTTTTTAAAAATTATATTTGTTCTTTTTAATATAATACCTATAATTATTTATACTTCCTCCTGAACTCATAAGTAATAAGAAAATATATTTCAATACACTCAAACCTACATCTTTTTATATTGACAACAATAATTATACTAATCAAATTAAGAATCAATCAACTCACATATTATTTAAACGTGCAATCATATACTAAAAGAAAAATCGAATGTAAACGTGGTTGGTGGATAGGAAAAGTAGGAATAAATTGGCTCACATATTATGTGAAAAATGATATTTCAACAGATTTTTTCTAAAATTTTTTATTATATAATTTTCTGGAGTAAGTTTTGGAGAAAAAGAAGTTGGTGGAGATTGGTGGGGTAGGTTTTGTTTTGTTTTATTTATTTTATATTTGAGATATTTTTCATAATTGCGGTTGGTGGCTGCTAATCTTTTTATCATTAGAAAATGGAATGAAAATGAGGGGTTCACTTTTTTTCATTTTCCTGGTTTTCATGTAAAAGAAATGGAGAAAAATATTAAATTTATGTACTTTTCATTTCAATCGATTAAATTGATGAGAACATTTTTTCCGAGTTTGGGCTAAGAAAAGATTTGGGGTTTAGGGCCAGCTTTGGATTGAAAAAGTAAACACCTACAACATGAATAGTAAAATGAATATGAAACATACATGAGGAAATATGTTATATGAATACAACGTTCTCCCATCAACTAACAATGAATCAAACAGAAACCATCTCAAGACTGATCTAACAAAAGGAAACTAAACCCCATAATGTATGAGATGAACTCTCAGATTAACATCCCGTTTTAACATTCAACCAAGCAACTGGATTTCAACATTATGTTATTCAAAATTGTATCATAAAGCAAGAAAAGGAGTAAGAGAGACCCTTGTAGACTTTTCTCACTGGATTTATGGAAAAGAGACAACTTTGCAGCTCAAAGACTAAGCTGCTCCATGTTCTTGGCATTCCTTGCTAGTCCGTAGGTCGAGCTTTTGTCTTCTTCTTTGTATGGGTTTGCTTGATGGTCAGAATTGGACTCTTCATCATCGGAGGAATCGGGTCTTTCTGTAAGGAACCGTTCCCAAAATACATCATTCACACTAGCTGGTGGAGTTGCAGGCTTTTGATTTGTATTAAGGTCTTCTTTTGGCGAAGATAATGTTGCTTCCCCATTGATCATGTTTCTGCTGTTTCCGGAAGCTCTGGTATCAGAGTCTTTAGAGTTGGCATTAGACCTTGACTTAGGGTCTTTTCCGATTTCTTGACCGAGTTGGGACATCATAGTTAAGCTCGGACTTCCATTGACTTTTGATGAAGAAGATGCCAGAGTTAGATTCAACAGACAGGAGATATGATTATCGGGTTCGTCACTGGAGTTTAATCTCTGTTGCAGAGTAAAAGATCTGCTTGATTCCGAAAGCTCTAATCTTTCAGGTGCAAATAAGAGGCCCTCGGATCTCATATAAGCATCCTTTGGTTCTCCTTCAGATATCCTTATCCGTGGACTCACTCCATCTTCATCGGAACTTTGTGTGCTTTGAGAAACCAAGTGAATATCTGAAACAGCTGGTGATAATTCCAATCTTAGCTTGTCTGAGAAATCTTGGTGGAAAATGTTTCCAAACTCGGCTCTAGAGCTACTGTTGTTGTTGTTGTCCAAAAGACAAATTTCTCCGACTGGCTCGATTCGGTCAATTTGAGGCAGTCTTCTTTTCTTATTATACGCTGCGACATCCATTGATTCCATTGATTCAATTTTACGAACGAGATGCTCAACGAAAGCAGGGTCTTGAACAGCCTTGTCTAAGAAGTTAAACAAAGTTTCCTGCCTCTGCTCCATTTGATCGGCTCGTAGTGTCAGCTCTTCGATCTGATGCTTAGCAGCCGACCGTTCTTCTCTAAACCTCAAAACATTAGCCTCAAGGGAAGATTTCTCACGTGAAAGCCTCTCGATTTCTTCTTCGAATCCAGCTCTTTCGGGATCTACGAAAGAACCCTGAGGATTACTGTGGCTGTGAATCGGCTTTTTCCGGTGGATGTTCTTAAGGAGATGCTTTTGACCTTTCACAAAATCTTCATTAGCAAATTCCCATCGTTCAGGATCGATCTTACGGAATCCCTGTTACCAAAACATTCATATGCACTCAGATCATACTTAGGCACACCTGGAGATAGGTATACAATATAATCCTCCAAGGACTCTCTAAATACATGAAAATCTAGGAAAAAAAATGAACATACAGGTGTCAGACCAACGGATAGATACCCTTGTCCGACACACACAACCGAGTCCGAGTAACATAATAACCTACTAAGCAAAGTAAAACACATTACCTTGGTGAAGAATCAGTTCTTATAACAAAAGGACATCAATGAAAAATGAAAATCTAAGACAATATAAAAAGAATTACTACAATCCCCAAATGTTCTTCACTAGATTGATTCACTTCTATAGGTCATTGACTAAGAAAATAACCCTAAAACTTTCATACAATTCACCTCATGAATGCCAATAGAAGACTAATTCACAGTCAGATTGAAATCAAACTTGTTTAATCAAATTTCAGGGAAGAACAAAAAAAATGGATGAAAACCCATAAAATAAATGAAATTGAAACGTAAGAAAGACCTATAATTTCTCAGAATTATTAAAGAATTCAGTCAAAGATAAATCAATCAAACAATAAATAAATCCATAAAAAAAAAACCTAAAGCAAAGGAAACCCACATAAGTATTAAGCTGCCTGATGAAACTGGAGAAGTTATTGTGCTTGAAATAAGTGGGAAGCAAAAGACGAGCGAATTCAGGAGGGTTCCAAACAACAAAGCTCTTATTGTTGGAGCTCCATGACACTATGTCGTCGGTCGCAGAGTCGTCCACCATGTCGTATGTCTTCAAAAGAAAAGGTGCCACACCACAGCCGCCCCCGCCTCCGCTTCCGGCGGCCGATGCCGAGGGTACTGTTGAGGCCATCAAGAATTTTTTGGTTGAAAAAACAAAAACGAGTTTGCGGAAAATGGAGTCAATGGGAGAAAGCGTCGACCTTTTCGTCTGTTATATTCGAAGAAGTTTAAAAAAAACGAATACATTTATTTAATATTAAAAATTTGTTCGAATTCTACTCTGAATAACTCATTGGTTAAATTAGATTGCAGGTCATTCAACTATGCTTGAATTTCTTTTTAATCACTCAACTTTTACATTTTTTTCAAATGATCAACAAATTAATCGAGTTTATTTTCATCTTATAATAATAAATTTAGTTCTCAAATTTTACATATTGTGTTAATTTGATCATGATTTTAAACAATTAACCCTCGAACTTATATATTATCTCAATTTTTATTTTTTTTATAATTTTTAAATTTTTGTGAATTTTCGAATTTCTCTTTCATAATGATTTGAGTGGCTTTAATTAAATATAGATTTAGATTTCAACTCCAATAAGACTTGTTTTTTTTTTATTTTTAATTTTAATTTTAAGTGTCGAATAAGTGGTTAGAAACTAAAACATAGAATACAAGTAACGTTAATTATTTAGATAAAATATACTTTTATAATAAAATAAATAAAATTATGAGTAGCAGACATAAATTTATGTAATGGTTAAATTAAAATATAGATAATTATAGTCATAAATGGATTTCAACTTTTTTTTTTTAATTATAATATACTGATTTTGTATTGAATAATAATCCTTCGCCAATAAATTTTAACGTAATTAAAGTTGGATTTGAATTAAAATTCGATTTTATTTCTCTTAATTACTATATATATATATTCAGATTCCGTCTCACTTTTATTATATCTTACATAATTAAGTTTCACTGAAGTTGGTTGCTATTCGTTTCTTCAACAATGAAATCTTTTTCATTCTTCTCTTTTTCCCTTTTATTTTTCTTTGTTAATATCGTACTATCATATCAACAAGTGAATTACAATGAATCTATGTTTAGAAATTATAATCAAATTAATATCACTCAAGGTACCGGGCCAGAAAGTATAGCTTTCGATTGTAAAGGCGAAGGTCCTTACATTGGAGTATCCGATGGAAGAATACTTAAATGGGAAGGACCGAAATTCGGTTGGAAAGAGTTTGCTGTTCCTTCTTCATTTAGGTACATTTATAAATTATTCATATTAGTCCTTTCAGTTTTTATTTTTATATTTATTGATGAATTTTAATTTTTTTTGTTTATTTTATTGGATTAGGATAAGGAAATTATGCGACGGCTCAACAGATCCGAATATTGAACCAATATGTGGTAGGCCATTAGGTTTAAAATTCCACATTGAAACATATCATCTTTATATTGCCGATGCGTATTATGGTCTTTTAGTAGTAGGACCTTATGGTGGCGTGGCTGAAAAACTTGCTACTTCAGCGGAAGGAGTTCCGTTTAAATTCACAAACGGATTAGATATTGATACTAAGACCGGAATGGTCTATTTTACGGATAGTAGTACTGTCATTCAAAGAAGGTAATTTTATCTCTTTTATGTTTGTCATTGGTAATTAAATTTGTTTTGAAAATTTTATTTTATATTAAATAAATTATTTTTGTGGTTGTGTAGGAACGTTGATTCTTTGTTAAGGTCCCTCGATCAAATAGGAAGGCTGCTAAAGTACAATCCTTACACCAAAGAAGTATATGTGATATATAAAGGTTTAATTTTCCCTAATGGGGTCGCCTTGAGTAAGAACAATTCGTTCCTTTTAGTGGCCGAATCAATTAGAATGCGAATTTTGAAATTTAATCTCGAGAGTGGAGCAAAAGCTGTAAACATGTCAAAAGTATTTGCTGACCCAGAAGTATTTGCCGTATTACCTAGAGTGCCGGATAACATCAAGAGAAATAAAGACGGTGACTTTTGGGTGGCTTTAAATACTGGAAGATCAGAAAGTATTCAATCGGATGCTCCAAATCCGATCGGTGTCAAGTATAACGAATAAGGCATGTTTCTGAAACGTTTGGATGGACACAATGGAATGATCTTCAACTCTTAGGAAAGGAGATGCTATTACATTTTAGGATTACAACTTTTTATCATATATTTATTTTAAATTTATTATGATAAGATCTCTTAATAATAAAGTATTGCATTAGAGAAAGAAAAGTGGCATGAATGACAGAAACTGAAGACCAAAGTAAATTGCCTTTACTTATATTTAAATGAATGTCACAATTAGCTAGGAAAAAAAAAATATAATATTGGACTAGCTGTCTTCATTTGGGTTTCATAAATAAAAGAATCTTCACAATAGTTTACAACTTTTGAAAAAAAAAAGAAAAGGTATAATAGCATAAATAACCCCTGTACTTTTCAGGATGATCCTTGTGTCAATTTTTTGTTAAAACTTTTATTCTTTTCAGAATTCCATTGATTGCTAAATCAAATGCATCATCTATGGTCTCTAACCTAGACCTAGGATCGCCATAAACGATCCTTGGAATCAATTTTATAACTTCTTCTCTCATTGCCAATTGTTCATCCTTCGAAACTTGAAGCAATGTTCGGTTGATTGTAACTTTTCCAACTCGTAAATCCTTTGATGAAATGAACACTGAATATCTGTTGTGATCCTTTGGTAAATGCCATACATATTGTGTATAAGCACTCCCTGGATGGAGGAAAACTGGGATACAACCTGATAATATCGAATCGAATGTTGATCTTCGGGTTAACGAATCTCCCGGAGGTTGCAAACAGAAGACTGAGCTTCGAAATAGGCTCATTAAGTTAACTGGATCGTCGCATTGATTGAACAAACTGCAATCCATGAAGTTGCATAACTTGTTTGAAGCTTGGCATTGGTCGATAATCTCGGCACGGATTGATCCCTTTTGTTTCGATCTTCGAGCACCTGCGAACGAGAATAAGTAAGGTCTGTTTTGTTTTCTGAGGAATTCTTGCCATTGATGAACTTGGAAATCATTTGCAGGATGGAAATACGTCGGATACGGTACCGCAACGTCGTTTTTTGAGTACCCTGTTTCGATTGTCAACATTGTTATGTTTTCCGACTCCGGCAAGAGCCTGAAGTTGCTGCCCCAGTCCGATTTCCGGTTCGATTTTCGTCGAAAATCTCGAGCAATCCGACCTGAAATCAAGAAATGATCCGTACCCGAATTCCTTTTCCATTCAGGCTTTCTTGCAAGCCAAGCAACCAAATCGATCCCCGACAAATCTCTCATCGACGTATTGAATCCCCACAAATATCGACGAAGATCCAAACCAGCATAGTACGGCACGAAAACGGCGGAAGCAAGGGTCGAATCGTCGGTTAAACAGTCGTATTTCTTCATTCGATTATGAAAAATAACCTCCAACATGAACTGATTCGTAGAAAACCAACTATTCTTCCATATATCCGAAGCATTTAAAGCTTCAATCCCAGGGCCTAAACCCGAATTTTCCAAAGATTTGCACATACTGTATTTATCAGTTGATCTTGTAATCAACTGACAATCTTTGATCACATCTTCATTGAATCTCTTGGGAAGATCATGGATATAAATGTATCGACCCAAGCATGAATCTTCGGTTTTGTTCAACTTTCCAGGAAAACAAGTTACAGAACCAGTCGATTTTCCGTGAAAATAAACGAACCCTTTAATGTTCTCAAAGAAGAGATGATTAAAACAGAGTAACATGAAGAACAAAACAATGGGGAAAAATAAAACAAAACAGAAGTGATTGCTGCAATACTTTCTTTTTGATTGATTCTTCCATTTGATATTCTTGGTGGGATTTCCTGCACAAAACTCTGGTATCAATACATGGAGTTTCATTGCAGATTAAAGGAAAAAGAAAAAGAAATAAGTGAATGAATGAATGAAAGCTTGTTCATGAACTTTCAAGTTATCATAAGATATCGAAAATGGCTGACTTGATGATGGGGGAAAAAGATTTTCAATGGGCAAATGCATGTAAAAGCTAGGGATGATTCATGAATCAAGAAAAATGATTTTTTATTCTTATTTTTATTTTGAGCTTACTTGGGCTGGAAAGCCAAAAAGACTGATTGACCAAGTAATTGTTCATTTTTCAAAGGTCGTTGGAAAAAAGTATTTAGCGGAAAAGAAGATTGAAGAATAAAATAATATAAAAGAAGTTAAATTTTATATAATACAAATTATTTTTAAAAACTAATATTAAAAAATACATTAAATCAATCTGAAGACTACAATTGTCAAATTTATTTTTTGAATATTTATTGATAAAAGAATATGTTTTAATTGTTACTAAAGACTTTTTTTTTTAATTTATATATATATTTAATATTTTATTATATTATAGAGCATTTAAAAACACAAAAAAAGTGGTAGAAGAAGTGTTCGGGACGAAAGTCAGTGGCGGTGGGCGACGGCTAAGTTCAAAGTTCAAAGTTCAAACCATGTGGTCTTTAAGCTATAGGGTTAATTCCACAATAAGTCCTCAAGCTATAGTACATATTCTAAATTAGTCCTTAATCTTCAAAATGTTTTATAAATCTCAAGGTATTAGTATTGTATCCATCAAGTCCTTCCGTTAATCTAACCTAGGTCACATATAATATTAGGCATATTTAAAGCATGTGTAGCAAATTGTAAACATGTATGCCTATGATAGTGATAACTTGGATCAGATATGTTAAAAGAAAAAAATATTTTTTTTATTGACATTGTATATTTTTAACACGTTTACTTGAAGTTATTCATGCAGTAAATATATATGGGTTTATAATTTTATTTCATGATTTTAAATATGTTTCATGTCATATTCGAATCAAAATTTAACGCTTAAATTAATAGTTAAGTTGACTGAAAAACCTGATTAATACCATACTAATACCTTGAGGATTCAATTAGAATATTTAGAAATTTGGGTACTAATTTAAAATATGGGTAACAGTTTGGGATGTTTAATGCAGTTAACCCTGTATATAAATTATGAATTTTCCAGGAAAGAACCAGAGAGATGTTAATGGCAGGTTTAGGGTTTAGCTGAGTTACGTTACTACTAAGGGAGGTTATATTAGAGGGAATAAATATGAATATTTTAAAATTCCTAATAAAATATTTTTCAAAAAGTCTTAATATTATTAAGTGAAAAGTTATATTTAAATAAAAATTTATTTTATTATCACTAATACCCACTAAACTCTTTTAATATTTTTAATTTATAAATTTGTATCGAGATCTACACATACCAATATTTTAATAGTAGATCAATAATTTTGGTTACCATCAGAGCACACAAATTAGAATTTTTATTTTTATTAAAAAATATATAATTCTCTTTTATAAAACATATGATTGAATAAATAATATATATTTTTTTAGCAGAAATCAATTGATCGAAGTCACTTTCAACTGCCTTAGCTAGACAATTAATAACTTTGTTATTACCTCTCTGAATGTAACTGAAATTAATCTTTGGAGCAATATTTATGGATAAAGAATATATTTAGCCGTAGTATTCAATTAATTTTCATATATCATTATTGGCTTGTGATAGTATTTAAATGGGTAAATTACACCAACAGTCACCCAACTTTAGGGTAACTGACAAAACAGTCACTTAGGTTTCATTTCAGTCACTCAACTTTCGAAAAGTTACAAAACAGTCACTAATTAACAGTTACCGTTAGGGTGTTAACGCAATTGCTGACGTGGCAAGTTAACCAGCTGATGTGGCAAGTTAACTTGCCACGTTGGTGAAGCAGCTCCATTTTCCTCTTCTTCTTCTTCTTCTTCTTCTCCATTGTTCATTGCTCATTTTTCTCCATTGCTCCAATGGAGGGTAAAACCATGGTGTATTCCTCAACATTTCTCTAAAACAACAACTACTTCCCCGTTCATCACTGTCACTTCAAGTTTACTCTGTTTTGGCAGCAAACAACTACAAGGACCTCCCTATTTTTTGCCTGCCTCTGGGTTATACTGTTTTTTGCCACTTCAAGATTCAATGGAGAAAGCTTGAATTTTAGGAGCAAAAGCATCATAAATAAAAGAGAAATGGAGTAGTAACAAAGTGATAGAACCCAACCTTCCTCAATGAAGACAGAGAGTCCAAAATCAGTGGCCTTTATTTGAGAATCCTCATCCTTGCTAACCACCAAGAAGTTCTCTAACCATCAAGAAGTTCTCAGGTTTCAAGTCCCTATGCATAACTCCCATAAAATGACAGGCATGCACCACATTCATAATTTGCCTACTAATGGAAGACGCTTGACGTTCTGAATAACTCCTTTTAGCTGTGATTCTATCAAAAAGCTCGCCACCTGAGCACAACTCCATCACCAATGCAGATTCCAGGCAAGCACCTTTGAACTCCACAATATTTGGCTGCCCGGTTAGATGCTGCAGGATTGAAATCTCTCTCCTAGCATCATCAACGTCCTTGTCAGTGGTTAGTTTACGCCTGGAAATGGACTTACAGGCGTATTCTTGTTTCGTAGCATTTTCAATACAAAGGTAAGTGATGCCAAACTAACCTCTCCCTAACTCTTTGCGAAGATCATAAAGATGGGTGATGTCAACGTAAGGTTTGAGCAAAATGGTTCCTGTTTTGGGAAGATGAAGGAGCTTTAGAGAAAGAAGGGTTTTGGCCTCCCGAGGTTGATACTGTCAATGGTTGGTACGGAAGAGGAGGAGAATCAGAAGAGGACGACACTGGGATTTCATGAGATTTCCTGAAGCAACAGCAGAGAGATTGACAGATTCCCATAGATGACGACTGTGAAGAAAACAGACGAGTTTGGAGAAAAAAGTAAATGGCTTTTTTTTTTGTCAGAATGGATGGCTATGATTTGCTGAAATAGGCACCCAGAGGTCCTTTGGCACGTACAAAGGAAAAGTATAGTATAACCCAGAGGCAGGCAAAAAACAAGGAGGTCCTTGTAGTTGTTTGCTGCCAAAACAGAGAAACTTGAAGTGACAGTGATGAACGGGGAAGTAATTGTTGTTTTAGAGAAATGTTGAGGGATGGAGAAAAATGTTGAGGAATACACCATGGTTTTACCCTCCATTAGAGCAATGGAGAAGAAGAAGAAGAAGAAGAAGAAGAAGAAAAGGAAAATGGAGCAGCTTCACCAACGTGGCAAGTTATCAACTGGTTAACTTGCCACGTCAGCAATTCCATTAACACCCTAACAGTAACTGTTAATTAGTGACTGTTTTGTAACTTTTCGAAAGTTGAGTGACTGAAATGAAACCTAGGTGACTGTTTTGTCAGTTAATCCAAAGTTGGGTGACTGTTGGTGTAATTTACCCTATTTAAATTTAAATTTGAATATTTATTTTAAAATTTAAAATTTATTATTTATTAAAGTGACTTAATTTTTTGGTAAAAAAATAATTTAAATTTGGATATCAGGTATTTAAAAATTAATATTTGATAATGTCCTTTTTTTTAAGGAAATATTTGATATTGTCCTTTTTTTTGGAATATTTTACAAAAAAAAAGTAATTTTAATTTTAATTTTAATTTTTTAAAGACAATATCCAATTTATTTATTTTCATCTCCAATAAATTATAATAGCTGTGATTATGTTGATGGTGGTTATAGGGGTGTAATTAGGATCTTGGTGCTTATAAATTACTTGAGTTTGATTTGAAAATAATTTAAAGTCGATTCGATAATAATCTAGCTGAGCTTGAGCAACTCGAGCTATTTTCAAGCTGAATAGTACTCAACTCAAATGGCTCACAAGTTGTATTAAACTTTTCATTTTTAATATATATATATATAAATATCATTAAATTACATTATTGCTCTTAATATATTATTACTCTAAGCTTAATTATTGAGTTGTCTTTAAGCTCGAGTTTGAATACATACAAGCTTAACTGAACTCGAGCTGAGTAACAAGTTTTGAATTTTGAGTCAAGCTTGAGTTTGATAATATTTGAGCTTAGCTCGCCTCAATTGCACTTCTAATTATATACATATTTATTTAAAGAATAATAATACTTTATACAAAAAAATTCAAATACCAATTAACAACTTTTAGACAAGTTAAAAGGGGAAATTACATATCAATCCTCGAAAAAGGTTAACTTGGTGCTTTTATATGGTAATGCACCCATAAGAGTTTTTAACCCCCATTGAAAAAGCCAACTTCAATTGTTGAAACCTAATTCACTAAACATCATCTAAACACAATGTTACAATGCAGTTATGAAATAAATAAGCAAGGCAAAATGGAACTCACTTATATCTACTATCCATCTAAAGGAGGCCTAAATATGATATTTTAAACGGAAGGTAAATCTGGATTTTGTATGTTTAATCCTTTAGGCGCCATGTTGGTATAGCTAGAAGATGGTTGGCTCTAGGACAAACAAGTCCAAAATCTTCACTCATATCCAACTCACTTCCCAACATATCATTCGGAAGCTTCCAATTAAAGCAATGAACCAATTGTGCCACCACAAGCCGAACCACGGTGAGACCTAATTGCATTCCGGGACAGCCTCTGCGACCAGCACCGAACGGAATTAGCTCGAAGTTGCATCCGCGGAGATCGATGTCGCTTCCAATGAATCTCTCCGGATAAAACCTTTCTGCATAAGTCCAAACCCTTTCATCCCGACCTATGGCCCATGCGTTTATGAAGATGCGTGAGTTTTTCGGTATGTGAAAGCCATCCACGGTGCAATCTTCCCTGGCTGCATGTGGGGTCAACAACGGTCCAACTGGATGTAGCCTAAAGCTTTCTTTTACAACCATGTCTAAGTATTCCAATTTCTCAAGGTCCGATTCCTTGACCATCCTTTCCATGCCTACCACGTTTTCGAGTTCCTTTTGGACTTTATTCATCACTTGTGGATGTCTGATGAGTTCAGTCAGTGTCCAATCGATCGCAACTGCTGAAGTATCCATTGAACCTGCAAGCATGTCCTGTAAGAATAAAATTCAGTGCCTATAATGAATGATTATGATTTGAATTATTTACCGAGATATAGAAATGTACCAAGATAATTGCTTTGATCGTGTCTCGCTCGACGCGGTACTCATTGGTTTCTTCAGATCCCATGAATCCCAACATGACATCGACAAAGTCCTTGACTCTGTTTTCATCTTTAGATCGAACATGCTCGTCGATTATCTTCTCGAAGAAGTCATCAAAATCTTTGGCAATAATTTTCATACGCTTTGTTAGTCCCTGGAGATCAAGTGCTCTAATTTGAGGAATATAATCAGCTAAATTAAACGTAGCTGCAATCTGCATAGCCTCTCGAATCATAATTTCAAACCCTTTTTCACTAAAATCGCTACGATCATACTTCTTTCCGATAATCATCCTACACGAAATCTCGGTACTAAACGACGAGACCATAGAACTAAGATTGACAACACCAGCAGTAGCAGCCACCTCTCGAATATATTGAACACAACCATGAAGTTCTTCCATCCTCATGGATCTAAAAGAACTGATTTTGTGGTTACTAAGCAATTCCAAAGTGCACATCTTACGCATGTTGCGCCAATATGGACCGTAGGGAGAGAACACCAAGTTCTGTTGATTGTAAGAAATATGTTTGGAACAATCATGTGGGGGCCTGCTAGCGAAAACAAGGTCATGCGTCTTGAGGAATAGCTCGGCGGCTTCGGGAGAGGAAACTACAATCACCGGCATCAAGCCGAAGCGTAAGTGCATTATGGGACCATACTTCTGAGCTAATCGTTGAAAATCATGGTGAGGGTTCTTCCCTATCATCAAAAGGTTTCCGATAATTGGAAGGCCTTTCGGACCGGGCGGTAACCTCTTGTTTTTGGCCATTCTTGTCCATGTCAAGGCTTGAAAGAAAAAAACAAGTGCAACAGCAACTGCAACTGCAAGAAGTGTACCTGCCATGTTCATGGTGGTCGTAATTTGCTGTGGTTGAGCTTGAAGACAGACAAGTTTATATATATATCATGGCATAGAGGTTGAAGACAGACGAGTAAAACAAGCAACAACAAAGATCAAGAAAATAAGAATTCAGATTAAATGACGTATAAATTAATAATGTTTAAGTTCAATTATTCATCCATAAAATTTGAATAATAAGGTTTAAGCCGCCGGTGGTTTGCAATTAGTGATGAAAATAAGACTTCATCGTATTGGTTTTATCTATCATCTACCTGGATTTGATAGCAACATGCTATGGATTAATTTTCTTCATCCTATTAAATACAATCTCTAACCTCCACCCAGATAATTAATAGTTTGATTAGGATTTGATCTTATTTTCCACAAATTTAATACCATTAATTTTGTTTCAACTCCTTTTTAACAATTATTTTTAAAATATCAATTTAATTAAATATAAATTTAGAATTTAAGTCACTTTTAATGCCGAATAAGTCAAACCAACATAATTATTCACATAAAACATACTTTTATAATAAAATTATGAGTAGCAAACAATGGTTAAATTATAATATAGATTTAGGTCAGTCATTCATAAGAGGTTTTAACCCAGGTTGAAAAAGCCTGCTTCAGTTGCTGAAAAGCAATTCATTGGACAACATCCAAATACAAGGTTACAATACAGCTGACTGAAAAATATAAACAAGGCAAAATAGATCTCGCTTATACTTAGAGCTAATCATGGGTCGGGCTGAGCTAGTACAAAAAATCAGACCTATATTTTTTATTTGGACCTAATTTGGTCCAAAAAATGAGTTTAAAATTTTGTTCAAATCTGATCCAATAGACTAAATACATTAAAATAAATATTTCTCGATAAATTGAAAATACATCTAAAAAAAGTTTTATACTTAAATAATACTAACATAGTTATAACTTAACAATAAAGCAACAAAATAATAATAACAAAATAGTATTAATATATTAATGAAATGGTAGCAAAACAACAACATAATAATAGTAAACAAAGGCAAACAACATCAGAATTTTTTTGGTCAAATTTGGGTCGAGTTCGGTTATGTCCGGGCCAAAAAAGTTTTGCCTGAAACTCAGCCCATTTTCTAAACAAATTTTATTTTTTTTGTCTAAATATATTTTTCGAGCTTATATTTTTACTCAAATTCTTTCACCTTTTAAGAAAGCCTTCAGGCTTGAGTGAATGGCTCAGCTCATGATCATATCTACTTATACATATTGTAGATATAAAAGGGGCCTAAATCTGATGTTTTAAACAAAAAGTAAATATTGATGTTGTATGTTCAACCCTTTAGGCGCCATGTTGGTATAGCTAGAAGATGGTTAGCTCTAGGACAAACAAGTCCAAACTCCTCCCTCATATCCAACTCACTTCCCAACATACCATTTGGAAGCTCCCAATCAAAGCAATGAACCATTTGAGCCACCACAAGCCGAACCACTGTTAAACCCAACTGCATTCCGGGGCAGCCTCTGCGACCGGCACCAAACGGGATTAGCTCGAAGTTGCGTCCACGGAGATCGATGTCGCTTCCAATGAATCTCTCCGGATAAAACCTCTCTGCATCAGTCCAAACCCTTTCATCCCGACTTATAGCCCATGCATTTACGAAGATGCGTGCACCCTTGGGTATGTCAAAGCCATTCACCGTGAAATCTTCCCTGGATACATGCGGGACCAGCAATGGCGCTACTGGATGTAGCCTAAAGCTTTCTTTCACAACTATGTCCAAGTACTTCAATTTCTCCAGGTCTGATTCCTCGACCATCCTCTTCATGCCGATCACGTTTTTGAGTTCCTTTTGGACTTTCTTCATCTCTTGTGGATGTCTGATGAGTTCGGCCAGTGTCCAATCGATCGCAGCTGCTGAAGTATCCATAGAAGCTGTAAGCATGTCCTGTAAGAACAAAGTTTAGTACTCGTAATGATTAATTATTACTTGAACTATTTATCGAGATATAGAAGAGTACCAATATAATTGCTTTGATCGTGTCTCGCTCGACACGGTACTCATCCGTTTCTTCTGATCCCATGAATCCCAACATGACATCAACAAAGTCCTTTACTCTGTTTTCGTCTTTAGATCGAACATGCTCGTCGATTATCTTCTCAAAAAAGTCATCAAAATCCTTGGCAATAATTTTCATACGCTTTGTTAGTCCCTGGAGATCAAGTGCTCTAATTTGAGGAATATAATCAGCTAAATTAATCATAGCTCCAATTTGCATACCCTCTCGAAGCGTAGCTTTGAACCCCTTTTCACTAAAATCGTCGTGATCATACTTCTTTCCAATGATCATCCTACACGAAATATCAGTACTAAAAGACGAGACAGTGGAGCTAAGATCGACAACACCACCAGCAGTAGCCGCCTCTCGGATATATTGAACACAACCATGAAGTTCTTCCATCCTCATGGACCTGAAAGAATTGATTTTGTGGTTACTAAGCAATTCCAAGGTGCACATCTTACGCATGTTGCGCCAATACGAACCGTACGGGGAGAACACCAAATTCTGCTGATTGTAACAAATAAGTTTGGAACCTTCATGAGGTGGCCTGCTAGCGAAAACAAGGTCATGTGTCTTGAGGAACAGCTCGGCGGCTTCAGCAGAGGAGACAACGATCACCGGCATCAAGCCTAAGCGTAAGTGCATGATGGGACCATACTTTTGAGCTAATCGTTGAAAATCATGGTGAGGGTTGTTCCCTATCATCAGAAGGTTTCCGATAATTGGAAGGCCTTTCGGACCAGGGGGTAATCTCTTGTTTTTACCCCTTCTTGTCCATGTCAAGGCTTGAAAGAAAAAAACAAGTGTCACAGCAACTGCAAGAAGTGTACTTGCCATGTCCATGGTGGTCCGAATTTGCTGTGATTGAGGCTGAAGACAGACAAGTTTATATATATCATGGCATAGAGGTTGAAGACAGACAAGTAAAACAAGCAACAACAAAGATCTAGAAAATAAGAATTCAGATTAAATGACGTATAAATTAATAATGTTTAAGTTCAATTTATTCATCCATAAAATTTGTACAATAAGGTTTAATCCGTCGGCGGTTTGCAATTAGTGATGAAAATTTGACTTCATTGTATTGGTTTTATCTATCATCTACCTGGATTTGATAGCAACATGCTATGAATTAATTTTCTTCATCCTATTAATTACAACCTCTAACCTCCACCCAGATAATTAATAGTTTGATTAGGATCATATTTGATCGTATTTTCCACAAATTTAATACCATTAATTTTGTTTCAACTCCTTTTTAACTATTATTTTTAAAATGTCAATTTAATTAAATATAGATTTAGAATTCAAGTCACTTTTAAATTTCGAATAAATCAAACCAACATAAAAACCTTAATTATTCACATAAAATATACTTTTATAATAATATTATGAGTAGCAAACAATGGTTAAATAATAATATAGATTAAAATTCAATAATTATAGTCATACATGAATTTCAACTCCTTTTTTATAATATACTCATATTGTATTGAATAATAACCCTTCGCGAATAAATTTTAATGTAATTAAAGTTGGATTTGAATTAAAATTCGATTTTATTTCTCTTAATTACTGTATATATATATATATACACATATTCTATCTCACTTTTATTATATCATACATAATTAAGTTTCATTGAAGTTAGTTGTTATTCGTTTCTTCTACGATGAAATCTTTTTCATTCTTCTCTTTTTTCTTTCTATTTTTCTTTGTTAATATAGCACTATCATATCAACAAGTGGATTACGATGAATCTATGTTTAGAGATTATAATCAAATTAATATTACTCAAGGTATCGGGCCTGAAAGTATAGCTTTCGATTGTAAAGGCGAAGGTCCTTATGTTGGAGTATCCGATGGAAGAGTACTTAAATGGAAAGGATTGAAATTCGGTTGGAAAGAGTTTGCTATTCCTTCTTCATTTAGGTATATTTATAAATTATTCGTATTAGTCCTTTCTTTTCTTTTCTTTTTTCAATTTTTATTTTTATACTCATAGTTTTTTTTATTGATGAATTTTATGTTTTTTTGTTTATTTTATTGGATTAGGATAAGGAAAATATGCGACGGCTCAACAGATCCAAATCTTGAACCAATATGTGGAAGGCCATTAGGTTTAAAATTCCATATTGAAACATGTCATCTTTATATTGCCGATGCGTACCATGGTCTTTTAGTAGTAGGACCTTATGGTGGCGTGGCTGAAAAACTTGCTACTTCAGCTGAAGGAGTTCCATTTAAATTCACAAACGGATTAGATATTGATACTAAGACCGGAATGGTCTATTTTACTGATAGTAGTACCGTCATTCAAAGAAGGTAATTTTATATATTCTATGTTTATCATTATTAATTAAATTTGTTTTACAAATTTTATTTTATATTAAATAAATTATTTTTATGATTGTGTAGGAACGTAAATTCTTTGTTAAGGTCCCTCGATCAAACAGGAAGGCTGCTAAAATACAATCCTTACACCAAAGAAGTATCTGTGATATATAAAGGTTTAGTTTTTCCTAATGGGGTCGCCTTGAGTAAGAACAATTCGTTCCTTTTAGTGGCCGAATCAACTAGAATGCGAATTTTGAAATTTAATCTCGAGAGTGGAGCAAAAGCTAAAAACATGTCAAAATTATTTGCTGACCCAAAAGTATTTGCCGTATTACCTAGAGTGCCGGATAACATCAAGAGAAATAAAGACGGTGACTTTTGGGTGGCTTTAAATACCGGAAGATCGGAAAGTATTCAATCGGATGCTCCAGACCCGATCGGTATCAAGTATAACGAAGAAGGCACGGTTCTGAAACGTTTGGATGGACACAATGGAATGATATTCAATTCTACTAGTGAAGTTAAAGAGTATAACCATAGATTATATATAGGTTCTGTCACTAAACCTTATGTCGGCATCCTAAATGACCATTAGGATCGATTTTGTTAGGTAAAACTTTTTATTTTTATTTTTATTTGCTACAATTAGAATTTCGGAAAGGGGAAATTTTTTTTTTTAATTTTTAATTTTGCTACAACTAAAATTTAGGAAAGGGATGTTAATACATTTTAGGATTACAACTTTTTATCATATTATTTGTTTTTATTTTATTTTAAATTTATTATGGTTTGATGTATTAATTCTATTTGTGTTTATTTTAAATTTATTATGGTATGATCTCTTAATAAAGAATGAAATTAGAGAAATAACGTGGCATGAATGACAAACTGAAGAATAAAGTAATTTGACATTATATTAATAAAGTGTCAAATTACTAGGAAAAAAATAATATTAATCGTAGGAAAAAAATATGGAAGGGCATAAAACTACTTCACTTTTACACTATTATGTTTATTGATGCAATGGGCTTGAAAATAGAAATGAATTTTTTTTAGAAAGTTGAAGGGTTTGAAAAGTTATTTTTAGAATTTTATGAAAATTTTAATTTTTTAAACATAATTTTATAATTTTAAAGAATAAAATAATGAAATTTCATATTTTTTTTAAATAACTTTTTGATATTTTAGTATTTTATAAAATTTTAAATTTAACCTAACTCAATTTAGGTTAATTTTTAAGGATTTTATGTTTTTTTACATAATTATAATTTAGAAAATATTTTTATAGTTTAAAAAATAATTAATTAATTTTCTGAATTTTTAAGAAATTTTTTATGTTTTTAAATTTTTTTTTTCAAAATTATCATTAAAGACGGTAGTAAAAGGACCAAATGAATATTTTCACAGGGTCAAATTAGATAAATATTATAATTTAGTGACATTATTATCGTTTACCCATATTTTTTAATATTTGATTTAATGATAAAATTGAGTTTCACAAAAATTTTTCCACAGAAAGATCCTTGGCCCCTCATTTAGTGCCAGCAGCAGCAAGTACTTAACTTTATATGTACATTACTGTGACAATGTCGGTGGGAAAATTAAAAGAAAAAAAAAAAAAAAAGAGAGCCAATATTGTAGCTTAATTCACTGGATCACTCCATCAATCTTATTATATGGATCAATGCTGAATGGAAGGAACTTCATACATAAGAAGAAGAAAGAAACCACACAAACCTACAGTGCATTATTATTGTTGATGATGACATTGGTCAATGCCTGCACCTGTAAATCGAAGAGCAACCTCTCGTGTATCGATTTGACGACTGAGGAAGACAAGTAATGCTGTAAGGCTTAGCTGATCCAGCCGAACTATCACCGCAGGCCGGTAAATCGCGCCTGATAGCTCCGTAACTGATGCTATTACCCCAAAGAACCCTTCGATGAGACTCGGATTCGATTACGAGTTCCTCATTGATGTCGCCACCACTGCATGAATCTGCAATTGAACCATCACATAGTCTGTTATCAGCAACAACCCTGTAATTGGAGCTAAGTTCTTGAAGCAACAGCATTAGTGCAAGTAAATAAGACATTGAATAAATCAACTTTTTTTAAGGTTGGGATGAAAAGAAATTTTGTTTTCAAGCTTGGGTTTTAGCTTTTGTAGACACTTTCCGATCTTATGTAAGATTCGGAATTACATTCCTAGAGTTGAAAAATCGACCAAGTGGAGACCACCAATGATAGAAGTGTTATTTTCTCTTTGTCCTCAAATATAAAAAGCTACAAATTACCTCGTGAATCATATTGTGGTAAAGTTTTTTTTTTTTCCCAAAAATATTATGTATTGTAGTTAATTGATTTGGGATTTAGTTTTATTTGGTCTTTTTACGAAATTTTATATACTAAAAATAATAAATTTATTTGTTGGGAGTAGATTTAAAGAACCGAAAGCTTAATATTTTTTTAAAGGTCAAGCCTTTTATCCTTAAAATGAAATAATCTGTCACTTGATACATACTATTTCAATACCATTAACTATGAATTTATGGAATTTGATTTAATTTTCTTTTTATGATAACTGAACAATAAAATACGACTTAAATTTTTCTTAAAATTTAATTTTAAGAACTTGAATTGAGTAACTTCATTTTCATCCCTTAAAACATATAGGATTTAAGAAGTTGTCTAATCTTTAGGTCCGCTTGAAAAGTAAAAAGATTTTGATAAAAAAAAAATTAGGCCTAAATAATGGGCTTGGGTAAAAAAAATAAGACCTGTTTAAAACCGATCCGGTCTCGGGTTAGGGATCCTATGGGAACTAGGTTGGTGATACGAGGGTTCGAAGGGGATCAAGAGAGGAGTGTTGAGTTATGTGATGTGTTTACTGGAGTTCCTATATGTTTTTATGGAGTTCCCGTTATTAGAGTTTTATTATAGACCGGGAGTTCCTGTTTGACCTGAATTTTTATAATGTATCGAAATTATTGAACTCTTCTAAGACTCACTAAGGACAATAAAAGTTTATGTGTATATGTAATAATATGTGAAATTAAAAATAAAAATAAACATGTGAATTTAGTGTTAAATGATACATGTAAATTAAGTGTTTATGTTATGTTCGTAAAATGAGAGAAAAATTTTGATACGTCAATGTAAAAGTTAATTAGTAATAATATATGTTAAAGTGAAAATTATAAATTATAAAATTAATTTAAATGAAAAAATTGTACGAATAAATATTACTAAAATTAATTAAAATTTATATATATAATGAGATTGAATTCAATTGAGTACTTACTAAGCTATTCACATAGTTTAACGCGTTTTTTTTTTAAACGCATAGGTGATAGATACTGTCGAAACCATCCCTTTTTGAAAGGCGAGAATCAGACTTGGACTTGGGTTTTGAAAACGAATAAAACGGGAGTCGCCACCGAACTTTTATTAGGTGTGATCGGATCACCTTTGTTTTAATAAAACATTTTTGATTTACTAAAACGATGTTTTTGGTCTACGAATATTCGAGAAAATAGGCTCGGGAGTCGATTACGTGCGAGGAAGGATTAGCATCCTCGCAGCGCCCAAACTTGGTACCAAATTGATTAATCAATGTCCTGATGTCGAAAAGTTTGAAAAGATTTTGAAGTCTTATTTTATTTTTTATTTAAAAAACCTTTATTGAATATCGATTTTCCCTTGTTTCGAAGGAGTAGAGTCTCACATCCAGCACGATTGGACACGATAATCTAAGTCCTTGAACTCAAGATCATCTCCAAAATTCTTCGAACACATGCAGTGCGATTTTGAAAGGATATTCGTTCATTTGGTCGAACAGAAAATCACACCCAGCACGATTGGGCACGATCTCCTTGAATTTCCAAACTCACGAATTACCTTTATGAAACCCCTTTTATGAATTTAAAATAAAGTGTCGGGCTACAATTTTAAAATGGCAATCCTCATGGAATGATGAAAACGAGGGACTAACAACGCATGATAATAAAAGGCGCAATAATAAAGACTACAAGAAATGACACTGAAATAATAACAATAAATAGAAATCAAAAGATGTTAGTAGCTATGGGAATAACAGTAAGTAGGCTAGTGATAATAATAATGCAAAATATGTATGATTGTACGATATAATAACATATAGTAATAATATTAGTAATAATAAGAAAAATAATAATAATATGAAATATGTACAATATAATACCATAATAATAATAGAAAGATACTAAAATAATAATAACAATGTCAATATGATAATAGTAATAATAGGGACGCAAAATATATACAATATACTAACATAGATAATATAGTAATAAAATATAATAATAGTAGCATAATAACAACGATAATGAATAATAATACGGAATATGTACAAGATACTAATATATATATAGTAATAATAATATAATAAAGTTAATAGTAGGTGTAAGAATAATAATAATAATAATAATAATGATAGTGAGTATATCTATACAAGTAATAGTACAATAATAACAAAAATAGAAATAATAACATAAAAGAAAAATAAAGCGAATAATAATAACAACAAAAAGTTAGTGAAATAAAATAATGATAAAATATGTACATAAAAATATAATAATGGTGATAACAATAACAATATAACGACAAAAGGACTGAAAAGATTGCAAAATAACTAAAAAGATTAAATTGTATTTAAAACAAAAGTTTGGGATTAATCAAAAAAGAAAAATAAGAAGAAAGGGACTAAAATGACGAGCGTGTGAATGCAGGAGGGCTAAAAGAGAAAATGTTCCCAACCCCAAAAAAAACACTCAGACGAGGACTGAATTGGAAGGGCGCGCAAACTTTGGGGCAAAATGAAAGAAACAAAATAGGATTAATTTAAAGGTGGCTCCAATGAGAGGGACTGGACGCGCAAATTACCCATTCAATTTGAAAAGGCGCACGTCCAGTTCCAATCTTCAATGCGCATGCTTTTCTTTTTATTTGTTTTGTCTTCTTTTAATGACACCACCTTTTAAAAAGTAATTATAACCTTTATTATACTTATATATTTTTAGCTCTTAAATTCTCTTTTTTTAACAAAAAGCAGAGCACCCCCATTCTTTCTTTCTCTGCTACGAAAGGGGTTCTCTTTCCGGCCGATCCTCGTGTCACCGCGCCACCACCGTATCGGTGGTCGGCGATACCCGAGACCAGGCCCTTTTAACCTTGTTCAAAGCCCCCTTTTGAAGTCCTGACCGCGACGCCTCGTTATAAACGGAGGAGAACGACTTTCGACCTCCCTTTTTCGGAACCGAAAGCAGCAATAGAAGGAGAGGCCTTCCGACGCTGCGATTATGGGTTCAGGTAAGGTTTCGTTCTCCTTTCCTTTCCGATTTTTTTGGTTCGAAAGTGGTAAAAAAAATGAATAAGAAAAAAGACAGTAAATAAATAAACAGAAAGATGAAAACCTTAATGTTTCCTTTGCAATTTTCTTGCTGTTGATTCGTTTTTTTTGATTGATTCTTTTTTAAAAAAGAAAAAAAAAAAAAGCCCCCGATTGCAGTGTTTTCCATTGGCTTTTATAGCCAAATAACAACAATAATAAAATCAATCCTTTGTTTGCGGTATTGCTGTCGTTTTTGTCTGTTTGTGCAGGTTATGGGCACAGTGGGACGTGGTGCTGGTGGCTCAAGGCGTGGTGCGCACATGGGGGCACGATCGAGGGAGGCTGTTGCGTGGGAAGAACGGCGTGCGGCGCCCCTTAGGGTTTCCCGAAAACCCTGAAAAATGTGGGTCTTTTGGGCCCTCTTCTTTGTTTTTGATTTGGGCTCTGGTTTGGGCCTTAGTAGAGGGCCCGGACAAATTGGGCTTTCTACAGCTGCCCCTCTTTGCTCATTGTCGTGTAACGAGAATAGAGCAAAGACATAAAGAAGGCCAAAATTTGTCGGGATCCACTGAGTCTTGCTTCATCTGGTGCCTTCCTTTGCCCGGTAGCTTTAAACTTCGTCGTAACTTGCTGCTTTGATCTACTATTTCTGTAGGCTTCAATTTATTTTATTGTCTTGTTGAGTTTTCAGGAGATAACATTTGTAATCTTCACCCATTCCAACGTTGTTCGACGGCAATACGGTGATCTCCAGTCTATTCCATCGCTGGTCGATGGTAATAGGATAATTCTCGATCTATTCCAATGCTAGTCAGTGGCAATAGGACGTTCTTCAGCCTCTTCCATCGTTGGTCAATGGCAATATCTGAAATTTTCAATTCACTTCTTTACTATCTTCGGGAAGGCTTCAATCTTCAGTCTGCTCCACTGCAAACTCAGGATAAGAATTCAGGGAGAAGAGAATCGTAGTTTCAATCTCCTCTGCTGAAATTTTAAATAGATAAGGATTTATCCTCAATATTAACTCAGGGAGACGGGATTTGTAATCTCAACCTACTCCACGGGAACTGAGAATTCAGGGAGAAGAGATTCGTAGTCTCAATCTTCTTTAGCGAAACTTCAAAGAAGTATTCTTAACGTTAACTCAGGGAGACGGGATTTGTAATCTCAACCTACTCCACGGGAACTGAGAACTCAGGGAGAAGAGATTCGTAGTCTCAATCTTCTCTACTGAAACTTCAAAGAAATAAGGAAGTATCCTCATTGTTAACTCAGGGAGATGGGATTTGTAATCTCAACCTACTCCACGGGAACCGAGAATTCGGTGAGAAGAGATTCGTAGTCTCAATCTTCTCTACTGATACTCCAAAGAAATAAGGAAGTATCCTCTTTGTTAACTCAGGGAGACGGGATTTGTAATCTCAACCTACTCCGCTGGAACTGAGAATTTAGGGAGAAGAGATTCGTAGTCTCAATCTTCTTTAGCGGAACTTCAAAGAAGTATTCTTAACGTTAACTCAGGGAGACGGGATTTGTAATCTCAACCTACTCCACGGGAACTGAGAATTCAGTGAGAAGAGATTCGTAGTCTCAATCTTCTCTACTGATACTCCAAAGAAATAAGGAAGTATCCTCTTTGTTAACTCAGGGAGACGGGATTTGTAATCTCAACCTACTCCACTGGAACTTCGAGGAAATAAGACTTTAGAACTTTTCCCATTTGCTTCCTTACTATCTCGGGAAGACTTCAATCTTCGGCTTGCTCCACTAACGCCTCTAGGGGACGAGATCTGAATTTTTCGATATTGCTACCCCCTTCTCCAGGGAACCTGTCCTGTAGAATTAGTTTTATGTGCTTGTGCTTATGCCAATGATGCGGATGCTATGATTGGAATGATCCAAATGCATGTGCTATGGATGAATGCAGAATGTCACGAGAATGGTTTGCTACAATGATTATGATGCGATGATCAGGATGAATCAAATGCCCCTAACTAAATGTGTTTTGCAAGAATGATCCTTTTCTAACGGTTTAAGGTGTTCATCGCTCGTTGTCTATCAGGGCTATATCATTGATGTCTTATGCTGTAATCTTGTTTGGCTAGCGTTCATGGCAGAACCCAGGAGGACAATTATCTTACTCAACAAATTTGCCCCACTGTAACTTCAAAGTTCATCTCATTGTGACCTAGGGGTATAAGGTAGGGATCCTCGCATTCACCCCACTGCAACTCCAGAACGTAGGGTTTGTTTCCTCTTCGACTTGTTTCATCGCTATTCAAGGGTACAAGATCTGAATCCTTCCATCTATTGAGCATTCTTCGGGTATCCCAAACAGATGTGTGTGCATGAATACGAAATATCATTTTCTTTCAAGAATGATTCTGGTTTTGCATTTGGGCTAGCAATGCCCATTCTTGTCAGGACTGTGTCACTGACGCAATTCCTTGTCACTTTGTTCGATCACCATCTTTGAAAAAAAAAAATCCCAAAGAGACAACCTAAATTTGGATTCAGATATTTCCAACCCGTAAGCTTGGTGGATTCTGCACAACAATCCTGTTTCAGACTCCTGTATTACTTAGAGGTTTCCAGAGTGATATGCAAAACTCCTTTAGTGAAAATATTATTAGTCCAATAATCATTATTTCAATGCAAAATGTTTGAAAGGGATCATAGTGATGGGTGAAACAAAAATTTATTGGGAGTATAGCTCGAAACCAACAAGTTAATCAAGCTTGCAAACGTAATGAAAAGAAAGTTTATTTAGAGTGTATTTTGAAAAGACAAAGATAGCAAACTCAAAATGGGTAGAATAGAAGCTAGGTGCCCCAGATATCGCAGCTTGAGCTTCCCTGTTCAAACTTCTTAAGGGTCATTTTAAGCTCAATATGTGCTTAAGAGATCCAGAGTACTTTGTCGATGCCCTAAGACGTGTCATACCTCTTCGTTGTTGCTTCAAGTATAGTGAGACCACTGTTTGCCCCATCTCCATCAAAAATTTGAGCTGCCCTTTTCGGGTTTTCAACTCAAACCCACCTTTGGTCCCAAGGCGCCCTTTGCGGGTTTTCGCCTTTGGCCTCTCCTTTTTCTTTCTTATTTTTATTTTTTTTGAAAATTTCTCTTTTTTGATTTTTTTGGTTTTTTTGATTTTTGGATTTTTTATTTTTTTTATTTTTTTTTATCGTTTGACCATGAGAATGGCCCTTAGCCTCTATCTTTTGATTAAGTCCAGCTAATCACATTGGGATTGCTCCATTCCGCTTCATCTGACTTTAACTTCGATAGAACTCTGACAGAAGGAATCTTGTCTCAATGAGCAAAGTCGTCTATATTTCCAATGAGAAGTGTGTTGCCCCGATGAAGGTTTATCGCGATCCTAGGTAAGTCTCAATCGTTACCCAGGTGATCCTCCCCCCCTTTTTGTACTGACCTAGTATTTGCTGGCTGCAAATTTCGTGACATCGGCATATGTGACTTTCGCCATTTTAGAGAAGTAACCGACATTTACGAAAATGAATCGTTGTTGGCCGAAAATTTTCGATAAGACTGGCCTGATAATATCCATGCCCCTTTACGGACTTCCTCTGAGACTTCTCTAGCTTTGACTGCATACTCGCGCCTTAGCAGTCCCAGCGTATCTTAACGTGGTCATACGAAGATATCTTTGAATTCTTCCATCTTTATCTTTTTCGTAGTGTTTGCTGACATTTAGGATCTACCGTTCTTAACAAATCAGGAAATAAGTTATAATCTTTGCAATCTCCAAAGTCCTCAGATCCCCCTAGGCACATATCTCACTTAAAAGGAGAGTTGGTAACAGCGTCGCCCATGTTATTGATGTCTGGGGATCCATTGTGGGTATGAAGGTAAAAAGGATGATTATGATACGAAAATGAAACGATGTGGAATATGAAATATGAGGAATGAGAAGATGCATTTTATTAGAACAACAATTTTGGACACAAGCCTATTTCGCAAAAAGACTCTCATTGCCCCCTAGACTTAGGACAACAAGCGTGTTTTAAATATCACTCTAAATTAGCTCTAAAACACAAGGATTTCTTTCACAGTCTCATTGTTCAAAACAATCCCAAACATGCGGGGTCTTGAACTTTGATCCCTTGGTCCATTTTTCAGATGTGTCGTTAGGGTTCTGATTTTTCAACTTCAAACCTCGGGCGACTTCTTCAAGGAAATGCAACTCCATGGCCTCCATTTTTAACTACTACATTCGCTGTTTTGCCATCGAGCTTCACAATACCCATGTTAATGAAATTTTCCACTAGTTTCTTGAAAGTAAGGCAATTTTCGATCGAATGGCCTGTAATCCCTGCGTGATACTCACACTGAGTGTTTGGGTCATACCATTCTGGGTATGGAGGTTGCATCGGTTTTGGATATTGGGGGGACACAACGTGCGCATCAAATAACCTTTGATACAACTCCTTATACGTCGTTGGGATCGGCGTAAATTGGAGTTCTTCAATGTTTTTCCTTGTACGAGATTTTTTCCTTGATGTACCCTGATAACTTGCAGCGATTGACTTGGAATACTTGCTCAAGTTGTTCACTTCATTTTCTACATTTCTCAAGTTTGATCTTTTGACACTCTCTCCCGTATCTATCTTGCCGCACTTAACCGCGTGTTCTATCCTTTCTCCACATCTTACAATTTCTGAAAAGTCTGTCATAGAACTTCCCAACATGTGGTTGATGAAAGGGGCCTTCAAGGTATGAATGAAGAGTGTGGCCGCTTCTTCTTCTAAGAGAGGCGGTTGAACTTGTGTGGCTACCTCTCTCCATCGTTGAGCGTACTGCCTGAAGTTTTCGCTTGGTCTTTTCTCCATAGTTTGGAGAGTGACTCTGTCAGGAGCTATATCTGCTATGTGGCCGTAATGTTTCATGAAGGCTTGAACTAAGTCCCTCCATGTTTTGATTTGGGTGCTATTGAGTTGATCGTACCATTTAGCCGCAGACCCAACCAGGCTGTCCTGAAAGCAGTGTATTAACAATTTCTCATTATCAGCATATCCCGCCATTCGTCGACCGAACATCTTCAGGTGTGCTCCCGGGCAGCTGGTCCCGTTGTACTTTTCAAAATCCGGGGTTTTAAACTTTGGTGGAAGCACTAAGTTTGGGACCAGACTTAGTTCTTTGATATCGACCCCGTAACGAGTTTTAGGCTTCTCAATTGCTTCGACTCTCTCCTCTAACCACTTGTAGCGGTCTTCCATTAGCATTGAGGGTTCAGCTTTCATTCTCTCTTTCTCCATTTCATCAAAATCTGGTACCATAGAGTTGATAAGGTCATCTCCTGGGTTGGATCCTGAGCCTATTTGGGAATTCACGGGAGGTCCAATGTTGACTTGGCCTTGTTGAGGCCTAATAGTGACAGGTGGCCTCCGGGGATGTTCCTCGCGCTGCGAAAGCGCTTGTGGTAAGACAGATTCTGAAGGACCATCTTCATTCTCCCCTCCAGTGATGGCCATGGGGCTTTTCTCTTTCCCCAAGAACTTGTTCAATAGTTCGGACATCTGAGATATCTGAGCCCTCATGTCCCTCTGTGATTCCTCCATTTCTTGCTGGATCTTGGTTAAGTGCTTTTGCATCTGTGCTTCCATTTGGTCACTCATCTCCTTTTGGAATTTTTCTAGTTTCTGATCCATTTTCTTTATCTTAGTGCGGGTGCCGTATGGGTGTTCAGCCTCCAGATTCTTTTTTCACTGTTATGATTCGAGTGTGTCAGACTCTTTCCATGTATGTGACATGATGTGAATGCATGCGATGCCAATGAAATGAATGCGAAAAAGAAAGAGAGGCGTTGATCATAATTCAATTTTATTTAGAAAGCTTTTTAAGAAAATAAAGCTCTTTACATAAAATGGATTATAAATACGGTTTTGTCCTCATAGTCCAAGTACAAACAAGAATCCTCTTTTTCGTAATCGGATGTTTATGGACGTGCCCCCTTGAACTTTCGTAATACACGTCTCTTCTAGCTCCATGTTGCTTGGTCCGAGACTTCGAGTCGTACCCCATCACTCGCTTATCCTTTGTGATACTTGTGATCTTCTAACGATTCCTGAACAATCCTTGTCGTTTGAATCTTCAGGTAGTGTCTTTTCGTTGTTACCTAGACTATGTTTGGATGGCCATATCATAATCCATTTTATCAAGAAAGTCATTTTCTGTGACAAAATTCCTAACTCACAATCGAGTATGAATCGACACCTCCTTTCTAGGATGATGCAATGCAATGAAATCAAAACAGAGGAAAACACGTTAGTGCAAGAGACACAAAAGAAACATGTTAGTGCAAGAGGAATAAACAAACACCAGACACCTATTTAGGCGACTACAGCGAGTTTGGCGTGGCACTATCTAGGATAGGCTCCTAGGTCTTTCTACATGTGGCTCAGTTCTAACGGAAGGGTACCCGAACCAGCAGATTCCTCGGTCTTCACCCATTATAGGCTTATACGGACTGAGTTCGGTTTAGGGAGATACATTTCCCTATGGCCATGCGGAGGTGAAAACCTCACGAAGACATAGGTACGGATGTATCCCGGAAGCAGTCCCCTAGCCCATGCGGAGGTGAAAACCTCACGAAGGTATAGTTTCTTGCCCCCACTTAAGGGTGTGACCGCAATGGTCATGCAAATATGAATGCGGCAATATCCTAAGAGACTCAACATTATTGCAATCCTAGCACCCACAAAGTTAAAAGTAGAGATTGGATTGAAAAATACGACCATTTTTATTGATTTTCAAACACTCAAATGAATTGGAATAATTATCAAAAGCCCTCTCATCTCGAAATGTCGACATGCTATATCCAGTAAGTTAGGACACAGCATCCTGAATTCTCAAGAGTAAGATAGGACACAATTCGGATCCTTGTTATTTTGAAAATTCTTATCTCAAAGTAATGAGATGTCACACCCAGTAAGTTAGGGCACAACATTTGTACTCTCGAGGATAAGCTCTCTTTTTTTATTTCAAATCAAGAGAAAAATGATTTTGAAAACAATTTTCCAAATTTTGACAAAAGGACAAAAAATAATCAATTACATGGCCTGACTCTCTTAAAGTCCCCAGTGGAGTCGCCAAGCTGTCGAAACCATCCCTTTTTGAAAGGCGAGAATCAGACTTGGACTTGGGTTTTGAAAACGAATAAAACGGGAGTCGCCACCGAACTTTTATTAGGTGTGATCGGATCACCTTTGTTTTAATAAAACATTTTTGATTTACTAAAACGATGTTTTTGGTCTACGAATATTCGAGAAAATAGGCTCGGGAGTCGATTACGTGCGAGGAAGGATTAGCATCCTCGCAGCGCCCAAACTTGGTACCAAATTGATTAATCAATGTCCTGATGTCGAAAAGTTTGAAAAGATTTTGAAGTCTTATTTTATTTTTTATTTAAAAAACCTTTATTGAATATCGATTTTCCCTTGTTTCGAAGGAGTAGAGTCTCACATCCAGCACGATTAGACACGATAATCTAAGTCCTTGAACTCAAGATCATCTCCAAAATTCTTCGAACACATGCAGTGCGATTTTGAAAGGATATTCGTTCATTTGGTCGAACAGAAAATCACACCCAGCACGATTGGGCACGATCTCCTTGAATTTCCAAACTCACGAATTACCTTTATGAAACCCCTTTTATGAATTTAAAATAAAGTGTCGGGCTACAATTTTAAAATGGCAATCCTCATGGAATGATGAAAACGAGGGACTAACAACGCATGATAATAAAAGGCGCAATAATAAAGACTACAAGAAATGACACTGAAATAATAACAATAAATAGAAATCAAAAGATGTTAGTAGCTATGGGAATAACAGTAAGTAGGCTAGTGATAATAATAATGCAAAATATGTATGATTGTACGATATAATAACATATAGTAATAATATTAGTAATAATAAGAAAATAATAATAATATGAAATATGTACAATATAATACCATAATAATAATAGAAAGATACTAAAATAATAATAACAATGTCAATATGATAATAGTAATAATAGGGACGCAAAATATATACAATATACTAACATAGATAATATAGTAATAAAATATAATAATAGTAGCATAATAACAACGATAATGAATAATAATACGGAATATGTACAAGATACTAATATATATAGTAATAATAATATAATAAAGTTAATAGTAGGTGTAAGAATAATAATAATAATAATAATAATGATAGTGAGTATATCTATACAAGTAATAGTACAATAATAACAAAAATAGAAATAATAACATAAAAGAAAAATAAAGCGAATAATAATAACAACAAAAAGTTAGTGAAATAAAATAATGATAAAATATGTACATAAAAATATAATAATGGTGATAACAATAACAATATAACGACAAAAGGACTGAAAAGATTGCAAAATAACTAAAAAGATTAAATTGTATTTAAAACAAAAGTTTGGGATTAATCAAAAAAGAAAAATAAGAAGAAAGGGACTAAAATGACGAGCGTGTGAATGCAGGAGGGCTAAAAGAGAAAATGTTCCCAACCCCAAAAAAAACACTCAGACGAGGACTGAATTGGAAGGGCGCGCAAACTTTGGGGCAAAATGAAAGAAACAAAATAGGATTAATTTAAAGGTGGCTCCAATGAGAGGGACTGGACGCGCAAATTACCCATTCAATTTGAAAAGGCGCACGTCCAGTTCCAATCTTCAATGCGCATGCTTTTCTTTTTATTTGTTTTGTCTTCTTTTAATGACACCACCTTTTAAAAAGTAATTATAACCTTTATTATACTTATATATTTTTTAGCTCTTAAATTCTCTTTTTTTTAACAAAAAGCAGAGCACCCCCATTCTTTCTTTCTCTGCTACGAAAGGGGTTCTCTTTCCGGCCGATCCTCGTGTCACCGCGCCACCACCGTATCGGTGGTCGGCGATACCCGAGACCAGGCCCTTTTAACCTTGTTCAAAGCCCCCTTTTGAAGTCCTGACCGCGACGCCTCGTTATAAACGGAGGAGAACGACTTTCGACCTCCCTTTTTCGGAACCGAAAGCAGCAATAGAAGGAGAGGCCTTCCGACGCTGCGATTATGGGTTCAGGTAAGGTTTCGTTCTCCTTTCCTTTCCGATTTTTTTGGTTCGAAAGTGGTAAAAAAAATGAATAAGAAAAAAGACAGTAAATAAATAAACAGAAAGATGAAAACCTTAATGTTTCCTTTGCAATTTTCTTGCTGTTGATTCGTTTTTTTTGATTGATTCTTTTTTAAAAAAGAAAAAAAAAAAAAGCCCCCGATTGCAGTGTTTTCCATTGGCTTTTATAGCCAAATAACAACAATAATAAAATCAATCCTTTGTTTGCGGTATTGCTGTCGTTTTTGTCTGTTTGTGCAGGTTATGGGCACAGTGGGACGTGGTGCTGGTGGCTCAAGGCGTGGTGCGCACATGGGGGCACGATCGAGGGAGGCTGTTGCGTGGGAAGAACGGCGTGCGGCGCCCCTTAGGGTTTCCCGAAAACCCTGAAAAATGTGGGTCTTTTGGGCCCTCTTCTTTGTTTTTGATTTGGGCTCTGGTTTGGGCCTTAGTAGAGGGCCCGGACAAATTGGGCTTTCTACAGATACGTTTTGAAAAGAACCGAAGATTACTGCTTTAATTCGGACTCTAGTTTGACATGTACTTAAGTTTATTAGTAAAAAAAATGTGAATTATATGTGAATCATAATGTTTTGTATTATAAGTTACCTCGATTATAATGAAATAAGAATATTTAAAAATGATGCATTTAGTGTTTAAATGTAACATATTTAATTAGAATCGAGTAAAATATCTTATAACACGAGAGATAACTCCTAGCTTTCAACCTTCCTTAAACGAAGTGTCATCGGATTACTTGGGTAATTAGTAAACATGATCTCTTGAACCATTCAGCTTTTAGTGTAAACCAAGACAATAATAATCACATAGCTTCTACTTTGAGCTTCTATTAGCCGCTCCACATTTTGTAAGGATATTATATATTGCATATTTGTAAAACCATATACCATGAATATACATTTTATATTTAATGCATTGTTGATGTAGTGAGTTAGATTAAACTGTAAAATTATGTTATTTAACCAACCCAAGCACATGATCTTATAGATAAAGTCATCAAACAAATTTGTAATTCGGGTTTAATATTTTTATTTTATTAAAAGTAGACATGTTTAAGGATCAAGTTATTTGTTCAAACTCAAATATTTGAAAAAAAAAAAAAGATTCATTTAAAATATGAGCAAAATTCGAACTTCTATATTCGAAACTAAAGCTCAACCCAATTTACTTTGAAGTTGATAATACGATTTATTTTATTTTATTTTATTTTAGGTAGGCTCAAAAGTCCAACTTTTTTATTGCAATGGGCAAAGACTTGGTTGAATTTGGATGAAGGTAAAAAATACGAGGAGGTATTTAAAGGGTCGACTCTCCTTGGTTAATTTCTATGTTTAATCATTATTATTAAGTTGAGTTTTAGGATTGATCTGCACAACTCTAGAAATTGGGATTTAAATAAAATCTATCCTCATAACAAGCAATTCCCTCTTGTAGTTAGAAAATTACTGTTATTCCCTTAGAAAAATATGAGCTAACAACAAACATTAAGACCAATTTTCCTCCTAGGATTAATTAACTCCCACCAGCTCTTTTTAATTCCATGCCAGAAACCATAAGCTTTCTTCACACAGTCACACTTGGGAAATTGCAGCGTCCACGACCTGCTAAAAAAAACAATCAATCAGTTAATAATGGGATTTCAATAACAGTCAAAAACCAACCCGCCACTGACCAGAGTTGATCTAGAACTTACTCGGGTCTACGGTTGTTTCTCGAGCTAATCCATTGAAGCTGCAAATTGCTCCCTGGCTTCGAAACTTGGCCCAATATGAACTAAATGCATAACTTGCATGCCAAACCACTGATACTGGCTCATAACAATCTTTTCCAGGAGCCAATGCTGCACAAGTTTCATTATCAATGCTGCAAACATTTGACAATGCGGCTGGCAAGCTCATTTCATTGACCCATGGAGCCACTTCACACCAAAGTTTCCCCTTGTAAGGTACATTGTTTACGGCCGGTGGTAGCGGTTTGTACTCGGAGATCTTCCGGTTCCCGGTGAGATCGATTTCGTAAACCGGGGTTCCGTTAGTGTGTAGCATGCCCCAATGCCTTTCTGTTTCTGGACCTATTTTTCGGTTTTCGTCATATAAGGAAGAAATGAATGTTGGTATGATTAAACCAGGACTTTTCGGGGTCCCTAATGGCTGTTTCGATGTCATTTTTCGGATGAGATTTCGGTTATAAGTGGCTGCATTGTAAATGTTTGCCCCAACTTGATCGATATCACCTGCGGTAGGCCAACCGGTTCTTGATATTGCTAGTCGGATGTGCCGGAAACCGAGCTTTTCGATAGCAAATGTGACTGAATCGAGCATTTGGTCTAGGAGATTTGTGTAGACTAAACCATTGCCAGGGTCAGTATGCGTTATGTTACCTCCGAACAGAGCAAAATCTAAGCTGATGTTCGTTGGATTAGCAGACCATGCAAAATAAGGGTAAACATCTACGAAAACAACTGATTTCGTTCCGTTCACGAATTTCAGCAACTTTGGCATCACTGAATCTGAAATATCAGACTGAAACGTACTGTTCGATGGCGGAAACCTTGTCTGCACCACGTCCATTCCTAACGTCGTAGAGACCTTGACGTTTTTAACACCATGAGCAGTCAGGGCACTCTTAATCCCACGCATTGCAGGCACAAGGCTCTGCTCCATTGTCCCGTTGACATCCATGTTGGAGTTGACGACTCGATCCCCGACCAACACGAACCGGATCATGGTATCCGGATAGTGAGGCAGGATGTTGTTTCGTACCCATTGTTCGGCCATGGAATCGTTCGAACCAATTCGGATTATATCATCGTTAGGAACCGTAACGGCGACATGGATCTTGGTTCCTGACAAGAGTGTCAATATTTCAGGGTTGGAATCATTGAGCTTTATTTGGCCAACTTTAATGGATTTCATGATCTGAATTGATTCATATGGCGATGGCAAATTGTCCCCTTCTCGACCATAGTTTACTCCAATCTTGCCCGACATTTCTGCCACTGTTAATTAAAAGCAAAAAAAAGAAACCAGCTGAAATAACACTGTTGATATATGCATACATACACATATATAATATACATACATATAACATACATACATTTTGTATGGGATTTAAGGACTTACAAGAACCAACAAGAAGAGAAGAGAAGAGGAGAGGTAGAAGAGCCATTAGTGATGAAGAAGCTTTTTTTCAATTGTATAATGTACTGATTTTGCCCTAAAAGTGCTCGGTTTTTAAAGAGAAGAGAGGCAAGTCCCCAAGCCCCAAGAACATGGGATGAATTAAGTAGAAAGTAGCAAAGATTGCTCCATAATCAATCCGATTATTGTATTTTATGTTATACAAATGTACAATAAATTTCAAAATATATATATATACACAACAAATATAAATATATTTTGAACCCAGAAATTATTTTTTTAATATCAATTTTATATATAAAACTTGAGATATAAATATATATAGCACCTATGGTAAAAGTTAAAGGTGGGTATATTTATTTGTCAAACAAAAGCTAAAGATTATGAAGTAAAAAGTAAAAATGGGGTGTTCTTGTCTCATTGATATATATGCATTAATTATTTGGCATTTAAAGCAAGCCAGGTTGCCAAGGCTGGAAGTTAAAGATTTCTTCTTGAATGTCTTTTGAGTGCCATTTATAAAATCAAACATAAAATTGGATTAAATAATTTTATGATCCATTCCACACCATGATTGAGGTTTAAAAACAAGACCAAATTAAGGTTCGACTCTTTCAGATCTTTGGTTTTCGTATTATGGATTGACATGTGATTTCCTAAACCCAATTTTAGGACTAATATCAATGGTTGAATTATAAGTTGCAAACTCCCACTCTCTTTAAATTTATTTCTAAATTCAAGAAGTAATCCATTTTATGTGTTTTAAGAAAGGGAAATAAATTTTTTTTACCATGAAAATTGATCTGAACTTTTTTTTTTTTTTATCATCTTAAATGGGACTTCATAGAGTAAGTTTCTCGACCAATATATTAATATTAAGTTGTGTCTCTTTCTAAAAGATGTTTTTTATTATTAATTGTGGTAAATTTGATAGTTTTCAACCTTCTAGAGAAATAAACAGGGTGACCCATAACTCCGTATCTATTTATTCTTTTTATAAAATACCTTAGCCTCATGATTTAATATGTCTATCACTATAAGGTTTGTTTTTCCTTGAAATGCTCAAGAATATTTTAGATTTATCTCATGTTTTTTTATCAATGACATCATTATTTTTGTTAGAACTGACAAGACGTATCTGTCAATTTTATAAAAAAAGGCCTTAATGTTTTCTTAACTTAAATCAAGTAAGAAGATTAGTCTTCAAAATAAAAAATCTTCTCCCACCCAATGCTTCTTGTGATAAAAAACTTTGGATCACTAATTTTCTTGGTATCCAAAACTTACGGATTGGAAAGCCGACATGTTCTCCCTAGTTGGTAGACTTGTTCTCATTAAATCTATTATAGTTAGTCATTTTTTTTTATTTTGTGCAATGTCGATGTAATTTTTTTTAAAGTGGATCTAAATTTAGTATCAAATTTCATCGAGTAATCTGACACAAAGTTTAAAAGAGATGGGGGCTTGATATTAAGCAAATGAGAAACTTGTTAAATTATATCGGAGATTCATTCATAAACAAAATAAAGCGATTTCTTGAGTTAAACTTCTAAAAATCCAAATGTTTAAACAATTCTACTACTTCTCACCTCTCTTCCATTACTTGTAAAGCTATTAGGAGTGCCCAACATATTATAGATCATTGAGAAAAATCTCCTATCTCACTCTCACTCAAGTGAGATGGCTTCTTTCTTCCGTTGGATGGCATAAGTTGAATGCTAATGGATCTTCTTATTGAGACTTGACTGGTGCCGATGCCATCACCTGCGACCACTGTGGTAATTGGGTTGTGGAATCTTATTGTTTTAGTGGCCATACTACCAACATGGTTGTTTGTGGTGCGAAAGCGTGCAAAAGAGTATAATTATTGTACTGAAAAATCACACTGAGTTCAATTCCCAGGAAAGAGAGGTGGATCACGAGGATCGCTTAAGTACCAGACCTTTCCTAGCCAGAATATTCCTCTATCGTAATTTAATAGCACAATAAATAACTACAATCACACTCACAAGATATGAAAAATAAATAATAAAGAACACCAGAATTTTAACGAGGTTCGGCAAATTTCGCCTACGTCCTCGGGCACTAACAAATATATTTCACTCCAAAATACAAGTGAAAATTTACAAATAGGGAGAGAGAACAATGCCTTAAGTAGAGAATGGCAAATTGTGGGATGAAGAAAATGAGCAATGGTTAGGCCTATTTATAGTTGAGGTTCAGGGATCAACTTGCAAAGTACCTATACAAATAGGGACCAAAATTGCAATTATCCCATGCCAATTGTCACCCATTAATTTTGGTGCGCCAACTATTGCCAACCAAGGCCATTTGCTACCAATGTGCTACAGCCCCCCATCTTTGACTTTTCAAAGATGGGTTGTAGCCAATAATCTCCACCTTGAAGATTTGATTAGGATAATCTTATCTTCACACAATTCTTTCTGCCCTTGCCAACAATATTTGATAGTGCCTTCTTCAACTGTTAAACTTGCAGGATATTGATCAAGTTCAAACAATGTTCGAACTTGGTTCTTGTTACCACCTTGGTCATCATATCTGCGGGATTATCTGCAGTCATAATCTTCTGAAGGCGAATCTTCCCTTCATCAATAATTTCCCGCACAAAATGGAATCGTACGTCGATGTGTTTTGTACGTGCATGATAGACTTGATTCTTTGCTAAATGAATAGCACTTTGACTATCACAATACACGTTAATATGCTCCTGAACCAATCCCAAGGTTTTAACCATACCTTGTAACCAAATAGCTTCCTTTACAGCCTCTGTTACAGCCATGTACTCGGCTTCTGTGGTTGACAATGCAACTGTAGATTGTAGAGTAGACTTCCAACTGATTGGTCCTCCAGCAAGTGTAAACACGTAACCGGTGGTTGATCTTCGTTTATCCAAATCACCGGCATAGTCAGAATCAACGTACCCAATAACACCTTCACCAAGTGTATTATCCTGCTCGAACAGTAATCCAAAATCTACGGTCTTTTGAATATACCGTAGAATCCATTTCACAGCTTGCCAATGTCCTTTTCCAGGATTATGCATATACCTGCTCACTATACTAACTGCCTGTGAAATGTCGGGTCTTGTACACACCATTGCATACATTAAGCTACCCACTGCATTGGAGTACGGAACTTGCAACATGTATTCTCGTTCCGTATTCGTCGAAGGAGATAGTTGTGCAGAAAGCTTGAAATGAGAAGCCAACGGGGTACTTATAGGTTTTGTCTGCTCGTTCATGCCAAACTGCTGTAGTACCTTCTTCAAATACTGCTTCTGAGACAAGCTAACTCTGCCATGGGCTCTATCTCTACATATTTCCATGCCAAGAATCTTCTTAGCTTCACCAAGATCTTTCATCTCAAACTCAAGATTGAGTTGAGTCTTCAATCTCTCAATCTCAACTTTGCTCTTAGATGCTATTAGCATATCATCAACATATAAGAGCAAGTATATGAAAGCTCCTTCTTGTAGCTTCTGGAAATAAATGCAATGGTCAAATTTACTTCTTGTGTACCTTTGCCCTTTCATGAACTGATCAAATCGCTTGTACCACTGCCTCGGGGATTGCTTCAATCCATAAAGCGACTTTGTCAGTTTACAAACCCAATTCTCTTTACCAGCAACCTTGAATCCATCTGGCTGAGTCATATAGATTTCCTCTTCCAAATCACCGTGTAAAAATGCGGTCTTCACATCAAGCTGAACTAGTTCAAGATCATATTGCGCAACCAAGGCTAGCAAAATCCGAATAGACGAATGCTTCACAACTGGAGAAAACACTTCATTGTAGTCTATTCCTTCTTTCTGAGCATAACCCTTTGCTACCAATCTAGCCTTGTACCGAATTTCATTTTTACCAAGAAATCCTTCCTTCTTTGCATATACCCATTTGCATCCAATTGCCTTCTTTTCCTTGGGCAGTGTCATCAATTCCCAAGTCCTATTTTGATGAAGAGACTGCATTTCTTCATCCATGGCTTGCTTCCACTTTACACCATCAGGGTTACTTATTGCTTCTGTGTAAGTAGAAGGAGCATCATCATCTGCAATTGGAAGTGCATAGGCCACTATATCATCAAAGCGAGCTGGCTTACGAATCTCTCTTCTTGGCCTTCTATATGCAATTGAATCTTGTTGCTGTAGAAGTTCTTGGGTCGGAACTTCTTCATCATCTGTTCTTTCAATATCAGCTGGATCATTATTAACCTTTTCAAGCTCCACCTGCTGCAAAGTACTACTGGTTTTTTCATCCTTTTGTGAATCCTTTAACATGGTTGATTCATCAAAAGTCACATCTCTGCTAAAGACAATCTTCCTTGTATCAGGACACCAGAGACGATATCCTTTTACTCCACTAGTTATACCCAAGAATAATGCTTTCTTTGCTCTTGGGTCTAACTTCGATTCTTTTACATGATAATATGCAGTGGAACCAAAAACATGTAAAGAATCATAGTCAGTAGCAGATTTACCAGTCCACATCTCCATAGGAGTTTTGCCATTTATTGCAGCTGATGGCAAACGGTTAATTAGATGGCACGCATATGTAACAGCCTCAGCCCAAAATTCCTTGCCCAATCCAGCATTGGACAACATACATCGAACTTTCTCCAGTATAGTTCGATTCATGCGTTCTGCCACCCCATTCTGCTGTGGTGTATCCCGAACAGTGAAGTGTCGCACGATGCCCTCATCTTGACATACTTGAAGAAATGGATCGTTTTTGTACTCAGTACCATTATCTGATCGAAGTCGTTTGACCTTTCGACCAGTTTGAGTTTCCACCATCTTCTTCCATTTCAGAAATGCATCCAATACTTCACTTTTTCTTTTCATTAGATACACCCATACTTTTCTTGAATAATCATCAACAAAAGTAACAAAATAGTGCATACCTCCCAAAGAAGCCACTTTGGTAGGTCCCCACACATCACTGTGAACGTAGTCCAGAATTCCTTTCGTATTGTGAATTGCTGAACCAAACTTTACCCTCGTCTGCTTGCCCAGAACACAATGTTCACAGAATTCCAATTTGCAAGAATTTGCACCTTTCAACAAGCCTTGCTTCGCTAAAGTCTGCAAAGCTTTTTCACCAGCATGTCCCAAACGCATATGCCACAACCTGGTAGCCTCTGAATCTACATCTTTCGCAGAAACTGTTGATGTTGATCCAATAACTGTACTTCCATTTAAAAAATACAAGTTATTTCTTCTTGTGCCTTTCATCACCGTCAAATTCCCAGCTGCTACCTTCAGTAATCCATCTCTCAAAGTGATTTTGAGCCCTTTAGATTCTAAGGCCCCTAATGAGATGAGATTTTTCTTCAAGCTGGGTACGTAGCGAACATCAGACAAGACTTGGATTGAGCCGTCGTGATTCTTCAATTGGATTGTACCTACTCCCATTGTCTTACAAGCACTGTCATTGCCCATAAGAACAACTCCACCTTCTAGTTCTGTAAGACTAGAAAACCAGTCCTTATTAGGACACATATGGTAAGTACATCCCGAATCCAAAATCCACTCATCAGTATGACATGCCATTGCCATGCCAACCAAGCTAAAGTCTGACTCCTCATCATGTTCTGCTACACATGCATTAGAAATAGCCTTGCCCTTTTGTAACTTAGGACAATTCTTTTTCCAATGCCCTTTCTCACGACAAAAGGCACACTCATCTTTGGAGAGTCTCCCTTTGGACTTTCCCCTTCTACCAGGCTTGCTGCTGCTTGAACGACCTCTTGCTGTCAAGACTTCTACAGTTGTATCTCTGTGATCTCTCTTATCTTTCTTTCGAGTCTCAGATCTATACAACGCACTACAGACTGCATCAAATGTGATTGTATCCTTCCCATGAAGCAATGTGGTGGTAAGATGATCATATTCATCAGGAAGGGAATTCAACAACAATAATGCCTTGTCTTCGTCTCCAAATTTCTCATCCAAATTTAGCAAGTCTGCTAAAATTTTATTGAATGAGTTCACATGGTCATTCATCGACATACCGGGTGCATACGTGAATCGAAAAAGTTTCTTTTTCATATAAAGCCTATTTTCAAGGCTTTTCGTTAGAAACTTTTCTTCCAATGTATCCCACAATTTCTTCGCTGATGTCTCCCTCATGACAGAGTACTTCTGCTCTTTGGCCAAACATAGACGGATTGTACCACACGCTTGTCTATTTATCTTGGCCCACTCCTTGTCATCCATATTGTCAGGTTTTACTTCAAGGGCTATATCCAGCTCTTGCTGACATAAGACATCCAGGATCTCACATTGCCACATACCAAAATTATTGGTACCATCAAATTTCTCTACTTCAAATTTTGCATTGGTCACCGTAGTCCTTGCTGATGACGATGCCTGTGCCATTTTTCTCCTCAATCCCAACTACTGTATACGTAAACAGTACCGTATACATGAATAGTGCCACAAGCGATTGTACTCCCCAAGTACGAATCTAGCTCTGATACCAATTGTGGTGCGAAAGCGTGCAAAAGAGTATAATTATTGTACTGAAAAATCACACTGAGTTCAATTCCCAGGAAAGAGAGGTGGATCACGAGGATCGCTTAAGTACCAGACCTTTCCTAGCCAGAATATTCCTCTATCGTAATTTAATAGCACAATAAATAACTACAATCACACTCACAAGATATGAAAAATAAATAATAAAGAACACCAGAATTTTAACGAGGTTCGGCAAATTTCGCCTACGTCCTCGGGCACTAACAAATATATTTCACTCCAAAATACAAGTGAAAATTTACAAATAGGGAGAGAGAACAATGCCTTAAGTAGAGAATGGCAAATTGTGGGATGAAGAAAATGAGCAATGGTTAGGCCTATTTATAGTTGAGGTTCAGGGATCAACTTGCAAAGTACCTATACAAATAGGGACCAAAATTGCAATTATCCCATGCCAATTGTCACCCATTAATTTTGGTGCGCCAACTATTGCCAACCAAGGCCATTTGCTACCAATGTGCTACAGCCCCCCATCTTTGACTTTTCAAAGATGGGTTGTAGCCAATATTGTTGAACCACGGGCTCTTAAACATGTACTCTCCTTTGCTAGGCAAATGAGTATTGATAATATTATTGTTGAGCTTGATGCCGATGCTATCATTAATCTATGTACTAGAAAACAAAACGTAAGTTGGGAACCAAACAAATATGTGGTTTGAACAAAACTGAAAACAATAATCAAACATTACAATAACAAATGTTAAAAGATTACAATTCTTCTCTACTTTCAATTGCTCCACCAAACAAAAAATAGGGTTAACTAATTTTGAAGAATTTAATGAAAAAAAATAGCTCTATTGGCTTAGTTTTAGCACAACAAATTGAATCAATAAATATATATATATGTGACCAAAAAATAATATTTTGCTACCAACTCAACAGCAAGCTCGCAAACATGGCGTATTTTTTCACATTCCCTCATGGTGTTTTTTCAACAGTCCGTACCTCTTTAAAAAGCCATTCCGGGTTGTTCAATATCCATCACCGTGTATCGTTCGAGCTCGACGTGTGCTGCGGTTCCGATGTTCTTGGCGAGATGCTCGACTGTGTCCCGTAACGTGACGTTGTATCACCGAACGTCGTCGAACTCCCTTCGGTTGTTTGCCATCTTTGTAGAGCCTGAGAGAGGCTCATATCGAGGTCAATGCCTACGGTTTCATCTTCCTCTTGGTTCGTCGGTTTCCATTGCTGAACAAATGGGCTCAGCACGTTGACTGCATGGCTCATGTCGGGTCTCTGAGATGGCTCACGAAGTGTGCAGTGACCGGCTAGCTCAGCCACCTTGAAGATGCTCGCCAATGTCTCACGGTTCTCATCGTTGTCCGCGTTACATTTGATTGTTTCGTCGAGGTTTTTCGGGATTTCGTCTTTATTGATTAGTATTCTGCGGAACCATGTCACTAAATGTGCTTCAGGTAAGGTTTCATCTAAAGCTTTTCTACCTGTGATTAGCTCCATTAATACCACTCCAAATGCATACACATCCACCTTGGTAGTCACCCTTCCAGTTGCTGTTAAGATTTAAGAAAAAAAATTCAAAAGAAAAAACAAAGTACACATTTGTTCATAAACCTTTTAGCATTTATCAAACAAAAAAGGGGCATAAATATCATATCATTCCCTTACTGCTACACTATGTTATTCCGACTCTTCGTACTTTCGTATACTACTAATATCCTATGCATATGTGAATATGATTTCCCGATATGATCTAAAACTATTTAGTTGTACACCTATACTAACATTATTCTATACTAATAGAAAACCGAATATACTCGCATCCAACATTTACTTAAAACAAATTGAGGGAAGGATCCACGTACTAGCATATTCAGGAGCAAGATAACCAAATGTGCCAGCCAATCTTGTCTCCACAGAGTGTTTGCCATCAGGTGCATTTCTAACCAGTCCAAAATCAGCAACTTTAGCCCTCATATCATCCCCAAGAAGTATGTTTGAAGGCTTCAAATCCCTGTGAATGAAACTTTGTTGAGCCAAAGAATGCAAATATTCCACCCCTCTAGCAACATCCAATGCAATAGTGAGCCTTTGCTTCCATGTGAGCGGCGAACCGCCGATCCGTCGGAAGAGATGCTGACTAAGGGTACCACGAGGCATGTACTCATAAACCAAAAGCCTCTCATTACCATTGATACAATAACCTAAAAGAGCAACCAAATGCCTATGCCTAACCTTTGAAAGCACTGCAATTTCAGCTTGGAACTCAGCCATTCCTTTAGTACCTTTACCAACACATTCCATCCTTTTGACTGCAATTTGTGTCCCATCATGCAATACACCTTTATAAACAATCCCAAATCCACCTTTCCCTAATATATTAGCTTCACTGAAATTATCAGTCACTTCTCTTAAAACCTCAATGGAGACCACAATATTCCCACCATCAAACGCTTGTTGATTGCTTTGAACATTACTGGTTTGGCTTTGGTTTTTACTGTTATTCTTTCCAACACTCACTGCTACATTCTTAAAAGTTCCTTTCTCAGTATCATTGTTCTTCTTCATCTTCCCACGTTTCTCATTTTTCTTTTTCATTACATATTTGTAAGAAACAAAGGAGATTATAGCAAATAAAACCACTGCACCAATAGCAAAGCCGACAATCATACCCTTGAGAGTCTTACCTTTGACAATGCCGCTAGAGTTTCCAGAGCTTCCATCACTAGAACTTGAATTTCCTCCACCAGAACTTGAAGTTCCTCCACTAGAAACACTAGGACTACCGGAACTACCACCAGGAGGACTATAAACAACTTGTTTTCCAAGTAAGCTATTCCCTGTATGAACAAATTTCACTGAACTAGAAAATTTTGGTATATCTCCACTAAGATTATTATTGGACACATCAAAAAGCTGTAAATAAGTTAACTTAGTGAGACTATCAGGGATTGGACCAGATAACTTATTATCATTCAAATTCAGATTCTTCAACTCCTTGAGTCCCCCAAATGAAGGAGAAATCCTCCCAAACAAACCTTTTTTGGCAAGGTTCACTGTAATAACATTCTTTTGTACATCACAAGTAACAAAAGACATTTTACAAGCATCATTTCCTTCCCAACTATCAGAAAGCAAAATTGGGTACCCAAAACCACCCGCTATTTCAATCATTGTCGAAACTTGAGGATCACAAGGAGCCCCATTGCTATTACAGAAATTATTGCTTCCATTGATAGCAACTCTCGAAACTGAGCTAGGAAACTTTGGGAAAGGGCCTTGTAATTTATTATTATTCAATGAAACATTCTTCAAACTCGAAAGGTTAAACAAGGATTTCGGAACTGGCCCTGTTAATTGGTTATCTCGAATCTGCAGATCGAACAGGTTTTTACATTTAGACAAATCTGGGATCGGACCAGTAAACATGTTGACATGAACCCAAGCTTGAGCCAACTCTGTCATGTTGGATAAAACATCTAAAGTCCCCGTGAAACCAAACCCAGTATTTTGATTATTGATCCATAAGTTTTGAATCATGGAACCACCTAATGAAGCTGGTAATGTACCGTTCAGATTGTTGTATGATGCCCTTAAACTTTGTAAACTGCTTAAAGATCCGAATATATCAGGCAAGGTACCATATATATTGGTATTCCCTAGTCCAAGCTCGACCAGGGTTGTCAATTTAGATATATTCGGGAAACTCCATGGACTTAGTTTCGGGTTCTCACTCAAACTCAGCGTTTGAATGCTTGATAAGCCAGCGAATGCGTCGGGGGTGATCGAAGTGAAGGCATTGAAATCAAGGAAAAGCTTTTGTAAGTTGGATAATTTGCCGAACGATGGGATGTTCCCCGATATGGAATTGCGTTGAAGCGACACGCTTCGGAGCTCGGACAAGGTGGAGATTTCCGGTGACAGGGTACCCGACACTGATTTAGATGCCAAACTGATGTAAGTGATACGGTTGGATTTATCACAACTTAGGCCTTGCCAGCTACAATAATTGTTTGCCGTGGAGGTCGACCACCCTTTGGGAGTGGGTTTGAAGGCTGCAGCTATCTTCAAAATGGCAGCACTGTCGTCCCCGGCGGAAGCTATGACGGCCGAGATGATAAGGAGATGGAGGAGGAGGTGATGACGGTGACGGTGGTGGTTCGGTATTTCCATTTTTTTAGCGATGAAAAAAAAAAAAAACTGAAAAAACTGGCTATAATGAAATGGACAAAGTAACAGACGCACTTTTACGTTACACAGAATAGAAAAGGGAATTTTTATTCGTAATATATTTAATTTTTTTATTAACTTATGAAAAAAAGTGGGTTTATTTTTTTAATTATTACTTAACATGGAAATATAAAAAAAATCATATTTAATGCATTTTTACTAAATATTTTAAGAACCTTCCATGCAAAAACATTTAGTTGTTTGTTAAATATACTTATCGGAAAAAAAAACAGATAAATCGAAATATTTATATTAGTATTTATTACCATCTTTATTTATTATATATAAACTTCAAAAAGTAATTAATTATGAATTATTAGTTCTTAAGTCGATATTCCTTTCCTTATTTATAAATAATAATAAATTTTTTAGTGAATAAACATGTTTATTCTTTTATATTTAAAAAAAAGCCAACTCCTAACTCTACTTTAAACATTGCACGACGATATAAAAAGAATAGATTGAGTAAAAATTTCAATTAATAAATTATAATTATTTTGGGATTAAAATAAAATAAATAATTTGACGATGTCAAATAATATGGAAGAAAAACAGGGCAATTTTATAGATGGTGTGGCAATGCATGGAGTTGGGACATGTAATAAAAAGCGAGGATTACACTAACGAAACGACCGCCATCTTTATATAATTTATTTTCGCATCTTGTGTTTGACCCCATTTTTGAAGCCTCAAAAATATCAATTATCCCACATTTAATTATTTATATTTATTTTAAAAGTCGAGTTATTCTTGTAAGCCGGTTTCAGTAAATTTAAATTGATTTAGTTGAATTCAATTTATTTTATATTTTTATTAAAAAATTGGGTAATGAATATGAGATTTCGGGTTTTCAAATAAAAAATTTATTGGCCTAATTTTATAAAATTGATATTTATGTGGAGAGATATGAAAATTGTATCAAAAAAAATATATGATAAGTGCGTTATCATAAGAACATATAAGAAAATTGAGTACGTGGGTTTGAGTGCGTTAAAGTTCATTATCTTCTTATTTAAGGGTTGATGAGAGATTATGTATAGTTCTAGGCATTGTATCAAAAAAGAACATATATGATAAGAATCCATAACGAGATTAATGTTAAAAAAAGTTTTTTAATTCTCTATTTTTATTATTCATTCATTTTAATATTTTTATGGATGTAGTTTAAAGTTATTTAATTTTAAAAACATTATAAAATTATTGAAAATATAAATGATTTTATTGTTTTTAAATTATTTTTAGTATTTTTTTAATTAAGGTGATATTACATGCTACTAACTTAGTCAAACACTTTATAAATAATATAAATCATCCCAACATATTTTTATTAATTTATTGAAAATTGTTTTAATTAATCCTTCATTATTGAAATATTTTAGGGTTTATAAACACAAATATTCACAAATTTCGAATTACCAATCAAAATAATATAAAAATATCAAATTATTACTCAAAAAATATTTATAAAACATACTTTTTTTATTAGTTGTTTTAAATGGTACTTCTCCAAGTTAAAATTATTTAAAAAGTCAATAATTTTACATACTTCCTAATTATTTATATAATTAATATTTTAACGATTCAACTATTGAATTTATTAATATAATTGTACTTATTATGCATGTAAATTTTTAAACCAATCCGATATCTCTATCATATCAATATAAAATATTATATATATATATATGTTCAACAATTGAATTTTTTTTACATTAAATAAATAATTAGAAGTGTCAAATTTACATCAAATTTGACATGCATGATATACACGAATAGACCAAAAATATAGCAATTGGGTCATTAAAAATATCAATCATATAAATAGTTAAAAGAAGTGTGTAAAATTACTTTAATTTTTATGATGTGTGGATGGATCATTCTAAATTCTATTAATTATTAGTTAAACTTAAAAATATATCCTTAGATTTGCTCTCAAAGTATTTGACTTATAATATTTGATACTTAATATTAATTTACAACAATTTTTTAATTAAAATAATTGAAAATAGTATAGTTGTATTTGCTTCTTAATATTAATTTAGAAAGAACTTCTTGAATTTTTTAAGGTTTTAAGATTTTACAATAATTTTTAAATTTTATTTTAATTCTTCTTTCCAATTTTATTTTAATTATTGTTTTTTTATTTGTTTTTTATTTTTTTTCATTTTAATTTTGTTTCTATTTTTAATATTTGGAATGTCTAATGTTTTCTACCACTAAAAAAATTAAAAATAGTTGCACTTATATTATTTGAAAATTTTTCAGCAAATTAAAAGTTTTATCTTTTTAATTCACTTTAATAAAAATAAAAAATAAAAAATTGAGTAAATATTTAAAATACCAATATAACAATAGAGGTTATGACAGAGTTTTTATTATTAAAACATGATATATTTTTAATATATTAGATTATTTATGTTTTTCAAATTTATATTTATATTTATATTTCTCAATATTTAAATTATTTAATTTTTGTTCACTAAAGTACTATCGTGATAATTAGGTTCAAAATAAACACTAATATTATAATAATAAATATTAGTATCAACATCAGTAACACGAAATGAGCAGTAGTAACACAATAAGCACCAGTACTACGATAATAAATATCAATATCAGCACCAGTAACATGAGACGAGCAGCAACAACACGATAACCTATATGAGTTATAACCAAGAGTATTATCATGATAACCAAAACTATGAAGAGTACTACCATTATAACCAAAACTTTGGTTTGGAGGGAGTGAAATTGTTTTTAAAGTATTTTGGTTATATTGTGGAAATTAGTCATTTAAGGATTTTGATTTTGAAGGTCATCACTAGTACCACATACCAATATCATGATAATCAGGATTAAGATGAGCATTGTCGAAACCATTCTTAAAAGGGGTTTTAAAAAACGGGAATCGACTTTTAAAAATATGGAGTCACCACCGATCCTTTTTATTTAGGTGTGATCGGGTCACCTATAAAATATTTTGGTTTGCGGAATTCGAGAAAATGGGTTCGGAAGTCGGTTACGTGCAAGGAAGGGTTATCACCCTTGCAACGCCCAAAGTTGGTACCAAATTGATCAATGTTGTCCTAATGTCGAAAAATTGAAAATATTTAGGGTAAAACTTTCGAAGAAAAACGGCTAATTGAATCAGGGTTGAATCTCAAGATTAACTCGCTTCGAAGGAATAAAAGTATCACACCCAACACGTTAGGATGTAACACTCTTATATTTCGACACCGAGATCATCTTTGATCTTCAAAGCATAAAAAAGGGATATTTGAGTATTTAGTCAAACGAAAAGATTGACACCCAACACGTTAGGATGTAATTTTCCGGCCTTCTAAACACACAAATATTACCTCTTTTTGTATGAATTAAAAATGTCGAGTTGCGATTTAAAAACCGTTGATCCACATGAAATGACAAAAATACGAAATCAACAATACTGGTAATAAAAGATACAATAATAAAAATATAAAAAGGTGAAAGATGGCATTTAAATAATAATAAAGAAAGGCTAAAAGGTGTTAGTGAAGATCGGGATGATAAAAAGTATATGCAATATGGTAACATAAATATAATGACAATAATAATAATAATAATAATAATAATAATAATAATAATAATAATACGTACAACCTAATAACGTAATAATAATTAATAATGATAATACTATAGTAATAATACTAGGATAATAATAGTGATACGAAATTACAATAAAATAGTATAAATATAATAAATATAATAATGATAGTAATAGTAGATGTAATAATAGTCATAATAATAAAATATATAATAATACTACAAAGCATGTACAACACAATAATAATAGTAATGGTAAGTAGTATATAATAATAATAAAATAATAATGATAATACAAGATACACAATATAATAATACAAATATGGTAATAACAATAATATAGTTAGTATACACTGGTAATATTACAATAATAATAATAATAGGAATAATAACATAAAAGAATAGAATAAAGTAAATAATTGTAATAATAATAATAATAACAATAATATAATAATAATAATAATAATAATATAATAGTAATAATATGATGTAAAAATAATGGCATAGTAATAAATTAAAAGTAGCTAGAAGTGACTAAAATTGAACAAAACAGAATGTTTGGGGTAGATTTGAGATAAAACACAGAGGGAAGGATCAGATTGAAACGCGCGAAGGAGGGTAGGGACCCCGCACGCAATAAACCCTTTTGGCCAAAACGCATAACAGCGAGGGGGACCAAATTGAGAATCAAACTAAATGTTCGGGCCAGATTTTAAAACAATAAAAATCTAATTAAAAACTATAAAAATGCGGAAGGGTCAGATGCGCAAATAGACCCTTCCGCAAGAACACGCGGATCCCTTCGTGTGCTGGGTCGGGTCGCCTGCGGGTCGCCTTAAACGGCGTCGTTTTGGCGCAAAAGCACTCAGGTGAAACGACGTCGTTTCCTGGGTGCTATATAAACCAAAATCTCTCTTTAAAATTTCATTTTTCTTCTCTCAACCTCCAAAAACAAAAAAAATTTCTCTTTATTCTCTCTGCAGGACTCCTAGCCCGACCAGCCCTCCGACGAAACTCTGTCACCGGTGCTGCCGCTTGCCACCATCGCCGGCCACCGCGGAATTCCTTAGAACAGGTAAAAAATTGCCCTCCTTTTTTTTATGTTTTCCAAATCTTTTAATATATATATCTATTATAGTTAAAAAGAATATAGTGAAAAAGGAAAGCAACCGTACTCGAGAATGACGAAATAGGGGAAGAGAGAAAAAAATGAAAACCTCAATCGATTTGATGTCTGCTTTGGATTCTATGCTTTGGAATGGTTATGCTTGTATTTCTTTTTCGATTTCAAAAAAAAAAAGGGAACCCCTGTTACAGTGTTCTTTTCCTGGCTTTATAGCTGCTTTACATCATTTTTTATTGTTCTTGTTTTGTTTTCTTCTCCTTGCAGGCGCATGAACGACGCGAGTGGGTCAGTGGCGGTGGCAGACAAGCCAGAGTGGATGGTTCGGTGGCCGACAATGGCTAGTGGAGCGGCGCACCAGGGGGCTTGCGGCGCATCATTTTAGGGTTTCAAAAAAACCCTAAAAGTTCTCTGAAAAACTTAAAGTTTCGGGCCTATTGGGCCTTTTGTTATTGGGTCTTTATGTTGTAAATGGGCCGATTGTATGATGGACATTTTGGACCTCTTTTTTTGTTTGGGTTTTTTATGTCTTGGGTGTTGTGGGTTTTGGGCCCGGACGAAATTTGGGTATTACAAGCATCAATAGCAAAAGTTGGGAAAGTTAATTGGATACATATAAAATTACTTGCTAAATTTTATTGGTTATGTATAAAACTACTTCCTAAATTTTACTGAAAGTTAATTGTAAAAAAGTAACATAATTTCTTAAATCTTACTAAAAGTTAATGGTTTTTATAGTTGTTGTTTTAAGTTTTGTCTTTCGTTCAAAATATGTTAACCTTTTATCTAAATCGAAGAGAGATTAGTTACCCTCTAACAAGCACATCAAGAGAGTACACTAAGCATACAAAATAATTTTAGTGGTACTACTGGTTAGCTTCTAACAAGCACACTAAATACATTAAAGAATTTTGCATAAAGTTAGAAACTAATATTGCTCAAACTTTAATTTTTGGGACATCTTGGAGGTCTCTTTTATAACAATTAAGCCCCTAATTTGATCCAATAGTTAAGATTGATTAAAATGGATGATCAAGATCGTTTATAAAATTATATACAAGGCTAGATCTTTTTAGAGTTTCTGGAATATTCTATTTGATTCTACAAGATTCTAATTTTTTTAAGACTTTTAAAGATTTTTAAAGTCTTCTCACGCGTTCTAGTATTATTTAAAGGCTTTTAAGGTTTTTAAGTGTTTTACCACCATTCAAAACATTCAAAAAAACCCATTAACTCTTTCTTCTAAAAATTGCATTGTTTTCGGATTGTCACACTTGAGGGGCGTTCCTAGGTCTTTGGTGGCCTTTGTCTATACTTGAGGGCCTTTGCCTAGACTTGGGTGGTCTACTCAGCAACTTCGGGTGCCTTACTCACGGGCATGCCCTGATATTCTCCCTACTCAATCTAGCAATGCCGTCATTGCTAAGGGTGCTTCGCACTCAGTTTCTCATACAGATCCAAACATGAACGATTTCTTCAAAGCTTCAACTCAAGTGTTCTACACTTGGCTTCTCATGAATAGTTCCAATGCTTACAACATGAGCTACTTCTTCAAGGGTTCGACTTCAAGTGTTCTACCATTAGCTTCACATTACCGTCGTTTCCTTTGATGAAACTTTTAGTTTTGATCTCGTCACTTTTATGTTGTTAAGATTATCTTCGCTCATTCTATTGCATTTAACTCATAACCAATAACTCTTACATAATGTTTTAAAAATATTTCTATATAAAATATTTAAATTATTTCACATATTTAAATATAAATATTTTTCACATTATAAAAGTTGATTATAAATTAAATAAAAAATCATTTGATGTAAATGATCACAAATTTTTAACTTAACTTCATAAATAGTTCAAACAAACTCGTATCAGTTTTCAATTTCACCCCTTTTTTTCCCTTACTTGTTCTGCTTGCCTCCAAGGATTTTGCTCACTGATCTGTCTTTTGTCCATATAAGTGCCGAGGTTATGGCTTCCGAATGAATCGGACCATAAGTAGCTTACGAATGACGCTGTGGCTTTGGTTGAATATTTCTCGCACAATTCTCCGCGTTTTAAAGTCATGTGTCCTAATGCTTACCAAGGAGTTCCTTCTGCACCATCCAATGAAAAAGTTGTGACTTGTAGTTGATCTAACTCTTGTCAATACTAGTGTTATTCTCTTCCTCTTCTCCTCTGGGGGCTCCAGCTCGAGAATGCCTTAAATGGTGTCATGCGTTGCAGTGGTGGCTAGGCTAATGACTAAAATCGGGTTGGGGGTTACACCTTCCAACACTACTTTATTCCTATGGACCCATATGTTCCATGGTGAACGCCTTGGTCTCTCCCCCTCTCCTACATATCTAACCTTGAACTGAACTTGTATTCAGACAGCACATACGCAGTCCTAAGGGAGATTCAAACCACACTGTCTAGCAAAAGTGCACTTGCGGAATGAGTGGTCCACATCCTCTTTTTCTTTATGGCATAAGGGACATTTTGGATCCATTGTTCCGATTCTTGTGCGAATTTTTTGCCGTCAATGATAATGTATTGTTGAGGATATTTATAACAATTGTTTCACACTTTATATGTCGCGACACCAATCTCTTATTTGAAGTCATAATACTAATTTACTGTTTTCAAAAGCGTGACATTGCACCAACAAAATCACGATGTCATGTTCTTGTCATTGATGTCGCGACATGAGACTTTCATGGTCACAACGCCAACTTGATAAAACTTGAAAACTTTACATTTTAATCCTCAAATGGTTTCAGGTTATCATAAGAACTTTTGTAAGCTCGTATAACCCCAAATATAAATATAAAGCATGTTATATTAATGTATTAATTGGAATAATTTATTATAAATTATAGGAATGTATCATAATTGTAGTTGTAATTGTTCCGGCAACAGACGTAACATTCTATAACTCGAATCCGATAATCGAATTGGACATAGAATATTACATCTACTCCACTCATAGAAAATTTCCTATTTAAAAGATTGATTCCCTCAAAATATGATCTCACCTATTGTGGTGATGCTTTGTACCTCCCATCTGAATGTCATAATTTTACTGATTGGCTTATTACATGTTAAATGTGTTAAACTCATGCCATTATAGTATACGAAATAATATTTTAAATATCCAAATAGATATTTTAAAAAATAAAAATATCACATTAAAAATTCGATCAAAGTAGACATACCATTTATGATATTTATCTTTTAATTAATTCAATCAAATAGATTAAAATATTTCCATCCGTCAAAGTCTTTTTTTCTTGAATAATTCAATTGGTTTAAATAAAATTAAAAGTATTGTTTTTAATAAAACAAGCTGGTGATCAGGGGCGAAGCCAGGCCAGTCCCTCTAAAATGTAAAATTGTTATTTTGGCTTTTAGAATTTTTTAAAAATTTTAAATTAGTAAAGGTAAAATTACACTTTGCCCCCCCATCGGCATGATGGTAGTAGAGTAGTCGATCTGATCTCGCGCGCGGGCGGATAGAAATGCCTATAGATAAGGTAGGCGAGGGTAGCCCCAAAATTAGAAAAATTCGATTTAATCCTTTACAAATTATAAAGATATAAACTATAAAAAATTAAAATTTTATCCGGCCCCCTAAAAAATTCCCCCTACGGGTGATGGTTTTAATGAGAGGCACATACATCAAAATCATACATATTTATTCGAATACGGTTTAGATTTCCGCTTTTTAGATTTCAAAAATTTAGGTTAAACAGTTAACATTATTAAAATTATTTTTTTAAATTCAAGTTTATTATAATGTTTTTTTAATTAAGATTAACAATTAGACTTGAATTTTAAAATCTAAAATATAATAAGATTAAATTCCTAAAAATAAAAGTGCATGGATTAATTTTAAATTTGTAAATAGTATAAGAATATAAGAATATGTGATATATTTTAACTTTTCTCAAATAACTTAGACTTTTGGGTTTGGATAAGTAACTATTTTTTATAAATTTAAATTTAACAAAATAAATCCTGATTGGGATAAGCCCATAATTGTGTGGCCCAAACCCATATTATTTCCCGCCAAACTCAGTCATGGCTTTCCCGCCATAGTTATGCTTATCATCTCAGTTCTGCCCGCCACTCGATCGCCTCTCTTTCTCTCTCTCACACACAGTTTTTGGTTTAGGGTTTTAACAATGGCGGATGTAAAGGAAATCTCTAAGAAGCGGAAGCGATTATCCTTTCCTGTAACTCGTTCGTTAATTGGAAGCTTCATTCGTAGCAAATCCCAGATTCAAAGCGGAAGCCAATCCCAACACGGTAGAAACCACCATGATCAGCGACCCATTGTCAAGAAACTGAAAAACAGCTTACCAGATGAAGATTCATCAATGGGGTACGGTTTATCCGCCGTTTCCATCAAAGATCTCCGTTTAAGACGGGTCTTCTCTCCCTCTTCCACCGATGGAGTGATTCCTGACAGTTTCGATGATACTGAGAATCTGGGGAAACCTCAGATTGCTGGGATTCACTTGGGTGTAACTCAAGAACCGTTGGAAAATGGAAGTTTTAAAAAGTTGGATATGTCGAATGAGAATTTTGTGCAGTCGACACCACCAGATGCTGAGATCTTTGGAGCTGAACCCGTGGTTGAAAGAAACGGAGGTGAATTTTCAGATCAGTTCTTAGAGAAGAAGCCATGTGAAAAAGGCTTTCATCAGCAGAGAGATGCCATGAACAATTCAATGAAATCAGTAAGATTTTAATAAAAATTCTTTTTTTTTTCCGTTTAATTTAATGCTTGGTTGATACTTTTTGCTATTGGTTTTGTTTCTATTTTTGGAATTCCTCCTTAAATTGTATGTTTTTTTATACCCATATGAAAAATACACCAGAATTATTGTTGAGTAGAGCTATTAACTTGAGTTATCAAGCGAGTTGAGTTCAAGTATTTTAATTTAGCGAATTTGAGGGGTTCAGTTTTTATTGTTATGGATATTGAATCAAGTTTTGAGTTGAGCTTGAGCTTCATCTAGTTTGAATTTGATTCAGCTTGATTAATAGTGCCTATACATATATTGCTAATTTTGTTTAGTAATGCTGGTTGCTCGTGTATTGTGGACTAGGTTCTTAAACCTTGTTCTCGTGCGAGGCTTTTCAGAACTCCAGGCTCATTCAGCTACAGAAGATTGCTTCCTTACTTGATGGATATCGAAAAAGATCATTCTGGTAAATTCTCTGCAGTTTTCTCTTTGCTTTTTCTCTCTTTCCAAACAATCAAATGTATTGTCGAAACTAAGACAAACATTCTTGTATGTGATCTTTACAGGTTCCCAAACAATGGGTCACCCTCAAAAACCCGAGAAGGGTCTCGAAGACGAGCATCTCTTGGCTTCAAATGGTCCAAAATCATTGCCAGATAAGACAACTAGCTGCTCCTTGGTGGTTCACGATACTGATTCTGGTAAGTCGTTAATCGCCGCATCAGTCGAGTCCTTTACCTCAAGGGACTATGAGGCTTCCTCGATGCCAGTGGTTAATGGAGAAATTGAGAAACTTGAGTTGCAAGATTCTTTTGAAGGCCAGAATCTGAATTGTTTGAAAAATTGTTCATCTTCAACTATAGAGGATTCTCATTTCAATGAGGAAAATTTAGTTGGTGTGGTTTCTAGTAATAAAACATTGACAGATAACGTCGTTGAACATCCTTGCAATGCTCAAAGTCTTGAAGTTTTGGACCAGAATTTGTCTACACTTAATAATAAGTGTGAATCTTGTGATTATGAAGTTACAGAAAGTTCTGAAGATGACACAAAGAGGTCTGAGATTCAAGGGATGCCGAAAGCCACCATTTGTAATTCCTTTGAATGTCAGCACCTGAAGTCTGTGGATCCTGCATTATCTGAAACGGGAGGAAACAGAAAATGCAGTTTACAGCGTAGAGTTGACATTGATGGTGAAGTTGTGGAACGCGTTGAAGACTTAAGTGGAGAAAGTATGTCGATGACACCGCCTGATGTCAATACGTCCTCCAAGTACGAGACTGATGGTAGCAGAGGCAACACAGTGGATAATGTTTCACAAGGTGTAGGTCAAGTTACTCAGAAGTCGACAAATGAAACGCTTCTCAGAAATAATGGTCAGGCCCATGCTAAAAGCCCAGACTCAAGTCCTAAAAACAAGATGGTTAGCTTCTATCTACCTACCAGTGTTTCCGGTTATGGTAGTTATTTGCAGTGTCTAATTTGCTGACTCTATAGGTGCATGTTATACTAATTAAAGATGAATGTTTAAAGACATTTCATGCTAATGTCACTGTGGCTGTGATGTTTAATAGGCTCCAAACGCACACTTGCATCTGAAGTTATCTAAAATTCCGGGTTCATTCAGTTATAGTCGGTTGCTTCCGTATTTGATCGATATAACAAGTCAAAACTCCAGTGAGTCCTAATTCTCCCATTCGCATAATACTGTTGTTTTACATTTAGATCAGAGCCTAAGTATTTTTAACCTTTTTCTTTGATTATTTACTAGGTGCTTCTGGAAATAATCAGTCACTGAAAGTTGAGAAGAGTTCCAAAGAAAAGCCACTTTCACTGTTCATTACTCCTGCCAAAGACACATCAATGGTAACTTCCAATGACAAAAGTTGTCCCGTAGAGCGTCATAAGGGTGATGATATTAAGCTAGATGTGGTTGCAGCATCAGTTATGAGTACTTCTGACCACAAACCAACAGAGTCTCCTCCTAAACAAGTAGCTGAATCCCCGATGATAATGAATTTACAAGAACCAGGACCTCCTGTAAAACCTTCTGCATTGGATACAAGTCAGAAGTTAGAAACTAGGCTTAAAGATGTGGTTGAGTCGCCAGCCATGTCATCAAGCTCTCCAAGAGAAGAAGGTGCTAAATTGGTGGCTAATCAGTTACCTCTTGAAACGGATGCAAACTGCATAAAGTCTACCGAGAAATGCGCAAACCATGAAAAGCAAATTGAAGCTAGCTTTGTTGAAGCCTCTATGCCTCCTAGAATTCCTTCTGCTAGTCTTCAAAAGGGGGTCCTTAAAAGAAACCCACGTGGATGCAGAGGTATTTGTACTTGTCTGAACTGTTCTTCATTTCGGCTTCATGCAGAGAGGTCATTTGAATTCTCAAGAAATCAGATGCAAGATGCTGAAGAAGTGGCTTTAGATTTGATTAAAGAGTTATCTTACCTACGGAATATGTTGGAAAAATCTGCTTTCGTTGCCAAAGATCAGACCAACATTTGCATCGATCAGGTGAATATGACATGAACACTTATTCTTATACTTGGCTTTCAAATATAGTGAGGTAACTGGAAATCTTAATCAAAGTAATTTGCAAGTATCATAAAAAACCAAAATGCCTGAATGTTTTAGATGCTTTGCTGCAGCCACCATTATTGCAGTAATAATCTATATTGGCTTCTTTACCATATTAGATCACACACTAATAGCGCAAATGTCATGTCCTTCTCTAAGACATGAAGTTTAACGTTCTTACAAAGTTTATTTTCATTTCATTATTATCCATATACCTGTCATAGATTGTTCTCACTACAGAAATTCGTGCTAAAACTCTAATATGCTCGATTCAGGTCAAGGAAGCTTGCAAGAAAGCCTCTGATGCTGAAGAGCTTGCCAAAACCCGACTCAGTGGAATGAACTATCATCTAAACATTCACTGCAGAATCCCAGTAAGTACTTTACACTTTTCACTCCATAGAAGAACATCTGTGAATCATTTATCTGCCATTGCCCCTCCCTCCCCCACTAATCTCCTGCTAAATTACTACATATTAGTAATTAGTATCATCTTATGGTTTCTTGCATGCCATGCAATCTTGCTTCCATCTTGTTCATGTAGTGTGAGCAGCGACCAAGCGTGAGATTTGCCGATTATGTTGAAGAACACGTCATCCATCCGATAGCAGACTCATCGAACTAATAGTTTCAACATAAGAGTTGTTCTTTCTTTGTAATTGTTACTTTATTAGTCAGCTTTGATGATGATATCCCCGTCTCATTTCCAAAATAGTATCTGCTTATATTGATAGTGGTCACAGAGACAGCATATTTGAACACCATTTTTCCATGTAAGAGAAACAAAGAAGTATGTGAAGAAAAAGGTGAACTTTAAGTCGCCATTCCATCAATTTCATTAGGTTGAATCTGTTATGTAATAAAAATAATATCAAATATGTGATTTTGATATCATATAAGAGTATTAAACATAGTAATTATTTTATAAAAATAAGTATTTGACTTAAATGGTATTTATATTATTAAGTACATGTACAATTAGTTCAATTGGTGAAGTTATGGTAAAATTGAGGCAATTAATTAATTTGAAATTTTTATCTTTTCAAAATATTTAAAATTATCCATTGAAGTAAATTGAAAGAAAAAAAAAACAGTAAATGATAAAATTTCTATAAAAGTTTTGAAAATCACAAAATTAAGATTTTTAAAATATTTATTTTTCTTAAAATGTTTATCTTAAATTATGTTACATAAGATTTAATGTGCCATTTAACAATTAAATTAAGAATTTAATAATGGAAGGACCTAATTGATATAACCTTAATAGTTTGGAGATGTAATTAGAATGATTTGAAGTTTAAGGACCAATTTAAAATTAAAGTCATAGTTTAGGAATGTTTGGTGCAATTAACTCTTTTCTAAAATAAAAGTAAAGAGGCTAATCTCCAAATATTTAAACATAAAATACACTAAAAAATTCTATATGTTTTAATTGTTAATATTGTCAAAATTATTTTGTTAAATTTACTCGTATCATTTTTTGAAAATTAAAAATAAAAATATTCATTTAATAACCATATAACAAAAAAAAAATGACATTGTAATAGACTTGAGCGAAGAATTTTAACTTAATTAATAATTAGACTGCATTTTTCATCATTATAATATTGGGGAACAAAATTTAAACTACTAACTATAGGCAGCTAACAAAGTTTAAATTCATATTATTTAAATACCATATAAGAGTTTTAATCCCTATTTCGATGCAGGTGAACGTGGATTCTAGTGCGCTGAAATGTATTATCCTTCTATTTATAGGTTAGGGAGGTATTATAGGTAGTTCTAAACATTATGTAAATATATATATATATATATATATATAATAAAATTATTAAAAAATAAACCTAAAATACACAATAATTAGTAGCATATTTTAACTTAATAAAATAACATCTAAAAAAAATAGATGGATCCATGAAAAGTGAATGATAGATAAAAAAAACATGAAGTACTAAGATGAAATTAAGTATTAACTATAAAAAAAATAAGAAACAAAATACCAATTTAATAGGGTAAAATATCCAAATATACAAAAAAAATCAAAATTTATGGAAAAGGACCGGTTTCTTGAAAATTTACGGAAAATGGCCATTTCCCCACAAAACGCGTCCACGTCAGCACGTTTTGTGGGGAAAAACCAGGAAAGCGCGACGTCAGCGCGCTTTGCTGATGTGGCACAAAGCTCGTCCTCAGGGGCGCGCTTTAGCCCTGCAACGGTCAAAAATTTTTTTGACCGTTAGAGGCCCAACGGTCAAAAAATAAACCTATAAAAACCCCCAACCTGTAATAGCCTAAATTTTCAGTGGTGTCGGGATGGTGATTCGAGGTCACTAAATCCGACAAGTGAGTAGAAAATATTATTAATTTAGTGAGTATAAGTTAAATGTGAAGTAAAAAAAAATTGAAATAGTAAATAGTGTAATAAAAAAATAATTAGAATCGAAAACGAGGTATCGAGACCTCGGAGATTTTTAATCTAGCCATAAATATTTTATAAATACTTATGGAGTATTAATAAGTTAGTATTAAAGTTTCGTCAAGAAATTTTAAAGTTCTGATAGTTAATTGAACAAAAAGGACTAAGTTGTAATAAATGCAAAGTTATGAGAAATGATTAAATAGCTTAAATGATAAAAGAAAGAGGGCTTAAAAGGAAAATAGACCCAAGGTCTATTTGGGCTGGACGGCAAGGGAATGAAATCAGAAAGAAAATAAGGAGAGGTAAGGACAAAATTGGAATATTGCATAACTTACTTAATAAAACTAGGACTAAAGTGGAATTATCAAGATTTCTCTTTAGTTTTCTGCATTCTCATCAGCAAAAACACCATAGAAGGGTTTTCCCTAAGCTGGTTTTTCATATTTTTACTGCAAATCAAGAACCCAAAGCAAGTCGAGGAAAAAAAAAAAGTAGCTGATTAGTCCCTGAATTTTCTCAAATTCTGCAAATCGACTCAGGTAAGTTCATATGGCTGAAATTTAATGATTAAATGTAAATTTTATGAATTATATCATGTATGATGAGATATATTTGTTGATGAATTGAGAATAAAATGACAATGCGAAAAGTGATTAAATGATCAAATTGAGCGGAACATCGGATTTGAGTACTTCTGATCAGTGGCAAGTGAAAGTGAAAAGTGGTAGCTTCGGCTACCTGATCAGTGAAAAGTGGTAGCTTCAGCTACCTGATCAGTGAAAAGTGGTAGCTCCGGCTACCTGATCAGTGAAAAGTGGTAGCTCCGGCTACCTGATCAGTGAATAATGCTAGCTTCGGCTACAAGTGACAAATGATAAGTGATAGCTTTAGCTACGCTTATCTGATCAGTGATAAGTGATCATACGTAAAACCATAGTTATACTATGGCAAAGTGGAAGTGAAGTACTCAATTTTCCGTAACCGTTCCCTAATTTGATTAAGGACGGTAAGTGACAAAAAGGGCCCAAAAGAGTTAAAGTAAATGGATAAATGGTAGTGAGATTATACAAAAGCACTCACCAAATTGTGGTTGACAGGTGAACTTAATAATTGTACATAATGTATAAGTGTATGAATGTTGGTAAGATTTATATTTTATGCCTATGAACTTACAAGTTTCTATAAACTTACTTGAGTGTATTCAATGTCTCATGTAGATTGACGTATAAATATACGGAGGATCGGATCAACACTGAGGATCACACTATCAAGATTATCTCCGGTAGCTTTTGTAAATTTCCTTTTTGATTTATATGGCATGTACATGTTTGATGATTATATAAATATTAAACTTGTTTAATGAGTATGTTTAAAGTAAACAGTGATAAATATACTAAATAATATAATTATAGTAGAAATATGATTTGGTATCAAATTGGATTAAATTGGACTGGATTGTTTGGTTTTAAAATTTCAGGGAAGATTGGATATTTATAAAAGGACTATATTGAATTCATAATAAAAATAATATTAACTCGTTAAACTTAGGTAATGCCTCATACCCTATTCTGGCAACGAATACGGGTAGGGGGTGTTACATTTAGTGGTATCAGAGCCCGGTTTAGCCGATTCTCGGAACAATTGTGATGTATAAAGTGTCTAAAAATACATGCCATATAAATCTGTGATAGTGTGATGTGTATGATCCGATCTAATATTTGTTATTTTTATAGATATTTTTCGATTATAAAGATGTCAGATAGACCTGAACGTACTGAGCAGGAAGAAGTTAACAGTAGAATACAGATTTCCGAACGAGCAACAAGCAGTGATGTTCCAATTTCTTTAATGCGAGAGCAAGAATTAAAGAATATGATTATGGGATTATGAACCAGTGGTATACTGAAACGATGCAAGAAAGAAATCAGGCTCAGCCACCTCCTCCCACCACTGCTCCATCAGTGGTACCCCCGGTTGCTCCTCCACCTCCTACAACGACTGAATTCAGTAAGCGTTCTCCATTGGAAAGGCTTAGAAAACTTGGGGCCGAAGAATTTCGGGGAAGGACTGATGATGACCCCGTCAAAGCTGAATACTGGTTACAGAGTTTGATAAGAATTTTTAAAGAAATGGCTTGCTCACCAGATGATTATTTGAGATGTGCTGTGTCCCTACTGAAAGAAGAGGCTTATAGTTGGTGGGAAACGATTGAGGCTGTGGTACCAGCAGAGAAAATATCTTGGGAATTTTTCCAAATGAATTTAAGAAGAAATATGTAGGCATACGGTATTTGGATAAAAGAAAAGGGAATTTCTTGATTTACGGCAGGGAAATAAGTCAGTGGCTGAATACGAAAAAGAATTTGTCTACCTCAGCAAATATGCCCGAGACATTGTACCTACTGAAGAAGAGATGTGTATCAGATTTGAAGAAGGGTTAAATGATGAGATTAGAATGATGATTGAGGGCAATGAAATACGAGAGTTTGTTGTTCTGTCAGACCGTGCTCAAAAGCTCGAAGAAGTATATAACAGAAAAATGCAGCGGGATCGAAAAAGTAAAGAGCCATTCAAAAGAGGTGCTTCTAAGTCATTTTCAGATTTACCGGTAAAGAAATTTAGAGAAGAAATTAGTCGAACTACATCAGTGCCGGGAAAATCGAGTAGAGGTAGATCAAGACAACCTGATTTCAAGGTGTTTGATAGACCTGCAGCAAGTGTGAGCAATGTTCAGGATGCTCCCGGACCTAAGTGTCAATATTGTGGAAGACATCATTTCGGTGAATGCAGGACTAAGATGGGAGCTTGTTATAAATGTGGGGCTACTGATCATCTTATTCGGGATTGTCCCCAGCTGCAAAAAGATGAAGTGGAACAGAAAGAGATACAGAGAATCACTCCCCAAAGAAATAGACGTTCGAGCCAGAGCAGTGCTACAGGGACTACCCGTACGGGTATGAGAGAATCAGTTAGTCGATCAGAGAATAGAGCACCAGCACGTACTTACGCCATGCGAGCAAGAGAAGAGGCTACGGCTCCTGATGTAATTGCTGGTACTTTCTATCTTTATGATGTTACTGTTTATGCGTTAATAGACCCTGGGTCTACTCATTCATATATTTGTGCTATGCTAGTATCTAAAAAGAAACTTTCTGTTGAGTCCACTGCATTGATATACAAGTCACTAATCCATTAGGTCAAAGTGTAACAGTTAATTTGATATGTCGAAATTGTCCACTGATAGTGAAAGGCTATGAATTCCCCGCTGATTTGATGTTGTTACCCTTTCGAGAATTTGATATTATTTTGGGGATGGACTGGTTAATGAAGCATGAGGCAGTAGTGAATTGTCGTGATAAACATATCAGTTTGAAATATCAAACAGGGGATGTAATTTCAGTTGGGTTTGAAAATATAGGTGATACAGTCAGAATTATTTCAGCTCTCTCTGCTCAGAGGTTATTACGTAAAGGCAACGAAGCATTCTTGGCCTATATTCTTGATACTAGGAGTTCCGATTTAAAGCTCGAACAAGTACCAGTGGTGAATGAATTTTCTGATGTGTTTCCTGAAGAGTTACCCGGTTTACCACCCGACAGAAAAGTTGAATTTGCAATTGATGTGATTCCCGGAACTGCTCCTATCTCAGTAACACGTACAGAATGGCTCCAACAGAATTAAGAGAGTTGAAGACGCAGTTGCAAGAGTTATTAGATAAAGGGTTCATCAGACCGAGTATGTCGCCCTGGGGTGCACCTGTCTTGTTTGTGAAAAAAAAGGACGGTTCCTTAAGACTGTGTATAGATTACAGGCAGTTAAATAAGGTAACGATAAAGAATAAATATCCTTTGCCTCGTATTGATGATCTATTTGATCAGTTGAAAGGTGCTGCAGTATTTTCCAAGATAAATCTTCGATCTGGGTATTATCAGTTGAAAGTTAAAGAGTGTGATGTGCCAAAAACTTCCTTCCGAACCCGATATGGTCACTATGAATTTTTGGTGATGCCATTTGGTTTAACCAATGCTCATGCTGCATTTATGGATTTGATGAATCGAATTTTTCAGTCATATTTGGATAGATTTGTGGTTGTGTTCATTGATGATATATTGATTTATTCAAAGACAGAGTCTGAACATGCACAACATTTAAAGATTGTATTACAGATTTTGCAGGAGAAACAGTTGTATGCGAAATTCAGCAAATGTGAGTTTTGGCTCCATGAAGTTGCGTTTTTGGGTCATATTGTATCAGCTGATGGAATTAGAGTGGATCCAAGTAAGGTGGCGGCAGTGATAAATTGGAAAGTTTCGAAGAATGTTACTGAAATACGAAGTTTTCTAGGACTGGCAGGTTATTATCGTCGATTTGTCAAAGATTTCTCAAGGATTACTTTACCTTTGACTCGATTACTACAAAAGAATGTTGAATTTATATGGTCAAGTGAATGTCAGCAAAGTTTCGATCAATTGAAAAAGATGTTAACAGAGGCTCCAGTGTTGACTCAACCAGAATCGGGTGTACCGTTTGTGGTTTATAGTGATGCGTCTTTTAATGGTTTGGGTTGTGTACTTATGCAGTCAGGCAAAGTGGTGGCATATGCTTCTCGGCAACTGAAATCGCACGAGAAGAATTATCCTACACATGATTTGGAATTGGCAGCGATCGTATTTGCTTTGAAGATATGGAGACATTATTTATATGGTGAGAAATGTTACGTGTATACTGATCATAAAAGCTTAAAGTATTTAATGAATCAAAAAGAGTTAAATCTGAGACAGAGACGATGGTTAGAGCTGCTGAAAGATTATGATCTTGTCATTGACTATCATCCAGGGAAAGCAAATGTTGTAGCAGATGCACTTAGCCGAAAATCATCATTATTTGCATTACGGGCATTGAATGCTCATTTATCTATTAATGAAGATGGTTCTGTACTAGCAGAATTAAAAGCTAAACCTGTGTTCTTTCAACGGATTCGGGAGCTACAAGATGAAGACCCAGAGTTGATGTCGAAACGACAGATGGTTCAAAATGAGTTAAGCCCAGAATACTCCATTGATGAAAATGGTATGTTATATTATCGTAACAGAATATGTATTCCGAATAATTTAGACTTGAAAAATGATATTTATCAGAGGCTCACAGTAGTTTGTGTTCTATTCACCCGGGTAGTACGAAAATGTATTGTGATTTGAAGAAAATGTATTGGTGGCCTAGAATGAAACGGGAAATCTGTGAATATGTAGCAAGATGTTTAATTTGTCAGCAGGTGAAAGCCGAGCATCAAGTGCCGACAGGGTTGTTACAGCCCATTATGATTCCAAAGTGGAAATGGGAACATGTCACGATGGATTTTGTATCCGGATTACCAGTAACTCCGAAGAAGAAAGATTCGATTTGGGTGATTATTGATCGGTTAACTAAATCAGCACATTTTATTCCGGTCAGATTAGATTATCCACTTGAAAAGTTAGCGGAGTTATATGTGTCAGAGATAGTGAGATTACATGGGTGCCAATGTCTATTATTTCAGATCGAGATCCGAGATTTACCTCGAGATTTTTGGAGTAAATTACAAGAAGCTTTGGGCACCAAATTAAATTTCAGCACAGCTTTTCATCCCCAGACAGATGGACAGTCAGAGCGAGTGATTCAGATTTTAGAAGATATGTTAAGGTGCTGTATACTTGAGTTTGGCGGCAGCTGGGAAAGGTATTTACCTTTAGCTGAATTTGCTTATAATAATAGTTTCAAAGTAGTATTAAAATGGCACCGTTTGAAGCTTTATATGGAGGAAATGTAGAACTCCATTATATTGGTCTGAATTAAGTGAGCCAAAACTAGTGGGGGTGGACTTGATTCGGGAAACCGAAGAAAAAGTTCGTATTATTCGAGAATGTCTAAAAGCTGCATCCGATCGACAAAATTCATATGTAGATTTGAAGAGAAGAGATATAGAGTTTAATGTGGGTGATCGTGTATTTTTGAAAGGTCACCGTGGAAGAAAGTTTTGCGGTTCGGCAGAAAGGGAAAACTCAGCCCACGATTTCTCGGGCTGTATGAAATCATTGAAAGAATCGGTCCGGTAGCTTATAGATTGGCTTTGCCTCCGGAGCTTGAAAAGATTCATAACGTGTTTCATGTATCTATGTTGAGACGGTACAGATCAGATCCATCACATGTAATCCTCATACGGAAATAGAACTCCAACCCGATATGACCTATTCAGCGGAACCGGTGAAAATTCTAGCTTGGGAAGTAAAGAGTGAGAAATAACGTGTACCACTAGTTAAAGTGTTATGGAATCGACATGGATCGGAGGAGGCAACCTGGGAGACGGAGGAAGGAATTGATGAGATTTCATATCCGAATTTATTTACAGGTACGAAATTTCGAGGACGAATTTCCTAAAGGGGGGAGAGTTGTAATAGCCTAAATTTTCAGTGGTGTCGGGATGGTGATTCGAGGTCACTAAATCCGACAAGTGAGTAGAAAATATTATTAATTTAGTGAGTATAAGTTAAATGTGAAGTAAAAAAAAATTGAAATAGTAAATAGTTAATAAAAAAAACAATTAGAATCGAAAACGAGGTATCGAGACCTCGGAGATTTTTAATCTAGCCATAAATATTTATAAATACTTATGAAGTGTTAATAAGTTAGTATTAAAGTTTCGTCAAGAAATTTTAAAGTTTCGATAGTTAATTGAACAAAAAGGACTAAGTTGTAATAAATGCAAAGTTATGAGAATGATTAAATAGCTTAAATGATAAAAGAAAGAGGGCTTAAAAGGAAAATGACCCAAGGTCTATTTGGGCTGGACGGCAAGGGAATGAAATCAGAAGAAAATAAGGAGAGGTAAGGGCAAAATTGGAATATTGCATAACTTACTTAATAAAACTAGGACTAAAGTGGAATATCTAGATTTCTCTTTAGTTTTCTGCATTCTCATCAGCAAAAACACCATAGAAGGGTTTTCCCTAAGCTGGTTTTCATATTTTTACTGCAAATCAAGAACCCAAAGCAAGTCGAGGAAAAGAAAAAAGTAGCTGATTAGTCCCTGAATTTTCTCAAATTCTGCAAATCGACTCAGGTAAGTTCATATGGCTGAAATTTAATGATTAAATGTAATTTTATGAATATATCATGATGATGAGATATATTTGTTGATGAATTGAGAATAAAATGACAATGCGAAAAGAAAAAGGACTAAGTTGTAATAAATGCAAAGTTATGAGAAATGATTAAATAGCTTAAATGATAAAGAAAGAGGGCTTAAAAGGAAAATAGACCCAAGGTCTATTTGGGCTGGACGGCAAGGGAATGAAATCAGAAAGAAAATAAGGAGAGGTAAGGACAAAATTGGAATATTGCATAACTTACTTAATAAAACTAGGACTAAAGTGGAATTATCAAGATTTCTCTTTAGTTTTCTGCATTCTCATCAGCAAAAACACCATAGAAGGGTTTTCCCTAAGCTGGTTTTCATATTTTTACTGCAAATCAAGAAACCCAAAGCAAGTCGAGGAAAAAAAAAAGTAGCTGATTAGTCCCTGAATTTTCTCAAATTCTGCAAATCGACTCAGGTAAGTTCATATGGCTGAAATTTAATGATTAAATGTAAATTTTATGAATTATATCATGTATGATGAGATATTTGTTGATGAATTGAGAATAAAATGACAATGCGAAAAGTGATTAAATGATCAAATTGAGCGGAACATCGGATTTGAGTACTTCTGATCAGTGGCAAGTGAAAGTGAAAAGTGGTAGCTTCGGCTACCTGATCAGTGAAAAGTGGTAGCTTCAGCTACCTGATCAGTGAAAAGTGGTAGCTCCGGCTACCTGATCAGTGAAAAGTGGTAGCTCCGGCTACCTGATCAGTGAATAATGCTAGCTTCGGCTACAAGTGACAAATGATAAGTGATAGCTTTAGCTACGCTTATCTGATCAGTGATAAGTGATCATACGTAAAACCATAGTTATACTATGGCAAAGTGGAAGTGAAGTACTCAATTTTCCGTAACCGTTCCCTAATTTGATTAAGGACGGTAAGTGACAAAAAGGGCCCAAAAGAGTTAAAGTAAATGGATAAATGGTAGTGAGATTATACAAAAGCACTCACCAAATTGTGGTTGACAGGTGAACTTAATAATTGTACATAATGTATAAGTGTATGAATGTTGGTAAGATTTATATTTTATGCCTATGAACTTACAAGTTTCTATAAACTTACTTGAGTGTATTCAATGTCTCATGTAGATTGACGTATAAATATACGGAGGATCGGATCAACACTGAGGATCACACTATCAAGATTATCTCCGGTAGCTTTTGTAAATTTCCTTTTTGATTTATATGGCATGTACATGTTTGATGATTATATAAATATTAAAACTTGTTTAATGAGTATGTTTTAAAGTAAACAGTGATAAATATACTAAATAATATTATAGTAGAAATATGATTTGGTATCAAATTGGATTAAATTGGACTGGATTGTTTGGTTTTAAAATTTCAGGGAAGATTGGATATTTATAAAAGGACTATATTGAATTCATAATAAAAATAATATTAACTCGTTAAACTTAGGTAATGCCTCATACCCTATTCTGGCAACGAATACGGGTAGGGGGTGTTACATTTAGTGGTATCAGAGCCCGGTTTAGCCGATTCTCGGAACAATTGTGATGTATAAAGTGTCTAAAAATACATGCCATATAAATCTGTGATAGTGTGATGTGTATGATCCGATCTAATATTTGTTATTTTTATAGATATTTTTCGATTATAAAGATGTCAGATAGACCTGAACGTACTGAGCAGGAAGAAGTTAACAGTAGAATACAGATTTCCGAACGAGCAACAAGCAGTGATGTTCCAATTTCTTTAATGCGAGAGCAAGAATTAAAGAATATGATTTATGGGATTATGAACCAGTGGTATACTGAAACGATGCAAGAAAGAAATCAGGCTCAGCCACCTCCTCCCACCACTGCTCCATCAGTGGTACCCCCGGTTGCTCCTCCACCTCCTACAACGACTGAATTCAGTAAGCGTTCTCCATTGGAAAGGCTTAGAAAACTTGGGGCCGAAGAATTTCGGGGAAGGACTGATGATGACCCCGTCAAAGCTGAATACTGGTTACAGAGTTTGATAAGAATTTTTAAAGAAATGGCTTGCTCACCAGATGATTATTTGAGATGTGCTGTGTCCCTACTGAAAGAAGAGGCTTATAGTTGGTGGGAAACGATTGAGGCTGTGGTACCAGCAGAGAAAATATCTTGGGAATTTTTCCAAAATGAATTTAAGAAGAAATATGTAGGCATACGGTATTTGGATAAAAAGAAAAGGGAATTTCTTGATTTACGGCAGGGAAATAAGTCAGTGGCTGAATACGAAAAAGAATTTGTCTACCTCAGCAAATATGCCCGAGACATTGTACCTACTGAAGAAGAGATGTGTATCAGATTTGAAGAAGGGTTAAATGATGAGATTAGAATGATGATTGAGGGCAATGAAATACGAGAGTTTGTTGTTCTGTCAGACCGTGCTCAAAAGCTCGAAGAAGTATATAACAGAAAAATGCAGCGGGATCGAAAAAGTAAAGAGCCATTCAAAAGAGGTGCTTCTAAGTCATTTTCAGATTTACCGGTAAAGAAATTTAGAGAAGAAATTAGTCGAACTACATCAGTGCCGGGAAAATCGAGTAGAGGTAGATCAAGACAACCTGATTTCAAGGTGTTTGATAGACCTGCAGCAAGTGTGAGCAATGTTCAGGATGCTCCCGGACCTAAGTGTCAATATTGTGGAAGACATCATTTCGGTGAATGCAGGACTAAGATGGGAGCTTGTTATAAATGTGGGGCTACTGATCATCTTATTCGGGATTGTCCCCAGCTGCAAAAAGATGAAGTGGAACAGAAAGAGATACAGAGAATCACTCCCCAAAGAAATAGACGTTCGAGCCAGAGCAGTGCTACAGGGACTACCCGTACGGGTATGAGAGAATCAGTTAGTCGATCAGAGAATAGAGCACCAGCACGTACTTACGCCATGCGAGCAAGAGAAGAGGCTACGGCTCCTGATGTAATTGCTGGTACTTTCTATCTTTATGATGTTACTGTTTATGCGTTAATAGACCCTGGGTCTACTCATTCATATATTTGTGCTATGCTAGTATCTAAAAAGAAACTTTCTGTTGAGTCCACTGCATTTGATATACAAGTCACTAATCCATTAGGTCAAAGTGTAACAGTTAATTTGATATGTCGAAATTGTCCACTGATAGTGAAAGGCTATGAATTCCCCGCTGATTTGATGTTGTTACCCTTTCGAGAATTTGATATTATTTTGGGGATGGACTGGTTAATGAAGCATGAGGCAGTAGTGAATTGTCGTGATAAACATATCAGTTTGAAATATCAAACAGGGGATGTAATTTCAGTTGGGTTTGAAAATATAGGTGATACAGTCAGAATTATTTCAGCTCTCTCTGCTCAGAGGTTATTACGTAAAGGCAACGAAGCATTCTTGGCCTATATTCTTGATACTAGGAGTTCCGATTTAAAGCTCGAACAAGTACCAGTGGTGAATGAATTTTCTGATGTGTTTCCTGAAGAGTTACCCGGTTTACCACCCGACAGAAAAGTTGAATTTGCAATTGATGTGATTCCCGGAACTGCTCCTATCTCAGTAACACCGTACAGAATGGCTCCAACAGAATTAAGAGAGTTGAAGACGCAGTTGCAAGAGTTATTAGATAAAGGGTTCATCAGACCGAGTATGTCGCCCTGGGGTGCACCTGTCTTGTTTGTGAAAAAAAAGGACGGTTCCTTAAGACTGTGTATAGATTACAGGCAGTTAAATAAGGTAACGATAAAGAATAAATATCCTTTGCCTCGTATTGATGATCTATTTGATCAGTTGAAAGGTGCTGCAGTATTTTCCAAGATAAATCTTCGATCTGGGTATTATCAGTTGAAAGTTAAAGAGTGTGATGTGCCAAAAACTTCCTTCCGAACCCGATATGGTCACTATGAATTTTTGGTGATGCCATTTGGTTTAACCAATGCTCATGCTGCATTTATGGATTTGATGAATCGAATTTTTCAGTCATATTTGGATAGATTTGTGGTTGTGTTCATTGATGATATATTGATTTATTCAAAGACAGAGTCTGAACATGCACAACATTTAAAGATTGTATTACAGATTTTGCAGGAGAAACAGTTGTATGCGAAATTCAGCAAATGTGAGTTTTGGCTCCATGAAGTTGCGTTTTTGGGTCATATTGTATCAGCTGATGGAATTAGAGTGGATCCAAGTAAGGTGGCGGCAGTGATAAATTGGAAAGTTTCGAAGAATGTTACTGAAATACGAAGTTTTCTAGGACTGGCAGGTTATTATCGTCGATTTGTCAAAGATTTCTCAAGGATTACTTTACCTTTGACTCGATTACTACAAAAGAATGTTGAATTTATATGGTCAAGTGAATGTCAGCAAAGTTTCGATCAATTGAAAAAGATGTTAACAGAGGCTCCAGTGTTGACTCAACCAGAATCGGGTGTACCGTTTGTGGTTTATAGTGATGCGTCTTTTAATGGTTTGGGTTGTGTACTTATGCAGTCAGGCAAAGTGGTGGCATATGCTTCTCGGCAACTGAAATCGCACGAGAAGAATTATCCTACACATGATTTGGAATTGGCAGCGATCGTATTTGCTTTGAAGATATGGAGACATTATTTATATGGTGAGAAATGTTACGTGTATACTGATCATAAAAGCTTAAAGTATTTAATGAATCAAAAAGAGTTAAATCTGAGACAGAGACGATGGTTAGAGCTGCTGAAAGATTATGATCTTGTCATTGACTATCATCCAGGGAAAGCAAATGTTGTAGCAGATGCACTTAGCCGAAAATCATCATTATTTGCATTACGGGCATTGAATGCTCATTTATCTATTAATGAAGATGGTTCTGTACTAGCAGAATTAAAAGCTAAACCTGTGTTCTTTCAACGGATTCGGGAGCTACAAGATGAAGACCCAGAGTTGATGTCGAAACGACAGATGGTTCAAAATGAGTTAAGCCCAGAATACTCCATTGATGAAAATGGTATGTTATATTATCGTAACAGAATATGTATTCCGAATAATTTAGACTTGAAAAATGATATTTTATCAGAGGCTCACAGTAGTTTGTGTTCTATTCACCCGGGTAGTACGAAAATGTATTGTGATTTGAAGAAAATGTATTGGTGGCCTAGAATGAAACGGGAAATCTGTGAATATGTAGCAAGATGTTTAATTTGTCAGCAGGTGAAAGCCGAGCATCAAGTGCCGACAGGGTTGTTACAGCCCATTATGATTCCAAAGTGGAAATGGGAACATGTCACGATGGATTTTGTATCCGGATTACCAGTAACTCCGAAGAAGAAAGATTCGATTTGGGTGATTATTGATCGGTTAACTAAATCAGCACATTTTATTCCGGTCAGATTAGATTATCCACTTGAAAAGTTAGCGGAGTTATATGTGTCAGAGATAGTGAGATTACATGGGGTGCCAATGTCTATTATTTCAGATCGAGATCCGAGATTTACCTCGAGATTTTGGAGTAAATTACAAGAAGCTTTGGGCACCAAATTAAATTTCAGCACAGCTTTTCATCCCCAGACAGATGGACAGTCAGAGCGAGTGATTCAGATTTTAGAAGATATGTTAAGGTGCTGTATACTTGAGTTTGGCGGCAGCTGGGAAAGGTATTTACCTTTAGCTGAATTTGCTTATAATAATAGTTATCAAAGTAGTATTAAAATGGCACCGTTTGAAGCTTTATATGGAAGAAAATGTAGAACTCCATTATATTGGTCTGAATTAAGTGAGCCAAAACTAGTGGGGGTGGACTTGATTCGGGAAACCGAAGAAAAAGTTCGTATTATTCGAGAATGTCTAAAAGCTGCATCCGATCGACAAAATTCATATGTAGATTTGAAGAGAAGAGATATAGAGTTTAATGTGGGTGATCGTGTATTTTTGAAAGTGTCACCGTGGAAGAAAGTTTTGCGGTTCGGCAGAAAGGGAAAACTCAGCCCACGATTTATCGGGCTGTATGAAATCATTGAAAGAATCGGTCCGGTAGCTTATAGATTGGCTTTGCCTCCGGAGCTTGAAAAGATTCATAACGTGTTTCATGTATCTATGTTGAGACGGTACAGATCAGATCCATCACATGTAATTCCTCATACGGAAATAGAACTCCAACCCGATATGACCTATTCAGAGGAACCGGTGAAAATTCTAGCTTGGGAAGTTAAAGAGTTGAGAAATAAACGTGTACCACTAGTTAAAGTGTTATGGAATCGACATGGATCGGAGGAGGCAACCTGGGAGACGGAGGAATTGATGAGATTTCAATATCCGAATTTATTTACAGGTACGAAATTTCGAGGACGAAATTTCCTAAAAGGGGGGAGAGTTGTAATAGCCTAAATTTTCAGTGGTGTCGGGATGGTGATTCGAGGTCACTAAATCCGACAAGTGAGTAGAAAATATTATTAATTTAGTGAGTATAAGTTAAATGTGAAGTAAAAAAAAATTGAAATAGTAAATAGTGTAATAAAAAAAACAATTAGAATCGAAAACGAGGTATCGAGACCTCGGAGATTTTTAATCTAGCCATAAATATTTTATAAATACTTATGAAGTGTTAATAAGTTAGTATTAAAGTTTCGTCAAGAAATTTTAAAGTTTCGATAGTTAATTGAACAAAAAGGACTAAGTTGTAATAAATGCAAAGTTATGAGAAATGATTAAATAGCTTAAATGATAAAAGAAAGAGGGCTTAAAAGGAAAATAGACCCAAGGTCTATTTGGGCTGGACGGCAAGGGAATGAAATCAGAAAGAAAATAAGGAGAGGTAAGGGCAAAATTGGAATATTGCATAACTTACTTAATAAAACTAGGACTAAAGTGGAATTATCTAGATTTCTCTTTAGTTTTCTGCATTCTCATCAGCAAAAACACCATAGAAGGGTTTTCCCTAAGCTGGTTTTTCATATTTTTACTGCAAATCAAGAACCCAAAGCAAGTCGAGGAAAAGAAAAAGTAGCTGATTAGTCCCTGAATTTTCTCAAATTCTGCAAATCGACTCAGGTAAGTTCATATGGCTGAAATTTAATGATTAAATGTAAATTTTATGAATTATATCATGTATGATGAGATATATTTGTTGATGAATTGAGAATAAAATGACAATGCGAAAAGTGATTAAATGATCAAATTGAGCGGAACATCGGATTTGAGTACTTCTGATCAGTGGCAAGTGAAAGTGAAAAGTGGTAGCTTCGGCTACCTGATCAGTGAAAAGTGGTAGCTTCATCTACCTGATCAGTGAAAAGTGGTAGCTCCGGCTACCTGATCAGTGAAAAGTGGTAGCTCCGGCTACCTGATCAGTGAATAATGCTAGCTTCGTGTAACACCCCTTACCCGTATTCGACACCGGAATAGGGTACGAGGCATTACCGGAATTACAAATTTATTTATCAGACATTTTATTTTAATTCAATATTTATATTTGAAACCAATCAAAATCAAACATATTGTCCCTTAAACATATTCATTTTCCCTTACCCGTATTCGACGCCGGAATAGGGTACGAGGCATTACCGGAATTACAAATTTATTTATCAGACATTTTATTTTAATTCAATATTTATATTTGAAACCAATCAAAATCAAACATATTGTCCCTTAAACATATTCATTTTTCTCGTCATGTCTTACTTGAATTTATTACTCGTTTCATCATACTTAATTACCTTGTATTAACATATTAAAGATAATCACATAGTAATGTCATGATAAATATCATTCACTTGCCGTTTCTTCATAAACATAAAACAGTTAATTCATCATATCAATATTTCACGTACCATCAACTTACATTTCCTTATCACATCATTAAGTTACACGAACTTACCTGGCTAAATTTGCAGAAATATCAAAATTCAGGGGCACTTTGGAAATTTTCTATTTTCATTGATTTTTTTTCAGTCGATCTTAATCTAAATTAATAATTTCATTCAATTTTGCAATTTTAAATAATAAAATAATCTATTTCATGCAAATTGGTCATTTCCACATTTTTACAAAATTAATTATAAAATTTTACTTTTATTCAATTTAGTCCCTGAGCCTAAAACATTACAAATTAGCCATACTACCTAAGTATCCATACATATTTTCCTCCTCCTCCTCTCCATTCCACATCCTTAATGTATAAACAACACACTTGTAATTAACATTTTCTATAATTTTCATTATTTACTCATGTGAATGTTCAAGCTGTCCATCTGTGTTATAGTCACTAAATTATTTTTATCTTGAGCCACAGAGCTCCGAATTTCAAACCGCTAATTTTCCCTGAGACTAGACTCACATATCTTCATACCATAAATTTTCTAGAATTTTTGCCTTAGCCAATTAGTACAGTTTATTAGTTAAGTTTTCCCCTGTTACACAGTCTGACAGCTTTGACCTCTCTTCACTAAAAATCAATTATCTCATAGTACGATTTTCATATAGTGTTTTTTGATTATTTCTAATGAAAATAGACTCATTAAGGAATACAAAAATATAAATTATAACTCATAATTATTTTTATACAATTTTTAGTGAATTTCTAAAGTAAGAACAGGGGTTCACGAAGTTATTCTAAACCATTCTTACAAAAATTTAAATATCTCAAAATATAGACTTCCTTTGCTTGCTCTGTTTCTTTATATGAAAATAGACTCAACAAGCTTTAATTCCATATCTCACTCAACTTCTAATATAATTTCTACAATTTTTGGTGATTTTTCAAGTTAGACAACTGCTGCTGTCCAAAACTGCTTTAGTGTAACATGTTGATTTCTATTTTGTCCCTAATTCCACAATTCATACAATTCAGTCCTTGCTGAATTAACCCCTCAATTGAGTTAATTTTTCTCATTTAATACTTTTATCTATCATTTTAAACTACTTCATAACCTTTAAAATCAGAATTTTAACACTAGGCCTTAATTTCAGTTATTTCACAATTAGGTCCTAAAACCAATTTCCATCAATTTCACTTGATAAAATCATCATATAGCAAAATTAAAGCTTCAAATCAATATTTATTCATCATATTCTTTCAGCACTAATCCACATAAAATTTAAAAATTAACCATAGAATCATAAACTAATGAATTAATAAGTTGGACTCAATTGTAGAAAGTCCAAAAAACATAGAAATTTCAAGGAGAAAGCAAGTATTAAACTTACATGAAGCTTGAGTATAAAAACCAACTTGAACTCTCTTCCATGACTGTTTTTCAGCTGAAGAAAATGAAGAGAAATGAAGAGAATTCTCCCGATATTTCAATTTGATCCCCTTTTTATTTAGCTAATTTTGGAAATTTTCCAATTTTCCCCCTTTTTCTTCTTTCTCTTCTCTTCTTCTTTCTTTCCTTCCCCTGCTCTCTGCTTCGTTTGGTTTCTGTTTCTCTTTCCCTCTTTTTTTTTTTCTTTAGTTTATTATATATATAATAATATATAATATAATATAAATATATAATATAATAATATACTTTTAAAAAATCTCAGATTTTCTTACGTTATACCGCCTCAACTATGCAAAATGGTATAATTACCATTTTGATCCTTCATAATTTCTTTTAATCTATAATTTAACTTTTACTTTCATTTCAGTTTAGTCCTTTTCATTTAATTTCCTACCCAAACGTTAAAATTTTCTAACGAAAGTTTAATAATAGCTTAATGACACTCCATAAATATTTTTAGAAATATTTATGGCTCACTTTATGAATTCGAGGTCTCAATACCTCGTTTTTGGCCCAATTTTTCTCATTAATTCTTTTAGTTCACAAAAATTCACTAATTTTAAAATATTTCTAAAATCACACTTAACTTATAAGTATCGATTAACAAAATTTTCTAACTTTTTCGTCAGATTTAATGATCTCGAATCACTGTTCCGACACTATTTAAAATTGGGCTGTTACACTTCGGCTACAAGTGACAAGTGATAAGTGATAGCTTTAGCTACGCTTATCTGATCAGTGATAAGTGATCATACGTAAAACCATAGTTATACTATGGCAAAGTGGAAGTGAAGTACTCAATTTTCCGTAACCGTTCCCTAATTTGATTAAGGACGGTAAGTGACAAAAAGGGCCCAAAAGAGTTAAAGTAAATGGATAAATGGTAGTGAGATTATACAAAAGCACTCACCAAATTGTGGTTGACAACTTAATAATTGTACATAATGTATAAGTGTATGAATGTTGGTAAGATTTATATTTTATGCCTATGAACTTACAAGTTTCTATAAACTTACTTGAGTGTATTCAATGTCTCATGTAGATTGACGTATAAATATACGGAGGATCGGATCAACACTGAGGATCACACTATCAAGATTATCTCCGGTAGCTTTTGTAAATTTCCTTTTTGATTTATATGGCATGTACATGTTTGATGTACCAACCTAAATTTGGGTCTAGTCGAAACAGTGGTTTCGAGACCACAAATCTGACGAGTAAAATTCTATTTTTATTATATTTTTATGGTCTACAATTTTACGGAAATATTTCGTAAAAATTTCGTTCAAAAATTTTGACGTTTGGGCACTCAATTTAGTCAAAAGGACTAAATTGTAAAAAGTGCAAAAGTTGAGTTCTATATATTAGAGGTGTCAAATTGCTATGAGTTTTAAATTGGAGGCCCTTAAAAGGTAATTAGACCATTGAATAACTTGATGGACAAAATGGGCATGAATAGGACAAAAGTGAAAGAAAAGTCTTAAGGGTATTTTAGTCATTTAGTGTTTTAAATGAATAAAAAGACAAAATACAAGAAAAAAATCTGCTCATCTTCTCAAGTTGCTGCCGAAAATTTCTAGACTCCATGGCTAAGGGTTTCAAGCTTTTCAAGCTTCATAGTAAGTGTTTTGAGCCCCGTTTTTAATGTTTATCGTATTTTTGAAATCTCGGTAACTTAGCCTAGCTATTCTACCATTATTTTGAGCTAGATTTTAATTTTAAAAATTGACCCATGTTGAATAATTGTGAATTTTGATGAATTATGGTATATTATGCATGTCTATGATTAGAGAAACGAGTTTTATTAGATGATTTTCGATGAAATCGTATAAAAGGGGTTAAATTGTAAAAGTTATAAATTGGTCATAAGTGTGTGAACTAGTGAGAATTTGATGTTGCCATAGAAGAGAAAAATGACCAGCATGTTATAAAACATAAGAATAAGGGCTGAAGTTTAATTTTCGACTATTGGGGCAAAAGTGCAAATATGTAAAAGTTTAGGGGTAAAAATGTAATTTTGAAAAAGTTGAGTTAAGGATTGTTTTGAACAGTACATTAATTAAATAAGTGAAATGTGATGTTTTAGACCCCGAAAAATGAGATTTGGACCTAGAACGGGAGGAAAATTGAAAATCGAAAAAGTTGGTAAAATGGTCGTTTTGGTATCGAGGTAAGTTCGTATGTTAATAAGCATTAAATTTATTATATTTAAATGTTTAACTGATACCATGTGCTATTTCGTATATTATTATTGGATCATGAATAATATAAAAAATTACGAGATTGTATTGAAAGATCAAATTAAGAGAAATGCAGGGCGGAGTATGATCGAATTTCGACATGTGATGAATTGATAGTACAGACCATGGTTGAACCATGGCAACAAGTGATAAGTGATAGCTTCGGCTACACTTATCTGATCAAGGACAAGTGAAAGTGCAAAGTGGTAGCTTTGGCTACCTGATCAGTGAAAAGTGGTAGCTCCGGCTACCTGATCAGTGCAAAGTGGTAGCTTTGGCTACCTGATCAGTGAAAAGTGGTAGCTCTGGCTACCTTATCAGTGAAAAGTGGTAGCTTTAGCTACCTGATCAGTGAAAAGTGGTAGCTCCGGCTACCTGATCAGTGAATAGTGGTAGCTTCGGCCACAAGTGATAAGTGGTTTCCGTGTAAGACCATATCTGGGATATGGCATTGATGTGATACATGTTCAAAATGTAAGACCATAGCTGGGCTATGGCATTCTAGTAAAAAGTGACGAATTGACGGATAAGATATGGGTGATCTATGGCAAAGTGTGAAACGTAGGTATGGTATCAACCATACTGAATTGTGAAATGTGGCACTGAGCAACACCGTGTAGCTTGTCATGATCGACAGCTTGTGTGAGCAGACTAATTTTATAAGACGTTCACTAATCTGACAAAGTTTGGTAAGTGTTACATGGAATTATGTGATATAACGAAATACGAGTTGATGAGACATGAGCATAAAACTTGATTGATGAATGAGTTCATTTGTAATTATATATTTGTACACCATTGAGTGTATTATCCGTATGAATCGGTATTCCAAATGAGCTAATGAGAAAAGTTCTAATATGAAATAATCCGAAATTTGAAATGAATGGCATGTAAATTTTCGATAATGGCTAGCTATTGGAATGGCTACTTAAGGATATGTTTTGGGGTTATGTATGATTAAATGGATGTTAATATAAAGTAATCATGAAAGAGTAAAATTTACAATAAAACTGTTTTGGAGAGCAACAATGATATGAATTTGAAAACTCACCAAAAATAGTAAAAATTGAATTATAAGTTGGGTGAGATATTGGTTTAAAGCTTTTTGAGTCTATTTTCATATAAAAGAAACAGAGAAAACAATGTATTTTTATATTTCAAGATATTTAAATTCTTGTGAGATTGGTTCAGAATGATTACGTGATCGCCTATTCTGACTTGGAAAAATCATTAAAAATTGTACAAAAATAATTGTGGGATAAAAGTTATATGCTTGAAATCCTTAATGAGTCTAGTTTCAAATGAAATAAATTATAACATCATTTGAATTCTGTACAAGGAGAAAATTGATTCGTAGTGAAAAGTGGTCAGAACAGTCGAACAGTGAAACAGGGGAAATTTTAATGAATAAACTGTACTAATTGGATTAGCCAAAAATTCTGGAAATTTTATGGTATAAATATATATGAGTCTAGTTTCAAGGAAAATTAGCGGTTTTAAATTCGGATCTCTGTAGCTTAAGAAATAAATAATTTAGTGACAGCGATTCAAATAGACAGATTAATGTGAACATGAGTAATAAGGTATAAGCATGTGATTTAATGTTTGTATCAAATTGAGAATTTGTTGTGAGGATTTGTCATGTTGAGGCTTTGATAAGGCTACAAATGAGTAAGTTGGGAAAGTAAGAACTTAACATTATTTATGAAAGTTATGATAGCTTAGTAGTAAGCTAAATTCATTGCTAATGCTTATTATTTTTACATGTGAACTTACTAAGCTTTATAAGCTTACCCCCTTTTCTTTCCCATGTTATAGAGTCCTACTAAACAAGCTCGGGTTGGAGGTCGTCAGAGATCGCTTCACACTATCAAGCTATCTATGGGTATCTTTATTTATAAATGATTTAAGTTATGGCATATATAGTGGCTTGACTAAGTCATTTTGTATATGTGTTAATTAATTTGACCAAATGTATTGTTTAGTCTGGTAATGCCTCGTACTCGGTTCCAGCATAGGATACGGGTATGGGGTGTTACATTTGATGATTATATAAATATTAAAACTTGTTTAATGAGTATGTATTAAAGTAAACAGTGATAAATATGCTAAATAATATAATTATAGTAGAAATATGATTTGGTATCAAATTGGATTAAATTGGACTGGATTGTTTGGTTTTAAAATTTCAGGGAAGATTGGATATTTATAAAAGGACTATATTGAATTCATAATAAAAATAATATTAACTCGTTAAACTTAGGTAATGCCTCATACCCTATTCTGGCAACGAATACGGGTAGGGGGTGTTACACAACCCTTTTATTTTCTTCACACTTTAATCCTTACTCATTCTTCTCTCAAATTTCTCTTTAAGTCCTTGAAACTTCCTCTGAAATTTTGAAATAGTCCTTTAATATTTACAAAAAAGCCTTTTTTTAATTTTTTAAATATATTTTTTTTGAAACTTTTAAAATTTTCTATCGTATTACCAATGGCCGGGGAATTAATTCGTCTAGACAACAAGCACATCTCCGTCGATCAAATGCAAATGGTAAGTTTTAATTATAATTTTTTAAACAGTATGTAGATCGGGTGTTGCAATGTTATATTCGCAATATGCATGGTCCCCCATCGCCGTTGATCGAGAATTACCTGCGGGAAGCGGGTTTTTGGCACGTGACCACGATAGGCCGGGGGTTGAAGTTGAAGCCGACTTTGATCAGTGCATTGATAGAGAGGTGGAGACCCGAGATACACACTTTCCATCTTCCATGCGGAGAGTGTACCATCACTCTAGAAGATGTGCAGTTGCAGTTGGGATTGCCGGTGGACGGGTCGGTAGTCACCGGGTCCGCAACTTCTACCGATTGGATGGTCGTATGCTACGAGCTTCTGGGTGCCATTCCGGATAACATTCAAGGAGGTCGGATCGAGATGGCCTGGTTACGAGACACATTCCCGGAGCTGAATGATGGTTCGACCGAAATAGAAAGAATATGGTATGCTCGGGCATACATTCTTGAGATAATTGGAGGTTATCTGATGCCGGACCTGTCTAGAAACCTCGTACACTTGAGATGGCTGCGGAAACTTGTTGATTTTAAAGCAGCCGGTGAATTGAATTGGGGGTCTGTCGTGCTATCGAAGTTGTATCGGGAGATGTGTAGGGCGACGCGGCCGAGTAAAGCGAAAATCGGAGGTTGCCTATCACTACTGCAGTCATGGGCACGGTTTCGATTTCCATTTTTACGTCCTCGACTCGACCACCCATATTCATTCCCACTAATAAAGAGGTAAATTTAATGTTATATTTCACAATTATTACGTAGATTTATAGTATAATTGTATGCTAAAAATTTATTTAATTAGGTGGAACCATTCGGCGAGTTATGCTGGAATACTTACCTCGCTTGAAGATATACGGCTTCTATTGGACCAACGGTCGGAATCACGAGTAAGTTTCGAATTTCATATTTATAATTTAGTATTTCGTATTTAGTGTTTAGTATTATGTATATAACTAATATTTTGGTAATGTTAATATAGTTTCAATGGACACCGTACGAGGATTCGACAATTTGGGCAGTAATTCCGGAGGAGTTCTTGCAAAATCCAAACATTTGGCACGTGAAGGTCCCATTGATCAACTATGCCACCGTGGAGATGCATCAGTCAGATAGGGTTCTGCGACAATTTGGATTCCAGCAACCGATTCCCGTGCCACCTGAGGTGCTCAATGATGAGCACAAAGTGGACTTACGGCAGTTGCACACGGATTGGCCAAGATTTTGGTCAGCACATATCGAGATGTGGGAGAACTAGTATGACTATTTACCTATCCGGGAACCGATCGTCATTCCTGAGTTAGCGTGCGTGCCGGAATACATGCCATGGTTTAGGATCCATGGTAAGCCGTATTTGTTGTCGGAAGAAGAGAGGCGACGACAACTTCGTCAACAAAGGGAACGTCGGAGCCCTTTAAATCTAAGGAGAAGGGGTGATGAGACGGGGCCATCAACAACGCCGACACAGTCACCGGGCCCATCAACAGCGCCCACACAGTTACCAGGCCCATCAGTTCAGCCGATGACACCGACATCACAACCTTTAGCCTTTATGCCAGGTGCGTACCCTAGCCCTTATATGTATCCTAACCTATATATGTTTTGTAACACCCCTTAACCCTAAACCGTCGCCGGAACAGGGTTACAAGGTATTATCGAAATTAAACATAAATAAACGAGTAAATTGGGACATAATCCCGAGGCACAATTTAAAATTTTTCAAATTTTATCTTTACGACCCTAATATGGCCCTACAAGACCCAAAATATGATTAGGAAATGATTTGGCACTAAAATAGAAACTTTAGAAACTTTTTCTTGAAAATAGGGGCACATGCCCGTGTGGCCTGCCCGTGGGGAAATCACATGGCCGTGGGCAGATTCTGATTTGCTACACACGGCCGTGGGACTAGCCCTTGGGCGATTCATTTTGATTCTGACTTTGCCACACGACCTGGGCACACGCTCATGTGTCTAGGCCGTGTGAAAACTGCAATTTTCACCATTTTTAGGTTATTAAAACCCACAAAATACACCTAATTCATACATAATCATAATCATCCATTGTTTAAACAAAACTTAACCATTTCATATGCATCAACTCATATCAAAATTTGTATCATATAACTTATTCATTCAAGCATTTATCACTCAAAACTTGTCAAAACACATGACTAAGTTCACTTCAAAATCATATACACATATCTAGCCTATACATGCCATATTAAGCTATATACATTTTCAAAAAGGTACCAAAACGAGTTTAGAAGTGTGATGATGATCCTTAACGGTCCCGAGCCTACAGTAGTTTTAACGGCCTATAAAAAAACACACACATAGAGTAAGCTTTCCAAAAGCTTAGTAAGTCAATATACAAACAAACTTAGCAAATTATCACATATATGCTTTAATTCATATACTTTTTATCACATTTACCATATTCACAATTCAAGAATCACATAAACATATCTCATTTAAACAAAACTTTACATATCACATTATCAATTCCATATTCATAGCATCATAATAAGATCACATAGATGCTTACCTTGTATACACAATTAGTGTATAATCAACGTACTTGAAATGGTTTTACAATCACATATTTGTTCATAGCTCGGATTTGCAATACGTATCGCAAATTTGCCCGTTGAACCAATAGGAAACTAGTAGGATACTCAGAAAGCTCGGAATAGTTGTACAATGCCAACGTCCCAGATGAAGTTTTACATGCACTCGGATATCAGTGCCACTGTCCCAGATAGGGTCTTACACGAATCAATACGATGCCGATGTCCCAGACATGGTCTTACACGTAAAAGTCATATTGATGCCAACGTCTCAGACGTGGTCTTATTCATAAAGCTGATATCGATGCCAACGTCCCAGGCGTGGTCTTACACAAGTCTTAGATCAATGCCAACGCCCCAGACGTGGTCTTACATGATAAAATAGAACAAACACCTATGTCATGACATATCTAATCCTATCTATTCCTAGGTTCGTACGGGACTTCTCGGACTTAGTCACTATATCGAATTTATCCCAGATTTCATTTGCATATCTTCTCATGAATAACCATATTCAATAATAGTCATAAGAACAAATATAATATCATACAAATACGTTTATTTGCATAGTGACTTACCTTGGATTCGGTTTATCGGAATGAAAACGGCTACTCGATTACTTTCGCCTTCCCACGATCTAAGTCTGTTTTCTTCGGCTCTTGATCTAAACATATTTAGAATTAACCCTTTTATTCACTATTTCATTCAATTCAATTCATACACACATATTTTGAGCTATTTACAATTTAGCCCCCACATTTGTACATTTTACCAATCTAGTCTATTTTTCACAAAACATCAAATTGACAAAATGCACACATATACATGCTTGGCCGAATACATATACATCACATACAAGCTCACATTTTTCATCAAATTTGCTATTTAGTCCCTCAATTTACCATTTTCTCAATGTAGCCCTATTTAGCTAAATTCATCAAAAATTCAAGAACAAATTATGTCTATCTAGCACATATCTTTCATTTAACACCAAAAATCATCAAAAAGCTTGACATATCATCAATGGCATCTCACACAAACATCATCAATTCATCAAATTAAAACATGGGCTTGATAGTAGGAGAAACAACGATTACAAAAACGTAGAAGTTATCGAAAATCGATCAAAAACTAACCTTGAATTAAAGCTTGTAAGTGCCGAAATTCAAAAGAACTAAACCCTTTCTTCTTTCTCAAATATTCGGCCAAAAGATGAACTAAAAATGGCCATTTTTCATGCTTTTATCAAATATATCATACATAATAATCTATTTACTAATTTAGCCTTAAAATATAAAATATTTATAACATCACTAACAAGGTCTTTTTTGACCAAAACCATCCACTAAGTTTCTTTTATTATAAAATAATTATAACTTAATGAATAAGTAATAATATATTTATAACATATAATATAAACTAATAATCATATAAAAAAATGCATGTACCACATTTATTACCGTCCACTATCATAGAATTGGCTTATTTGCCACATAAGTCCTCACATTCATAAAGCCACAACACATAGGTGCTTTAGCAAATAGCAAACAACTTTCACATTTCATGCAATTTAATCCTTTTGTCAAATTAATCACACAGACAATCAAATTAACTTACGGAAATTTAACACATACAAAATCACATATTAACAGCACAAAATATAATATTAAAAATATTATTCGGGCTCGGATTTGTGGTCCTGAAACCACTGTTCCGACTAGGGTATAAACCGGACTGTTACATGTTTCCTTTTCCCAGTCCCACCCCAGGTTGGAATGCATGGCTAGGTTTCGAGTCCGTTCCCGACTACTCCGACTGGTCAGCCGATATTGAGGCCGTCGTCGCGTGAGGGATCACAGGAGGCGCCGTCGGGGAGCATTTCTTTTTACCAGTCTCCTTCGCCATACGAGATTCAGACACCCCCGCCGTGGTTTATGTAAACACCTCCGGGGTCGTTATTTTATCAAGGTGGGTCATCCTTGCAACACCCACAACCAGACCCACTGCAGGAGGAACCGGAATCCCTGCCCGAAGTTTCACTACCCTGCCTGAAGCTAGAAGAAGGAGGAATCCAGCACGTAACCGCCGACCACCCCCTTGTGGCACTGATTCCGACCGGCATCAACATTGATTCGGATGGACTTTTTTATTTTTTAAATTGTAATAAAATTTTTAAAATTTTTTAATAAAATAAAAGTTGTTTTTTATTTGTGTTTGTAATTTAATTTTAATATCTTCACTAAAATAGAAGTTGTTTATTTTTTTGTATGTAATTTCATTTGAATTTTTTTAATAAAATAAGAAGTTATTTTTTATTTTTTATCTTTTTGTAATTTAGTTTTAATATATTTAATAAATAATAATTTTTTTATTTTTTATTTTTTATAATTTAGTTTTAATATATTTAATAAAATAATAGTTGCTTATATGTTTTTGTAATTTAATTTTGACTGTTGTAGGGCTAAAGTGCGCCCTTAAGGACGCGCTTTCCTGATTTTTTCCCACAAAACGCACTGATGTGGACGCGTTTTGTGAGGAAATGATCCTTTTTCGTAAATTTTTAAAAAACCGATCATTTTCCGTAAATTTTATTTTTTTGGTATATTTGAGTATTTTATATGCTGGTTGCAGACAAAACCATATATAAATTCCGGGCAATGTGGTGTCAAATATCATTTTATTTTTTTATTTAATATGATATAATATAATATTTTTTATTATGATTGGATTTTAACTCCCATGTCAAATCAAAATTTTAACTACCGCTTCAAATTAATATAACTATTAAATATAAAAATAATTTTTAATAGTTTTCTATTATAACTTTAAAATAAATAAATAAAAATTATTTTTATTTTACTTTTAATATTCCGCCCCCCAAAACTTTAAATGTTTATAATGATCCGTTTTTATTCGGTTCTTCAATAAATTTTATCATTCCATTTAAATCGACTTTTATGTTTATAATGATTTTTTTATTCACGTTTTGTCGTTATTAAAGACTAATCTTTTAAGATGATGATTTTTGCAGTCTAATTTTATATAAAAAATATTTTAATCATTTATTTTTTTTATTAAAATCACCTCGAAAAAAATTAATTTTGTTGACATATCTCATACTTAGATTGTCATATAATGACATGTCAACATTTAATTTATTTTTAAAATTTAAATTTTTTTATATATTCTTAATGATTTTAATTTTTTCTTTGAATTTTTAATATTAATTAAATACTAAGATATCATCCGCATAACTATATGCGTATATGTCACGTTAATAAAGTAAAAAAAATATTAATTTTAGGTAAAAAATAAATTTAAAAGTTAAAAAAATAAAAAAAAATTAAATGAATGAATAAAATAATTTTTTTAAATGCAATATATTTTACTAATATTTGTTAATTATAATATTGGATTTTTTAAAAAATGGGATGAAATATTCATCACAATTAATACCTATCTTTAAAAGGTAAAAAAGCAATCATGGCCTTATAATTCTCATTTAATACAACAATCGATTCGATGAATTACTTTAAAAAAGTCAATTAATTAGTAAAAAAATGGAGTAGCAAAGCAAAGGGTTATTCATAACAAGCGCACATGGGGAACAGGATAATGCGTGATCACCATAAATTGTTAAAAGGACTCCATCACTGTTCCGTACAAAGTCCCTCTTATGAGTTAATATGATGAGTTAAGCCCCCCACCATTGAAACCGACAAACTGCGGTGTAAAAGTTCATTTTTTTAATTAGAAAACCCATTTTTTTTGTTTTTTCTTTTCTTTGCTAAAAGCCTAAAACCCCATTGGACTTTTCCACACTATTATTAGCTTACTTCTTCAAAACCCTCAGTCTTCCCTGTGTTTGTTTCAGTTTTCACTGTAGAAAAGAAAAGCAAACAAAAAAAACACCCTTTGTTTAAGTTTCTTCATCTTTTTCTTCTTGTTTATTGTTCTTAGTTATGGACATTCAAGATCATGGGAAAAATCATCCCTCAGGTGTTTTTTTTTTCTGTCTTTTTTTTATTTTAATGTTTTTTTGTCATTATTTTCCGGGTGGTTGAAGTTTTTTTTTTTGGTGCTTTTTCTTGGTTACTCATTTTCCTGAAAAAAAAAACATTTCTGGGTTTTTTTGTTTCTTGAAAAACTGCAACTTTTTCCCTTCATTATGCCTTTAGGGACTATTTTGTTTATGTGGGTTTTTTTTTCTTGTTCTTCTTTTGGCTTCTAGTTTCTTATTTTTTCTATTTTTAGACTCACATTATGTAAAAAATAACTGTCATTGTTTACAACGTTTTTTTTTTCATTTTTTCATATATTTTAAGGACTGGTTAATGAAATAAGCTTGATAATTGCAGGGCATGAGAGCCATGGAGGAGTTCATTTATGTCACAAATGTGGGTGGCCTTTTCCAAACCCACATCCAAGTGCAAAACAGAGGCGTTCTCACAAGAAGATATGTGGAACCATTGAAGGTTACAAGCTAATTGATTCAAGGGATATTATCACTCATTCAACTCCTTCAGATGAGGAACCACTTTCAGATGAGTCTCATAAAACCCCCTGTAAGTTAACCAAGTTCCCTTTTCTAAGTGTATGAAAACAACACTCTTTGCATAAATGGTCCTTTCAAAGATAAAAAGTTTCAATTTTGTGCCATATAAATGGGCCAGTTTGTTGTATTGTAAGGAGTTTTGGTGAATCTAGTTGCTCAACTTCCAAGAGTTATGGAAAAATCCAAAACTTTTGAGCTCATTATGGTGTCTTTCAAAGGTTAAAACTTTAATTTTGATAGATATAAATAGGCTAGTTGGGGACAATTTGTTGGGTTGTAAGGAGTTTAGGGAGAAGAACAAGATTCCTTTTTTTTGGTCGAACTGATGAACCAAATGTATTGATTTGGTGAATCTAGGTGCTCAAGTTCCTAAAGTTATAAGCTGTAGTTTGGAGAAAAATATTGGTGGAATTGGAGCGATGTCCAACAAATCTGAAGATGAAGTCTTTGCGGATGCTGCAATGGAATTTCAAGATGGTGGATTTGGTCTTGGAAGGCTGGACAGTTTCGATCATCCTAGCAAATCAGACAAGGATCTTACTCCTGTCGTATCTTTCAAAGATTGTGAAGACACCTGTAAGTTCTTTTATGACACTCGATGATGAATTGTTGTAGGTTACTTCGAGTGAGGTGCCGTTGTTAATGGCTTGTCTGAAAATTTTAACTTGTGTCTACAAGTAGTTGCTTTTGAATCTAATGGCATATCTAATTTGCTTGTGGACAAATAATGTGAAGCTTATATTACACTAATGGTAACATCTAGCATGAATCTGGGGCTTAGTTTGGTTAGTTTATGCAGTCACTCTTAAGATGTGTGCACTGTATATTAATTTCTGGGTCATTTAACAGGTGATGTGATCCCAATCAAAATGGAACCTCTAATGGACGTCTTGGAAGAGAGTAGTAAAGTCGGTGGTGGTGATAAGATGGCAGAATACACTGTTAGGCAGGAGACTAATGCTGAAAAGATAGAAAAGACGCTGGATGGAATTTCAGATTTGGGTCAGTTGGAGGAAGACTTTGGTGACAGGTTGGCTTCTAAAACATCCATTAATGAAAATGCTGAGCAAGAGAGTGATGGAAAGGGACACCTGGAAATTAATTTAGAACGAAATCTAACAGATGTTGTGGCATCGAACAGGGTTCATGCGTGTGTAACATCTGAAAAGACGGATGATATAACTCTTGAGACTCGGTTGGTTGATAGAGTAGTCAAAGTAAAAGAAAATGATGATAAATTGCCTCTCAACACTGTCATTAATGATCTTTCGGCTAAAGATGAATCCGCAAAAGATATTGATGCTTCTACATATAACTTTCAAATACCGACTGATGCAGCACAAGATTCAACTAATGTGTGCGATAAAACAGAGAAGGAAAATGTAAGTGTTTATGCGCTAAAGCATGAGAGTTTTAAGGATCATAACACAGTGAAATTGCCTCAATCGAGGGCCTTAGCTTCTGAAGAAATAATAGTTGATGAGGAATATGAAGTCAAAGACCTTGTTTCTCAGGAGAAATGTGATACTTTGTCATTAAAGCAGCTGGATAAAGACAATGAGGCAGATGCTTCGTGTGTTCATGTTGCTGAAGACAGTTATAAACTTGGTGGAAATAAAGAAGAGCTTGTTGAAGGGAAAACTGATGTGATTCAGCTTGATAAAGGGTCTGATACATTGGGGTCTTTTGTTGATGATGATACAAGTAAGAACAAGAAGGACCTGGAAGTCTGCTATCTCGAAGAAAAGCAGCCTGTTTTGGTTTCTCATACTGATGTTGAGACCAGAAAGTTAAATAATGTATGTGGCAGTGATGATATGGACGTTCCTCAATCGGGTAGAAATGGGGCTCATACAACTGAAGATGAGAACACGGGAGGAATTGATGATGAAAATTATGTGGAAAAGACATTAACGTCAAATGTGGAAAAGACATTAACGTCAAATGAATCTACAAACGGTTCTTCTCTGTCCCAAACCAACCCATCATCTAACTTACTTGATGTTGAAAATTCTGCATCTGAATCTGTTAGCCTGCATCATGATTCCCCAGTTGCCGCAAAGGAAGATAATGATGAATATATAAGGGCCTTACCTGAGACCGAAGGCCCACACTTGAATAGGGCTTCAAACAGTCTCGATGACATGAAGGAATCCGAAATAAGTAGGGATATCAAGTTACAAGGAGAGTGTTTGGGCAAAGATCTTATGACTTCTGCAGTAAACAACATTGAAGGAAATGAGTTTGAGAAAACTTCACAGGACCAATTGAAGAAAGACTCGATAGATTCACCATCATTTGCTGAGCCTATGGGTCGATTTTCTGGTGCTGTTGATGATAGCCATACTGGAGAGTCTGGAGTGGATGCTTCCGGGACTAGCACACTAAGTTCGCAAGGGGAGGCTGATAATGGCTCTATTAAGCCTCGACTCGATGCACCCGTAGGTGATGTTTCGAAATCAAGCAGTCACAATGATAGTTTGGATGGTCAGTGGGGATCTGTTTCGGGTATGTTAGCATCTTCTTGCTCATTAATATAAATTTATCTTAGCAGGATGAAGAATTTCTAATCTGGCTTAACTAATCGTTTATATAAACTTATATGAAGTTTAGAACCGTTCAATCTGAAGTAGGCTACTTCAGCTTTTAGGATTGATATCCATGTGTAACATTCACATCCAAGCCCGAGTAGCATGTAAAAGTGGACATTGTGTTCCAAGAATTAAGCTCATTTCTTTTGTTTTTGTGTATGGAACAGTTTTCTCGATGCAATCAGATAACCCGGCTGCAATCAACACTGAAAATTTTTCACCAACTGGCTCACATCCGTTGTTGGAACCAGGGAAAGCCAACATAAACAAACCATCAGCAGTATCGGGAGAAAAACATTTCGATAAATCTGATGAATTCGAGCCACCATCTTTCATGACACTAGTTGAACCTGGAGGCAGCAACCAAAACGCCGCTGCTGCATCTGAAATCCAGACCGCGCAGAATTCACAACATGCCGGCTGGTTCCCTTCTATTACTCACGCGGCAAATGAGTCACAAGGAAGAAAGAAGGAAGAGATCATAGCGAAAGTAAACAACTGGAATACAATGCAGCACACTCCATTGAAGAGCCTACTGGGTGAAGCCATTAATGAGACCAAACCAAAGTCCCCTAATTCCACCAAGGCAGCTCCAAGAGATGAAAAAGTAACCAAAGATAATGGAGGCATGGTTACCAAAGTTAGCTCAATTCTGGGACCTGAATCACCTGAAACTGAGCCAAGCAATGTGGAAAAATGGGATTCTCCTGCAAGGTATCAAGCTGATATTAAAAGAGAGAAAAGGAAAATGAAGGGTAGGCCACTCTGGACACAGTTTGTATGCTGTTCATCTGCAAATTAGGATGGGATCATAAATGCCTCTAGACAGTATTGAGTGGGGGATTGCTTCTCAATGGCATTGTTTAATAGCAACTCTTTTATTATTTTTTTCTTTTTAGCCTTGAGTTTTTCTTATTCATGGGAATCTGTAGCTTGTAAATTATTTGGACAATTGCATTGTTTGTTGTTGTTGTTGTTGTTGTAGTAGTAGTATATTCATATTATTTAGTATACTATAATTCATTATATCTGGGTGAAAAAACAATAATTTACAAGTCCAAACAAATTATTCAAAATGTGTCATTAATATATGCTTACAACACAAATTGGTGTATCATGGTATTAGTGTGGAGCTATATAAGGTTAGTCATTTAGGACCAACTAATTTTCTGACTTAGGCCCAAAACATAGTGGCCTTGTCCCCCAGTTTGGATGGTATAATTGCCATTTCAGGTTCACTTAAATTTAATATTTTAATTTATTCCTTTTTAACTCTTTAAATAAATAGAAAATTTGCATTTCTAGTCCCTTAAAAAATAATTAATCTATTTAAGTTGTTTTAACCCCCCCCCCCCAAAAAAAAAAGCTTTGGACCCTCCAATTTTTTTAATTTCATCTCGACGTCTCAAAATAAAATTTCTAGTTTCCTCCCTCCATACCAACTCTTCTTCTCCCCTCCAAAAAAACCCTAATGCATCTCCAAAATTATTCAAAAATTCTTCTTCTTTTATTTTGTTAGATCAATAGCCTTATTCCATTCATTCTTATCAAGTTTTTATTTTGTTACAATTTATTATATCCTAAGACAACCTACTAATTTTGACTTCTGGGTGGTTTTTCTTAGACCATGTTTCATCTTACTATATTATATTTGTATTTTATGTTTTTATAAATTAATCCAGCACAATTTTCAAATCTATTTTTCATGTGAAGAAAATAAAAAAAAAAACTTGTTTTTTATTGTTGAATAATCAATTTTTTATCTCATGCGAGGTATAGATAAAATTGCATATATCAATTCTAATATTTTCTGTTTACGTTTTAAAAAGTTGTTACAAAATCTGTGGCGTATCAATAATAATATGACTGAGAAAAAGTCAATTATAAACAAAAATAAACTAACATGAACATATATGCATGGAAATTGTGAATTATTATAATAATGTTGATTTTATCATGTTGATACACTCATAATTTTTTATAACATGTTTTTTTTTTGTGAGTTTAGAGTATTATAAACATATTGTTAATAATTTGTTTTATATGGATTTTGATGCATTTTATTTTTAAATGCAAGTTATATTTATGTTATTTTTATTTTAAATCGTGTTTTGCGTAGGCTATCATAGATACTCTATTTAGAGAATAATTTCTCTGTCTAAACTTATTTCATATTTGTATAATTTAGTAATGTTTGAATTCAAAGAAAAATCATATATCCATATCATGTTTGAATTTTCCTTTTTCATGTTAATAATTTTTATATGTAAATTTTCACACATTTCTGTATTTGTAATGTCTTCATACCATGTCATGTTTTTAATTATTTTATTTTATATTTTTCATGATTATTTATATTATTTTTTATAAATAAATAACACTTAGATATTAAAAAAGTAATTAAATTATAATATATTATTTAAATAAGTTCTCAGTTTTTTTTTACCTAAGCTCCATTTTTTTTTAATCAACAACTACTGATGCATTAAATAAAAATAAATCAAAACAGCCCCAAAATAAGCCCCACTCTTTTTTTTTTCATGATAATTTATAGTATTTTTTCAATTATTTAATAACATTTTAGTAATTTTTTTATGTTATTGACACATAATTTTGGTAATTCTTTTACCTTGAACTATGAACCTCGAACCCAAAACTCTAAATCTTGAACCTTGAACTCCAAACCCAAAACATGAATCTTAAATCTGAACCTAAACCTTGAACTCAAACCTCGAAACATGAACTCTGAACTTGGATTCGAGGTTTAGAGTTCGAGTTTGAGGTTTAGAGTCAGGATTCAGGGTTCAAGGTTAGAGGTCAGGTCAGGGTTTTGGGTTCAAGATAAAAAAAATTTACAAAAATTATATGCCAATAACATGGAAAAATTATTGTAACGTCATTAAATAATTAAAAATTGATCATAGATAATGTGATGGAAAGGTTACATAAAATAATTTTGGTAATTCTTTTACCCTGAACCATGAACCTCGAACTCAACACCCTAAACCTTAAACTCCAAATCCAAAACATGAATCTTAAACTTAAACCCTAAACTCTAACCTTGAACTCAAACCTCGAACCATGAACCCTGAACTTAGATTCGGGGTTCAAGGTTCGGGTTCAAGTCAGGGTTCTGGGTTCAAGTTAAAAAAAAATTACCAAAATTATATGCCAATGACATGAAAAAAATTGTTATAATGTCATGAAATATTTGAAAAAAGGTTGGATATTGTGACGAAAAGATTACATAAAATAATTTTTGTAAGGAACAGGATAAATTTAATAGTATTATATATATGATTTTTCCTTTTCATTTCATTATAAATCAAATTAAAATAAAAAATGAAAATAAAAGAATGCTTACCACGCATGGCAAGCAAATTATATATATATATATATATATATATACCATTCTCGTTTTCAACGTTTCTACTCACCTCTTTAATTTAATATGAACCATAATTTTAATATGTAAATTACACAACACAAATAAAACATAAAAAAGTTAAAACATTGACTTAAATATGTAAAAATTAAAACATATATTTAATCGTTTTTCAATTAAATTCAATATAGTACCACGAACACATAAAGTTAAATATGAAAATGTAAGTAACATGTGGGAATAAACAATATAACATCAATAATAAATACGGTACGTCCAATAAAGACTTCAATGTCATAATAATTAATTTCTTCTTTGACGAAGAATGACAACAAATTTCACATCCCATCAATCTCTTCTTCTCTTTTATTATTTAATTATTATTTTTATTCTATTTTCTCTTTAAAGTAACGATAATTTTAATCTTTAATTATTTTATTGTTTATATGAGATTTTTCAAAGTAAATATATTGAAAATCATTTTAAAGGATTTTCTCAACATATAGAGATTATAAAATTAGAATTCAAGATGGTGAGGCTTTTTGTGCATGGTTGATTCAATGGGCCTTTTCGACTTTTGATATTGATTTTTTAATTCATCAAAGTTCATTGTTAGATTAATTTAATGATGATGAAATGAAGATGTAATTTTTAACAAATTGATCAATATGATACATTTTAACTGCTATTCGCAACCCTGTTAACACTTTAACCTTGACAATGTAGCATCATAACTTTGTAGCTCCTCAATTGCTTCCATACAGTCACTTTCAGCCACCACCATGTCATATCCTCGTGAAAAAAAATCGATTGATAAAATCATCGTTTTTTCTTTTCGATAAAAGGTTGGAATAAAAATTAATTTAAGTTATTTGGGAGGTATTGTATTATAGAGATTGGATCAAATTAATCGCTCTATTATTAAATAAATAAATTTAATTATTTATTATTAAAAATTAAATAAGTTGAATTTATAATAGAATTAACATTTACTATATAAAAAAAGTCTAGAAATTCTTTTGTCAACTACAATTCAATTCCAAACAAAAAAAATCATTTATAAAACCATAAAAAATTGAAAATATTAACTTTATTTTATAGTAAATGATAATTTTTTTTAGTAAATTACAATAGAAAGACAAAACTCTAACAATAACACAATTAACGCAATTTAAACTGAGACTACTCCTCAAACAATTATAACCACCTTAACTATAGTGCCAATACACAAAGTGATATTATTTCAACAATGATTTATATGTTATAAAAAATGGCTTAGACGATGGGCAATAATACATAAACAGGCTCAACTCCCTCCAAAATCAAACTTGTACGGCGGTCTCAAAATATTGCATTACTGGGGATTCAGCTCTAAGATTATAAAAATGGAAACTTTTTTATGAAATCATCACAGAGATAATCTTTTCAGAAATGGGTTTTCTTCACAGTTCATCATTGTTCCCTTTTCTTCTGGTTTTTATCGTTTCATTTTCATGGCCGATCACTTCATCAGCTGATATCTATGGAGATTTTCTTCATTGCCTTTCTTCATCTTCCATTTCCAACCTTGTTTACACACAAATGAATTCATCATATTCATCTATTTTCGAATCCACGATTCACAATTCCCGTTTCATTACTCCCACAAGCCCTAAACCATGGGTGATCGTAACACCATTGCATGTTTCCCATGTCCAAACAACGATCCGTTGCTCAAAAAAACATGGTCTCCAGCTTAGAACTCGAAGCGGTGGCCATGATTTCGAAGGTGTTTCTTATATATCTGAATCTGAATCTCCTTTTGTCATCATTGATTTGGCTAACTTACGATCCGTTCAAGTTGATGTGGAAAATGAAGTTGCATGGGTTCAATCTGGAGCGATTATGGGTGAATTGTACTACGAAATCGCTCAAAAAAGTAGAACTCTGGCATTTCCCGGTGCTCTTTGCCACGGGGTGGCGTTTGGCGGGTACATCAGCGGCGGAGGCTACGGTTTATTGTTTAGAAAATACGGTCTCGCGGCGGATAATGTTATTGATGCAGAGTTTATCGATGCTAATGGGAGAATACTTAACAGAAAATCGATGGGGGAAGATCTGTTTTGGGCTATTCGCGGCGGCGGTGGTGGAAGCTTTGGGATTGTCCTTTCATGGAAGATTAAATTAGTTCATGTTCCAGAAACTGTAACAGTGTTTTCAATAAGCAAAACGCTGGAACAAAACGCCACTCAAATTCTCCACCGTTGGCAATATATTTCATACAAATTCCCAGACGGAATGTACCCTTCGATCACGATATCAACAACGAACACCACCACCCAAGACGGCCGGAACTTAACGGTGGTCGTCACTTTCAGCACCATGTTTCTCGGCCGAGCAAATGAACTCGTCTCGTTGATGCAAAACATTTTCCCTGAACTTGGACTCACCTCTAAAGACTGCAACGAAATGAGCTTCGTTGAATCGATTCTCGCTTTGGGTTTGCTACCAAATCAAAATCTCGAAATTTTACTGGACAGGAATTACAGAGTTTCATTCCTCGTCGCCACCCCTTCGTTCAAAACGAAATCCGATTACGTCAAGAAACCAATCCCGGAAATTGGTTTCCAGGGAATTTGGTCTCAGCTTTTCGAACCAGAAGCAAGAGGGGCGACGTTGAACTTCGTGGCGTACGGTGGTAAAATGGACGAAATCCCGGAATCTGCAGTCCCTTTCCCACATCGGAAGGGAAATTTATACAAAATAAGTTACAACATACGGTGGCGAGAAGAGGACAATGTAAATTCTGAAAGGTATATAGCTTGGATGAGGAGACTTTACAGTTACATGAAGCCGTTTGTATCGAAATCTCCACGAGAAGCTTATGTGAATTATAGAGATCTCGATATCGGGAAAAATAATGAAGATGGGTATACAACTTATGCACAAATGAGTGTTTGGGGTCGTAAATATTTCAAGAACAACTTTAATAGATTGGTGAAGATCAAGACAAAGATCGATCCTGAAAATTTTTTCAGGCATCAACAAAGTATTTCTCCTTATTTTGGTTGATTAAATAAGGAATGTCTTCGTATCTATCAATTGAAGATTATGGAATGATATTTGATGTGTAATTAGTAAAAGTTGAATTGTGACGATCATATGATAAATCTTGTGCACAAGTACATTTTTATGTGCTTTTCCATCATAATTCAATGAAATTGTTACACATTTATATGTTTATATAGTATTTAATTTTAGTATTATGTTTGTTATATCCCTACCACAACTTAAATACGTGACAACATAAGAGGCACATATTCGTCAATGGTCCTTTGTCTTCTTCTCAATTAAGGGCGTCCAATTGGTTATGAATCTGACTAGATATTCATAATCATAGGATAGGTCATTTGATTTTACCTACCCGTTATAGATTATCCATGGGGACCACTGAAAAGTCGCTAAGATATAACAACCTCGTATTACCTCAACAAAAAGAATGTCAAAGAAGGACCACACAATATTATGCTTGATGACATTGAACATATGACAAACATGTCATCTGGCTGACCACACAAGCAAGTCTGTAACACCCCCAAACCCGGCCCACAAGTCCTGACCGGATCTGGTTATGTCACTACGGAAACCGTTTGCAAAATCTTTGACTTTAGAATAAAACTTGAAAATTTTATTAACTTTTGGAAACCATGTCTTTTCTTTTAAAATTATAAATAAAGCTTTGTTATTAAAAATAATCCATATTAAAACTTTAGTATAAAAATATATAAATACTTTGATTAAATAGGTTGCTAAAATTAAAATCATCTTCACATAATAATTTCTTTTAAGTAAACCATAATATCAAGTAATATCAAAAATAGTGATAACAAAAATAGTAATAATAAGGCCCTTATTACAAAAATAATTAATCCAAAACACTTTGTATTAAAAATTGCTTAAAAATAATTAAATCAATCTCCTTCTGCATGGGCCACCTTGCATCCTCTCCAACCCGGTCCGATCAACCTGTCACCTGCGATGTTTGAAAATAATTGGGTGAGTCATAATGACTCAGTGTGTAGCAGCCCGATTTTGAGCCTAGTCGGAATAGTGGTTTCGGGACCACAAATCCGATAAAAAAAATTAAATTAATATTTATATATTTTTATGATCTACAATTTTATGAAATGGTTTCGTAAAAATTTCGTTCGAAAATTTTGGTGTTTGAGCACTCAATTTAGTCAAAAGGACTAAATTATAAAAAGTGCAAAACTTGAGTTCTAGAAGCTAGAGGTATCTAATTGCTATAAAAGTTTATTATGATTAATTATTATGATTTATTGAGTGATTAAATACATGTGTTAGAGTATTGATAAGAAATTTTATTAATTTCATGCTTAAATTGCCTATTAGGACTTGTTTGCAAAAGTTGCTAAATAGGGGTTCTAATTTATAGAGTACTTGATTAAAATGGGGGTTTGAAGTAGGAGTCCTTAAATGGCAATTAGACCATTATATTTTCATGGACAAAAATGGACATATATAGGAAGAAAGAACCAAAGTTTTTAATGAAGGGTAATTTAGTCATTTGGTAATAAAAATGAATTAAAAGGGAAAAAGATGGCAAAATATGCTCATCTTCTTCATTAGGCCGAATTTTCAAGTGTTCACCATAGCTAGGGTTTGTTTCAAGCTTCCAAGCTCCATAGTAAGTGATTCCAAGCCTCGTTTTTAATGTTCTTTACATTTTTGAAGCCCAGTAGCTCGATTTAGCTTATTCTATTAATAATTTATTCTAGGGTTCATATTTAGAAAAATACCCATAGGTGAAATGTGTTTATTTTGATGTTTTATGATAGAATATGAAGTCTAAAATTATGTTAAACAACTTTTGCTTAGTGATTTTAAGTGAAAACGAGTAAAACGGCTTAATCGGTAAAAATACCTAATGTTCATAAGTACAAGTTAGAGTGAGAATTTGATGTTTCCATAGAAGGGAAAAATGATCAGCATGCCATAAAACATAAGAATAAGGGATAAAGTTTAATTTCCGAGCTTTGGGGCAAATGTGTAAATATGTAAAAGTTTAGGGGCAAAATTGTAATTTTGCCAAAGTTAAGAGTTAAGGACTGTTTTGATGAATGTGAGTATTAAATAAGCTAAATTTTCTATTATAGATCAAGAAGAACGAAATCCAGAGTTAGATCGAGGAAAGAAAAAGATAGAGGATTAAATCAATATAGTTGATCGTATTTCGTTTCGAGGTAAGTTTGCAGTAAATAAATGCAATATTCTATTATTTTACATTTAATATTGTTAAATTCTAGCATTTACATATTTATTCTGTAAATTTATTATTTAAAGACTCAAGTATGAATTGATGGAAAAACTATCTCAGAAAGCTCCGGTTGAACCTTAGGAATGTGTAGGATACAAATGTCATGACATTAGGGTTTAAGGAAATCATGTAAGACCATGTCAAGACATGGCATTGATAAGTTTCTATAAGGCAAAGGTCCCATGTAAGACCATGCCAAGGCATGGCATTGGTGAGTTCATAAGGCAAGGATACCGCGTAAGACCATGTCAAGACATGGCAATGGTTAAGTTTCATAAGGAAGGTACCCGCGTATCCTTAGTATTCCAAGTGGTTCAACGGGAAAATTCAAGGAGTATTCTAAAGTAAAGGTAAGGTAAGTTCAAGCTAAAAAGGTAAGGTAAGATAAATTCATGTTAAAAGGTAAGGCAAGTATACAAGTTTTAAGTATATTGAGTTAAAAGCTTAAGTGATCTTGACAAGAAAAATATAAGATAATTCACTAAGAATGTTGTTATCTATTTACATGTAAACTTACTAAGCTTTATGCTTACACCTATTCTTTATTTTTTTTTTATAGTATTACAAGCCAACTCGGGGATCGAAAGGACGTCGGAGATCGTTACACACTATCAAAGGATTATATTGGTATTTTGTGACTTTAACGTTTTAAGTTATGGCATGTATAGAGACTTAGCCATTTTATGTGTGTGACCTTATGATATGGTTTATTATGGACTTGTAAATGTTTGGTAATAATTAGCCATTAAAATGGTTAATTAAGAACATGCTTTGGAGGTTATGAAATGCCTAGTTGATAGTTATTTTAAAGAAATTATGTAATTATATGCAGGGAAATAGTTGGACAGCAGCAGTGACGTGATTTTGAAAAATCACCAAAAATAGTAGAAATTGAATTAGGTTGTGCATGAGATATATAATTAAAGCTTATTGAGTCTATTTTCATATGAAAGAAACAAGGAAAGCAAAGGAATTCTGTAATTTGAGATATTTATATTTTTGTAAGACTGGTTCAGAATAAATTCAGGTTCCCCTGTTCTGACTTGGAAAAATCATAAAAAAATGGAGAAAAATAATTAGGGGTTTAACTTTATATGTTTAGAATCCTTAATGAGTCTATTTTCAAATTAAATAAATAAGAAGATCATATGAATTCTGTACTAAGAGTAATTTGATTCGTAGTGAAGAGAGGTCAGAATAGTCAAATAGTAAAACAGGGGAAAATTTAAGAAAAATCTGGTATTGATTGGCCATACCAAAAATTATGGAAAAATTACAGTAAGAAGGTATATGAGTCTAGTTTCAAGGAAAATTTACGGATCTAGATTTCGAGTTTCATAGCTCAAGTTATAATTAATTTAGTGAACATGACGCAGACGGACAGTTTCAATTTTTATACCCAGAACTAGTAAGTTAAGTCTAGTAATACCTCGTGCTCGAATCCGGCAACGGTCTCGGGTAAGGGGTGTTACATTTATTGGTATCAGAGCAAGGCTTAGTCGGTTCTCGGAATATTTAGTATGAGTAAGAGTCTATCTATACATGCCATACTTATATTTTGATAGTGTGACGACTCTTGACGATTTAAATTTTTTTTAGTTATGGATCCTGAACGAGCTGGTGCAGATGATGTAGAGAGTAGTGCACCCACTCCCGCTGAAGGGAGGTGCCACAAGATAGTCGTGAAAGGCCCGTTACAGTTAGTCAGGGAGGAGGGGCTCGAGAAGCCTTCTTCCAAGCTTTGAATGAATGGTTTGCTGAGTTCGTTCGTACGAACCCGGCCGTTAGACCTCCACCCCCTCATGATCCACAGACCAACCATGTAGCTTCCCCAGTCACAGATACAGTCAGAAGAGAGAAGCCACCCGTTGACAAGATCAGAAAACAAGGGGCTGAAGAGTTTCGGGCTACCAAAGATGACGATGCAGAAAAAGCTGAATTTTGGCTCGAAAATACTATTAGAGTTTTTGACGAGTTATCCTGCACACCGGAAGAGTGTATTAAATGTGTAGTGTCACTTCTTAGAGATTCAGCCTACCAGTGGTGGAAGACACTTGTATCAGTAGTACCGAAAGAAAGAGTTACTTGGGATTTCTTTCAGGAGGAGTTCCGTAAAAAGTATATCAGTCAGAGGTTTATTGACCAGAAAAGAAAAGAGTTTCTTGAGTTAAAACAAGGTAAGATGACTGTAACCGACTATGAACGTGAATTTGTTCGACTCAGCAATTATGCTCGAGAGTGTGTGTCTACAGAGGCTATCATGTGCAAAAGATTTGAAGATGGGCTCAATGGTGATATCCGACTGTCAGTTGGTGTTCTAGAGATAAAAGAGTTTGTTGCTTTAGTTGAACGAGCCTGTAAGGCAGAAGAGTTATTAAAAAGAAAGGGTAAATCTGAAATTGAGATGCAAGACTCGAAGAAAAGACAGATGAGCAAGTCATTTCAGTCTACATCCAAGAGGCCTAGAGAGTTTTCTACGAGATCTAATTTTTCAGCTGGGTATTCTAGCCGGATCAGAGGTGGAAGATTTATGGATTCAAAAGCTCAAACCACTTCGATTGCGAGTGTTGGCAGTATTCAACCTGATAGACCCGAGTGTCCTCAATGTGGTCGACGTCATTCAGGTCAATGTCGAGCAACTGAGATTGGTTGTTTCCGATGTGGTGCACCGAATCATTTCATTCGGGAGTGTCCCGAAATGGTTAAAAGGGAAGTAATACCGAGTGCAAGATCAGGTAATGCCCCCGTTAGAGGCAGATATCAGAGAAACCCTGGAGTAGGGGCAGGTAGAGCTGCATTTAGAGATACAGCAACGAGATCAGATGTTAAAGCACCTGCAAGGACTTATGCTCTCCGTAATCGTGAAGAGGCATCCTCCCCCGATGTAATTACGGGTACATTTTCTCTTCATGATGTTAATGTTATTGCTTTGATTGATCCGGGTTCAACCCATTCCTATGTTTGCATGAAATTAATGCCTAGTATGAACATGTCCATAGAGCTTACGCAATTTGTGATTAAAGTATCAAATCCATTTGGTCAGCATGTGTTAGTAAACAAAGTATGTAAAAAATGCCCTTTGATGATTAGAGGTTACTGTTTTCCGGCTGATCTCATGCTATTGCCATTTGATGAGTTTTATGTGATTCTTGGTATGGATTGGTTAACTGCACATGATGCGATAGTGAATTGTGGAAAGAAATTCATTGAGTTGAAATGTGAAAATGGTGAAATCCTTCGAGTTAATTCAAATGAGTCAGATAGTGCAATTACCATGATTTCAGTTATGTCTGCTCAGAAATGTTTGAGGAAAGGATGTGAAGCTTATCTTGCTTTTGTGTTGAATACTAAAGATCCAGAGTTGAAAATTGAATCAGTGCCTGTGGTAAATGAGTTTTCTGATGTGTTCCCGGAAGAACTACCAGGTTTGCCTCCTATCAGAGAAGTTGAGTTTGGTATTGAATTGATTCCAGGTACCACACCTATTTCTATTGCTCCTTATAGAATGGCTTCAATAGAATTAAAAGAATTGAAAGCTCAGCTACAGGAATTAACTGATAAAGGCTTTGTAAGACCTAGTTATTCACCATGGGGTGCACCAGTATTATTTGTAAAAAAGAAGGACGGTTCAATGAGATTGTGCATAGACTATCGGCAGCTTAACAAGGTTACCATAAAGAATAAATATCCATTGCCTAGAATAGATGACTTGTTTGATCAATTGAAAGGAGCCACTGTGTTTTCTAAGATAGATTTGAGATCCGGATACTATCAGTTGCGAGTTAAAGAGTCAGATGTTCCAAAAATTGCTTTTCAACTAGATATGGTCACTATGAGTTTCTTGTGATGCCATTTGGCTTAACTAATGCTCCTGCCATTTTCATGGATTTAATGAACCGAATTTTCAGACCTTACTTGGACAAGTTTGTAGTTGTGTTCATCGATGACATCTTGATTTATTCTCATGATGAGACTGAGCATGCAGAGCATTTGAGAACAGTTTTACAGATTTTGAGAGATAATCAGCTTTATGCCAAATTTAGCAAAAGTGAGTTCTGGTTACGGGAAGTTTGTTTTCTTGGACATGTTGTCTCAGGTGAAGGTATTAAAGTTGATCCGAATAAGATTTCAGCCATTGTTGATTGGAAACCTCCCAGGAATGTATCAGAGGTCAGAAGTTTTCTTGGTCTTGCCGGTTATTATAGACGATTTGTAGAGGGATTTTCCATGATAGCTACTCCGTTGACAAGATTGCTACAGAAAGATGTTAAGTTTGAATGGACTGAGAAGTGTCAGCAGAGTTTCGACAAGTTAAAGGTATTGTTGACTAAAGCTCCTATCTTAGTACAACCAAAACCAGGTAAAGAGTTTGTGATTTACAGTGATGCATCCTTAAATGGACTAGGCTGTGTACTTATGCAAGAAGGAAGGGTAATTGCTTATGCCTCTAGACAGTTAAAACCACATGAGAAAAATTATCCGACACATGATTTAGAGTTAGCTGCTATTGTATTTGCATTAAAAATTTGGAGACATCACTTGTATGGTGAGAAATGCCGAATATTCACTGATCATAAAAGTTTGAAATACTTGATGACTCAGAAAGATCTGAACTTAAGGCAAAGAAGATGGCTAGAGTTGATTAAAGATTATGAGCTAGTGATCGATTATCACCCGGGTAAGGCAAACATTGTTGCTGATGCTTTGAGCAGAAAATCGTTATTTGCATTGAGAGCTTTGCACACTAGTTTGGACTTATCAGATGATGGTTCTATTTTAGCTGAGTTGAGAGCTAAACCGACGTTTCTTAAAGAAATTTGTAAAGCTCAGAAGGATGACAGTGAGTTGCAAGCCAAAAGAGTTCAGTGCGAGTCAGGTGTAGAGTCTGATTTTCAAATCGGTTCTGACGGTTGTTTGATGTTCAGAGACAGAGTATGTGTACCAAAGGATGATGAGCTTATTCAGAATATCTTACAGGAAGCACATAGCAGTTCCTTGTCTATTCACCCAGGTAGTACAAAGATGTATAATGATTTGAAGAAAATGTATTGGTGGAGAGGAATGAAAAGAGATATTTCAGAATTTGTTTCTAGATGCTTGATCTGTCAACAGGTAAAAGCTGAACATCAGGTACCTTCAGGTTTATTGCAGCCTATATTAGTTCCCGAGTGGAAATGGGACCGAGTTACTATGGATTTTGTGACGGGATTGCCTTTGACACTGAGAAAGAAAGATGCAGTATGGGTTGTGATTGATAAGCTAACGAAGTCAGCTCATTTTATTCCAGTTCGTATGGATTATTCACTTGACAAGTTGGCTGAGTTGTATATTTCAGAGATAGTTAGACTACATGGAGTACCATTATCGATTATCTCAGATAGAGATTCGAGATTTACTTCACGGTTTTGGAAGAAATTACAGGAAGCTTTAGGTACAAAGTTGAGTTTTAGTACAGCTTTCCATCCTCAGACCGATGGTCAATCAGAAAGAGTTATTCAGGTACTCGAAGATATGCTTAGATGTTGCGTATTGGAATTTCAAGGTAGTTGGGAGAAATATTTGCCGTTAATAGAGTTTGCCTACAATAATAGTTATCAATCGAGTCTGAAGATGGCACCTTATGAAGCTTTGTATGGACGTAAATGTCGCACACCTTTGTATTGGACAGAGCTTAAGGAAAATCAGATTTACGGGGTTGATCTAGTCAAAGAAACAGAAGAGAAAGTAAAAGTCATCAGAGATTGCTTGAAAGCAGCTTCAGATAGACAGAAATCCTATCTAGATTTGAAAAGAAAAGAAATTGAATTTCAAGTTGGTGACAGGGTATTCTTGAAAGTATCCCCTTGGAAGAAAGTTCTCAGATTTGGCAAGAAAGGCAAATTAGGTCCTCGTTTCATTGGGCCGTATGAGGTTATCGAAAGGATTGGACCAGTGGCATATCGGCTAGCTTTACCAGCAGAGTTAGAAAGAATTCATAATGTGTTTCATGTGTCAATGTTGCGACGCTATCGTTCTGATCCTTCACATGTGATTTCTCCGACAGAGATTGAGATTCAACCGGATATGACATATGATGAGGAACCGATTAAGATTTTGGCTCGAGAGGTTAAACAGTTAAGAAATAAAAGTATAGCTTTAGTGAAAGTGTTGTGGCAAAGACATGGAGTAGAAGAGGCTACGTGGGAACCAGAGGAAGCCATGAGAAAACAGTACCCAAACCTCTTTTCTGGTAAGATTTTCGGGGACGAAAATCCCTAAAGGGGGGGAGAGTTGTAGCTGCCCGATTTTGAGCCTAGTCGGAATAGTGGTTTCGGGACCACAAATCCGATAAAAAAATTAAATTAATATTTTTATATTTTTATGATCTACAATTTTATGAAATGGTTTCGTAAAAATTTCGTTCGAAAATTTTGGTGTTTGAGCACTCAATTTAGTCAAAAGGACTAAATTATAAAAAGTGCAAAACTTGAGTTCTAGAAGCTAGAGGTATCTAATTGCTATAAAAGTTTATTATGATTAATTATTATGATTTATTGAGTGATTAAATACATGTGTTAGAGTATTGATAAGAAATTTTATTAATTTCATGCTTAAATTGCCTATTAGGACTTGTTTGCAAAAGTTGCTAAATAGGGGTTCTAATTTATAGAGTACTTGATTAAAATGGGGGTTTGAAGTAGGAGTCCTTAAATGGCAATTAGACCATTATATTTTCATGGACAAAAATGGACATATATAGGAAGAAAGAACCAAAGTTTTTAATGAAGGGTAATTTAGTCATTTGGTAATAAAAATGAATTAAAAGGGAAAAAGATGGCAAAATATGCTCATCTTCTTCATTAGGCCGAATTTTCAAGTGTTCACCATAGCTAGGGTTTGTTTCAAGCTTCCAAGCTCCATAGTAAGTGATTCCAAGCCCCGTTTTTAATGTTCTTTACATTTTTGAAGCCCCGGTAGCTCGATTTAGCTTATTCTATTAATAATTTATTCTAGGGTTCATATTTAGAAAAATACCCATAGGTGAAATGTGTTTATTTTGATGTTTTATGATAGAATATGAAGTCTAAAATTATGTTAAACAACTTTTGCTTAGTGATTTTAAGTGAAAACGAGTAAAACGGCTTAATCGGTAAAAATACCTAATGTTCATAAGTACAAGTTAGAGTGAGAATTTGATGTTGCCATAGAAGGGAAAAATGATCAGCATGCCATAAAACATAAGAATAAGGGATAAAGTTTAATTTCCGAGCTTTGGGGCAAATGTGTAAATATGTAAAAGTTTAGGGGCAAAATTGTAATTTTGCCAAAGTTAAGAGTTAAGGACTGTTTTGATGAATGTGAGTATTAAATAAGCTAAATTTTCTATTATAGATCAAGAAGAACGAAATCCAGAGTTAGATCGAGGAAAGAAAAAGATAGAGGATTAAATCAATATAGTTCATCGTATTTCGTTTCGAGGTAAGTTTGCAGTAAATAAATGCAATATTCTATTATTTTACATTTAATATTGTTAAATTCCAGCATTTACATATTTATTCTGTAAATTTATTATTTAAAGACTCAAGTATGAATTGATGGAAAAACTATCTCAGAAAGCTCCGGTTGAACCTTAGGAATGTGTAGGATACAAATGTCATGACATTAGGGTTTAAGGAAATCATGTAAGACCATGTCAAGACATGGCATTGATAAGTTTCTATAAGGCAAAGGTCCCATGTAAGACCATGCCAAGGCATGGCATTGGTGAGTTCATAAGGCAAGGATACCACGTAAGACCATGTCAAGACATGGCAATGGTTAAGTTTCATAAGGAAGGTACCCGCGTATCCTTAGTATTCCAAGTGGTTCAACGGGAAAATTCAAGGAGTATTCTAAAGTAAAGGTAAGGTAAGTTCAAGCTAAAAAGGTAAGGTAAGATAAATTCATGTTAAAAGGTAAGGCAAGTATACAAGTTTTAAGTATATTGAGTTTAAAAGCTTAAGTGATCTTGACAAGAAAAATATAAGATAATTCACTAAGAATGTTGTTATCTATTTACATGTAAACTTACTAAGCTTTATGCTTACACCTATTCTTTATTTTTTTTTTTATAGTATTACAAGCCAACTCGGGGATCGAAAGGACGTCGGAGATCGTTACACACTATCAAAGGATTATATTGGTATTTTGTGACTTTAACGTTTTAAGTTATGGCATGTATAGAGACTTAGCCATTTTATGTGTGTGACCTTATGATATGGTTTATTATGGACTTGTAAATGTTTGGTAATAATTAGCCATTAAAATGGTTAATTAAGAACATGCTTTGGAGGTTATGAAATGCCTAGTTGATAGTTATTTTAAAGAAATTATGTAATTATATGCAGGGAAATAGTTGGACAGCAGCAGTGACGTGATTTTGAAAAATCACCAAAAATAGTAGAAATTGAATTAGGTTGTGCATGAGATATATAATTAAATCTTATTGAGTCTATTTTCATATGAAAGAAACAAGGAAAGCAAAGGAATTCTGTAATTTGAGATATTTATATTTTTGTAAGACTGGTTCAGAATAAATTCAGGTTCCCCTGTTCTGACTTGGAAAAATCATAAAAAAATGGAGAAAAATAATTAAGGGTTTAACTTTATATGTTTAGAATCCTTAATGAGTCTATTTTCAAATGAAATAAATAAGAAGATCATATGAATTCTGTACTAAGAGTAATTTGATTCGTAGTGAAGAGAGGTCAGAATAGTCAAATAGTAAAACAGGGGAAACTTTAAGAAAAATCTGGTATTGATTGGCCATACCAAAAATTATGGAAAAATTTCAGTAAGAAGGTATATGAGTCTAGTTTCAAGGAAAATTTACGGATCTAGATTTCGAGTTTCATAGCTCAAGTTATAATTAATTTAGTGAACATGACGCAGACGGACAGTTTCAATTTTTATACCCAGAACTAGTAAGTTAAGTCTAGTAATACCTCGTGCTCGAATCCGGCAACGGTCTCGGGTAAGGGGTGTTACACAGTGTGTAAGCTAACCACTGAAATCCACCCACATGCTAGCCACATAATATCCCAATTATCAAATGCAACAAATAATATATTTATTTTAACAATTACCACAATCTGGGCTTGGCCCACATTCAAATCATACTCAAATACTGGGCTAGGCCCATTTCTCAATAAACCACATATCAACTGGGCTTGGCCCATTTCCACGTACGTTCCCAAAACATACCTATCCACATGTCATATTGGGCTTGGCCCATTTCCATATTATTACAAAAAATAATGCAACATGATACCCAACCCAAACCCAGGGTCCATCCGCTACACACCCCCTTATCCAGCCTACCACACACCAGGGGACTATCGAGTCACCCTCTCCTTTTCCCTCCAAAAAGGCAACCAATGCCATCCACGAGGGAGCACATAGCAACCCATCAAGCCACGATATGGCATAAAGCCGATATCAATCAAGGTAACCACGCGAACTAAATCGCAAAGATCCACAACGCGACCTCAGTCAGCGCCAATCCACGATGTAGCACAAAGCTGACATCAACCACGTACTCGAAGTACACCCGTACCTTCTTTTCATAACCCACCCATGCACATGCCACGTAAAATATAATCGTGATAATGCATACACATGCTTATTAATATCCATAAACATACTCATAAACAAATAATCACATTGCAACAGGTCCGATACTAACCTGATCATCGCTATACCCTTTAGGGTATACATGGCACACTTATTACTGCACTTGTTAGTAAAACACAAAACCCGGAAACAGTGGGTTAGTTACACACCTTATAACCTGAAGTTCTAATCCCTCGATTTCGACGCTATCGCTTAGCGAGACTACAGCTATCTGCCTATCGTTTTCTGCTGCACGACCACACCCCGGTGGCCAATCACGAACTGCCGAGACGGCTCTCTTCTTAAACTTCGGGATAGGGACCTTCCCTTTCCCCTTTTGACTGGTATTGGCCTCCATCAAAAAGCTTAATCAGATAAACGGGTTAAACCTCCAAGTCATAAACTAAATGTTGAACCTTTACCAAATATTACTTACCAAAATATCTTGAATCCCGGAGAATTGATCTATGTCCTTAAATATCCTTGCTTCTCAAGGCTGATTTGATTTCCAATCAAATCTCAGGACTACGGAATGGTCCTTTTTGCAATCGACCACACCCTAAACGCATAAATGATTAGCCTTAATAGCCTTCGGCTTTCGAATAATAAAAGAATAAATACAACCTGGACCTTTACCACCACTTACCGAATCTTGACTACCAACGATTGAGGAGAAGAAACCGAAGAGATCCCCACCACACCAATATTCGGCCAAAGTAAAAGAGAAGATTCGGCTTGCCAAGGGATTTAAAAGAAACAAAAGAAATATTCGATAGAAAGCCAAAGGAGAAATCGGCAGGGATTAATGGTGTTTGGGAGGATTTCAATTTCAAAGCACAAAAAGAAATAAAGATCACTTGGAGGTTCGGTCAACTAGAAAGAAAAGAAAAAATATAAAAAGGAATTTAAGGAAGTAGGATCTAAAAGAGGGAACTAAAATTTGGAAAAAGGAGAGCACACACCCTTAAATAATATTCGGCTACTTCCCCACCTGAAGAGCCCAAGTTTCGGCCATCACCTATGGCCCCTAATTCAAATTGATTTGAATTACACACTCCTAAATTAACCCATATTTTATCACTTAATCCTAAAGAAAATATTAAACCACCAGCCATTATCCCTTATTGATTAACTAAATTAATCCTATAATTATCTAAAATAATAAACTAACAAAGCTACCCCCCCAGCCGAATTTAAAAAACTAACCACTAATCTAATCCTATTAAAATACTCCTACAATTATCCTATTATCTAAAATAAATAAAAAAATAAAACCCACCCTTATCACTCCAGCCGAAATAAAACAAAATTAATCTTAATCTTTATCCCCACCTGCAGGTTCCATGTGCCGTCCACCCTTCAAATTTGCTACAAAAATCAATATAAAAACAACACCCTAAATTGCTGCCCATAGGTCTCGAACCTGGGACCTGGGGGAAGCCAACAGCCAAGTAGCGCCCAGGCCATTCGGCCACTTTGATTTTTATGCCATAAAGCCACCCATTTTATTTTTAAGGCCTTCATACTACAGCCCATATCCGCATAAAATAAAACATGCCAAAATGTTGCTTCCAGCCCTCGAACCCGCGACCTGCACAAAGCCCATTCTCAAGTAGCGCCTTAGCCACTCCGCCCACCTGCCTTTCATGTCCATAAGCCACACCATTTTATTTTTAAACCCTTTCTACGCCAGCCCATAACCGCATATAAAAATAAAACACCAAAATGCCGCTTCTACCACTCGAACCAGCGCCCTCACCCTCCTCCAGCGCCTAAGTGGCGCACGGGCACCACTTTGCCAATGCCTTTCTTGTGCCTTAAACTCCACAATTTTATTTTAAGGCCTTTCTACCCTATTTCCCTCTTATTACCCTAAAATTTAAAAAAAAATTTTCTAAGGCATCCCTTGCCTTCTAAGGTTCTCCAAAACCCCTAAAATTCCTCCAACAGGACCTTAAGCCTTCTAAATGCTCGGGTTATGCTCCAAACGCATAACCCCTAAACCAGGGTGTTACAATTCTACCCTCCTTAAAATAATTTCGTCCTCGAAATTACTTACTACCATGCAATCCTAACTCCCTACTCTACGCCTCCGCTGCGCACTCTGCTTTCAATTCATCATACTTCCCAAACATAGTCTCTAAGTTCTCACTCAAGATCCAAATCATACAGGAAAGAATTAACTTACAAACAAGGAGAACAATTAAAGAGTATTCCGAAACAAAAGAGCTTACCCGATATCACATCCTTGGTTGACTTTGACTAGAACCACGACCCTTCGTTGCTCGAGGACAATTCCTAACCAGATGTGCCTTAGATCCACACCGAAAACATTCTTTATTATTCCCCCAACACTCTCCTGTGTGAAGTCTTCCACATCGAACACAAGAATGATTCCGATCCACTGGTACAAGTGCACGTACAGGATTCTCGATCCTTGGTCTTTTCTGGACATTACCAAACGATGCTGATGGTCCAACACTTCTCTTATTCTCGTTCCTATTCTTCTCTCGGTTTTCTCTTATAGTCTTTTAACCTCTTCAGCGATCCGAGCTTTCTCCACTAGCACCGCGAAGTCTCTCTCCCTCTGCGGAGCAATCAGCATTCGAAGTTCATCTCGCAACCCGTCCTCAAACCGGACGCACTTCTCATAATCAGTGGCCACAATTCCCTTAGCATACTGGCTTAACCGCACAAATCCCGCTTCGTACTCAGCTATCGACTTACTTCCTTGTACTAGATTCAGAAACGCTTTCCTTTGCGAGTCCAAATAACTGGCTCCTACGTACTTTCCTTCAAACTTAACCTTAAAGAAGTCCCAATCCAGTCGATCTGCCGGTACACTTTGCTTGACAGTGAGCCACCAACGATAAGCTTCGTCGCGAAGCAACGAAACAGCACCCTTTAGCTTTTCTTCATTGGTGCAGTCCAAATCGTCCATGATTCTTTCAACTGCTTCTAGCCAATATTCCGCTACGTTAGGAGCTACTCCCGACACTCCTCTAAAGATCTCGGCTCCGTTCGATCTAAGCCTTTCCGATACCGACTTCCGAGTTCCATTTCCTCTACTAACTCCCGCTACTCGCTCTAGCACTCGCAACATGGCCCGCGATACTGCGTCATCTTCTCCTGTCTGGTCTTGCCCCTCTACGTCCACTGCTGGCGGCACTTCACTTTCTGACCCATGGCCAGACCCTATCGGTTCCGATGCTGCCATTCTACCTCTACTGCGCCCCCTAGAATTCATCTCTATTGTCGCGATTTAATCTGATTAAAAAATTTTATGCATTAGAAATTTTGTTCCACTATTTAATCGCGAGCAAATTTTTATGAAAGAAGGGTATTCAGAAGTAGTTCTTTCGATCACATAGGGGTTCAGTTCGAGTTTTACTACTCTAATTCAGAGAATCACTTTCACATTCATCAATAGAGACACCTTCATTTCTCAATGAAGACACATTCAGTGGTATCTACCACACACATTCACTATTCGGACCTTTCTGCCCGTTTCTACCCCAGGGGTATTTTCGTCATTTTCCTATAGAGGTATTTCGGTAATAAACCAAAGCTATTCCAAAAACTTTAATGAGTCAGGATCTTTTTGATATTCCCAAAATTGAAGAGTATTTATGAAAATTTCGCAATTTGAAGATATAGTAGGATTTTAAAAACCAGGGGTATTTTGGTAATTTTTGTCAATCAGGGTAATTTTGTAAATTTTCAAATCAAGGTGTCTTGGATTTCACAAAATAGCATTCTTGAATACTTTTGCCAAATCGGGAAATTTTATTAAAATTGGGGTTAAACTGGAAATTTTGAAAGTTAGGGGTATTTTAGTAATTTTCAACACAGGGGTATTTTCATAAATTTCCTCAAATCAGGGTATCTTGATATTTTGAAAACTAAAGATTTTGGTATTTTGCAAAGAAGAAAAAAAAAATCATTTTAACAAAAGTTTGAGGGTAATACAGTAATTTACACTACAGGGGCATTTTAGTAATTTTGCCACTAGGGGCAATTTGGTAATTTTGGTAAATCGAGGAAAACGTGTTTTTTTTTTCAAAACCAAATTTAGGGTTTACAAACCAAAAAGGGTAAATTTGAAAATTTTAAAAGCAAAAATTTTAAAACAGCAAGGCTAATCCCTTCCGGGTTTTAATAATTGGTTCAGCCTGTGAACAAGTCCTCTTGGTTAAGGTGAACCGTAGCTACGCACCAGGTAGGATTCAAGTGGAGAGGAGGTGAGTCACGCGGACTGCTTAAATACCAAGCTCCCACTGAATACCACTCCTAGACATGCGCACACAGGTTGCCACACCTTAACACGGCGACTTACTTCACAGGTTTGTTTATTAGGCACTTTAAATCTTATGCACGTGTTTGAGTAGACTAGTCCTAGGGTCCAATAGCCTGAATATTCTAATCTACGAGCCCAACAAAGCCCATAACAGTTCATATAACAACTTACTTCACAAGTCTGAGGTACTTACCTGGTGGACTCGGGCCGGAGGTACAGGTGCCATGCCAGAAAACCTGAAAAATCTCTTAAAAGCCCATATTTTTGAAAAGCCCATTTTGAAAATGTTTTTGGGCCCAAAACCCTCAAAGCCGAGTTTTGAACCTGGCTCTGATACCAATCTGTAACACCCCCAAACCCGGCCCACAAGTCCTGACCGGATCTGGTTATGTCACTACGGAAACCGTTTGCAAAATCTTTGACTTTAGAATAAAACTTGAAAATTTTATTAACTTTTGGAAACCATGTCTTTTCTTTTAAAATTATAAATAAAGCTTTGTTATTAAAAATAATCCATATTAAAACTTTAGTATAAAAATATATAAATACTTTGATTAAATAGGTTGCTAAAATTAAAATCATCTTCACATAATAATTTCTTTTAAGTAAACCATAATATCAAGTAATATCAAAAATAGTGATAACAAAAATAATAATAATAAGGCCCTTATTACAAAAATAATTAATCCAAAACACTTTGTATTAAAAATTGCTTAAAAATAATTAAATCAATCTCCTTCTGCATGGGCCACCTTGCATCCTCTCCAACCCGGTCCGATCAACCTGTCACCTGTGATGTTTGAAAATAATTGGGTGAGTCATAATGACTCAGTGTGTAAGTTAACCACTGAAATCCACCCACATGCTAGCCACATAATATCCCAATTATCAAATGCAACAAATAATATATTTATTTTAACAATTACCACAATCTGGGCTTGGCCCACATTCAAATCATACTCAAATACTGGGCTAGGCCCATTTCTCAATAAACCACATATCAACTGGGCTTGGCCCATTTCCACGTATGTTCCCAAAACATACCTATCCACATGTCATATTGGGCTTGGCCCATTTCCATATTATTACAAAAAATAATGCAACATGATACCCAACCCAAACCCAGGGTCCATCCGCTACACACCCCCTTATCCAGCCTACCACGCACCAGGGGACTATCAAGTCACCCTCTCCTTTTCCCTCCAAAAAGGCAACCAATGCCATCCACGAGGGAGCACATAGCAACCCATCAAGCCACGATATGGCATAAAGCCGATATCAATCAAGGTAACCACGCGAACTAAATCGCAAAGATCCACAACGCGACCTCAGTCAGCGCCAATCCACGATGTAGCACAAAGCTGACATCAACCACGTACTCGAAGTACACCCGTACCTTCTTTTCATAACCCACCCATGCACATGCCACGTAAAATATAATCGTGATAATGCATACACATGCTTATTAATATCCATAAACATACTCATAAACAAATAATCACATTGCAACAGGTCCGATACTAACCTGATCATCGCTATACCCTTTAGGGTATACATGGCACACTTATTACTGCACTTGTTAGTAAAACACAAAACCCGGAAACAGTGGGTTAGTTACACACCTTATAACCTGAAGTTCTAATCCCTCGATTTCGACGCTATCGCTTAGCGAGACTACAGCTATCTGCCTATCGTTTTCTGCTGCACGACCACACCCCGGTGGCCAATCACGAACTACCGAGACGGCTCTCTTCTTAAACTTCGGGATAGGGACCTTCCCTTTCCCATTTTGACTGGTATTGGCCTCCATCAAAAAGCTTAATCAGATAAACGGGTTAAACCTCCAAGTCATAAACTAAATGTTGAACCTTTACCAAATATTACTTACCAAAATATCTTGAATCCCGGAGAATTGATCTATGTCCTTAAATATCCTTGCTTCTCAAGGCTGATTTGATTTCCAATCAAATCTCAGGACTACAGAATGGTCCTTTTTGCAATCGACCACACCCTAAATGTAGCAGCCCGATTTTGAGCCTAGTCGGAATAGTGGTTTCGGGACCACAAATCTGATAAAAAAAATTAAATTAATATTTTTATATTTTTATGATCTACAACTTTATGAAATGGTTTCGTAAAAATTTCGTTCGAAAATTTTGGTGTTTGAGCACTCAATTTAGTCAAAAGGACTAAATTATAAAAAGTGCAAAACTTGAGTTCTAGAAGCTAGAGGTATCTAATTGCTATAAAAGTTTATTATGATTAATTATTATGATTTATTGAGTGATTAAATACATGTGTTAGAGTATTGATAAGAAATTTTATTAATTTCATGCTTAAATTGCCTATTAGGACTTGTTTGCAAAAGTTGCTAAATAGGGGTTCTAATTTATAGAGTACTTGATTAAAATGGGGGTTTGAAGTAGGAGTCCTTAAATGGCAATTAGACCATTATATTTTCATGGACAAAAATGGACATATATAGGAAGAAAGAACCAAAGTTTTTAATGAAGGGTAATTTAGTCATTTGGTAATAAAAATGAATTAAAAGGGAAAAAGATGGCAAAATATGCTCATCTTCTTCATTAGGCCGAATTTTCAAGTGTTCACCATAGCTAGGGTTTGTTTCAAGCTTCCAAGCTCCATAGTAAGTGATTCCAAGCCCCATTTTTAATGTTCTTTACATTTTTAAAGCCCTGGTAGCTCGATTTAGCTTATTCTATTAATAATTTATTCTAGGGTTCATATTTAGAAAAATACCCATAGGTGAAATGTGTTTATTTTGATGTTTTATGATAGAATATGAAGTCTAAAATTATGTTAAACAACTTTTGCTTAGTGATTTTAAGTGAAAACGAGTAAAACGGCTTAATCGGTAAAAATACCTAATGTTCATAAGTACAAGTTAGAGTGAGAATTTGATGTTGCCATAGAAGGGAAAAATGATCAGCATGCCATAAAACATAAGAATAAGGGATAAAGTTTAATTTCCGAGCTTTGGGGCAAATGTGTAAATATGTAAAAGTTTAGGGGCAAAATTGTAATTTTGCCAAAGTTAAGAGTTAAGGACTGTTTTGATGAATGTGAGTATTAAATAAGCTAAATTTTCTATTATAGATCAAGAAGAACGAAATCCAGAGTTAGATCGAGGAAAGAAAAAGATAGAGGATTAAATCAATATAGTTCATCGTATTTCGTTTCGAGGTAAGTTTGCAGTAAATAAATGCAATATTCTATTATTTTACATTTAATATTGTTAAATTCCAGCATTTACATATTTATTCTGTAAATTTATTATTTAAAGACTCAAGTATGAATTGATGGAAAAACTATCTCAGAAAGCTCCGGTTGAACCTTAGGAATGTGTAGGATACAAATGTCATGACATTAGGGTTTAAGGAAATCATGTAAGACCATGTCAAGACATGGCATTGATATGTTACTATAAGGCAAAGGTCCCATGTAAGACCATGCCAAGGCATGGCATTGGTGAGTTCATAAGGCAAGGATACCACGTAAGACAATGTCAAGACATGGCAATGGTTAAGTTTCATAAGGAAAGGTACCCGCGTATCCTTAGTATTCCAAGTGGTTCAACGGGAAAATTCAAGGAGTATTCTAAAGTAAAGGTAAGGCAAGTTCAAGCTAAAAAGGTAAGGTAAGATAAATTCATGTTAAAAGGTAAGGCAAGTATACAAGTTTTAAGTATATTGAGTTTAAAAGCTTAAGTGATCTTGACAAGAAAAATATAAGATAATTCACTAAGAATGATGTTATCTATTTACATGTAAACTTACTAAGCTTTATGCTTACACCTATTCTTTATTTTTTTTTATAGTATTACAAGCCAACTCGGGGATCGAAAGGACGTCGGAGATCGTTACACACTATCAAAGGATTATATTGGTATTTTGTGACTTTAACGTTTTAAGTTATGGCATGTATAGAGACTTAGCCATTTTATGTGTGTGACCTTATGATATGGTTTATTATGGACTTGTAAATGTTTGGTAATAATTAGCCATTAAAATGGTTAATTAAGAACATGCTTTGGAGGTTATGAAATGCCTAGTTGATAGTTATTTTAAAGAAATTATGTAATTATATGCAGGGAAATAGTTGGACAGCAGCAGTGACGTGATTTTGGAAAATCACCAAAAATAGTAGAAATTGAATTAGGTTGTGCATGAGATATATAATTAAAGCTTATTGAGTCTATTTTCATATGAAAGAAACAAGGAAAGCAAAGGAATTCTGTTATTTGAGATATTTATATTTTTGTAAGACTGGTTCAGAATAAATTCAGGTTCCCCTGTTCTGACTTGGAAAAATCATAAAAAAATGGAGAAAAATAATTAGGGGTTTAACTTTATATGTTTAGAATTCTGAATGAGTCTATTTTCAAATGAAATAAATAAGAAGGTCATATGAATTCTGTACTAAGAGTAATTTGATTCGTAGTGAAGAGAGGTCAGAATAGTCAAATAGTAAAACAGGGGAAACTTTAAGAAAAATCTGGTATTGATTGGCCATACCAAAAATTATGGAAAAATTACAGTGAGAAGGTATATGAGTCTAGTTTCAAGGAAAATTTTGCGGATCTAGATTTCGAGTTTCATAGCTCAAGTTATAATTAATTTAGTGAACATGACGCAGACGAACAGTTTCAATTTTTATACCCAGAACTAGTAAGTTAAGTCTAGTAATACCTCGTGCTCGAATCCTGCAACGGTCTCGGGTAAGAGGTGTTACACTAAACGCATAAATGATTAGCCTTAATAGCCTTCGGCTTTCGAATAATAAAAGAATAAATACAACCTGAACCTTTACCACCACTTACCGAATCTTGACTACCAACGATTGAGGAGAAGAAACCGAAGAGATCCCCACCACACCAATATTCGGCCAAAGTAAAAGAGAAGATTCGGCTTGCCAAGGGATTTAAAAGAAACAAAAGAAATATTCGATAGAAAGCCAAAGGAGAAATCGGCAGGGATTAATGGTGTTTGGGAGGATTTCAATTTCAAAGCACAAAAAGAAATAAAGATCACTTGGAGGTTCGGTCAACTAGAAAGAAAAGAAAAAAATATAAAAAGGAATTTAAGGAAGTAGGATCTAAAAGAGGGAACTAAAATTTGGAAAAAGGAGAGCACACACCCTTAAATAATATTCGGCTACTTCCCCACCTGAAGAGCCCAAGTTTCGGCCATCACCTATGGCCCCTAATTCAAATTGATTTGAATTACACACTCCTAAATTAACCCATATTTTATCACTTAATCCTAAAGAAAATATTAAACCACCAGCCATTATCCCTTATTGATTAACTAAATTAATCCTATAATTATCTAAAATAATAAACTAACAAAGCTACCCCCCCAGCCGAATTTAAAAACTAACCACTAATCTAATCCTATTAAAATACTCCTACAATTATCCTATTATCTAAAATAAATAAAAAAATAAAACCCACCCTTATCACTCCAGCCGAAATAAAACAAAATTAATCTTAATCTTTATCCCCACCTGCAGGTTCCATGTGCCGTCCACCCTTCAAATTTGCTACAAAAATCAATATAAAAACAACACCTCAAATTGCTGCCCATAGGTCTCGAACTTGGGACCTGGGGGAAGCCAACAGCCAAGTAGCGCCCAAGCCATTCGGCCCCTTTGATTTTTATGCCATAAAGCCACCCATTTTGTTTTTAAGGCCTCCATACTACAGCCCATATCCGCATAAAATAAAACATGCCAAAATGCTGCTTCCAGCCCTTGAACCCGCGACCTGCACAAAGCCCCTTCTCAAGTAGCGCCTTAGCCACTCCGCCCAGCTGCCTTTCATGTCTATAAGCCACACCATTTTATTTTTAAACCCTTCCTACGCCAGCCCATAACCGCATATAAAAATAAAACACCAAAATGCCGCTTCTACCACTCGAACCAGCGCCCTCACCCTCCTCCAGCGCCTAAGTGGCGCACGGGCACCACTTTGCCAATGCCTTTCTTGTGCCTTAAACTCCACAATTTTATTTTAAGGCCTTTCTACCCTATTTCCCTCTTATTACCCTAAAATTTAAAAAAAAAATTTCTAAGGCATCCCTTGCCTTCTAAGGTTCTCCAAAACCCCTAAAATTCCTCCAACAGGACCTTAAGCCTTCTAAATGCTCGGGTTATGCTCCAAACGCATAACCCCTAAACCAGGGTGTTACAAAGTCACCATTTATATTATCAATGACATGACACTACTAGACAAAGGGATCTCTCTCTATATATACCTCAACACATGAAGAATAAATGATCTTCTCCCTTAAGTACCCTACTTGATACTTAGACTCACCACAATTCCTCTTCTTAAGTTCTTACTTCTTCCCATCTCACATTACCCTCTGAATCTCCACCTGTTACGGGTAAATCGACCTCTAAACATATAATTTTCTAAATACAAAATTAAGTTTAGAACCAGCAAAGAATGTTTGGTTTAGTGTTTCGTACAAATTGAGGTTTTTCTTTTGGAGAAAGGTGGAGGAAACGGAAGAAAAAGATGAACTTTGAGGATTAAATTGAGATTATTTGTAAATTTTAAGGATTATTTTTTTAAAATTATAATTAAATCAATATAATATAAAAATTGAACGCTAAATTTATTATTATATTATTTTTTAATGGTCATACATCCACCCATTAAATTTAAACACACTTAATGAAAATGTAAAAAAAAAAATCAATTAATTGAGTGACCAAAATAAGAAAAATGATAATTAGATGACGAAAATAATAATAATAATAATTGGGTGAAAAAAAAAGGGGTGTGGTTTACCTAATACATATACGCTTCCAATTCGAAAGAAAGAACAGAGTTTATAGATAAAGTTTTTAGATGTAATTAGATGGAGAATGCGGTAACCCTGAATTTAGACTGCAAAATTACATTAAGATGGCAATCCTCAATTAATAGTGACAACAAGAAATCGATTCTCATCCAAACCCACTTCCCAAAACCAACCAGGCATTGTTGCTGTCTATCCTCTCTTCGCTCATCACCGTCAACGCCGCGGCGGCCGCCGGATGGTTGCTCTTCCAAAGCCCATACCACGCTTCTTGTTGAGACTTACCATCACCAGCGGAGGCTCAGGGCTTTAATTGAAAAGCTGGAGAAGGAGGGCTCTTGCCCTATGCAAATACTTGGAGATGATGGAGATTGGACCAAAAATGATTTCTGGGCTGTAGTTAAATTTCTCAGGCATGCCTTCAGATCCAATGAAATCCTCCAGGTTCCTTTCTTTTTGCTCTTTCTCTGTGTTTTAATAATTTTGTGATCTTAAAGTTCAGATTTTTACTAAATTTGGAAGTTGGGTTTGAAGGATGTAATGATGTATTATGATGCTTAATGAAAATGGGACCTTGTTTGGTTTCTGAGAAAGGATGGAAAAAGGAAAAGTTTGGTTAGAAAATGGATGGGAAAATACAGTGAATTTAGTCTTTACAGTTCAGATTTTACTACATACGGAAGTTGGGTTATAAGTATGTAATGATTTATTATTATGGTTTATCTGAACTGAATGAAAAGGACAGTTTGTTTGGTCTCTGAGAAAGGAATGGAAAATGAGAAATTCGGGTTAAAAAATGGATGGGAAAATATAGGAAATACAGATAGTGCTTAAAGTTCAGATTTTTATTGAGTTTTGAAGTTGGGTTCTATGGTTGTAATGATTATTTTGATGCTTTATTTGAACCGAATGGAAATGGCACTCTGTTTGGTCACTGAGAAAGGGATAGAAAATGGATGGGAAAATACAGAATATTGCAAAACATGGGATGTTTTCTAGTTTTTCTATTCGATTATTCTTTGGATTTTTAATGGTTATGCATTTGTGGACAGGTTTTTCGTATGTGGAAGAACATAGAGAAATCAAGAATCAATGAATTGAACTATGAAAAGATCATAGGATTGTTATGTGAAGAAAGAATGGTGGAAGAAGCGGTCGAGGCACTACAAGAAATGGAGGGTTACAGTCTTCGACCTTCTTTAGAGATTTACAACTCAATAATTCATGCTTATGCCAAGAATGGAAAGTTCAATGATGCTTCGTTCTTTCTCAATGAGATGAAGGAAATCGGTTTGGAACCCGAAACAGATACATATGATGGGCTAATCGAAGCATATGGAAAATATAAACGTTATGATGATATTGGTGCGTGCTTGAAGACAATGGAATTGGATGGGTGCTCGCCCGACCATTTTACCTACAATTTGCTTATCCGTGAGTTTTCTCGTGGTGGGTTGCTCCAGAAAATGGAACGAGTTTATCGAGTCATGATCTCAAAAAAGATGAATTTGCAGTCTTCTTCTTTGGTCACAATGCTTGAAGCGTATGCAAACTTTGGGATTCTAGTTAAGATGGAGAAGTTTTATCGAAAGGTTGTGAACTCAAGTTCTCTAAAGGAGGATACTGTTAGGAAATTAGCCAATGTTTATATCAAGAACTGCATGTTTTCGAGGTTAGATGATCTGGGTATTGATCTTTCTTCACGAACTGGTAGAAACGATCTCGTTTGGTGTTTGCGCCTCCTTTCTCATGCTTGTCTTTTGAGCCAAAAAGGGATGGATTCTGTAATCCAAGAGATGGATGAAGCAAAAGCTTTATGGAATGTAACGATAGTGAATATTATCTTGCTAGCTTATTTGAAGATGAAAGATTTCACTCATTTGAGAAGTTTACTTTCTCAATTACCAAGCCGTCAAGTGAGACCCGATTTAACCACTCTGGGGATTTTATTCGATGCTATTGAGATCGGATTTGATGGAGCCAAAACTTTAGAGACATGGAGAAAGATGGTTCTTTACAGAGCCGTAGAATTGAACACCGATCCGCTGGTTCTCACTGCATTCGGAAAGGGACATTTTCTTAGAGATTGCGAAGAGGCATATACCTCCCTTGAACCTAAAGCCAGGGACAAGAAAACATGGACATATCACGAACTTATCGATTTAGTAATTAAACACAAAGCAAAGCAATCGTAGAGCAAAATTGTCCTATGAAGTCCGGTATAAGGTTCGATTCAGCCACCTTGAGACAGATGATAGTGTTCCTTATCGGATTTAGTTTTACTCGACCAGTATTTCATCATTTGTATTGTGCTTAAGCTGTCATTACTGGTATTAGCATGCCTCCTTGCTGAGCAATGCTTATTACTGATAGGCTTCCGGTTCCCCCTTTTTTTTGCATGGTTACGATGGTAGAATGGATTATAGTGTAGGAACAGTAGTGAAATTAACCTTAACAGAGCGAAATAGGCTTCTGGTTCGTGATTGAACCTGCCCAACAGGCTGGTTTGAGTCGGAAATTTTGGTCCATTCTTGCGACAGCATAAGAACAGTAGGCATTGGCATGCAAAAAAAGCAAAAATAAAACGAGGCATACCATAGGCAAATGCCATGTTCATATTAAACATCTTTAAACCCCAATAATGTCATTATATTATATAACCTTAAATTCAGTACACAAACACACATCCACTCTCTCCTGATTCAATTAAAAACAAAACCAAAAAAAATATACCGTCAAAATATATTCCTAATTGAATACACTGTCATCAATACCTTCCTTTCCCTACAATTCTAAACCAAAAAAATATAACTCAGACTGACCTCATCTGCTGCATCCCTTATTTGCCATCCTTAAAAACTTATTTTTTTCAAATATCGTCATGGGGCTCGTCGTCTCATTCATAAAATTGATGGAAAGAAAAGGTAAAAAAGAACTAAATGGAAGAGAGAATGTAAGACAGGATACATAACTCGTATTGAATGAATTTTTCATACCATACCGGAAATACCTGAGTCTTCCTTTCGACTATTTTTTCTATATTAAGATTGTACAGCCAACCTTTGGAGATGTTCAAAGAACACTTGTAAGCTTACATCATCTGTAAAGATTACATCTGAACCAGCAGCCATTTCATTGGCATTGTTGTATGTTGCTGATGGGTTCAATTTTGCCAATAAAAATCTTGCCTGCTCAAGTCAACAAATAATAGTAAACAGAACTGATTCAAGATTTTACCAAATAAAGCTTTAATCAGATCAGCACAATATTCAAATCTTAGAATCTTGGGCTGTGAACATAGAAAGGAAATGCCACAATCATGACACCCCACTTTTCTTGTAGATTTGGTTCTCAGAACCAACCTACAAAACTTAGATAAAGGCCCTAAACTACAGCTGTGCAAATGCAAGTCTTAGTGAAATATACTGACCTGGGATCCATGCTGATCACATACAACCAATCTAGGGACAGGGAAGCGTTCGCGAATAATCATTTGTGCATCATCCTGGGGTGCTTGCAAAAGTTGTGCAAATGCCTTTAAGGGAAAAAAAAACTCTTTAGACAAAAGAATCGTAGACCATGAACATACAAATTGGGTAGTGAACATAAAACTTGAGCGCATTAGAAACTTCACTAAATTCTAGCATTAGAAACTTCACTATATTCTACATTACAATCAGGTAGCTTATCATTGTGATTAATCTCATAGTTTAAATTTCAGAGCTGCAAGATGGGTGTGCCAAGGGCTTCCTTCTGTCAGTCGTTAAGATAAGTTTCTCAAACGAATCAGTAAAATCAAAATAAGAATAAACATTCCTTCAGACTTAAAGGGACCTCAGAATTAGTACTACTATACCTTTAGGCATGATTGAAAATTACCACATTATGAATGTAAGGGTTCTAAATAAATATACATTTAGCACTAGATTCAGTAAGCATGAAAAAAATGAACATACCTGATGTTCAGGCTGGTTCTGGTAACCCATGTTGCGCCACTGCGCTATTGTCATGCCATGGAAAATTACAATACTGAAATATGAATCCAGCAAGAGAATACGATCAGCCGAAATGGAAGCCACATCTAATAATGCTGGTTGGGGCAGTGAGTTGAATGAATATGATATTAATGATGGTTGGATCATAACAGCAGCATTTGTAATATTTTCCCTGTTTAATAACATGCGAAAATAGGCAGTTTCATCTGGACTGTTGTTAAAAACCTGCCAAAGGGGAGGAAAACCTTTAACATAGGTCAAGAAGAATAGATTACAAAGAAAAAGGCAGCATATTTGGAAAAAGATGCGTTACTTGTACAAATTGTGACCGCCGCAGATTAAACATAAACTGAGGGAACAAAGAAAAACAAGGGTTTAATGTAAAAGATGATGGATCGTCCTTCCGGTAGTTGCCAAATTTGGAACAAAGTCGAATGAGATTCCGGTCTAGCCACCTTGTAGCATCAAACCCCTCCTAAATGAAACAAAAAGACATGACCACACAAGGAATTAAGTAATCAGTTAAGAAGTACAATCAAAGGGCCAAAAATTAATACATAGAAATTATAACAAAAGAGAGAAGCACTAAACACTATGAGGGTTAAGAGAGAAAATTCTTATCCAATAACATAAATACAGAATAAGAGTAGACTTTTATTCAATAAAAAAAAAAAAAAAGCATAATAAAATAAGCAGCATAGGTTACAAGTGAATGAATTCAAACAAGAAATGTAACTGGTGGACAGCTGAATAAAAGACTTCTTAAATTACCTCCATCTCCATTTTCAGGGAAGTTATTCTTGCCATTACAACAGCTGCAGTCTCTTGATCGAAGCCTTGTATTAATTCCTAGAAAGGAGATATCATTCATGGTTAGCGTAAATTAATTCAAAACATAATCAATCATTACACTATCTTAACCAAGACATATGGCAATGACATTTATACAAATCAGCTAACCTAACAATGTTGAAAATTATCAAAATATAAAATGGGACAAAATAGCAAAAACAAAAAAGATACATGTAGGTGTTATTTAGACAATTTAAACAACCAAAATATAAACTGACCTCAGAACTAACAGCACTGTCTACCCATTGTCTAGTCACAGTCGTAACTCGGAGCATTGTTTTACCCTCAGGGTCTTGATAGCTGCAATTAGATAACAATATCAAAATCAAATTAATAAAAGAGCAAAGTGAAAAAAAAAATCCAACATATCTCTTTTTAAGGTAAATAAAGTGGACCCTTTTGATAGTTCATGCAGCAAACCTTGTAAGAAACTGCAAATAGAGCTGTGGATTTGCAACTCCAGGAGCATTTGATTTGTCAGTGGATGAAACATCAAATAAAACCGTAAAGCAAGTACTCTTGTCAAGACCACACATTTTCCATGCTGTAGTGTTCCCCTCCCCAATGACTGTGTCAGCAACGTTAGGTCCTTTCTGCAACACTCAAAGGAATCAGCTCAAGTCCCCATAAATACAAGTAAATTGTGTCTACAGTTTTTAATGTGCATCCGTTTCGAGATAGTGAGAGATGTAACCAAATTTCTAAATTGCCTAACCTTCTCCAAAGAAGTGCAAGGCCCGATAACCCCCTGAATCTTGATATCTTTAGAACAGTTGATCTCGAGTGTGCCACTAGAAAGAAAGAACGAAAAAAAAGAAGAAAAAAGAGCATATGATGAGCGTGGAAGATGCATACTACATCTAACATAGTTCATATTTCTTGGTGTGTCATACGATGCCACAGCCAATCTAAAGTTACAGATAATTCAAACTTAAGCTACAGCACAAGAACATAAATTAATTTCCCGGGGGGGGGGGGGGGGAGCACCAGTGCTTAATCATCTTAATGTACTCAGCATTGTGCAATTTGATAAAACTTTATGTCAAAAGCTCACATTCTTTTATAGCAGCAATAGCTAGTGAAACATCAGAACTAAGTTAAAAGCACACTGGGCGGTTGGCACATTTAGAACTCAAACAAGCAACATGAAGGCCAACTGGAACAAGAATGTAGATTAAGCAATTAAGAATGCAACTATATACTTATTTACCAACAAGAATGGAAACATGTACTAGAAAGGTTGAACAATAAATGGTGAGAGCCTAAGAGAAACTAACTTAAAACATAGGCCAAGAGTCTGCTCCCCATCCTTAAACACACGCTTGAAAGAGTCTTTGAATACAGAATGACCAAAACTTTCTGCTAGAACAACAAGGCCACCTGTCCTTTCAACTGCAACTTTCATTTCAGCAACTCCAACCTGAGAACACACAAAAACCCATTAGATGTTCATTTACAGTTCACATTGTCAAGATCACTAATGTGTGAAGTTATTAGTATTTATATAAAATAAAAGTCTTGCAACCGAGTTAAAAAGAATTACTATTAACATCCACAGTTTCTCACAACATAAAAGCATTTATGTTACAAGCCACCAGTCAAAGAAGCAAGGAAAAAAACAAGCCTTAATATCTTCATGTTTCCACTGCATCATATATAGACTGAAATTAATGCGTAAACTCTAACAGCAAGAAAGATAGGGGGGAAAGAGAGAGTCCAAAAAACAAGCCTTAATATCTTCATGTTTCCACTGCATCATATATAGACTGAAATTAATGAGTAAACTCTAACAGCAAGAAAGATAGGGGGGGAAAGAGAGAGTCCTGTAATGTAAGAATCTTCATATCGGGTTAGTCAATGCTCAAACTAAATTAGGGTCCTTATATCTTATCAGCTTCAGCAGGTTCTTCGATGTTCAAATTCAATCCATGAGAATAGTTTAAAGGCAGAACAGAACTGAAAACTTTGTAAAGTGAATCCATACTTATCAAGAGAGTCAACTAGTTCAGATTTAAGCACAAAAAAAGGAGCTTAAATATAATTGGAGAACCTGAATTGCGGCCATGACACACCTGATCAAGTGCAGATGCAAAAAGGTCGAGTACATGACCCTGGCTGACCAACTGCTTGGCAAGACTATCATAAAATTTGACAGCTTTCTTAAAATAAGGTGCAGCATCCTTATCAAGATCTTTATGGGAACGTACAGGTTCTGACAAATCCTTTGATACAATCTGCAAAAAGCATATAAATCAGTATCATCTTGATGACAACCTAGAATGTCAGTACAAATTAAACAAGAAGCAATCTTTATATTAACATTATTTGCCTAATCTAGGTTTTCTCAATAAAATCATTGTTTCTGAGTCATTCAAACAACTAAAAAGGTATTCAGATATGAGAATCATCTTGCACAACGACACAATACGAATTAAGACAATAAGCTATATGAAAGCATGAAGATAACATAAATTTGTGTGAATACATTCGAAAGAATGAATGTACTTCATAGGAATAACTTTTATGTAATAATAGATCACTTTTTAAGCAATTGCTCAAGTAAATACACTGACATCAAATGCTAATCAAACAGAAAACTGGGTTTTAAACATGGCTCTGTTCTGTACTACGATGGGCACCAGTGGTTGTGCTCTAATTACAAAGCCGTTTTGCTTCTGTTTGGATGCCTGCAGTTTTTTACATTATTTAGAAAAGAAACATGCACCAATATAACAATGATGTATCATTGAATAGAACTTTCAGGATGGCAACAAATATAAAGGTCATACTACCTACAAGTTATAACAAACCATATCCAGCTCAACCATCTAATCCATGTTAGTCGGAATTGGGTCAGAGTGTTGGACACTAATACATGTCCAATACACATACGTTCATTTATTTTTCTAAAATTTTTCCTTGTATTTGGAAAATTCTTGGAGGGTTACATACTCGTGCCTGTATCAAACAGGGTGTACCTCAAGAAAAATATGAGTCAGGGCAATATAGGGCACATTTATTATATGCAATGACATCCATAAACTTGTTACGACCCATGAGAAATCGAATGATACTTGCTTTACTATCAGCTATGTAAATTTGATTTCTATCATTTAATTGTGCAACATGTAAAATTCAGAAGCTAAACAAAGAGTTCAATGGCATTACCGTCCCAGGCCCTTCAGTACATGGACCACCAACCAAAGCAACAATCCTAGCACCAGTACCAGGCAAGCAAGCTCCAAGCAATCCAGCTGCAACACTCAAGGCCACTCCGGTACACCTTGACGCTCTATGCCCCGCTTGAACTGGCCATTGATCCGTTTGTAACTCATCCAACAACTATATTAAGATCAACTAACCTCTTAATAAAAAGTTTAACAGCTCAAAAAGATTATTTCCCACGAAAATTTGATATAAAAAAACGCACCGAATTCAGTGTGAATTCGCAATCTGAAGCAGGCAATAAAAACCTGTTAACGCCGGTATTTGTGAACCCATTCTGTAGGCCTTTAGGATACCCGGCAGTCGGCCGCCGGCCAGCAGCTCCAAGACCCAACTGCTCCAACACCTGCTCCTTGGTAATTTCCTTATTACCCCTGAAAACGTAGACCTTCGACATATCCGAAAACCCCAATTCATGGACATGAGCTTGAGTCCCAAACGAAACGAACCCAACAAGCGCATTTTCTGGCAATAACCCAATTGCCTGCTTCATCGCCGATTTCACAAACTCAAGCTCTTCCTCGATCATGCAAGTGTCCAACACAAATGCAAACACCGGCGGCAATTGAGGAGCACTGGAAGGGTTGTTCGGATCCGGCTGGAGCGTGTATTGAACGGTGGTGTATTGCGGGTAGAGTTCGCACGGGAGGTTCGTTTCGGAGATCATAGCATAGTGAGGCGGAAAGTGGTTCCGCTGGTAACAGAAAGGGCAGATCCAGATCTTGGCAACGAAGTCAACACGCGCAAAGGCGTTGAGCGCAGCTGAACACATCCTGCACCGTAGAGGCGCATAAGGGAGCGTCGGGATGTCCGGGTGAGGACGGATCGGAGCGATGGTAGCCGCCAACGGGATCACGCACTTGCTAGCTTCGACTTTGGTGCGTGGCCAAACGTTCCACGTCATCCGCACGGCGTCAATCCCTTCGGGATCCGTGTTCGCCATCTCCGACATGGTTGAAAAATATATTCAAAAATTTTATTAAAAAAACTATTTGTAGGGATTAAATTTGATTAATAATTTAGAAATCCAATAGGAATTTTGAGGTTTTTTCAATTTTTTTAATTTTTTTTTTTTGGTGATTTTAGGCGACCCCAAGAAAAAACAGAAGAGAAAGGGGTCACCGAGAGAGAAAGGGTGAAGGGAGAAGCAGATGATTTCGAAAACAAAAAGTGAAGAAAACTGATTTGATCTATGCAGTGAGTATTTAAAGGGAAGGTTTGTATTTATGGGAGGCTATAATTTATCTTTTATTTATTTTTATCTGTTTAATTTTAAAAAAACTCTCCATTTCTGTTTCAAGATTTCATGTTCTATAAATAAGGTTTTATTCAAATTACCATATATTAAAATTACCCCTTTTTTTAAGATAAAACACAGATCTATATAAATAAGGTTTTATTCAAATTACCATATATTAAAATTACCCCTTTTTTTAAGATAAAACACAGATCTATCTTATTAATCATACAACTTGTATTATGATGGGTAAAATCTAAATCTTGCAGGATTAAGGCAAGGCAGGTGGAGATAGAACAAATCCAAAATTTATAAATATGATAATGATTTTTAAAATTATATATTTATAGTAGAACGAGATAGATAATAGAGTTAAATATAAGTAGGAATATCATCTCATAATTTGAAATCATTGTAATAAACTAATTATCTAGTTAAACTATATGCCTAATTCAATTAAGTTTAATATCATTCTTGAGAGGCATAAGTTATTTAAATTCGAAATTAATGCATCCAATTTCAAGAAAATCTTCCTCGTTGTTGTTAGGCACATAATATCTAATTGTGAATAAATAAATATGATGCGATATCTTTAAATATCATTCTTCATTCATTTTTAGCACATCTCTAATCCTCATCTTTTCAACTTTGTAATGAGAAAATTTGCCCCCAATTTATGGAAGATGTAGCAATAATAAAAGCACCATCCACATATTTAGCCAACTATCCCCTTAGTCGTATAAACATTAGAGCAATACCCACCAAGTATGTCATATAATCCTCCCTTAAATAAACTCACATGCTCTTTTATACTCGATGTTAAATGGGAATCTCTTTATTCCCTCTATTAAAAATGAAGCAAGACATAAAATTACTGTAGACGACATTTCCAAAATATTTTTTTTGTTAAAAGTTAATAAATAATTTATTTCATCGTGATGACTCATTATAAGTCTTGTTATACATTATTGTTGGCACTTATGAAAAACTCGAGATCATGTAATCTTGGAACACATTTCTCATGGCCTAATCAAGGTATGGCATATCATGTAATCTTGGAACACATTTCTCATGGCCTAATCAAGGTATGGCATGAAGCTATTCATGACTTCACAACCATTAACAACTTCCTCTGCCCTCAGGTTAAGGAATTTTTTGCAACAATGTGGTTCAAAATTAATGTGGTAAAGGAAGTATCAAAATATCAATCTTCCAAGTGTTGTAATCACATAATAAACATTTAATAAACATTTAATATCACATTCGCTTTGAAATTGTTACATGAAACAGTTAACATTATTATGTCGTGTTTTTTATTATATTGTATTTTAGTTAAATTTTGTATCCTTAGTTATATGGTAATATTTTGTTTATATACAAAATTAATAAATCAAATTGGCTCTTAGTTAATTATAGCAATAGCTTACCACAAAAGCCTAGGTTTTCTCCGATGAGTTGCATTGAAGGCTTGAAGTTGAAATATGCCCAATTAGATTAAAATCGGGTGTAATTATAAATTTTACCCTCTACTTTATAAAAATTGATAAATTAATCCTTTCATTATAATTTGTCAGAAATTGATCCTAGTACAGTCAAACACTATGAAACCTCGAACTTTATCAATAAATTGATTAACTTCTTAATTTTCGTAGAGTAAAAAGATTATATTCAGACAAATTTAATTAAATAGACTAATTATTTGATTTGTATAGATGGATAAAATTCATAATTAGTTATTAAAATAATATTGTGATTAAAATTAATGTAAAATGCGTTTGAATTAAAATACATTTAATACATAATAGTAAAATGTGTATGTATATTAGAAATTAAGATGATAGAAAAACACAAACACAAATGGATAGGTTTAAACTAAATAAATTCAAAATATACCTTGCAATTCTTCTATAGTATCGTATTTGTATATTTTATTATATTTCAATTGTATTTAAGATATTTTATTTATTTACTTCAATTTTTTATATGAATATTTTATATTATATAGATGTTGGTATATTCACATATAAATTGATCTTTAACATTTACGGTGACTGTCAGACTAACAGAAGGATCTAATTAATACAACATTAATAATGTAAGGATTCAATTAAATCATTTAAAAACTTCCAGACCAATATAAAATTCGAGTCATAATTTAGAGGTATAAGATGCAAATAACCAAATTATATTAATTATTATGAAGAGCCCGATTCTAAGCGCGAAGATTTCAAAGACAGTGTTAAGGGAAGACTCTAAAAAAAAGGGGAGAATTCTGGAACTCTCTTCAGGCTGTTAGCATTTAGAACTCTCTAGACTCTCTCAGTCTTCAATTTCACCTTATAAAATCGCATGGCCTCAATTCATCCCCCAACGATCGAGTCAATTAACAAAATCCAACACAATCCTTCACGCATTTTCTATTTGCCTTCTCAGAAATCGTCAAATTTCGAATCTTATCTTCGTTTTCTCAGCCTAATTGTTCGAAAACTCCATGGAAGACGATTTCGAGTTCCCAACAGCCAGCAACATGGAGGAAGACGAGATGGACATTCCAGAAGATGACCCAGTTAGCCCAATCCTAAAAGTTGGTGAAGAAAAAGAGATTGGGAAAAATGGGTTGAAGAAGAAACTGGTTAAGGAAGGTGAAGGTTGGGAGAATCCTAGCAGTGGTGATGAAGTTGAAGGTAATAGGTCTTTTTCCTTTATTTTTTTTTATTTTTTGTTAATTCATTGATTTGTTTGTTTCTTGGATTTTGATTTAATGGGGTTCCGTGTTTTTTTTTTAATTATTTGCAGTGCATTATACTGGAACTTTGCTTGATGGAACCAAGTTTGATTCAAGCCGTGATAGAGGGACTCCATTCAAGTTCAAGCTTGGCCAAGGTATTTAATCTTACTTATCTTTTAGTTTGCAATGTATGGCCTCATTTCCTATTTGAATGTTGATATTGGACTTTTGGCTATCTTTTAACCTTCAGAATGTAAATGAATCAAATTACAAATCAAGGGGTGGATCGATAAAATATTGAAAGATAAATTAAAAATTGGTCTAAAATATTAATTTTGTTCCTGTCGCTATGGATTGGTACTGATCGTAACATATTTTGACTAGAATGGAACTTAATTGTTTTTATATCGGTTTGAGATTGAAATGTTATATGCTGGCCGATATCGGAAAATTAAGCCAAACTCAGAGGCTGGAGATTTCAAGCTTGACTTGATATTATGATCTCGATACTTGGTTTGAGCTTGATCAGAAATTTATTTTGAAGTTTAAGCTCAGCTCAAGTTACTGGAGCTCAAGCTTGATTTAGCTTGTTTATCATTTTTTTTCATTTTTTGAGTTTGGTTAAGCTCGAGCTTGAATTATGAATATATTAAGGTAATAATTTAATTTAATATGGTAAAAAATTTGAAATATAAACAAAAATGGGAAGCTCAGCATGGTGCAATGACATAAGCTAGATATGCTTATTTGTTTTTCTCTTTTAACTTGCAGGACAAGTTATCAAGGGCTGGGATGATGGTATCAAGACAATGAAGAAAGGTGAAAATGCAATTTTCACCATACCTGCTGAGTTGGCGTATGGCGAATCCGGGTCACCTCCAACTATTCCTCCTAATGCAACCCTTCAATTCGATGTGGAGTTGCTTTCTTGGACGAGCGTCAAGGACATATGCAAAGATGGAGGAATCTTCAAGAAAATACTTGTTGAAGGGGAGAAATGGGAGAATCCAAAAGATTTGGATGAAGTGTTTGGTATGTTATAGAATCATTTCCCCTTACTGCTTGAATTATTAGAGTTTTATGATGCTCTGTATTTACGATGGTGTTCTTGTATTTATGGCAGTTAAATACGAAGCTTGTTTAGAAGATGGTACACTGATTTCAAAATCGGATGGCGTAGAGTTCACTGTCGGAGATGGTTAGTTTCATTCCTCTATTCCTACTTGTTTCAAAGAAAACCCCACACTTTAAGCTCGACGCTGAAATTTGTAAGTTTCTCCTGTGCAGGCTATTTCTGCCCGGCCCTTGCGAAGGCAGTGAAAACAATGAAGAAAGGGGAGAAAGTCCTGTTGACTGTAAAGCCACAATGTAAGATAAAATTCCTTTATTCTTTTATTGGTTACTGGACAATGTGAAACTTTACTGACTTTTTGATTGCATATATAGATGGATTTGGTGAGGATGGCAGGCCTGCTACAGGCGGTGAATGTGCTGTTCCTCCAAATGCTACCCTTCATATAACTCTCGAGTTGGTTTCTTGGAAGAGTGTTTCTGATATCACGAAAGACAAAAAGGTCTTGAAAAAGATTGTGAAGGAGGGAGAGGGTTACGAACGACCAAATGATGGAACAGTGGTTCAAGGTAAGATGGGTTTGAATTTTACTTACCTTAGTCTATAATGGTTTCACTTCCTCTTTCAATGTTTTCATATTTGTTTTTTGTACTTCGCCAGTGAAATTAATAGGAAAGCTACCGGATGGGAAGATCTTCATAAAGAAGGGTTACGATGAGGAGCCGTTTGAGTTCAAGATTGATGAAGGTAATAATAGTTTGGTTCTTTCGGGACTTGTTAAAAGGACTTTGGGCATTGGCACATTGGTCTTCGAGTTCAAGTACATTTCTAATATGGATTCTACCTGTGACAGAACAAGTAATTGATGGTCTTGATAAAGCTGTAAAGACCATGAAGAAAGGAGAAAATGCACTTATCACCATTCAACCAGAATATGCTTTCGGTTCATCTGAATCGCATCAAGAGTTGGCTGTAGTTCCTGCAAATTCAACTGTTTATTATGAGGTTGAGATGGTCTCGTTTGTGAAGGTTAGTATGTCCAGAAGTACATTTTTCCTGTTGCAATGACTGTTTGTGGCGACTACTGTTTAAACAAGTTCATGATTGCAGGAGAAAGAATCATGGGAAATGGATACACCGCAGAAGATTGAAGCTGCTGGGAAGAAGAAAGAAGAAGGGAACGCACTATTCAAGGCTGGTAAATTTGAGAGAGCATCAAAACGATATGAGAAGGTATCATTATGGACTGTGCAGATTATTGTTCATTCAATACGCGAGGCTGTCTTTACTCGAACTAACTACTTGACAATAATTCCTTCATGTAGGCTGTTAGCTTCATAGAGTATGACTCTTCTTTCAACGATGAGGAGAAGAAACAAGCAAAGTTGCTAAAAGTAAATTGTAACCTTAACAATGCAGCTTCCAAATTGAAGCTCAAAGATTACAAGCAGGCCGCAAAACTGTGTACTAAGGTTGTAATCAAAGTGGTTTTTAGAAGCCTTGATTATATGCAAGTGTTAACCCACTCGGGCTAACGGTTTTGGAATGTATGATCTTATAGGTATTGGAGCTTGATAGCGGGAATGTGAAAGCACTCTACAGGAGGGCTCAAGCATATATTCAACTTGTTGACTTGGATTTGGCGGAGGCTGATATCAAAAAGGCCTTGGAGATCGACCCTGATAACAGGTACTTGTTTGCAGCAAACTTTTGGCTATATCTGAAAATAGTGCGATTTATGTCAGCTGTGGTAATTAGAGGTAAAAATTTTGGTGATGATCACTAGGGATGTGAAATTGGAGTACCGAGTCTTAAAAGAGAAAATCAAGGAGTACAACAAGAGGGATGCGCAATTTTACGGCAACATATTCGCAAAAATGAACAAGTCAGCAGGAAAACAAGAAGCAACACCCATGGCCATTGACAGCAAGGCATAACAATATGAATTTGTCACTGCAATCCTCTATTATCACTTATCCATCCTTTTTCTGCTGCTTTGTCAATGCTAAGGTTGGGATACACCATGATAAAATCATAAGATGATGTAATGCTTCTAATAAACATACATATATATATATATATATATATATATATATGGTGTCTTTATACTTCAAATTTGGTGTGAAATGGAATGTGGTTTAAAGGTTAATACGCCTAAATGGAGTACTTTAAGTTAGGCTGATATAAGTCTTATTATATCTGTCCTACTAAACATCTCCAATCATGTTTCCAAGTATAACTTAAAAATTATCATAACAAAAGAAAGGAAGGAACAAGAAATAGTATTCGGACTGTTGGCTTTTTCTTTCTAGTTAACACATATTGATACTAATCCCAGCTGCAACTTTAAATCGAATACCTTGAACCTGCATACCACTGAACATTTTTCATAAGCTCTTCTAAGGAATCTTTGGATCCAAAGACAATATAAAAGCATTAAATCGATTGTGATAGGGTTAGCTCCCATGGTTATGGATGTGAAATGATTGAGTTGTGGATACATTCCACTCAAAAAGATACCTAAATATTTAGCAAGGATATTAAAATATCTTGCTGGATTTCAATTTTTTTGCATATGCATGCTTGTTCAATTTCTAACCCAAATATACCTATTTATGTTATCTGAATTTGAGTAAAGAAAATGATTTATCTCATATAACTACTTGTGTTAAAAGGAAAATATCTATTTAGCATTTCTTATTTCTTCATTTATTACATAGATCATATTATATATATTCAATAATAAAATTTCAATAATCTTATTGAGTAGGAGAGAAGCTAAGTAACTCTTTGTCTCCAGATTTTGACCAAGGTTTAATCAAAATTACCGAATTAAACGTCCTCTTTTCCCCGTTTTCCATCCCTTCGATCGTTAGAATGTACTTGATCCCTGAAACTATTTGTTTCTCGGCCCTTACCACTTTAGAAAACTCTATCTGCTTCGAGATGTTCCCATTATTTTTTTTATTTTTGTTATGTTCTTCCACTGCGAACCTTCCTAGAGCTTGCATTGCTTTGTCCTGCTCCACATCCTCCACTGGCGTTTTACCTCCCACTATCGTCCCGTATCCGTTAACCGGCGTAAATATAATAAACAATAGTGTTATCGCCGAAAATGACAATGCCAACTTTTTCAATTTATATTTCACCATTTTGTTTTGTATTTTTCTATAAATATTTTGCTTAATATAGAGAATATGATAAAATGATTATTTTTTTTGGCTTTATATAGAGAAAAAGAAATTGAAAAAAAAGAACCCAAGTTAAGGGGGTGAAATGTATTGAGAGGAGAAGCGATAAGTAAGGCTAGTTAATAGTCACTTTTAATTATACCGATTTAGTAGTTTGGGTTGACTTATAACAAGAACGGTAATATTATTATATGTTTATTTTTAATCTATTACATTTAAAAAAATTATATAAGGGTAAACTTTACCTAAGGTTATTAAATTATTATTAAATTTTTATTTTGATTATTTAACTTTAAAAAGTTACAAAATAGTCATTGAACTTCTCAAATGTTTTCTTTTAAGTCAGTAATAGTTGCAATATCTTTGTCTAAAATGATAATTTTACATGTCATATTAGCTAGCTGTTATAATGTCAAGGATAATTAATGGATCGGTGACCAACATGTAACAAATCGATAACATTAGTGATCATATCATAGATTTTTTTTTTGAAATTTAGTAATTAAAATATAATTTAAACTATATATAAGTAACCAAAAATATAAATTACCACTAAAACATGTGCCCGAGAGGCAAAGAATTAAATATTTCAGCTCCAAAGGATCACAAACAATAGTCATTCTAATCATGGGGTATCGTTAATCCATATCGTGTTAGCGTTCTTTACTATGCTATAATCTAAATTTTGAGACATTCGGTTGGTATATTCATTTTTTTTCATGTTTTATATCATTTTTTAATTAATTTTTCAAGTTGTTTTTATGTTTGTTTGTTATTATTGAGTCTACCCACCTTACATCAGAATTTCCAAATGAAAATGAAAGCAATTAGAATGGATATCATTTTGAGTTTATTATAGTGTTGTTTGGTTGTCTAGAAATGTAATAGAAAATAAATATATTAATATATAATTATGAAAATATGATCTTAAAATATTTAAAAAAAAACTTTTAAACATCGAGTGTACTTGTGCCCATCGTATACCCATATCTAACTATTTTATAATTCCTTCATATATAAAGGGATTCTGAAGTTTCATCCAATGATAATTAGAGTTCAATTTTCACCCGCATTGAACCTACATCAAATAAAATCAAATCAAACACTTTGTTTTGAAATCAAAATTTGTATTTGATGCATATAGGGATAAGGTTATGGAAAAGATTGATTTATTCATCTACAAAGTTGTTTACTATGGTGTGGGTACATTTCACTCAAAAGATACTTAATATGTGTCACAATATTTAGCAAGGATATTAAAATATGAATGTCCTGTGCTACTTGCTGGATTTCACTTTTTGCATATGGGTGCTCGTTCAATTTCTAACCCAACATCATATATTTGAATATACCTATTTATGTCATTTGAATTTGATTATATGTTGGAATATAACTGTAACACACAATACTTGATCCGATTGATGGATCCAAATTATAAGGTGTTATTATATTCATTGTCAGAGCAACTAAGAAAAAATTATAATTTAATTCACATTATTAAACATTCATTTGTAAGCAAATTAAGCATATAAGTGTTATATATTCATTTCCGGGCCTTATACAAGTTTACAAAACTCTAATGCTAATTCGAGATCAAATTAGGACTAAACTTTAATGTTTACAAAATTCCAAGTTGACGTCGCGATGCAACATACCGTCTAGGTATCATCTCAACGACACATGTTTGACGTTGCGTCGTGGCATGGTGGCCTGATCTCGTCATGACATGACAAACTATTTCTGCAAAATTTTTATGAACGTCGACCTGGAATTTCAAATCAACCAATTCACACATCTATAGTCGAAGCAACATTTGCAATTTTCAAGCATCAATTCATGAAATACAATTCTTTATTCAACAATGTACCAATGTCATATCACATATTAGTCAACTATCTAGTGTAATTCATTCAAATCTTTAACAAACATACCTATTCACCTAAACCATTGACAATTGCAACATTTAACACAATTCAAATAATCTGTTGAATTCATATACATATTGTATTCAATTGGCCAAATTCATACATCAAAGTTCTACTTCAAAAGTGTGTTTAAACTTAGTATTATATCAAAACCGACTCAACCTAGTTACATGCCATACTTATGACAAAACAAAACTTATACAAACTTTTCTGAGTCAGGGATCATCCGCTGAATTCTAAATCTATTGCTCAAACTATTGGGAATTTACTATACCTACGCACGGGTAAAACAAACCATACACTAAGCAAATACGCTCAGTGATATTTCCATGATTCAAGCAAAAACAATTAAAAGATTAAAGCATATGCATACATTCAATTCTAATTTGCATTATAACTAATTCACATAAACATGATGCCAACAATTTCCTAAACAATATAACATACATAAAATCAATTTAATTACACTAACTCACTACATATGCACATCAAATTGCCAATACCATTCATTTTACAAGATACCAAATCAATCCATATTGTTATCTTTATGTACTTAATCTTATTCATTTTGCCAACATTAACTTTTGCATACTCAACTCAATTTTATGTATACTTATCAACCATTTTCGAGCCTAACAGCTCTTTCATACATATTCGGCCTCTAGGTTTCATTTTCGATTCTTTTGCACATTGCCACATATCACATTTCAATTTCATTTCATTCATCATTTAATCGATTTATATGTTTATAACCCTATTAACCCGAAATAGACTCAAAATAGGCACACGGATCTGTCACCTCAAGTTACTCGGCAAAAATAGTGCTAATGTTTAGGGGCACACGGGTGGGAGACACGGGCATGCCTTAGGGGCACACGGGCGTGTCCTTAGGCCTACACGGGCGTGTGGCTCCTGCTTTGTTAAAAAGGTTTCTCGAACTCGTGCAAGCCCCTGGAAAGTTTCCCATATTTCTCGAAAGTATGTTTAGGGCCTCTTAGGTTGAGTATGTGCGAGCGACGGGGTTAAACGAAATTTTATAACCCTATTCTAGAAGTTTTAACAATATTAGCTATGTAATGCCTCGAACCCTGTTCCGGCTCGAATACGGGCAAGGGGTGTTACATCAGGATATATTCATATTTTTTCATGTTGTGTCATGTTTTATATCATTTTTTAATTAATTTTTCAAATTATATTCATGTTTGTCTAATATTATTGAATCTACCCACCCTACGTTAGAATTTCTAAATGAAAATGAAAGCAATTAAAATGGGTATCATTTTGAGTTTATTATAATGTTGTTTGGTTGTCTAGAAACGTAATAGAAAATAGATATATTAATATATAATTATGGAAATATGATCTTAGAATTGTAACAGCCCAATTTTAATAGTGTCGGAACAGTGATTCGAGATCACTAAATTTGACGAAAAGTTAGAAAATTTTGTTAATCGATAATTATAAGTTAAGTGTGATTTTAGAAATATTTTAAAATTAGTGAATTTTGTGAACTGAAAGAATTAATTAGAAAAATTGGGCCAAAAACGAGGTATTGAGACCTCGAACTCATAAAGTGAGCCATAAATATTTCTAAAAATATTTATGGAATGTCATTAAGTTATTATTAAGCTTTCGTTAGAAAATTTTAACGTTTGGATATGTAATTAAATGAAAAAGACTAAATTGAAAAAGGTGTAAAAGTTTCATTATAGATTAAAGAAAGTATAAAGGACCAAAATGGTAATTAAGCCATTTTGTTTAATTGAGGCGGTTATAGTGAAGAAAATCTGAGATTTTTTTTAAGTATATTATTATATATTATATTATTATATTATATTATATTATTATATATATAGAAACAAAAACAAAAAAGAAGGCAAGGAGAGAAGGGAAACAGAAAAGAACCAGAGAACAAGACGAAAGCAGGGGAAGAAAAAGGGAAAGAAAGAAAAAGGAGGAATTGATGATTTAAAGCTTGAATGTTTAATTGGTAAGTCAATTTAGCCCTTTTCTTCTAATTTTGATGTTTTATAAGTTTTAGAACAAAGTTTTGTTGAATTAAGATTGAAATTCTGGAAATTCTTAGATTTTTGAACATGAGTTTTGTGGATCAAATTGGTGAATTAGGGGTTTAATTAATGAAATATCTAGTTAGGAATGGATTTTAAGGATTAAATTGTGAAAATGTTTGGAATTAAAGTCTATTATTGGAATTCTGATTTCCAAAGATTATAAAGTAGTTTAAAGTGATAGAATAAAGTGTTTATTGAGAAAAATCAGCTCAATTGAGAAGTTAATTGAGCAGGGAAGAAATTATCATTTATAGAAAGCTTAGGGGAAAAATGGTAATAAACAGTTTGCACTAAACAGCTTTGGGACAGCAGCAGTAGACTAACTTTGAAAAATCACTAAAAATCATAGAAATGGAATTAGAATCTGAATGAGATATGAAATTAAAGCTTGTTGAGTCTATTTTCATATGAAAGAAACAAGGAAAGCAAAGGAATTCTGTATTCTGAGATATTTAGATTTTGGTAAGACTGGTTCAGAGTAATTTCGAGATGCTCTGTTCTGACTTGGAAAAATCATCAAAAATTGTATAAAAATAATTTGGAAACATAATTTATATGGTTAGATTCCTTAATTAGTCTAGTTTTAGAAGAAATAAACTATAACATCATCTGAATTCTATATAGAAAGATAATTAATTTTTAGTGAAGAAGGGTCGGAACTGCCAGACAGCAGAACAGGGGTGACTTTAAAGAATAAACTGTACTAATTGGCTAAATCAAAAATTATGAAAATTTTATGGTAAGAAGATATGTGAGTCTAGTTTTAGGAAAAATTAACGGTTCTTCATTTGGAGTTCTGTAGTTCTGGAAATAAATAATTTAGTGACTATAACTCAAATGGACAGTTTTGAATATACTTATGAGTAATTAATGAAATTATTGACAATGTTACTTATAGCATGTTATATACATTAAGGATGTGGAATGGAGAGGAGGAGGAGGAAAATATGTATGAATATTCAGCTAGCATGGCTAATTTGTAATGTTTTAGGCTCAGGGACTAAATTGAATAAAAGTAAAACTTTATGATTAGTTTTGTAAAAATGTTGGAGATGACCAATTTACATGGAATGGATTATTTTATTATTGAAAATTGCAAAATTGAATGAAATTATTAATTAGATTAAGATCGGTTAAAAAATCGATGTAAATGGAAAATTACCAAAATGCCCTTAAATCTTGGTATTTCTGCAAATTTAGCCAGGTAAGTTCGTGTAACTTTAAATATGTGATATAAGGAACTATAAGTTGATAGTACGTGAAATATTGATATAATGAATTAACTAATTTATGTTTATGAATAAACGGCAAGAGAATGATATTTATCATGGCATGTCAATATGTGATTATCTGTAATATGTAAATAAAAGGTAATTAAATATGTTGAGACGAGAAATAAATTCAAGTAAGTCATGAAATGAGAAAAATAAATATGTTTTAAGAGATAATATGTTTGATTTTTGATTGGTTTCAAAAATAAATGCTAAATGATATAAAATGTTTGATAAATAAATTTGTAATTCCGGTAATGCCTCGTACCCTATTCCGGTGTCGAATACGGGTAAGGGGTGTTACACTTAGTGGTATCAGAGCTTAGGTTTAGTCGGTTCTCGGACCAAACGTAGTATATGTGAAGTCTAGAAATATATGCCATTATTAATATATAACTTGAGATAATGTGATATGTTCCGAATTTGATGATATTTGTATCACTATAATTTAAAATTTATCATTATTATGTGTAATTTATTAATTATGTGTGGTAAGTATTTTAAGGTAAGTATTTAGTAAAATGATAAATTTAAGATTGGGTACTGAAAAATTGAGACTGATACTGAACTGAATTATGGAATACTGAATATTATTTTGTGTACTGAATTGAATTGTGAAGTTATTGAATATTGTTATGTGTATTGCATTAAACTATGAAATTATTGATGTAATAAATAACTGCAATATTGTGAAACTGATTGAAATAAGAAGTGAAAATAGAATGAACTGGAATTTAGAAAGTTATTTAAATTACGTAACTGAATTATGAATTATTTGAATATTTGAAGGTAAATTAAATAAAGAAAATATGTGAGTAATTGAAATGTATATTGATTGAAAAGTAATTAATGATTTTAAATTTGATTGGATTATAAATTAAAAATACGAATTGGATAAAAATGCATTAAATTATGAATATTTGTAAATATATGAATCGTGTATTGATTGAAAAGTGGTTGGAATTGAATCGAAGTCTGATTATATGTGAATATTTGAAATATGTATTGGTACTGAATTGTATACTGATTAGAAAATGGAAAAGTGAACTTGAAATAGGAAAAAAAAATATGATTTAAACACCCTATTAACTTATCGGACTAGATTGGATACAAATGGCATGCCATAGGATTTGTGATATGATGAGGAGATATAATGTACTATATTCTTCGGTTTATCCGAAGAGGCATTTAATGCTTTATTGGTGTGTTTGGGAGGATTTCATTATTTGGTGTGATTGGTTGGAATCCGTGTATCCGCCAAAGTCCGAGTCTTGTTAATAGGGATAGATATGAATATTAAGTGAAATTAAAATGAGAATTGATTTCCCTATTAACTTGTCGGACTAGTCGGATATAATTGGCATGCTATAGGATTTGGAAGACTACGGGATTTATCGGCTTTGCCGATCAGGCACTTTATGTGTCGTATCAGGCACCTCGTGTGTCGTATCAGGCACTTTATGTGTCGTATCAGGCACCTCGTGTGTCGTATCAGGCACTTTATGTGTCGTATTTCAGGCACCTCGTGTGTCGTTTAAGGCACTTATGTGTCGTATACTGATCAGGTACTATGTACCGTTTTAGGCACAATGTGCCGTACTAGTGTGTTTGGGTTGGAATCCGTGTATCCGTCAAAGTCTGGATTGTTAATAGGGTGAATAACTGAAACGAGAAAATTAAATAAATTTGATTGACCGTACTACTAAAGATATGAGAAAGACATTATGAGTTGAATTGTGAATCAAATTGGAATGTGAAAATTGAAGTATGAACTTAAGGTTCATAAATTTGCTAAAATATCGAATCATTGATATTGAAATCAGTTGAATAAATGAAATGAGAAAATTGAATGAATTTGATCGATTGAATTATTGACAGTACGAAAAAGTGGAAATATGAATTAAAATTGATATATAAAATTGAAAACTTGAACCAAAGGTTCATAATTTGATTAGATAATATAGATGATATATGATGCTATTTGAGGAAAGACTATTGTTGAGGTATGAAATTAAAGTATAAATTAACACATATGATTTATATTGTTACATGTTTGATATTTATTATTTATTATAATTTTTATAATTTGAATTATGGTAATACCACTGAGTATAGATACAGACATGCTCAACGTACGATTGTATTATTATAATCTAAATTATTCAATATTAAATGTTAAATTTAAATTATGCGTATAGTAAGTGAAATATGAGGTAAGTGTTATTGTTGAATTAAATGGAAATTGAATTAAGTGATGGATAAATATTAGTATTGAATTGTATAATGATGAAAAAGTGAAATTAAATTTAGTTGTGAATAAATTGAAGTGAAATTGGAACTGAAAAAAAAAAGTAAGTAATTTTCGTTATAAAGTATGTTTGCAATATTGAATTAAAATAAATTGCGAACTGAAAGGATATGGAACGGATATAAATGATAAACTAGATAAATATGTGCACAAAGGAGCTATAGAATTATAGAAATAATGAAGTTTTTGATCAAAATAACAAGGAAATTTCGAGGACGAAATTTTTTTTAGGGGGGAAGAGTTGTAACAGCCCAATTTTAATAGTGTCGGAACAGTGATTCGAGATCACTAAATTTGACGAAAAGTTAGAAAATTTTGTTAATCGATAATTATAAGTTAAGTGTGATTTTAGAAATATTTTAAAATTAGTGAATTTTGTGAACTGAAAGAATTAATTAGAAAAATTGGGCCAAAAACGAGGTATTGAGACCTCGAACTCATAAAGTGAGCCATAAATATTTCTAAAAATATTTATGGAATGTCATTAAGTTATTATTAAGCTTTCGTTAGAAAATTTTAACGTTTGGATATGTAATTAAATGAAAAGACTAAATTGAAAAAGGTGTAAAAGTTTCATTATAGATTAAAGAAAGTATAAAGGACCAAAATGGTAATTAAGCCATTTTGTTTAATTGAGGCGGTTATAGTGAAGAAAATCTGAGATTTTTTTAAGTATATTATTATATTATTATATTATTATATTATATTATTATATTATTATATATAGAAACAAAAACAAAAAAGAAGGCAAGGAGAGAAGGGAAACAGAAAAGAACCAGAGAACAAGACGAAAGCAGGGGAAGAAAAAGGGAAAGAAAGAAAAAGGAGGAATTGATGATTTAAAGCTTGAATGTTTAATTGGTAAGTCAATTTAGCCCTTTTCTTCTAATTTTGATGTTTTATAAGTTTTAGAACAAAGTTTTGTTGAATTAAGATTGAAATTCTGGAAATTCTTAGATTTTTGAACATGAGTTTTGTGGATCAAATTGGTGAATTAGGGGTTTAATTAATGAAATATCTAGTTAGGAATGGATTTTAAGGATTAAATTGTGAAAATGTTTGGAATTAAAGTCTATTATTGGAATTCTGATTTCCAAAGATTATAAAGTAGTTTAAAGTGATAGAATAAAGTGTTTATTGAGAAAAATCAGCTCAATTGAGAAGTTAATTGAGCAGGGACAAAATTATCATTTATAGAAAGCTTAGGGGAAAAATGGTAATAAACAGTTTGCACTAAACAGCTTTGGGACAGCAGCAGTAGACTAACTTTGAAAAATCACTAAAAATCATAGAAATGGAATTAGAATCTGAATGAGATATGAAATTAAAGCTTGTTGAGTCTATTTTCATATGAAAGAAACAAGGAAAGCAAAGGAATTCTGTATTCTGAGATATTTAGATTTTGGTAAGACTGGTTCAGAGTAATTTCGAGATGCTCTGTTCTGACTTGGAAAAATCATCAAAAATTGTATAAAAAATTTGGAAACATAATTTATATGGTTAGATTCCTTAATTAGTCTAGTTTTAGAAGAAATAAACTATAACATCATCTGAATTCTATATAGAAAGATAATTAATTTTTAGTGAAGAAGGGTCGGAACTGCCAGACAGCAGAACAGGGGTGACTTTAAAGAATAAACTGTACTAATTGGCTAAATCAAAAATTATGAAAATTTTATGGTAAGAAGATATGTGAGTCTAGTTTTAGGAAAAATTAACGGTTCTTCATTTGGAGTTCTGTAGTTCTGGAAATAAATAATTTAGTGACTATAACTCAAATGGACAGTTTTGAATATACTTATGAGTAATTAATGAAATTATTGACAATGTTACTTATAGCATGTTATATACATTAAGGATGTGGAATGGAGAGGAGGAGGAGGAAAATATGTATGATATTCAGCTAGCATGGCTAATTTGTAATGTTTTAGGCTCAGGGACTAAATTGAATAAAAGTAAAACTTTATGATTAGTTTTGTAAAAATGTTGGAGATGACCAATTTACATGGAATGGATTATTTTATTATTGAAAATTGCAAAATTGAATGAAATTATTAATTAGATTAAGATCGGTTAAAAAATCGATGTAAATGGAAAATTACCAAAATGCCCTTAAATCTTGGTATTTCTGCAAATTTAGCCAGGTAAGTTCGTGTAACTTTAAATATGTGATATAAGGAACTATAAGTTGATAGTACGTGAAATATTGATATAATGAATTAACTAATTTATGTTTATGAATAAACGGCAAGAGAATGATATTTATCATGGCATGTCAATATGTGATTATCTGTAATATGTAAATAAAAGGTAATTAAATATGTTGAGACGAGAAATAAATTCAAGTAAGTCATGAAATGAGAAAAATAAATATGTTTTAAGGGATAATATGTTTGATTTTTGATTGGTTTCAAAAATAAATGCTAAATGATATAAAATGTTTGATAAATAAATTTGTAATTCCGGTAATGCCTCGTACCCTATTCCGGTGTCGAATACGGGTAAGGGGTGTTACAAGAATATTTAAAAAACACTTTTAAACATCGAATGTACTTGTGCCAACATATACCCGTATCTAACATTTTTTATAATTCCCTTATATATAGAGGGATTTTGAAGTTTCATCTAATGATAATTAGAGCTCAGTTTTCACCCGTATTGAACCTACATAAGATAAAATCAAATCAAACATGTCGTCTCGGAATAGGAATCTATACTTGATGCATATCAAGATATGATTATGGAGAAGATTGATTTGTTCATCTACAAAGTTGTTTACTGTGGTGTGGATACATTTCACTCAAAAGATACCTAATTTGTGTCTAAATATTTAGCAAGGATATTAAAATATGAATGTCTTTTACTACTTGTTGGATTTCAGTTTTTTGCATATGGATGCTTGTTCAATTTCTAACCCAACATCATATATTTGAATATACCTATATTTATATTATTTGAATTTGAATGTATGTTGGAATATAATTGTAACACCTCATACCCGATCTAACTGTCTAATTCAAACTATAAGGTGTCACATTCGTTGTCGGAGCAACTACAAAAAAATTATAATTTAATTCACATCATTAAACATTCATTTTAAACAAATTAAGTATATAAGTGTTATATATTCATTTACGGGACTTATATGGGCTTATGAAAGCTCTAATGCTAATTCAAGATCGAATTAGGACTAAACTGTAATGTTTACAAAATTTTAGATTGATGTCGCGATGTCAGGGGGTTTCTTGTTGCAATGCAACATATTGTCTAGGTCTCATCTCAACGACCCATGCTCGATGTAGCGTCATGGCATGGTGGCTTGATCTCGTTGTGATGACATACATTTGACGTTGCGACATGACAAACAATTTCTACAAAATATTTATAAAAATTGACCTGAAATTTTAGATCAACCAATGTACACATCCATCTCATAAATTCAGGGAACATTTGCAATTTTCAAGCATCAATTCATGAACTAAAATTCTTTATTCAACAATGTACTAATGTCATATCACCTATAAGTCAACTATCTAGTGTTATTCATTTAAATCTTTAACATACATACCTATTCACCTAAACCATTGACAATTGCAACATTTAACAAAATTCAAACCATTGAATTCATATACATATTGTATTCAATTGGCCAAATTCATATATCAAAGTTCTACTTCAAAAGTGTGTATAAACTTAGTATTATACCAAAATTGACTCAACCTAGTTACATGTCATCCTTAAAACAAAACAGAACTTAACTTTGCTGAATTCTAGGTCTACTTCTCAAACTATTGGGAATTTACTATACTTATGCATGGAGAAAACAAACTTTACGCTAAACAAAATATGCTCAGTGGCATTTCCATGATTCAAGCAAAAACAATTAAAAAATTAAAGCATATGCATACATTCAATTCTAATTCACATTATAACCAATTCACATAAACATTATGCCAACAATTTCCTATATAATATAACATACATAAAATCAATTTAATTATACTAACTCACTACATATGCATATCAAATTGCAAATACCATTCATTTTACAAGCTACCAAATCAATCCATATTGTTATCTTTATGTGCTAAATCTTATTCATTTTTCCAACATTAACTTTTACATACTCAACTCAATTTCATATATACTTATCAACCATTTTCGAGCCTAACAGCTCTTTCATACATATTCAGCCCCTAGGGTTCGTTTTTGAATCTTTGGCACATTGTCACATATCACATTTCCATTTCATTTCATTTATCATTTAGTCAATTTATATGTTTATAACCCTATTAACCAACCACAGACTCAAAACGAATACACGGATCCATCACCCCAGTTTAATCGGCAACAATAACGCTAACATGTACATACTACCACCCCGAGTTTCCTGGAAACAATGGTTTTCAATCAATAATCTGACTCTATGGCATGCCAACTATATCTGACTCGGTTTAAACAGCTAATAGGGTAACCAAAATTCCAATTCATTATAAACAATTCAAGTCATACTTTATCATATCAATTAATCATCAATTCATCTAATAATACAATATGTTTCAAATCAAGTTCATACCAATTATCATATATATTAATTAAATAATACAATTTTTATTCTATTCAATTTAGTCTCTATTGTAAACACCAATTTTGGCCCGGGTCTTTAACCCAGGGCCCAAAACCCAAATAAAAAAAATAATAATAATACAGTCCTAAACCAGTTACAAACCAAGCCCAAAAACCCAAAGAGCCCAATAGGCCCAAATTTTCAAAATTTTTGGCTAGGGTTTCTGAAACCCTAGCCCCCTAGGCACCGCACGAGCCTCCACTCAGCCCCTCTAGCGCCGCAGTACATGCGCGCACTGGCCACTGTCGGCCACTCCGCCAGCCCACGATCTGCAAAGAAAAAAAAGAAAAGGACAGCAAAAACCACGAGCAGAACATATTGTATTATTTTTTTCACTGTTATTCGGCTATAAAAAAGGCCGATTATCACATTGTAACGGGACTTTTTTTTTTGGAGATCAATACAAGAATCGAGAGAGAATACAAAAAACAAAAAACTTTCAATAAAAAAAACACAACAGATTCGAAGGTATCTCCCTCTTTTTATTTATTTCGAGTCTTTTATTTTATGCAAAATATATGTATGTATATTTAATATATAAAAAATAAAAAAAAAAGAGAAAAACTTACCTCGGGGCGATTTCCGGCCACCGCATACGGTGGCCGACGACGGCGTCAACGGCGTCGCTCCGCCGGAGAACTCCTCCCCCCCCTTTTTGCGCACTTGCAGAAAAAGAGAGAAAGTGAGAACTTTTTTTTTGAAAAACAAAGAAAAATGAATTTTTAAAGAGGATTTGTGCCTTATATACAAACACTAAACGACGTTGTATTTGGCTAGGGGGATTAATCCCAAAACGGTGCCGTTTCACGGCAACTCGCACGCGGGACCCGATCCGACCAGAGGGTCCGCGCGTTTTTGGCCAAGGGGCTACTTGCCCTATTGGTCCCTCCGTTTTCATGTGTCTGTGCAATTAAGTCCTTTCCCCAGCGCCCCGTTTCAATAAAGGGATTTATTGCTATTTTGGACCTTCTAGATTTTGCGCGCGTCACAAATAGGTCCCTTCGTCTTTCTTCCATTTTAAATTCGCCCCAAAATTATTTTTTTTAATCTGATTTAGTCCTTTTGATTATTTCCGCTATTTCAAATAGTTAACACTTTCTATTATTGTACTACTATTATTATTATTCTTGTCCTTATTATTATTATTATCCTTATTTTTATGTCTTTATCATATTGTATATACTTTGTGTTATTTTGTTATCGTATTATTATTATTATTATTATTATTTCTATATTATTATACTATTTACTACTACTATTATTATTATTATTATTATTATTATTATTATTATTATTAGCTACTATTATTATTAGTTATTATTAGTAATATTAATAGTTGTATATACATATTTACTATCATTATTATTATTATTATTATTATTATTATTATTAGCTACCATTATTATTATTAGTTGTATATATATATTTACTATCATTATTATTATTACTATTATTATATTTATTTTTATTAACATTATTGTCCTTATTATTAGTACCATATATTATCGTATTGTACATATTTCGTATTATTATTACTATTTTATTATTACTATACTATTACTATTATTATTTCTATTTTTTTTCTCTTATTTCATTATTGCATCTTATCATGTTTTTGCTAATTTTCTCGCTTTCGTCGTCTCATCGTAATCCAGTATTCCATCTTTTATTATTTTTATATTTTTTTAATCCCTAAAAACGAGTTTTCACAAAGGTAATATTCATGAGTTTGGGAATTCAAAACTTCACGTCCAATCGTGCTGGGGGTGACTTTTCGTTTGACCGAGCAAGTGGATAACCTTTCAAATTTTCAAATAAGGTGATATTTGAGCATTTGGAAGTTCGAAAAGATCGTGCCCAATCGTGCTGGGTGCGTTTTCTTTCGTATGACCGAATGAGCAAATCCCCTTTCCAAAATTTCAAAAAATGTGTACTTGGAGAATTTCGGAGATGATCTTGGATTCAAGGACTTAGATTATCGCGTCCAATCGCGCTGGATGTGAAATTCTATTCCTTCGAAACAAGGGAATATCATTATTCAATCAAGTCGTTTAAAAACAATAGAAAAAGCAAGATTTCAAAAATCATTTCAAGCTTTTCGACATTAGGACGTTGAATAATCAATTTGGTACCGATTTTCGGGCGTTGCGAGGGTGCTAATCCTTCCTCGCACGTAACCGACTCCCGAACCTGTTTTCTCGAATGTTCGTAGACCAAAGACTCCGTTTTAGTAAACCGAAATGTTTTATTAAAACAAAGGTGATCCGATCACACCTAATAAAGTCGGTGGCGACTCCCGTTTTATCCGTTTTCAAGGCCCAAGTTCGATTTCCGTTTTCTTCAAAAAATGGTTACGACAGCTATTTCGATAATCAATATCAACTATAGTAATTCAATTCAAAAATCTAATCCCAACTCACCACAATAGTATATGATGCAAAATAACATGCATATGCAGTAATTGAATACGTCCCAAATCATAGAAATACAAATTGAATTTTCGAGCTACTTGTTGACGAGTTTCGATTTTCCTTTCCCTCTCAATGATTCCATGTCAACATTAGCTATATAAAATCACAAACATACAATACTATCAAATTCATTTCAAATTGAAATCAATTACTATATCAAACATATTTTACAATTTATTTAATTTAGTCTCTAAACCAGAACAAACATAACTTTCAATCTAAAGCTTTGGATTGAAATCCGATTTCACATATTTTCATTTGGTACCTTCTACTTGCTATTCCTACCATCATTTCACAATAGTTTTGCATTTTATTTAATTTGATCCCTAATGTACGAAACTAACAACTAAGCTTTACAATTTAGTCATTTTCTTAATCTAAGCTTAATATCTCACAAATTCATACCAATTTCATCAAATTCTCAACAATGTTAACTTTCTAAAACTTTAACAATTTTAGAAATTAGTACATGGGCTAGTTAAATCAATCTCCCATTGTAACAGCCCGATTATGACCCTAATCGAAACAGTGGTTTTGGGACCACGAATTCGAGTTAGAAAAATATTTAAATATTATATTTGGTGTCTATGATTTATGAGTGTGCATGTGCAAAAATTTTAGTGAATTAATTGGACCATTTGTGTGTTTAATTTAAAGAAAATGGCTAAATTGCGTAAGTAGTAAAAGTAGCCATTTATTAAATTTAGTGGCTAAATTAATTTGTCTTCTTAAGTATGAGGATTTAAGTTGTAAATTGACCACTTTTTGCATGCTAGTGGACGGCATTATACTTTTATAATGCATTTGCATGTTTATTTTATTATAATGATATAATATACTAACTATTATATTATAAACTTATTATAATAAAGAAAACATAAAGAAGTTGCATGCCCATCCTTATTACCATGAGATAGTGGACGGCAAACATGTGATATTATAAAGCTCTTATAAGTTATTTTACATGTCAGTGATAATATATATAATTTAAGTATTATATTATAAACATATAATATAATAAAACAAAAAAAGGAAAAATGGGGGATTGCATGTTCATCTTTTTCCTTCACTTGACCGAAACTAAGAAGAAAATAAGAGAGAAAGAGCTTCATAGAGTTTCGGCACTTCTAGGGTTCAAAGGTATGTTTTAGCTTTAAATTTTGATAAATTTCATAAATTTATGATTGTTGTGTACTCTATTATCAAACCCATGTATCAATTTTGTACATTGATCATGCATGTGAGAAATGCCATTGAAGATAGGTTGAGCTATGTGATGATTTTTAAGCATTAAATGAAAGATTTATGTTAGGTGGACATATGTTATTCTTGAGTTTTGGTGAATGTAATTAATTAAAGATTTATTTGTGATAATACTTTTATGGAAGGGTTAAATTGAGAAAATATCGAGATATATGGACTTATATAGTCCTTGTAAAGATTCGGCCAAAAAGGGGAATAGTCAAATTTTGAGTAAATTGTGAGTTGTGTATTAGGGACTAAATTGTAAACATTGTAAATGTTGGGGGTAAAATGGTAATTTTCACAATTAAGTATTTATGGATTAAATTGAATGGAAATGTATTTAAATGAGTTTAATTTGAACTTAATTAGATCAAGAACAAAAGGAAACGGGATTGGATTAGGAAAAAAACAAAGTTAAACGAATAGACGGGAAGCTCAATTTGACAACTATCGAGGTAAGTTTTAAGCAATTGGGTTAAATTGAATTTTATGCCATGTTATATGCCCAAGTTAGATGGTGGTAAGTGTATTGATATCACATTGCCGAATGTATCTATAAAATTAGTATAAGTAGCTGATTGTGTGGTTGTTGGAGGTTTAGATTTATTTGTATGAAATGTGAGTTTGTATGATAATGATACTAATAGATGTGAGAAATACTAAATTGGGATATGAATAAATTCAAGGAGTTGTTAGTTGCTTAATAATGTCAAGGCCGAATGTGATATTGGGCAATATATATATATATATATATATATATAAGCCAAATTATGTGGTTGATTTATGTATGAATTTAATATACTTGAGATGGATGAATATTTATTGTAACATCCTAGATTAGGGGTTATGCGTTCGTGCGTAATTTATGAGATAGTGGGCTCAGTGGGTGTGTTGGATGTGTTCTGAGGAGTTTTAGGAACCCTAAGATATGAGGAAATGTAAGGAAATGTATGGAAATGTAAGGAAATGTAAGGAAATGTGAGGAAATGTGAGGAAATGTAAGGAAATGTAAGGAAATGTCTTGTCTTGGAAATGTAAGGAAATGATTTAGAAATGTTAAGTTTAAAGGAGGAAAACGAACATTTTTGGAAACTAGGGGATGTAAGGAAATGATGTGGAAATGATTCAAAAGAGGAAAGTAAACATTTCTGGAAACTTGGAAATGTAAGGAAATGTCAAGTTTAAAGAGCCAAACGAAAATTTTTGGAAACTTGGAGATGTAAAGAAATGTCAAGTTTTAAGGCTTAAAAAGAGAAAACTAAGGCAAGGTGGCCTTAAGAAAAATAATAGGAGGAATTTGACACACAAACAGGCTTGGAAAAGTGGCCTGGAAATGCCACTAAAGGCCCAGGTAAGTGACGCCACCTACATGAGCAAGTGGGCCTGAGTTCGAGTCACACGGGAAGCAAATAAAAGAAATTTTATTTTGCTTCCAGAAGAAGTGAGGTGGACGGCACAAGCTATTTAAAAAGGAAGAGTTTTATTCTCTTTAAAATTCGGCTAAATGATGGATAAATAAGGGATTTATTTATCATTATTTTCAAGAGATAATGGTTGGATTAAATTCTTTTATTTAGTGATAATACAAAAGATAAAGTTATCAAATAGAAGAGTGGTGGCCAAGTAAGGGACTCTAGCCTAGTAATTTTGGCTATAAAAGGAAGAGTAAGGCTATTCTTCATTCATTCTTTTCTCTTCAAGAAAACCTCTGCCGAAATTCTCTAAAGTTTCTTCTCTTCTCTCTGCCGAATTCTCTCTGCCATTATTCTCTTTTTCTCTTTTCTTTCCTTCTTCTATTACAAACACAATCAAAAGTCGAAGATACCAATAGCCCTAGTCGATTTCTCACTAAGCCTCAAGAGCCGAAATTGTTATCCACATCAAAGCCATAGCCGAATACTGCTAAGGGTTCAAGCAAGAGTTCCATCAAATTCTTCAGTAAGGGTAAGATTAGGTTAGATTCTCATTCTATTTCTTTTAAGGCTGTTGAAATTAAGATTCTAATACCCTTAATATCTGTTGCCGAAGAGATCTTTCGAGATTTACTAAGTGTTGACTACAAGGAAGGAGAAGTTCTTTTCCCGAAGGTATACCATAGGCCGCGTGTTCCCTAGTTATTCGGTGAATTTCGGGATTTAAAATCCACAAGGTAAGTCATATTTAACATTCGGCTAAGGGTTATTTGTTATGAATAAATGTTAGAAATTGATCTAACATGAAGTTATAGGGATTTCGACAGACATATAAGGCAAGGAATACTTTCGGGATTTGGAAATTGCAAGGTAAGTTTAACTATACTAATCCTACTAGGATTTGGATTTATGGCCAAATGGCTTTTTATTAAAGTAGTAAGTGATTAATCAAATGTAGGGATTAAGGATCTAAGCATTAGATCAAGCTTTTTGGGATCTCAAGGAATTTGCTAAGCGAATCAGGTGTGTACCCCACGCTATCTTTTAATACGTTATATGGCAATATGTAATATATGTATGTATAAGAATGTGAATATGGCTAAGTACCCTAATGTGGTATAAAGTACTCAGGTATGTTTCCTACTCCTACTAGGATTACGAAATATGTTATATTTAACATGTGAAAAGTAACGTGAATGTGAATTTAAGTATGATATGCATGACATGAATAAAATGGGGCATTCGGGTTATATGAGAAAGGGGAAGTGAACGTGGTGACTTCGATCTCACTATCTGAATGTGGTGGCTTCGGTCACGTTATCTGAATGTGGTAACTTCGGTTACATTATCTGAATGTGGTAACTTCGGTTACATTATCTGAATGTGGTGTCTCATGACACAATTATCTGGTGGCTATGCCACGAATTTATATGGGCGATGAGCACGTCGACTGCAGCGACTGCCTTCGATGGTGTGTAGCGGAAGGAGGGTTGACTTAATAGTCCCCACGGTGTGCAGGTTGGTACGGGGATGTGTAGCGGATGGCATCTAGGTTTGGGTTTGGGATTGCATCATTATCTTGAATTATTTTGTGAGCATGATATGTATGGTATGCCTAAATCTATTAAATTTTAGTGTTGGTTTACACATTGAGTCTGTTGACTCACCCCGTTGTGGGAACATTTTTCAGGTGATGAACAGTGATGGACCGGGACGGCAGAACTTGTGGTGGCCATGCTCAACTTGAAGTTTTATTCAATATGGACATTTTATTTTATTTAAGTACTTAAGAATTTTATTTTGGGTTTTCACTTGATGTAATAAGGCCATAGTTTTATTTCTTTATTTTTTTTTTATGTTTGCGAATTATTATCAATTAAAGTTTGAGTAAATTTATTTTTTGAAAAATAAACCCTAATTGTTTTGTCACCTTAATTACATGGATTTCAAAATAAGATAAATTGGTTTCCAACTCAAGCCCAACCCAAAACAATATATTTCTTAAAATCGCTTAAGTTTTTCCAAAAGAACTAAAGAATTTGAAACCGGTTTACTTAAGGAACATGCCAAATCTGGTCAAAGCTCGTGGGCCGGGTTTGGGGTGTTTCATTTATGGTTTGAAAAGTAGTTAAATGTGGACTTTGAAGTAGGTGAAGGTTGTAATTGAAATAGTAATTATATATATAAAAATGGTCATACATTAGATGGTTGAGATGTGTATAAAGATAGGTAATTTTTACCAATGTGACAGAGTTAAGATTTAATAAGTGCATGGGCTGAATGTATGTTTGACTAATATGAGATGGATGATGGAGGTGATTGAATATGCAATTATGGGTTTAATTGAGTGTGACTGAATATAATGGTAAATTATAGGAAAAATAATTTGGTTTGAAATATACATACTTGGGTTCGGTCCTAATTATAATGTGTGGATATATATATATATGAAGTATAAGAGGAGAAAATTTTATAATTAGCACTATGTGTGCGGATAAATTAGTAACGGCTCTATGTGAGCGATACGTTACGAGAAATATTGTGTAACGGCTCTATGTGAGCGATACGTTACGAGAGTATTGAGTAACGGCTCTATGTGAGCGATACGTTAAGCTGGATATTGAGTAACGGCTCTATGTGAGCGATACGTTACGGAAAATATCAAGTAACGGCTCTATGTGAGCGATACGTTACAAAATTTTATCAACAATTGTGTAAGTATAAGATTCGTTAAATGATTTATATGAGTAATGTTATTATGCATACGGAAATGTAAGAAATGCATTAGTACAGGGTATGTATGAACGATTTAGTTTGAAAGGGTAAGTAAATTAAAGGTATGTAATATACCTATTAATTTGAGATTTTTAGTAGCTTGAAATGCAAATAGAAAATTTGGTAAGTATATGATATAAATATTAGTCATTTATCATGTGGGGTTGATATATGGAAATTGTTAGAAGTATATGATGTGATTATAAATTCAATTTTTATTATGGTTTGGGATGATTTGTATGGATGCTACCAAGAGTTTAGGTTTCGAAATTTTGAATGAAATTTTGTCTATATTATTCAATGAATTTAAATTGCATAAACTTACTAAGCTATAATAGCTTACTTGGTGTGTTTTATGTATTGTTCATTAGATTTTGAAGTTGAAGCTCAAGCTCGAGGATTGTAGTCGAAGTCATTCACATTATCATCTCTTTTGGTACCTTTTTGTTTTTGAACCCAAGGTCCATGGCATGTATAAGCTAATTTACTTCTTGGAGTTTTGTATAAAAACAAACTTATAATGTTTGGAAGTCATGCGAAAATGACTATGCTTATATGCATAAATATGGCTTGATCATGCTTGAGTTGGTGATATTATATGCAGGGGAATAGTTGGACAGTAGCAGTGATGTGATTTTGAAAAATCACCAAAAATAGTATAAATGGAATTAGGTTGTGCATGAGATATAGAATTAAAGCTTATTGAGCCTATTTTTTTATAAAAAAATAAAGTGTAGGAAAAAGAGTTGTATATTATGAGATAATTGATTTTTAGTGAAGAGAGGTCAGAACTGTCGAACTGTGTAATAGGGGAGACTTCAACTAATAAAATGTACTAATTGGCCAAACCAAAAATTCTGGAAAAATTACAGTAAGAAGATTTATGAGTCTAGTTTCAAGGAAAATTTACGGATCTAGATTTCGAGTTTTGTAACTCAGTTTATAATTGATTTAGTGAGCATGACGCAGATGGACAGTTTTGATTATTATGTCCCGAACTAGTAAGTTAAGCCTAGTAATGCCTCGTGCTCGACTCCGGAAATGGTCTCGGGTGGTGTTACACCCATGATTCAATTTCCATAAATATCAAAGAAAAATGATTAGGGACCTACTTAAATTAAAGATCAAAAGCTTGAAATCCTAGCAATGACGTGTTTTTTTTCTTCTTCTTTTCTACGTATGGCCTATTGGATGAGATGAATTATCATCTCTCCTTCCACTAATTTCCTTTATATATGTTTAATTAAGCTTTAGTTAATCTTAATTAACTTTGAATTAATCTTTTCTTATAATTTTAACTACAATTAATTAGTTTAATCGCAAATCATCAGTACAATCCACTATTAGCAATTTTAAAATGGTTACTTTGTCAGTTTAATCCTCTGAATAATTTCTATTTAAGTCCCCAAGTCATTATAATTGACCTGAGCCCTAATTATCCACAATCTGGTCCCTGAGTCATTCAAATGGCTATTTAAATCTATAGCGATTAAACTTTACAATTTAGTCCATGATCTCTAATTAACCACAATTGCGACTAAATCTACCATCCAAATTTTAATTCACCTATATAAAAACTTCATAATTATGCTTATTTAATAATTACGTACTCAAGTTTATGGAAACGAGGTCCCAAAATTGTAATTATTGATATCACTAAAAACTGGGCCGTTACAATAACTAATTAAAAACCTTTTTAAATATATGTTAAATATGAATATAGAGCATATATACTTCAGGGAAAATGAATATCAAAAAGCAAATAGTTAACTAGCATTTCTTATTCCTTCATTTATTACATAGATCATTATATATTTTTTTATATATTCAATAATAAAATTTCAATAATCTTATTGAATAGGAGAGAAGCTAATCAACTCTTTGTCTTCAGATTTTGACCAAGGTTTAATCAAAATTACCGAATCAAACATCCTGCTTTTCCCATTTTCAATCCCTTCAATCGTTAGAAAGTATTTGATCCCTGAAACTATTTGTTTCTCGGCCCCTACCACTTGAGAAAACTTTATCAGATCCGATGTGTCTCCATCATTTACTTGATTTTTGTTGTGCTCTTCCACCGCGAACCTCCCTAAAGCTTGCATTGCTTTGTCCTTCTCCACATCTTCCACCGGCGTTCTACCTCCCATAATCGTCCTGAATCCATTAACTGGTGTGAATATAACCAGCAATAGTGTTATTGCCAAGAACGACAATGCCAAATTTTTCAAATTGTTTTTCACCATTTTGTTTCGTTGTTTCTGTAAATATTTTGCTTAATATAGAGAATATGATAAAATGATTATTGTTTTTGGCTTTATATAGAGAAAAAGAAATAGAAAAGAAGAACCCAAGTTAAGGTGGAGAAATGTATTGAGAGGATAAGCGAGAAGTAAGGCTAGTTAATAGTCACTTTCAACTATACCTATTTAGTAGCGTGGGTTGAGTTGTAACAAGAATGATAATATTATTATATTTTTATTTTTAATATATTAGATATATAAAAATTATATAAGGATAAACTATACCTAAGGTTATTAAACTATTATTAAGTTTTCATTTTGGTTATTCAACTTTAAAAAGTTACAAAATGGTCATTAAACTCTTCAAAAGTTTTCTTTTAAATCAGTAATGGTTACAATATTCTTGTCTGAAATGATGATTTAACATGCCATATTAGCTAACTGTTATAATGTCAAGGGCAATTAATGGATTAGTGACCAAAATATAACAAATTGATAACGTTAGTGACCATATCATAACCTTTTTGAAATCTGGTAATTAAACCATTAATAAGTGACTAAATATATAATTTACCATTAAAACATGTGCCCAAGAGGCCAATACCTAAATATTTCATCTTCAAAAGATCATAAACAATAGTCATTCTAATCACGGGGTTGATTTGCCACAATTCGTTGTGGAAACATAAGCTTTTTTTCAACACTTAATGAACTTGTATTCAAGTTATTTTATACTTTTCTAGTTCGTTTTTAGACTTAGTTAGTTTTGCATTTAAGTTTAATAAAATGAAGTTTTAGTTTTGTTTTATGACCTATTAGGCCAATACAAGCCTAAAGAGGTTAGGCCAATCTGAGCCTAAAGAGGAACTAACGTATTGATTAAGCGTGCGGGACGATATTTTAGGCCGATGAGTCAGTGGATTGCCTCGAATGTCGCAACAACAAAGCTAGCCTCAATACTTAAAAGAATTTCAAGCACAACTTCAAGAGGTGAGCTAAGGCAATCGATGCTGCAACGTCCACAAGCCATTGTCGTGACATTCAGCTTCGAGCCAAAGGGGGGAACATCAAGCTTCAATGTCGTAACACCAGCTATAGGGTGTTGCGACACAGATCCGACGAGGCCCATTTGACAACCAAAAGTGTTTTTCATCCGCACAATCCTAATTAACATGTTTAGCAGCTTGTAATTGACCTAATATGGTTATCTAACTCAAACACTATAAATGTTAGCTCTCAAAACTTAATTGGGGAGCTTAGTTCATGATTCAGACTTTATTTTTCTGTTCTTAATTATGGTTTAGTCTAGATTTCAATTTCTTTTTCAGTTGTAAATGTTTCTTTCAATTACAATACCAATTTAGTTTATTTTATTTTCTATTTCGTTTTGTAATCGTTTCTTCGTCAATAATCAACACATCAATCAAGGATTTCAAGATTCAAGTGCAATTCAAGATCTTCGGATTCAAAGTATCTATTCTCTATTCTCTTTACTTTTCATCTAGAATGGCTCGAAACTAAACCCTAGGAAGGTTGACAGTCTGAAGTGGGATTGATTAGCTTGGGTTAAGGGTCTTGCAACTAGTTAGTTGGAGTAGATTAAGTGGAATAAACCTTAGAATTGATGACTCTAGGAAGACACTTAGGTAGATGAAACCAAAATGATAGTCTGCTTGGAATAAACTTATTCTAACTCGGTTTAGTTTATCAGGTCGAAAGATAAGTAAACTAAGTCGATCGGTTAATCTTATTATAGGCCGAAAGGTATTAATTAGGTTAATTGTTAGCTAATTAGTTAAAAAACCCTAAACTTAAGTTAATCATGAACATGTAAGAGATTCACCCTTCTGCTTGCTTTTAATTGATTTTGATTTAGATATTTTTCTGTTATTTTATTCTGTCGTACTATGGTTTTAGCGTGAGTAATATTTAGACCTATTTAGCGTGTTAATTTGTACTTTCAATTTAGTTTAAGCAAACCTTCTTTAAGTACGATCTTCAGAAGACTTTCGGTATTTTATTATAATAAACTATATTACAATTTAACTTGTGCACTTGTAGACACCGCCTATAATTTCTAATCTAATTGCAGTTTTCTAAGCATGTTAGAGCATGGTCAGAGGTCTCATTGATTCATATTGTGTTAGTGTACTTTATTTTGTTATAATCTAAATTTGGAGACATTCGATTGATATATTCATATTATTTTCATGTTGTATCATATTTTATATTATATTTTAATTATTTTTTCAAGTTATATTCATGCCTGTCTAATATTATCGAGTTTAGAATTTCCACATGAAAATGAAAGCAATTGGAATGGGTATCATCTTGAGTTTATTATAGTGTTGTTTGGTCGTCAAGAAACATGATAGAAAATGGATATATTAATATATAATTAAGTAAATATGGTCTTCAAATATTTAAAAAAAAAATTTAAACATCGAATGCACTCGTGCTCATTGTATACTCAAATCTAACATTTTTATAATTCCCTATATATAAAGGGATTCTGATGTTCCGTCTAATGATAATTAGAGCATAATTTTTCCCTACATCAAATAAAAATTGCATCAAACAATTCGTTTTGAAATCGTAATCTGTATTTGATGCATATCAAGATATGGGTACTGAGATATAATCCTTTACAGACCCCAATGCATGGAAAACCTTCAAAAAAAATCTAGCATACCCATATCGGACCTATGTCAGACCATACCTTGATAGCTTTGTGGCTGATTTTGGCCAAATCCCATTTGAACAATGCTATGTAGATCACCATTGTGCATAGGCACCCCTTGCTGATGTTCATATCCAAAACCGAATGCAGATGCAGAAGAATCGATCGAAAACATGGTACTCGGCAAAGATCCGCAACATCGAAACATCTGCAACGCACAACGGATTCAAGATCTTCACTCGAAAGTTCGGATGAGATACCGTAAACAATGAACAATGGAGATTAACAGTAACTTACATCCATTGATACAATAGATTCCATGTTAATATCCATTCTTGGATTCAAAGTAGCCAACTTCATAGATAGAAACTGCAGAACATATATAGGTTGAATATGAGCTTATAACTAAGTAAACCAAAACCGAAAACCAACATCGGAGAAGGTCCGAATTTCCGGTTTACCTCGACTTGACGCTGCAACGACTGCACGTAGTTAATAATTTCATCAAGCATAAGTGCTTTACCAGTCACCTGCAACAAATTTTGATCTTAATTTAGTAACCTGTGTTGAATGCCAATTCGGACATAATATCGAACACATATGTTACCTTGTTGCAGCCTGGAACAAGATCCTGTAAAAGTTTCATCCTTTCACTTATTTTCTCTCTTCGAACCTGGAAAAATACACGAAAAATTGGCAAAAGAAACACAAAAATGGCAATTTAGATTCTGTTGTTTTAAGGATTTAATTTCATACTCTTTCAGCAAGGCTATGACCATCAGTAGCTTGACCCCTTCTTGCCCTCACATGGACATACTCCATTGGTGCCATTGCTGCTTTTGATTTCACCTTATTATGCTTTTCACCATTGCCATGGTGTTCTTCATCAGCTCTATCTTTCTTGCTTCTTTTTGCACCAGCAACAATCTGGAATTTTGTGGCTATATAAGAAAATAAAATATATAAACAATTCCCAGTAATTTGCAGTGACTGAATTTACATTACTTTTCTATCAGCAGCTGCCATTGATGGGGTTTCCTCTGCTTTTCCACTCGGAATTGATTTCCTTTTCCGGGAATTGACATTGTTTTGGCGTGGGATATTTTCAGAAACTAATAAAGATTCTCGCTTGGAATCTGGAATATTAGCTTGAAATTCATTCCTATTAAATCCAAGTTCACCATTGAAGCTGGAAAATCTAGGAGCTCTTTCAGAAAATCCAGGGTCAGAAGAAAATGGAAGATTGAGCTTCGGGATTATATTCGATGGAGTGTTAGCATTGTTGTATTTGATCAAAGGCTGTGATGAAGTATAACTACTATAATTATAATCGTTTCCTAATCTTCCAATCAATTTTCTGATCACCATATTGTGTTCATAACCAGGAAGAACAGTTCCAGCATTTGATATTGCTGAAGAAGACGACACCATGGAACTCAATGAGGAGTCAAAGGAACCACTTTGAACCATTGAATTATCCCAATTTGGATTGAAAAAACAATTCCCCACTTTTTCTGATGCGGAATTCAGTTCATGTCTTTGCATTTCAATCCCAGAAGGATACGAATTCCACTGTTGTTCTGCTGTTCGTAGTCCCTCAGCCATTAAAAAACGAAAAGAAGAATGTAGGAAAAATAAGAAAGTTTCTTTCCTATCAAGAAACAAAACCCAGAATATTTTTTTTTTCTGGAAAAAGGAGACAATGAAAGAAATTTAAAAGAGAAAGGAGATGGAGAGTGAACTGAAGAACAAGCAATGATGGACAAATGTCTCTTTCATCTTAATTTATATATACCATCACAACTTGAGTTCAATCCATTATAATTTTTTAAAATTAAATCATTATAATTCAATATCACCTAGTTTTTAATAAATTATTAAGTCAATGGAAGGAAGAGAGATTCTTTTTATTTCCATAATTTTACTTTATATATATAGTTGAAAACTTAAAGCATCTTTAAATTTTGGTGTAATGTAATATTTCTTTTTAATTTATTGGAAATTCTGTACAACATAATATACAATGGAATTAAGCAAATGTAAATAATATAAAATTAGATAAATATGTAAAATTAATTTGACATTAACACATGGAGAGGGAATACACTATTATAAAATTAAGAATTTTTTCTAACATTAATGTTTTAGTAATAATATGTGTTGTATTTATCAATATAATTATACTCATTATACATATATATTGGATGGTAAAGGAAATTCGAACATGACGTCTTTCAACTCAACTTAATCTAATATAGTTAAGATTTTTTTAAAAAGAAATCGGATTTCGAAACAAGTTTAGTTCTTCAATTAATAAGAGTCAAGTTTAGAAAAAAATACTCGCGGGATAATTATTAAAATATCCTTTATATTTTAATTTAAAAATATAATAAAATTTATATTAATATTTGCTCTAGTATAATTATATTTAAAAACAATTAATAATATCCTTACAAAATAAAAAAACATTATTTATATTAATAAAAATATATATAAAAAAAACTATGACATGTCAAGTGAGATCAAAGTCTTGAATTTTTTATTTTTTTTTATGAAGTTGGAAGCTAATAAATTAATATTTAAGGAAATATGGAATGGGAATGGGGCAGGCAAAACCCCACTGCTCCGACCCGTTGTCATCTCTCTCTAGGCGTGGGCAAGTTGAGTTGGGAAATCGTATCTCACCCTTCAAATTGGAAACTCATAATAGCTTAGCCCCCACTTTAGAATTTATTTATTTATTTTAATTTGTGTATTTTGTGACTCAAATTTAAACCCACTAATTGTTACTTTTTATAAATTAATAGCTTAATTATAGGTCAAATCAAGAGAGTTCAGTCAACAATTAAATATTTTTTTTAATTTATAATTAATTCCCTAACATTCATGAACCTGGACACATGAAAATGATTGAAGAAATTTTTTCAAGAAAAAGAAAATATGAATTGCACAATATCAGGTAATGTGATTGTACATATTGTAAAAATATTAATATTAATTTATTATAATGAATTCAAAAAGTTAAGTTCTTGCTGATTAAGTCTTATTTCAATTGGTAATGGTATTGTTACTTATTTAGGAGAACGTGGTTTTGAGTGTATTGAGACGTGTTATCTTCTTATTTTAAAGATTTAGAAAAAGTTATAAATAGTGTTAGACATTATACCAATAAAAATAAATATGATAAAAATTTACATAAAATTAATATTAAAAAATTAATTTATTTTAGATATCAAATATTCAAAGAATATATATATATATATATATATTGAAAAGATCAAGTTGTAGGTTTAAATTTAAGTTTGCTTGACATTTGGAAAGAATTTGTCTAATTCCAAAAATAGATTTAGACATGTTATTTTATTTTTAATTTAATTTAATTCGACCCACCAATAAAAGTGATTAATTTAAACCATAGATATTTCATAAAAGGAAAATAATAATTGTTTATAAGTCATATTTAGTAACAAATTATCAAATGCCTTGCAATATGGTATTATATATAATTGTTTATGTTTTTCTTGCGTTAAAATATAATTTAAATGCTAATGCATTTGGGTAAATAATCTCATTATAACTTCACCATTGTATCTTCACAAGTATATTTGTGTGTATATATGGTTGAGATTATTTGTCCTGGTCTAAAGGTTCGTCTAAAATTTGAGAGGGTTTAGGTATCCGAAAAATGGGCTTAGGCAAAAAAATTAAGTTCGTTTAAAATATGGGTTTGGTTCGGGCTTGAACATTTAAGGCCCGAACCTAACCTGACCCGTTTTAAATTTATAATACTTTATACTATGTTATTTTTTATATATTACGTAAGTTAGAACACATCAAAAAATTAAACATATACTAAATATATAATATTACTCTAATGTAAATATTAAAATAATGTTAAGATGAATATATAAAAATTTTCAATAAATAAAAATTGTATAAAATTACTAAATATAAAAATAATATGAACGGGTCTAAAATGAACTTGGATTAATCTTATGTAAATATGGACGAATTTAAACAAAATTTCAAGCCGAATCAAATTTAAACAAAAATAAAATATATTAATGTCATATTTAGACCTAACCTGAACCCACCTCAACTCCGCTCACAAGCACCCTTCTATATATATTAAAGAAAAGCCCCACGTCTTAAAGAAACAATCAACTTGGTTATACTCTATCACTGTCATTATAACTTCAATTAAGAATATATAGTTACTATTTACACTACCTCCTTAAGATGTAAAAAAAAAGTAAAAAAATGGATATGAAAGTATGTAGTTTGGGTTTCCTCCAAAGAGTAATTTGTTATCAATATAATATATCATTTAATTTTAAATTATTCATCAAATTATAATTTTATTTTTACACATAACCTAGATCGTTCTCTTCTTATTAAGATATTTTCCTTGCAAATTTAATTTACGAACTAAAAAGAAGAAGAAGAAAGATTTGCATTAATACATAAAATAATGAACAAGTTTTCCTTAAATAGGTATGTATTTACTTGTCCAAACTAAAATCAATGTGAACCTTCAATCCTTTTAAATTCAACACAATTAGGTATACGATATAATGCAATTTTTTTACGAATAATCCTCTACGGCAAATGAGTCTCTTGATTACTCCATCACATTGAATTTCTTTAAAGATTACTTTTTTTCATATTTTAAATTTAATAAAGTTTTTGGATTAAAAAATGTGAACACGTTAAGCATAGCATTATGATGATCAATTTCTGGGTTCAATGTTCACCGACTTTCACCAATGATTATTGCTATAAATAATACATTTAACCGTGGGGGATTCCTCTTTATTTGGCTTTTTAATCACTTTTCTTAACTCACTGCCAACTTTGGTATTGGAATGCTAAAACCCTTTTACTACTTTTCTTTTCTTGTTTAATTCTTTTTTTTTTTCATTTTTAAATAAAATAAAAATAATGTATTAATAATATATAATAAACTTATAAATTAACTCATATTGATTAATTGATATTATTAGATTTATGAACTTTGTGAAAAAATGTAAAATAAAATATACATACTAACAATAATACATGCTTATGTTATACGCCTTTTAATTTTGTTGATTTGATTCTTACATTTTTTTGGTAAGCCTACAACAATTATCTCTCTATAATAACATGTTATTATAGATGTATAACAATCATCTCTTCATAACAAACATCTTAACACAAATGAAACAGTTATAAAAAAAATAAATATTATTAGAATGTTCACTTTTTAAAACTAACTTTTTTTTTTCTTATTCGAAATTTTGAACATATAAAAAATATAAAACGTCGTATGTTTGTTTACGAGTCTCATTTCATTTGGAAATTACATTACATGTTACTAATAACGCCAATCCATGTAAACTGAACTATAGAAGGAGTGACTCATTTCATTTGGAAACTATATAATTCACAATTTTACGAGTGTTCCCTATGCTTGCAAATTGGAGTCTGATTCTTACCTTCCTGCAACCCCTCCATTATCGGGTTGCATCTTCAACATTTATCGGAACAGCAAACTCGTGCAAAATCGTTTTAAGTTAGAAATACAGTACTTAAAGTGTCAAAAATTTTGCATTCTTTCAACGAGATTCAAGATTCATTTATCAAAGCATGCAATTGTTGTCGGAATGATGAAATGCCTTCTGCTTTGACAGCCATAACAATCCCTGTTAGCTGGTAATTTTTTAGCTGCAAAAAAGATAGATCGTTGGAAGATAATTACAGTTATTGATCAAAAACAAGAATACAAAGGTAATTATACCCCATTGGTCTGAAAAAGAACGGTAAAGACAAGTTAATGAACTATCAAAATTTTAGATCTCAAAAACAGAATTTAGGGATGAACTAAAATGGATCGATGATGATAAATTTGATGTTGAGTTCTACTAACCTCATGTGTTGCAACCTGTTGAGTTTGCAATGGAAAAAGGAAGGACCACATGCTCAGCTGAAATGTGTTTTAAAAGGAAATCATTAAAATGTAAAAACGAAAACAAACCAATAGACACGTAAAACATATGGCATTACACATTACATGGATCAAAGAATCAATACCTTATGCAAAATCTCATCTTCAGGCTTAATATATACGAAAGCCTCATCTTTTTCAGTGCTTGAAGACCTTTTCTGATTTGCATTCTTGTGCTGTAGATTCAGCTCGAAAGTCAGGGAAAGAATAATCAAAATATGCTCATATGAAAAGTAAAAGCAGCACAAGAAAGATCTTATACCTTGTAAAATTTGCTTACTACTAAGTAAAATTTGAACCGGAAGGAATTACGCAACTCCTCTGTGGGCTTCAAAAAGTGAAACAAGAACATATATATATATATATATATATATAAGTTTACCATCAATGATAAGTGCTTTTGGTAGAAAAAGAAGATAATACTTTTTATTAAGTATAACACATTACTCAAAATCTAACCTCATCTTCAGTAGCCCATGAAATTTCATCAAAGAGTGCATCATAAAGAGGCGGCAAGAGTTCAGGAGGAAGGTTCACGACACATTGGGAAACCAGGAGACCCACTTTCTGTGCTTCATCTCCCAAAAGCGATCTCAAGTTTCCTATTTTATCTATCTCATGGCATATGTTAAGAAGGAACTCCTTGAGCTCTGTAATACATTTGTGATCCTCGCGAACAACAACATTCACAACATTTTAGCTACACCATTTGGTATATAAGGGTTTCGCATGTTGACACAAGAAATAGCACCTCAACAGATAAACTTTATCGAAGAACCCACAGTTCGAGAAGGAATAAAAGATATTTAGCCTTTAGGTAGGCATCAACCACCAGTACAACAAGAAAGATTCATTTAAAAGTTTTGTTTGTTTGTGTTACCTAGACTCAGGTGTGAGTGTTGGATTACGAGAAGGATAAAAAATGGGTATGTTCAAATTTTTTTCAAGATTTCCATGTATTTGAAATGTACTTAGAAGATCATATTCTCATACCTATATCCAAATATGCCTCAGATGCAGTCACTTTAAGAAAAATGAAAAGAAAGACCCAACATAGTTGTCTACTACCTGATCTATCACATCGAATGATATTGGTCATTTAACTTGGTCCATTATTCTCTTTATGGGATTTTAACTAAGATTCTATACAATCAAGTACAAGGTGACTATTTAATCTATTCCAACAATGGCAAAACCAGGATGGTGCAATATTTAGCAGATCAATGGTATGGATTACCTTTTAGTATATCAATTTCAAGTTAGGGTCAGTAAATTAATCTTGCCAATAGGAAACAGTTCAACAAAGAACAGTTAACAGCCATTCAAATCAAAAGAATAACTTTCTTACCTTGTATCTCCCCAAGTTAAGGGCAGTAATTATAGAAAAAACTCCATTGTCTTCATCATCCTCTAATTTAACAACAGTTCCAACGGTGGTTTGTCCCAATATCAAGTCTACAAAACCGCTCAAATCCCATTGCTTGTTATCAAGGTAGGATTGCAGCAATGTTTTCACACCATGAAAATCATCTGGTTTTGGGTCAAAGAATGCAAAATCTGCTTGGACAACTCCCTTTTAAAGATAGAAGGAGAAAGAAAAGGGACATATTAACTAAAACCTTTAGATATATTTCATAGTATAATCAACGTTACCTGTAATTAAGTACTTACATCAAATTCTTCATCCTCAGATGACTCGGATTGTCTGTCTACGTTTTTTAACTTCTCCTTAAATTCATCACCTACAGTTTAGGCCAGAAAATAATAAGAATGTGAAAATCGAAAATACCAGTAAAAGTCAAGCAGATAACAGCAACAGAAAAGCAATTATTTATCACTTTAAGCACACACACAAAATAAAGAAAAAAACAAACCAGCAAATTGCTGCATGGCATCGTGCATGTGATGTTTAACCAGGTAAGCAGTAGCAACTCGAGCAACAGAACGAGCAAATGGTGAGAAAGTTAAAGGCCGAACTGGTAACAATCTATGATGCCTAGCTGGTTTCCGCGGCATCTTCGTTAATCAGCTGAAAAGTTGGCAGCAAATCAAGGGTTAGTAGTGTGTATACACACACATATGCATATATAGGTTTTGCAGAAAAGGTGCCGGATCAAAGACCTTAAATCCTAGCCTAATAAAATAACTTATTCTATGATTACATATTTTTGTACTTTCTTTTTTCAGATTTTACTAATGCATTAACAATTGATCATTTACAGAACAAAGTATCTTACGTTTCTCAATTTTAAAGTTTGCATAAAACAATTTAGAAAAAAAAAAAACTACAATTTTAAACATCAGAAACTAATATTCAAAAATTAATTACACATTCAAACAGCACTAAGCTAAGTACTTTTACTTTCACCATTGAAATACAGCTTAAGCTCAGCTGAACAAAATCAAATTCAAATAAAAGATAAATAAATGGGATAAAAAAAAAAGAGTTGGAATTTATACATACCTTTGGCAAAATATGAGCAAAGCTTAGGCTTTTGGAGCGGTTTCCAAAGGAAAAAAAGGACCGTAGCTTTCGTCGTCGTTGTTTTTTTTTTCAGAGGAGATTCTAGCGAACGGTGCCGCCGTAGCAAAAACGAAGGAATAAAGAGATACAGCCGAGGAAGTGGCGACGAGAGTGATGGTTTTAATTGGAGTATGAATTTTAACAGATTTTTAAGGGTGCCCTTAAAACTTTTAACTGAAAATGGGCGGAGTAGAAGAGGAAGAAAGGAAGGTTTGAAACGAGTAGATCAATGGTTTAGGTGATAATTTTATTCGGGCCATTGTTAAAGTTTTGGGCCTTCTTTTCCCTTTTTTTTTTTAATTTTGTTTTTGGACTTTGTGGTTTTACTTTTGATTTACTTTAATAAAGCCGAATCCGATTATTAGTTTTAAAAAAAAAAGTTTACACTTTAATTCCTTCAATTCAAAAAAAAAATTATAAATTGATTAAAAAATTATAAATTTTCCTCCAATTCAAAAAATTATAAATTCCTAACAAAGTTTAGACGTGGAGATGAGTAAATTTACAATTGATTCATTTAATTATTAATAATTTTATAATTTAATCACTTAATTATTAATAAATTTGTAATTTGATGACGCTTAGCAAGATTTAATATTTTTTAATTGAAACAATTAAATAAAAGCTGCTATTAAGATTTTTCTTTTGAGATTTGTTATTAACTTATGTGTGAGTATTTGGTATACTGATAATATTTTTTTTTTATTTCACAAGTATTTCTATAAATTTGACATGTGTATCTATAAGGCACTTGTCAACCCCCTGACCTTACTTATAGAGTTTAAAAATACACTGATAGCATACCAAATAATTTTCCTTTTAAATTATTTATATAAATAGGTTAAAATGTGCTATAAGTCTATGTACTCTTCACAAATTTAAAATTTAGTTCATTTAATTTTCATATTTCAAATTTTAGGTTCAGTTGTTAATATTGTTAGTTTTTTTTTTTTTTTGGTTGAAATTGTTGGTTTAACCTTTTGAAATAATAAAAATACTCACTTAGTACTCATGTAACTAAAAAAATGACGTTATAATGAACCTAAATTTAACAGTATAATTTTAATAGTATTAACAATTTTATTTAAATTTTAAATTTTGAAAAGTAAAGAAATTAAATTCCTAGAAATAAAAATACATGGACTAAAGACATGTGAACCATTTTTTACAATGTTAACTTTTACCCATAAACTATTAAATTGGAGTTAAAACGTGATTAAGCGTGCTCAAAGTACATCCTTGTTACTGTTTAAATTGCAACAATATTAATTGAGCTAAAGCTTAATCAGTCAATACATGTAAACTTATATTAAAATAAACATAAATAAGACCTCTATATCTGGAGATTATTTTATTGAACAAATAATAGAACTTAGAGGTATTCATATGTCGAGCTAGCCCAGCCTAATTTCGATTCCAAAAAAATTTCTAAGTCTAGGCTTAGTTATCTTAGCTCGTCAAATAGGCTGATATCATAGTTTTAAAAAATAATAAATAAATATTTTTATTTCAAGTTAATTATAAAAATATATAAATATTAATGTAAAATTATTTTTATGTATTTTTTTAATTTTAAATAATGAATTGGGTCAAGTAAAAAACCTATATTCAAATTGTCAACTTAAAAACTTATATTCAATCTTATATTCTAAATCAGAACTTACATTAGAATAAAATTTGGATAAATAATCTACGTATAATTTCCAAAACGATACCCAACTTTGAATAACGATCAATCCTTCTCGTGGAATTAGATAAGGAGATCATCTCTCTCCCTACTTGTTTATCTTGTGCATGGAATTTCTTCATCTCCAAATTCTTCATGCAATTGATCAAAAAGAATGGCAATTGATACGAGTGTCGAGGAGCGACCCAAGCTTCTCTCGTCTTTTATTTGATGACGGCATCATCCTCTTTGGGAAAACTTATTCAAGAATGATAGAGTCTATAAGGCGGACCTTGAATCTATTTATGAGGGAATATGGTTCGTGTATTAAATTTCAAAAATCTAAGATAGTTTTCTTTCCCAATTGTTTGCCATGTACAAAAAGGTGAGTTTGCGAAAACTCAGTGTGTAATCCCATATAAGCAGACAGACAGAAAACAAACACAGTCTGGGCCTAAGCCCTTTTCAGTATCAGTGCCAATATCAGTTTGGGCTTTAGCCCATCTCAGTACAGAAAAGTTAGGGGTTTGGGCCTGGCCCATTACAGTATCAATGATCAGTGCAGTAACAGATTTAAACAGTACACAAGTCCTACCCATCCAGCCTCTACACTCCATCTCCGTCCAACCCTACACTCCATGTGGAGATATAATCAATCCACCCATCCCTACACTCTAGAGAGTACCGAATGCGGCACTATACAGTAATACGCAGCTGGGTTGTCTGGTACAATCATTTAAGTTGCAAACATCGAGTCCAATCCAATACAAAGTACTTGTATCTTTGTATTGTATGCTTCAGCTTTCAAATTCACAACCCATGTCACGTAAGGCTTAGGTCAGCATAGGGAGGAGTTTTCTTCCTCCCAATCGACCTCACTTTCTAGCTTTAACATGTCTATCTGCAAAACATAAGGTAACCTACAAAGAAACTTATCAAAATGCAACAAAGTGGCAGTCCCAGATTATCACTACTTATGATTATCAAAGACGGTTCTCTATAAATAATAAAAAAAATGAATTACTTATGTGAAGTGTATTATTATCACTTTTGATAACAGAACTTGTAATCAGTGAAAATCTGCTTGCTGCTTAACTAATGCCAAGAGAAGTGACTTCATCTTTGCACTCCTTACTGGACTTTTTGTATTTCACTTGCATTAATCCATCACTTGACAATATCCATATGTGATTGTTTTGTAACTGAAATGCAGAATAGTAGACAAAGAAGAAAAACTCCGGAAAAAAGAAAGGCCTAGAAACGAGTATAGCACCAATGCAGTTTACAACCATTAAAACAACAGGATATCCTATGTTAATTTTTCTTGTCTGCATCATCTTCAGATTTATGTTCGACACGGGTGTCTTCAATTTCTTTTAAACATTTTTTCCATGTATTTGGAGAGTCCTTAAAGGGTCATATCTCTGTTCCCATGTGTAAATATGTATCCGGCACGGATTTCGACCAGGGTACTTCAAAGAACAATGAAGAGTCGGAACATAACAGGGTGTAACCATATCCTATAGGTAGGAGCTGACATAATCAAAGTAGAAGCCGAGAACCTTCCAGGTCTTTTTTTTTCTTGTTCTGTTGGTTTAAGATGTCCTTTTGTTGTTTAGCATCTTCATCTAACTAACAACAATATTATATTGAATGTTCCACCGCAGCAAAGCACTTGGCCTTTAACCATTCATAGACTTCCAACAACTAATTAAATGCTAACGTTCCTAATTTCTTCAAGGATGTCGTTTAGGTAAATTCCAAACCTAGCACACCTTGTTTTAGTCATCTCCAAGCTTCTTGTTTACATAGTTTTATACACATCAAGAAAAAACACAGTTTAATAAACCAAGTGATTTCGTTAAATTTGTAGAACATATGATTCGGTCTTGCTTCTTACTTGTCAATTTACAGTGTCAAGGTATGCTTTCCATACAATATTCATATGAAGATAAAAGAACTTAGTTAACTATTTGCTTTGGGTATCACTCCACATGTGTAAAGATCTCAGGTAAGTTGTTAAACTACTCAAAAACAGAACAAGTGAAAGAGTGAAAGAATGAAAACGTTACTAGTAATTGAAAGAAATCTTCTGCATTTAGACTTGTAAATCATTGATTTACATTATAGATGTAGTATTTATAGAGTACAATTGTAACTGCTATGGCTTAACAATCTAACCAACTGAGTAACAGACTAACAGCTATGGCTTAACAATCTAACCAATTGAGTAACAGACTAACAGCTCAGAGAGCTAACAGCTCAATTACCAGAGTATTATACTCTGAACAACATGTAAAGCACAAGATCTTTAAGTTTGTTGTTTTAGCTGTTTAAGTAAATAGATAATTTCTAGGAACCAGCATAGGTGAAAGTAAGTTGGTTTTTTAACTAACATTAATAACAAATAAATGGGTTCTGGAGTTTGTATCTAAATACAAGACAGAAATTAAAAGGAGCTGGCTCAAGCCTTGTTAGTTGACAAACAAGTGAAATTTATGTCTTTTCAAATATTGTTTCTTAGATATTCACAGCTGAAGGAAAGCTACAAACAAAATGTTGTTTTTGTTGTCTCTGTGTCTATAAATATCACAACAATGGCTTCCCCTCCTCACCTTTAGAATTCTCACTTCAAACTTCTTGCTCTACCTCAACCTATTTCCTTGTCAGAAAGCAAGCATGCTTAGCACAAATAAGCTCATCAGAATGGAAAGGAAATGGAGGAAGATGGCCGCCATTGGAAGGAAAACAATTACTTCACCAGGGAGTACTCGCTGAAAGGTGGCTGATGAAGATCATTCTAGTGAATCATCAGTTGGTGATAAGGGCCATTTTGTTGTCTACACAGCGGATAAGAAGCGTTTTGTGATTCCCTTGTCATATCTTAACAACAGTATTTTCCAGGAACTCTTCAAGATGTCTGAGGAGGAGTTTGGGTTGTCAAGTGATGGACCTATAGCGTTCCCATGCGATTCTGTCATCATGAGTTACATAGTCTTGTTGGTACGACGAGGATTAGCCAAAGCTTTGGAGAAAGCAGTCCTCAATTCAATTACTAGCAATAGCTGCTCGTCTTACAGTACATTCTTCCACGAAGGACATGCTGAAAAACAGTTACCGTTCTGTGGGTTCTGAGCATATTAACCATGTAAAACGTCCTGCAATTTGCAACCCCAAAAGGAAGCAAAAGAAACTTGTAAATGATTACTAAACTGCTGTAGCATATGCCTTGTAGATGTTCCATTGTACAATGCTAACTTCATGAAATGCATTAGACTTTCTGATGATAACTAAAATGAGTTAATTTCTCATTGCTACCGCCTACAATCGACTATCACATGAATAGCTGAAAAATGCAAATACATATAGAAGTAAAATATTAAAGCACTCTCAAGAGTTCACATTTTCCATAGGGATACTGTAACCTCAAATCTGTATTAAAACTTTTACTGGACATCTCTGATAATATATTTCCAGCATTAGTGACTGCAATTGGTAAAGAATGAAAAGTGGTAACCTTACATTGTCAAGAAATAAGCAATTGGATTGCAATGTACTAGCCAAAAAGGAACATAAGCAAAAATAAAGTCTAATATGAATTACTGCAGTCTATCAACCTTGCCCAATAAGTAACAATGTATCACGATGTAACCAACTCAGATAGTGACTGACCAAATCAGGTAGAAGCAGAGACCTTTCAATGCAACTTTTTTTCCTTTTTGTGTTGGTTCCACATCTACTTTTTTTGTCCAGTATCTTAATGTAACTAATAACTAAATAATAACATTCTTACATTAATAATAAAGTTCCAAATCTGGCACAACATGTTGTAGCCATCTGCAAGTTTCTTGTTTACATAGTTTCATCCTCTGGCTTTGGATCCACAACAAGACAAATCAGGTAGAAGCCGAGAACCCTTCAATGCTTTTTTTTTTTCTTTTTTTTATTGGTTCTACATATCCTTTTGTTTCTCAGTATCTTAATGTACGAATAACTAACTAATAATAGTCTTACATTAATATTAAAGTTCCAAAACTAGCACAACTTGTTGTCGTCATCTGCAAGTTTCTTGTTTACATAGTTTTATCCGGTCGCTTTGGATCTAAAACAAGGCAAAGTGTAGTACACCATGTGATTTCGTTAAGTTTGTTAACCATATGATTCAGTTTTTCCTCGTCAATTTACAGCATCAAAGCATTAATTCCGTACTAATGCAGTATTCTATAGCACATGAGACATTTCATTATCTTCCAAATTTCTTTCTTGGAATTCCCTAATTGGTGTTAACTAACATTGAAAGAATCTGCACCAAAGTTGTAAACATAGATTTTGATACTAGCAATTACATGCTTCATCTTTGGAATTACCAACAAAAGTAGTCAAGGAGTTTTTGCTCCTCTTGTATAAATAGCAGACTTACTACCTTCCCTGATTAGTACTAGCAATTACATACAAATCAACCTCCTTTTTGTTCTTTTTTTCCTAGATTTTCATCTGCAACACAAATGGAAGCAAGCATGATTACCTCAAAGAAGATTATGAGAATGACAAGAAAGTGGCAGAAGATGGCATCCATTGGAAGGAAAAGAATTGCTTCAACAAGGCCTACTAGAAAGATGGCTGCTGCTAATCATTCTAATAAATCATCCATAGTTGATAAAGGCTGTCTTTCTATCTACACAATGGATAAGAAACGTTTTGTGATTCCCTTGGCGTTTCTCAGCAATAGCGTTTTTCGTGAACTGTTCAAGATGTCTGAAGAGGAGTTTGGACTGCCAAGTGATGGGCCTATAACATTGCCATGTGATTCAGTTGTCATGAATTACATTGTCTCCATTGTGAAACGAGGATTAGCAAAGGATTTGGAGAAAGCAGTGCTCAATTTCATTACTACTTATAGTTGTTCATTGGACACTTATGCCGATCAAGGACATGCAGATCAACAATCAGTACTTGTTTGTGGATTCTAAGTGAACTGGCTTTGAAATATGTAAAAAGATTCTGGTATATAATAGAGCAAATACCATCTCTTTCTAGGTATATATTATTCAAAAGAAACAAATTGTATTATACCAAAAGATATTTCCTTGTAAATCCTACCAACTTTGTAAAATGTAATAAACATCATTTTTGTCCCGTTGATGAACATGCAACTCTTGCAAAATATAGTGTGTTGTTGTTCAAAAAAAAAAACTCTTGCAACATATCAGGAAGTTAACTTCCATTTGATCTTTGATGCAATTGAAAAAGCAGCTTCTGTTCTAAAATGATATCCATATATCTTGCAACGTTACATGATATGTTTCTAGCATCATTAATTAAACTGTAATCTTTTGAAGTTAATATGATCTTATTTCAGCTAATGATATTGTTATACACATGGATGGCTAATGTAAAGGTTCATTGTTATCCATGTTTATTACTTCGAGACAGTTACCACCAATACAGGTAAAATGTTCCCTTTTCCAGATATTTCAAGCGCAAAGGCAAGCCAAACTTCTGGCTGCCGTGAAATATCTTCCTCTGTTATCCTCACCATTTTCTTTTAAATTCATAATTGATAATCTGAAAATATTTAAGCGAATTGCAGTTCGTTGTCACTATCTTTTATGACAAGCGAGAAGCGGGTAAACTGGCCATGTTTTTTCTTCAAGAAACAGAATTTCAACGGAGACAGCAAATCGAGGTTCTTGTTATAAATCTCCTTGGCTCCTCTTATGCCTTTGTCTTTTAGCATTCATATGGAGATTGAAAAAGGAAAAACTTATTTAACAGTTTGCATTGGTTATCACTCCACGTGTAAATCACTAGATGTCAACCTTGTCTAGGACCCAAGTTTGTTGTTTTAGCTGTTTTCATCACTTCTTTCCAAGTAAATAGATTTTTTCTACAAACTAGCAGTGAAACTAAGTTGGTTTTTTAACAAACTCTAAATCTGGATCTTATATAGATCTAGCCTTGTTTAGAATCTTTTTGTTTATATTTATTTTAGTGGTTATGAGAGAGGAATATGATCTTTCAGTACTTGTACACCTGCTATGTCTTTAAAGTACAAGACAGAAATTAGGAGGAGGAGCTCAAACCTAGTTACTTGTCAACCAAGTGAAAAATATGTCTCCGAAAACATCGATTCTGTTATAGTATAAGTCACATGTGTTAATATTCTGTTAGCATTCTGTTATCAGCTAACAAATTGTTGTTAGGCATGTTTTCTATATAGTCTTTGTATCAAGGCATGATTAAGAATGGATTCAGTTGTTAATAATATTAATTCTAATTCAAGAAATATAGAATAGCTTGTTTCTCCTTAACCTGATTCTCTCTTCTAGCATGGTATCAGTCGCTCGGTGACTAGTCCTGGTGTGCACGTCATGTCCACGCATACTGTTGCTCTTACTCCGCCTTCTGCTGATCCCGCTCTTGTTGATTCATCTGATTCCTCCTTTTCGGGTGATCGATTAGTAAGCTCGTTCCCTCGCCATGAGATCATCAAACTGGACGGCAGCACGTTTCTTCAATGGCAAAAGCAGGTTCGTCTGATTCTCACCGGTTATGGTTTGGAAGGTTTTCTTGATGGATCGGTGACGGCTCCTGCAAAATATGTTCACACAACTGATGGCTCTCGACTAATCAATCCAGCAGTTATAGCTTTCAATCAGCAAAACAGTTTGCTTACCTCGTGGTTGCTATCTACCATTAGCACCTCACGTCTTCCAGCCTTCAATCATGTTGAGACGGCTACAGATGTTTGGACAACGGCCACGAAGCTCTTCGCTGCCGATACTCGCGCCAAACAGTCACGGTTACGCCTTGAACTTCACTCGCTTCGGAAAGGTAATCTCTCCATCTCTGATCTTGTTGCTAAGATGCAGGGTTTATGTGCTCTCTTGGAGGCATTGGGATACTCTGTTTCAGATGATGACCGGACCAATATTCTCCTGGCGAGCCTCCCTCCTGAGTTTGACGCCATAGTCTCGTCAGTTTCCCTATCTCCAATTCCCTTGCCTCTTGAGCGTGTGGTGGACGCTTTGCTCGAGTTTGAACAGCGTCAAGCCCGTGCTGTTCACGACGTTCTTCTTGCGGATGCTAGGGACACACAAGACATTTGATAAGTGTAAAACTTTCTTTTCTGTAGCAAGCATCGAATTCCCAATAGAGGCAATTTTAGTGGCAGCACCATTACCCATTCGAAGAGAAGAGATACCTGTATACGGGTTGGAGGAATTGAGAGCAGAAGTATTCTGACACATATGATGAGTAGCACCCGAGTCTGGGCACCAGGTCGCATTTCCTATAGCCAGCGAATCATAAGAACTTGTATGGTTGAAATTCGAATCATAAGCTGTGGCATCAGAATAATCAGAGGCACGTAAATCAGACACCCGCGGAGGTAGCCCAACAAATTGAGACGAGTCGTACGGGGAAGAATCAACAGGAAAAACACGAGCTTTCGGTTTCGTGCGCCACGGTCGATCAGAGTCACCAGCATCCCGGGACGGTTGAATAGTAGCACAGTAGGCATTAGGTGTAGAATAGTTTTGTTCAGTCGAGGGCCGTGGTTGAACCGTGCTTTCTGTTCACGACGTTCTTCTTGCGGCGAACATGGTTGAGCGTCCCTCTTCTGACACGGCGGATGCTCCTGGTCGTGGTGGTCGCTCCTTTGTTCGTGGTTGGGGTCACGGGTTTCGTCCTCGTGTCCAGTGCCAGATCTGCAGTCGTTATGGCCACTTCGCACAACGGTGCTTCTACCGTTACCGTCGGGACGATTCCTCTCCTGCCGATCCAAACTCTTGGCGTGGTGATGATGTGAGTTCTGGAAGAGGACAGTTTCAAGATGGCCACTGGAACGGTCAAAATTGGGGAACGAATGGTCAAAATACAAGAGAAGGGTTTGGTTCCCAAGGAATTTGGCCGGTGATGGATAATATGACTCCATGTGGGCCCCCTATCTCTTCACATGCACCGTTTGGTGCTAGACCACCTTCACGTGGGTTTCCACCTTATCAACAAGCAGCTCATGACTATGGTGGGCCCTATGGTGACGCAAGGCGTGAGCATGGAAAATCTAGTGGGCCCTCTCTTGCGCATGTTAATGCCCAGTTTCATGGACAATCTGGTGGGCCCTCTCTTGCGCATATTAATGCCCATTATCATGGGCAATTTGGGCCGCATGGTTTTAATTTTCATGGACCGTATGCCTTTGAGAATAAATCGGTGCCTTGTGGACCGGTTCAACCACGGCCCTCGACTGAACAAAACTATTCTACACCTAATGCCTACTGTGCTACTATTCAACCGTCCCGGGATGCTGGTGACTCTGATCGACCGTGGCGCATGAAACCGAGAGCTCGTGTTTTTCCTGTTGATTCTTCCCCGTACGACTCGTCTCAATTTGTTGGGCTGCCTCCGCGGGTGTCTGATTTACGTGCCTCTGATTATTCTGATGCCACAGCTTATGATTCGAATTTCAACCATACAAGTTCTTATGATTCGCTGGCTGTAGGAAATGCGACCTGGTGCCCAGACTCGGGTGCTACTCATCATGTGTGTCAGAATACTTCTGCTCTCAATTCCTCCAACCCGTATACAGGTATCTCTTCTCTTCGAATGGGTAATGGTGCTGCCACTAAAATTGCCTCTATTGGGAATTCGATGCTTGCTACAGAAAAGAAAGTTTTACACTTATCAAATGTCTTGTGTGTCCCTAGCATCCGCAAGAACTTGCTTTCTGTGTCTAAATTTGCTGCTGATAACAAAATATTTTTTGAATTTCACCCTTCGTATTGTGTGGTTAAGGATATCCAGACGCAGGAAATATTGATGCGGGGCCGAGTTCGTGATGGACTTTACTATTTTTCGACCAGTTTGCCAGATGAATTTCCAGTGGTACATACTGCCTCCATTCGAGACACTAGTTTGAATAATAATGTGTTTACGTTGTGGCATAGGCGACTAGGTCATCCTTCGTCTACTGTAGTGAGAAATGTTCTTAGTCAATGTCACATTTCGTTAAATAAAAATTGTTCTGATGAAGTATGTGTAGCGTGTTAGCAAGGGAAATCGCATAAACTACCGTTTTCACAATCACTCACTAAGTATGATGAGTTGTTTGAGCTTGTTGTTTCTGGTCTCTGGGGACCAGCTTCTGTTTCTTCTGATGGCAATCTTTACTATATCTCTTTCATTGATATGTGTAGTCGTTTCACATGGATTTATTTGATTAAACGTAAATCACAGGCTCTTGATTGTTTTATACAGTTTAGACAGATGGTTCAGACTCAATTTGGGAAGTGTATTAAGAAATTTCAGAGCGATTGGGGTGGTGAGTTTCGGACGTTTGCCTCTGTTTTAGCTAGTCATGGTATTATTCACCGGTTATCGTGCCCCTATACATCGGAACAAAATGGGGTCGCTGAACGTAAACATCGTCACATTGTGGAAACTGGCCTTACCTTGTTAGCTCAGGCTCATGTTCCGATGAACTATTGGGGTTATGCTTTTTGCAGTGCTGTGTATATCATTAATCGACTTCCCACGTCTGTCTTAGGTGATCAGTCTCCGTATCAACGTTTGTATGGTCACCCACCAGAGTATGATCATCTTCGAGTTTTTGGATGCTGTTGCTTTCCCTGCTTACGACCGTTTGTTCAACATAAGCTTGATTATCGCTCTCAGCCTTCTACTTTTCTTGGGTACAGTTCTCAACATAAAGGTTATTTCTGCTTACTACCAGATGGGAAGGTCATTATTTCTCGTCATGTAATTTTTGATGAACAAAAATTCCTGTTTTTGTCTTCGGGCTCTCTTTCTGGTCATCAGCCTCCACCCGTGCATCATCCTACATATGTTCCCGTTCTCAGTCGACTGGATCCTTCACGGAGTGCAGCATGTTCTGACGATCGTGGAACCCCATCCGTTGATCCTGTACATGCCCGAACACCTACAAACACTACTAGTGCTTCATCACCTTCTCCTGAATTTCGATCGTCCAATCATACCAATATGTTACACACTGCCTCCAGCTCTTCCGCAGATGACTTTCCGGCAGACTTATCAACTCTTACAGGCGTTCCTCTTGTACGAGAACGTGAGGCTGTTAACACCCATTCAATGGTCACTAGGGCTAAAGCGGGAATATTTAAGCCAAAAGTGTTATCTGTTGATACAGTTGATTTTGAGCCTAACTCGGTTGAAGAGGCTCTTGCTCATCCTGACTGGCGTCAGGCAGTTCACGCTGAATTTGATGCTTTGTTAGCCAACTCCACCTGGACACTTGCCCCTCTTCCGTCTGGTCGCAAAGCAATTGGTTGCAAATGGTTGTTTAAAGTAAAAAAGAATCCCAATGGATCCGTTGATCGGCGGAAGGCAAGATTAGTTACCAAAGGCTGTTCTCAAGTACCGGGGTGTGATTTCACAGAAACATTCAGTCCCGTGGTCAAACCAGCGACTATACGCATTATTATTTCTGTTGTTGTGTCTCGTGGGTGGCAATTCAGGCAAGTTGATGTGAATAATGCATTTTTGAACGGCGATTTAACTGATGAAGTTTTCATGCAGCAACCCCCGGGGTTTGTTCAATTTGGTTTGCATGGTGAACAACTAGTGTGTCGTTTGAATAAAGCTCTATATGGCTTACGACAAGCACCCCGTGCCTGGTTTGACAAGCTGAAGACATATCTTGTTGGTACTGGATTTATGGTTTCTAGGTCTGATGCTTCGTTATTTGTGAAGGTTCTTGACAAGGTTACATTGTATGTCCTTGTTTATGTGGATGACATCATTGTCACTGGAAATTCATCTGCTGAAATTGCCAGCTTTATTCAACAACTTAACGATAAGTTTGCTCTTAAAGATTTAGGTGAGCTTCATTATTTTCTGGGGGTTGAGTTGAGCAAATCTACTTCTGGTAGTCTTCATTTGTGTCAACAAAAATACATTAAGGAGCTTCTTACTCGCTGTTCTATGCATAATGCAAAACCTGTCTCTACACCGATGGTTAGTTCGCCGGTGATGTCTAAGGATGAAGGAGAACGCCTTGCTGATCCCACTGAGTATCGGAGTTTAGCTGGTGCTCTTCAATATGTTGTCTTCACTCGACCAGATATTTCATATGCGGTGAATCGGGTCTGTCAGTTTATGCATGCTCCCACTACAGTGCATATGATAGCTCTAAAGCGTATTTTGCGATATCTCTGTGGCACACTATCTCATGGTTTGATCTTTAGTCCATCTGATAGACTTTCTTTGGTCGGCTATGCGAATGCAACTTGGGGGCTTGATTTTGATTATCGTCGATTTACAACAAGGTATTGTGTATATTTTGGGACTGCTCCTATTCGTGGTGTTCCAAGAAACAGCAAGTGGTCTCGCGGTCCACTGCTGAGGCTGAGTATCGGAGTTTAGCTGCAACTACTAGTGATATTGCATGGCTTGTGTCTCTTTTGTCCGAGTTAAAACTCACTTCTGATGATGTTCCTACTATATGGTGTGATAACACCAGTGCTGCTGCTGTTGCAGCAAATCCGGTTCTACATTCCAAGTTTAAGCATGTCGAACTTGACTTGTTTTTTGTTCGTGAAAAAGTGGCTACTGGCGAGTTACTTGTTGGTGAGGTTCCGGCCAGTGATCAGGTGGCAGGCATTCTTACTAAGCCGTTATCTGTAACCTTGTTCACTCGTTTTCGTCGTCTTCTTCAGATTGTACCGTTAGGAGAAGCTAGGTGAATGTTATAGTATAAGTCACATGTGTTAATATTCTGTTAGCATTCTGTTATCAGCTAACAAATTGTTGTTAGGCATGTTTTCTATATAGTCTTTGTATCAAGGCATGATCAAGAATGGATTCAGTTGTTAATAATATTAATTCTAATTCAAGAAATATAGAATAGCTTGTTTCTCCTTAACCTGATTCTCTCTTCTAGCAGATTCCAAGAGAAATAATTATACCCTTTTTCTTAGATATTCACAGTGGAATGGAAGGTACAAATAAAGTTGTTTTTGTTTATGCTATCTATAAATATCACAACAATGACTTCCCCTCCTCACCATTAGAATTCCCGTTTCAAACTTCTTGCTCTACCTCATTTATTTCTTAGTCAGAAAGCAATCATGGTTAGCACAAAGGAGCTCATCAAAATGGCAAGGAAGTGGAACAAGGTAGCTGCCATTGGAAGGAAAAGAATTACTTCACCAAGGAGTAATAACCCAATGATGGCTAATGCAGATAATTCTAATAAATCTTCAGTTGTTGGTAAAGGCTATTTTGTTGCCTACACGATGGATAAGAAGCGTTTTTTGATTCCTTTGGCATTTCTCAACAACAGTATTTTCCAGGTACTCCTCAAGATGTCGGAAGAGGAGTTCGGGCTGTCGAGCAATCGGCCTTTAACATTCCTGTGCGATTGTGTCATAATGAGTTACATAGTGTTGTTGGTACGACGAGGATTAGCTAAAGATTTGGAGAAAGCAGTGGTCAATTCTATTACTAGCAATAGCTGCTCATCGTGCAATACATACTACTGTCACGGGGCTAGAATGAACTGCAGCCCGTGACACTTCCATGAAGGACATGCTGAAAAAGAATCGCTTGTTTGCGGGTTCTGAGCATATTTACCATGGAAAAAATATGCAATCTACAACCCCAAAAGGAAAGAAAAGAAATTTGTAAATGATTATTAAACATCTGTATTATATGCCCCAAAGAGGGTTCGTTGTAAAATGCTAACTTAATGAAACACAGTAGCCCTTTTTGACAACTAAATTGAGTTTATTTCTCATCGTTACCATCTACCATCTACCATCTACTACTACCAAATGCAAATACATATGAAAGAAAAATATTAAAGCACTTTCAAGATTTCACATTTTTCATAGGAATCCAGTAACCTCACATCTGTATTAACCATTAAACTTCTACTGGACACCTCTGGATAATATATTTCCAGCATTAGTGACTGCAATTGGCAAAGAATGAAATTTGGTAAGCATAAAATTGTCACATCATTTATCAGAAAGGAGCAATTGAATTGCAATGCACTGGCCAGAAAAGGATAACAGGTAAAAGAATGTCTAATATGAAGTATTGCAGTCCATCAACCATGCTTAGTAAGTAACAGTACATCCACAATGTAACCAACTCAGATAGGAATTGGCGAAATCTGTAGAAGCAAAGAAACTTTCAAGGAATTTTTTTCTTGTTCTGTTGGTTCCACTTGTCCTTTCGTTGTTCGGCATCTTAACATAACTAATAACTAACTAGTATCAGTCTTACAGTAATATTAAATTTCTAAATCTACCATAACTTCTTCTTTTAGTCATCTGCAGGTTTTCTTGTTTACATAGTTTTGTTCACAGGCTTTGGATCCACAACAAGACAATGTTTAGTTCACCATGTGATGTCGTTAAGTTTGTTAAACATGTGATTCATTTTTTTTGTTACTTGTCAATTTACAGCAACAAGACTAATGCAATATTCTATAGCACATAAGAAATTTCATTTCACTCTTGGAATTCCCTAATTTGTGTTAACTAACGATGAAAGAATCTCTAGAAATGTTGTAAACATGCATTCCAATACTAGAAATTACATGCTTCACCTTTGAAATTACCAATAGAAGCAAGGCCAGCAGTTCAAGGAACATTTGTTCCTCCTGTATAAATAGCAGGCTAATTTCCTTTCGTCATTAGTACTAGAAACTATAAAAGAACCAACCTTCTTTTTCCTTTTCTTTTTCTAAGATTTTAGTCCGCAACACAAATGGAAACAAGCATGATTACCTCAAAGAATCTTATCAGAATGACAAGAAAGTGGCAGAAGATAGCATCCATTGGAAGTAAAAGAATCGCTTCAACAAGAACCAGTAAAATATATATTGATGCTGCAAAACATTCTAATGAATCATCAATAGTTGATAAAGGCTGCTTTGCTATTTATACAATAGATAAGAGACGTTTTGTGATTCCCTTGGCATTTCTCAGCAACAGCATTTTTCTTGAACTCTTCAAGATGTCTGAAGAGGAGTTTGGACTGCCAGGTGATGGACCAATAAAGTTGCCATGTGATTCAGTCGTCATGAACTACATTGTCGCCATTGTGAAACGAGGATTAGCTAAGGATATGGAGAAAGCTGTGCTCAATTCCATTCCTTCTTATCTCTGCTCGTCAGATGTTTATTTCAATCAAGTACATGCAGATCAACAGTCACTTTGTTATGGATTCCAAGTAAATTGGCTTTGAATCTTGTAAATGATTTTTTCTATGTCAAAACATCTCTTTCTAGGCGTACATTATTCAAAATATCATAGTGTACTAACAAAAGATGTTTCCTTACAAAATGATCCCGACCAAAAGATGTTTCATTTTCAGTTATTGCCGGTCTCTTTTCACCTATTTCATTCTCAAAAAGTCAACCGTTTGCTTTATGATGCACTGAAAATATCTAGTCTTGTTCTTGTCTACAATTTTTAATTTTTGGGTGTTTTTATTTTCACTTCATTCGAAGTGGATCCGTCATCTCTTGAAAGCAGAACAAATGAAAGTCTAAAATTGGAAAACAAAGTAAATGCACATAACACCTGCTGTGTCCTTAAACTACAATACAAATTAAGAGGAGAGAAGCTCCTCAAGGTGTTGATATTATGCTTAATTTACATAATTTTGTTATGTATTTTAATTATTTTTGGATATAAATTCTGTTGATTTTGATACATTTTTGATAATTTTTTATATAAGTATAATACTATTTAATGCGTTGGAAAACAAGTTTAAATTGTGGATTAAAGTGGACATTAAAACTATTTTAATAATTACTTTTATTATTTTTTATTTCTTTAAATTTTAATTACGGATTGGATTTATCTTGAAAGACAAAAAAAAAAATCATATATTCTATTTTAGGATTTATTATTATTATATAGGGAAACGTGAGGATGAAGCTAGCATAAAACAAGAAAGAATAAATAAGCTTTTGTCTTGATTTTTAGTTTTGAGTCACATAGGAAGACTTTGAATTTGGATTGTAGCAGCACAGTTTTTGCTTTTCTTTCCAATTTTAAATTTTTTTTACCAATTTCTTCTGGTTAGGACTTTACTTTCCTCTTATAATTTATAAAAAAATAATAATTTTAGTTTGATAATTAATTTGATATTTAAATAGTAAGATTTCGAATTTGCACTTAATATTTTTTATATCGGTATTTTTTAATTTTCTGGTTTAGGAGATAAACTCAGTCGTTTAATAACATCGTTTTAGCATAAAAAAAAAAGACTCACTGATTCGGTGTTGGACGGTGTAAAAGCCCATTTTTGCCCTGGCCCAACAAACAAAATCAGAAATAAAAAAAGGAAACAAGGACCAAAATAAAAATAATTAAACAGTCCAAAGTCCAAATACTAATGTCCATTTACATATCAGGCCCAATCAGCATAACAGCCTAAACCAAAACTAACCCTAGCCTAAAAACATTACAAGCCCAACATAAAAACAAAAACAGAAAAGAAACCCTAGGTGCGCCGCACCTAGGCCTGCCCATGCCTACCATTGTCGCATGCCACCGCCTCTCCACATGCGTCTAACGCTTCTCTGTCACCTGCAAAGCAAGAAAAACACGCAAGCAAAAAGGGACAACAAAGAAAAAAACAAATAACAATAGCAAACGAAAAACCAAAAAACAAAAACGAATCTTGTAATCCGGCTATAAAAGCCGTGGTAGTCATTTTGTAACTTTTTCGAACACCCAAAAAAAGTGAATAATAAAAAAGAAAGTGGATATTTTTATAAGGTAATTCTTATATCATATTTATTTATTTTTTCTTTTTTCTTTTTCGAAGCAAGTTAATAACAAAAATAAAAATAAAAAAAGGTAAAGAAATCGGTTACCTTTATCGCCCTGGTCGGAGTTTTTTTTTTCTCCAGCCAAAAGAGCGGCAGAACCTTTTGGTTCGCCGGAAATATCATCAGCGTTGATAGGGAACCAAAGGGTCCCTTTATTTTTTCCTCTTTTTTCTTTTATTTTCGAATTTTTTGGAGGGTGATTTTTGGTATTTTACCCTTGGATCAAAGTTAAGGAGACAAAACGGTCGAAAATGTCACTTTTTTGACATGATTTGATTTTACCGTAACATTTTCCTACTTATCCTTTTCAGATGTTGTATACTTTTTATATGGTTCTAGGATCTTTACCTGATTGTTACTTGCATTATCTTCTCTCTTGCCACAACATCGTGAACAACATCACTCAACTAAGTCCCGCTTCTAAGGGTGATTGCTTTGCAATGCTCTTTGCCTTGTGTTCTTGAATTCTCGGTATCACTCAACAATGCTCCTTATGGCCTTGAAGTTAGAGCATTTGCTATTTTCCCCACTTGGTTTTCAAGCACTCGCGAAGATACAGCCTGGCACTGGATTATAACATCATTTTTTGCCATATATTCCTTTAACAAAACTTCAATGGAAGTAGGAGATGATGCTTGACCATATTGGGTATTTTGCCTCAGCATAGGTTGAACATAACTAGGTGGTGCATTGTTGACATTCTGTCTTGTGGCATTGTTGAAGTTTCCTGCACCTTGATTACTCTAACTGAAATTCGGATGTTGTTTCCACCCTGAATTGTAAGTGTTGGAATATGGATTGCTATTTCGATTGGAATTACCCATATAGTAACTGACACTGGGTTTGATGGGCATTCGTTAAACACATGATTTTCTTTGCAATAAACACATGAAAACTCTGTCGATTTCATCTCATGGACTAAAGTTGGATTTTTCATGGTTTTAATCATATTTTCTAGAAAAGATACCTAGGTCATTAACGAAGTGATTGCTCAGTTCAAAAGGTTTTTAGAGGTCTTGAAGCAACTCCATATTAACATACCACTAGTAGAAGCTTTGGAGAAATTTCGTGAAAATCATGAAAGATATATTGTCGAAGAAGTGCAGGTTGGGAGAATTTGAAACTGATGCTCTCATTGAATGGTGCACAGCAATGTTGATGAATAAATTACCTCTAAAGTTGAAGGACCCAGGGAGTTTCACTATCCCATGTTCCATTGGAAATCATTATGTTGGTAAGGCGTTATGTGATATAGGAGCAAGTATAAATCTAATGCCTATGTCTATTTTTAGGAAGCTAGGAATTGGGAAAGCAAGACCTACCACTGTAACGTTGCAATTGGCTGGCCGATCTTACGCCCATCCAGAAGGTAAAATTGAAGACGTATTGGTAAGGGTTGATAAATTTATCTTTCCTGTAGATTTTTTTATTTTAGAATGTGAAGCTAACCATGATGTACCAATAATTCTTGGAAGACCGTTTCTTGCTACTGGTAGGACCCTAATTGATGTACAGAAAGACGAGCTAACCATGAGAGTGAGTGATCAAAAGGTTACTTTTAATGTTTTTAATGCGTTAAAATGTGTGGATGAGAATGAAGAATGTCACACCATTGGCTTGATAGAAGCAGCAATGGATGTGTAACAGCCCGATTTGGGGCCTAGTCGAAATAGTGGTGCGAGACCACAAATTCGAAGTAGAAATTATATGTTTAATGATTTTTATGAGGCTTATGAGGCGGTTGCATATTTTTGTGAAAATCTCATGAAGAAATTTTATCAATTAGTGAATAAATTGTCCATTAGGACTAAATTGCAAAGATGAGAAAATATGAGTTTCTAGAAGATTTGAGTATGAAATAGAATCATAAAAGTTATTAGAAGTCCTTATTTAGCAATTAGACCATTTTATAGAAAGATGGACAAAAATGGACATGGGAAGGAAAAATCTCAAGAAAGGATCATTAAAGGCAATTTTGTCATTTGGTAAATAAAAGATTAAAAAGGGAAAAAGAAGTAAAAAATGGTGTCCATCTTCTTCCCTAGGTGCCGAAAATTGGAGAAAAACCATAGCTAGGGTTTTTCTCATTTTCAAGCTTAAAGTAAGTGCATCCTAGTCCCGTTTTTAATATTTTTTGTATTTTTGAGATCCTCGTAACTTGAATTAGCTATTTCTAGCTATAATTTGAGCTAAGATGCATATTCAAAAATTTACCCATGTATGACATACATGTATTTTGATGTTTTATAGAAGACTATGAAAGTTTGATGTAATATGAACATATTTCTCCAAGTGAATTTCATGAAAAATGCATGAAAGGACTAAGTTGTAAAAGTTATGAAATTGGTCATACATGAGTGAAATAGTAAGAATTGAATAGTGCTATAGTTGAGAATATGATTCGGCTAGACTTGAAATGTAAGGAAGTTGAATAATCTTAGGAATCCAAGAATCCTCGGACATTGGAAAATATCTGGGATTTTCAATCCTTCTTGGGCGGTCTTCTTGAAGAGATTTTAACTTCACTGTGGATAATATCCAAAACAAATTAAAAGCCTAGAAGACAAACCTCCTTTCCCTAGTTGATAGGTTGGTTCTTCTGCAATCTACTAGGACATCTATTCCCAACTACTTTATACAGATCAGGATACTCCCGATGAGCATTTTCAATCTACTAGATAAACTTAACAGAGTATTTTTGTGGGGTACTCAATAAGGGTAAGAAAAATATATTTCGTTAATTGGAAGGGTATATCTCGTCCCAAAGCCTTGGGTGGTTTAAGCATTCCGGTTGCCAAATTTAAAAATCAAGCTCTTATTATGAAATTGAGATGGATACTCATATACGAGAAGGATAGTATTTAGGTTAAGTTGCTCATGGCAAAATATGTCCAAGATCCTAAGAATTCTTTATCAACTTCAAATGTTTCATTGACTTGAACTTCCCTCCGGAGTATTAGTTCACTCCTAGCTTTTGGATTCAGATGTGTGATAAAGGATGGTCATTCTGTGAACTTTTGGATGGATAATTGGTCGGGCACGGGACCTTTGAGAAAATTGATCTAGGGACCATTCTTAAGGGAAGAGGAACTCATGATTTTTAAACAAGTGTGGGATAAGTGGGAAGATTGAAGGCCTTCATGTCCCTTTTTGAATTTACCCTGAGTTTTGATTGGTATTATCAAGTACTCCCCATCTGACTTTGCCCAATGGTCTGATCCCTTATGTTGGGGTGCACTAGTGATGGGAACTTTTCTTTGGCTAGTGCTTATGATCTTGTTGTTGGTATTGATACGAGAACCCTCAATCCTAATGTCCTTTGGAAGTCAATATGGAAAGCCAAACTCCCCCCGATTAATTTTTTTTTAAATGTGGGCATTGCACTCTTCCAACGAGGACCTTTCTTAGAAGTAGACATTTTTTGTTGGAGGAACTTTGTCCATGGTACTTTATAGTCCTTGAAAAGATCTCCCACATTCTTCAATATTGTGTTGTCTAATTCAATTCATTATAAATTGAGACCTTAGCCCTCTTGAATAAATTGGCTTACTGTTAATCTGTTCTCTAAGTCTAAGGAATGAACTTTTCTCCTAACCACCTTTGGCATGCAGTGTTCGCATTTGCTATTTACGAATTTTGGTTAACTCGAACCAAAGAAAAGGGAAATTTGTTTCTTATTCTTCTGTGATTCATCGTGTTCCTCTCCCTACCTTAACTCCGGTCTCTTGGAAACCTCATGATACGAATGAATTCTCAAACTTAATACAGATGGGTCCGGGAAAAGCGGACGAACTATGGGCACTCACCGGCTTCACTTGAAAATTAATCTAAAATATAATTATTTTAAATTTTATAGCAATAATTAATAGTTAATCAATTAATAGAGTAAACATCTGTCTAACATCGTCTGGAGGTTCGACCGCTCAAAACCAAGACTAAAAAAGGTTCAAAATATTATTTTATAATTTTTAATTTAAAAGTCATCAGGCCCAAAAAGGTCTAAAATTTTTTTTACCAATTTTTAGGGACTTAAAAAATATTTTCTCTTTTAAGCTCATTTTATTGTTTTGCTTGGAGACTAAAAATAGTCCAAAAATATCAAAAACGCCCTGAATGTTATCATACTTGCACCCAACACCTGTGCCATACTTACAAGTAACATTTGTTGATTATAATACTACATCGATTTAATAAACATATTAAAACCATCAGACATAATATGAAGATTAAAGACAAATACTTAAAAAAGCATCATATATAACATAAGATACAAAAGTAGATTGTGTAGTTTTATTACGGTAGTGCTTGGCTTGTAACTGTTGCAGAGAACGAAAGGTGCATTACTGCTAAAAAGATTACTATATTAAAGCTGTGATGATGCAAATGAAGGATCAGTACGGTTGCAATGGAGCTCCCTGAGTTTGGTGATCAGCCCTTTCCCACCACCATTGGCCAATGGGTGAATGCCATGTGTCGGACCCGCCATGTCAGCTCGCTTCGCCCTTTCTTTCTCAAATGATACCCCAAATCGCTTCTCTACATCTGCATCATTATTATTTCCATTTCAATTGTTTGTATTTAACCGGAGGTCCGGAACTAAACTGATGGGTTCGGTGTACTTACCTCGAGCAAGTTCATCATACAGCTGACCATCTCTAGTGAGAGTCATCATCAATTGAGGTAACCCAAGAGGGAGATTATCACCTTTATCGACTTGCCAAAAATGGATGGTCTTCCCGTAAGTCTTGCAAACTTTGTCCAGATCTTGCCTCTCGATCGGCCCCGGAACTCGCGGCATAAACAACACCCCACTCTTCACTTCGTAGAAATGTGAATGCCAAAGCGGCTTCTCTTCGTCCGGCAACGTCAAAAACAAATTCTCCGATATGATGTACTCCAATCCGATGAGCTTTGCATCGGCTTCGGGGGTGTCGTATATGAGACATTGTCTCATTTCTTCGTTTTGATGTGCGCAGAAATGGTGCGCTTCCACTTGACGGGTCATGTCGTAGCCATAGAAATGAAATCTACAACAAAATCTAGAATTTTAACTATTTCTTTCTGGACTAGGACTCAGATCAGTCAGTCAGACCAACAGATCTGGTCGAGTTTAAACAAACATCGGTGCTAACTAGCCGGAATTAGCAACGTTTTTTTATGCATCAACGTCGCTAAAACGCTGTTCTGTTCTTTTAGCTACATTTTAAATCGTAATGTAACATCGCAAAAGCGTAATTAAATGCAGATTTTGCTGTAACGATAACAAAGTGATATCAACTTAAAAAAACATTGAAACATAACAGGAAATGAAGATTAGAAGGGGGAATTACGCGCAGAGGTGTTGATGGATTTGTTTGATAGGGCGGAAGCTTTGGATGGCGCCGGTGGCAGTCTCGACGAGGGAAGTGGTGGTTTGGGTGGGCTCACCTGGAACTTGAGGGTGATACATGGTTTTTTGGTTGGCTAATTAGCGGTTTGGGATTTAAGGATCGGCGGAGGTTTTAAGCTGCCGTGATCGAAGCTTGAGAGTGTTGCTGGTGCATGCAGAGTTACGCGTGGAAAGGGATACCATAGACGTGGCGATGAACATCGCTTCTATTGACAGCTATAATCTATATATACACCCTCAACCCCCATCAATTTAATTTTTCACTGAACTCAATTTTTTCTAGGCATCGTTTATTTAGGTAAAACATATTTTTCATTACCACGAGAGCAAAGAATCATCGCATCATAATTGATGATTGACTATCTCATTAGTTGAGAAGATCGTGGTAATGTATTGACGTCTTTTTTTGTTCAAGATCCAATTCAAGTAAAGCAAGTTCTTTTCTCCCTCATAAAATTTAAGTTTACTAGCCTTACGACCTTCGTTTGGTATGGGATTAAAGCTAATCACTTTCTCTGTTCAATGTAACTAGGTATGGGATTTTGTTGTTCTTTGTCTTTAAGAAATTTTTGTTCAGTTTTATTTCTACTTTTTTTTTTTACATGAAATGGAATTTCAATAAAAAAACAAAATCTTAAATGGTTAATATATTAAATATATTTTTATTTTTATTTAAACCTGATTATTAATATATATTAAGTGATTAAATTGGTATCATCTTTCAATCAATTAGATCTCAATTCAGTTGATAATTTATATGGCCCTTAATATTTATAATTTTTGAGATTTTAACATTCTCTTTTTAAGCACTTTAACCCTCAATATTACTTAAAAATTCTGATAAGTGGCAAAAACAATGGACATTTAGAAGATAAAATAATTATATCCTAAATTTCAAATGAAATAGCAGTAAACTATATTAAAATATTAAATTTAATAACAGGGTCTTTTAAGATTGATCTCATTTCATTTGTATTATTTTTTTAATAATTTTATGTTACATCAACATAAATTTAGATAAATTAAATCTAAATTAAAATCTTAAAATTATTAATATGACATAAAATTATTCAAAATAGATAATATTTCTATTTCATAAAATCATTTCTCCGATTAATCTTAATTATAATTAAGTGTTTAGAAGAAGTCTAGTTACATTTGTTTCAACCATTTTCAACTTATTGATGTATATCAACATGTGTTAGAATAAATATCAGAAGTAGATATATCAAATTAGATTTTTTATTAAATATATATATCGAAAATATACAAATAATTAAGAATAAATACTTGAAAAAGAAAAAGAAAAACAAAGATGTTATTTATATCCAATACATCACACAAATATCAAAATTACAACAACATAAACATGAGGGACAATGGTAGATTCTGTTCTTTGATCAGATCAGTTTCACCTCGTAATTGCTGTTAAGAAAGGTATACTCAAAAGATACGATGATTCAAACGAAGACCCGGGGAACTGAATCAGCAGGCTTACAATCCACCTCCCTGAGTTTAGGGATCAGTCCTTTCCCACCACCATTTGCCAATGGATGTATCCCATGTGTTGGACCCGTCAACTCAGCTCTCTTCGCCCTCTCTTTCTCAAATGATACCCCAAATCGCTTCTCCACATCTGCCGTTCATTTATTCATTCAGATACCCCAAATCCAAATCATAAAAAAAAAAAAAAACACACTTCGATTATTACCTCGACCGAGTTCTTCATCGAGCTGACCATCTCTAGTGAGAGCCATCATCAATTGAGGTAACCCAAGAGGGAGATTATCACCTTTATCGACTTGCCAAAAATGGATGGTCTTCCCATAAGTCTTGCAAACTTTGTCCAGACCATGCCTCTCGATCGGCCCGGGAACTCGCGGCATAAACAACACCCCACTCTTCACTTCGTACAAATGCGAATGCCAAAGAGGCTTCTCTTCGTCCGGCAACGTCAAAAACAAATTCTCCGATATCATGTACTCCAATCCGATGAGCTTTGCATCGGCTTCGGGGGTGTCATATATGAGACATTGTCGCATTTCTTCGTTTTGATGTGCGCAGAAATGGTGCGCTTCGACTTGACGGGTCATGTCGTAGCCATAGAAATGAAATCTACAACAACAACAAATGATTTAACTTTTAAAAAAACATTGAAACGGAATAGGGAAGGAAGATTAATACGCACGCGCAGAGATGTTCATGGATTTGTTTGATGGGGCGGAAGCCTTGGATGGCACCGGTGGCGGTCTCGACGAGGGAAGTGGTGGTTTCAGTGGGCTCGCCTGGAACTTGCGCATGATTCGACATCGCTTTGTGGTTGCTTAGTAACTGGTTTAGAGAGATTAAGGCTCCATGGAGGGTTTTAAGCTGCCATGATAGGGAGCTTGCTTTGGCATGCAGAGCTACGCGTGGTAGGGGAATACAATAGACGTGGCAACCAACACAGCTTCTCATGACAGCTATTATATCTTCTATACTAGTATTATAAAAAAGAATCACATAAAGCTGACACCTGTACTTGAAAACATATAACCAGGCTGAGGATGAAGACGAGGATGAAATTCAAAGGTGATTATATTTTATATTGCATGTTGTGGGAGTTGAGCTCTTCACTGTCTTCAACTTATACTTCAATAAGCTATGCATATAACGATTGTCAAGTTCTTGCTTGAGTCTAATGAATTACTGTTTCTTTTCTTATGTATTGACGTCGATGATCCCAGAGAGAAATCCAAAGAACAGAATATACTAGCACTATAAGCATGAACTTCAATTTCAAGCTTTTACCGCAGGTCATTCTCCTTTTTATCTGTTTGTGAATCAACACAACCCTGTGGCTGTCATTGTATTTTCAGGTAAGCTAAAGCAGACGAAGGTAAAAATTGAGAGAAGTATGACCACCAAAAGAAGAGCAGCAAGATGAGAAGTCCAATTCTGCTTATGGTGATATCACTCACATATTTCCATCTTAGTTGAAAATTTCTACTTTTTTTCTATAAAAAAAGGATCGAGCTTGTCCGTCTAATTAGCTTCTTTTATGCTGCAGGTTTGTTTTAAATGTCATAAGACGAGAAAACTTATTTATTATATATATATATATATATATATATTATAGGTAGATATAAAATAAAAATAATCAGTAAAAATTTAAATTTAAAACTAAATTAATATGAGTAAAAACGCTTTTAAAAATTATAAAACATTTTTAATAATAAATAAATAATAATATTTTTTTCCAAAATGACTAAAATTATTAATTAAAATTAATCTATTATTAAATTATATATTTAAGCATACTAAATAAATAATATTCCTACTAATAAGCACTGCGATAAGAATTTAGGGATGGACATATTACCCTACAAGTAATAAGGGTGAGCATTCGATAGAATCGAGTGAAAAAATTTCGAGTTGATAAGTCCTATTTTATCATCCTAGCCCGATTTGAAATTTTTTTTTGAATCAAGTCAAGTCAAATCAAGTGAAATTATTCGAGTTAACTTGAAAAATTAAACATGTAAAATTAAAATCTTGTTACAGTATAACTAATTACATGTTAGAGCACATAAATTTGAAACCATATATATTTGAAAACTTTTTCAAATTTCAAAACAAAATAACAAAAAAAAAGATACTTTAGTATGATAAACTTGAATAATTAATTAACTTATTTATATCCCAAAATTATTATTTTAGAAAAATTTTAAAATTTTAACTTTCTTTATATATTCTTTAAATTTTTTTAATTTTTTTATAATTTTTAAAAAATATATAAATTTTGGAATTTTTATAAATATTTTGAATTTTAAAAATTATTTTGTATTTTTTGTTAAGAGAGAGAATAATTTGCTCATTTTCAAAATTAACAAGAACTAAAGGCGTATTTATACCAATTTATTATTCGAATTATTTGAGTTATTCGAATTGTAAAGTTCAATTAGACTTGAACTCAAAATTTGAATTTTTTTAGTTTTTTTAATCGAATCGAGTTTTGCTCACCCCTACGAGTAAAAAAAAAAATCTATACTTATTATTTATAAAGCATTATTACCCATTAGTCAGATTTTTATTTTGAGGTTATTTATATCTTTTTATATTTTGATAAATCTAAAAAAATATTTTCAGATCTCATGATTTTCTCTTTAACTTTACCATTTCAACCAAGTTGGCTTGTATAAATTTTTAGGTATAACGACTTATTTGACCTTTCAATTTTAAAAAAAATTATTTTAGCTCCCATTTATTTATTTATTTATTTGTCTCTTTTAGCCCTCAAACTTACATTGTTTGAGTTGGTCAAATCACTGCCACATGAATGTCATGTTAGAAATTAATTAATTTTTATAAAAATTAAAAATAAATTAATTGATGAAACGGCAATCACGTGTATGCCACGTTGGTAAAGTTTATAGATATTAATTTATCCATCCATTTTGAGTTGATTTAACAAACAACGCAAGTTTAAGGGCTAAAAGAGGCAAAAAAATTAAATAAATGACTAAAATGATTTTTTTGTAAAGTTGGAAGGTACTAAAATGATTTTTTGTAAAGTTGAAAGGTAAAATAAGTTATTTTGCCAATTTTTTATAACTTTATTACACCCACAATCCATACTCTAGTGATAGGTTAAGACTATGGTCAAAGCTATAATTTTTTTTGAAGGGTGGAATTTAAATTATAAATTTTGGAAAGAGTTAAAATGTAAAATTTTATAAATTTTCAATAGATTAAATTATAAAATTTTCATTTTTGTAAGGCCATAATTAAATTTTAAAATTTAGGAAGAGTCAGAATATAATTTTATTATTGAATTAATTTAAAACTTTACAATTTCGAAATGAAATAAATAAATATTTTTTGGTTAAATCTTTGGGACTAGGTTCAAGCCAAATCATTTGATGTTATTCAAGTCCTATCATATACATGAGTATTATCCAAATTTATTTTAATTTAAATTCGAATATATACATATATTTTTTTTAATTTCAATTTTCATTATATCTATAATTTGCATTGTAAGTTTTGATATATATGACTATATTTATATTTTATTTAAATTTAATTATAAATTATACAAACTTTTCTCTTTCGCAATTTATTTTTAGTATTTTTTAACTGTTCTCGTAGTGATTTTTCTAGAAAATAAGATCCACTAAATACTACGAAGTAAAAGATATTCATAAATAAAACTCGTTCTATTTTACTTGAAAGAAGTAGCAGTGTCAATAGTCTGCTATGCTTTCTCTAAAAGTGATGTTAATAGTTGTAGTTTTAGTATTTTTCTTAATATGAGTTTAAATGGGCGGTGTGTTTAATTACGGTTAGTATAAAAACAGCAATTAAACTGAGATTAGATAATGTAACGATATTATAGCATGAGACAAAAAGTAAGCTAAACGCACTACACCGCATCTTACCACCCATCCAAACTCACGCTCAATTATTTTTGTTAGATTTTCTTCCAAAAAAGTAGAGAAGAAATTAGGGCGGTTTCCAGACTGATTTTGTGCATCCTCATTACAAAAGAATTTTTTGAGAACTTTAACATTGTCATCAGGGTTAGCCCAAATTCATTATCGGCACAATTTAACAGTGATAAAGCTAAAATGAGATCATCAAAAGTTGATCAAGATGGTGCACTTTGTTACAAATTTAACCATTGTTACGGTGTATATCTTTTATTGTTTGCGCTTAACTCTTCAATACGTTGAGTAAAATATGCCCAAAAATCAAATTTTGTGTCCTCAGTGAAGATGGATAACTGTAATAAAAGGTTGTAGATTATAGGTAAAAATGAATAAATTTATACTCGTGTAATACTAATGCCGTTTTTCTTTAGAGAAAACAAACATAACTTAGTAGGTAGTGCCGGTGGAAAGCAACTTATTATTGAAAAGCAAAATGTTTTTAAAGAGACAAAAGACTAAAAACAAAAAAGCTTTGATTGAGAAAAACAATAAAATAAAATTTGTCCGAAAGAATAAGAAAGTAGTGGGTGGGTTTCAATATGGTTAAATTTTGTTATTAATCCTTGTATTTTGTGAAAGTTGTAAATTTAATCTCTATATTTTGATTTGAATAATTTTATTAATCCAAATTGTAAGATTTTAGTTTTCACCGAAAGATAACTGTTAAATTTATTAATTTTTGTTACTTTCAAAATTTGATGAACTAATGATATTATTATATATGTAATGCTATGTTAGCTTGATATTTCAACATATCATTCACTAAAAATTCAGTTAATGAATTAATGATTGTCATTTGTGTCGAGAATAAAATTTTAAATTTTGAAAAGTATAGGAACGTAGAATGATCCAATCGGATAATATAGACCAAATCTACAACTGTTCACATAGTATTCAACTAATAATTGAAATTAACCAAACGGATTTAACTACTACTGTTTGGGTCTGAACTAAAATTTCAAAATTCAAAAAGTATAAAGACTAATTTTGATCAAATTAAAGTACCAATACCAAATCCACAACTTTCACGAAGTATATGGACTAATAGAAGAATATAACATATATATTTATACTATATAATATCGCTTCTTCTTCTTTTTTTCACTTCATTTTTACGTGAATGTAGCGTCATGATTCCTGATACTTATTTTTAATCACTTGTTTGTATTTTTTTATTTCAATTTTTTTAAAAAACTATTAGAAAATATTTAACAACCCTTCATTATATCCTCAACTTACCTATAACTTGATTTCTTTTTGTCATTTCTTGAAGTAAAGTAATATTTACTTAGGATACCAAACCATCACCCTGGTTTTACCTAACAACAAGGGCAATGACTTCACTTTGTATGTCATTTTCATTTAATGGCCTACTCAAAATCATTTATTATTTGAATCGTGATTATTAAAGCACATGCATCCCAATTTGTTTTTTTTTTCTTACGACTTATTGATAGAGTTCATGTATATCAATGTTATTTTTTCGAGATTTGAATATGTATTTTATTATTAGAAATGTAATGTTCTTTGATATATTTTTCAACTTTTTGTCTCAAATACGGGAGGAGCTAGAAGGGCTGGTAGGGGCTCCGGTTTCTTTAAAATGGATAATTTTTTATTTAAGTTTTTTTTAATTTATAAAATTTTAAATTAATAATGGTAAAATTACACTTTGGCCATCCTCTAAAATGAAAAAAAAATTATTTAATCCTTTAAATAATTTAAAGATATAAGCTATTAAAATGATGAAATTACATTTTTACAATTGTAAAATATATAATTTAATTCCAGCCCCTTAATTTTTTTTTTTTTTGGCTTCACCCCTTATAATTATTAATAAACCTTCATTGATCCTTAGATATTTAATTTTTAGTTATTTTATTTGATCATTTCATATAAAAATAGTAAAAGATATAAACACATTTATATTAATATTCATTACTTTATTAAAAATTAAAATTTTAAGTAATTTCTCTAATTAAGTTAGTGTCAAATTAATTTATGCCACCAACTCACTTAACACATTATATATAGTTAAATAAAATTAAGAGTAGAAGTGTTGATATCTTATTTTGGTGTAAAGAGTAATTAGCCCATAATGTTTACCTCTTTTGTCACATTAGTCTTAATTCTTTTTATTATCACTTTGGTCCTCAATTTTTAAATTTTAATCAAATTACATTTATTAGATGAAAATATTTACTGGATATTGATGTGGCAACCCATGTCTAGTTTATAAAAGTTTAAAAAAATGAAAAAAGGTTTAATTTTTTTTCTAAAAATATTTATTTACGCCCAACAAATTGTCATATCAATGTTGTTAATTTTTTGATCAAAAGAAAGAATTTAATTAATTTTTGAAAGTTGAGGATTAAAGTGATAAAATAAATAACATTGTGAAGCTAAATTTGGTTCAAATATAATTTATTAAATACATTTTATGTCTATATTAATTAAATTAGATTAGTGATACTTATATAGTAGGTAATAAGAAAATAATATTAAATTAACAGCAAATATTTCAACCCTTGCTTTAAGAATTATAAAATTTTCAACTTAGCTATACATTTTCTTTTGAGATTTAAAAAAAAAATACATTTTCAAATAATTGATTTTTTATTCATAATAAAAAAACATAAATACCTTATAATAAAATTATTTGATTTTAGAAATTTGTAAATTTTTTAACTACGTTGATATTTAAATAACTCATGATGCTGATAGGTATAAAGATTTTGTAGATAGTATAAATATTTGATAATTTATTTAAAGTTGTATTGAGTATCCGAGATTTATTTTGTATTTAATTTAATTTTTTAATTTATAAATATAATGATTTAATGAATTTAAACATTTTAATGATTTCAGGTATTTAACAGAATATATTTAAACAATAATTTTTAATAATCATATAAATTTTAAATTAAAAATACCCCATATTTTCTCATCCTAATAAAATACAAAATATATTCGGAAATAACAAAATACAAAACAATGCAAGAATTAAAAATAAAAAATAAAACTAAAGAAAATAAAATGACGATTAACATTTACTTTACTATACTATATAGAGTAGGTAAGGCATTAGGTAATGAAGGTTGACCTTGAGAAAGGTTTTGATTTCCTGTACTGAACACCACGTGTTCCCACTTTTCCAACTTTATATTTTATAATGGGTTAAATCACAAATTGGGGCCTGAACTTGACAACTATTATCACATTGGGGCTTGAATTTTTTTGGTCCAAGTTAGGCCTTGAACTTTGCAATTTTTCTTACAATAGGGCTTGAACTTTAGGGTTTTTAAGTACTAACTTGAACGAAAAAAAAAAGGTTAAAGTCCCAATGTGAGAAACAATTGCCAAGTTTAGGGCCTAACTTGAATAAAAAAAGGTTTAGGTGCCAATGTGGGAATAATTATCAAATTCAGGGCCTAACTTAGACAAAAAAATTTAACTCCCAATGTGGGAAAAGTTGTCAAGTTTAGGTCCCAAAAAAGTGATTTAACCCTTTATAATTTACCTTCCTTTTTTATTGACTACTAGAAGAAGAAGAACAAGTCTTTTGTTAGACTCAAATAACCTTATAAAATATATTTTATATTAAATTAAACCATTTATTTAACTTGTATTTCATTGTAGCTTAAATCATTATTTGACTTTTAAATTTATTTTTTTAATTTTGGTAAACTTTTTGTCATTCTTTGATATCATTTTTTCTCTCAATTTATTTCTAATTTTTTTTCCAATAAAAACATAATATGTGACTGATTCTTATTTGACACAATTAATTTTGGAGCAAAATGGAAAGAAGATAATAGTTGAGATACTAAAGTAAAAAAAAAAAATTAATATAATTCAAAGATAAACATAAATCAAAATAATTGTGTTTATGGTACATGATGGAATTTAAGCTAGAAAAGACTACCCTTCTTGGTCAAAATATGTTGTTGGTCCCTATACTAAAAAATTAACATTTAGTCATTGTACTTAAAAAATTAAAAATTAAATTCTCAAAAAATTCTAATCCAATCGTTTACTCTTTTAATATTTTCCATTAAAATTTACCAAATCGACATGTTTATTAACATTTCATATGTTAAATTGGCTAAATTTATTATAAGAAAATTTTGAAGAAAAATATGAACGAGTTTAATAGTCAAACTAAATTTCTGAATAAAAGAAAAGTAAATCACAAAAATGTTTAAAATACAGGGACTAGTTGAAGATTTAAACCTTTCTTTCTTTCTGGAAGTGGCCAGTCTTTTTCACCTATAATTTTCAAATTCCCATTTCAATTCCATTAAAATTCAGTATCTCATGGAAAAAGGTAAAATGAAAACCCGCTTTTGAGCTCTAGAAAACGTGTCTTCTTTCTTGCTTCATCAACCCAACCAGCCCAGCTAATATAAATTGTCTTTTCTTTTACATATATATACATATATACAGATAATCAAGTCTAAACTAGCCTACAATCATAAAAGCAGACCGTCTAATCTTGTACTATTCTTTTCTAACAAAATAAATGAACCCAAAGCTCCATTTCTATAGCTGGTGCTGATTTGAGGCTCTGAGCTAGAGATTTAGAGGAGAGCCAAAAAAAAAAGGTATGGGTATGGGTATGGAGGAAACTGAGAAACCAATAGAGGTACGAGCTGTGGAAGCTTTGGGAAAAGGGTTTGATATAAGTGGTGATTTCAGGTTGAAATATGCTAAAGGTACAAGATTGGTTGTGCTTGATGAAACCAATAAAAGAGACATTGTATTCCCAGGTGCTTTTACCGTTCAAGACGTTTCTCAAGATATTCGTCTCGATAAAGGCGATCGTATTCGATTCAAATCTGATGTTCTTGAATTCAACCAGGTCTGTTCCTTTTTTTTTTTAAATTTATATGATGAACTATATTGGGGTTTAACTTTATTATGTGTTCAAAGTATAAATTCAGAAAATTTTTTTCTCATAGTTTGATTTGTATCAGTTTCCTTATAGATCCATGAATTTGTTTATATTGTGTGTTTTCATGGTTTACTTTGATGGGTCCAAAAAGATGAGCTAATTCTGTAGTTCTGAAATGGCTAAAGGTTGATTAAACTTGTGGGATTGAAAAAAGTGTGAAAATTTTGACCAAGGGGAGATTCTTTTTCCATTGCATTTAAACTATATAATATATATTTTTAGCAATCTGAAGAAAAAATACTATATATTATTATACTTAGCTCATGCCTTCTGATTCATAGGCATTACTTTTTGGTGAATGAGCCTTGAAAATTGTGGGATGAAATGTCACCTTTATGTCACATCTGGATAAACTTGTTTATTCAACTCTTTTGACTATGGGCATCTCTTATGCAATTTCAGAGTTTAGAGTTGAAAAAACAAGTAAAGGTAGATTACTTGCATAATTGGTTTTGTATTTAATGATATTTGTTTAAGTTGGAAGGGAAATTTGGGTTTTATTTGCATGAGTTGGATTTGTCTTTAAAAGTTCTTTTACTCCTTTACATGTGAAGTATGCAAGCATGTTTTGATATGTTACTATTTGAAAGTTTGAAGCTCGGTCAAGGGTTCATCCCTAGTTATTCTCTAGTATGATGTCAATGATGATGATAAACAATTTGTTGCCTTCTTTTTGTTCTTCTTTTTATGTGATGATTCATTATTTAAGTAAGCCATGAGCTACAAATTGGATGTAAGTAGAGTTGGGAAAATGATATTTCTACTTAAAAATCCTAACGTCAAAGTATCTTGAAGGGAGCAAAAGAACAGAGGGGCAAGGTTTAATATGAAAATTATCAAGGACTATGCAGTCTGTTCAATTTTGTACTGATTAAGAGCCTTATATTGGTTTCAATAAATTTATTTGATGCTGTATTGATGTTGTACCTTATATCTGCTGCCAAAATCTTACTTCTCTTGCAGATGTCCGAGTTACTTAATCAAAAGTCTTCGATTCAAGGAAAAGTTCCTTCAGGCTACCTCAACTCTATTTTTGGTTTGAGAGGAGATTGGCTTCATGATGCTGAAGACACCAAAAATCTTGCTTTCGATGGTTACTTTATTTCGTTATATCATTTACACCTTACAGCATCTCCACTTGTACTACACGACAGAGTTAAGAAGTCTGTTCCACCTCACTGGGATCCAGCAGCGTTGTCTAGGTACCTTTTTCATATATTGTTTCTGCAATTTATTGGTGTAAGAATCATTATATCAATGAGAAATCATATGGATTATGCGGAGGCTGTTTGCTTGAAGAAAGAAATATTAAGAAATAACAATATTGTCAAGTGTCAACTGTATGTTATATGCACTCTTGTCTATTATTAGGGAAATATATTGCTTGTTTTGCAGAATTAAACGTGGTTTTCAACTGGTTATATTGATCTTGTGACTGTATGCTGGAAAAAATATATATTTTAGTATAACTAATGAAATTATAAGATGATGAAATAGCTGCAATAATCGAAAACCCAACGAATGAACCATTCGTTGATAGTTCATACAATGTGCAACCACCCCTAGCTGTCCTATGTGAACTATTATAATTAGTGTTCTTTATCTATTCATTCCCATTTTTGAGCCAGAGTAGTGTTCTTAAGATAACAAATATGAAATTTAAACTAAAACAGGAATGCTGAAGGTGTATATTACTAACATTTTGGTTAGAGCATCACTTTCCAATAAAAGAAGGGTTGACCGGTTGGGGAGTCCCTGTATGCACACATATGCACATTGTAGAATTTCCTATCAACAAAGTTTCTGCATAGTGTTTTATCTGTGATGTATCTAAATTTGCAAATTCATGGATGCTGGGGAAAACATGCGTAGTTTTGGTCACTCGGCATTTATCATCATTATTGGTTTCATGCACTACATATCTAATAAATTGTATTAGGCAGGTTCATTCGGACATATGGGACACATATAATAGTCGGCATGGCTATTGGAGGTCAAGATTTAATTTGTGTCAGACAGAACTATTCCTCTACAATTCCATCTTCGGAACTCAGAGGGTATTTGGAGGATCTCGGAGATGTTATGTTTTCAGATGGGAAAAGCCCTTCATTACTACAAAGAAAAACGGGAGATGGCAAACAAAAAGTATTAGCTTCTCATCGAGATTTAAAGTCTCTTGATTTGGTGAACAACAATATCGTTTATAAATTCCATCTGTTTATGTAGGTGCCCGAGGTCTTTAACCGCATTTTGCAGTCCAACACCTTACAGTTGGCCAGCATTGCAGAAACATCAAGCAAAGACGTGAGTCTAGAGCTCGTGTGGTGTGATTTTTTTTAATTAATCGTTTGAATCCATGAATTTATTTTGTTTCCTCTATTTTCATCTCGAATAGGGACTCACTATCATTTGTTCGAAAAGAGGAGGAAATGTGTTCTTGCATGGTCACTCCAACTGGCTCCAGACTGTACCTGCGAAACCCGAGGGAATTTTGTTCAAGTTCGTTCCCATTACTTCTCTTCTGACTGGGATTCCAGGAAGCGGGTATCTCAGTCATGCAATCAACTTGTATCTTCGTTGTAAGTATTATACTGCCGAACTTGTTTGACTACTTTCTTCTGCGTGGTTTATATTTTGTTATTTTGAAGTTTGGTTTGGTCGGAGAGAAAGTGCTTCAAGATCTGAAGAGTCTATTTGATTGTTGAGGCATATCCTCTTCAAATCATTCGCTATATAAAGCCACATGAAAGAAATGCCACATAACCTGTTGTCTGAAACAGAATCTGCCATGTCAATGCCAAGTCGAGAAAAACATTATAGTTTTTTGTGATAGTAAAGTTCTTTAAACTTGCTGAATTGTGTGTAGACAAGCCTGCTCCGGAGGATTTGCGGTTTTTCTTGGAGTTTCAAGTTCCGCTACAGTGGGCCCCTATGTTTTGTGAGCTGCCTCTTAGGCATCATAGGAAAAAAGCTTCTTGCCCTTCCCTGCAATTTACTTTCTTGGGTCCTAAGATACAAGTCAGCTCAACGCAGGTACTCAACTGCACATGAAGTTTTGTTTTATCGTAGTCCACTTATCAGTTCTACTTTTTCATGTCTTCGTATTATCTTGTCACCTGCATTACGTTTTATGCTATGTTTCTCCTACTGTTCATTTTTCTTTAAAATGAGCATACTTTACTCAGGGACTTATTGTGAAATTTGTTGGTTTTGAACATATTTTTCTGTAGTTTTACCTTTACAGTCCATGTTTTTTTATGTATATGTAGAAATGTATGTATAGGCATGAAAATGAGTTAAATGTGTAAAATACAAGGATAAATTGCTTGAGCCCTAAGACTTGCTATCAAGATTTATCGTATATTTACTTCTTTTAGATGGATTTTGTAATTAGCAACCGTAATTCAGTCATATTCGGTTATTACATGTTCCGTAAATTTCAGGTTTCAAGTGATCTAAAACCAGCTGTTGGCCTTCGACTGTACTTAGAAGGAAAGAAATGCAACAGGCTGGCAATACACGTGCAGCATCTCTCGAGTCTTCCGAATATAATGACGGTCATATCAGGCCACCCATGCCGATGGCGAGGTTCAGACGACTATAAATCAAGCGACCAATTTTTAGAGCCGGTTCGATGGAAGAGATACTCAAATGTGTGCACATCTGTTGTTGAACATGACCCCAACTGGTTACAAGAAGTCTCAAATGGTGTTTTTATCGTAACCGGTGCACAGCTCATTAGTAAAGGGAAGTGGCCAAAGACAGTTTTGCATCTCCGTCTGCTTTACACGCATATACCGAACTGCACAATCCGGAAGACCGAGTGGGCTGCTCCACCGGAAACTTCTCGTAAGGCCAGTTTCCTCACAAATCTCAGCACGACTTTCTCGTTCACTCAACGGGCAGTCACGGGACAACAAAAACCAGCTCCAACCACACTTAATTCAGGCGTGTTTCCTGAAGGTCCACCAGCACCAATTCGTGCCAAAAAGTTGCTAAAATTTGTAGATGTATCGGAGGTCGTCCGTGGTCCACATGATGCTCCGGGACATTGGCTGGTAACAGCAGCCAAGCTAGTGAATGAAGGTGGTAAGATTAGTTTGCATGTGAAGTTTGCATTGTTGGATTATCCATGAATTTCTGGATTTAAGCTTCTTTTGTACATATAAAGTGAGATTTATATATGTTTACTATAAAAGGAAAAAAAAGTTGAATTGAATTTTTTTCTTTTAATCCACATTATTATAATAATATGTCAAAATATACCGACACAAATTAGATATTAATTTAATAAAAGGTTAGGCTAAATACGTAATTTTATTGTTTTCTTTTTTGGGTCGTTACATGATTTTAATTGTTTAATCACTATATTTTCTATACTTAAATTAAGCAGCAATTAAAGTGAAGAAAAATTGATTTTTTCTTCAATTTTTCGTGGGCTAAATTCTCATTAATACCGAGTCAAGTGCCTGTGATTTTCATGAACAACGTAAATATTCTCTTTGATTTAAATAATATATAATTATAAAATATATGTAAATTTTAAGAAATTTAGTAAAATACTAAAAAAATAAAAATTCTAAAAAAAATGATATTTTAAAGATTGATCGTGGAATAAAAAAGTATAATGAAAGTTATTTTTTTTTAATATCTTTGAATAATAAAAATATGTTTTCTGTTCAGATTAGATATAAAAATTATTTTAACTTTATTTTATTCAGATTTCAATCCATAATTCGAAGCTTTGAATCATACAAGCCATAATAATAATAGGTGTGATTAAGGATAATCCCGTTCGAAAAATGAAGTTTAAAAATTTTAGATCTATTTAAAATATAGATTAAATTCTAACTCCAACATTCAAAGTCCGAGCATGGCTCGACTTGACTTATTTTTAAATTTACAATATGTTGTCTTTCTTTTCTTTTATGTATTATGTAATTTATGTCATAAAAATTTAATATACTATACTATAATATAAATTATAAAAAAAATTGTTTATATATAACTGTAGTAAAACAAATATCTTGATATAAAATTGCTACATCTTAAATAAAAATAATATATGTTTCAAATAAAAAAATAGTATGACTCAATTTAAAGGAGTTCGAATTAATCATTAATTAGTATAAGTAGACTTGAGCAACTATGTATATTATTAATATCATACATGATTTTCATCTAATCCAACCCATGAATATCAACTAGCTCGTAAATTTTTTTTTTAAATGTTAGAATAATATATTAATTAAATAAATTTAAATAAAAAATAATATAATTGAGAAGAAATTATCTTAAATTTTTAAAAATGGGATTAATAAAATGTTATAAATATCTTAAGATATTTTAAAAGAAATGTTTGGACCATGATATATAATTTGACATATTTTTGTTATTTCTTTTATTTTTATTTTTTTGTACTTTGGAATCTTGCAATGAAAGGCATATATATAAATAGAGAGAAAGTGTTAAACTTAAATCATGGCACATGGCCCTTCATTATTTCTGTCATTTTCAGCCCCACAAACATGTAACTAATTTTCATATATAATTGTTTTTGGTGAATTATAAGAGAAGAACAAATAACAACGCAATTAACATGATTCGAATCAAGATCACACTTAAGTTGATGAATACTCTGATCATTAGATCAACACACGAAATTTTTTTTATGTATGATTTTTACAACCTCAAAGGAAAATATATATATGAAAACCTAGACACGGACAAAATCAAAAAAAATAAATTCCAGATAGTAACACAAAAAAATTGCAGATACAATAAATTTTGTAAGAGGAGAGAAAACACATAAAACAAAAAATAAAAAACCCAAAATTTAAATAAAATAAAAAAAAGGGAAAAAAAATTCAAGAGTTGTTTGATGGCCAGTTCTTCTTGATTTCAAAGTGGTAATTCATATCCAAATAAGCTTTGCCATCATCATCTACAAACTGCATAAAACAATTTTTATTTTAATGTAGTTCTCTATCTTTGAGATAAATATACGGCAACTTCCTTTATAATAAAATAATAATAGAACTGAAAATAGATTTGTATTAATATATAATAAATTAATGCATAATGATGAATTTAGTCTTTGATGTTTCTATTTTTTTATCAATTTGATCCTTATTTTTTCTTAGCTAAATTTGATTATCGACATTTCAAAAAGAGTTAAATTATCTTTTTTAATAGAAATGTGAATTAAAATATTAATTTTTTAATGATGTTGACATGACAATTTATATATACTTTATATTGAAATGACACTATTTATTTTATATGTGACATTAACAAATGATTTTAAAATTATAAAAATATTCAAAAAAAACGTGAGTTGCCATGTAGGATGCTATGTTTAAAATTTTAACATTTTAATATGTAGTTCTAAATTCGACTATTTTTAAAATATGAAGTACGGAATTTAGCTAAAAAAAGAATAAAAAATAATTTGACAAATATGGCTATAGTAAATAATAGTTTAGTTACCTTGGTAGTTGCAGAGTAGGAGCCTCTAGCAAACAAGCCAGAAGGGGTGGTTTCTTCTTCCAATTCATAAGTGTATGGATCTTTTCGAGGGCTGAATGTTCCCAACATCACTTTTGTTTTCTCTACTGCCATGTTGTTTCATTAATGGATCATGTTAGAATTGTTGTGTTGGAGATTTAAGTTGGGTTCTGACGAGATATCTTTAAATATAGATATGGCTTGTATTGTATCTATACATATCCCATCATGAAAGTATATGATACTCACCTCTAACACCGGTTTTCCAGACAGTGTTAGTGTAGTTAAGACCAGAGACAACGTTGTGGGAGACAGTGAAGGAGAATTTGAGACGATAACGACTTCCTTCCTTTAGTATAAACAAGCGGCTTTTAGGGTTTGAAACAAATGGAATGGGCAAAACAATATCTGGTTGGCCCCGACATACGATTGACAGCCTTTCTATCTTCACTTCTGCCGCCTCCATCTCTGCTTTCATCACAAAAATAAAATTCAACACGTGTTTGCTCCTTGAATAACAGAGAGGAAAAACAGTACCTCCAAGAGCAGACATATCAACGCTCCCAAGAAGCTGTTCTTTCCATCTCCTCAGACTTTCATCATCCTTGAGAATCAATAAATAGAAAACACAGTGCTTTACTTACTTGGCTTCATGCAAATGCATGCATATATATACAGAGAGAGAGAGAGAGATGTACCTTGTCCTTTTCAAGCTGCTCTTTGAGTGAAAGAGGAGGGCCAAGATCCAACTCCTTCTCAGGTTTCAGCTTGGGATCATCATCTTCTTCATCAACCTCATTCTCATCATCAACATTATTGTTCTTTGCTTCATTATCATCAACAAACTTGTTGTTGTTCTTCTTCTTCTTCTCTTCTCTCGCCTCTTCATTTTTGTTTCTTTCATTTTTCTTCAAACCATCTTGTTTGGATGCTGAGAAAATTCCTACAGCAGCTGACATATTTCTTTCTTTCTTTTTTCCCTACGAACCTTTGCCCAAGGAAACCATTTATACATATAGGGTAGGGATTAAAGAAGGAAGCTTCACATTCAAAGTTGGTTTTGTGGGGTTGAAATTGCACCAAATTTTAGATGATTTAAAGGAAGAATTTATGGATTCTTAGTAATGATTATTCTGTTTTTATATCCATCAACATTCCTTGTTTGAGATTAGCAAAAAAGAAAAGAAGACATAAATTCATGACACAAGACCTGACATGAAAGGCAGTTGGAACAAAAAAAGGATGGTAATTAAAAGTTGAAAGTTAATTTTAAGTCTATATCCATATTCCAGTTTGCTTGTATTAATTTTTTATTTAATTCTATAAAAAATTATAGAAAGTAATAAAAATTGTATAAAAGGAAATCAATGGTTATTGAAAAAAGATATCAGAATAATAATTATGGGCATGAAATGGAAGCAGTGGTTAGGCTTTGGAACCATTGGCTTGTGGTGGCAATAGCACAGTGGTTAGGGTTGGACCAGCTTTTCTCGATGACCCACTCAAACATCCATTCATTCCTACTTGCTTAAAAACTCCACCCTCTATTTGAAAATGAATATTTATCATCTAATAATATTCAAGAAATTAATCCATTACAACATCCCAATCCCATCAATATTTTATTTATTTCATGATTTCATCTCTTCAACTTGAATTCGGTGGTACAAATTCAATAAAATCCCTTTTTTTTTCTTTTTTAAATTATTGAAATTCAAATCATATAATATGGAATTAAAATTATGTATTATTTGTTGGGTTTTGAAGCTTGAAAACAAGCTTATCATTTAAATTAAAATTATATTAAATTTTTATATAAACTTATTACATAATTATTTTCTCATATGTTTTTAATCTAGTAATATATTATTTGAATTTTTTTAATACTCCTTATATTTGTATCTCATATAATATGGATGTATGATCCTTTACATAAGAGGAAAAAAAACTTTAAAAATATATATAATCATATTAAACACATACTTACATCCGAAATCCAAACAACATATTTAAAATAAATAATATTTCAAAATTAATTAGGGATTCAACATCTTAAAAGTCTTAAATTAATTATTTTAAGCACAATTCCAAAATTTATTCAAAACAGAATAGAAATCCAAAGCTGTTATTCCAACTTAAACAATAAGCAAAAAGTAGGGACATTGATGCTTATCAGCGAACTGCAATAGCAAAAGAATTATGGGGTTACCTTTCATTCTCAAAGTTGAAGAAGACATCCAGAAGATCGAGATTTCCTCGATTCAACGGCCATCCTCGGATTTACATAAACTGACTCGCAAAAACAATAGACCGAACCTGCAGGGACAACCCTTATTCGACTGTCTTTAAATAATAAACATAAACTACTTGACATATTAGCAATACCTCGAGATTGATATAACCTCGTCTTTCAGCTTCCAAGTACAAGTTTTGTAATCTATAACTTGTGATTACGCAATCTATACTGTATATGCGAACGTAGGTAGCTTAAAACCGCTTACATACTGGGTATGTAAAGCGTGGAACGCTTGAAAACGAAGACAATGCTTGCATTGCAATTGGAAGTGCTTATTTTCAATGTGGATGACAGTCTAATTAGATACCTGATAAGCTACTGGCGATTAGTGGGGTTGGGGGCGTGTCTGAACCACGTAAATATCTTCCCCGAGAAGACATCCTTCAACATCTTGGGGGCAGCCAAACTTCTGCTCCAGGAAAAGCCCAATGGCACCGAGATGCTGACTAAACTGCTGACGGAATTTAGGATCAACTGTTAACGGTTTTTTGCTGTAGTCTACTGTCAAATGGTGAACTTCCCCATCAGCAGGGTCTGCACCTGATACTGCCATCTCCTCACTGAAATTTGCAAATGCTAGTGTCCGGACAGTCCTGTCAAACTTCCCAGACAATACACGCCAGGGTGTGCCACGAGTTCCTGAAGCAAGAGTTTCGCCTAACCCTGGAGCAATCTCAGCCTCAACAATGTTATGGTCCTGCTCAGTTGGGCTGAGTGTATGGAGTATGAATGAAAGATCCGGTGAAAGCATTTCTTGGACCAACACTGCCATTGTAGCATCTTTCTGCGATATACCAGCAGCTCGGCGTCTCAGAACTGCCCTTCGTGTAAAGAGTGAGGCCCATACTTGACTAACAGCATCAGAAAAAACTGTTGGATTTGATAGACTGACATTTGGGATTGATTCATAAAGTCCAGCAGCTGACATCCCCGCCAAATCCTCCACATTTGCACTTGAACGAACAATCAAGCGTGCTTCGTCTGGAAACATGCTCATGATGCTATCGAATATGTCATCCGAGAGATGGAGGGAAGAGACCAGTAGCTGAAGTTGTATGCATAGTTTGTCAAGTGCATCGTTCTCGACTCCTTCTGTTTCTATCTTTTGTAGAAGAGTCGCGAATTTTTTCGTCAATTTGTTTTCCTCTAAAGCCAAGTCCATCGAACCAAATGGTATAACTACTCCAGAAGGAACACGAAATGAAGCTGACACACCATTGTCACTGTTTACTGCCATAAAGGAAAAAAAAAAAAAGATCAATGACAATATATGAATGTACAATTTATAAGATAGAAGATTAATCAAAGTCCAATACAACAAATACAAAATGAATTTGTAAAACAATTAGCGTAGGAACTCTTAAACAAATAAAATACTTTTGTATAGTACTTCATTACTATGATACTTGGAGTTGAGTGTGAGCGTCCAATAAGGATATGCATCCAATATAGGTATGTTCAAATCTTTTAAAGCTTTTCCATGTATTTGAAGGATCCTTGGAGGGTCATATCCCTATTCCTATGTCCAAGTACATATCAGAAATGCATGTCAAAACATAGATATTTCAAGAAAAATGAAGATTAGGAGAAAACATAGCTTCATTGGCCTCTATTATGGTATTTTTTCAACATTATTTACATACAATATCATATGACTGAAGCCGCATTTTTGGCATTGGAGGATTGGGGGTGGATGGGGAGATGGTTAAGGCCTAAGGGGCACTTACCCGTATTGGAAGCTGCTGCCAAGGAAGCTAAACGACTGCAAGCAGCTGCCTTAGCTCCTGAAGTTAGTACATCTGCTTCGGCAAGTGGTATAAGTCTTAAGGAAGAATTTCCCTGTATGAAAAAGAAAAGCTACTATTTTAAAAGAAAAAACTGAGATTGCTAGTTTAATGCAGTTTAAAATGGCAAAGAGCGAAACATGCCTTATTAAAGGCCGGGACTTTAACAGTCACCCCCTTGGCTGCAGATGAACCATTACTTGAAAGATTCTTCTTAAAAGAAACAACATCACTATCATTTGAAGATGGACATAGGTTCACGCCACTTAATGATGCTTCTAGTCTTCAAAATTTTACAAAAACAAGGAGGAAACAAAACAAAGCATTCAAGTCTAGGATTCAACGGTAAAAAGAGTTGACTTTCAAAGCTGATTGATGAGGTTGAAAGTTGATTATAAACTGTGGAGTATTTCAGAAATAACCTCATGTATTTTCCTGCGTGCTTTTGTATATTGGAAACTTGTTCTTCATCTTCACATGTAACAAAGACAACCTTTTCCTGCATAAAAGCATGTCATTCATTAGTCTATCACATACTCATGTTACTTGAATTCAGATGTGAGTATCTAATACGGGTATGCACCCAAAACAGATATCACAGGTATTAGATACAAGTACTTCAAGCAAAACAAAGAGTCAAAATAACATTGTTTCTATCACAAGTATAATAAGAAAAAATTCGATGTCATAAGAGAGAAAGAACTTGCTTGTCGGGCCCTAACACCAAGATGAGACAAGTGAGGCAATTCCTGCAAAAGTATGACTCCGGTAATATTGAATCCAGCTGTTGTCACCTGTCGAAATGTATCAAAAGAGGCTGTGTGACAAATTTGCTCGTACATAAATGACAAGCAACATACAAGGATCGGGACAAATAATGTATTAAGAACAATCTGAAACCTCCTCATCTCCTTCAGCTTTATTGACCATGAGAATAACAGGTCCTTCCAAAGATGATGGCAGTGATCCAGGGACAATTGTCTCAACCTGAAGCAAAACTAATTCGACATCATGTATAAATAAAGGGACAGAATTTCACATGTCGGAAGGTAAGGTAGCACATGAAAACAAAGAGAGAGAAGTTTTTTGACTAAACAACACTGTTCTATTGTTTCTCTATTTTCTCTATTCCAAAAATTAGATATAAGTTTTTAAAATCCGGTTAAAGTTTTTCAGAGAGTAGCTAGGACAACAATATACACGGTGTCGAAACCATTCTTTTGAAAAGGCGGGAATCGACATTGGGTTTTGAAAACGGATAAAATCGGGAGTCGCCACCGACCTTTTATTAGGTGTGATCGGATCACCTTTGTTTTAATAAAACATTTCGGTTTACTAAAACGGGGTTTTTGGTCTTCGAACATTCGAGAAAATAGGTTCGGGAGTCGGTTACGTGCGAGGAAGGATTAGCACCCTCGCAACGCCCAAAATCGGTACCAAACTGATTAATCAATGTCCTAATGTCGAAAAGCTTGAAAAAGATTTTGAAATTTGTTCTATTTTTGTGATTTTAACAACTTGATTGAATATCGAGTTTCCCTTGTTTCGAAGGAATAGAGTCTCGCATCCAGCACGATTGGACACGATAATCTAAGTCCCTGAATTCAAGATCATCTCCAAAATTCCCCGAACACATGCATTGCAATTTTGAGAGGATATTCGTTTATTTGGTCAAACAGAAAATCACATCCAGCACGATTGGGTACGATCTCTTTGAATTTCCAAACTCACGAGTTACCTTTATGAAACCTCTTTTTTATAAGTGAAAGAAATAGAATGTCGGGTTGCGATTTAAAAATATCAGTCCACATAAAACGGCAAAAATGAGAAATTAACGATGCACGATAATAAGAGATATAATAATAAAAAATAACAAAAAGAAATGGCACTGAAATAATAACAATAAATAAAAATCAAACGATGTTAGTAGCCATGGAAATAATATTAAATATAATAGTAATAATAACCCTAATGCAAAATATGTACAATATAATAATATATAGTAATAGCAATAGTAGTAGTAGTAGTAATAATAATAATAATAATACGCAATATATGCGATATACTAATATACACGTAGTAATAATATAATAAAGTTAATATATACGAGCAATAAAATATATGCAACATGATAATAATAATAGTAATGACAATAGTAAAATACTAAAATAACATCGAGTGATAATAATAATAGCAATGATAGAAAATATGTACAATAAACAATAATATAAACATGATAATAATAATAATAATAATGAAGATAATAAATACGATAATAATATAATAATAATGTAATAATGGTAATAATAAAATAACATAAAATATATATAACATAATAATATATATAGTAGTAGCAATAATACTAATGATAATCGCTAGTAATAATAATAATAATATTAATACAGTAATGATAAAATAATAAAGTAAATAGCAATAATAAGTATCAAATACTGAAAAGGGATTAAATTGAAAAAAACGGGATTTTAGGGTCGATTTGGAAATAAAATGAAAGGGTAAGGGCTAATCCTGCAACGCGCATAACCTTGGAGGGTTTAAAACGGCAATAATCCCTATTGTCGAAATGGTGCGCATGAGAGGGGACTCAAATTGAAGTCGGGAAAAATCATTGGGTCAAAATCGGGGAAAGAAAAACATTGATCGCGCAGACATTAAGAAGTGGAGGGGCTAAAAGTGCAATTAGCCCCTCCAAGCCAAAACACGCGGATCCCCTGCCCACGGGTCGGGTCGAATATGGGTTCCCTATACGGCGCCGTTTCACACCTGTTGAAATATTTAGGCTAACCTTAACCCTTTCCCTCAAAAATATTTTTTAGGCCTCCTCCTAACTCTCTCTCTCTCAACGCAGCAGACACCCAAGAGGCGACCCTTCCTCTTTTCATTTCCGACGCCCGGGCTTCCTCTTACTGCTCATCGCGCTAATGCGCCATCGCAGATCGGCGATCGGCGAACCTTCGCGCTGCCCCTGACACTCCGGTAAAGTCCCTTACCCTCTTCTTTCTTTGGTTATTTTGTTTCAAAAGCCTTGAAGTTTTCGTCGTTCTTGTTCGTAAAACCCGGTCCGAACCTTCTTTGTTTTCAATGTTTTTTTTTGTATTCGTAAAAACGGAAAAGAAAAACCCCCTCTTCCCCTTGCTGTACGTTTTTTGAAAAATCGCAAAAAGAGAATAAAAATGAAAAATACAGTAGATGACGATCAATAGAAAAATGAAATCCACCTTAGGATTTTCTTCGCTTTTATTTCTGTCTCTTGTAAATGCTTTTCGAAAGGGTCTCCCCTCTCTTTTACAACGATTTTCAGTGGCTTTATAGCCGAAAATACATCGTCTCCTCAATATTTTATCATTTGGTTCCATACTTTCCTGCCTTCTTGTGGTTTCTGCGCTTTTTGTGTCTGTCTGCAGGTGATGGGCGTCGATGGTGGCGTGCACGAGGGGCAGTATGGGCACGTGAGGGATTGGTCGTGGCAGAAGCGCCGATCGAGGCGCGCGTGGCGTGCTGTAGAGGCGTCGCGCGTGGTGTCCACGGAAGGAGCAGTATGGGCGCGTGAGGGATTGGTCGTGGCAGAAGCGCCGATCGAGGCGCGCGTGGCGTGCTGTAGAGGCGTCGCGCGTGGTGTCCACGGAAGGAGGCCAAGGGTCGGTGGCCAGTGGCAGACGAGGGGTTGACGGCGCCAAAAGCCTAGGGTTTTGACTACTGACTTAGCTCTTTTGGTTCTGGGCTTATTGGGCTAGGGTTTAATTAGTGGGTTTAGGGCAATTATAATTTGGGCTGTATTGGGTTAACTTTGGATTGGGTCTGGTATTGGGTTTTTTAGTGGGCTTCGGGTTTTTAGTGGATCTGCTGTAATTTGGACTGTTTAAGGGACTGTTTCACTCATTGTTTTTTTCTTTAATGACTTTCGTTTAATACTTTATGAGGCCGGGCGAAATTTGGTGATTACAGCTGCCCCTCTTTGCTCATTGTCGTGAAACGGGAATAGAGCAAAGACCATAAAAGAACCAATTTTGCCCTCGCCTTCTTCAAACAGCTTCGAACTTCACTGTAGCTCCTTGCTTTGATCCACTCCACCGCTATTTCCAAGAGATAGGGCTTGTAGCTTCAATCTACTTTTATTGTTTCATTATATTTTCAAAGGGATAACCTTCGCAATCTTCAATCCATTCCACTACTGGTCAGTGGTAACAGGAGAATCTTCAACCCGTTCCACCGCTGTTTAGTGGTAACAGAACCGTCTTCAACCCGTTCCACCGCTGTTTAGTGGTAACAGGACAATCTTCAACCCGTTCCACCGCTGTTTAGTGGTAACAGGACCGTCTTCAACCCGTTCCACCGCTGTTTAGTGGTAACAGGACAATCTTCAACCCGTTCCACCGCTGTTTAGTGGTAACAGGATACTCTTCAACCTATTCCACCGCTGTTCGATGGTAATAGGATAATCTTCAACCTATTCCACCGCTGTTCGATGGTAATAGGATAATCTTCGACCTATTCTACCGCTGTTCGATGGTAATAGGACAATCTTCGACCTATTCTACCGCTGTTCGATGGTAATAGGATACTCTTCAACCTATTCCACCGCTGTTCGATGGTAATAGGACAAACTCCAACCCGTTCCACCGCTGTTTAGTGGTAACAGGACGATCTTCAACCTCCAGTCTACTCCACTGGAACTTCGAGGGAATAAGACTTCAGAACTTTTTAATTTGCTTCCTCACTATTTCGGGAAGACTTCAATCTTCGGTTTGCTCCACCAACGTCTCTAGGGAACGAGATCTGAATTTTTCGATATTGCTACCGCATTCTCCGGGGAACCTGCCCTGTAGAATCAGTTTTATGCCAATGATGTGGATGCGATGATTGGAATGATCCAAATGCATGTACTAGGGACGACACCTACATGAATGTAGAATGTCACGAGAATGGTTTGCTACGATGATTATGGTGCGTTGATCAGAATGAATCAAATGCCCCTAACTAAATGTGTTTTGCAAGAATGATCCTTTTCTAACGGTTTAAGGTGCTCATCAGGGCTATATCATTGATGTCTTATGCTGCAATCTTGTTTGGCTAGCGTTCATGGCAGAAAACCCAGGAGGACAATTATCTTACTCAACAAACTTGCCCCACTGTAACTTCAAAGTTCATCTCATTGTGACCTAGGGGTATAAGATTTGAATTCCTTCACTCACCCCACTGCATCTCCAAACGTAGAATTCGTTTCCTTTTCGACCCATTCCATTGCTATTTAAGGGTACAAGATCCAAATCCTTCCGTCTATTGAGCATTCTTCGGGTGTCCCAACCAGATGTATATGCATGAATGCGGAGTATATTTTCCTTTCAAGAATGATTCTGGTTTTGCATTTGGGTTAGCAATGCCCCTTTCTCGCCAGGATTGTATCACTGACGCAATTCCTTGTCACTTTGTTCAATCACCATCTTTGGAAAAAATCCAAAGAGACAACCTCAATTTGGATTCAGATATTTCCAACCCGTAAGCTTGGTGGATTCTGAACAACAATCCCGTTTCAGACTCCTGTATTACTTTAGAAGTTTCCAGAGTAATATGCAAAACTCCTTTAGTGAAAATATTATTAGTCCAATAATCATTATTTCAATGCAAAATGTTTGAAAGGGATCATAGTGATGGGTGAAACAAAAATTTTTGGGAGTATAGCTCGAAACCAACAAGTTAATCAAGCTTGCAAATGTAATGAAAAGAAAGTTTATTTAGAGTGTATTTTGAAAAGACAAAGATAGCAAACTCAAGATGGGTAGAATAGAAGCTAGGTGCCCCAGATATCGCAGCTTGAGCTTCCCTGTTCAAACTTCTTAAGGACCATTTTAAGCTCAATATGTGCTTAAGAGATCCAGAGTACTTTGTCGATGCCCTAAGACGCAACATACCTCTTCGTTGTTGCTTCAAGTATAGTGAGACCACTATCTGCCCCATTTCCATCAAAAATTTGAGCCGCCCTTTTCGGGTTTTCCACTCAAACCCACCTTTGGTCCCAAGGCGCCCTTTGCGGGTTTTCGCCTTTGGCCTCTCCTTTTTTTTTTTTTTTTTTTTTTTTTTTTTTTTTTTTTTTTTTTTTTTTTTGCCCCCCTTTTTTTTTGAATTCTCCGGATTGGGCCAATCTCTGCCATCCCTTTCGGTCGATATTCATACTTTCCTAGGACAGACTTTCTTTGCCGTACAAGGTCCCACGGTGGGCGCCATGTCATTCGCTTTCTTCTGAAGTTTCTTTTGCGCGAGATCATTTTCCTTTCCAGAGCCCTATCATGAAATTTTCTAAGGTGATCCTTTTTGTTGAGAATTCACATCATCTGATCGTGATAGATAGCTCCGGATATTTCTCTTCAAACTCTCTTGATCACATTGGGATTGGGTCTATTCCGCCTTATCCAATTTTGGCTCGGCCCGTGCCTAGGGAACAAAGGATTTCGACTTCACTAGGCAAATCTTAATGAGGAAGGGGCTGCCTCGGCAGGGGCCCTGGCTGATGTTCGATGAGCATAAAGGGTAAATGTAACTTCTATATGCCAATATTCACAAGTTTAGGTCATCGACCCTTTTGTTTTTTTTTTTTTTTGTTTTTTTTTTTTGTTTTTTTTTTTTTTTTTTTTTTTTTTGTTAACGACTATCCACTTTGTGATATTGGCATACGAAGTGACCCTCACACTCTTGGTGAAGAGATCGTCATCCGTGAAGATGGATTGATGCGGACCAGAAGCATTCTAGGAGATTGGCTTGATAACGTTCATGCCCCATGTGTAGAAAGAATGGAAGAGGCACATAAGTTCTGTCCTCCTTGATTTGGCGTTTGATGCTAAATTTTTGGGTAGACCAGTGGCTCGAACCTCTTGATTGGCTTAGTCCGGGTATAGTAATCAGTATGTGGACTTCTTCCTTAGCTTGGATAGCGTGCTTCATGCCTGAGTAGTCCTGGCGTGATCACACGAAAATACCTTTGAACTCTTGGAGATAGCTCACTGATCCTTTGCCTTGTTCCTACGGCCAGCTGAGCTTCTATTTTCATCTCCCTTGTAGTGTTTGCTGCCACTCCGTAGGATAGGATCCACCATTCTTAACAGTTTAGGAAATAAGTTGCGGTCCTTGCCATCTCTACAGTCCTCCAATCCCTTTAGGCACATATCTCATTAAAAGGAGAGTTGGTAACAGCGTCGCTCATGACGTTGATATCTGGGAGACCCATTGTGGGTATGAAGGTAGAAGATTAAAAGTATGATATGAAAATGAAATGATACCGAGTATGAGATGCGAAGAGTGAAAATAAAGATGCATTTTATTGAAATAAAAATTCTGGAAACAAGCCTATTTCACAAAAGGATTCTTATTGCCTCTAGGCTTAACGCAACAAGCATGTTTTGAATATTACCCCAGACCAGCTAAAATACAGGGATCCCTTCCACAATCCTATTGTTCAAAACACTCTCAAACATGCAAGGTCTTGAAAACTTAGATTCTTCGGTTCATTCTCCAGATACGTCATGCACGTTCCAATTCCTCAGTGTCGGGTTTTGCACTGGAGCCCTGAAGTGGATGTACTCTCGATCTCACACCCCCATTTATCACGGTGCTCTCAATAGTTACCCTTTTAGTAGCATGGTTGAGCGATGAATTTTCTGCATCAGAAGAGTCATCGAACCTTATAACTCCTATTTTGATAAGTTTTTCGACTAAGTTCTTGAAAGCGGTGCAGTCTTCTATCCAGTGTCCTACTGTTCCGGCATGGTAGTCGCATTGAGCATTCAGGTCATACCATTTGGGGTACGGAGGTTGGAACGGTTTCAAGTAGTGAGGAGACACCACATGTGCATCAAATAAGTTTTGATAGAGCTCCTTGTATGCCATAGGGATGGGTGTGAACTGGAGCCTTTCCGTGTTAGGCTTTGGATTGGGATCTTGTTTAAGGGGACCTTGAGGACTGGTAGCCATTGTCCTTGGCTGTCTTATTAGCTTTGAATAACCCTCATCATGCTTACTCGCACTACCCACTTCCTTTTCCTTCTTTTTCGGGGTCTTCGGTGTCCGCTCCCTCTTTTCTTTCGCCTTTGCCCAAATAATCGGTTTGACTCGATCATCCTTAGGGTTAAAACATGAGCCCGTTGGGAAGTTTGCGATGGTTGAGGTATTGGTCTGACGTCGGGGTCCGATAATGATGGGTGCCCCTTGCGACTGCGTGTCTGGTTGAGCCGGGATATTCCTCGGGGAATAAACAATTTGTTCGTCATCATCCGTACCGTTGATAGTTGGGGCACTCCTCTTTTCATGTCTTTCGGCGAGTAGTTGGATTAACCGGCGCATCACATTCATTTGATCTTGCATATCCTGCTGAATTTTGGCCAACTGTTCTTGCATCAATATTTGCCTTTGCTCTAATCTCTCCAACCTTTGTTCCATATCTGGAATAATTTCACCTAATTAGAGTTTTTCTACAAGTTTTGATGCAGGCAATATGATATAATGCAAATGCGTGGAATGCAATGCGAAATGCATGAAATGCAATGCAAAATGCATGAAATGCAATGCAAAAAGAAAGAGAGACGTTGATTATGAATTTGATTCCTATTAGAAGAACTTGTCTAGAAAGTACGTTCCTTTAATAAAGTGGGCCGCATATACAGCCCATCCTCCTAGTCCAGGTGAAAACACCTAACCTTTTCTTCGCCTCGAATATTGTGGTCGTGTCCCGTCTCTTCTAGCTCCTTATTTGCTTGATCCAGGTTGTCCTTCATCCTCGCTTACCTCTTGCGATGCTCATAGTCTTCTGATGACTCCCGAACAATCCTTTTCGGCTTGAACCTTCCAACAAAACCCCTTCTTCGTATTTGAATGTTATGGTCATGTCCCGTAAACTTTCCCAGTAGATGTCTTTTCTAACTCTTTTTACTCGATCTAGGCCGTACTGTACCTTCTGCGGTGCTCGTAATCTTCTGATGACTCTTGAACCATCCTTGTCGGTTTGCATCTTCATACAAGTCTTCTTCTTCTTATCCAAAGTTATGGTCATGTCCCGTGGACTTTCTTAGTAGATGTCTTTTCTAACTCTAGGCCGTGCTTTATTACTCACGTGTCCTCCGTGGTGCTTATAATCTTCAGATGGCCCCCGAACAATCCTTGTCGGCTTCGATCTTCAAGTAATGCTTTGTCTTGTTGTTTACCTAAGCCACGCTCAGACGACCGTATCGTGTTCCACCTTATCAAGTAACACGTTTTCTCATGACAAATTCTTCTATTTAGCAATCAAATGCGAATCAACACCTCCTTTCTGAGATGATGCAATGCAATGTAATGCATGGAATGAATGCAAAAAGAAAGAGAGGCGCTGATCATGAATTCAATTCCATTAGAAGAACTTTTCTAGAAGATAAAACTCTTTACATAAAATGGATTGAATATACGATTTTGTCCTCATAGTCCAAGCAAAACACCGATCCCTTCCTTCGTGACTGGATATCATGGCCATATCTTGTGCGCTTCCTTTGTAGATGCATCTTGGCTCTTGGTGGCTTGGTTCAGGCCGTGTCTCTTTACTCGTTCATCTTCTGTGATCGTTTATAAGCTTCTTAACCTAAAAAGTCAAGATCTGACGACTCTTGAATAATCATCGTTGGCTTGAACCATCGGGCAAAGTCTTGTATTCTTTCTTGGACTATACGCTTTCCCTCGTTGTTTCCTTGGACTATATTTGAGCAGCCGCATTATAATCCACTTTATCAAGAAATTCATTTCCTTATGACAAACTCCTCTATTTAGGAATCGAATATGAATCAGCACCTTCTTTCTATGATGATGCCATGCAATGTAATCATAACAGAGGAAAACACGTTAGCGCAGGAGTAATAATCGGGATAGAGCATTTATCCGGGTGGTCTCTAGGGTTCGACATGGCTCTACCTATGGTGGGCTCTTAGGTCTCTCTACATGTGGTTGGTTCTAAAGAAAAGGGTACCCGAACTAGCAAATTCCTCGATCCTCACCCATTATAGGCTCATATGGACCCAGTTCAGTTCAGGGGAACACATTTCCCTATGCCCATGCGGAGGTGAAGACCTCACGAAGACATAGGTATGGATGTATCCCGGAAGCAGTCCCCTAGCCCATGCGGAGGTGAAAACCTCACGAAGGCATAGTTTCTTGCTCCCACTTAAGGGTGTGACCACGACGGTCATGCAAACATGAATGCAGAGATATGTCCTATGTGACTCGACACTATTGCAATCCTAGTACCCACAAAGTGAAAAGTAGAGATTGGATTGAAAAATACGATCATTTTTATTGATTTTGAAACACTCAAATGAATTGGAATAATTATCAAAGCCCTTTCATCTCGAAATGTCGAAATGCTATATCCAGTAAGTTAGGACACAGCATCCCGAATTCTCAAGAGTAAGATAGGACACAATTCGGATCCTTGTTATTTTGAAAATTCTTATCTCAAAGTAACGAGATGTCACACCCAGTAAGTTAGGGCACAACATTTGTACTCTTGAGGATAAGCTCTTTTTTATTTCAAATCAAGAGGAAAATGATTTTGAAAACGATTTTTCAAATTTTGACAAAAGGACAAAAAATAATCAATTACATGGCCTGACTCTCTTATTGCTCCCCAGTGGAGTCGCCAAGCTGTCGAAACCATTCTTTTGAAAAGGCGGGAATCGACATTGGGTTTTGAAAACGGATAAAATCGGGAGTCGCCACCGACCTTTTATTAGGTGTGATCGGATCACCTTTGTTTTAATAAAACATTTCGGTTTACTAAAACGGGGTTTTTGGTCTTCGAACATTCGAGAAAATAGGTTCGGGAGTCGGTTACGTGCGAGGAAGGATTAGCACCCTCGCAACGCCCAAAATCGGTACCAAACTGATTAATCAATGTCCTAATGTCGAAAAGCTTGAAAAAGATTTTGAAATTTGTTCTATTTTTGTGATTTTAACAACTTGATTGAATATCGAGTTTCCCTTGTTTCGAAGGAATAGAGTCTCGCATCCAGCACGATTGGACACGATAATCTAAGTCCCTGAATTCAAGATCATCTCCAAAATTCCCCGAACACATGCATTGCAATTTTGAGAGGATATTCGTTTATTTGGTCAAACAGAAAATCACATCCAGCACGATTGGGTACGATCTCTTTGAATTTCCAAACTCACGAGTTACCTTTATGAAACCTCTTTTTATAAGTGAAAGAAATAGAATGTCGGGTTGCGATTTAAAAATATCAGTCCACATAAAACGGCAAAAATGAGAAATTAACGATGCACGATAATAAGAGATATAATAATAAAAAATAACAAAAAGAAATGGCACTGAAATAATAACAATAAATAAAAATCAAACGATGTTAGTAGCCATGGAAATAATATTAAATATAATAGTAATAATAACCCTAATGCAAAATATGTACAATATAATAATATATAGTAATAGCAATAGTAGTAGTAGTAGTAATAATAATAATAATAATACGCAATATATGCGATATACTAATATACACGTAGTAATAATATAATAAAGTTAATATATACGAGCAATAAAATATATGCAACATGATAATAATAATAGTAATGACAATAGTAAAATACTAAATAACATCGAGTGATAATAATAATAGCAATGATAGAAAATATGTACAATAAACAATAATATAAACATGATAATAATAATAATAATAATGAAGATAATAAATACGATAATAATATAATAATAATGTAATAATGGTAATAATAAAATAACATAAAATATATATAACATAATAATATATATAGTAGTAGCAATAATACTAATGATAATCGCTAGTAATAATAATAATAATATTAATAATACAGTAATGATAAAATAATAAAGTAAATAGCAATAATAAGTATCAAATACTGAAAAGGGATTAAATTGAAAAAAACGGGATTTTAGGGTCGATTTGGAAATAAAATGAAAGGGTAAGGGCTAATCCTGCAACGCGCATAACCTTGGAGGGTTTAAAACGGCAATAATCCCTATTGTCGAAATGGTGCGCATGAGAGGGGACTCAAATTGAAGTCGGGAAAAATCATTGGGTCAAAATCGGGGAAAGAAAAACATTTGATCGCGCAGACATTAAGAAGTGGAGGGGCTAAAAGTGCAATTAGCCCCTCCAAGCCAAAACACGCGGATCCCCTGCCCACGGGTCGGGTCGAATATGGGTTCCCTATACGGCGCCGTTTCACACCTGTTGAAATATTTAGGCTAACCTTAACCCTTTCCCTCAAAAATATTTTTTAGGCCTCCTCCTAACTCTCTCTCTCTCAACGCAGCAGACACCCAAGAGGCGACCCTTCCTCTTTTCATTTCCGACGCCCGGGCTTCCTCTTACTGCTCATCGCGCTAATGCGCCATCGCAGATCGGCGATCGGCGAACCTTCGCGCTGCCCCTGACACTCCGGTAAAGTCCCTTACCCTCTTCTTTCTTTGGTTATTTTGTTTCAAAAGCCTTGAAGTTTTCGTCGTTCTTGTTCGTAAAACCCGGTCCGAACCTTCTTTGTTTTCAATGTTTTTTTTTGTATTCGTAAAAACGGAAAAGAAAAACCCCCTCTTCCCCTTGCTGTACGTTTTTTGAAAATCGCAAAAAGAGAATAAAAATGAAAAATACAGTAGATGACGATCAATAGAAAAATGAAATCCACCTTAGGATTTTCTTCGCTTTTATTTCTGTCTCTTGTAAATGCTTTTCGAAAGGGTCTCCCCTCTCTTTTACAACGATTTTCAGTGGCTTTATAGCCGAAAATACATCGTCTCCTCAATATTTTATCATTTGGTTCCATACTTTCCTGCCTTCTTGTGGTTTCTGCGCTTTTTGTGTCTGTCTGCAGGTGATGGGCGTCGATGGTGGCGTGCACGAGGGGCAGTATGGGCACGTGAGGGATTGGTCGTGGCAGAAGCGCCGATCGAGGCGCGCGTGGCGTGCTGTAGAGGCGTCGCGCGTGGTGTCCACGGAAGGAGCAGTATGGGCGCGTGAGGGATTGGTCGTGGCAGAAGCGCCGATCGAGGCGCGCGTGGCGTGCTGTAGAGGCGTCGCGCGTGGTGTCCACGGAAGGAGGCCAAGGGTCGGTGGCCAGTGGCAGACGAGGGGTTGACGGCGCCAAAAGCCTAGGGTTTTGACTACTGACTTAGCTCTTTTGGTTCTGGGCTTATTGGGCTAGGGTTTAATTAGTGGGTTTAGGGCAATTATAATTTGGGCTGTATTGGGTTAACTTTGGATTGGGTCTGGTATTGGGTTTTTTAGTGGGCTTCGGGTTTTTAGTGGATCTGCTGTAATTTGGACTGTTTAAGGGACTGTTTCACTCATTGTTTTTTTCTTTAATGACTTTCGTTTAATACTTTATGAGGCCGGGCGAAATTTGGTGATTACACACGGTGTCTCATCTATCAAACATATTTTCAACAATAAAAACATATGCAGGTTTTATTTCCTAATGTATAGGCTCATTGATAAGAAAGGAATGGAATGAGAGAAACAAAGCTGTAAACATTGCTATCCTTGTAATTATCTGCTGTCACTCAAGTTATTGACGTACCTGAACCAATGTCCCAGACACGGATCCTGGAACAAGGACATCCCAACCTTGAGAACCAAGTGCTGTTCTCACAGCTTTCAGAAGAAAAGTACATAGTTTTGAAACCTGAAAAATTACCCTACGAATGATATTTCCAGTTAGTAACATAGAAAAAAAGTAAATAAAGTCACAAACTTAAGGAGCATAACATTCTTTTGAAATTTATCAGAAAGTTAAATGTCACCGTACCCAGCTCGAATCTCAGCTTCAGCATATGTTCTTACGCTATTTTCCGGAATTCCAAGAGCTTTACCAAGCATCTTCAAGAGAAAAAATAATAATAATTTCAATTGAGGATTCCAGTTACTCCATTTATAAATTTTTTAATAGATTACTTATAGTATGAAGCTGCACTATCTTTCCAGAGTTTATCTCACATTACCTCCAAAGGTTACAGTCTAAACAGCTCCTTAACTTTAGCACTAAGATGATTTAAACACTTCCTTCCATAAGAAACATTTTCTTAGGCTGACATCAATCTCGGGTATAAAAAATTTTCATCCTGCAGTATGGAGCTTTTCTTTTTCACAAGAATATCAAATTCTTTACCTGCACTTTTTTAGGGAATATTTGCAGAAGTGCCTCAGAATATTCCTCGGTTAGCCTCCTTGTCCTGTCGAGTGTAGCTTTGAGTCTTAATGCCCAAATTCTTTTTCCATCTTCGCTTCCTTCATAGCAAACAACAGGGGACAAGAAAATAACATAAACCAATGTACCTAGGGCTAATTGAGTAACCATGCAAAACATTTCAAGAACAAAGAGATTAAAAGATGAGAAAGGCTATGTTAGTCGGACCTGAATGTGAGTGTCAGACATGAGTATATATCCAACATGGGTATGTTTGAATTTTTCCAAGTTTTTCCAGGCAATTGGAGGGTTATTGGAAGGTCATATCCCCGTACACAAATCCAGATATGTGTCGGTATTGGGTACTTTAGCAAAAAGAAGAGTCAAGAGTAAAATTGGAGAAAGGTACCTTCTTTGTCAAGGAGACCTTTCTCTTGCCATGCAGTGAGCTCACTTCCAATAGCAGCACATTCTCCGGGTTTCCAACCAGATAAACCAAGCTGATGAACACCAAGAATTAGGGACCTAAGTGGATTATTCCAAGAACTAGCTTTCTTTGTATCCAGATTATCTGCAAGCCAATTGGTTCCTCCCATAGCTTCATGTGTATTGTGCAGCCTAAGTCAATGCAAGTCAGCGCAGCATGAATAAGAGAAATGGAGATAAAAGGACGGTAACACAAACACATCTAAATGGAGCGATGGGACACCAGAAAGTACAATAATTCAGTATCTGTAGGAAACTATACTATTTGAACAAAGAAAAAAAAATCGTTACAAATGCAATAAAGCAATGCTGTTGTGGATGAATAGGTATGATATGGATGACCATAAACACCTTTCGTAAAGCAACTGTTGGCAGGGTCAAGCATATATTTGCATGCATGATATTGCATATTGTATTGTATGAATACCATGCACAAATGAGCAACATATACAACTTTCCGTTCCGAGATTAGAAGCTCACTTTAATTGGCTCAAGCATCCCTAGCAAAACATGATATAGTTCCTTTCTTCTAGCTCACTTTGTTGCCCTTTCAGATTACCAAAAATATGACATCATTACATCCTATTAACATCAAATCTTGATATCATAATATTCTATAGAACTTTCCGATTTTAAGCATTACGTGGATGTTAGCTACAAATTCTACAAACAAAAGAATATAGATAAGTGATATCAGACATCAAGGGCATTAACTAAAATTAACAAGAATTTGGTGAGTAAAACGAACCCATAAGCTGATTAGGATTTTTGGCGTAGAGTCATAAACTGCTAATAAATTATTCTTCATAATTGGCAGAGGTATAATAATAGCTGAAAATTTTACACGTCTAAGCATAATTATCAAAGCAACCGGAAAAAGGTTTAGATATATACCTGCTCAAGAGGAAAAAGGTATAGTCCTCGAGGCCAATCTCAGAAAGCCGCCACTAACAATTGCAAACAACAGTGACCAGCAAAATAAGATGAGAGCAAGAGGAGAAAATTTCGAGTCAAATTTCTGTTTCTATGAAGCTTATACTTAAACATTAGAACAATTGGACTTACCTTTTGACGCATTGCTATGGCTGCATCAGAAGCATCATTTTTAAGACCACTTTCGAGACCCTTTACAATTACTTGTCTCAAAGCGCTCAAAGAAAGCATAGTCTTGATTAAATCCAAAACACTATTTGACTCTGCTGCAGCATCCAGACTCTGAAAATATAAATATGCAATAGAGAAATTAGGCAAATGCAACAAAAGTTAATCACTTAGAAAAGATTTGCAATAACAACAAAGCATTTTCTACTGGCTTAAAAAGTTTCATTTGTAGTACAACAATAAGCCTTTTTAGTTTTACACTACATGGGATTGGCTACATGCAGTGGCGGAGAGTAGTGGAGATATAGGCCCTAAAATGGTAAAATTTTAATTTAGGCCCTTTATAATTTATAAAATTTTAAATTAGTAATGGTAAATTTGCACTTTGGCCCCCAAAAATGATAAAAATTTGATTTAACCCTTTAAAAATGATAAAGATATAGCTATTAAAATGATGAAATTGCATTTTTACTATCGTAAGAATATACAATTTAATTTCGGCCCCCAAAAAAAAATCAGGCTCCGCCACTGGCTACATGGATCAAAGCCATTAATTCTACTCCTACAAAAATGCACTAACTCAAAACTGCGAGCAGAAAAACAACAACCTACCTTTTTGCATTCTAGAAATGCTGCAAGAGCTGAAACGCCTCGCTCATCCAAGGATTCTCTAAGTGACTCAAGTTGTTCAGTGAGGCTGCCATAATATAAAATCTTAGATGCATAGATGTACAACAAGGAGTCTTGAGAAGTAAGACATAGCAATAAATAAAGAACTGGATCACCGCATGAAGTGGAAAACTCGAAGTAATCATGCATATATGATGCAAAAGGTTTAGAGTAGAAATCCACTCTTCTTGGTGAGCAACTTTACGTAGTAAATTGCTGAGAGGAGTTAGAACTAGACAGGAAGTATGAGAAATTTAAAACATAAGTAGTAAGAAGTTCAAATTATTCGAAATGAACCTTCCTGCGTTGAAAAAATCTTTGAGTTCCTGATGGAATATCTTGAATTGTTCTATAAATGCTTCACTATATTCTCCAGGATTCTTGGTGATTCTTGCAAGCATTGCTTCTGCCGAAACTAAGTCTTCAGGGCCAGCGTTTCGATGAAGCTTGTTCTGTATTGTATGCTTAATTTCTTGCTGGAACGTGTAAAATCGAAATTTAATATAAAGGGGAAAAAAAGAAAAATGGCCAAGTATTTCTAGAATCTGACCTTCAGATCATGAGAAATATCATTCCGATGAGCAATGTCTCTAATCCGAGTCAGTGGGACAGGTGCTGTAAATTCTGCTTTAAAAGATGGCAAACAAGGATGGATCTTACGAATAACAAGCAGTTCCTGGAAATATAATTGATGTAACTGACATAACAAAATGGAAAAGATATGAAAACTATCAATACAAGAACAGCAGTAATAGAGCACCTGAGGTGAAGTGTCTTTCCTACAAGTGATTTTTTCTAATTCACAAAATATATCCCTGGAAATCTCAGCATGTTTGTTTGGCCGGTGATGACCGCCATCTTCAAAATAAGGAATTTGGCCAGTGTTTACCCACTGCATAAGATGAAGATTAAAGAGCAGTACATGGAAGAATAAAAGACGAAACCAAAATGTAAACAAATGATATACAATAATACCTTTAAATAGACAGCAGAGCATATTAGAGCCTCTAACAGTTCCCCAATTTCCAAACTTTCATGTATTAGCTCACGAACTACTTCGAGCTTTCATTAGCAATAGGAACATAGACAGTGAAATATGTCAATGGTCAAAGAAATATAAAACAATCACAATCATCACCCACAACAATAGATGCTTACATGCTGAGCAATGATCTAAAATAATGAATGGACAAGCCTTTTATAAAATAAGCATTTACTGTAAGAGCAAGCATGTGAACATAGATGGCATGGAACATCATACTCAGGTAATCAATAAAATGAATTAATGCTACACACGTATCACAATTTCCATATATGAATTCTGCAATTAACATAAATTAACCATAAATGTACCTTTCTCCACCAATTCCTTGCATTTTTATCTTCTTCAACTAGCTTTAGAGCCAACCCTTTAAGACCGGTTGTATCCCATTTCCTCTCAACTTCTCTATCGTGATGCTCATTCGACTGCATGAAGGAGGCAGCCCTCCCCTGCCATTGTCCGACAAAAGGACTTGTTCCAACCTCTGATGCATCGGCAGTGGGCTTATGACCAACACCCTCCACTCTGTCTCGATATTCTTCCAAACCTAAAGGCAATAGTTTCACTGGCTCGCCTGTCGAGTTCCAGTGGCATACTATCACATAACTCCCTCCTTCAGGCAGTTTCAGGATACGGTTATTCCCAGTTTCCCATACCAAAGTCTTATCGTTCCCAACAATCACAAATTTAAACTCAGCAGACTGACCACCATCAAACTCGAAATCGCATACCCAGCCGCGCTCGGACCAGCTCATAGGCACCTGTTTTTTCCAGGATCCCAATTCCTTTGCAGACCCTAAAATAACTACATGTTCACCATATTTAACTTGGTGATCTAAGCAAATATTAAGGCATACTTTTCCAGGTGCAGACAATTTCCCCCTCATTTTTTCTTCTTCTCTGTTCCCAAAAGCAAAAAACAAAAAAAAAACCCACTTTAGTCATCTACAATCTTAACAACATTGCAATAACATTTCATCAAATCAATCACAAAAAAACCAAACAATGGCATTTTCTTTTAGTTCATAACAATACATTCCATTTTGGGATGGTACAAACTACAAAACATGTGATTTATCATAGAAAATACTACAAAACAGAAATGGTCATTCCATTTAAATTCATTTTTCATACATATTTTTTTCAAAACGTTGAAGCAAATGAATACTTTATTATATAAGAAGCCATAACAATGAAAGTCTTAAAAAAAAGGTACATAGTGGGAGCAGCGGAAACGGCAAAAACAAGAGGCTTATAGGGATTAAAGCGGCGGTAGATTCCCGGAGAGAAAGGAAAAGAAAATGAAATCCTGGGATAGAAAATGGCCGTGTTTGGGCGGAATGTGAGTTGCTTCCCAAATAAGAACTGGGAATGGAGTGAGCGTAGATAAATAGAACCCATTGCTTTGTTTTCGTTGATCGTCTTTGAATTTGAGTTTCTTTGTTTGTGTTTTCAAAGTTGAGAGAATTAATGGAGTGTTTTTTTCCTTTTTTGTGAGAGTTTCAGTGAATGATCATATGATCGGGTTTGCGCCATTTTTGTGGGAGTGTTCAAGCTTTGAAAGGGATGCTTCCGCGCCACGTGGAGTGCTGAACACATCCCAATGACTATCTTTTTTTTTTCCCTTACATTTATTTCGTTGATTTTTTTCTTATATTTATAAATATCACTTTTGAATTGAGATATTAAAAAGGAAATATATATTGTAATTATAAATTATTACTTTTATAATTAGTGCAATTAAAAATATAGCAATGAAAAAAAAAAACAGAGATGAACTTGTTGAATGGACCGGCTTAGGGTAAATTTACTAACAATCTCTACGTTGTTGGCTCTTCCTACGTACTTTATGAGTTTCGAAACCGCCCCTTTTTTTTTTAAAAGGCGGGAATCGACCTTGAGTTTTGAAAACGAATAAAAATGGGAGTCGCCACCGATCTTTATTAGGTGTGATCGGATCACCTTTTGTTTTAATAAAACGATTTGGTTTACTAAAACAATGTTTTTCGGTCCGCGAGTTTTTGAGAAATCGAGTTCGGGAGTCGGTTATGTGCGAGGAAGGGTTAGCACCCTCGTCACGCCCAAAATTGGTACCGATTTGATCAATTAATGTCCTCATGTCGAAAGTTGAAAGTTTTAAAGGAATTTAAAAATCCGATCTCTTTTGGAAATATTTGAGTTTTCTTGAATGCAATCAAGATTTTCTCGTTTCGAAGGAATAAAATATTACATCCAATACTTTAGGACACAATAGTTTAAATCCTCGATCCTAAGATCATCTCATAGCTTTCCGGAGTGCAAATCAAGACTTTCTCGTTCCAAAGGAATCAAAATATCACATCCAATACTTTAGGACACGATAATTTAAATCCTCAAACCCGAGGTCATCCCATAGTTTTTTGAAAATCAAGATCTTCTCGTTCCAAAAGACTAAAATATCACATCTAATACTTTAGGACACGATAATTTAAATCTTTGAATCCAAGATCATCTCGAAACTATCGATTTACATAAAATGACGCAAACGAAAATAATCATAAAAATGTCGAAACAGAAACAAAAATGAAATAAAATAAAATAAAAATATGGAAAATAAAACGAAAAATTTTAAAAAAACAAAACAATGTCAAAAATGATAGAATTAGTAACAACGAGAATAATAAACATCATAATATGAATACTATTAATAATGATAATAATACTACTACTAATAATAATAATAATAATAATAATAATAGTAATATAGTGATAATGATAATAATAATAATAATAACAATACAAAATATGTACAAGATAATAATATAAATATAATAATAATAATAATAATAATAATAATACGCAATATATACAATATACTAGTATGAATATGGTAATAATAACAGTAATAAAGTTAGTATATACAAGTAATAATACAGTAGTAATAATAATAGTAGTATAGCAAATATAATAATGATAATAATAATACGAAATATATACAAAATAATAATATAAGTATAGTAGTAATAATAATAATGATACAAAACTATATATAATATAATAATATAATATAGTTATAATAATGATAATAAATATAATAATAATAATAATAATGACAACAATTGCAAGACACTGAAATAAGGATCAAATTGGATTTAAAATGGAATTTTGGAGGTCAATTCGAAATAAAATAAAAGGGAAAGGATCTATTTGAAGTACGTGTGAAAGGAGAGGGCTAAAATGGCAATTTATCCTGGCCTCCAAAGCGCACCATTGCAGAGAGGGCTAAATTGAAAACCAGGATAAACCACAGGGCGAGATTGAAAAGTAGAATAAGCCTAATGGTAAATGGATGAAAACGAGGAAGGACTAAGTGGGAAATTATCCCACTAAGCAGAAACACGCAGATCTCTTCGCAGGCGGGTCGGGTCGCGCGGGTCGGAGCCAAAACGACGCCGTTTTGGCATCGGCCCCAAGGCACAAAACGGTGCCGTTTTGTTTCCCTATAAAAGGCCCTAAAATCTCAAAAAAAAATCATTCTCACCCCTGCTAAAAAAAAAACTAAGCCCTTCTCTTTTCTCTCTGCAGAGCTGCTAGTTCGGTGGGAATTCCGGCGAAGCGCCGTCGCGCCGGTCGCCGATACTGGCGCCGGCGCCGCCGTAAACGGCGGTGGAGAGCCCAAAAGTTGTGCCTTTTGATGAAAAGGTGAAATTTTTTTATATCTTTTTAATATATATCTATGTATATTTGTGTGAACAAAAGGAAAAGGATTCGTAAAAAGGAAATATATATATATAAAAGAAACAGAAATAAAAAAAATCACTAATGTTATCGATCTGATTTTGGTATTTCGAATTCCTTTTTTGATCTCTGCTATGTTTTCGTGCCTTTTTTGAAGCTATTCTCTTTCTATTGATTGAAAAAAAAAGGGATCCTTTTACAAACGAAATCATTCGGCTTTTATAGCCCAGCAGAAAAATAAATATAATCTTTGTTTATTTCTTAGTTGTTGTTGCTCTCACTTGTTTGTCCTCTTTGCAGGTCGTGGGGAACCATGGAAAGTGGGGGAGTGGACGAGGCCATGGTGGCATGTGAATCGGCGTTGGTGGCCGACCGTGGCTGGTGGGTTGCGGCGCTAGGAAATTTCAGGGTTTCAAAACCCTAAAATTTTTCTAAAAGATCAAAGTTTTTTTGGGCCTATCGGGCCTTGCAATTTTGTAAACAAATTGGGCTATTTTATCTATTTTATTTGGCCCTGGTTTGGGTTTTAGTAAAGGGGTTTAATGGGTTTTGTAACACGCCCGGCTAAAATTGGTTAGTACAATGAGTACACTCCGTTGCCCATTTCAGTCTGTAAAGAGATTGAAAAACTAGCCCGTGCTTTTATATGGGGTTCTAATGCGTTGGTGCGGAAGCTTGCTTTGGTTAGTTGACAGACCTGCTGTAAGCCGATTGCGTATGGTGGTCTGGGGATTCGTGACTTCACCTGTCAAAGCAAGGTCTTTCTCCTCAAACTTGATTTCCAGATTGTTGCAGCCACTGATAAATTTTGGGTCCAGCTTCTTCGGGGTAAGTGTGGAATCCATGGTGTTTTGCCTAACACTATTGCGAGCAGCAGGTGCTCGTATCTTTGCGATGTCTATCTACTGTGTGGCCTGATGTCCTCGCTGGTGTTTGTTGGATTGTTGGCAATGATCGAATTGTTAACTTCTGGAACGATGTCTGGGTACCTGACCTTCGTCCGCTAAAAAGGTTGTTCATTGGTTCTGGGCTGTTGGATGAATCTGTTCGAGTTTGTGATATGGTCACTGCTTCTAGGGACTGGAATTGGGGGCTTTTGACTTTGGTTTTGCCATTGTCGGCTTTGCATTTGATCGCTGCTGTTTTGCGACCGTCCGAGGCATCTGGGAATGATCGCATCGCTTGCCGCTGGTCTTGTTCTGGCGAGTTATCGGTTGCCAATACATATGCTCATTTTCGACAGTCGGAGGGCTCAGCAAATCCGGTTGATTGGCATTTGGTTTGGCGCTGCCATACTCCTCAACGGGTTCGGGCATTTCTATGGTTGTTGTGGGATAATCGTTTGCTCACAAATGATGAAAGGGTTTGCCGGGGAATGGCTTCTTCCGGATGCTGCGAACATTGTGGGGCTTCCATGGAAAATTCGATTCATGTCGTTCGTGACTGCTTGTTTGCGCGAGGGGTCTTGTGCTCTATTGTTCCCGCTCATTTGCATGGTACTTTCTTCACACTTCCACTAGTCCCATGGCGTCGGAGGAACTTGCAGAATATGGATCCTATAGCGTTGCCTGATGGAGAGTGGCCCACTGTTTTTTCCCTCATTTGTTGGTGGTTGTGGCGTTGCCGAAATCAGTTCGTTTTTTAGGGTACTAGTAGCAGCAGATTGGAGTGGTTTCGATGAGCATGGGTTGGGCGAGATGTCCTTGGAAGGACTGGAATCGGAGCACTGTTGCTGCTGGCGTTGGTTCTATCGTTCAGTAGCATCCGCCGGAGAAGGGTTGGCTTAAAATTAATACGGATGGAGCGTGTGGTGGTAGCTGTCAACGTTCTTCTGTTGGAGGTGCGTGTCGAGGTTCCACTGGGGACTGGTATTTTGGTTTTGCAACGACATTAGGGGCATTCTCGGTTTTTCAGGCGGAGGCGAGGGCTTTGTACGAAGGTCTCCGACTCGTTTGGGAGCGCGGCTATCGTCGTGTCGAGCTGGCAAGCGATAACGGGGTCCTCATCGAGTCCATTACTGCTGGTTGTGCTGCGGATGGTAACCTCGTGGAGCTGCGACTTTTATCTCAACTCCTTTGTCGGAACTGGTCGGTTAGGGTGCGTCATGTTCGTCGTACTGCTAACCGTGCTGCCGATCATATGGCTAAACTTGCAGGCGCTGTTGAACAAATGCGGGTGTTTGTTCAGCCGCCTGGTTCGATCTTGAATATTCTTGCGCAGGATATTTCTGGTTTATATGCTGGTGCATGTTAGTTTATATGTAATCAGTTCTTGTCTACCGAAAAAAAAAAAGCGTCAAATGAAACCATCCGAATTTTTTAAACTACAATAGCATATCAATTAATTACGATTTTTTTATAAAACAATATTTTTAACTTACTACAAAATGATGATTGTACTCATTTTTCTAATATATAATTTACACAATGATGTATTCCTAGGAGTTTCACATTTCATAATCATAGATTTAATCTTTTATATTTATATTTTTACCAGGTTTTTATTGTTTTTTAATTAAATTTAGTTTTATTTTTTTAAAATAATTAAATAATTTTTTAATGAAATGATAATTAAAATGTTAATCTTTTGCGTTATTGATGTGACTACTTGCATTACAGTTATATACATTATTTATTTTATACGCCACATTAATAAATAATTTAAAAATTATAAAAATATAATCAAAATTAAAATTTTAAAAATAAAATTTTCATAAATTAAAAAAAATAGCATAGAGTACATGTGAATTGTCATGTAACTTGTCAAGTTTAAAAATTTTAGTTAGTATTAAAAAACATCATTTCGACTCTTTGTTAAAAAGTTGATGAAAAAATTTAATTATTTTTAAAAAATTAATGGCGAAATTTAACTCGAAAAAAATAAAGATTAAACTAACAAAAAAAATATAAATGTTATGAACTAAATTTAATATTATGTTTTTATTGCAATGAACAATTTTGAGACACTAGCTAAAAAGCGCAAAGCACAATGATAATTTTTTGAATGAGAAAAAAAAGGGAAAATTAAGTAAAAATGTCAAAATAAAAAATAGAAAATTAAGGTAATAGTCTGATTTTAAAGAAAGAAACAAAAAATGCATACTAAAAAAGCAGTTTTCAATTTCACAAAAAAAAAAACACTTTTCAAAATACATTTTTTACAAAATGTTTTTTTTCAATGCATTGGTTTTTTGGTTAGATTATTAAAGTTCAATTTTTAAGAATTAAATTCGATTCTTTTCTTATTCATATTTGTATTTTTTATTTAATATTATTTTATTTTTATTTTTTAATTAATTGATATTGTCGAAACTATTTTTATTTAAAAAAACGGAGATCGACTAAAAAACAAATATGGGAGTCATCACCGATCTTTTTTCACTTAAGTGTGATCAGATCACCTTATAAAATATTTTATTTCAAAACATTAATTTCGGTCTACGAAATTCAAGAAAACAGGTTCGGGGGTCGGTTACGTACGAGGAAGGATTAGCACCCGCGTAACGCCCAAAATTGGTACCAGATTTGATTAGTCATTGCCCTAATGTCGAAAATTTGAAAAGATTTGAAAACATGATTTCTTTAAAATTTTGAACAATTTGAATTGGAATTGGAGTTTCCTTTGTTCCGAAATCATATAAACATCACATCCAGCACGTTAGGACGTGATGTTCTAAACCATCGTAACCAAAATCATCTCATGATTTACAAAATTCATTAAAAGGATATTTAGTTATTTGGACGAACGAAAAACCAAAACCCAGCACGTTAGGGCACAATTCCTCGAACTTTCAAACACGGAACATTGTCTTGTTTTCTGAAATCCTTATTCCGAGATAACAAAACGTCATATCCAATGAGTTAGGACACAACAATTTTGAATTCTCGGAAATAAGTCCTTTTTTTTTAAAAAAAAGAAAGAAAGTAACCAGTTCTTTGGACTCGAAGAGAAAAATCGAAACCCAGTAAGTTAGGGTACGATTTCTTTCAAACATTAGAACGCAGAGTATTTGCTTATTTTGAAAATCAAATAAAATGTGATGTGATTTTATAATAAAATGGGGAATGAATTATAATACACATGCATAATAGGGTGAAATGAGGGAAACAAATATAAATTACAATAAAAAAATTAAAACGAATAATCTATATAAAATTATAATTAAAAAAATGACAAAATAAATGTAACATCCCGAAATAGGGCCTAAACGGAATAGTGGTTGCGAAACCATAAATCCGAGTCAGTAAAATATTTTAATATTATTTTTAGTGCTTATAATATGTGAATTTACATGTGTGAAAGTTTCCTGAATTAATTTTATTGTTAGTGTGCTTAATTTAAAGAAAAGGACTAAATCGCATAAGTGGTAAAAGTAGCCTTATAGCTTGATTAAGTGGTTGAATTGATGATGATTTCTTTAATTTAAGGGTTGATAGGGTAATTTAGCCATAATTGTTCATTTGAGTATAGTGGACGGCATAATGATAACATATATGTTTTTATATGTTAAAGTTATATGTTATATGTTAAAGTTCTTTGTCTATTCACCCAGGTAGTACAAAGATGTATAATGATTTGAAGAAAATGTATTGGTGGACAGGAATGAAAAGAGATATATCAGAGTTTGTTTCTAGATGCTTGATCTGTCAGCAGGTAAAGGCCGAACATCAGGTACCTTCAGGTTTATTGCAGCCTGTATTAGTTCCCGAGTGGAAATGGGATCGAGTTACTATGGATTTTGTGACAGGATTGCCTTCGACACCGAGAAAGAAAGATGCAGTATGGGTTGTGATTGATAAGTTAAAAAAGTCGGCTCATTTTATCCCAGTTCGTATGGATTATTCACTTGACAAGTTGGCCGAGTTATATATTACAGAGATTGTGAGACTACATGGAGTACCGTTATCGATTATCTCAGATAGAGATCCGAGATTTACCTCACGATTTTGGAAGAAATTGCAGGAAGCTTTAGGTACGAAGTTGAGTTTTAGTACAACTTTCCATCCTCAGACTGATGGTCAATCAGAGAGAGTTATTCAGGTACTTGAAGATATGCTTAGATGTTGTGTATTAGAATTTCAAGGTAGTTGGGAGAAATATTTACCATTAATAGAGTTTGCTTATAATAATAGTTATCAATCGAGTTTGAAGATGGCACCTTATGAAGCTTTGTATGGACGTAAATGTCGCACACCTTTGTATTGGACAGAGCTTAAGGAAAATCAGATTTACGGGGTTGATCTAGTCAAAGAAACAGAAGAAAAAGTAAAAGTCATCAGAGATTGCTTGAAAGCAGCTTCAGATAGACAGAAATCCTATGCAGATTTGAAAAGAAAAGACATTGAATTTCAAGTTGGTGATAGGGTATTCTTGAAAGTATCTCCGTGGAAGAAAGTTCTCAGATTTGGCAAGAAAGGCAAATTAATTCCCCGTTTTATTGGACCGTTTGAGGTAATCGAGAGAGTTGGGCCATTGGCATATCGATTGGCTTTGCCAACTGAGTTAGAGAAGATTCATAATGTGTTTCATGTGTCTATGCTACGTCTTTATCGTTCAGATCCATCGTATGTGATTTCGCAAACAGAGGTTGAGATTCAGCCAGATATGACTTACGGGGAGGAACCAATAAAAATTCTAGCTCGAGAGGTTAAGCAATTAAGGAATAAAAGTATTGCACTTGTGAAAGTATTATGGAATAGGCATGGAATAGAAGAGGCTACATGGGAGCCCGAAGAGACTATGCGAAAACAGTACCCAAATCTCTTTACAAGTAAAATTTTCGGGGACGAAAATCCCTAAAGGGGGGAGAAATGTAACATCCCGAAATAGGGCCTAAACGGAATAGTGGTTGCGAAACCACAAATCCGAGTCAGTAAAATATTTTAATATTATTTTTAGTGCTTATAATATGTGAATTTACATGTGTGAAAGTTTCGTGAATTAATTTTATTGTTAGTGTGCTTAATTTAAAGAAAAGGACTAAATCGCATAAGTGGTAAAAGTAGCCTTATAGCTTGATTAAGTGGTTGAATTGATGATGATTTCTTTAATTTAAGGGTTGATAGGGTAATTTAGCCATAATTGTTCATTTGAGTATAGTGGACGGCATAATGATAACATATATGTTTTTATATGTTAAAGTTATATGTTAAAAATTTGTATTATTTTATATTATATATTAATGCTATAATAAAAGAAATATGAGTGGATGGTTTTCATTTTACCATCTGCTTGCCGAAACTCAAAGAGAGAAAAAGAAAACTTTGAAGCTTTGTATCTTTTGCATTTCTAAGCTTAAATTGAAGGTATGTTTTAGCTTGGTTTTTGATAATTTTTACGTTTTTGAGATCGTTTCTTCGAGTGCTACAAAACCCATGTTTCAATTTTGAATTTTGATGAATATTTTGAGTTATGCCATTGATGAGAACTTGTGATTTTTGTTGTTTGACGGTAGAAAATGAAAGATATGTGTTAGATTAACAAGTTTTGTCTTTGGATTTTTGATGAATTTAAGTAGTTTGGACTAAATTAGTAAAAGTTGTTATTGTTCATAAGTATGTGTTATGGTAAGAATTTGAAGTTGCTATAGAAGGGAAAAATGTTCATCATGTTAGAAAACATAAGGATAAGGGCTGAAGTTTAATTTTCGAGCCTAGGGGCAAAATCGTAAATATGTAAAAGTTTAGGGGCAAAATTGTAATTTTTCCAAAATTAGAGTTAAGGACTGTTTTGATAAATATGAGTATTAAATAAGCTAAATTTGCTATTATAGATCAAGAAGAACGAAATCCAGAGTTAGATCGGGGAAAGAAAAAGATAGTGGACTAAATCGATATAGTTTATCGATTTTGTTTCGAGGTAAGTTTGCAGTAAATAAATGCAATATTCTATTATTTTAGATTTAATATTATTAAATTCCAGCATTTATATATTTATTCTGTAAATTTATTATTTAAAGACTCAAGTATGAATTAACGGAAAAGTTATCGCAGAAAGTTCCGGTTGAACCTTAGGAATGTGTAGGATACAAATGTCATGACATTAGGGTTTAAGGAAATCATGTAAGACCATGTCAAGACATGGCATTGATAAGTTACTATAAGGCAAAGGTCCCATGTAAGACCATGCCAAGGCATGGCATTGGTGAGTTTATAAGGCAAAGGTCCCATGTAAGACCATGCCAAGGCATGGCATTGGTGAGTTCACAAGGCAAGGATACCACGTAAGACCATGTCAAGACATGGCAATGGTTAAGTTTCATAAGGAAAGGTACCCGCGTATCCTTAGTATTCCAAAATGGTTCAACGGGAATATTCCAAGAGTAAACCAAAGTAAAGGTAAGACAAGTTCAAGCTAAAAAGGTAAGTTAAGACAAGTTCAAGCTAAAAAGTAAAAGTAAGACAAGTTCAAGCTAAAAAGTAAGTTAAGACAAGTTCAAGCTAAAAAGTAAAGGTAAGACAAGTTCAAACTAAAAGTAAGGTACAAGTTCAAGCTAAAAAGGTAAGGTAAGATAAATTCATGTTAAAAAGGTAAGGTAAGATAAATTCATGTTAAAAGGCAAGGTAAGAATACAAGTTTAATATTGAGTTAAAAGCTTAAGTGATCTTGATAAGAAAAGAATAAGATAATTCATTAAGAATGTTGTTATCTATTTACATGTAAACTTACTAAGCTTTATGCTTACTCCCATTCTTTATTTTTTTTTATAGTTTGCAAGCCAACTCGGGGATCGAAAGGACGTCGGAGATCGTTACACACTATCAAAGGATTATATTGGTATTTTGTGACTCGAACGTTTTAAGTTATGGCATGTATAGGGACTTAGCCATTTTATGTGTGTGACCTTATGATATGGCTTATTATGGACTTGTAAATGTTTGGTAATGATTAGCCATTAAAATGGTTAATTAAGAACATGGTTGTGGATGTTATGAAATGTCTAGTTGATAATTATTTTAAAGAAATTATGTAATTATATGCAGGGGAATAGTTGGACAGCAGCAGTGACGTGATTTTGAAAAATCACCAAAAATAGTAGAAATTGAATTAGGTTGTGCATGAGATATAGAATTAAATCTTATTGAGTCTATTTTCATATAAAGAAAACAGTGTAGGAAAAAGAGTTGTACATTATGAGATAATTGATTTTTACTGAAGAGAGGTCAGAACTGTCAAACTGTGTAACAGGGGAGACTTTAACTAATAAACTGTACTAATTGGCCGAACAAAAAATTCTGGAAAAATTATAGTAAGAAGATATATGAGTCTAGTTTCAGGGAAAATTTACGGATCTAGATTTTGAGTTTCGTAACTCGAGTTATAATTAATTTAGTGAACATGACGCAGACGGACAGTTTAAATTTTTATGCCCAGAACTAGTAAGTTAAGTCTAGTAATGCCTCGTGCTCGACTCCGGCAACGGTCTCGGGTAAGGGGTGTTACATTTATTGGTATCAGAGAAAGAGTTTAGTCGGTTCTCGGAATATTCAGTATGAGTAAGAGTCTAACTATACATGCCATACTTATATTTTGATAGTGTGACGACTTCTGACAATTTTAAAAATGTTTTTCTTATATAGTTATGGATCCCGAACGAGATGGTGCAGATGATGTAGAGAGTAATGCGCCCGCTCCCACTGAAGGGACGGTGCCACCAGATAGTCGTGAAAGGCCCGTTACAGTTAGTCAGGGAGGAGGGGCTCGAGAAGCCTTCTTCCAAGCTATGAATGAATGGTTTGCTGAGTTCGTTCGTACGAACCCGGCCGTTAGACCTCCATCCCCTCATGATCCACAGACTACCCATGTAGCTTCCCCAGTTATAAATACCGTTAGAAGAGAGAAACTGCCCGTTGACAAGATCAGAAAACAAGGGGCTGAAGAGTTTCGGGCTACCAAAGATGATGATGCAGAGAAAGCTGAATTTTGGCTCGAGAACACTATCAGAGTCTTTGATGAGTTATCCTGCACACCGGAAGAATGTATTAAATGTGTGGTGTCACTTCTTAGAGATTCGGCCTACCAATGGTGGAAGACACCTGTGTCAGTAGTACCGAAAGAAAGAGTTACTTGGGATTTCTTTCAAGAGGAGTTCCGTAAGAAGTACATTAGTCAGAGGTTTATTGACCAGAAAAGAAAAGAGTTCCTTGAGTTAAAACAGGGTAAGATGACTGTGATCGACTATGAACGTGAATTTATCCGACTTAGCAATTATGCTCGAGAGTGTGTGTCTACAGAGGCTATCATGTGCAAAAGATTTGAGGATGGGCTCAATGATGATATCCGACTGTCAGTTGGTGTTTTAGAGATAAAGGAGTTTGTTGTTTTAGTTGAACGAGCCTGTAAGGCAGAAGAGTTGTTAAAAAGAAAGGGTAAAGCTGAAATTGAGATGCAAGACACGAAGAAAAGACAGATGAGCAAGTCATTTCAGTCTACATCCAAGAAGCCTAGAAAGTTTTCTACGAGACCTAATTTTTCAACCGGGTATTCTAGCCGAAACAGAGGTGGAAGATTTATAGATTCAAAAGCTCAAACCACTTCGATTGCGAGTGTTGGCAGTATTCAACCTGATAGACCCGAGTGTCCTCAATGTGGTCGACATCATCCAGGTCAATGTCGAGCAACTAAGACTGGTTGTTTCCGATGTGGTGCACCGGATCATTTCATCCGGGAGTGTCCCGAGATGGTTAAAAAAGAAGTAATACCGAGTGCAAGATCAGGTAATGCCCCCGTTAGAGGCAGATCTCAGAGAAATTCAGGAGTAGGGGCAGGTAGAGGTACATTTAGAGATACAGCAACAAGATCAGATGTTAGAGCACCACCAAGGACTTATGCTACCCGTGCTCGTGAAGAGGCATCTTCCCCCGACGTAATTACGGGTACATTTTCTCTTCATGATGTTAATGTTATTGCTTTGATTGATCCGGGGTCAACCCATTCCTATGTTTGCATGAAATTAATGCCTAGTATGAACATGCCCATAGAGTTTACAGAATTTGTGATTAAAGTATCGAACCCATTAGGTCAGCATGTGTTAGTAAACAAAGTATGTAAAAAATGCCCTTTGATGATTAGAGGTTACTGTTTTCCGGGTGATCTCATGCTATTGCCATTTGATGAGTTTGATGTGATTCTTGGTATGGATTGGTTAACTGCACATGATGTGATAGTGAATTGTGGAAAAAGATTCATTGAGTTGAAATGTGAAAATGGTGAGTTCCTTCGGGTTAATTCAGATGAGTCAGATAGTTCAATTTCCATGATTTCTGTTATGTCTGCTCAGAAATGTTTAAGGAAAGGATGTGAAGCTTATCTTGCTTTTGTGTTGAATACTAAAGATCCAGAGTTGAAAATTGAATCAGTGCCTGTGGTAAATGAGTTTCCTGATGTGTTTCCGGAAGAACTACCAGGTTTGCCTCCTATCAGAGAAGTTGAGTTTGGTATTGAATTGATTCCAGGTACCACGCCTATTTCTATTGCTCCTTATAGAATGGCTTCAATAGAATTGAAAGAATTGAAAGCTCAGTTACAGGAATTAACTGATAAAGGCTTTGTAAGACCTAGTTATTCACCATGGGGCGCGCCAGTGTTATTTGTGAAAAAGAAGGACGGTTCCATGAGATTGTGCATAGACTATCGACAGCTTAACAAGGTAACCATCAAGAACAAATATCCATTACCTAGAATAGATGATTTGTTTGATCAATTGAAGGGAGCCACTCTGTTCTCTAAGATAGATTTGAGATCCGGATACTATCAGTTGCGAGTTAAAGAGCCAGATGTTCCAAAGACTGCTTTTCGAACTAGGTATGGTCACAATGAGTTTCTTGTGATGCCATTTGGCTTAACTAATGCTCCTGCTATTTTCATGGATTTAATGAACCGAATTTTTAGACCTTATTTGGACAAGTTTGTAGTCGTGTTCATTGATGACATCTTGATTTATTCTCATGATGAGACTGAGCATGCAGAGCATTTGAGAACAGTTTTACAGATTTTGAGAGATAATCAGCTTTATGCCAAATTTAGCAAAAGTGAGTTCTGGTTACGGGAAGTTTGTTTTCTTGGACACGTTGTCTCAGGTGAAGGTATTAAAGTTGATCCGAATAAGATTTCAGCCATTGTTGATTGGAAGCCTCCCAGGAATGTATCAGAGGTCAGAAGTTTTCTTGGTCTTGCCGGTTATTATAGACGATTTGTAGAGGGATTTTCCATGATAGCTACTCCATTGACAAAATTGCTACAAAAAGATGTCAAGTTTGAATGGACTGAGAAGTGTCAGCAGAGTTTCGACAAGTTAAAGGCATTGTTGACTGAAGCTCCTGTTTTAGTACAACCGAAAACCGGGTAAAGAGTTTGTGATTTACAGTGATGCATCCTTGAATGGACTAGGCTGTGTACTTATGCAGGAAGGAAGGGTAATTGCTTATGCCTCTAGACAGTTAAAGCTACATGAGAAAAACTATCCGACACATGATTTAGAGCTAGCTGCTATTGTATTTGCATTGAAAATCTGGAGACATCACTTATATGGTGAGAAATGCCGAATATTTACTGATCACAAAAGTTTGAAGTACTTGATGACTCAGAAAGATCCGAACTTGAGGCAAAGAAGATGGCTAGAGTTGATTAAAGATTATGAGCTAGTGATCGATTATCACCCGGGTAAGGCAAATGTTGTTGCTGATGCTTTGAGTAGAAAATCGTTATTTGCATTGAGAGCTTTGAACACTAGTTTGGCATTATCAGATGATGGTTCTATCTTAGCTGAGTTGAAAGTTAAATCGACGTTTCTTGAAGAAATTTGTGAAGTTCAGAAGGATGACAGTGAGTTGCAAGCCAAAAGAGTTCAGTGCGAGTCAGGTGTAGAGTCTGATTTTCAGATCGGTTCTGACGGTTGTTTGTTGTTCAGAGACAGAGTATGTGTACCAAAGAATGATGAGCTTATTAGGAAAATCTTACAGGAAGCACATAGCAGTTCTTTGTCTATTCACCCAGGTAGTACAAAGATGTATAATGATTTGAAGAAAATGTATTGGTGGACAGGAATGAAAAGAGATATATCAGAGTTTGTTTCTAGATGCTTGATCTGTCAGCAGGTAAAGGCCGAACATCAGGTACCTTCAGGTTTATTGCAGCCTGTATTAGTTCCCGAGTGGAAATGGGATCGAGTTACTATGGATTTTGTGACAGGATTGCCTTCGACACCGAGAAAGAAAGATGCAGTATGGGTTGTGATTGATAAGTTAAAAAGTCGGCTCATTTTATCCCAGTTCGTATGGATTATTCACTTGACAAGTTGGCCGAGTTATATATTACAGAGATTGTGAGACTACATGGAGTACCGTTATCGATTATCTCAGATAGAGATCCGAGATTTACCTCACGGTTTTGGAAGAAATTGCAGGAAGCTTTAGGTACGAAGTTGAGTTTTAGTACAGCTTTCCATCCTCAGACTGATGGTCAATCAGAGAGAGTTATTCAGGTACTTGAAGATATGCTTAGATGTTGTGTATTAGAATTTCAAGGTAGTTGGGAGAAATATTTACCATTAATAGAGTTTGCTTATAATAATAGTTATCAATCGAGTTTGAAGATGGCACCTTATGAAGCTTTGTATGGACGTAAATGTCGCACACCTTTGTATTGGACAGAGCTTAAGGAAAATCAGATTTACGGGGTTGATCTAGTCAAAGAAACAGAAGAAAAAGTAAAAGTCATCAGAGATTGCTTGAAAGCAGCTTCAGATAGACAGAAATCCTATGCAGATTTGAAAAGAAAAGACATTGAATTTCAAGTTGGTGATAGGGTATTCTTGAAAGTATCTCCGTGGAAGAAAGTTCTCAGATTTGGCAAGAAAGGCAAATTAATTCCCCGTTTTATTGGACCGTTTGAGGTAATCGAGAGAGTTGGGCCATTAGCATATCGATTGGCTTTGCCAACTGAGTTAGAGAAGATTCATAATGTGTTTCATGTGTCTATGCTACGTCTTTATCGTTCAGATCCATCGTATGTGATTTCGCAAACAGAGGTTGAGATTCAGCCAGATATGACTTACGGGGAGGAACCAATAAAAATTCTAGCTCGAGAGGTTAAGCAATTAAGGAATAAAAGTATTGCACTTGTGAAAGTATTATGGAATAGGCATGGAATAGAAGAGGCTACATGGGAGCCCGAAGAGACTATGCGAAAACAGTACCCAAATCTCTTTACAAGTAAAATTTTCGGGGACGAAAATCCCTAAAGGGGGGAGAAATGTAACATCCCGAAATAGGGCCTAAACGGAATAGTGGTTGCGAAACCACAAATCCGAGTCAGTAAAATATTTTAATATTATTTTTAGTGCTTATAATATGTGAATTTACATGTGTGAAAGTTTCGTGAATTAATTTTATTGTTAGTGTGCTTAATTTAAAGAAAAGGACTAAATCGCATAAGTGGTAAAAGTAGCCTTATAGCTTGATTAAGTGGTTGAATTGATGATGATTTCTTTAATTTAAGGGTTGATAGGGTAATTTAGCCATAATTGTTCATTTGAGTATAGTGGACGGCATAATGATAACATATATGTTTTTATATGTTAAAGTTATATGTTAAAAATTTGTATTATTTTATATTATATAATGCTATAATAAAAGAAATATGAGTGGATGGTTTTCATTTTACCATCTGCTTGCCGAAACTCAAAGAGAGAAAAAGAAAACTTTGAAGCTTTGTATCTTTTGCATTTCTAAGCTTAAATTGAAGGTATGTTTTAGCTTGGTTTTTGATAATTTTTACGTTTTTGAGATCGTTTCTTCGAGTGCTACAAAACCCATGTTTCAATTTTGAATTTTGATGAATATTTTGAGTTATGCCATTGATGAGAACTTGTGATTTTTGTTGTTTGATGGTAGAAAATGAAAGATATGTGTTAGATTAACAAGTTTTGTCTTTGGATTTTTGATGAATTTAAGTAGTTTGGACTAAATTAGTAAAAGTTGTTATTGTTCATAAGTATGTGTTATGGTAAGAATTTGAAGTTGCTATAGAAGGGAAAAATGTTCAGCATGTTAGAAAACATAAGGATAAGGGCTGAAGTTTAATTTTCGAGCCTAGGGGCAAAATCGTAAATATGTAAAAGTTTAGGGGCAAAATTGTAATTTTTCCAAAATTAGAGTTAAGGACTGTTTTGATAAATATGAGTATTAAATAAGCTAAATTTGCTATTATAGATCAAGAAGAACGAAATCCAGAGTTAGATCGGGGAAAGAAAAAGATAGTGGACTAAATCGATATAGTTTATCGATTTTGTTTCGAGGTAAGTTTGCAGTAAATAAATGCAATATTCTGTTATTTTACATTTAATATTATTAAATTCCAGCATTTATATATTTATTCTGTAAATTTATTATTTAAAGACTCAAGTATGAATTAACGGAAAAGTTATCGCAGAAAGTTCCGGTTGAACCTTAGGAATATGTAGGATACAAATGTCATGACATTAGGGTTTAAGGAAATCATGTAAGACCATGTCAAGACATGGCATTGATAAGTTACTATAAGGCAAAGGTCCCATGTAAGACCATGCCAAGGCATGGCATTGGTGAGTTTATAAGGCAAAGGTCCCATGTAAGACCATGCCAAGGCATGGCATTGGTGAGTTCACAAGGCAAGGATACCACGTAAGACCATGTCAAGACATGGCAATGGTTAAGTTTCATAAGGAAAGGTACCCGCGTATCCTTAGTATTCCAAAGTGGTTCAACGGGAATATTCCAAGAGTAAACCAAAGTAAAGGTAAGACAAATTCAAGCTAAAAAGGTAAGTTAAGACAAGTTCAAGCTAAAAAGTAAAGGTAAGACAAGTTCAAGCTAAAAAGGTAAGTTAAGACAAGTTCAAGCTAAAAAGTAAAGGTAAGACAAGTTCAAGCTAAAAAGTAAAGGTAAGACAAGTTCAAGCTAAAAAGGTAAGGTAAGATAAATTCATGTTAAAAAGGTAAGGTAAGATAAATTCATGTTAAAAGGCAAGGTAAGAATACAAGTTTAAGTATATTGAGTTAAAAGCTTAAGTGATCTTGATAAGAAAAGAATAAGATAATTCATTAAGAATGTTGTTATCTATTTACATGTAAACTTACTAAGCTTTATGCTTACTCCCATTCTTTAATTTTTTTTTATAGTATTGCAAGCCAACTCGGGGATTGAAAGGACGTAGGAGATCGTTACACACTATCAAAGGATTATATTGGTATTTTGTGACTCGAACGTTTTAAGTTATGGCATGTATAGGGACTTAGCCATTTTATGTGTGTGACCTTATGATATGGCTTATTATGGACTTGTAAATGTTTGGTAATGATTAGCCATTAAAATGGTTAATTAAGAACATGGTTGTGGATGTTATGAAATGTCTAGTTGATAATTATTTTAAAGAAATTATGTAATTATATGCAGGGGAATAGTTGGACAGCAGCAGTGATGTGATTTTGAAAAATCACCAAAAATAGTATAAATTGAATTAGGTTGTGCATGAGATATAGAATTAAATCTTATTGAGTCTATTTTCATATAAAGAAAACGGTGTAGGAAAAAGAGTTGTATATTATGAGATAATTGATTTTTACTGAAGAGAGGTCAGAACTGTCAAACTGTGTAACAGGGGAGACTTTAACTAATAAACTGTACTAATTGGCCACACAAAAAATTCTGGAAAAATTATAGTAAGAAGATATATGAGTCTAGTTTCAGGGAAAATTTACGGATCTAGATTTCAAGTTTCGTAACTCGAGTTATAATTAATTTAGTGAACATGACGCAGACGGACAGTTTAAATTTTTATGCCCAGAACTAGTAAGTTAAGTCTAGTAATGCCTCGTGCTCGACTCCAGCAACGGTATCGGGTAAGGGGTGTTACAATAAAAACGAAAATAAAGGTTAATAATAAATAAATAAATAAATAGATACTATGTACAATAATAAAAAAATAAAATAATAGTAATAATAAATAATAATAATAATAAATTATAATGGAAATATATTAATAAATAAATAAATAAATATTAGCAATTATAAAATAAAAATTGTAACACCCTGGTTTAGGGGCTGTGTATATTGGGTATAAATCAAGTGTTAATAGGTTTTTGGGAGTGCTTGGATGAGTTTTAGAGGTTCTAAGAATGCTTGGATGAAAGGGGAAGGCTTTAAAAAATTTTAGATTTTTAGTGTAGAAAGGGAAACTGGGGAAGAAGGCCTTAAAATAAATTTTTGGAGTTTAGGACGCAAGTAAGGATCTGGCAAAGTGGCGTGGAGGTGTTGCTTAAGGGGCTGGAAGTAGGGCCATTGAGGGCCTGGGTTCGAGTCTAGGCGGCAACAAAAGTGGCATTTTATTTTTGTTTTGGGCGTTGGGTTTAGTAAGGCCTTAAAAATATATGGTGAGGATTTCGGACAAGAAAGATGGGCTGGTGGAGTGGCACTCATGCGCTACTTAGGCGCTGGAGGGAGGAGAGAGCGCGGGTTCGAGGGCTGGAGCAGCAGTGTTGGCGTTTTTATTTTTGTATGGTGATGGGCTGAAGTAGGAAGGGGTTAAAAATAATTGTTGGGGCTATTTGACATGAAAGTCAATATGGTCGAGTGGCCTGGGGCGTTGGAGGAGGGGTGTGCAGCAGGTTGGTCCCAGGTTCGAACCCAAAGCTGTGCAATTGGAGTTTTTTTTTTATTTATTGTAGGATGATTATTATTTTTATAAGTGGGATAATAGTGGAACAATTCAAATTGTTTTTGAATTGAACTAATTCAATTTAATTTGAATTAGTGGGTGTTGGCCGAACCTTGGGTTCTTCATACGGGATAGTGGCCGAATTTTATATATAGGGAGAGCACCCTTTTTCATACTCTTTTTCTCCTTTTAATTGCTTGTGCCGAATTTATTTGCTCTTCTCTAGTGTTCTTGCCGAATTTGAAGCAAGAGAGATTCTCTTCTTTTCCCAATTATTTTGCGTAGGCCAAGACTTCTTTAATGTTGAACACCATTGCCGAAACCTCTTAACTCTTTTTCAGTTAGCCTAAGCCGAATATCCATAGCCTTTTCTCCTTTTCTTTTCTTTATTTGTTTTAGCCGAATCTCCTCTCAAACCTGGTCGAAATCTCCTTTTGATAGCCTAGTGTGGTGGCCGAATATCAACAAAGGTGATCTCCTTTGTTCATCTCCATTCGGTTTTAAGGCCAACGCAAGGGAGCACTTAGGGGCTGTTCGGATTCGGCTACTCAAGTGATTAAGGAGCTTTTGGGATTTCAAGACTCTGTCGTCAAGGTGAGCAAGGGAAGGTCCCTGTCCCGAAGTTTAAGAAAAGAGCCGTCTCGGCAGTTCGGGATTGGCCACCGGGGTGTGGTCGTGCAGCAGAAAACGATAGGCAGATAGCTGTAGTCTCGCTAAGCGATAGCGTCGAAATCGAGGGTTTAGAACTTCAGGTTATAAGGTGTGTAACTAACCCACTGTTTCCGGGTTTTATGTGTTATATGTTTTATGTTTTACTAACAAATGCAGTAATAAGTGTGCCATATATGCCCTTAAAGGGTATAGCGATGATCAGGTTAGTATCGAACCTGTTGCAATGTGATTACTTGCTTGCATATGAGTATGTTTATGGATATTAATAAGCATGTGTATGCATTATCACGATTATATATTATGTTACATGTGCATGGGTGGGTTTTTGAAAGAAGGTACGGGTGTACTTCGAGTACGTGGTTGATGTCAGCTTTGTGCTACATCGTGGATTGGCGCTGACTGAGGTCGCGTTGTGGATCTTTGCGATTTAGTTCGCGTGGTTACCTTGATTGATATCGGCTCTATGCCATGTCGTGGCTGATGGGTGCTGTGTGCTCCATCGTGGTTGATGTTAGCTACGTGCTACATCGTGGATGGCATTGGTTGCCTTTTTGGAGGGAAAAGGAGAGGGTGACTCGATAGTCCCCTGGTGTGTGGTAGGCTGGATAAGGGGGTGTGTAGCGGATGGATCCTAGGTTTGGGTTGGGTATCATGTTGCATTGTTTCTTTATAAAATGATATGGAAATGGGCCAAGCCCAATATGACATGTGGATAGGTATGTTTTGGGAACATACGTGGAAATGGGCCTAGCCCAGTACTTGGATGTGAATTGATTATGGACCAAGCCCAGATTGTGGTAATATCTAAATGATTATGATTACATGTTGCATATGATAATTGGGTTGATTGTGGCTAATATGTGGGTGGATATCAGTGGTTTAATTACACACTGAGTCATTATGACTCACCCAATTATTTATCCAACATCGCAGGTGACTTGTTGATCGGACCGGGTTGGAGTGGATACAGGGTGGCCCATGCAAAGGACGTTTTAAATATTTTCTTTATGCATTTTAATTTGAAGTACTTGAATTTAATTATTTTTGTAATAAGGGCCTTATTATTATTATTTTTGTTATCACTATTTTTGATATTACTTGATATTATGGTTTACTTAAAATAAATGATTATGTGAAGATGATTTTAATTTTTGCAACCTATCTAATCAAAGTGTTTATATATTTTTATACTAAAGTTTTAATATGGATTATTTTTAATAACAACACTTTATTTATAATTTTAAAACAAGAAAAGACATGGTTTCCAAAATATTTTCAAAATGGGCTTTTCAAAAATATGGGCTTTTAAGAAACTTTTCAGGTTATTCTGGCATGGCACCTGTACCTCCGACCCGAAGTCCACCAGGTAAGTACTTCAGGCTTGTGAAGTAGTTTGTTATATAAACTGATATGGGCTTAGTTGGGCTCGTAGAGTAGTGAACTAGGATCTGTTGAACCCTAGGATTAGTCTACTCAAACACGTGCATAAGATTTAAAGTGCCTAATAAACAAACCTGTGAAATAAGTCGCCGAGTTAAGGTGTGGCAACCTATGTGCGCATGTCTAGGATTGGATCCGGAAGAGCCTGGTACTTAAGTAGTCCTCGTGACTCACCTCTTCTTCGCAGGAATCCTATCTGGTGCGTAGCTACGGTTCACCTTAACCAAGAGGACTTGTTCATAGGCTAAACCAATTCTTAAAACCCAAATGGGATTAGCCTTACTGTTTTAAAACCCTTAATTTTTTTTTTAAATTTTCAAAATTTACCCCTTTGATTTGTAAACCCTAAATCTGATTTTGGAAAACGTTTTCTCAATTTACCAAAATTACCAAAATGCCCCTAGCGGCAAAATTACAAAAATACCCCTGTGTTGTAAAATTACCGCACTACCCTCAACTTTTGTTAAAATAATTTTTACTTTGTAAGATACCAAAATCTTTAGTTTTCAAAATATCGAGATACTCCGATTTGTAGAATTTACGAAAATACCCCTATGTTGAAAATTACTAAAATGCCCCTGACTTTTAAAATTTCTGGTTTAACCCCAAGTTTAATAAAATTTTCTTACTTTGCAAAAGTATCCAATTTTCTGTATTTCAAAATAATACCCTGACTTTGGAAATTTTCAAAATTACCCCTGACTGACAAATTACCAAAATACCCCTGGTTTCCAAAATCCTGTCATACCTTTAATTTGAGAATTTTTTTTAAAATACCCTTAAAAGTTTGGAATATCAAAATATCCTGATTTATTAAGGCTTTCAAAATTTTTCTGATTATTCACGAAAATACCCGGTAGGAAAATGACGGAAATACCCCTGGGGTAGAAACGGGCAGAAAGGTCCGAATAGTGGATGTGTGTGGTGGATACCACTGAATGTGCCTCTTCTGAGGGAGAAATGTGTTCATATGGATGAATGAATGTGTGTGTAAATGTGATTCTTTGAATTAGGGTAGCAAACTTGAACTGAAACTCTGTGTGATCGAAAGAACTACTACTAAAATATTTCTTTCATAAAATATGCTCGTGGTTAAATAGTGGAACCAAATTTCTAATGCATAAAACTTGTTAATCAGATTAAATCGCGACGATAGAGATGAGTTCTAGGGGACGCAGTAGAGGTAGAATGGCAGCATCGGAACCGATAGGGTCTGGCCATGGGTCAGAAAGTGAAGTGCCGCCAGCAGTGGACGTAGAGGGGCAAGATCAGGCAGGAGGGGACGACGCAGTGTCACAAGCTATGTTACGAGTGCTACAGCAAGTGGCAAGAGCTGGTAGGGGAAATGGAACTCGGAAGTCAGTATCCGAGAGACTCAGGTCGAACGGGGCTGAAGTTTTTAAAGGAGTGTCTGGAGTAGCTCCGAATGTGGCAGAATACTGGCTAGAAGCAGTCGAAAGAATCATGGACGATTTGGACTGCACCAATGAAGAAAAGCTGAAGGGCGCTGTTTCGTTGCTTCGCGATGAAGCTTATCGTTGGTGGCTCACTGTCAAACAAGGGGTACCGGCAGATCGATTGGATTGGGATTACTTTATGGCTAAGTTTGAAGGGAAGTATGTAGGAGCCAGTTACTTAGACGCGCAAAGGAAAGCGTTTCTGAACCTAGTACAAGGGAATAAGTCGATAGCAGAGTATGAAGCTGAATTTGTGCGGCTAAGTCAGTACGCCAAAGGAATCGTGGCTACTGATTATGAAAGGAGTGTTCGATTCGAAGATGGGCTGCGAGATGAGTTACGGGAGTTGATCGCTCCACAAAGAGAAAGGGATTTTGCCATCCTGGTAGAGAAAGCTCGGATTGCCGAAGAGGTTAAAAAGACTATAAGAGAAAACCGAGAGAAGAATAGAAATGAGAATAAGAGAAGGGTTGGACCGTCAGCATCGTCTGGAGATGCTCAGAAAAGACCAAAAGTTGAGAATGCGATATGCCCACCTGTGCCAGTTGCTGAGAATCGGAATCGTCTTTGTGCTCGATGTGGAAGACCTCACACAGGAGAGTGTTGGGGAAATAGTAAAGAATGCTTTCGGTGCGGATCTAAGGCACATCTGGTTAAGAATTGTCCTCGAGCAACGAGGGGTCGTGGTTCTAGTCAAAGTTAACCAAGGATGTGATATCGGGTAAGCTCCTTTGTTTTGGAATATTCTTTAATTGCTTTCCTTGTTTGTAAGTTAGCTCTTTCTTGTATGATTTGGGTCTTGAGTGAGAACTGAGGGACTGGGTCAGGAAGTATGATAGATTAAGATCAGAGTGCGCAGCAGAGGCGTAGAATAGCGAGTTATGATTGTTCGGTAATAAGTAATTTCGAGGACGAAATTATTTTAAGGAGGGTAGAATTGTAACACCCTGGTTTAGGGGCTGTGTATATTGGGTATAAATCAAGTGTTAGTAGGTTTTTGGGAGTGCTTGGATGAGTTTTAGATGTTCTAAGAATGCTTGGATGAAAGGGGAAGGCTTTAAAAAAATTTTAGATTTTTAGTGTAGAAAGGGAAACTGGGGAAGAAGGCCTTAAAATAAATTTTTGGAGTTTAGGACGCAAGTAAGGATCTGGCAAAGTGGCGTGGAGGTGCTGCTTAAGGGGCTGGAAGTAGGGCCATTGAGGGTCTGGGTTCGAGTTTAGGCGGCAACAAAAGTGGCATTTTATTTTTGTTTTGGGCGTTGGGTTTAGTAAGGCCTTAAAAATATATGGTGAGGATTTCGGACAAGAAAGATGGGCTGGTGGAGTGGCACTCATGCGCCACTTAGGCGCTGGAGGGAGGAGAGAGCGCGGGTTCGAGGGCTGGAGCAGCAGTGTTGGAGTTTTTATTTTTGTATGGTAATGGGCTGAAGTAGGAAGGGGTTAAAAATAATTGTTGGGGCTATTTGACATGAAAGTCAATATGGCCGAGTGGCCTGGGGCGTTGGAGGAGGGGTGTGCAGCAGGTTGGTCCCAGGTTCGAACCCAAAGCTGTGCAATTGGAGTTTTTTATTTATTTATTGTAGGATGATTATTATTTTTATAAGTGGGATAATAGTGGAACAATTCAAATTGTTTTTGAGTTGAACTAATTCAATTTAATTTGAATTAGTGGGTGTTGGTCGAACCTTGGGTTCTTCATACGGGATAGTGGCCGAATTTTATATATAGGGAGAGCACCCTTTTTCATACTCTTTTTCTCCTTTTAATTGCTTGTGCCGAATTTATTTGTTCTTCTCTAGTGTTCTTGCCGAATTTGAAGCAAGAGAGATTCTCTTCTTTTCCCAATTATTTTGCGTAGGCCAAGACTTCTTTAATGTTGAACACCATTGCCGAAACCTCTTAACTCTTTTTCAGTTAGCCTAAGCCGAATATCCATAGCCTTTTCTCCTTTTCTTTTCTTTATTTGTTTTAGCCGAATCTCCTCTCAAACCTGGTCGAAATCTCCTTTTGATAGCCTAGTGTGGTGGCCGAATATCAACAAAGGTGATCTCCTTTGTTCATCTCCATTCGGTTTTAAAGCCAACGCAAGGGAGCACTTAGGGGCTGTTCGGATTCGGCTACTCAAGTGATTAAGGAGCTTTTGGGATTTCAAGACTCTGTCGTCAAGGTGAGCAAGGGAAGGTCCCTGTCCAGAAGTTTAAGAAAAGAGCCGTCTCGGCAGTTCGGGATTGGCCACCGGGGTGTGGTCGTGCAGCAGAAAACGATAGGCAGATAGCTGTAGTCTCGCTAAGCGATAGCATCAAAATCGAGGGTTTAGAACTTCAGGTTATAAGGTGTGTAACTAACCCACTGTTTCCGGGTTTTATGTGTTATATGTTTTACTAACAAATGCAGTAATAAGTGTGCCATATATGCCCTTAAAGGGTATAGCGATGATCAGGTTAGTATCGAACCTGTTGCAATGTGATTACTTGCTTGCATATGAGTATGTTTATGGATATTAATAAGCATGTGTATGCATTATCACGATTATATATTATGTTACATGTGCATGGGTGGGTTTTGAAAGAAGGTACGGGTGTACTTCGAGTACGTGGTTGATGTCAGCTTTGTGCTACATCGTGGATTGGCGCTGACTGAGGTCGCGTTGTGGATCTTTGCGATTTAGTTCGCGTGGTTACCTTGATTGATATCGGCTCTATGCCATATCGTGGCTGATGGGTGTTGTGTGCTCCATCGTGGTTGATGTTAGCTACGTGCTACATCGTGGATGGCATTGGTTGCCTTTTTGGAGGGAAAAGGAGAGGGTGACTCGATAGTCCCCTGGTGTGTGGTAGGCTGGATAAGGGGGTGTGTAGCGGATGGATCCTAGGTTTGGGTTGGGTATCATGTTGCATTGTTTCTTTATAAAATGATATGGAAATGGGCCAAGCCCAATATGACATGTGGATAGGTATGTTTTGGGAACATACGTGGAAATGGGCCTAGCCCAGTACTTGGATGTGAATTGATTATGGACCAAGCCCAGATTGTGGTAATATCTAAATGATTATGATTACATGTTGCATATGATAATTGGGTTGATTGTGGCTAATATGTGGGTGGATATCATTGGTTTAATTACACACTGAGTCATTATGACTCACCCAATTATTTATCCAACATCGCAGGTGACTTGTTGATCGGACCGGGTTGGAGTGGATACAGGGTGGCCCATGCAAAGGACGTTTTAAATATTTTCTTTATGCATTTTAATTTGAAGTACTTGAATTTAATTATTTTTGTAATAAGGGCCTTATTATTATTATTATTGTTATCACTATTTTTGATATTACTTGATATTATTAGTTTACTTAAAATAAATGATTATGTGAAGATGATTTTAATTTTTGCAATCTATCTAATCAAAGTGTTTATATATTTTTATACTAAAGTTTTAATATGGATTATTTTTAATAACAACACTTTATTTATAATTTTAAAAAAAGAAAAGACATGGTTTCCAAAAGTTAATAAAATTTTCAAGTTTTCTTCTAAAGACAACGATTTTCAACCGTCATTCCGCAGTGACATAACCAGATCCGGTCAAGGCTCGTGGGCCGGGTTTGGGGATGTTACAAAAATAATAATGAAAATAATGATAAGAGAATAGCAATAATAATAATAATAATAATAATAATAATAATAATGATGTAAGAATATTAAAATTAATAGTAATAATAATATAAAAACATAATAGTAGTAGTACAATGAGAATATATTAATAATAATAAAAATAATAACATATGTTAATGTACAAATAATAGTAAAAATAAAAACAACAATAATGAAAATAGTAATAATATACTAGAATAATAGTAATGATAATAACAATACTAATAATAATAAATATAATAAATATAGCTATAGTAATAATAATATATAAAAATAATGGTCATAATAAAAATAATGATAATAAATACAAATGAATATAATAATAATTATAAAGTTAAAAAATAAAATGATAGTGATAATAATATTAAAGTAATAATTATAATAGACAGATAATAATAGTATTAATAGTGATAAGAAAAAAAATTAATAATGAAGTAACAAAAATTACAAAAGAAAATAAAAAATAAAAAAAAGATGAAATTGAACTTGAAATAAAAATTTGGGGCGAAATCAAAAATAAAATTAAAAGGAGGGACCGATTAGAACACGCTAGTAACCAGGAGGGGCTAAAAGGGAAAATATCCCTGCCCTCCAAAATGGTGTCGTTCGAATAAGGGCCTAATTGGAATAAAAATGAAAATATAGGGCCAAATTAAAAATAAACAAAAACGTGATTATAAATCAATAAAAAAGCGGAAAGACCAGGGCTGTAATTAGCCCATTTTTAAACAAAACACGCGGACCCCAGGTGGATCGGGCCGGGTTAGTCCGACCCATCTCAAAACGACGTCGTTTTAACGTTAAACGCTCCAAGGTGAAATGACGTCGTTTCATCCCTCCTATATAAGCAAATTTTTTTTAAAAAAATTTCATTTTCCTTCTCCAGCAGAAAAAAAAATTGAGAGCCTTCAAATGCTCTCCCCCAGGGCGATTTCCGGCAGGCTCCGACGAGGCTCCGGTCGCCGTCCACCACGCGGTGGCCGAAACCCCAAAAGTGTAAGTTTTTTTAATGTATTTTATATACGTTATATATGATAATATATATATATTCGAAAATGGAAGAAAAAAAACGAAACCTTTGCTGATTTCTGTCTGTTTTGTACTGAATTTCTATATATCTGCATGTATATTTTTGTGTGAATCCCCCTCTTTTACAGATTTTCATGGGGTTTTTATAACTGGAAAACAAAATCGAAAATAAATATAAAATTCTTATTTCTGCGGCTACTGTCGGTCTTTTTCCCTTGTTTGCATGTGAATGCGCGGGACGGGGCGGCGATAGGGCGTGATTCGCGTGGGTCGCGGCTTGACGAGGGGTCTCCATTGGTGCCTGCGGTGCAAACCCTCTGTTAGGGTTTCCAACAGCTGAAACTTATTTTGGGCTTCTTTAGTTTTTGGGCCACTGGGTATTTGGGTGTTAGTTTAGTTGGGTCAGAGGGTGTAATTTGGCCTGTTTTGGTGTGTTAACTGGACTGTTTAATGGACATTTGGTATATTTTTTATTTTTATTTTTTTGTTTTTGGATTGTGTATGGGCCCGGACAAAATAGGTTATTACAGATATATTATTTTAAAATTTTTTTAATTGATAATTTTTTATTTATATAAATAAAATAATAATTATATGATAAAATATATTTTATATATGGTTATGTTAGTAATCTTTTAATTAATAATCTCTTTATTATATTATATTTTAACATAACAATATATAAAATATATTTTTTATTGTATAATTACTTATTTATCATTATAAATAAAATAAATATGAATTAAAAAATTAAAAATAATATATTTATTAATTAAAAATTTTAAAAATAAAATAATATTAAATAAAAAATACAACTACTGAGTATAAGAAAAATCGAAACAATTCAACGAATTGAAGGTATTCAACGAATCCTTAAGGACCAATTCATCCCGGGGCATGGAAAACTGGAAAAGAATCTGAAAGCACAGCTTGATCTAACTCTTCAACAAGAAGAAACACTTTGGTTTCAGAAATCACGGGAAAAATGGATTGTACAAGGAGACAGAAACACTAAATACTTCCACACAGCCACCCTAGTCCGAAGAAGACGTAATAAAATCGAAGGGCTGATGAATGCCACGGGAGATTGGACTACTGACCCTAAAGTACTGAAGCATATGGCGGTGGACTATTTCCAGAAACTGTTCACTCCTGAGCCGGCAATGAGTTCACACAAGATTAGGGGCGACTTCCCAGTACTACCCGAGTATGAAAAAGAAGCTTTGAGTCGAGACTTTACTACCGAGGATATCAGATCAGCCCTGTTTCAGATGCACCCGAACAAAGCCCCCGGACCTGACGGGTTTCACGCACTTTTCTTCCAGAAATTCTGGAAGACTGTGAGGGTGGCAGTTTGTGGATACTTACTTCCGATCCTTAATGGGGATGCATCACCTGAGAAAGTGAATGGTACTTTAATCACTCTCATCCCAAAGACTGAGAACCCACAGAATTTAACTCACTTCAGGCCGATCTCTCTCTGCAATGTCCTGTATAAGATTATTTCAAAGTGCCTTGTCAACCGTATTAAACCCATTCTCCCAACTCTCGTCTCCCCAAACCAAAGTAGCTTTGTCCCAAAACGCCAGATTACTGATAACATCATTATATCCCAGGAGGTCATCCACACAATGCGAAAGAAAACAGCCAAGCGACAATGGATGATTCTCAAATTAGATCTTGAAAAAGCCTACGACAGGGTTTGCTGGAGATTTCTACGCGACACTCTGGATGCTTTAGATATTCCACAAGATTGGACTAATAAAGTCATGAAGTGCGTAGAAACGACATCTATGCAAGTACTCTGGAACGGGGAGAAGACAGAGAACTTTCGACCACGGCGCGGATTGAGACAGGGAGACCCTCTTTCCCCTTACCTCTTTGTTTTAATCATGGAAAGACTTTCACACCTTATTAACCAAGCTTTACATTGTAATCAATGGAAACCCATAAAATTAAGCCGGAACGGCCCACCACTCACTCACCTATTTTTTGCAGATGACCTGGTGCTGTTTGCGGAAGCCAGCTTGGAGCAAGTTGCCATCATCAAAGAAACGATGCATAAATTTTGTGAAGCTTCGGGACAGAAAGTCAGCCTCGATAAATCAGTTATGATGGTGTCTGCAAACACCGGGGAACAAAAGGCCAAAGACCTTGCCAACCGGCTAGGCATCAAGCTCACTAAAGACCTTGGAAAATACTTGGGTGTCCCGACCATCAACGGAAGGATCACAAAGAACACATTCAGGGAAGTAATCACTAGAGTCCATAAGCGCCTAGAGGGATGGCAAACACAATTTCTCTCTTTTGCGGGACGACTTACTCTCATTAAATCCGTTACCTCCACAATACCCCTTTACACCATGCAAACCTTACCCCTTCCAGTTAGTGTTTGTGATGATTTAGACACTGCTAATAAACGCTTTCTATGGGCAGGTGACCACATGAAGAAATCCATACACCAGGTTAGCTGGAGCAAGGTCTGTTCGGCTAAGGATAGAGGTGGATTGGGCCTCAGATCCATGCGCCAGGCGAACCTGACATCATTAGCGAAACTGGGGTGGAGGTTCCTAACGGAAAAAGAAACGCTATGGGCCCGTGTGCTTGCAGACAAATATAAGGTTAAAGATGGCTCACCACGGTCCCTGAAAAATAAACATGGCCAGTCTCCCATTTGGAGAGGCATTGTCAAAGCAGCACCTGTTCTCAATCAAGGCTCAACGAGAGTGATCGCAGGAGGGCATGAGACAGATTTTTGGGAGGACCCGTGGACTGGGAATGGCCGCTTAATTGAGCAGGTACGGACACCTATCCCTCCTGCCCTCAGACATAGGAAGGTGGCGACCTTCTGGGATCATGGCCGAGGATGGAAATGGAATGAACTCACAACGCTCCTACCCCAACATGCCCTGCTACAAATGGCCTCGATATCACTGGACCTAGCCCCAGGTGAACAAGACCGACTTTCTTGGAAGGGTACAACGGATGGAAAATTCACATTTCGATCCGCCTATGAGTCACTCTCAGGGAATAATAACCCTGATATCGATGTATCATGGCGAGCGATTTGGAAGCTTAATGTCCCTGAACGGATTCGAGCATTCTTATGGCTGGTTCTGCATGGACGAATAATGACTAATGAACGTCGGGTCAGAATGGGGCTTGCTTCAACGGCCCATTGTGAGAGGTGCACAACGCTTTCGGAAGACACTCTCCATCTCCTAAGGGACTGCCCGACGTCTAAACAGTTTTGGACCCGTATGGTTCCAACGCAACTACAAGAGGAATTCTTTGGATGCGAGGCGCGTAGATGGATCAGGACCAACACGCTATGCCGCTCCCGAACTCGACACGGTACCGAATGGAACGTGTCATTTGCAGTTTCATTATGGTGGCTTTGGAAGTGGAGGAATGAATCAATCTTCCAAGGGAAGGATCCCCCTAGTGATACCTTAGCTTTCATCTTCGAACAACTTGACTACATTAATAACTCCTTTGTTTCCCCTTGTAATGCAGGAACCCCACCCAAACGACAAGCAAGGCTGATTAGTTGGAAACCACCGCCCTCAGGATGGACGCTTATAAACACGGATGGAGCATCCCGAGGGAATCCAGGCCGCGCAGCAGCCGCTGTATGCCTTCGGGATGACACGGGCAGCTGGATAGCAGGCAGTGTCACCAACCTTGGTATATGCTCAACCGCTCATGCGGAGATAATGGCAATCTACCAAGGACTCAAACTCGCATGGGATTACGGCATCAGGAAATGTATTCTCGAATCAGACTCTGAACTAGCACTATCATGGATCAGGACTGAACCAGACCAGAGTCACCAGTTTGTACACCTTATACGGAGTTGCCGGCAGTTATTGAGGAAACCATGGATGACTCAATTAAGGCACATCTACCGAGAGGGAAACCGAGTTGCTGACTGGTTAGCAAACTCTGGCATGACGCAAACCTTGGGTACCCACCTTTATCCGCTCCCACCGAAAGGCGTACTAGGAATACTGATTGAGGATGCATCAGGATATGCCACGATCAGAACCGTTAGAATCAACGAGGAAGACGAGGATCATTAGAGCGCGGAGCTCACCATCTCTGACCAAAAAAAAAATAAAAAATAAAAATCGAAACAAAATTATTAACAGTTAGCCTGACAAAAAAAAAAAAAACTAATGTATTAAAAAGAACACGTTTTTTTGAAAAACGCTTTTCTCATTCTGCCCTGGGAAATTCGGACGTATATTTTTTTTTTAAATTTCGGCATTTTTACCTAATTTAAGAAAAACCCTAAAACTTGAATCCTTCATATTCTCGACACTTGAATTTCCACTCTGTTTGAAGAATGAAAAAATAAGCTATATACACTGAAAAATCTGCTCATTGTAACAACCGCCAATCTCCACGGCGATCGTCACCTTTCTCTCTTCAATCAGAGGTATTTTTTTTTATATCTATTCTCTCTTACGAATATTCATTGTTACCCCTTGATTTTTAGGGTTCAGTCTACCGATTTCCTTAGGAACTTGTCACTTAAAGATGTTTTTAGCAAAAAAATGTTGTTGTTGTTGTTGAGGTAAAATTAGCTATTTGGGGTAATTGGGTAGTGTAATTGTGAACTATTCTTGAGTTAAGTCCTTGTTGCTTTTGGATCCATTAAATTCGGATTTTTTAGGGTTTTCTTTACCCCAATCTCAAACTTGGTGCTCTTAATTCAGATTTTTAAGAAAATATTGAGGAAAATGTTCACTAAAAATTGGAGCAGTTTATTTCCTATCAAATTTGAAAGTGAACAACTAAAGAGGATTAATCGTGGTGTTAATGTTTTCTGTCAATTGTACATAATTTTGATTGTTATAATAACAAATATAGCTCTTGATGTTTATAAATTGTAAATGTTCGCAAAGTACGTAAATGTTGCAAGCTAAATTTGTTAATCAAATACTAAATTGATAGAATGCGTTAACTTTGAAGAAAAATATTAACTTTGTGATTAGTTGTTCTTAGTTGCTCATTGTCGAAATTGATAGGGATTAAATTGTTCTGAGTTTTTAGAGGGACCAATTTGCTCAATATCGAAATTGAGAGGTACTAGAGAGGTCTTTTTACTTCTTTTCTCAATATACAAAGATGAGTACATTTTAACTTAAATATGAAAAATGCCTATATATATATGTATAAAACTGTTTCATTTTCATGTAAGTTCTATTCTGTATCTTTCCTTGTTCATTTTTCAGTTTATAATGTTTTTGTTTTTATTCCTTTTAAGACAAATACATCTCTGTTTTTGCTAATTTAGGGTGAAATTATTTTTCAGGAGTGCTAAAAAAGGTACATTTTTGTGTAATTCTTTTGTCCGATTGAAATGATTAGTGTATATTCAAACCTTTAAGGTCTTACTCGAGTTTTCTTATAGTTGAAGTTCAGGGACGACAAGCCAAATATGCGAGCGGCTTCTCAACATCATCTGATGTATTACTTTTCGAGCAGGTCTGTGATCGACTCAAAATGAAATTACAGCTGATGCTTTATCTGTGAGATTTAATATCTTTAAACCTATTGTAGAAGAGGCTCTTGCAAATTCCATCAGACGATTAAACTCGGAGTTTGGAATTCGAATCAAATTAGCTTCACCGGAAGAGGTCAAAGTCTTCAATTTCCAGCACCAATCTGCAAAACCAGATTGTTTGTGATTTCAAACACGGACGATGGCTATGCATGTTCCCCTTTGCTAGAAGAAGAGCGCAATACGAACAATGCGCCCACTTCGGAACCAGAGACATTCTTTAGCGAATGGTCTCCTCCAAGTTTCTTATGGAGAGGATTGTCCATTCTTGTCCTTGCGGGGCAGGTTATTATTCGGATTTTAAAGGGTAAAGTCCACTGGGGGAATACTCTTGAGCAACTGGAGAGAGTTGGACCGAAATCAGTCGGGGTTTGTCTTCTAACCTCTGCATTTGTCGGCATGGCCTTGACCATTCAGTTCGTTAGAGAATTTACCCGATTGGGTTTGAACCGATCAATTGGTGGGGTATTAGCCTTAGCATTCTCGAGGGAGCTAAGTCCTGTGGTTACATCGATTGTGATTGCTGGACGAATTGGAAGTGCATTTGCTGCAGAATTAGGAACGATGCAGGTTTCAGAGCAGACCGACACTCTAAGAGTTCTCGGATCGAACCCCATTGATTATTTAGTCACACCTCAAGTTATCGCTTCCTCTTTAGCTTTACCATTTTTGACTCTGATGTGTTTCACGATCGGGATGGCATCGAGTGCCCTTCTGGCCGATAGTGTTTATGGGATCAGCATTAATATCATCTTAGATTCAGCACAAAGGGTTTTACAATCATGGGATATAATTAGTGCAATGATTAAATCTCAGGTTTTCGGTATGATTATATCTATTGTGAGCTGTGCTTGGGGAGTCACCACAATTGGAGGAGCCAAAGGTGTTGGTGAGTCGACTACTTCCGCTGTGGTTATCTCACTAGTTGGTATTTTCATGGCGGATTTCGCACTTTCGTATTGCTTCTTCCAAGGGGCTGGAGATTCTTTGAAGAATTGTGTATAAGGTTGTTCAAGTTTTGGCTAGTTTGTGCTTCGACCATAAAGAAATAAGAGCTCGTTACTGGGTTCAATTCGGATAAAACTCAAATGATAAGCGGAGATATTTTTGTGAAGTTTTTTTGTTCTTTTTTTGGCTAGTTTATGATTAATATAAGTATTGCATTCTTGGTATATTTATTTATAGGTATTCATGGCTTGGGTCGAGTTTGAGTCGGGCTTAAAGATAACATTAACATATTATATTTGGTTTGCTCGACTTAAAATATGAGTATAAAATTTTGTTTAAATCCGTTCATATTGTAAATAGGTAATTTAAATTTGTTTTAAGTCTACTCATGTTATTTTAATTTGTTATGAAAATATTTATATTATTTTTAATTTAATATTATATAATTTTATGTATTTTTTATTTATTAAAATTTTATATATGGACAATTTAATATTTTTTAATATATTACGTTATAGTGGCAAATATTTTATAAAAATATAATAAAATATTTAAAAAATGTTTAAAAAAAGTTAAAAAGAAAAAAGAGACGTAGAGATTTTTTAAGATTACTTGTGCAATAAAAAAAAATATACATATGTCATATAATAACCTTTTAATTATTATATATTATAATTTATATAATATGTAAAAATAATATTATATTATTTATTATAAACTTAGAAAAATGGACCAAATTGGGATCAGATCATGAATGTTTAAGTTTGAGTACAATTCAAATTTTAAATAAGTTTAATTTTTTTGTCCAAACTTATATTTTGAGTATTATATTTGTCTAAATCTTTTTAATTTTCAAATTTGACAGTACCACTCAATATTTAAATAAATTTACTCTTAAGAAGAATACAAATTCAAATTCTAGAAATAATGCTAAAATAACTACAAACCTCTAAAATAATTAAACTTCACAAACCGTAAAATCAAAAATGAAAAAGAAAAAGTATTGTTGAAAACATTCAATTAAAATTCGAGAACAATTAGATTCTATCACTATTGAGTTTTGACATTTTAGAACACATTTTTTTTCATAATATTTTTTAATAAAAATATTTTTTAAAATTAAATTGTTTAAAAATACTTTTTAACTTTAACAATAATATTAAACTATCCCTAAATAAAGTTTAAAAATGGGAATAAAGCTTATTTTATATCAAATATAAAGTTTAAAAAAAAATGCCTGAGAATCAAATTCAAAATTTTGATCCCATTTTTATTTGAGAGTAATTAGATTAATTTAGTTAGTAGAATATACATTTTTCTATACATTTGCAAATTCATAATTATTGTAATCGAGTTTAATTTTATTTTCTATACATTTTTCACTGATTTAACTCAAATAATACACTCCATGAAAATAATACACAAATGATAAAGCAGAAAATTGGTCCAATGAACCTTCAATTGTCATCAATCGATCATGGCTTTATTTTGTTTATTAATTTTTTTATATAAAAAAAAACAACTTTATGGCATTGAAGGAGTTAAGATAAAGCAACAGATTAAAAAAAATTGTAAAAAAAATCACTTATTTTTAATAGAAAATCATTTTTTAGTTTATATATAAAAAAAAATAAAAATCACAATGCCCAAGTGATTTAGATCCATAAAATATGGTGGTAAGCCATGTAACTTGACATTAACGAAGAGTAAAACTTTAAAAGCAATTTAAATATTTTTATTAGTTTCAATACTGTATTAGTATTGAATTTACTACGCATGTTGATACTATTTTTCACGTTTTATAATCATATATATATATATATATATTTAGTCTAAATAGTTAAAATATAAATTCCAAATTCCTAAATTAAAATAGGGGATGGTCAGCCATGTAACTTAATTTGAAAGTAGAGTAAATATTCTCTCTAAATTAATTTAAAATATTTCAACGAAAATACTTTATTAATTGTACCTTTTAATGAATTTACAAAATACGGAGAATTAAATACTGGATTTACTTTGATAAATATCTTGAGAAATTAAAAATATATTTTATTAATTTTGATACTATACCAGCAATAAATTGTGACCATTTATGTTGCATTTATATTATTTTCATACGCCATAATTATGGTTAATGTATTATTTATTTATATAAATTGGGACGTTACTTTTTAAAAATATAAATTGGCAGGTATACCAATGGGTTAACTAGGTTTTGGTTTAATTTGGAAGTTGAGGTCTTAAGATCTTTGAAAATTTATATTTGAGTCCTCTTATATAATAGCAGTTGAGTTAGTTATTTAATTCAATTTATTTCTGTTTAAGTTGGTCTAGATAAAAAAAAAGGTACTTTAAATATGTTAACTCCGTTGGTAGCAGTATTTTAAGATTATATCAAATAATCATCTAAATTATTTTAGAAAAAAAATTATTTTGTATTCTCGGCACGGGTATTTTATAATTTTTTTATAAAATTAATATTTTCATAGGTTAATTATTAAATTAATTTTTTTAATGTTGAAATAATTAATATTCTAGTTTTTCTAATACTGTACTTATCTTTACTTTACTTTAAACAATAAATGTAAGTTAAGTAAATATTGGGGAATAAAATCGTAACCAAATCTGTGTAATATTTGATTATCTTTAATTACCTTGGTTGAATCATTCTATATCTTTTATTTTATTTTATTTTAATAAATAGATGGCATGGACTTAGGGACTAATTTTTTGGTAAATTCAGGGGGTGTTATAAAAAATACACGGAAATGGAAACCTATTAAACGTAATTAACTTCGGAAAATGTAATAAAAGGAAACGTGTGATTTGCATGTTTAGAACTTTCCATAAAAGGAACCAACTTTACCTTGAATATTCCTCTGCACTTTAATGGCTTCTTCTCTGTACCTAATAATAACGACATCAGACAAATCACTACGTGTCAGTTTCTTTTTTGTCGTTCTTGTTTCTCAAACCCATTTCTCTCATATGATTTTCCCATTTTCCGCTGCCGCCGCTAGACTTTTCTTGTCTTATTTTCCTCTGTAATTTCTTTCTCACCTTTCACTTTTCTCGTTTCAGAATTTCGTCTAACACATGGAGAAGCTGATCGTCAATGGCAGCCATTGCCATAATCAACTCTGGTTTACTATTCGTGCTTCCTTTGTTTTTTGCCTTGTATTGCTTTGCTTGGATTATTCGGTTCTCTCCGGAGTTAAAAATGGAGGCTTTCCCTTAGTTTCCCAAAGCTTTTCTGGTTCTCAGAAAACCCACAAAGCTACCCAGCTTGCCGCCATTGATGAAATTTCAGTCCCAAATCCAATTTCGAATGATGCCCATCGGGATTTTCCTTTCCGGGAAAATAATTATAATGTTACTTTAGCTAATGTAACTGATCCATGTTCAGGTCAATACATATATGTTCATCGTCTTCCAACAAGGTTTAACAATGGTGTCCTCAAGGATTGTCGGAACCTTATCAAATGGTTCAATATGTGTCCTTCGTTAATGAATTCAGGGCTTGGTCCTAAAGTTGAAAAACCCCAAGGTGTTTTGTCGAGAAAAAACTGGTTCGAAACGAACCAGTTTATGTTAGAACTCATTTTCCATCAAAGGATTAAGCAATACAAGTGCTTAACCAATGATTCATCAATGGCATCAGCTGTTTATGTACCCTTTTATGCTGGCCTAGATGTTGGACGTTACCTATGGGGCTACAACACATCGATGCGAGACTCGGCGGCTTACGGTGTCGCTGATTGGCTTCGGAAACAACACGAATGGAACCGGATGTTCGGTCAAGATCATTTCTTCGTCGCGGGGAGGATCGCTTGGGATTTCCGAAGACAGACCGATAACGAATCCGAATGGGGTAGTAAGCTAATGAACTTGCCTGAATTTATGAACATTACAATGTTGTCTATTGAATCAAGTTCATGGAGCAATGAATTCGCTATACCGTATCCGACTTACTTCCATCCGTTGAGAGATATCAATGTTGTCCATTGGCAAAAACGAACCCGAACTCGAAAAAGGCGGTACCTGTTCTGTTTCGCCGGTGCACCACGTCCCACTATGAAGGGCTCGACCAGGGGTGAGATCATCAACCAATGTTTATCGGCCCCGAATCGTACATGCAAGTTTCTCGATTGTAAGGCCGAGGGAAACAAATGTGACACACCAGTTGAAGTGATCAAAGTGTTTAGAGACTGCAAGTTTTGCTTACAACCTCCAGGGGATTCGTACACTCGGCGTTCGACTTTCGATTCGATTATTTCCGGGTGTATTCCGGTTTTCTTCCATCCGTATTCGGCTTACGCCCAATACATATGGTACTTCCCGAAGAATTATACTAGATATTCGGTCTATATTCCCCATAACGACATCAAAAACGGCAATGTGAGCATCAATCGGGTGCTTTCGAGATTCTCAAAACATCGAATATCGGAAATGAGAAAAGAGGTTGTGAAATTGATCCCTAAGGTGATATATGCAAACCCCAAATCAAGATTTGAGAGATTTGATGATGCCATTGACATTGCATTGAAAAAAGTTACTGAAAGAGTGAACAAAGTTGGGGAAGTTATGAAAGAAGGCATAGATCCCAGGGTTGATTTTGCTGCTGGGAATCAATGGAAGTTAAAATTAGCTGGGATTGTGGGAGATCAGGCATTGGAGACATTGTTTTAAAGAACAAAGAACAACAGATTTTAGACAAACCTCAATCCCATGTTTTTTATGATATCTCTCCATTGTTTGTTTTATTCTTTCTTTGATTGAAACTTTCGTGTTGGGATAAAATGGATTTGGTTGATCATCTGTTTATTCTTATTGTAATTCCTGGCGTGTATGTGAAAAATATATTTGTTATGGTTTCATTGATTATATTGGGATGTGAGTATCAAACACACTTCCGTATCTAATAAGTTAAATTTACGAAGATTTGGACTTCCCTAAAAAAATCTCTTTCACTGAATTATTTATTGAAATCATATGAGAGGATATGGTCGGACCTCTCATCCAATTAAATGTTTTTTTTATTACATTTAGTTATCTAAACAAATATTAAGTAAGGCTAAGAATTAATAAATATACATTTCATATAACGATTTAAATATTGTACTGGCACAAAAAGTATAAAAACATGAGTTCGAATGAGTTAAAATATATTTGTACTTGAGAGAGGGTTATAATGGGTATTTAAAGAAAAACAAAGATTCCGAGCAACATAGTTAGCTTATAATCCTATGCTCCATGGCTAACCTGCAAGTAGGAACTATTTCTTCCTCAACATCTATAGCCCACAAAGACCATTCCAATTGCACTGCAGTTATTGGATGAACTGCATGAGCTCTTCTGATTCTTGAACCAGATGCCTCAGACAGACCTATATGCTTTTTTTTTACCTTCCTCAACTGATTTCTTTTTATTCTCCAACCTAAAAAAATTTCCCATTTTTAGCATATACCGTAAAAGTAATCTGTCGATAAAGTATTGGACTCTTAGTTCGACTCGATTCAAGTAAAGAAAAAACGAGGAAAAGGATAGATCAGAAAGCAAGTTACTGTGATTTCAATAGGGACCTTGGTGTCAACCCGATGCTGATGATAAAGATCAATCCAGTCCAAACCAAGGCGTTTCAAGCTAGCTTCACATGCTGCCCTTACATAAGCAGGGCCAACCCCGATTCCCTTTTTTCCATCAACAAAACAAGCACCAAATTTAGTAGCCAATTTTCCTAGAAGGATTTCATTAGTATGTGGATCATAAACATCTGAAGTGTCAAGAAAAGTGACTCCACTGTTGATGGCATGGTGGATAAGGTTGATCATTTCTGGTTCAGGATTGGGTGGACCATAGAAGGCTGACATGCTCATGAAACCCAGACCTTCAGCTGACGCTTCAAGGCCTTGGGTTCCTAGCTTTATTCTCCTCACCTTTGCTTCCATTTCTTCTTCTTAAAACAGTATCTTCAACAGGTTCAGCAATGGAGTTTTTTTTTGCAGGTCACTGTATCTTTTTTTCTAGATTATACAGGGGAAGAAAGCAGCAGCCATGGTGTTGAAGTGACTCATTGAGTTGTGTGGGGCTAATAACTCCACTTCCAGCCAACTTTATTCAATACCGTCCGTGAATCATTTCACATCTTTATTTCTTGCTTTCAATAATCAGACAAAACATGTTATTTCAAGTACTGTAAGGAATATAAAAAGATCGGATAGGATGACAAACCAATCAGTTACCATTCTTTTTACCAATTAGGCCAGTTTTGTACTAGTTCGAGTAATGATTGGTAACCAGACTGAATAAACCATCAAATATCAGTCAATCCAATCCGATCAGTTAATCCAATCTGTTTTCTAATCCATGCATTTTAGATTAAGATTATAGTAGGGCAAAATTTAGATAAAAGTTATTCAATAAATCAACTTTATTACTCATATATCATATCATATTTATATTTACTTTAAATTAGGTTTTAAGCTTAATCAAATTTTTCAACTAGATTTTAAACATGATTTAACCTTTAAAAATTTTAATTTCAATACGTAAGAAAAATATTGAAATAATATAAAAGTTCTTTTAAATTAGTTTAATATCATTGTCCATAGTCCTTTTGCAACCACTTTCATCTTATGTTACTTGGACTTAAAATAACTAGGTATATGTCTAACACAAATACAATCTACTTTTTCCTATGTTTTTCTTTATATATAAATATATATATATATTTGTAAAGATCATACTGGTACACATGCTGGAATATGTGTTAGACTAACATGTCAAATACGAAGGAAAATAAAGAGTTCATATCTTGTGCCAGAAACTTTGGCTTTCATTATCCCTGGAATACACAATCTCAACATGACAAACTTAGATAAACTGCTACAAACTTTGCAGTTTACCATCACACCAGAAAAACAATTGATACTTTTGACATAAACTTATTCTCTGAGAGCAACATAGAGACTCGATCTTGGTGGCTTCAAAACACATATCCAGGGCGTTACATAAGTTTAAGACCATACCTCATCATGAAGATTGCATCAAATGAGGCAGTGGCATGAAGTATTCATTCAGGGTTTCCATGAAGATAATGGAGGAGTTTCAGATTCATCGTGAGTAACAAGGACACCACCATATCTGTCTCCTTTCACAGAATCTGCTTTAGCAATGGATTCAAGCTCAGACATCTCTTCAGGTGTTAGTTTTATGGACAAAGCTCCAACATTCTGGTTGAAGTTCTCAATTTTGGTGGTTCCAGGAATGGGGCAAACATCATCTCCTTGGTTATGGACCCAAGCCAATGCAAGCTGTGATGGGGTGCACCCTTTCTTTGCTGCTATCTCATTAACTCGATCATAAAGGCGTTGGTTATGCTCCATATTTTCAGGCTGGAACCTTGGTAGATTCTATGGAAAAAATTGCACATTTTCATTCAAATGATTGTCATCCAAATAAAGACACCCAAAACCAGACTATTTCATAATTCAAGTCAGCCAACTGTTTGATAACTCACGCATGTAATTATTTAGTTGTCAGAATGGACCTAATTTTGCTTAATGGCGCAAGTCATGCTATGGATCACAAGAGGGACCGTCAGTTTTGCAAATTTTGAGATAAAAGAGCTATTATCCGGACCTAGCTCGGATGTGTGTTGAATATAAATATGTTATGAATGTTGGATAGAGATTCATGGTTGACACGGATATATTTAATATTTTAACATTTTTTTTCATGTATCTAGGGGATCTATGAAAGACCATATCCTAAAATACAGGTCTGACTGTGAAAATAGCTACAAACCTTCCTAAAATCATCATTGGACAAAGTTTCCAGAATTTTAGGCCCAGATGAGAAGAATCCTCTTCCCAGGGGACTATAAGCAACAATCCCAATCCCAAGTTCCCTGGAAAAATAGAAAAAGGAATCACATTAAAACAATTCCCACACTTTTTTCTTTATTTTAATAAAATTTGATTAAGTCTTATGAATAAATAAACCTGCAAGTTGGAATAATTTCAGCCTCAACATCTCTGGACCACAAAGACCACTCTAACTGCACAGCACTTATTGGATGCACCGCATGGGCCCTCCTAATCGTCGAAGCGGAAGCCTCAGATAAACCTATGTACTTCACTTTACCTTCTTCAACTAGTTTCTTAAGTTCTCCAATCTGGGTCAAAAACCATCAATATAAATAACCGTTTCAGTGTGACATTCATGAATCATGCAAACACTTAATCAACTACATAGTATCCATATATAAATCCATAGAAACAAGCAAAGGCATAAAAAAACAAACCGTGACTTCAATGGGAACCTTGGTATCAATCCGATGCTGATAATAAAGATCAATACAATCAACACCAAGACGTTTCAAGCTACCTTCACAAGCAGCCCTAACATAAGCAGGGTCACCACGTATGTCCCTTTTCCCATCGGTATAATCTATGCCAAACTTGGTAGCCAATTCAACCCTTTCTCGAACACCATCTTTCAACGCCTTCCCAAGGAGGATTTCATTGGTATGAGGGCCATAAACATCGGAGGTATCAAGAAGGGTAATCCCAGAATCAATAGCATGATGTATGAGCGCAATCATGTCGGATTCAGGCTTTGGTGGACCATAGAAAGCTGACATCCCCATGCAACCAAGGCCTTGAGCCGACACTTCCAGACCCTGTGAACCCAACTTGACCCTCCCAACTTTTGCAGTCGCCATTTTTTATGCTTCACTGAATCTGCTGCAAGTTTCTACGATTTATGGTGTTGGGGAAGGTGGGTTTCAGTAGTGTTTAAATAGTGGGTGGAAAGGGATGATGGAGAGTTGGAGAGTGAGACATGGGAAAATTTGAAAGCCATTTACGTAAGAGCCTATGCTATAGGCATTATAAAATCGAATTTCTTTTAACTTTTTCTTTTTGTGTTTTTTTTTATAATTTGTTAACAATAAATACTTTATTTATAAATACACTAATATTTTAAATTTGCAATAATGGAATTACCAACTTTTGTATTTTAATATAATGTTAATTATTATAAAGGGAAATTATTTACTTTTATAATAAAGGTATTTTTTTTATTTAGAAAAAAAATACAGCATTATTGGAGCTACTATAATGCACCTTTGTTTTTATACTTAGACCACTATTGCAAATAGCCGCCGGATTAAAAAAGTGGGGAAATTGGAAAAGAAAATGAATCCTGCAAAGTGCAAACCGCCCTAATGAAAAAAATTATATAATTACCTTTTAGTAAGCTGATTAAAGTTTTATGAATGTTAGTCATTTTCACGGTTTCAATTAAAATGGATTGGATGGATTGAAAATAAATCCTGATGCTAGTTTGAAATAAAGAATTGCACCCATTTGATTTTTATTTTTATTTTTATGACTTTTAAATAATTTATTTTATGAAATTCAATAAATCAATTAGATTCATGGTAAAATCAATTTAACTATAGATCTGATTTTGAAAATTTTGTTAACTTCGTCACTAAATTATAATTTGTGATTTTTTTTACTTAAATTATCATATTACGTCATTGCTAGATTTGTCCATGAACTGGGCCACTCGGCCAAATCTGAAGGCCTGCTTTCTAAACGGGCTATGCCTTAGATAAACTTTTTTGCCTGGGTCCAGCTAGGCCTGAATTTGCAAGAAAAAATATTGCTGGTGTTTTTTCATTATTTTGCTATTATTCCGCTATTATATTATTACTATTTTGTTGATATTCTTTTGATATTGTATAACTCTTATTATTATTATTATTTTGATGTATTATATTTTTAATTTTATTTTTATATATAACAAATAATACAAAAAGTTTTATTGCGGGTTGGGCTTGAGTTTTAGCATTTTTATTCGGGCCGAACTTGGGCAAAATTTTAAGCCCATTTTTTGAGCCGAGCCCGAGACTAAGTTTTTTACTTGACCCGACTTAACCCATAGACAATTCTAATCACTTCAAATAAAATAATGACAACTAAACAAAATTTTATCGATATTCAATCCTAAACCCTAAAAAGGCTCTAAAAATAATCTATATTTTTTACATGAAAAATAATCTATATTAATTCATTGTTTAGAATGTTCTAAAAAAAACGAAACCAAATAATTTTAGTGACAAATATCAAACTAAAAATGACTCAAGTTAAAATAATTTGAGTGTCACATTCAATTTATTTAAACTCAATCATTTTGAAACCAAGTGATCTGGAGTCAAAGTGATCTGAATTTTTTTTAAACCCAAAAAAATTCCAATTTAAAGTAGTCTAACCAAAATCAACTATTGTCCTAATTGATCTTCTTAGGTATGACGATAGAGCACGACAGGTATGGATATTGTTAAATCTATTATCGCTCCAAAATTAGCATGTTTTTGCTCCACCACGAGTCTCTTTTTATAATGGATGTATAATATTATTGAAAATTACTACCACATTCATGCGTCCCATCCCGCCCCACTTTGCTTAAATTTAATTTTTGTTATTTATTTTTAATATTTAATAAATATATGATTCATTTTTTATATTAAATTATTATATTTTTATCTTTTGTATAGTTTATATATAAAGATAAAACAGTAATTTCATATTAATCTCTTTTAATATAACTTAATACTAATCACCTTATTTTGGTTTGACATATATGTATTATAAAATGGAGTAAATGATTAAATTTGTTAAAAGTCTTAAGCACAAAAATGATAGTTTTTGAGAAGTATGGTAACGTGAAAGGTTCTAAGGGGCCGGGTTGAAATACTTTATGTAATATTGAGATATAAGAGCATAAAAGTATTTTATATAATACTGAAAGTTATTTATGAATTATTGAGTTAATGCATCTATGTCTGAGGGGCTTTTATCCACAACACAACTACCAATTATAATATAATTAACAACACAAATTTTTGCAACTTTAGTCTTATATAGAGTTGTTTAGGTTTGATTTCACTCAAAGAATGGACTCAATTTTGTATCTTAATAATTTGGCGAAAATTCAGACCTAGCTCGACTGTATAAAATTTATTTTATTTTATTTTTATATAAAAAATAAAATATAATACATCAAATATATTAAAAATATTAAAACAAATGTTTCTCAATAAATTAAAAATAAATTTTAAAAAGTTTTTATACTTAAATAATATTAAGATAGCTGCAAATTAACAAGCAATTGTCTCTAAAATAGTAGTAAATTTAACAATAAGACAATAGTTATATATTATTCAAACAATAACAACAAAATAGTAACAACTTTATAGTAAAATGATAACAGAACTGTAAGAAAATAGCAGTAAAACAGTAAAACTTCTTTTATAAATCCAGATTCGGCCAAAAAATTTTACTTGAGCTTCGGCTCATTTGCTTAACAAGCATTTTTTTTTTTTTGCCCAAATCTATTTTCAAACTTTTACTTTTAATTAAACCCTCTTGGATTAATCTCATACACTGTTTATGGACTGAATCCCTCACTGAAAACAAAATGCAGTAAGAGAGACGTTCTTCAATCAATTGATTTTGTTCTTTCTCATGTTGTTTAAATAACCTGTTCAAATAGCTGGAAAATCTGATCAAATTTAGATTAGGTTGTGATGAAATAATTACTCCATCATGAAAGATGATTCAATAAATTCCGTATTTTACGAAATTCAAATTTTCTAAAATTATATTATTTATATTTAAAATAAGTCATATCTCTCTTTTCGTACTTGCTTTGCTAGTAAAGAAGTATTTGATTTACGAAATTTTACATTTTCAGTAATAATGTAAAAATTTGAAAAATATGATTACCATATAATTTAAATATTATATATATATATATATATATATTTAAATATTTTTACATTTGGACTGAAATGTTAAATTTTGGATAATGTTGCTCTTTATTTTTATTATTTTATGAAAAATAAAAGTTCTTAGAGTTTCACTTTCAAATACAAAATTACCAATTAAATTATAGTTAATTTAAAATATTTTATATGAAATTTAAAAAAATTAAAATATACTTTAAATCTCTATATTTTTATAGAATTGAAATTTAATTTTTTACTTTTATTTAAAAAAATTAATTCCTATATTTTTCAGATTAAAAAATACAGTTTATTTGTTGACGTAGTTAAATTTTTTGTGTTTTTCTGTTTACATTACTATTAAGTGAGTTTTTTTTTAATTTTAAAATGCTAGACAAAAAAATTTAAAAGAAATATTTTAATGATGTTAACAATTAAACTTGAAATTTAAAAAATTGATATTTAAAAATAATTATAATTTAATTTACAATTATTTGTTAAAAAATCATGCTAATTTTAAGATAAAGTTATTACTTAAATAGAAATTTAAACATAACATATATGAAAAAAAATTTATGATAATTAGAATTTAAATTACATTTATTGGTTAAAAATATTTTGATGCAAAAAAAACTGTGCTAATTTTATTGATGTAAACTTGATTTATTACTTGAATAGAATTCTAAGCATTTTAATTATCACTTAATTAATATCAAAATTAATTATGTTAATTCATTATTGTTTTGAATAATATTACTTTGTATTAAGTTAATTATATTTTGTGTTGAATATGTTTAAAATGTTTTAATTATGAGTTGAAAACTTTTTTGATACAATATTAGGGGTAGGTGACTGGGTCATTCGGTTTAAATCTGTATCAAATGGGTGTATGACAAGAACTCTAAATTAATATATTTTAATTATATTTAATAATATAAATAAAAATAGTTTTTAGTAATTAAAAATATAATATTTAAAAAGTTGATTAAATATTAAAGAGGGAAATCGCGTGTAAAATTTAAAGCCAATTACAACAGTGGAATTCATAAAAGAACTGCTCAATTGCCTCAAATATTAAAGAAAAATTGAGAAAGAAAAAAAGCTCATACCAACAAGAAGTGACTCTACAATCTTCCATCTCTTCAAACTTCCCTATTCCCAATCAATGCTGGTCGAATTCCCATGTTGCTTTTGAACAATTTTCATACTTTTATATTACAAATTACTATCTTTTCTATTTGGATTTTCACCATGAATAAATCTTCCCCATTTACCATTTAAAAAGAAAAACCCTCCATTAATATCAAAATGCTGCTCTTGTTCTTCGTCTCCTCCTCCTGATTAAAGCCCGCTTCCTATTTTCATTCCCTCTTCATCTTCTTTCCCTTTTAATCATCTCCTTGAATGTTGGTTTTTATTTTCTCAAAAACCATTTCCCAAATTTCCCATTTTCCCCCATCCTCTGCTTCCTTTGTTCTCGCTGTTTAAACCCTCTTAGGTCTTCAAAATTAATGGCGAGAAAAAGCTTATGATTTTATGTACTTTTCAGCCATGTTTTTCTTCCTTACAGCTTTTGGGACAATAATTTAAACTGGGTTCCTTCTTGTTTCGATTTTCGTTGTGTTATATCCAATCGATACTAATTGTTTGTTTCTTAACGTACGGTTCGTTTGTAAGCTTTTTTCTTTGCAGCAAAATGAAAATGCACTGTGATGACGATGATTATGTCAATGGTGAAACTAAACCAAGTTCCAGACCCTTCTCCCTAAGGTAGATTTTTCTCATTTCCCAATGCCTTACTATCATTTTACTTTATTTTTCTTCTTGTCATGATCCTTAATTAATTTACAAATAAATTTGCATTTTTATTTTTGCCTTGCATTTTCTTTAAACTTTAGCTAAATTTCTTCTATATTTGCTTCATTTCTTGGTTATGTACCATTTCATGCATTTGGGTGTTTTTCAAAGTGTTATATATATAGTTACGTTTTGTTCTTATGTGTTTGATTGATTTTTAGATTGTTGTTAGCAATTAGTACTGTCTTTATATGTAATAATTTATGTCGAATTAAAAGCAGCAAGATTTCTTCAGTATGTTTTGGAACAAATTTTTTTTTATCACCAGACTTTAGTTTTCAACTCAAATTTTGTTTTAAATGAAACTAAATATTTGCTTGTAATATAAATATTGATTAAATTTTTGAAAAATTATTAATTTCTCAGTTGGTGATGAACTCTGTTCTATCATATATGATTCTTCTATTCCATGCTTGTGTGTATGTATGTGCGTTTATGTTTTGAAACACTTTATTTTCTCTACATGGATGTGCTGTTTCTTTTTTGTTCTTCATTGTTTGTGTATTTTCAGCAATGCATGATAACAAATTCCATTAGAGAATTCAATGCAATGCTCCATATTTAGTTTTTTTTTTTTCAATTTAATAGCGGTGTTTTTTTTTTTTGTCGAAAACACCCGCATTTGTAACAATAAGTCGCTGTAATTCGATCTCTTGTTTTCCAGACAGTTTGTTGTTGATGCTAGGAGGAAAGATATTTTTCAGTGTTGGCCATTTCCAAAGAAATACTTGCAAGTTTGTCTGAAATATGGTATCACTAATGTGTTACCACCCTTTGAACTGTGTATTAATCCGACTACTCAAGCGATGAACAAGAACATCAGCCAGACATGTTCTGATCAACAATGTAAAGATCATGTTTCCTTTGAAAATAAGGTGGTTTTGCAGGAGAAATTGATCAAAGATGAGTGTAATTGTTACTATGATCAGATGCTGCTATCAAACACCCCCTGCAACGAAAGCAACTTAAGTTTTGATCACACTTCCGATGTCACAGTTCCAGTAACTCGAGAATCGAGTTCCGTACAAGGTTCTAACCCCGATGTTCATTGGAGAATCGATACGGTTTCCCCCAAGAAGATGAGACACAAGCAAAAAAAACGTAAAGGGAGACAGAAGAAACGGTTGATGTCGGATATTTTAGCAAGAGCAACGCCATGTACTTTGGAGGATTATAGTATTAGATGTAACTCAATAACCCTCTCTAATGATGATGAAGAAGCCATTGATGACAAATTGTCAAGCAAAGATGTTAGGGTTCTAACCATAAAGTTTGGTGGATGCATATCCAAGACATGGAACATCAATTAAGGTACATTTCCTGCTATAATTTTTGCATCAAATGCTAGTGTTTAAAGCTTTCTAAAGTAACCAATATACATACATATATTATAGGTTATAAGAAAGTACTGCTTGTATTTTCATTGATTATCCATGTTACTCGGATTCGAGTGTAATATATGAGTGCGGTTCGGCATTGATACGTTTGATTTTCTCTAAGTTTTTCCATTTATTTAGAGATGCTTGAAGGGTCATATCCTCGTATATGTATTCATATACCATACCAGATTCGAGATTAATTGGTAGTTTTGATGGGTTGATGGTGAATTTGTAGTATTTGAGATTTATTAGTAGTACCTAATTTATGATTCTCCAAGTGAAAGGAATCATACTCATATATATATATATATATATATATTTGGTGAATTATAAGAGAAGGACAAAGTTCTAATAGCAATGCGACTAGCGTGATTCGAACCCACGCCATATTTGGGGCGGTGGACACCCTAACTATTAGATTAACACACGAGGTTGAATTATACTCATATTTGACACTTAACTCGATTTGACACTTAACTCAAAACCAAATAAAATAAGTACGTTTTGAAATTTTAATCTAGGGATATAGACGTAGAGGTTAGAACTTTATTGAATAAAAGCTGCTATGAATGGATGAGTATAATTCTTTAAATATAATAGTTATTTAGATTTTTAAAAAAATATTGATAGTTGCATTTTGAGTTGATAATTTTGAATTTGTATAAGAATTATGATTTATGATCTTTTAAATATATAAAAAATACTTTAAAAATTTAGATATACTCATATAAGACATATACATGTATCATAGTGGGCATTGTTTTGAGATAAGAATATCACACTTAGAGAAAGAATTTTGATAATAAAGAAATAAAGAAAATGAGTAATTTATAAAAATATTGTATTTAAAAATATTTAGAAAAATATGGTGATTTTTAAATTATTACATGGAAGTTTTTGTTTTCTTCTAAAAAATGAAATTCACATGTTGTAATTTAATTATTTTTAAAAAAAAATTATAAAGTGTGATACATATATAACGTAATTATTTTTTGGAGAAGAAAATTTATCATATTTTTAAAATAATAAAAAAACCACTATTTTCAAATAATTTTTTAAAATACAATATTTTTATAATAAATTGTAAGATATGTAAATTTTGAATAAATGTAGTTGAGTTGAGGAATAACAAATCTTTTTAGTTCTTCAGCTAATATAAAAAAAATTAAAAAGTAAAGAAAAATTGATGGTTAAAAGAATGAGATGTTAAAAATATATTGAAAAACTATTTAAAAAATATATAATTCAATTAAAAATTAACTATTTTAATGAATATTGATATATATAAAAAAATTAACTACATTTGCTAAAAAAATCCACACAAATTCCAGTAACATCGATGGAAATATCTCAAACAAAAAACACACTCACACAAAGAAGATGCCATGTGGCTACATTTGCGCGTTGGCGTTTGCGTTTGCGTTTGCGTTTGCGTTTGCGTTTGCAATATAAGAGCGAAGCCATCAAGTAGAAAACGCCGACAGTGACGTCCAATCGCTATAATTATCTCTACAGTCCCTACTACTTTACTACTGTTTCTTCTTTCTTTCTAATAAAAGAAAAAAATAAAATAAAAATCTGCAATGATAATTATCCATCCAACGCCCAAAGCTTCCATAAAACCTGGCCAATTTTCATGTAAGAATTTCCTTCTTTTTTTTTTTTTAACTGATTTCTATGCTTTTTTTTTCTTTGTGCTAGAAAAATGAAAATTAGAGATTTGTATGAACTATTCTTTTTTAGGTGAGTTTAAGGATTTGGGGTTTTTTTTTTTTTTGTTAATTGTTTGGGTATAACTTTTTTTCTTTGCGAATTCTAGGAATACCCTTTTGCTTCAAATCCCATTTCTTTTTAGGGTTTTTGCTAGTTGTTTGTTTGGAAAGATAATTTTTTAGAGATTTGTATGAACTATTCTTTTTTAGGTGAGTTTAAGGATTTGGGTTTTCTTTTTTTGTTAGTTGTTTGGGTATAACTTTTTTTCTTTGCGAATTCTAGGAATACCCTTTTGCTTCAAATCCCATTTCTTTTTAGGGTTTTTGCTAGTTGTTTGTTTGGAAAGATAGTTTTTTTCCTATGAAATTTGGGAATACCCTTTTATTACCTTTTTTAACAGTCAGATTTTTTGCAGCTGAATGAATATATAGCATGTCTTACCAGCAAGTAGAGGGTTTTGATTACATGGCTGAAGATTTTGTCGATGATATGGATGAAGACAGCTGCCGTACTGCTGCTGATGGAGACGTGGATGCCGATGAATATGACATGGTTTGTTTTACTTGCACATATACAGATGCGTTTATATATGTTACATTCGATTTATGATTGGATTATGATGTTCATCACTTCAAACTATAATCAGCTGACCAAGGTGACTGATACATCCGCTGCACAAGCGCGCAAGGGGAAAGACATACAGGGGATTCCGTGGGAAAGATTGAACATAACTAGGGAAAGCTATAGACTGACGAGGCTTGAACAGTACAAAAATTATGAGAATATCCCGTCCTCGGGTGAAACTGTTGACAAGGTTCGTTTCTTCCCTTACAATCTATAATTGAACTAGTTTAAGGAGAATAGCAAGATAAACTCCATGCTAATCGGTGTATTTTGCTGTTTCAGGAATACAAACAGATAGAAAAGGGTGGGAATTACTATGAATTTTTTCACAACACGAGATCGGTTAAGCCTACAATCCTCCATTTTCAGGTTCATAAATCAGAAATCCTTTTGTTATTATCATTTACATTTGCTTTTAGAAGATTTCCATTTCAGTGTTTTGTTGTTCTTGAATTTCTCTTTTCCTTTTAGATGATGATATAAACTTTGATGTGTTTAACTATAGACTACATACTTGTATTCAACATTTGCACCAGCTTGGAGAAGTGTCTACTGGTCTACATTCTATTTCTGAAGGTTTATTATATGACACATTATACAAGCAAAAATACACGGGTTTTTTCCATGTTATAATGTCTTCAGTAACAGAATCCCTGTGTTATGATATTCTTTTTGCTCTCTAGTATGGAGGAGCATTTATCGGTTTTGATTTTTTATTTTTAATTTCTAAGTGTATCTTGGCACCTGTTATTTGAGCTTAAATAACCTGCTGTGGAATGAATTTGCAGCTCAGAAACTTGGTTTGGACTACTTCAAAGCATGATGTTTACCTAATGTCCAATTATTCAGTTATGCATTGGTCATCCTTATCATGTAATCTGTCCGAGGTCCTTAATTTTGCCGGGCATGTGGCACCTACCGAGGTATTATAGCTTTAAAACATGTGTGTTTTTGAAGATGGTTCATTATTTTAGTATTCTTTGCTACTTTTATCTGCTAACATCTATTTTATTGTAATTTAGAAACATCCGGGAAGTTTGTTAGAAGGTTTTACACAAACTCAAATAAGCACACTAGCGGTCAAGGATAATTTTATGGTTGCAGGAGGCTTCCAAGGAGAGCTTGCTTTTAAGGTTAGTGTTATTTGCAGCCACGTTGTTTAAATATTGTTCAAATATTCGTTTACGGATTAGATAAGATTATTATTAAATTATGATTTTGAGTTCTAATAGAATTCAAGAAAATCCTATAAATTAGAATACTTGCAAGTTTCTAGAAAGAGTGAAGGACTGTCATGAATGCTTTAATGCCTGCATATGCTTTTGCATTATCAATTTTCATATTCCTGTTGTTGCAGCACTTGGACAGAAAAGGCATAACCTTCTGTACTCGGACAACATATGATGATAATGCAATTACTAATGCTATCGAGATATATGACAGCTTGAGGTATCTTGAGAATTTCGGATTTGGCTGGTTGATTGATTGGTTGCTATAAATTGAATAAAATATGAGTTGTAATTTTTGAACCTGTTTTGCAGTGGTGGTATTAATTTTATGGCCTCGAATAACGACTGTAGCATGAGAGAATATGATACCGAGAGATTTCAACTTTTGAATCATTTCCAATTCCCTTGGCCTGTAAACGTAAGCCCTTCTAGTCGTTTTGTAGTATTTATTCACAGAGTTTAACTTAATTTCTAGTCACTTGACTGAAACTCGTTTATTCTGATCAGCATACATCAATCAGTCCGGATCGGAGACTTATTACTGTAGTTGGAGATCACTTGGATGCGTTGCTTGTGGATTCACAGAACGGAAAGGTATAAAAGCAGTGTTACTCATCTGTAATTTTTCCGATAGTGGTAAACAGTCATTCTGTTTGTAACTTTGATAAGAAACAAAACGGACAGTAGATATGATTGTTCTTTACTACTATCTTGATCGAGCTTTAACCGATGATTTTTTGTATCGATATTTAAACACTGGAATCACATTTTCCATGTTCTCAGACCGTAGCCACAGCAGCAGGTCATCGAGATTACTCCTTTGCATCGGCATGGCACCCAGACGGACGGGTATTTGCCACAGGAAATCAAGACAAGACCTGCCGTGTATGGGACATAAGAAACCTGGCAACGCCTGTCGCGACTCTAAAAGGAAACTTGGGTGCTGTAAGATCAATCCGTTTTTCATCCGACGGCCAGTTCATGATAGTTGCTGAACCAGCGGATTTCGTTCACGTGTACAATACAAAATCCAATTACACGGAAAGACAAGAAATGGACTTCTTCGGGGAGATATCAGGTGTATCAGTGAGTCCAGATGATGAATGTCTATATATAGGAATATGGGATAGGACATATGCTAGTTTGTTGCAGTATAACAAAAGACACAGTTATGGATACTTGGATTCTTACTTGTGAATATGTCTTACATCACTCCTCTTTAAATAAGAGTCTGCTGTTGTCTGTACTGTAATATATTATAATAATAAGAATTTTCATGTACTAAATAAAATAAAATAAGAATTTTCTGTTTACATGTTTTTGTTTGGTTAATAATTGAAAGACAATTTTCTTATGTTTTATAATTAAATTTCAATAAAATGAATTCACATTATTAAATATGAATTAAGACTGAGTTAGATTAGTTTAAATATATAAAATCTTTGATTAAAATTTTAATTTATATATATTCGAATTCAAAATAAATTGGAAACTAAAAAACAACTCTTAAATTATGAAAAATAAGAAATACTAAAAATCACGTGTCGTTAGAGGCGATAACTATGTTCAAATCGGTTTAGATCAGTTTTAACTCTTGAAAATGTGAGAATTCTAAAAAAAAAAAAAAACACTAAAACTTCACGAACTAAGCAGTAAGTGAAAAGAAAATAGCAAAAGAAAGAAATGAACAACCAAAAAATGTTGTTAAAGTATTTGATTACTTGATTACAAACGAGAGGATTCTATTTTTATTTAAATTCCTTATATCTAACCGTATACTTTAAATTACATCAACGGTTGAGATTAAAGCCTCTATAAGATGAGAGTCTAAAGGAATTTAAACACTATACAATTGTATCCTTTAGAATTACAATATTTATCTTACTAAAATACAAATTATTAGAGTGTTAACATTTTCATCGAATTTCAAGTAAATGGGTTTTGAATCTTTCCGAAAAATGATGAACCAAATGACCCCAAATCAATAACAAGGATATTAGTGTGTGCATTAATCACTGACTTTTGTGCGTGACTCATAACACTGATATATGACATATACTCATCACTTTCTTTTCTTCTTTTCTTCTCATTTTATAAAAAAGTTAATTTTTATTTTTTGTTCTAATAGGTTTAAATTTGTGATTTAATCATCATACTTTAATTTCTAACATATGACCTCTATTTTTGTTAATTAGTTTAATATTTTATAATATTTTTAATTAGTTCAAATAATTAATATTGTTAAATTACCATTATTTATTTTATCTGTTTTTTTTTGTATTAAAAAAAGGGTTAAATTTTAATTTTAGTCTCTTCATTATACTTTAATCTTTATACTTTAATTTTTAATATACTTTGTTCTCTATATTTTTATAATGTTATTAGTCAAAATAGTTAATATCATTAACTTTTCAATTAAAACAGTACATGGTTATATATAATTTAAAAGTAGATTTTTAAATTTGAAAAATTGAATGGTTAAATTTTTGAAAGTAAAAGTAAGAAGATTAAATTTCAAATGTACGAACTTAGAATATATTTTAATTTACAAATTTTTATTTTATAATTTAATACAAATAAATTATTTATATGATTTGACCATACTAGTTGAATTAAAAAAATAGTTGTATAGTAATAATATGCCTCGGTTACAGTTTTAATAATAGGTTTATGGAAACATTTTAACTAGATTACAATTTGTATAATCATAAATATATATGAGATTTTTTTATACTATATATTTTTAAATTTTATTGTTTGATACCATTAAATTTGATAATATAATTATATTCCTCTTATATGTAAAATTTTGTTAATATATATTTGTTGAAGGGAGGACTCTATTGGGAGAAGTTTGTAAAGTGTTCTCTATCGGGAGTTGATCAACGCTTCAGCAGATCGATGTTGTCCTTGGTGGAAGGTTCCCCCCTATCAAGTGCTTAAAGAAGCATCGGTGGCGAGTTCACAATGAGAATACCTCATCAGATACCTAATAAGGTGCACCATATGGAACTCATTGAGAGACACTTTGCATACATCTTCGGACAGAATCAGCTTCCCCTTGACAAAGCTCAATAGGGCAATATTGTATCCAATGTGATTTTGTGTCACGACTCTACAGAGTGCCCAAAGAGGCATCAATGGCGTAAAATAAGAGTATCTTGTTAGGTGCTTGATAAGGTGAATTATGCGCATTATGCATGATCACCCATTAAGTAGATCTTATATATGTGCTTGATAGGATTTGAACCCAACCAAAACCATTGATCTTAAGGGAGGTCACTTTATAACTTCCCCTCAATTATGAGGCAAATTATAGTATATACTTAACCATATGATTGCTCCACCAAGATGAACACCTCGCCTGAAGGCAATGTCATGCCAAACCCAATTGCCTCGTTAACTAACAAGCTTTGCCTAGTCGAATAATTTTTACCCATCCATCACATACTCTATGCTTTCATCACATCAAGTCATATCACCAACCTAACAAGGAGACTAGAGGTGCTCATGGTCGGACTGGGCCGGGATCAACTAAAAATTCAGGCCCATTTACTAGGCCCGGGCTCGACCTGGCCCGAAAAATGGGCCTAAAATTTTGCCAAAGCCCGATCCGAATAAAAATGTTAAAACCTAAGCCCCACCCGGCCTGCCCGTATTAAATTTTTATATTATTTTTATATAATTTTTAAATATATATAATATGTAAAAAATACTAAAAATATCAAAATAAATATTTTTCAACAATTTGAAAATAAATTTTAAAAAATATGTAGACTTAAATAACACTAAGATAAATGCAACTTAGCAAGCAAATGCCTCTAAAATAATAACAAAATTAACAATAGAATATGTTTTATACAATATCCAAACAATAACAATAAAATAGTAGCAATATAATGGTAAAATGGTAGCAAAATAGGGGGAAAACAACAAGAAAATAACCTTAAAAAAATAGCAGATTTTTTTGTCCTTTAGTGAATTCGGGCCAGCCTGGGCCTGGGTAAAAAATATCTTACCTGAGGTCCAGTTCTTTTTTTAAACAGGCATTATTTTTTTGTCTAAGTCTATTTTTTTAAGCCTATATTTTTATCCAAACCTTCTCACATTTCGAATGAGTCTTCGAGTCGGGCCGAATGACTTGACCCATGATCAGGTCTAAAGGTGACATCACTTATTTAATAAAGGCCCATCATTTTCCTTGAAGCCATGGACACATATTCAAACCCAAAGTAGTTGCCCACTACCCTCGTAAAAGACAAGTGACTCTTCCAATGACTCTCTTTCATCTCTTCATCCTATGAATTACCATCCTTTTCATTTTTTTTCCAACAATAATTAGTTAAATACTTTTAATTTAATTAAAATTAAAAATTCATAAAATCTACATGAATAAATTCTAAAATATAACACTAAAGTTGTTAAAAAATCAAGAGTAAAAAAATATTATAAATATTGTAAAACTAAAATTAGTTTAACATTGTACCACTATATTCCACACGAATAATTATAATTTAATAAATAGATAAATAAATTATGGATGTGTGGAATTTAAATTTAAACTTTACTGAAATTTGAAGTAGCGAAAATCTTTGATAGGAATCTAATCGATGTTACATATGAATGTGGAGTGAAATTGAGAATCATATAACACCAAAAATATCATTTTACTACCCGATAAAATTGTCTTATTTATTTATACTTAATATTGGACGTTGATCCAACCAAAAGCCACTCATTGCCGTTGGATTATCTTGCCCGTGACTTGATTGATTTGATTTGACTTCTTCCAAGTAATTTCCATTTTATCTTTTATCCATACATGATTGATTAATTTCTTTTCTTTTTAATATTAAATCAGTATTCTTTAATACAATATTTAAAATAATATATAATTCTTTTTTAATCTCTAAATAGAAAAATAACATGCTTTAGTGAACTCAAACTTATATCCTCTTGTACCAGTAACAACGCCAATACTAATCGAATTAAACTAAAGCAACCCAACTGTTAAAATTTTATTTGCAAATAATATTTTTAAGAATATTTTTTTATAAGAATATACAATAAGGTACTACTTTATAAATTGATGAGGAAATATTAGGTTAACTATTTTGTTTTTTTTTTTAAAATTCGGGTTATTAAAAAATTAGTGTTGAGTAAAATTTACATTACTTTAATAGATTTTTTTATCTAGATATTAGACTTGACCAAAATAAATGACAAAAAGCACGTGAATTCTTGGACTTATCACATTTTTTCAACAAAAAGACAAATTTTATGTATTTTTTCTTTTGATTCTGATTTTGTGTCACCTCTTAATTTAATTTCAGTATTAAAAACCGAATCAAAAGAGAAACATTAAACATTAAAATGTGTCACTTCTCAAGAAAAAAAAAAACACATTGTCATACATTCGGTAATCAATTATTTGATAAATATATTTTTCAGTTGATTGAGTTTTAACTCAATTGACATAATATTATTGTCAATATTGGAGAACGTAAGCTTAAGTGTACTAAAGCGTATTATCCTCCTATTTATGGGTTGAGGAGGGGTTATGAGTAGTTTTAAGCATTGTGTATTTTTATATTTTTATATAAATGATAAAAGGTAAAAATACCTTTAAAGTAATATGGTAAATTATATCATTAGTCACTTAATTATGGATAAGTTTTTTATTTTAATCACTTAACTAAAAAAAAGTTATAGCTTAATATACCATATAGATAAACATTAAAGATCAAACATAAAACTTAAAATAAAATAAAATTTTAACTAAATCATCAATCAATTTTGATATTTCTTTTAAAAATTAAAATGTAAATTGTTTAATATTGAAAGTTATAAAATTATTGAAAGATATAAATAAATTTTATTAAATTTAAATTCGTTATTTTGAATAGTACAGTGTAATTGAATGAAAATGTAATTACTAAGGCAGTCTTGTAATTTCTATAAATTGTAATTTCGTTGACAGTTTAATTGTATTGTAATTCTCTATGTCATGTTTGGTAGTACAAATTGTAATTACATGGTTACATAATTTTCATTTTAAAAAATACTAATTATTATAAAAAAATTATATTTTTTAAATGGAACTATAAAAATATTAGTATGATAAAAATAATTTCTAAACAAATAACAAAAATTAAAATCAAATAATCATATGAATTATATTAATTTTAAAAAAAGTAGTGGATAGTACAATTACTAAAAAAAGAAAAATAAATATCATATGTAATTTTATTTACCCAGTTTAATATTCAACATATGTTCCTTATCATCATCTGTTGGTCTTTGATTGAGTTCATTATCATCTTAATTTGCATCATTAAGATTATCAAGATCCCCTTCTTCCATATAATTTTCGAAGTATGGATCATCTCAATTTCACTTATAATTAAAGTAACGAAATATGCAACATGCCAGTATGATTCAACCTTTTTTTTCTTATGTTATACTAAGGTGGTGGTGTTAACATGAATTTTTTTTATAACAAATGTTTTTTGAACCACATTTCAAAGCCTTAAATGTTCTAAATTAAAGAGTTCGCGAGTTGTCTATTGTGCTTGTGTCTAGCACCATTCTTTCAAACGATATATTTGCATAATTAGCATCGACCTTTTAATATTTAACTTCACAATTCAAATAGTTGTAGCTTTAATTATAAAAACTTAATTTGGAGAAAGATTTATACTAGATTATATTTTTTTATTATAATAAATAGGTTTAGTAAAAAATTAATATAAAATTTATAATAGATAACCTTTACAAAAACGGTTCTATAAATTGTCAAAACTTTTATAACAATTCTTATAGATAATATTTTTTTTACAATAGCTTTAGAAAGCTACTTTATAGAAATAAGTTATGATTAAAAAACTATAAAAGTTTTTTTATGAATAAATATATTTTTTATAATAATAGCACATGTATATAAATAAGTTATGTTCGACATAACTTTTTATAAATAAATATATTTTAATACTTTTATAACAGCTAAATTATTTTTTATAATAAAATTTTTTGTCGTAATTTTAGATTTTTTTTAGGATTTAAATAATATTTTTATTATAATTTTATAAAATACATATTATTTTACTTTGATTGATTTTTTAGGAATTTTAATTGCTTTAACGATTTAAATAATATTTTTTATTATAAATTTAATTGATTTTTGTGAAATATATTAAAAATATACTTTAAATAAGTTATATTACTATGATAATACTTTTATCTTCCTAAAAAAAATAATGTATTATAATAAAAAAAATATTTAAAGTAATATACTTTAAAAATAATATGTATTTATAAAATTAAAATAAAAAATATTATTTAAATCCTAAAAAATCTAAAATTACTTTATTTTTTATTTTTTATAAAAAATAATATGTATTTTATAAAATTGCTTTAACTTATTTAAAGTAATATAACGATTACACTTAAATAATAATCGATAATATGAATTCAATCAAAGAATAATATATTTCACAAAAATCAATTAAAAAACAAGATTGCATAGGAAACTGATTGGGGATGGGACGTTATGGACGGTGGTCTGATTGCGGACTACAACCCAATTATAACATTTTTTACAAATTAATATAAAATTTAAAAATTTAAAAAAACTTAAATTAGTGTAAAAAAAATTTAAATACAATTAAGAAAAGTATATAAAAGAGAGACAAGAACAAGGACAAAAAAGAGTAATCTTGTGAACCCAAATTCCCCCACACCCATTGCTAAGGCTAAGGCTAAATGCAATCCGTGACCTTAGCTTGGATCTTGTGAACATTGCCCACGTTGCTTTGGGCCCCCCCACCTTCTATTTTATTTTTTAAAACAATATATTTTGAGATAAATAAATAAAAAAGATTGTGTAGATGTTAATATATATAGTCACATTTGTTTACTAAAATTTATAATTTTTAGAAATAAAACTAAGTTTATTAAAATTTAAGATAATAGACTGTTACTTCATACTTTATGATGATAGTTATTATTATAACGGATAAAAATAAAAAATAAAAATAAAAAAAATATTTTTTACAATAAACTTCACTATTTTAATGAAATATTGTTATAAAAAGAGTTGATGATATATGAAAGTAGAAAAATAGGACACAAAATGAATATAAGAATTTGGTGTGGAAAAAAAGCTTTTATTAAAAATAATATAAGAAACAAATAAAGAAGTTTTGTGTGTTTTTATTGATTTTATATAAAAAGATAAAAATATTTTTATAATATAATTTATTTTACAAAATTGTTATTTTAATTATTTTTAATTGAATAAGTGATAATAAATCGTAAAAGAAAATCGGTGTAATTCTAAATTGTAACTGTCATGTCGTTTTTTTTCCAATAATTGATGAATCAGGAATTAAAATAAAAATTGTGAATTCAATAATGGCTAATAATTCAAAGAAAATAATGTGTACTTATTATTATTAATTTGTTGAATGAAAAAATAATTGAGAAAATGAAAGGCAAAAAAGGGAAAGAGAAGCGTGGATGAAAATGGCATAAAAAAGAAGAGGAGAATCTGACAGATAAGAGTTTTTAACTTTAAGCTTAGGGACAAATGGAAAATGGGTTCGATGGATGTCGTGTTGGAAAATCTGCAATGTTTCGACCACTTGTTTTTGCTTTGTCTCATCACTTCACGCTCTCCTTAGTAACGTAACACTCCCTTTCATTGATTTTAAGACATAGTAAGTGAGCAATTTGAAATTGTTGTAAAAGGCTAAGAATTTAGATTTTTGAATATTTTTTTATTAAAATATTAACTATAAAAAAAATTATGAAATCTCTTTAGTTTTATATTGATTTAAGTGGAATATTTGTATTAAAAAAGCAAATTCTGTTTGTAGTAAGAAAAATAACTGAAATTCAAAACTTCAAATTTATTACAAAGGGTAAATTGTGTTCTGGTTCTTATATTTTCTGAGCATTTAGAATTTAGTCCTATTTTTACTTTAAGGATTTTAGTTTTCTATTTTTCGAATTTAAAATTGCAAGTCTAATCGTTAAAGCAATTAAAATCCCTCTATTAATTTAAGTTTCATTACAATGTCCTTTTTTTTGTGTTACATGGCTAGTAAGTGAATTTTTTTTTTATTTTAAAAGATCAAATCATTAAATTTAACAGAAATAGTTCAATGATATTAATAAGTGGACCTAAATTTTAAAATTTGAAAAACAAAACAAAACTTATAGAAATAAAACAGAGAAACTAAATTTCTAATTTATAAAGAATATAAGGACTTGAAGTATATTTTAACCTAAAAAAACATATTTTAAGGTTGTTTCCATGCCTTAGTTAATAACAAAATAAAATTTTGAAATTTGAAAAGTAGATAAAATTTATGAAAATAAGATAAAGAACTAAATTTTAAATTTATGAAAAGTATAAGGATTTGAAATATATTTTAACTTAGAAAAAACATATTTTAAGGGTCTCGGTAATAAAATTGAAACTCTTCAAAATCTTGTCTTGCAATTTTGTTTAATTATTACATGCAGTCATTGTATCTGTTTTTAAAACTTTTGGAATTTAATCACTCTGTTGTTTTAGAAATTTATCTATTTAAAAATTAATAAACATCATCAAATTTCAAAATTAAAATTCAGTTAATAAAACATATTCAAAGAGTATTGTGGATTGGGTTTTAATTTTTAAATCAAATTAAAAATAGAGGGACTAAATATTAAAAATACAAAGCATACAAGGATTGGTTATAGCATTAAACCATTGATAGGACGACATGACTGTAAAATTGATATTCGAGCTCCAAAATTAAGAATGTCAGTATATTGAATTCATATTCACTTCGATTCACTGTTTTCTCGATTTCTCACGTTTTTATTTTATTTTTATAAGAAAGAATCCTCATCTCAAAACTGGAAGAAGAACTCTCGTGAGTACAGTACTATCACTGACCCAAAAAACCTGCATTTCTTTAGCAAAAAACTATGAACGAACACATTGTTTTTGAGCACTGAAAACGCTTAATTTCAAGGGTGAGGTTTCGAAAAGAAGATGAGAACAATGGGGATGTTAACGAAGGGTTCTCTTCATTTTCTGATTTGCTTGCTTCTTTGCATGGATTATTATTATTGCATGGGAGATGATGAATCTTCTTCCGTTCAACTCAACGATGATGTACTTGGCTTGATAGTGTTCAAATCAGATGTCAAAGACCCTTCATCTTATCTTGAATCCTGGAATGAAGATGATAACTCGCCTTGTTCATGGCGGTTCATCAAATGCAACCCAAACAACGGTCGTGTCTCAGAGGTATCTCTTGATGGGTTAGGATTATCGGGAAAGATCGGCAAAGGGCTACAAAAGTTGGAGTATTTGAAGGTATTATCACTGTCTCGTAACAATTTCAGTGGGACAATTGGTCGGGCATTTGGTGTGCTTAACAGTCTTGAAAGGCTTGATCTCAGTTATAATAATCTTTCTGGGTCAATTCCTAGCACTTTTGTTAACATGAATTCGATTAGATTCCTCGATCTTTCCGGGAATTCTCTTTCGGGTTCAATCCCTGAAGAACTCTTTCAAACTTGTTCTTCACTTAGATTCCTTTCTTTATCTGAGAATTCATTTGATGGCCAATTACCGAGCACATTGTCTAAATGTTCATATTTGAATTATCTTAATCTTTCCAAAAACCATTTCTCTGGTAGCATAGATTTTGTTTCTGGGATTTGGTCGATGTATCGGCTTCGAGCTTTGGATCTGTCTTACAATTCATTTTCTGGGTCAGTTCCAGAAGGTGTTTTAGCATTGCATTACTTAAAAAAGCTCCATTTACAATTCAATGGCTTCTCAGGACCAATGCCTGCAGATATTGGACTATGTCCTCATCTAAATTCATTGGATTTCAGCCATAATCTTTTCAATGGACCACTTCCAGATTCTCTTCATAGACTAAATTCATTGGTTTTCTTCAGTTTATCAAATAACATGTTCACCAGTGAGTTTCCTCCATGGATTAGTAGCTTAAGCAGCTTGGAACACTTGGATTTTTCAAGCAATAGTTTAACAGGTAGCTTGCCATCATCAACTGGTAATCTCAAAACTTTAAAATATTTGAGATTGTCAAATAATAAGCTCGTTGGTAGCATACCAGCTGGTTTATTTGATCTGGGATTGGAAGATATGGATCTTTCTGATAATCGGTTAAACGGTTCGATCCCGAGAGGTTCAAGTAGTCTTTTCGAGTCTCTTCGAAACTTGGATCTGTCTAGAAACAATCTTGAAGGTACAATTCCTGCAGAAATGGGGCTTTTTGCTAACCTGAGGTCCTTGAACTTATCTTGGAATAAGCTTGAATCAAGGATACCACCAGAACTCGGGTTATTTCCGAACCTGACTGTGTTAGATCTTCGAAACAATGCTTTATCCGGTGATGTTGCAGGGGATATATGTGAATCTGGGAGCTTGGTTATTCTTCAATTAGATGGGAACTCATTGACTGGGCCGATTCCGGATGAGATCGGCAACTGTTCGTCATTGTACTCACTGTAAGTTCTCATTAATCCATTTTTGTTTTATCATGATGTAGGCTATGATTTCTTGGACTAATGATTATGCGAAACTGTATCTTGTTTTGTAGGACATTATCTCACAACAATCTAACCGGTTCAATCCCGAAATCGATTTCGAAGTTGACCGAGCTTAAGATTCTCAAACTCGAATTCAACGAACTAAGTGGAGAAATTCCAAAAGAGCTCGGGTTGTTGGAAAATCTTCTTGCTGTGAATGTATCATACAATCAACTTATAGGTAGGCTTCCTGTGGGAGGCATATTTCCAAGCTTGGATCAAAGTGCTTTGCAGGGAAATTTGGGGATTTGTTCGCCATTGTTGAAAGGACCATGTAAGTTGAATGTGCCGAAACCTTTAGTTCTCGATCCGGATGCGTATAAGGGTCGAATGGGTGATCATAGGCGAAGAAACGAATCTGCAAACCCGATAAGATTCCATCATCGTAACTCCCTTAGTGTTTCTGCCATTATCGCAATTTCAGCAGCTGTTCTGATTGTATGCGGGGTGATAATTATCAGTCTCTTAAACATTTCAGTTCGAAGGCGACTCGAATTTGTGGAGACAGCACTGGAAAGCATGTGTTCAAGTTCAACAAGATCCGGAGGTCCAACAGCAGGCAAGCTCATTTTGTTCGATTCAAAGCTATCGACTAATGGGATCGGCAACCCTGAAATCCTCCTCAACAAAGCTGCAGAGATCGGTGAAGGAGTATTCGGAACCGTTTACAAGGTCCCATTGAATCCTCAAGGAAGATTCGTAGCAATCAAAAAGCTGGTGATATCGAACATGATTCAGTATCCAGAAGACTTCGATCGAGAAGTTCGAGTTCTCGGAAAAGCAAGGCACCCAAATTTGATATCACTGGAAGGATACTATTGGACACCTCAATCTCAACTTCTGATAACAGAGTATGCAACTAATGGAGACTTGCAAACAAAACTCCATGAAAGACCAGCTTCAGCCCCACCACTTTCGTGGTCCAACCGCGTCAAGATAATCCTTGGAACAGCTAAAGGATTGGCTCACTTGCACCACTTATTCAGGCCACCAATAATCCATTACAACTTAAAACCAAGTAACATCCTCCTCGACGAGAACTACAATCCGAAGATTTCGGATTTCGGATTAGCAAGGCTTTTAACGAAGCTCGAAAAGCATGTGATCAGCAACAGGTTTCAGAGTGCACTAGGATACGTAGCACCAGAGCTAGCATGTCAAAACTTAAGGGTCAATGAGAAATGTGATGTATTCGGTTTCGGGATGTTAATCTTGGAGCTTGTGACCGGACGAAGGCCGGTCGAGTATGGGGAAGATAATGTCGTGATACTGAGTGATCATGTTCGAGTTTCCGTCGAGCAAGGGAATGTGTTGGATTGTGTTGATCCAAGTATGGGTGATTATCCAGAAGATGAAGTGTTTCCAGTGCTGAAATTAGCACTAGTTTGTACTTCTCAGATACCGTCAAGCAGGCCTTCAATGGCGGAAGTGGTGCAAATACTTCAAGTTATCAAAACCCCGGTTCCACAAAGAATGGAACCATTGTGAAAAAAAAAAAAAGCTATTTCTTTTTCGTTTTTTTTTTCTATTATTGGAAATTTTCTTTTACTTTTACTAATTTCTCCTTTAATGTTAGTGGTTACTGATCACTCTAAAATGATAACTTCATGCGATTTGCAGTTCACTTATGCATTACTGATTACTAATTTCTCCTTTAATAATAGACTTAATAAATTTTTATATGCATGTCATATTTTTGTTTTTTTTTTCTATCAAAATTATGCAAATATACAAAACAAAAATTAGTAAATATTCCAAACCAAATGTATAAATATTAATCATGTTATATCATATTAATTTCATCTTCATCTAATGTATCTTTTATTCTTGATTATGACATACGCACAAATAAAATTATATACTAAATATATTTATAAAAAAATTAATATCAATATTTGATTAGATGAAAAAATATATATGTCAAAAGGTGTAAGTTTGAGTTAAAATTCTATTATGCGTATATTTTATTATTTTTATATAAAATGACGAAAATATTCTTATACATCATCAGTCATGTACCATCCATTAAAAATTAAACAATACATTATCGCCCATGTAAATAAAATTTTTTGAAAGACATGAAAATAAAAACTATTAACTTTGTTTAAATATAATTAAATATCAGGTATTGAATTTCAAATTTAATGTTTTTCTATTAATATATTTTTAATAATTATAAACAATATTCTTTTAAAAAAATAAAGGTATTTATATTTGTTTTTTAAACCTTTAAATGTATCATCTTAGCTGATAGTGTATGACACTCACAGCGCACCAGCGTCAAGATTTGGAAATTTTTAATTTTTAAAAATTTTAATTCAACTCTCTTAAAATTTTTGAATTAATCTCACAAAAAATTCAATTAGAGCCACAATTCTTTTTTTAAAAAAATTCATTAAACTCCTAAAATCATCAAATATATACAACATTATCCAACTAAATCAATGCGACTTAAAAATATTTTCACCACTACCCAACTAAATTAATACCCGACTAACTGATAACAGTAACGATGATTGTTGATTCTGAAATTGCAAAATTCTCGATTCTAAATATATGGTTATATAAATTCTTAAGCACCACTTAGAAAAGCAAAGTGGAAATCCTACCTTTTTTTTTTTTTTTTTTCTTAAATCAACATGACATCGACGACTTCAAGTTTTCATTTTAAAAATACCACAATCTAATTTAACAAAATTCTTTTGCGAATGTTCTCAATTTAACATTAACTATAAATTCAAATAGGGACTAAATTCCTAAAATTAAAAATAAACTAAATTTCAAATATGCAAAGAAAATAATAAAACTTATATTCAAATATTTAGTGAAATCCAACGAAAAATGTCATTTAATATTCAAATATGCTTACAGATTAAATGTAAAACATTAACAGCATGGGAAAAATTTTCAATCACATTCATCTTCAAATAAAAATCACAACTAACCATAAATTATAATTCTACTCAGACATTGCAAAAAATTTCAGCTCATCTAGACAATGCATCATTTATACCTGCAAAAAATTGCAGACGACATTGCTGAGTTTCAGTTATCGTGCAACGATTTCATTAAATACAATCTGTTGAAGCTCTGCCCAGAAACCCTGCAAAATGATTTTAACACCGTTAGATGAAGATTGGTCAAGGAAAGGCATGGTTTTCAATTATGTTGCACCGTGCATTGATTCCGGTCTAAAAGTAAGAAACTACAAGTGAAACAAAAAAAAAAATCAGAGAAACAGGTTGAAAAGGTACATTATAACCACTACTAGACTTCAAAATGTCAACCTGCAGGAGATGTTATGTCAGTCAGGTTATCCTAAAAATTAATTGTTAGATCAAAAACAGACATACCCGTTGATTTGGTTGCAGTAATTTGCGATTTGATTTGTTATGAGGAAGCTCTCCAACCGTGATGGCTCAGGGATTGGCTTGAAGATGGGATTTGAAGGGTCCTCCTCAGGCAAAGGATCCTCCCCGGCAGCTTTTCGTTGCATGTTATCTGCCCTACAGTTACGAAAGAGACGAAATACATTAAATTAGGTGAATTAAGGGAACAAAAGCACAATACGAAGCATTTCATAAAACAAAATCTGTTTATCGGAGTAAAAGAGAGGCAGCTTCAAACTTTTAACTTCAACTGGAAAACAATTTTCCTTTTTCCTCTCTTCCCAGTAAAATCATTCATAAGTCTAACAGATGGAATTCATTTCAATAATATGGATAACTCAAGCTATGTTACTCAGACTAGGGTGTAAATGTGGATACAAGTATGTGTTCCACCACAAGTATCTTAAGCTATTTTCTAGGTTTTCCATACATTTGGAGGGTCCTTGAAGGGCACTTCAAGGAAAATGAAGAGTTGAGTGACAAAGAGATCAAGTATACTACCTTCTTTTCTGAAGCCATGCCTGTTGCTGGGCTTGTTGACGTGACAGGCTCCTGTAGTAAAATTGGAACTGCAAAAAATGAAATAGAGAAATGCTATTTATGTTAAACATAAAATTAACAGAAATGACACCGGAGTAATATGGGAGAAACAAGAATACATGCCTTCTGCTGTTCCACTGACAAATCATCCATGCATTCAATCAAAAATTCCATATTCCTCTCCATATATGGATTGCTTGACAATTGCAGACGGTCATAATCACACTGAAGTGAAAAATTATAGTTAGAAGACAAATTTCAGAGATACAAGATCTTTTACTGTGGTACAACTAAAATTTATTTAATCAACATTTTATAGTGCACCTGTGTAACTGGTGTGTCAGATTCCAGCTCAGTCATAAAGGCACTGATAAGGGCAGAATTTGAGACTTTGATCTGTTATTACAAAAGTATCACAAAATTAACATGAAAGTGGGCACTATTATCGTTTCTATTGCAAATAAACTAACTTATCAGTAACATTCCAACTACTACAGAATAAAAATCATGACAAATCCGCAATATTGAGTGAATCTGGTTAGTTCTGGATTGGGTCAATTTGGGTTTTAAATTCAGGTTCAGATAGTCTCAGGTTTGGTTGTTTTTGGTTTGGGTCATTTATGTTTTTTGGGTCAGCAGTTTCGGGTTCTTTTCATTTCAAATTTGGGCAGTATTGGCTTTGGATTGTTGACTTCCTAAAATCAAATAGGATTCGGATCAGATTTGGGTTTGGGTTCAGGTTGATTGGATCAGATTTTCGAGTTCTTAATCTTGTTGGTTTATTTTCATCTCACATTCTAACACTGCTGAAATAGTTGGCCATTCATCATATGAGAGCAATTATCATGATGCTTCACTTGTTTGGATTAGGTGCAGTATGATCAAAGGATAATGCAGTCTCTATGATTGATTATATTACTTAATAAAAATAGTAAACAGTCAAAGCGGTAGAAGCTTACAGGAATTTCCTCGAAAATATCCATCCATGACAAGTTTTTCTCCCTCAACCTATAACAGCAAAAGAGACCATCAATATGAGATCACATGATATTCATATTCATAATTTTTTGACAGAAAGGAGAAACCATACTTTTCTCCAGTAAAGCTATTAGCTCGGTAAAGTTCCATAAAAGAATCAGATAGCTTCAAAGCCTTAAGAGCCAAGACACCTTGATTAGACCTCGAAGGATCGTAGATAATGCATACACACCTCCTTATATTCTCCTGCACAGTTTACCAATTAAGCAGATAAAAAAAATGAAAAACAAACTTTGATGAGTGAATTTGAATGTAAAGGCACAAAAAGTTGTCAGTCCAAACAAACAGATATAGAACCCTTTTTATATTAGGTTTTATTTTTCTTTATCATCCATAGAATGGTGAGAGATCTTGTGTTCATTATTAGCAACAGGCTTATACGAAATTCATGAGATTCACAATAGAATTGCCACCAAAGTTAAAAAATGTTTCCTCTACCTGATAATTCATAAAAGTCTCAATGAGCTCAACTGTTTGATATGAACCCAAAATCGTTGATTGGTACCTGAAAATATGCAAGGGAAATACAACTGCATTAAACAAAAGTACAGAGTATAAGATTTTACCATTAACTAAAGTACAAATTATTAGAATAAATATAACTATTAACAACATATGCATACAGGAAGAATGGTATCACCATCTGCTATTAACGGAACCGAACCGACATCATAAATAGCATTATGATTCATAATTCCTTAAGTATCTAAAGACAACATCGATCAAGAACTACAGAATGCTAGCCAGCAAAAACGACTAAGACATTACCATCCAACAGTGTTGTTATCAACATTAACCTCCCTTAGACATCTCATCATCTCAAGCTGATAATTAGCTCCATCAGCTTCAATCTCCTCATCTTCCTCGCGGATCTGTACCAATGATTAGAACATAAAAAAAATTCTAATTCAAAATAGAAAACATGAAAAAAGAATAAAATAATAATAATAATAATAATAATAATAATAATAAGGAGATTTGCGGAATTACCGGGAAAGGGAAACAGTTAGTAACTTCAAGAACACTGCCAACATCTAATCCAAGAAGTTGGCCGGTAACCAGAGCCGGTGAAAACTCCTTGCAGTGCTTGATTATTTTCAATATCACCTAAAAAAGTTCAAATTTCATTGATAAGGACGTATAAATCAAAATTATTATTATTATTATTATTATTATTATTATTATTATTATTATATTAGAGAATAAAAGAGGAATACCAGGCCTTCGATCTGGACAACTCTGAGAGGAGAAACAACCTCTTCAGTAGCTGCAACTTGAAGGAAAGACTTCGCCATTGAATTCGCCATTGTTGAATGTCGTCTTTGAGAAGGCTCTGTTAGCAAAATAAGGGGAAAAGAACAACAACAACAACAATAGCCGGGAGGAGAAACCCTAGAATTTGCTTTGTTTTCACTTTTATTTTATTAAAAATTTTGGACTCTGTTGGGCTTTTTGGAGTTTGGGTTTATTTTTGGTGTTTAAGTTCATCAACACTTCAACCGCAACTTTAATCTTTTATATATATATTTAAATTATTTATAAACTAGTATGATTTTGGGAGTTAATTATTTTTGGGTTAAATTATTAAGTTAAAATTTAAATGTTGCAATTTGTTTTAAGTTTATGCATTTTTTATATATTTAAAATTTAGTTTCCATAATTTTATTTTCAATAATTTAGTACGTCAACTTCTCAAACTTAAGAATTTATGGCTAATTGATATTTAAATTATTCTATTAAAATTATTGGTAAAAAAATTCACTTAATAGCCATGTGATAAAAAAATGAAAATTCACGTTAATATTTTAATTTAAAAAATTAGAATAAAGTATTTAGGTTAATTAATAAGTAACAATAATATAAATGTTGAGCTACTAAATCATGTAAAAAGGTAAAGTATAAATGTTAAATCTCAAATTTGAACATAATATTATAATCGAAATTAAAATTTAACCATTTTTATATATAGTAAAAAGATAGAGGAATTAGATTTGAAACTTAAGCTTCATGTTAGTAATGTGAAAGAGAAAAAACTATACACACTTTAGGCCTTCCTTTTATGCAATCTAAAAAGATAGAGGGATTCGATTTGGAATTTAACCTTTATGTTAATAATAATAATAATAATAATAATAATAATAATAATAATAATAATAATAATAATAATAATAATAATAAAGCCATGAAAACTTGTCATAAAGGGAAGGCCTTAGTAGTATAGATTTTCTAAAGTTTAGCTAATTAAATTAAAGGTACACTACACATTCTTCCTGAATTTTAGTTAAAATTACGTTTTGGCCCACACCCAGTTTTTTTTATTTACTTAATAACTATTAATATTATCGAATTGATATATATTCTGTATAGATATATTTTTGTAATTTTATTATTTAATGGTTATATGACACCAAACAAAATCAATAAAAAATTATATTAAGAATAAGTATATAGTTTAATTATTTATTTATCATTCTAATAGTTCTTTTTTTTTAACCAAACTTAATAGACCAATGAGCAAGCACTTAAAGACTCGTTTTAATTCAATTACAATACAAAACACGAAAAAAAAATAACAAACTCGTGACACAGATGCACATATGCTTTAAATTTTTTTAATACAAATTATGAGGAATTCAAAATTTATAAAATTATTAAGAGTAAATTACCTAGTTGATCACCTAACTTTTAAATCGTTTTCATTTTGATTACTCAAACTAAAATTATTGTATTCTAGTAAACTAACTATTAGGACACTTTTATTTTAATCACCCATGTGTTAAAAGTTCTAGCGGTAAACTATACACGCCACATCAAATTTACATTTTCATTTTAGTTACCCAATTTTTAAGTTACTTTCATTTTGATCACCTAATTTTTTTTTAAAGTATTGATTGAGGTAAAAAAAAATGAAGATAAAACGGTACAAACTAAAATAATACACAATTTTTTACCCAAATTGAAAACAACCTAAAAAGTTGGATGACCAAAATGAAAATACAAACATGATGCAGCACATATAATTAACCGTTGTTAAGAGATTTATTTTTTGGGTGGCTAAAACGAAAATACCCTAAAAATTGAGTGACAAAATTGAAAAGAATTCATTTGATAATCAAAATATTAAACATGATCATAACAAGAAAAAGATATTTCATATCATCATATATTTTTGTATCCTATTTTAATGATTTTTTTCCAGTCGTAATCATATCATATAATCACGACGTATAAATATTCAAACCAAAAGAAGTAGCTAACAAACTAGTGTAAGCTAGCTAATAGGACGTCCCATAAAAAGTTGAATATATATGATGGGAACCAAAATCAAGAAGCTAATGTTTGTTTCATTTCACCCACTAGATATGGTCAAGCAACTTGGCCAACATCGTTGTTGCAGCTGAGCCTCTTGCTTCATGGGGTTTTGGACATGCATCACCCAAGCTCGATGACTCGAAGTTTGTCCCTTTTACAGTTACCTTGGCTTGATATCCACCTTCAAAATAATTCGAAAGGGTAATGTTAGTTTTTGCACTATTTTCTTGTTTCTACGATACCCAAGTACGAGTAACTTAGTTCTAGTCAACATGTTACAGTCACAGAACAATCATCCCTCGAAAGCCTCATCATTTCGGGTTAAGGGACAAGCTTATCAATTATACTGTATTAAATTATATATCAATTCCGACTGCATGTTGAAGTTAAAAGAGTTTACCATCTGATGGGAATACTTGGTAAGTTGGCAATACCCAGTTCTTGTCTTTGCATATACCATCCAGCTCCTGCGCAATGAGAAAAATATTGATCATTATATGCCTTTTTTTATTTATTCATGACAACGGAATCTAGCCGGTTATAGAAATTGTGAAACTTGTTCGGAGTGGTATTTATATAACATGAGAATTCAGTGGGAATTTTTAGGTCAAGTTAGCTAAATAAATCTGCGCATGCATGATATACTAAACAATGGTAAAGCCTGTAAGTTCCAATTACGACTTATGGCCTCAGCTACCACTTTATAGGGGCTTTTGAAGCATATGAGAACTGGTCAATACAAAAAGACCACATGATATATTACCACATTTTAATTTTCGGATTTCCGATAATGATTGTCTTTACATCTTACCCCAGAGATAATTGTAGTTTTAGTTTCTTATGGATCTATCATTAAGATCACATCCAAATTTTGGTTCTTATACCCATATCCAACATACCGGGCTCCGAATTCATAGATGGAAAGAAAAGTTGAGGACATTTGATTAAACTTGCCTGACATGGGTTTTGCTTGCTGCAAGCTTCCTCTGAGGATCTGCTTCGTTTTTTGCACTGGGCCCAACACGGGTCTTCGTAATCTTTGGAAGTCCTCTCTTCGCCAGTACTTTCTGGACATGCATCATTACAACCTTCTATGACCAAATCTAATTTTAATTCCAAATCATCTTCACCACCTACACAAAGTTGGAAAACATATTACCAAATCAGCTTCGAGTTAATTAAATTTACTTCCAAATCTAAAAGTAATGACAATTTGGAAAGAAGAGCTAAGAAATCCAATGACTAAATATTAATCCAACTACAACAGTAGGAAAAAGTAGAGGCTAGGATCTATGGATCTAAAACCAGTACTGCTCTCAAAGAAAATATGATATCCAACATTGCGAATTAATCGAAAAAGGGCAATGCTTTCATGTATAAATCCACTCTCACTATAGAGAAACACAAGGTAATCGCATTTATGTAAAGTCACCTAATAATATCTTGACCTTCTTTCATATATATAAACTTGAACCGGTGTAAGACATACCATTCAAGATTGTTTGCATTTTTTTATCACATTGAGCAATCTCATCTCCAATATTGCGTAGCTGAAGAACCTGCAGATACAAACCGAAATACCAAAAAGAATATATAATCAAGTAATCCATCAACAAAAAGTTATGACAGAAAGGAGCACAAATCACTTCAAAATGGGACTTTTAAAGGATGGATTATAATGTTGTGAATTTATATGGTCTACGGCTGCATGCTAGTAAAATCTTTGTGCATCAAATATTTGAAGGTGGCATGGCATGCATCATTTGAACAAAAGAAAATCATACCAGTTTATCCCTTTTATTAAGTAGAACTCTCAGAGCAGTTTTCGACAAGACATGATCCTTTGAGGCAATGGCATTGTGTAGTCTGGCTGAACATTTGGAGTTGGATTCACATATAACCGGAGCATGATTGCCCATAAGTATCCCAGCATGACCAGGCGTATTATTCGATGCAGCTTTTATAGTGGTAACATTTTGATTCTTGTGCTGATTAAGGTTTCGAACTGCCGAGTTAGCCACCTCAAACTGCAGCGAAAAAAACATAGGATGTGTAGACAAAAGAACATAAAGCTTAAAAGGTTAAATATAGTAATCTGATTAACAATTTTCAATGGTTAACTCGGCATGACTAAGCATGGAAAATTCCCAGAACTTGACTGTACTAACGAAATATTCCTAGTGAAGTATGCAGACAGTGTAAAGAAATACGGCATCTACTAGTTCCTTAAAGAGCTCGAATCTAATTAGCATTTTGCAACTGTTAACAAAATCAAAAGCAGTAATCAGGACACACCTTAGCAACATCAGTCGTGCCATTTAAATCATGCTCTGCCTGAGAAGTAATCTTCTTTAGCAGAGAATCATGTTGGACTCTCTCAGCTACATTTTTTGAAGTAGACATTTTTTCATTGGGAACCACAGAAGGGTTGTCCATATCCATATTCCAAGGCCCATCAATGGCATCCATGAAGTCATTTGTAAAATGATCATTCTTCTTATTCTGCTTCTCTGATTCAGCATCGCTGCTGTTTCTGGAAGCCTCTACTCGACCACCATCAAACAGATTTTTATTCCTGTTATTTTGAACTTCGGGCTCAGAAGGTTCTTCGGTCATTTCAAAGCCATTTACTTTTACAACTTCCTGTACATACTCCTGTTCTTCGAAACTGATAGGAAAGACATCCCTGCAACACAATTTGCATAGAGATGATTAACCAAAAGAAAAATGCATGCGTGCATACACACACAAATTACATCTTTTGGCCCCATGCAGGTGAAAGTAATTTAGCCTACAAAAAATAAGTATAACAAACCTCGAGAACCATTGAGAAATTATTGGTGCATAAGGAAGCAGGTGGAAGTATTCAACAACAGGAGAGTGCATCCATCTGGAGGAAACCTTTTGCAATAATGGTCCTCGCAAGCTAATAATACAAGAAGCTTCATCAGCAATTTAGAATGAATTTTTTTAACGAAAAAGGCAAAATACACAACAACAAAAAAAAAAGAGTTCGGGCACTCCCTCTCTGGTGGGTGACAAAATTATTTCTTAACCAAAAAACATACATCATCTTACAAGCATTGACTAGAACCAAACCTGTCAAATACGTCCTTAATAGGAATCCAACGAGCTTTTGCTGCTCGAACGCACTGCATGATATAAAAGCGAGTGGCGGTCTTGTCTTTACTCAAAGAACGTACAAGATGGCTTTCGATAATGTTAAGATCGCTTTGACTGATCACTGCCCAATTTAGCACAAACATTAGCATTTATATATGCTACACACACTGGAAAAACATTCAAAGAGAAATAATTCTCTCTTAATACATTTCCTCTATGTTGGATACAACTCCGTTAAATTTTTTTCAAAGTTTTTCCATATATTTGGAGGGTCCTTTGAGGGTCATAACCCTATACCATGTCCAAAATATAGGTCGCTCACGGTTCCATAATTTTTTTCCAACAAACTAGACTGCTCGGTCAAACAAGCAGAACACAAGAGAATCCTAATTTTTCAAGGCTTCAATAAATGCAACCACTCAGAATTCAAAATTTTAATATTAGTCACAATAAAAGGCTAACAGCACCATCTTTACACTAACTACCTGAAAATGCAAATTTAAGTATTTATTCAACATTAACATAAATGGTAGTGGCTTACCATTCTTTGTTGCTTCTTTAACAGCTGAGAAAGCAATTTGCTGGAAACGACATTCATTAGCATCCAATTCATCTCGTGCACGTTTATTGGGGACTTTTTTTCTTTTACTCATATATTTGGACTCAATAGAACAATCTGGACTGCAACAGGACTCGTTCACATCTTTTTCAATCAATGAATGTACACCCCTAGTGATGCTACCATCCAGCAATATGCAATTCTCTTTTGACAGGTCAGTCAAAAGAATGGAAACTTTCGAAACTGGCAACCCTTTGGCGCTTAAAGCATCTAAACTTCTGGATGTAACACATGCATCCTGGATGGCTTTCTCAAGGAGTGAAAACTGACTTTCAACTTCACTCAACTCAGTATCATCAGTCCTTACCATGAGCTTCATATGTGACTTCAAATTTGGCTTCAAAACTAAAGCCCACTTGCAAAAATTCTCAAAATCTAGATACCTTAAGTCCGGATGTCTTTTCCTTAGAAAATAGTTGTATAGTAACACAACAGCATGTACCTAAAGGAGAATTTTGAAAGGAAAAGACAAAATATAAGAATGGATTAAATGACCACACATTTATGCATCTATTGAAGAAAGTGGGTATATGACATCAGCTCCCAACCAAACTTTTTATATTATCTTCTAGTCATTTCTACCCCTATCTCATTCCGAACAAAACATTACCATCAAATTCTTTTATATGTAACAAAAGCACTAAAAGTTTGTAATCCGGGAAAAAGGTAGTCTCATTTCAATATAAATGCAATTACAACTCCAAAATTTGCCTTATTGAAAGAACATATAATCCTCCTTTACCATTAGATAAAGCAATTCAACTTATTAAAAGAACACAAGTCCCTGACACAGAGAAAGTAACAGATCACAGGTGAGAATGAAAATCGGAACGTAATTCTATGTGAAGTAAAGAAAGGGACCTGTTTGGCTACTAATTCCTGAGTAGCTAGCGATGGAGTTTCCCGAACTGCATATTTAGAAGGTAGCAAAGGATCAACCAAGTGCTCCAAAAATGCTTGAACAGCATCCTCAGTTGGACAGACACTTGAGATGGCCATGACTGCCTGAGCCTATGCACTACTCTCCTTCAATTCCTATATGTATACAGCAGCAAACAAATTATGGAAGTGGAAGTGAACATGTTAGTCTCTTTAAGAAGGTTTATGTATCAAATTAAACCTATTGAATTAGGCATTTAATGACTGTTACAAGCAAACACAAATCTAGAGCTTATGCCAAGATGCATATACTTATTCTATTGAAACATATCTTATGGTTTCAAAGTCAAACAACAAATCTGTTAATCTTGGAAATAATGGTTACAGAACAGAAATATATAGTACGAAAAATACATAAACAAGACACAAACATACGAAAAATACATAAACAAGACACAAACATGATTGTATAAAATCTATATAAAACAAATAATTAGAACATCAAAATTTATATAAATATAGATACACAAATTGCCAAGTCTATGAAACAAGCACATACATTAAATAAGAAAATCTACTTAATAATCCAAATGTACAAACTGTAACCCTATTCAATAAAGCAAATTATGGAAATTCAATAAAAACAAAAGAAAACCCAAGTTTCGATTGTTGCATCAGAACTTGAAAAACTAATTATCGTGAAGTAATTTCCTTTTCAACACACGTTCAAATAATATAACCCCACACGAAAAAAAAAGAAAATCATAATTGAGAATCCCATTATAGCCAAACAAAAAAGTTGGAACTTTTTCAAACAAAACTCAAACTTTATAATAAGGTAGATGCTTTTTTGTTCAGTTTTCACAGAAACTTATACAGTTTAGCAACCAAAAGGAATATCTGATCAAAATTTACTAGAAACACACACAAAAAACTCACGGAAAATACTGATTAAAATCTCCACAAAAAGAAAACAACAATGTAGAACTCAAAAAAAAAAAAGAGGAAAGTACTGGTAAAAAAAAAAAACAAAGAGGAGAATGAGAATTTACCCTACTTTAAAAATAAAAAACGCGAAAGATTTTAGGGTTGTTTGTGATTTGCCTTGTTTATATAGAAAATCATCAGGAGGTTTTAAAGAGAGGATCACTCAAGTACCACTGTTTTCCTTATGTGAGAATCCTTGGTAAACAATGCAAGCGTTTCTTTTCCTTTTCAATTAACGGAATATTTATTATATTATTTATTCACCTGCTGTGACGTCGTTTTACCGGTCCAATTTCCAAAAGGGCGCCAATACTAGAGGGGTTGATGGACAAGCTTGGTTGGGCCGGCTCGCGGCCTGAAATTTTAAGAAAAATGCTTGTTCAGATCAGAATCGGTCTAACCGAGTCGGTTTGATAACTCGTTTTTCTTTAAAAATAAAGTGTTATAAATAATTTTAAATTAAATAAAAAATATTTTTTGAGCTTGATTGATCTAATTTTTAAGAATGGATTTATTGAAAATTATAGATAAACTCTTTTAGAAATATAATACAATTTTAGAATAAAAAAACTGGATTAATTATGAATATCCGAGTAAACGTGCAAATCAACCTATTTAAATGTATTATTTAAAATCAATTTTAAAATGATAAATTAAAAAATATATATTTTTGTGTAAATATGTAATAATTTTATTATTTAGAAATGAAAAACTAAAAAATAGTAATTTCTTTTTTTTCCCTAAGCAAAATGAAAATAAATAATAAATTGATTTATAAGATGGTATATACCGGCATATTTAAATACATGTTTTAAAATTAAAAATAATTAATAAAATTATTTTTTGAATTTATGTTATGATTTGATGAAAATTTATGAAAATTTGATGAATGCATAAAAGATGTGTGAAAGCATGATAATGAAATGAAAATACTAGGAAAAGTATTGGGTAATGAATACATTGTGTGTGAACTTATATATGATGATTTTATAAACTCCTATTAAATGGTCTTGGATAGAGCTCGAGTATGGTTAACATATCATAGGATTCATTATACGGAGATATCTTAATATTGGTAACGGTTACTTTGGTTATACATCGATGAGTGCTAGGCATGTATTACTTCAGTTACATATTGATGATCCATGGGTGGACATGTACATTTACATGGTAGCGTCGGTAATATGTTATTTCGATTATACACCAATGAGTGTTAAATATGTATTATTTTGCTTATGTACCAATGATCAAAGGGTGGATTTATAGGTCCATTGGTGGTTTAATCCACATTTTGGTACTGAGTTTGTGTTCGGTTAATAGGGGCCAAAACATAAATACTACAAGGTTAATGATATAAGTTGAAATGTGAATCGAAATACTTGAATAGCTTATGTTTGACTTGATCATTGAATGTTATCCCTAAGGGTCGATGATGCTATGAAACTAATTAAAATATTTGATTATGGAAATAAGATGTGAATATTGATATTAAAATGTTATATGATTGAAAATTAAATTGAGATAGAAATGACGCTAAGATTTGAATCTAAGCGTGATACTGGATATGTTAATGTAAAGCCTTAGAGGCGTATTAATTTATTCATATACAAGACTTAAACCGAATGATAAATCATATGAAAACTCTAATGAAATAGATCATGAGACAATATAAAATAAAATAAGGATGTACATAGATGAAAATTATAGCTAGTTGCACTCTTGATTTGCTTATGCATTGTTTTCAAATTATGTTAGCACCACTGAGCTCCATTGCTCAACGTGCGGATTTGTTTATTCTCATGCGGAGGTGACAATTAGGTCTCATGGATTTGAAAAGCTCGACGATATCTAAAACTCGAATCTCGACTCAATAAAATTTGTATGGTCCTTTGAATGTTATGTTCTGAATTGGCATGTATCTAGGATCAATATTGGTTTAGGGTCCCTTTTAATGATTTAGATGTTTGAATCTCATAATTTTGTAATCATGTTGGTGGTCACATGTTTAGATGTGTTTAGATAAATATGAAAGGTTATTAGAATATATATTTTGAGCCCCATAAGATATGGATTTGATTTGGTAGGTAATTTTTTTAGAGCAAGGGTCCAATACCTCTGCTCTAGGGACCTATACGTAGTAGAAAAAAATACAAATTTTTACAGTAACAAGACTAGGTTAGGTACTGATACCTAAGATCATTGGTACTGATAACTAGCCCCAAACAAGGTTCTTACACTGTTTTATTATAATTAAACCATTAGGAGTTTGTACCTAGCCCTAAACACCCCGGACATATAGAAATTATTTTAAAATGCTCGCGACTTGATCTTTAAAAGTCTTAAAAATGGTTTTAAACTATTGGAATGGTTTGATTTAATTTTGTTTTTGAATGCTTATCATGTTGAATTTAAGGAAGAGTTAAGTTCGAGTTGTTCTGACAACGAATGTGGCGTTTCGCAATTGAACCCGACGAATGGGTCAAATGTGGGATGTCACAATTCGATTCTCATGTATATTTACAATAAGAAAATAATTAATAATTAATATTGTAAAAAATATTTAATTTTAAAATATATTATGTTTGACTAAAATTAAATTTCATAAATATGTATTTTTTTATATCATGTTTATAACTATTTACAACCCTTGTTAACTAGAGGTAGGTTCAGTTTTTTATATCAAAAACCAAATAAATTGAATTATTCATATAAACCAAATAAACTGAACAAAAAAATTCCGGTTCGATCTAGGTTTTAAATTTTATTTTTGAGTTGGAAAAAAAATAAATTTCTTATAATTTTATTTCCTTTAATTTTTTTTCCACATATCTATCTTCATTCATATTGCTTTTGTTTTTTTATTTATTTCAAATTCATTATAAAAATATTAAAATCAAATCAAACATTTTCTAATGAACTCAAAAGCATGGCCAACAATCTAACATACAATTTTCATGTCTTCTATTATATATCAATTTGGGTTTTTTATATATTAAATGGTAAAAATTAAAATGCTACCATAAAAAAAGAGTAAATTACCAATTTGAGTTTTAAATATTAATAGGTATTGAATTTTAAATTTTAATGGGTTTGGACTTTTAAGACTATTAAGTTTCAATAGGTTTTTGAGTTTAAGGTTTAAATTTCAGTTTGAGTATATAAATAAGTTATAAGCTTATGGCCTCATGAGTTATGGTCGAATCGATTTAAAATGTCGAAACTGAAAATCAATCGAATAAACTAATTAAACCGAGCATAAAAACCACTTAAACTAAAAATTTGAATAAACAAAAAAAATCAATTTTTTCAATTTGATTTTTTCTATTTATAAATTTTCTGCACTTCTCTATCTCCAACCCTTAAATAGAAAGATAAAAGCACTTCAACACATTTGAATCCACGTCATTTTGCACTGACAACAATACTAACACTAACCGAACTAAGACTTATTCAACCATAAACATGTAAATAATGGTTACAAAATTGCTAAAATATGTTATATTAACTTAGACTATTAACATAACACATAATATCATCATCAGATTCTCTTTTAAAGAGGACAATTAATTTCTTCCTAAAATAAAGACAATTAATTTTCTAATTTAATAGATATTATCATTCACAACAATAATATTGCAATCCTCAGCTATAAATATTTTTTTTATTATACATATTTCACCTTTTACAATTTTCTTACATTTCTTAACGGTTATAAATATCATAATAAAATCTATAATTTCTATTTTTTTTTAATTGTGTCGATACTAAAATTTAGGTTAATCCTATAACAGCAATTAGCTGGATATGTATTAAACCTAAACCGATCTTATATAAGTATATCATACAAAATTATTAATTTAGTCCCTACAATTTTATACTTATTCTTAATTCATAAATAACTTAATAATATTATACACATTAGTCTCTATATACTTTCAATTACTTATGAAAAAAATTGTATTATTTTTTCCTTTTTTTTATTTATAGAATCTTACTTTTATAAATTTAATATAAACATTTTAATTTCTAAAATCTTAGTACTTAATATATATTTTTAACTAAATAATTGATAAATTGTATTCTTATATTTAAACGCTACAAATTTTGTGACAATACTTTAATTGATACATACAATTAAACTTGTGCATCGCATGAGTAAAAAACTAATTTTTATATATAGTTTATAGATTGCAGCAATAAAAGTTTAGTATTTTTAGGTATTAAGCAAATTTTTAATTATTTAAACATTTTCCTCTTCACCTGTTCTTGGGAATTCATTATAGCTCGACTTTAAACTTGTCCTAATTTGTTTTGTTAAAGTGGAATTGGTTTTTTATCGTGTTTATGCTTGTGGTTTGAATCAATCAAGTTATTGGTTCACTAATCTAATTAGTTTAGCTGATTTGGCTAATCTGTTTGTTTCAATTAAATAAGTCATTCAAAAATTAAAAAATATCCGATTCAACTAGTTATTTGTCCAATTTAATTAACCCATACTGATTTCCAGATTAACAAATTTAATAATTTTGTCTGGCTTTTTCAATCCGATTCATCGATAATCTAATTCACCGATCTAATCCTGTTTAAACGATAGAGTGCTTTGTTCCTTCTTCATGCGATTTTCAGATTAACAAATTTAATAATTTTGTCTGGCTTTCTCAATCCGATTCATTGACAATCTAATTCACCGATCTAATCCTGTTTAAACGATGGAGTGCTTTGTCCCTTCTTCATGCGATCTATTTATAGAATACAGGACCTCGTTAATATACCAGACCTGTCTTAATGAGGTGTGTCCACATCTGGCTGGACAGCAAAAACAAAAGATAATAATGTTTTTAAGATATTCTATTTTATTTTTAGTTACGATTAATTTTAAAACTATACATTAACTTTGAATAAATATGTAATTTGGTACAAGAATTTTAATTTATTGTAATTATACACATAAAATTTTGATTGGAGTTTAAATGTATACATGAAACTTTAATTTTATTCAAATCATATATATTTAAAGAAATAAATATATCAATTTATTTTTATATTAGATAAATTTATAAAATTGCACAAAATCAAAATTAATATATAAAATTACACATTAAATTCAAATTCAAGTATAATTTTAGGATTTCTCTCTTTTAATTAAAATCAATAACTTTTTGAATAAAAAAATATATTACTTAAATAATAAAGGTGCTAAATTAAGGAAATTCCTATTTTGTACCCTTAAGCCCACAGATTTTCTTTGGTGATTGCTGGTTTTAATTTGACTTCATTTTTTGCCATGTTTTGAGATGAGAATTTATTTGTAATACAAGCAATAAGCAGTGTACCTATATTTTTGGGATAAATATTAAAATTGTACATAAATTTAATTTAATATACAATTTGATATATCGATTTTGATTTGATATAATTATATATATACGAAATTTTGATTGTAATTCAAATATATATATGAAGCTTTAATTTTGAATAATTTATACACATTTGAATAAATAAATATGTCAACAAATGTATATTAAATAAATATAATTTTTTGTGTATAAACTTAAAATGATGCTATATCAATAATTATGTTAATTTGTGAGAATTGAATCAAATCAAAATTTCTATATAAAATTACACATTAAGTCAAAGTTCATTCATAATTTAGAGATTTATCCCGCATTCTTTATTATTATTATTATTTGTTTTTTTAATAAAAGACAGAATTTTTAACTTCAATTATTATTTTTTTCTAAATTTTCCATATTAAATCTTTTGAAATTTTAAAAATCTTAATAACAGAGGAATGAAGATTTCATTTTTATTGTACTCTTATACCATATTAATTTAGAATCCTATATTATATATTTAAGAGTTTTAAATTTTTATATTAAATTAGTTAAATATTTTCAAATTTTGATCTACCTGATCTATAAATATATATAAAAAAAAAACTAATTTTACACTAACATAAATAAATATTTCCTTGATTGAAAAAGAAAAAATATTTAGCTCCGAGTCTGATTCTCAATAAATAGTTAACAATTTTCTTTCGAATTAATCTTTTAGCTTTGAGTATATATGATTGTTATCAATTTAAATCATAGTTTCAACGAATGTTGTTCTATTAGATTCGATAGGATGCTAATAAGGTGGCTCACCAATCGCACATTTGATATTCTTTTTTGTTTATTTTCTTCTTAGTTTATATATATAGATGATTTTTCTCTTATTACCAACATAGTCGAGTGATTTCAAACGTAGAATGTTAGTTTATCGGCTTGAGATCAAAGACAACACCAAAGGAGGCTAGCAAGGGTCTCGACCCCTTAAAAATATAAAAATTTGCTTTCGTTCTTTAACTTTTACAATATTTTAATTTAATAAAAAATAAAATTATAATTTCATCCTCTAAAAATAATAACATTTTAATTTAATCATTTAAAAAATGTATAAAAATATAAACTATTAAAATTATAAAATTATTGTTAGAAGTTGTGTGATCCAAATTATTGTTAAAATAAATACAAGTGACAATATAGGGGATCTACGAGGGCGAAGGCTGAGGTGTTTACTTTTTATATTTGATGTTGATTAGAATAAAGTGCTTTAACCTTACTACATTACTTCTATTTGAATTTGATTAAAATAATGTTTTAAATATATAAATAGACGTAATTGTCTCATATCATTCGAATTCGATGATGCGTCGTTGAAAGCACCAAATATATCCTACTCTCTGCAAAATAATGAAAATAACAGTTGTAATAACCATATTTTGCCCGGGCTTTTAATCAAAATCCAAACCCGGGCCCATCAAGTATTAAACAAAAATCGTTAAAGAAAAACAATGAATAAGACGGTCCTTTAAACAGTCCAATCTACAACAGACCCTCTAAAACCCAGCCCCAAAACTGAAACCCAATTAACTGACAACAACCCAACCCAAACTTAAACTCAAATTAGAAAACCAGATCCTGAGCCCAGTGACTGAAACAGACCCGGGTCCGTTAATAGAAAATCAGCCCAAACGCCTATCAAACTAATTCAATCCCCAGCCCAAATTGCGGCCCAATTGGCCCAAAATCTTAAGAAGTTAGGGAACCCTAGGGTCCCCTCTCCCTCCTCGCGCCGATGACTGTTCGGTAGCCCCTCCCACGCGCGCCCCTTCAGGATCCTCGCGTCCCTCGACCTTCGCGTCTCTCCACCACTCGCCCCGACAACGTTTCATATCCCCACGCACGCCAGCACGCCCACGCGCACCTCGTGCACACCCACCATCGACGTCCATACCCTGCGAAATGTACGCAATGGACAGAAACAGCGAAGAAACAAGGAAGCATGGAACAAACAATAAAATACTGAGAAAAACATTGAATATTCGGCTATAAAGCCACTAGAAATCGATGTAAATGGGGTCGGTTTTTTTGGCCCCTCTCGCATAAAACTTTTACCAGAAAATAGAAGAAAAAGATCAAGAAGACCTCAAGGTGGATTTTACTGCCTATTCTCTTGTCATTTTATTTTCTCTTATTTCATTTTCATTTTATTATTTTCGAAACCAAATGCAAAAAACCATTAACATACAAAGAAAAGAGAAAAGGTGTACCTGTACCGTCGGCGCACGTCGTCGGGACTAGCCTCTGTCGGCGAAACCAAAGGAAAAGCGAGTTTTCCCCTGGGTTTCTGAGCTTCGCAAAAAAGGGAGGGCCTGGATGTGAGCCGGAAGGCTCGACTTCGAAGCGCCACTGGCCACTAACGAGATAGTGGTTCGGTGGTGCAAGAATAGGCCAAGGAAACCCGAGCGGCGGCGTGCTAGGGTTTCGAAACCCTAGCAGAAAGAGGACAAGAGGGGGGGCTTCGGTTGTTTTCTGAGATCTGAAAAATGAACCTCAAAACGTGATTTTGAGGTTTAAAAGTGAAGGGTGAAACGGCACCGTTCCATGCGAAGGGAGGTCCGCGCGTTGACCCGGATCCGATCCAGGATCCGCGCATCCTCCCCTGACAGGCTAATTGCGCCCCAAGTCCCTCTACATTTTACTTTGTTTAAATTAGGCTTTCCTTTTATTTTAATTGTGCCCAGAAATTTCACGCAATTTAAAATATAGTCCCTATTCGAACGTTGGGTTTAACAACTCGGGTAAATTGCACTCTCAGTCCTCTCAGGTTTCGCGCGTTAAATTCAGACCCCCCATTCACCTTTTATTATTTTAATCTTGCGATTCTTACCCCTGATTTTATCCTGATTTCAATTCAGTCCCTCTTTGCCTACTCTTATAATTATATTATTACTATCACTTATTATTATTATCTTTATTATTATATTGCTATTATAGTAGTGTTATTATATTATTATTGCTATTACCATTATTATATTTTATATATGTATATTCTATCATCATCTTGTTTAACTACTATTATTATATTTACCCTTATTAGTATTATATTATAATATTGTATATATTCATCATTGTACTATTATCATCATATTTCTATTACTATTATATTCATATTAGTATATTACATATATTTCATACCCTTATTATTACTAGTATTACATTTACTATTAATATTATTATTCTAGCATTATTATTAGTTATGTTATTCATCTTGTACATATTATTTTTCTATTATTGTTATTATCAATAGTATTATTATTATTATTATTACTATTATTAGTGGCATGTATATACTTATTATTATTATTATTACCATATTAACTATTTTATTATTATGCCTTTACATTATTATTCTTCCTATAATACCAATACAATACTATTGCTTGTACATAGGTCATTATTATTGTATTTATTATTACCATATTATTATTGATATCATTGTTATTATTATTTTATTACTCTTATTATATGATGTCTAAACGTGTATATTATTACTCATTTAACTTTCATTCATATTTTTATACTTACGTCACTTCACATATACTCTTATTTCCACCTCATTGTACCTCATGTGTTTTGTTACAAATTCGTGCTCCATTTTATCCAATACAAAATCGATTTCTCTCATAAAGGTAATATTTCGTGTTTAGGAATTCGAGAAAGTCGGGCCTTAACTTACTAGGTTTCGATTTTTCTTGTTTAGCTTAAATAACGAAATATCTTTTAAAATAGAATTTTTTTTTAGAAATAAAAACTCATTCTCGAGAATTCGATATGTTGCGTCCTAACTTACTGGATGTGACATTCCGTTATTTCAAGATAAGGTTTATATATCTTTAAAGTCCCTTTGCACAATTTTCAACTCTCGACATAAGGACATTAATCGATCAATTTGGTACCAATTTTGGGCGTGACGAGGGTGCTAATCCTTCCTCGCACGTAACCGACTCCCGAGCTCATTTTCTCGAAACTCGTGGACCAAAATATTTATAGGTGGCCCGATCGCACCTAATAAAAGATTGGTGGCGACTCCCATTTTTTATTTCCAAAACCCAAGTTCGATTTCCGTCTTTTCAAAAAGGGTGGTTACGACAGCTTGGCGACTCCGCTGGGGACTTGTTCGAGAGTCAGGCCATAAAATTGATTACTTCTTGTCCTTTCGTCAAAATTTGGAAAATCACTTTCAAGAATCATTCTTTTCTCGGTTAAAGTAAAAAAAAACTTCTCCTCGAGAGTACGAAGTGTCGCGCCCTAACTTACTGGGTGTGATATCTCGTTACTTCGAAGTAGGAATTTTCAAAATAGCAATGATCCGAATCATATCCTGTCTTACTCTCAAGAATTTGGCGTGCTGTGTCCTAACTTACTGGATATGGCATCCCGGTACTTCGGGATGAGAAGGCTTTTTATTCCAATTCACTTGAGTTTTTTTAAAATCAAGGAAAATGACCGTTTTCTCCATTTTCAATTCTATGGGTGCTAAGGTTGCGATAATGTTGATATTTCTGCATTCATATTTGCATGACCATTGTGGTCACACCTTTAAGTGGGAGCGAGAAGCTATGCTTTCGTGAGGTTTTCACCTCCGCATGGGCTAGTGGACTGCTTTCGGGATACATACGTACCTATGTCTTCGTGAAGTTTTCACTTCCGCATGGCCATAGGGAAATGTATTCCCCTGAATCGAACTCGGTCTATATGAGCCTATAATGGGTGAGGATCGAGGAATCTGCTAATTCGGGTACCTTGAACTTTAGAACTCAACCACATGTAAAGAGCCTAAGAACCCACCTCGAGCTAAACTATGTCAAACCTTAGCAGCTACCCGTATAGGCGTTTGTTTATCTTACTCGTTTGTATCCCATGGTACTAACTCCTTGTGTTTTATTCTCTTTGTGCATATCATTTCATATTTCAAAAGGCATCGATTCACGGTCAGCTTCTGAGTTAGAAAGCTGGTTATGGAAAGCAAATTCCTTGATAAAGTGGAAGACAATGCGGGCGTCCACACGTGGTCAGAGCAAAGCCAATTAGAAAAAGGGGATAGTTTAGCTGAGGGGTATGTGTCAGAACTACGAGCTTTCACCAATATCAGTGTCACTCAGAACGAGCTCCATGAGTTGAAAGAGATCTGGACTCAGTGGGATAACGAGACGAAGCAACTGTTCCATGGCACTTACGGTGACCTGCCTTACCTGATTGACGTCAAAATAGATAAGCACTTATTCCGAGCAATGACCCAGTTCTGGAATGCTGCTTATAGTTGTTTTTCCTTTGGGAAGGGGGATCTAGTTCCCACGGTAAAAGAATACACGGCCTTGTTACGTTGCCCAAGAATTCAAGTGGACAAAGCCTATTCCAAAGCAGTTAACGGCCCAACCTTGGTGAAGAAATTGATGAGCATCACCGGAATGAGCGAACAATGGGTCTCGGCCAGAATGCAAAAGAAAGGCAGAGGTAAATGCATACCCTGGATATGTTTGAGAGATTTGATCTTGGTGCACCCCGATGCAAAGAAAAGGATTGACGTCTTTGCTCTGTGTGTTTACGGTCTGATAATCTTCCCAAAAGCCTTGAGGCACATCGACGAAGCAGTTATTGATCTATTCAGCCGATTAGACAAAGGGGTCACACCTGTACCTGCCATCTTAGCTGAAACTTTCAGGTCTTTGAGTGCATGTAGGAGAATGGGTGAAGGCCGGTTTATCGGATGCGCGCAGCTATTGTTGGCTTGGTTCCATAGTCACTTCTGGAAAGCGGAGAAGATGTCTTATCGATTTATAACAGAGAATTACTCCCCGTTAGAAGAAATGGCAGCTACACCTAGAAGAGAGGATGTGTCCGAAGAAAGTTGGATCGCGCTATTCCAAAATCTTCAAGAAGACGACATCGGGTGGAAAGTCCCGTGGTTGATTACCGACGAAATCCTTTATCGCTGTGGGAGCTTTGACTGGGTTCCTCTACTGGGAATTTGGGGTGCTACTGCATATGCCCCTCTGCTGGTCCTGAGACAATATAATTCAAGACAGTTCGTGCCAACGACATATGGGTTGGCTCAATGTGAGTTCTCGTATGAAGGGGGGAGCTATAAGAAAAGGGTTAAAGAGATCTCTAGTGCCTGGAATCAGATTCATAGAATGAAGAGACTATCCATAGGCCCGAGGACGACCTCGGAGTATAGGGAATGGAGGACTAGGAGAATAAATGACAATATCCCTCAACCAAATCCTGAGGGTGCCCGGTCAAGAGAGGAGTGTTTGCGAGTAGCCCCATTAGAATTGGAGATTGTGAAACGGGATTTCGAAAGGATGAGTGCGGAACTTGAAAGGAAAATAGAGAGGCTAGAAGAAGAGAAGATGCTCCTCGAGTTAGACGTAGATGGACAAAAGTCGGAAGCCGAGAGGTTAAGAAAGGAAAGAGAGAAAATAGAGGAAGACCGAGATGATCTGAAGATGGAGTATAAGAAGATGCGTCTGACAATAAGAAACGCGGGATTGGGAAAAACTCCGGAGCAATGGCGACGCGAGATTCAAGAGGAAAAAACCAAAGCTAGCAGTTGGGAGAAAAAGTTCCAGGAAATACAAACACAAAATAAAATCCTAAAAAAGGATGTTACAGAGAGCCACAAAGAAAAGAAAGGATTAAAAGCTAAGGTGGTTGAACTTGGACAGGCCCTACATCATTACCAAGGTTGCAATTCAGAAAACGAGTTGAAGTTGAGTCTAAACAAAATCGAAGAAATGAAGGGAAAAATTGAAAGGTTAGAGACAACATTGCGCGACTGCGAGCTCCGAATTAATCTTTTAGAAGCGCGAGAAGGGCAATGGAAGGAGGAGCTTGACCATTCCCACAGGCAAGTTAGAAATCGAGACTACCTCATGGGCGAAGTAATAGTTCGGATACGGGAAGTGGCTGATCACCTGCAAGCCCTGGCGTCCCAAGCTGAGATTGTAAGCATAAAATACGAGCTACCGGCGGATCGTAACCAAGAGCTGACTTCTTTACTTAGAAAAATCAAAACTTTGGGCTTAAGGGCCAAAGCGTATTTGTAATCCGTTTTATGTAAAGGATCTTGCCTTCTAATAAAGTCTTCTAAAATGAAGTTGATCAGAATCGATGCCTTCTCTTTGCATTCACGCATTTGCATTGCATCATACACGTCGAATCGCACAAAAGGTCTCCTAAAGAAGTTTCCTGTATGAATCATAATTGGCGTCTTTTACATTCATACATTTGCATTACATTGCATCGTACACATCGAATCTCACAGAAGGACCCTAAAATTATGGCAGTTACCCTGGAACATCACTACGGCACGAGAGGAAAAACAAGAATAATGGATCAAAAGATGGAAAAACTAGAACAAATGCAAAAAGAAATCCAGGATCAAATAAAAGAACAAGCGCAACTACAGGAGCAATTGGCCAAAACCCAGAAGGACATGATTGAGCAGATGCAAAAATCCCAGGACAGAATGGTGGACCAAATAATGCAATTGCTGTCTAAAGAACGAGGCGTTGCCACTAGCTCAGGGAACGACAGCGATAATCTCGCCCTGCCCCCACCAGAGGCTCAAACACCACCAGATGCGCATCCCCAAAGGGCGTCAGTCACTATCAGGCCACAATATCATGCTGAAACCATAACACCGACACACCTCCCGACGGGTTCAGGCACTAACCCAGGAGAAAATCTGGTCAGTCTCGGTGTCCCAGATCTGGATGAGATGGCTGAAAAGGCAAAACAAGAACTGCCAAAATGGGTAGAAGAGAGATTCAAAGCCCTGGAAAATGCCGGTAAGCGCCGGGGAATAAAAGCCAACGACTTAAGCTTAGTCCCCGACTTGGTACTCCCGTATAACTTCAAGACACCTGAGTTCGAAAAGTACAACGGGACAAGCTGCCCAGAGGCCCATATTACCATGTTCTGTAGAAGGATGGCGGGCTACACTACTAATGACCCACTACTGATCCATTGTTTCCAAGACAGCCTGGTGGGAGCTGCAGCCAAATGGTACAATCAATTGAGTCGTGCCAAAATATGTTCATGGGACGATTTGGCTCAAGCATTCTTGGAGCAATACAACCACGTAACGGACATAACCCCCGACAGGATCACTCTTCAAAACATAGAAAAGAAGGGGAACGAAAACTTCAGGCAATACGCACAAAGGTGGAGGGAGGTTGCCATCCAAGTCCAGCCACCACTTCTAGAGAAAGAAACCACAATGCTCTTCATCCGTACACTGAAGGCCCCATTCCTCATGCATATGATAGGCAGTGCAACCCGGAGCTTTTCAGACGTCGTGACGACCGGAGAAATGATCGAAAACCTCATAAAGAGCGGAGGGATCGAAACGGGGGAAAGTGCCAAAAGAATGCCCCCAAGAAAGAAAGAAAATGAGGTAAACAACGCAAGCATAGGACACCCGAAGTCAATCACCATTAACCAGCCAAAAGCAACTACCACGGGGCAGCAGGGGTTACCCCAGAAAGAAGCTAGCACCTCAAGAAGAGATAATGAGAAGCCCCAATTCACACCGATACCAATGACGTATAAGGAAATGTATCAAACCCTGTTCGATGCACATATTGTGTCCCCTTTTCATCTCAAACCGATGCAACCTCCGTACCCCAAGTGGTACGACACGAACGCCCAGTGTGAATACCATGCAGGAATCACGGGGCACTCAATAGAGAACTGCCTAGCTTTCAAGAAATTAGTAGAGAAATTCATCGGCATGGGCGTGGTCGAGTTGGATGATATGCCAAATGCAACAAACCCTTTACCTAATCACGCCAAGGGCGGAATTAACGCGATCAGCGAAGGTGCAGAAAAAAGGATCAAAACAAACATCGTGGAGGTCAAGACTCCCCTGAGATGGGTCTGGAAAGAAATGGTCAAACATGGATTGGTTGTTGCGGAAGAAAGTCAAGAGGAACTCACAAACTATTGCGAGCACCACCAAGAGTTGGGACATGAGATTCAGACCTGCGGAGAATTCAGAGCTCTAGTACAGAACCTAATGAACAATAAAGAAGTCGAATTTTATGAGGAAGGCACAGAAGATAGAAGCATATGCGCATCAGAGTCAACGAGCTCAAGAGTTAACCTTCCGATGATCACTATTTCCCGTCCCAAAAATGATAAAACAGGGGCACGGGTAGCGCCGAGAGTAGTTATACGGAGGCCCGTGGCCGTTGAAGACAATAGGGAGGCTTCTCAGAATCATGGGTGTGAGGTAGTAGTCTCCGTAAAGGAGAGTTCAGCCAGCAACGAGATAGGAACACGGGTGATGCCGAAGGTGATAATACGGAAGCCCGCTACATTCACTTACAAAGATAGCAAGGAAGTTCCCTGGAACTACGAGTGTAATGTAGAAGTTGCAAAAAGCTCGACTAATGAGACGAAGGAGGATTCAAACGAAGGCTTTCATACTCGAAGCGGGAAGCGCTACGACTTAGTAAAAGGAAAAGCTCCTATGGTGGAACAAGAGAAGAGGAAGCCAGCTGAACCCGAGCCGAAGATCAAGGAGCCTGTGACTGAGGAAGAGGCTAAAGAGTTCCTGAAATTTCTAAAACATAGTGAGTATTGTGTGGTAGAACAGCTACACAAACAGCCGGCACGCATATCCGTATTGACATTGCTCCAATGCTCAGAAGTACATAGGAACGCACTAATGAAAGTTTTAAATGAAACCTACGTCACTAGTGACATCTCGGTTAACAAGTTGGATCGATTAATCGGCCATATAAGCGCAGACAACTTCATTCATTTTAATGATGATGAAATACCCCCAGGTGGTAGAGGATCCACCAAGGCATTACATGTTACCGCTAAATGTAAGGGGCACACATTGCCAGGGGTCTTGATAGACAACGGGTCTGCGCTAAACGTGCTACCCTTATCCACCCTCAACAGACTACCGGTGGATAGTTCATACATGAAGGAATGCCAAAGTGTGGTAAGAGCCTTCGACGGGACTCAAAGAAGGGTTATGGGGAGAATTGAGGTGCCCTTACTGATTGGCCCAACTATTTACGAAATAGATTTTTTGGTCATGGACATCGAACCTTCCTACAACTGCCTATTGGGGAGACCGTGGATACATTCAGCCGGGGCAGTACCTTCATCACTACATCAAAAGGTGAAGTTGATAGCGGATGGCCGACTAGTAACGATAAAAGCTGAGGAGGACATCATCGCCACCGTGACTAGTGACATGCCTTACGTGGAGACAAACAATGAGGCAACGGAATGCTCGTTCCGATCTCTCGAGTTCGTGAACGCAACCTTTGTCATGGAAGGAAACAAGATCCTGGAGCCAAAAATCTCAAAGACCACAAGGATGGGTCTGAAAATGACCGTGGGAAAGGGCGCTTTACCGGGAAGAGGGCTTGGAAAATACCTTCAGGGGAAAATAGCGGCCCCAATACTGAGGGAAAAACAGGATCACTTTGGCCTGGGATTCAGACCAGATGCAAGGCAAAAGAAGGAGGAGTCAGAAAAGAGACGGGAAAGAAGACTCACCCGTTTGAGCGGGAAGGAAACCAAGAGAGAACCCATGATAATCCCACACATATCCGAGACCTTCGTGTCGGGAGGGGTTATCCACTCTGAGCAGGGGACACCGAAGGGAGAGGACATCGCGGCTATGTTAGGCAATGTCTATATCAGCACCTTATCTGAGGAGGCAGTTGGCGGAGGAGTATTGCCGAGTATCCAGCCTTATAAATCGGAAGACATCTTGAACAATTGGACTGCGGAAGAAATCCCTGTAGTGTTTAGGGTCCCTTCAGAGTAATGTTCAGGACACACTTGTTGCTCCGAGCCTAAGAGCAGCAGGATTTCTTTTGTGAAATAGGCGCATGTTTACGTATCGTTATATCAATAAAATGCATTTTTCAAAGCAAACATTTCCTTTCTTTGTTTTCCGGTCATTTTTCTAGCATTACCATACATACAACTGTTCATCCCAAATTCATTCATTCCACCCGTACTCTCTCAAACTGCAACAGGTCCCTGGACGTCAATGACTTGAGTAACGCTGCCTCAGACTCGAAATATCCTTTTGAGCAAGACATGTGCCTAGGAGATCTACAGGATCTCGAAGATGACCCGAACAATGATCTGTCTCCTGATTGGTTAAGAATAGAAGAGCGGGAGGAGAGACAGATTCGGCCCCATAAGGAGGCAGTAGAGACTGTGATGCTAGAAGAAGGGAAAGCGGTAAACATTGGGACGTGTATAGCCGGGGAAACGAGGCAGAACCTCATCGAATTATTACAGGAATTCAAGGATGTCTTCGCATGGTCTTATGAAGATATGCCCGGTTTAAGCACCGATATCGCAGTACATTGCTTACCCATCAGGAGGGATTGCAAGCCAGTTCAGCAAAAGCTCCGAAGGATGAGACCTGACATTGTGCTGAAAATAAAGGAAGAGGTCCAAAAGCAGTTCGACGCCGGATTCCTGCAAGAAGTCAAATATTCAGAATGGGTAGCCAATATCGTGCCTGTCCCTAAAAAGGATGGAAAGGTGCGAATATGCGTAGATTACAGGGATTTAAACAAAGCTAGCCCAAAAGATAACTTTCCTTTGCCTCATATTGACACGCTAGTCGACAATACAGCAGGCTTTTCACTATTTTCCTTCATGGATGGCTTTTCCGGATACAATCAGATAAAAATGCACCCTGAAGATATGGGAAAGACCACCTTCATAACACTATGGGGCACCTTCTGTTATAAAGTAATGCCTTTTGGATTGAAAAACGCAGGGGCTACATATCAAAGGGCCATGGTGACCTTGTTCCACGATATGATGCATAAAGAGATTGAAGTTTATGTGGATGACATGATTGCGAAGTCTAGAACGGAGGAAGAACATGTTCAAGTTTTGCAGAAGTTATTTTTGAGATTGAGGAAGTTCCAATTGAAACTCAATCCTACGAAATGTACCTTTGGAGCTAGATCCGGCAAGTTGTTAGGCTTCATAGTCAGCAAGAAGGGGATCGAAATCGACTCAGACAAAATCCGGGCCATACAAGAATTGCCTCCGCCACACACTCAAAAAGAAGTTCGAGGTTTCCTCGGTAGACTAAATTACATTGCTCGGTTTATCTCACAGTTAACTGAGAAATGCGATCCCATATTCCGTCTTTTGAAAAAACATAACCCCGGCGTATGGAATGATGAATGTCAGGAAGCCTTCGACAGGGTCAAACAGTACTTGTCAAAACCTCCAGTACTGTCACCTCCACGCCCTGATAAGCCATTAATCCTGTATCTAACAGTGCTTGGTCACTCTATGGGATATGTGCTAGGACAACATGATGATACAGGAAGGAAGGAGAAGGCGATATACTACCTCAGTAAGAAATTCACTGAGTGTGAAATGAAGTATTCACCAATCGAAAAGCTGTGTTGTGCGTTAATTTGGACAACTCGGAGATTGAGACAATACATGCTGTATCACACGACCTGGTTAATCTCGAAGTTAGACCCCCTAAAGTACCTGATGGAGGCGACCGCTTTGAATGGGAGGATGGCTAGATGGCAAATACTACTGTCCGAATTTGATATCATATATGTGAGCCAGAAAGCTATAAAAGGGGGCGCGATAGCCGACTTCCTAGCTAGCAGAGCTTTAGAAGACTACGAGCCATTAAGCTTTGATTTCCCCAATGAGGATTTAATGTACGTGGCAGCTACGGAAGAGGACACGTCAAGGGATGACCTTTGGAAACTGAATTTCGATGGAGCATCAAATGCTATTGGAAATGGGATTGGGGCAGTCTTGGTATCCCCAAAAGGTGCTCACTATCCGTTCACAGTCAGGTTGGATTTCGATTGCACAAACAATATGGCAGAATACGAAGCTTGTATCATGGGACTCCACACTGCTATAGAACGTAGAATTAAAACGCTGGAAGTATATGGAGATTCCGCATTAGTGATCTACCAACTAAGGGGCGAATGGGAAACAAGAGACCCCAAATTAATCAACTATCGAAGGATAGTCATGGGACTAATCGAGGAGTTCGACGATATCACCTTTAGTTATCTCCCACGAGAAGAAAACCAAATGGCAGATGCTCTGGCTACTTTAGCCTCCATGATTAAGGCGAGTAAGCAAGAAGATGTAAAGCCTATCCAGATGAGTATTTACGAGGCCCCAGCTTATTGCTGCAACGTAGAAGAAGAGGAAAGCAGCAATCACCCCTGGTACCAAGATATATTGCAATATGCGAAAAACCGCGAATACCCAGCTCACGCAACTGAGAACGAAAAAAGGACGCTCAGGAGATTGGCCCTCGAATATGTGGTAGATGGAGACATTTTGTACAGAAAAGGGAAAGACCAAGTATTGTTGAGATGCGTCGATGCTTTAGAAGCCAAGATGATCCTAGAGGAAGTCCATGAGGGCATTTGTGGAACACATGCTAACGGATTCACAATGGCCAGGTAAATAATGAGATTTGGATATTTCTGGTCCACCATGGAAGGAGACTGTATCAGTTATGCCAAGAGATGTCATAAATGCCAGATCTATGGAGACAAGATTCATGTGCCTCCATCTCTCCTACACGTTATGACTTCCCCATGGCCCTTTTCTATGTGGGGCATGGATGTTATTGGACCAATCTCACCAAAAGCGTCAAACGGACACCGGTTCATCTTCGTAGTGATCGACTACTTCACGAAGTGGGTAGAAGCGGCTTCATACGCTAACATCACTAAATCGGCGGTTAGTCGATTCTTAAAAAAGGAGATCATCTGTCGATATGGGATGCCCGAAAGGATCATATCAGATAATGCTTTGAATCTGAACAACAGTACAATAGCGGATGTTTGTCGTCAATTCAACATTAAACATCATAACTCATCTCCATACCATCCGAAAATGAATGGGGCAGTGGAAGCAGCAAATAAGAACATCAAAAAGATAGTGGGAAAGATGACAGAGACTTACAAGGACTGGCATGAGAAGCTACCATTTGCTCTTTATGCTTATCGAACATCCGTCAGAACCTCTACTGGGGCAACACCCTTCTCACTGGTCTACGGGATGGAGGCAGTCCTACCCATCGAGGTGGAGATACCCTCTCTTCGGGTTTTAACAGAAGTAAAGCTGGATGAAGCCGAGTGGATTCAGGCTCGATACGATCAATTGAACCTAATCGAAGAAAAGAGGCTAAAGGCTATTCGTCACGGTCAGATGTATCAAAAACGCATGATGCGAGCCTACAACAAAAGGGTTCGCCCAAGGGAGTTTCACGAGGGAGACCTGGTATTGAAGAAGATCCTCCCCATACAAAAGGATTTCAGAGGGAAATGGACGCCGAATTGGGAAGGACCGTACGTGGTGGAAAAGGCTTTCTCCGGAGGCGCACTGATCCTAACGGAAATGGATGGGAAAAGCTTGCCCAACCCCGTGAACTCGGATTTAGTCAAAAGATACTTCGCTTGAACAAGCTGAGACAAAAAAACCACCAAGGACACCTTGATTCCCAAAAAAAAAAAAAAAAAAAAAAAAAAGGGAGAGGCCAAGGCGAAAACCCGCAAAGGGCGCTTTGAGACCGAAAGATTTGAGTCGAAAACCTGAAAAGGCGGCATCGAATACAAAGGAAAATCTCGCTGCACTGAAATGGACAAGGAGGGGGTATGCTGCATCTCGAGGCATCAACAAAATACTCAAAGATCTCCTAAAGCACATATCGAACTCAAAACGATCTTCCAAGTACTAAGGCGGAGAAGCCTAAGTTGTAACATCTGGGGCACCTAATTTCCATTCTGCCCATCTTTGTAATTCGTGATTATTTTATTTCAATGAACTACTTTCTTGATTACATTTGCCAGTTTGATTCGACCTGTTTTATTTCGGGTTGTACTCCCGATCCCTCCTAGGCATTTTATAATAACGATTTCAGAACTAATAATACTTTTATAAAGGCGTCCTACATATTATTCTGAAAGTCTCCAAACAATACAGGGTCTTGAAGCATGACTTTTGTTCGAAATTCATTTCACCTAAGGTTTAGAAAGGTTGGAAGAAGACGAAGGCTACTCCCCTGAGGTGGTGATGAAATGTATGAACCTCATGTCGCAGAGAGTACAATGGAGGGGACAATGAAATCACAGCGGGGCAAGCTCGTTTTTCTTTCCCTACGTCAGCCACAAATCGTAATACGTTAGTGATAGAACCTTGCTATGAGTAATGAGAGCCTAAACCATAAATGGGGTCCTTCTCACGCATTCATCCAGTTAGGAGCATTCAATTTACTGCGATCATTACACCGAGAAAAATTATCATTCACATAACATTCAGCGTTCATAGTTAGGAGCATTTGAGCCATCTCGATCATAGCATCCTCATTATTTGCATACGCACAAGCATATTCTACGTGACAGGTCCTTCAAAAAGGGGGGCGCTGCCGCGTCGAAATTTGGATTTTGCTCCAGTGGAGCAGTCTACAGATTGAAGTCTTCCTAAGAGTAGCAGGGAAGCAAGTTGAAAGTTCAGACTTATCACTGTTCGTTTTCGAGAAGTTTCGGCAAGAAGACCCGAGTTGTAGCAACAAGACCCGAGTTGTAGGTCTCTTCTGGATCATTGTTCGTTTTCAAGAAGTTTTCAGCAGGAGACCCGAGTTACGGGTCTCTTCTGGATTCCTATCACCGTTCGTTTTCGAGAAGTTTCAGCGAGAAGATCCAAGTTGCGGGTCTCTTCTGGATTCCTATCACCAACTATATTTTCGAGAAGTTTCAGCAAGAAGACCCGAGTCGTAGGTCTCTTCTGGATCATTGTTCGTTTTAAGAAGTTTTCAGCAAGAAGACCCGAGTCGTAGGTCTCTTCTGGATCATTGTTCGTTTTCAAGAAGTTTCAGCAAGAAGATCCAAGTCACGGGTCTCTTCTGGATTCTATCACCAACTATATTTTCGAGAAGTTTCAGCAAGAAGACCCGAGTCGTAGGTCTCTTCTGGATCATTGTTCGTTTTCAAGAAGTTTTCAACAAGAAGACCCGAGTCGTAGGTCTCTTCTGGATCATTGTTCGTTTTCAAGAAGTTTTCAGCAAGAAGACCCGAGTCATGTTTCGCAGGAGCAGCGGTGGAGTGGGTCAAAGCAACGGGGTTTGAAGGTGATTGAAAACAAGCGTCCGAAGAATCTATACCTGGCCAAGACCGGGCAAAATTGGTTCTTCTTTTGTCTTTGCTCTATTGTCGTTTCACAACAATGAGCAAAGAGGGGCAGCTGTAATAACCATATTTTGCCCGGGCTTTTAATCAAAATCCAAACCCGGGCCCATCAAGTATTAAACAAAAATCGTTAAAGAAAAACAATGAATAAGACGGTCCTTTAAACAGTCCAATCTACAACAGACCCTCTAAAACCCAGCCCCAAAACTGAAACCCAATTAACTGACAACAACCCAACCCAAACTTAAACTCAAATTAGAAAACCAGATCCTGAGCCCAGTGACTGAAACAGACCCGGGTCCGTTAATAGAAAATCAGCCCAAACGCCTATCAAACCAATTCAATCCCCAGCCCAAATTGCGGCCCAATTGGCCCAAAATCTTAAGAAGTTAGGGAACCCTAGGGTCCCCTCTCCCTCCTCGCGCCGATGACTGTTCGGTAGCCCCTCCCACGCGCGCCCCTTCAGGATCCTCGCGTCCCTCGACCTTCGCTTCTCTCCACCACTCGCCCCGACAACGTTTCATATCCCCACGCACGCCAGCACGCCCACGCGCACCTCGTGCACACCCACCATCGACGTCCATACCCTGCGAAATGTACGCAATGGACAGAAACAGCGAAGAAACAAGGAAGCATGGAACAAACAATAAAATACTGAGAAAAAAATTGAATATTCGGCTATAAAGCCACTAGAAATCGATGTAAATGGGGTCGGTTTTTTTGGCCCCTCTCGCATAAAACTTTTACCAGAAAATAGAAGAAAAAGATCAAGAAGACCTCAAGGTGGATTTTACTGCCTATTCTCTTGTCATTTTATTTTCTTCATTTTATTATTTTCGAAACCAAATGCAAAAAACCATTAACATACAAAGAAAAGAGAAAAGGTGTACCTGTACCGTCGGCGCACGTCGTCGGGACTAGCCTCTGTCTGCGAAACCAAAGGAAAAGCGAGTTTTCCCCTGGGTTTCTGAGCTTCGCAAAAAAGGGAGGGCCTGGATGTGAGCCGGAAGGCTCGACTTCGAAGCGCCACTGGCCACTAACGAGATAGTGGTTCGGTGGTGCAAGAATAGGCCAAGGAAACCCGAGCGGCGGCGTGCTAGGGTTTCGAAACCCTAGCAGAAAGAGAGGACAAGAGGGGGGGCTTCGGTTGTTTTCTGAGATCTGAAAAATGAACCTCAAAACGTGATTTTGAGGTTTAAAAGTGAAGGGTGAAACGGCACCGTTCCATGCGAAGGGAGGTCCGCGCGTTGACCCGGATCCGATCCAGGATCCGCGCGTCCTCCCCTGACGGGCTAATTGCGCCCCAAGTCCCTCTACATTTTACTTTGTTTAAATTAGGCTTTCCTTTTATTTTAATTGTGCCCAGAAATTTCACGCAATTTAAAATATAGTCCCTATTCGAACGTTGGGTTTAACAACTCGGGTAAATTGCACTCTCAGTCCTCTCAGGTTTCGCGCGTTAAATTCAGACCCCCCATTCACCTTTTATTATTTTAATCTTGCGATTCTTACCCCTGATTTTATCCTGATTTCAATTCAGTCCCTCTTTGCCTACTCTTATAATTATATTATTACTATCACTTATTATTATTATCTTTATTATTATATTGCTATTATAGTAGTGTTATTATATTATTATTGTTATTACCATTATTATATTTTATATATGTATATTCTATCATCATCTTGTTTAACTACTATTATTATATTTACCCTTATTAGTATTATATTATAATATTGTATATATTCATCATTGTACTATTATCATCATATTTCTATTACTATTATATTCATATTAGTATATTACATATATTTCATACCCTTATTATTACTAGTATTACATTTACTATTAATATTATTATTCTAGCATTATTATTAGTTATGTTATTCATCTTGTACATATTATTTTTCTATTATTGTTATTATCAATAGTATTATTATTATTATTATTACTATTAGTGGCATGTATATACTTATTATTATTATTATTACCATATTAACTATTTTATTATTATGCCTTTACATTATTATTCTTCCTATAATACCAATATAATACTATTGCTTGTACATAGGTCATTATTATTGTATTTATTATTACCATATTATTATTGATATCATTGTTATTATTATTTTATTACTCTTATTATATGATGTCTAAACGTGTATATTATTACTCATTTAACTTTCATTCATATTTTATACTTACGTCACTTCACATATACTCTTATTTCCACCTCATTGTACCTCATGTGTTTTGTTACAAATTCGTGCTCCATTTTATCCAATACAAAATCGATTTCTCTCATAAAGGTAATATTTCGTGTTTAGGAATTCGAGAAAGTCGGGCCTTAACTTACTAGGTTTCGATTTTTCTTGTTTAGCTTAAATAACGAAATATCTTTTAAAATAGAATTTTTTTTTAGAAATAAAAACTCATTCTCGAGAATTCGATATGTTGCGTCCTAACTTACTGGATGTGACATTCCGTTATTTCGAGATAAGGTTTATATATCTTTAAAGTCCCTTTGCACAATTTTCAACTCTCGACATAAGGACATTAATCGATCAATTTGGTACCAATTTTGGGCGTGACGAGGGTGCTAATCCTTCCTCGCACGTAACCGACTCCCGAGCTCATTTTCTCGAAACTCGTGGACCAAAATATTTATAGGTGGCCCGATCGCACCTAATAAAAGATTGGTGGCGACTCCCATTTTTTATTTCCAAAACCCAAGTTCGATTTCCGTCTTTTCAAAAAGGGTGGTTACGACAACAGTAAATGGGAAGTAGGGTCGAATCCACAGGGATCGGATTATACAAATGCTTGTTTGTCGAAATCCTAGGCAGAATCGTGCCCAAGAAAACCTGCGTTCCTGAAAAATAAATAAAAAAAACAGAATTAATAATTTTTGATCTGGAAAAATAAAAAAAAAACAGAATTTAAGACGAATTGATATTACGAGAATAAATTACGAGAATTAAAATGAGGAAAATAAAAAGAAAGGGTTTAGAGAAAAGTTTCTTATGTGGAGAGATTCCAGCCTCCAGTTGCCTCGATCCGCCTTGGGTTCAATCATTGGCTTTTAGATGATCCTTCTCAATCCGAATAAGCCAGTTATAGTGGAAGAGGACGCCTACGACCACCAGCTCCAAGGATTTAGATTTCGATTTGGTGGAACCTGACTCTAGCCAACAACCTCTATTGTGGGATTATCTTATGCTAGATCAACGTTTCTCAATGGCGAATCCCACGCCATTTTGTCTCTTGGGCTCGCCAACCTCTGACGCAGTAAGCTAACGAACCGACTGTGCAACCTTCTCAAAATATACAAAGCGGTCGTTCCTTGCACACGTTGAAAAGATCACTTCTTAAGGGACATGGACGGAAGCGTCAGCCCCGTAATGCGGAGAAACGATGAATGCCCTGTTGAGAAGGCTAAGTACGGATTCTAAACCTCAAGAACCCTTTTTGGGGATTTTTGGCAACCTTTGGCTAGATGGATTTTAGTGGCTAATGGATAGGATGTAAAAGAAAATAATTATAAAAATAGAAAAGGAAATTTTATTAAAGGAAAATATGAAAAGAACAAAGATCTTTGGGGAGAGAGTTTACAGAAAAGATGAACCCCCATTTGAGTCACTTCATCCCCTATTTATAGTGCCAAGATAAGTAGACTAGTCCTACTTAAATTCCTAAAGATAATTACAAATAATCAAAGATAAATAAAGATAAATAAAATAAATCCTAAATTAAATAATCCTTAATAATTATCCTAATATTAATTATCCTAATATAATTAAAATAGAGTCTAATAAAACAAAGTCTCTTCTTTTTGCATTTCAATCCTTGTGTCCTCCATGCTTGCACTTTTGGCACCAACTTTTCCTTTTGTTGCACATTGGTCCATTTTATCTTTAATTTCACATTTTTGGCCCTTAATTTTGCTTTTGCCTCTAATTTAATCCCTACAAGATAAAAGACCATAAATAGCCCAAATTAGTAAAATCATACTCAAAATAAATATACAATTAGCACATAAAAATATGTCATTCTAGAGTATTATCATTCGACATAGTGAAAATTTTATTCTCCCTTACCCTTAATTTTTTTCCTGAAAGGATTTTTACGTAAAATTTTATGTTTTTTTCCACTTTATGATACATTGCCATTATCAACATTATACTTTTTACAATTATATTTAAACTTTCATAAAATATACAAGTTAGCCCAAAAAAATTTACAAGGAGGCCTCGCTATTTAGAATCGTCCCTTTTGTTTTTATTATTTTGGCATTATCTTTACGTTTTCAGTGCATTGATATCATTCATCATTCTGTAAGTTGGCAACTAGAATATTCATCCAAGTGGATCAAGTTGAACCCATTTACAATCCAACGGCATTTATTGTATGTATATGTGTGTTTGTATATAATATAATAGGAGAGCGATTTATTATATTGTTGTAAAATTAAAATTATTTTATATATATTTTTATTTTTATATAATTAATATTTTAATAATTTAGTGGTCATATTTCATATTTTATTTATATAAATTATGTAAGTTAATTTTGACGTAAATTAATTTTTTATTATTTATTTTATGTAAAAAAAATTAACCATTCAATAAATGTTAATATATACAATTTAAAACCGAAATGTTAGAGTTATTGAATTAGTTTGGAAATTTGCATGCATAACAAATATAATTATAGCGATAAATATAACGCGACAAGCATACTATTATGTGTAATGTCATGTTAGTTTGTTATTTTCAGATATTACTTACTAGCAAATTAGTTAATAAATTAATGATAGACATTTATGTCAAGACTGAAATACATTTATGTCAGGATTAAAATTTCAAAATTCAAAATATATAAGGACTTAAAATTATCCAATTGAATAATATAGACTAAATCTACAACTGTATGCACAATACAAGACTAGTAATTGAATTTACTTAAACAAATTTAACTGTTACTATTTAAGTCAAGATTAAAATTTAAAAAATGAAAAAAATACAAAAACTAAAATTAATCAGACTAAATTCATAGCCCATCCAAACCCACCCTACAAGTAGAATTTAACCAATATTTTAATTCAACCAAATTATTTTCCATACATATTAATAACCTGTCATTTTCAATTCCTAAAACATAGAATCATGATAAAAAAAAAAGAAGAATAATAACAAAGAAACATTACGTAGAAAAAGATTAATAGGTTCATAGAATATAGCCAAATGGGTCCCTGAAATTTAAAAGGCACCCACCATGTGATAATAACCCATCACGTTCAATGTATTTCATCTTTTTCCCCAAAATGACTATTCTCTTTTATTTTTCTCTTACATTCTCTCTGGACTCTTTAAATCTTACTTCAATCATTCATTGAATTTGACATTTCACGTTTTTCCTATTTATAAAAACCTTTGAAACCCCAAATTTTTTCCCTATCATCATAAACTCTCCAAAGCCTCTAAGATGGATGTTTCGTCTTGTTTTTACTCACGAGAGATGTTTCTATCACTGGTAATTTCGTTCCTTGTTTTGATCTACATTTTATTGGCTGTTTTGGAGTTTCAGTGGAACAATAATGGAGTTCGTTCTTCGCTGTTTCTTCAAGATTGTTGCTTCCCTATGTCGCATCTCGTTTCGAAAAAGATGGGTAATTTTGTGAGTGATTCTAAGTTTTTGAATGTATTGGAAAATGAAGCGTTTTTCCATTAGCAATTTGCTTCACGAAAAAAAGAAAGAAAAAAGTTTGGATTAATGTTTTTTTTTTGGGTTTAATTTGTAGGGTATTAACCAAAGGTTTGATTTAGGGTTTCAATGTAAAAAGAAATGTTAAAATCTGATGAAGAAAATTTTGTTAGAATCCGCTGTAAAGTTTTGGATGTTGTTTAGTTTTGATTATGATTTTTTGTTGATATGAATGATTGATTTGGTGAATTGAGTTTCGTACTTTCAATTTAGAGTTTGTTGAATCTCTTAATTCAATTCATGAATTTTAGGGTAATAATATTGGTTTTCACCAACCAAAGGAAAACAAAATAGCATTTTTTAGCCTACACAATTAATTTCTCTGAAGATTTAGTTACAAGAGTTAATTTCTCTAAATTCCCTTCAGAGAAAACTTGTTTCAATAATTGAACAAATCACTGTTATATGATCTCTCCAAATTTATATAAATAAAATAGCATTTTTTAGCTTACACTCAATTTCCCTCAAAAACAACATAGACTAGCCGGAGATCACTTCAAATTAATTAATAAAGGTGTCTAGGGTGCTCGTCATCGCCATGTAGTGCTTGGAGCTTTAAAAATAAAAATGGTAAAAATAAAATAGCTAAATTATGATGGAGTAAGTTAAAATTTTGGTTACGCGAAACTGAACCACTACTATTTTTTTATTATTTAAAATAGTAAAAATACCTTAAAATTTTTATATAAAATATATTCAAAAAATACTATACAAAAGTTTTATATTTTATTTCCTTTGAAAATTTATTATTTTTTGAAATATTTATGAAAATAATTTTAAAATTTTACTAAATAATATTCAAAAATCAAAAGCCATAAAATAAAAATCATTTTGTAAAAATAATACGAAAAAGAATAAAAAATCGAATTATAATGTACAGTTTTAAAAATCTAAAAATCCAACTAAACTGATATCACCCTGAAAGTAAAAGTGAAACTTCTCACGCCACTTTGTTAAACTATTTAACTCTATAATTAGGCTAAACAAATCATATTCTGCATATTTGCATTCAAAACCATCAAACATGTAACAGTTTACCCTCATTAGTAACAAAGGCAACTTGTTAATATATGCAAAGATATACATATACATGTAGATTATCGTCAGAAGGGTGGGGTACAGGAATAAGGTAGGCTCCACGGAAAAAAATAAAGGTTACTACTTTTTATAATCTCACCAATGATTTATAGAACTCAGAAACTAGAAGGCACATAAGTTATAAGGCCTACTTACTTGTATCATCTACATTTTTGGAAGCACCACCGGCTCTGGGGCTCTCTTTGCCCCTGCTCCCTCTGCCCTTACCATTCCGTCCTGTAGGACTTCTTGGACTGGCCGGGCTTCTCGGGCTTACGGTCTTGTTGCAAGCTGTGGAGTTCACATCTTCTAGGCCATTCTCTAGTGCTCTAACCAGATTCTCAAAGTACGTTTTCGTGACGCTGTAAATGGAGAAATACACCGAAAAGAATAAATCAGTAAAGGAAACACCAAGGATTGAAGATTCGGCTCCTAATGCGGAACATTTTCTGCTAAATGTTTGGAAGTACAATAAGTTTGTGCATGTCGAGAATGGCATGAATATGATAAGTGCGGGGTGGATTTTAAATACAGTAATGTATAACAGACAACAATATCATTGCAAGTTCCTCATAACGTAAACGTCAAGTCAGTCATTGGAAAGCAGATAAAACAAACCTGGTTAGTCCAGTTAACTTTGTGCGGAAGTCATCGAAGTCGCTTGATGGACCATCGGCGGTAACATATTTATCTAATTCCTTCTCGGCACAGCGATGAAGCCTTTCCAAACCAGCCTCGGCCTCCCCTAAACAAAAGCAAAGTAGGTAGTGTCATTAATGGTCCATTCAGAAGAATAAATTTTGATGCACATGTACTTTCAGAAAGAAAAAAAAGTGTATACCTTGCAAATACTCGAAAAACTGTGTCTTTGTTTTCTCATGCTCGGGAAGATAATACCCATATGCGTAAGTCCATTTGAGAACTCGTCTACATTCAACTATCTTTATTTTATGTATCAGAAAAGAGAAACCAAATTAATTAACTCATTTCTTTTTCCCTGAAAAGAAAGGATGAATAAATGGCGATTATATGACTATGATTTACCTGAAGCCATGCTTCTGTTATACACTTTAGCTGAGACATTGTCGTGCATTGCACATTGCAAAGCTTTTCCATCTGGAAAAGTTAAATAATTTTTCTCAGAAATTTAGAACAAAAAAGTAAATGAACGAAGAAGAAAACAAATTATATATCCAGTGGTTCTAATAAAGCAATGAGGTAGTTATTGATTTGAATGAAAACATGTAATATAATAAAGCAACTTTCTGATCAAATCCACTTCAAAAATTCCGAGGTCAATCGACCATGCTGGAACGCCTCTTCAAATATCTCTCAGGTGCACGATGATCGTTAGATAACTCTAGTTCATTATAACACATAATTTAAATAAAAAAAAACACACTTGAATAATTTTGAAACAAAAACTAAACCAAAGAAAATGGCAGTAAAGATGCATCATTCTACACTGAAAACTATACAAGATCATATTTTAGAGAGCTGCTTTTACTGAGAATATATTTTGAATCTTCACTTGAGAAAAAAAACCATCAAAAGCCAATATAAAATGACAAGTTTATCCAAGAAAAAAATAGGTTAAATTCTGCTATTAGTCCCTATACTCTAATTTGATCAAATTTAGTCCCTATTCTTTTTTGAATTGATCAATTTTAATAGTTGTACTTTTTAGTACTTTCCAAAATTCGAAATTTGAGTCCTGATCTGAATGGTAATAGTTAAATTTGGTTCGTTAAATTCTACTATTAATCTTGTACTATGCACAAAGTTATAGATTTAGTCCATGTTCTTCAATTAGATCATTCTTAGTTCCTATACTTTTTTAATTTCCAAATTTCAGTTTTGATGCAAACAACAACAATTAAATCCATTAACTGGCTTTTTTGTGTGGGTAATATGTGAAAAAGCAAACTGACACGACATTACAAATGTGTAATATGTTTGCCAAATCAAAATTTGAAAATAGCAGAAAATAACTTATGAATTTAATAGCTACTATTTGGTAAGGGCTATAATTTTAAAAATCTAAAGTTAAAAGGCCTTAAAATGATCAAATTAAAGCATAGGGACTAAATCCACAATTTATGCATAGTAGAGGGACTAATAGCAAAAGTTTACAAAAAAAAAATGAAGATGCAATTACAAGCAAAAGATAATTCCGATATTATTCAAACTTGGGGTTGAGAGTCGGATACGACCATGTGTCTAACATAGGTGTGCTCAATCCTTTTCTAGTTTTTCCATATATTTGGAGGATAGTATCTCCATACGTCCCATTATGTAAACATTGAAAATGAATGCTTTAGGGAAAATAAAAAGTTGGAGTAATTTAGAATAATACTACTTATAAAAGGAACAAAAAAAGGAACAAGTAGATCCATCTCTCAAAATTAAAAAGATAGGAGATAGGAACTAACATTTTCACTTTCCATCCGATTTAAATCTTCAAGAGCCTTTTCTCTTGACTGCAAATAAGAACATTCAGATTACGTAAATTTGTTATTGAAAGAAAAAGTAAAAATTTTACCAAAACAATCAACAAAAGGAAACAGTGCCAACTTGTTTTTTTACTTTAACTTTCTCCACAGATACATGCTAATAAATTGTAGTTTCTAGTTACTACAATCTGAAACGGATGATAGGATTCTCAGAAGGTTAAGCATTTGGTGGTACATCAACGAGTAAAAGTCTCAAGTTATGGTACTCAAACTTAGGCATGGGAAGGTTCATGATTGACAAGAAAAGTCAAAATCTTGAGTTGATAGCACTCATCGTGAAGCAGATAAAAACTGGAACATAGAAGTCGATTTAAGAAATTTCTATCAAAGACCTATGCAATGAAAAATCAGAGAAAAACGGCGTACTGATTGATTGCTTGCCCAGCGTTCATAATAATGAGTGTATTTCTCAAAGGAGTTCTTTGCCATTTCTCGTCTCATTGCGGCGTCCACATTCTGCCAGCAAGAATATGAATCATGTCACAAGTTCAACCATTATGCTAGCAGATGTTAAAAAAGACAGTGACCAAAAAGGACTATTAATCTCCATACTCCTTTTTGCATTTCAGCTTCATATACATTACAAGAATAGAAACCACCAGTGGCCAGACCATGACTTGACCATGCACGAAGGCATAACCTACATTTACATGTAATTGAAATCAAACAAAGGTTAAAATGTTATATAAAGAGAGCTACAGTTTAATCCCAATTTTATGTAATTTGATTTTAGGGATTTCCAATCATCTATCATGAATTTTGAGTGGATAATTTTTCAAGGATGGAATTAATTTCAGCAAATAATGCACCCTACGAATATGATTTAGATTGAATTATGTTACTTGGAGAATTTCAAATTATTCTAGGAGATAAGTCTTATTTGCTCCAAGGCCAAGCTTGTTTAGTTAGTTTCCTATCACAATCTTAGTCCCACTCCTAGTAAATTTAGGCTATGCCACTTGGACTTGGGTGTGAGTGTTGGATGCATGTATGTGTCTGAGACTAGTATAGCCTAAAAACTTTCGTATTCTTCTCACTTTCGCTTTCCCACTTCTTACTTTTTTCTTTATTGTTATAGTATTCTTGCTTTAACATTCACACCACATTACCTAGAATTTCCAGCAATCTTTCCCCTCAATCTCACTTTTTTTCTAGATTTATAACTGGATCAAAAGCAGATTGGTTCTTTGTCATTATTCTACTATAGCCTTAAGCCTTAAAATCCGTCAACTCTAATCCTATCCTACTATAAACTCAAAGTAGAGAGACTTAATGAATTATGATGCCATATATCAAGCAGTGTCTTTTTTTTTCCTGGACAAAGAAAGAATTGAAGCTTACCAGCAGAACTCATAACTACAAGGCGGCGTGCATGTCATGTGCATACACCCTTGGTTCTTTTCAATTGGCCGCTTGCACTTGGGACAAGTCTTGGAATGATGAAGTATCCTGCATGGAGCATACAACAAAAGCAGTAAACATGATAGCAAGATTCTCCACCATATTTTATGCGAGCAAACAGACTATTTAAACGAATGAAGCTGATAATATGTGGAATAGAATAAAAAAGAGTAGCAGAGGTTTCGGCTTTCACAAAAAAAAAAAAAAAAGTTAAAATAAGTTCGCACTTGGTCATCCAGGGTTTAATAATGTACAAGTAGTCCTTGTTGACAACAAAGTAAAAGTGAACTTAGCTTCACTTTCAAACCATTTCATGCATCATAAGCTAGTTCAAATTTTTCCTCCACTTGCCCTTGCAAACAAGATAGCCATGTTAAATGCCAACAAGAATGTGGAATTATGCATAGCTATATTACTTGGACTCAAGTCTGAGTGTCAGATATGGGTATTTGGGTGACACGGGCTTGTTCATTTTTTCTAAGTTTCCATGTACTCGAAGGGTTCCTAAAGGATCTATCCACACACCCATGTCCTAAAATGTATCCTACACAGGCACTTAAGAAAAATGAAGAGTCAAAACAACATGGATACAGAATGCAAAAACTAAAGAGAGGTTTCGTATGAAACCTTTTTTTCATTTCTCTCAATAACCAATATGTATAGCATATGCTGCACTGGAGGAAAACAGTTACAGCATTTCTTCATATATTCAGATTACATAATAGAAACACAGCAATCATTATTAGCAGAATGGTTCTTCTAGATGTGCAACAAATCTTTACCAGTTCACGTTTTCCCCATCCACGCTATTCTTCAACATCCATTTTGTTACAGTTTCACAGTCAACAGGACGATGGGCTTCTACAGTACACTGCAACCAAGATTTGCTAGAACTTAGACATCTGGAAGAGAGTAATGACCATGAAATTTAATCTAATAATTAAAAAAGAAAAAATAAGAAGAAACTTACATTCCGACAAAATCTATATGAGCACAAACAGGTGACGTCAAAATCCCCACCACCGACAGCAAAATTAACAGCATTTTCACACCCTGGAGCAGGACACCACTTGGCCTAGCAGTGACATGGTCGAAAAAGATAAGAACTTTGAGCAAAAAGAGAGAACCCATTATACTAAGAGAACCGGCAATTTGTGCTCATTTATGCATTGCATGCATTAGTGCTACACAAAAGGGGACTCATGCAAGCAAACATACATTACGAAGAGTCTAACCTCATCATCAACCACAAAAGTTCAAATTATTGATGGCTAATCATCCATTATATGCTATTGGTATATCTCAAGGTTCTAATACAAGACATACCTCCCTGTTATCTTCAATATAAGATCTGAGTAAAAACTGAGAATACTTTTCCTTTTCTTCACAAGGTGCCAATTTATCAATCATATCTGGGCCAACAGCAGCTTTACAAGATGGCTCAGGACATCTCAGCAATAAACATCCAGGACCATCATTAATGCTTGTGCAAATGTAGCCTACCATATTAAACAAAATATTGCAATAAAAAGTATAAGCAAAGGTTTTGTGTCAAAAAGCATTAGAAATGAAATAGGCGAAGAATTTACAAGTACACTGAATTTAGTATATATTAGCTACCTAATATATGAAAACTGAAACCTTGATGACCAAAACCAGATGGTAGTTCTTTTTAAAGCAATATTCATGGGAGATTTTAATTTTAAAGAAAAGGAAAGCATTTGCATACAACCATCACCTAGATTTTATATAAAATTAGCCTATCAAACAAAGAATATGAGAGCTACCTTGCCAGCATTCTTGGCAAAAAGGATGACCACAAGAAGCTGAAGCAAAATTGTCACATGGAAGCAAATCAAAACAAATCCCACAAGTAAACTGGTTGGGAAGCAAAAAGAAGTGTCAGAGGAACGTAATTTGCAAAGATGAACAATCAGAAGGAACAAGTTTACAAAAAGCACAAGCAAACTTGTAACCTATAGAACTTACTTCGCTAGCATCGGATACGTCTACAACTTGTCTCTCAAACAATCCAACAGATTTTCGTACTCTTTCTTCATCGGAGAACCATTCATCATGCACTTCATTAACATTCCTACAAAACCAACCATATTTGGGAAAACACAATTCAAAAACTATACAAACAACTTAACACATGAAATTGCAGCTAAGTAAAGCAGCCACATTCACCTTTCCACCAAAGCCAAATAGTTTACTTGCAATGTTATACAAGGGAAAAGATGCCTTAAAATTAAAACGGTCCATGTAAACTAAGGCTTAAATAGAAAACATACACAAACTTGATATTAAAACCTCAATAATACCAATTATAGTGACGGAGCAAAATGGTTGCCTCAACTTGTGATAATGAAAGAACAGTTGAAACTTTAGAAATATCATCCTCTTGTCGTTGTTTTATATCTGCTTCTTGCAATACAGTATAACCTAGCTGAAATACTAAACAAAAGCATATTAATAATGGTAATAATGCCAGAAATAGTTGTATTAAATTCAATGCATAATGTTTTTTATCTTCCAAACAAGGAATATTTGGAGCTCAGCAATTCTACTATTACTAGAAAGAACATGGAGAGCAAGAAACTAGTGCCCCTTTTCCAGTTCTTTTCATCATTAACAACGTAAACCCAAAAGTTCTAGACCTCAAACATATAACATGAAGTAACCAGTTTCATCCAATCGTTTCTATGAACCTATTTCATCGTAATGTCAGAATGAAGATGTAATCAAGAACTAACTTGACAAGGTATTTAAATTCCAAATAAATAAAATTCAAGAAGAACACTAGCAATGGCAACCCCTTAAGCCAATCACTGCCACTTTAATACCCAAAGCGTTCAAAAATCCCTGAAAATAGTCTATGGTCAGCTACATAAAGTCCACTTTAATCATTTAACCACCAATATAACGAGCAAAAGATACAAATTTCCAAACATTTCCTTGCATTATCTTCTATTTTTCTACTTCTACTTCTAGCAACTAAATTCATTAAAATTTATGTTTCTTCAAAGCTCCATGAAATTTATTCAGAAGCTTCAAATCCAATAACACACTAAAAGCAATTGAATTTAAAAAAAAAAAAAAGCACTTGACAAGATTACCTTGGGGCGCCGAGAAACCATGGCTCCTGGATCATCGACGTCGTCATCTTCAACCAAACCGTAATCATCATCGTCATCTCCAGCGTCACCGTAATCGTCGTCGTAATCATCGCCGCCGTCGTCGTATTCATAATCATCGCCGTCAAAATCGTCTTCGACGGAGACTGAGTCCTCAATCACGTTATCCTCCGACACCATCCCGAAAACCTAAGATGACAAGGCCTTGTTTGGATGGTGAAAGAGGAAAAAGAAAAGAAACGAACAAACAGAGAAAACAAAAGGAAAAAGAAGAAGATTTTGGTGAGAAATGAGATTGACAAACAGTAACCCATGGTCTTTGTGGAGCGAAAATGCGAAGCATGCGGCTCTGGCATTGGTCTCCTGATCATCCGAATTAACGTACCATTCATTTACCTTTGAATTCAACACTTGGGAGCCAAACACGCGTAACATGGAAATTTGGTGCTGTTAAAAGGCACCCAGATTTGTGACGGACGTTGGGTTTTATATTTCCCGCCTATTATAACTATACCCGTATATATGTTAATGGGTCTGCCCGGCCCGATTTGGGTCTAACTTCAGCCAGAAATAATTTGGTAAAAAGACCTCCCAGTCCCTTTTAATTTTGAAAATTGAGCAAATTAGTCCCTCTCAAAAAAATTGGAGCAATTTAATCCCTGTCAATTTTGAAAGTGAGCAACTAAGGATAATTAATCATGGCATTAATGTCTTCCTTCATTTATACATAATTTTGATTGGTAAAATAACAAATTTAGCCCTCAATATTTACATATTTTTGTCGTTTTGACCTTAATTCTAAAAATTTCAACAAATTCATCCTCAAAATTACACATTTATACAAATGTTGCAGGATAAATTTGTTAAATAATGATCAATTTGATAGAATGTGTAAACTTTGAAGGCTAAATTTGCTATTATACTAATAAAAATCATGTACAATTGATGGTAAACATTAACGATGAGAACAATTGTCCTTAGTTGCTCACTTTCAAAATTGACAGTGATTAAATTGCTCTAATTTCTTTGAGAGGGCCAATTTACTCGATTTTGAAATGAAAGAGATTGAGAAGTCTTTTTACCAAATAATTTTATATGAATTCAACTTGAATAATAATAATAATAAGTTAGATTAATTATAATAAAATGATAATTTTTTTGAATGGTAAAATGATCAACATGTCAAGTAAGGTCGGCCCAATAATGATATCGAGCTTGAATTTTGTTTAACCAGGAGGAAGCCCAACCTAATCAACCTATGGACAACTCTTGCCTCAAGTAAGATCTAATTTATTTTATTTAAGGTCAAATTCTGCTATCCGTCTTTTTATTATGAATATATTTCAGATTTAATTTTTGTGCTCTAATTTAATAAATTTTTGTCACTATATTTTATGGAAAATTCAATTTTGACTTGAACAGTAATTAATAAATCTGTTAGGTCAAATTATGTTATTAATCTTGTATTATATGTATATATTGATTTAGTCATTGTTTTCTAATTTAATCACTTTTAATTTTTTAGCTTTTCAAAATTTGAAATATGAGTATTGATATGGACGATAATTTAAAAATACATAATTTTTTTAAGGATATTGAGTTTTTTATGAGACGAATCGGATCATGAATAAATTAGTATGATATATTTGATCTAAATTATCAATAAATTGTAATAGTATCATAATCTACCATGATTTATCTGCATTTTTTAGTAGAATAACTTAAATTGTAAATGATATAAAGACTAGTTTGAGATATATGTTTTTTTCAAACCCTTTTAAATATTAAATAACCTCTGAACTTGTTAATATGACATTTACAGATAAATCTGATGCTTCTATATATGTTAAATTAAGAAATCTAGGTTACATCGATGTAAAATCAATTTATTTTCTAACTTTTTGTACAGTAAAATTTAACATTGGCCTTGGTAAGGATGATAAGCCTGATTTGTCTTACGAAATTTCCCATTATTCTAGGCTAATTTACATTTCGAGTCATAAAAAAGTTATAATTTGATGATTAATATTTTTAAATTAATTTTAAATTTAAAGAATTTAAATAAAAATATTAAAATCGAAAAAGAATTCAACAAAACAACCCCTTTTTATATAAAGAGTCTTAGTCTTTAGTGGCCTAAGCCTAGTTTTATTATTATTATTATTTTTCAGGTTTTCAATAAATTTTCTTATATTTATATCAAAATTATTCATTTTGGATTGAAGTTATCAAATATTGATTTAAACAATCTTATTACTATGAATAATATGAATTAACCTTAAAGAATGGTTGAGCCAAATATATCAGACATGTAATCCAACTCACAAAATCAAACATTTTTACATAGAAGATTTACATATGTAAGTATTAACTTAAGCATCACAAAAGCACAAAATCCAAGCAAACTATACTCATGTAACATTTATATTCACCATACAACCCAAATCCCTCATTCAACTCGAAAAACTTCAGCACCCGGGGTCCGGAAACTAGCGACAGTCGAACTCAACCCTACACGTCGATGTCGTATTTGAAAAGTTGGAAAGAAATACGAATAAAATATTTAGTGATCTGATGAAATCTGCAGTCCAATGATACTAAAAACTGTGTATAGGTTACTGGAATTTCGATAAAAGGTGAAGAAACCGGGCTCATCTGAGTTTTAAGACTCGGGTGCTGGTGCTGGAGCAGGAGCCTTCAATAGTGGTTGGAGAGCCTTAACAACGATGCTCATGTTGGGGCGGAACTCAGCTTCGTATTGCACACATAATGCTGCCACAGCTGCCAACTGCAGCAACAAAATGTAACGTAAACAGTTAACAGCTAGTTCAGTGTGGCTGTTACATGTCTTCCGGTGTTCAAACGCCAAAAACCCGGAAACATATTTAAGTTAAAATTAAACTATTGCAAGTTAAGCAGACACGGGAGGATAGAAGTACCTTGGCAACACCTTTAGGAGGATACTCTCCCTTCAGTTTTGGATCTACACATTGTTTAACTTTATCTTCACTCAGTCTTGGAGTAGCCTAAATCGAGATAAAGAAATGCTGGTGAATTAGTCAAATTTAAAGCGAATTGGAAAGATCAAGCACTATATAAATGAAACAAAAACGTGCCACTCATTCTAGTCTAGATAAAGAAAAGGAAGATGATTGGCAGAAAGAAGAAAGTATCAACTCACCCAGGTAACAAGACTTTGCTGTCCACGTGGCATTGTGTGGTCGACAGGTTTCCTCCCAGTCAAAAGCTCTAGAAGGACAACCCCAAAACTGTAGACATCACTCTTCTGTGTCAACTGTCCAGTCATTGCATACCTGGAAAAGAATTGGAGCCATAATCCATTAAAATCATACATTATATGTGCAACACATTCAGAAAAAATTACACACTTCCGCAAATTCAAGCCTGTAATTATTTACATACAGCCATCGAACCGTAGATGCCTGCCTATCTATTACAAAAGAGGCAGGAAAGAACATAGAAAGCCTAAATAGTGGGGTACCATTTGGGGAAACTTGTGCATGATTTCCTAGATGTTACCCGAGAATGGAATCAAACATAATCAGCCACATGAGAGAAGATAATGACTGGTTGGTTCATAGAAAAGGATAACATAAAAAGAGCTTAGAAAGCATACTCTGGAGCATGATAGCCAAAGGTCCCCAAAACTCGAGTAGAATGAAGACGAGCAGCCATGTCAGGAGACTGGTTTGAGAGGTTAAAATCAGCAATTTTTGCTTTGAAATCTTCAAAGAGAAGGACATTGCTAGATCTGATATCTCGGTGTATAATAGAGGGTTGAACCTTCTCATGCAAGTATTCCAAGCCCCTTGCTGCATCAACTGCAATTTTTACCCGTTGCATCCAGTCAAGCACGGGACCTGGTTGTGCCCCTTGAACTCCCTTCCTTCCTAGAGTCGCCAAAAAGAAAGAAGTCAAACTAATCGTGTCTATTTTGTATAAGAAGATATTGCCTGAAAAATCTATATCAGGAACTAATAATGCAAATATGATGACGTCACAAACCATGCAATACGTCATGTAGTGATCCCATTGTAGCAAACTCATATGCAAGCACGCGGAGATTTCCTTCAACACAGTAACCTTGCAACTCGACAAAATTGGCATGCTTTAATCTTGAAACCATTGAAACCTAAACAAAGAAAAGTTGAAAAGTTGAAGTGCTATAAAAAAGGGGAAGCACATGACACTGTCGCAACATAAATTTGCATTATCAATAAAAATTAAAAATATAATTGGAAAAGACCGTTCTGTCAAATTGCTCACACACCTGGGTCAAAAACTCGACATTTGATTCAGCATCGGAGGAGTCAAGCTTTTTCAAAGCAACAGCTTTTCCATTGTCCAAGTTTGCATAATAAACTCTTCCATATGAACCCTCACCAATCAAAGCCTTTGATCCAAAATTGTCAGTCTTTTCTTTCAATTCTTCCAATGATAATGCAGGCACTTCGATAGGTGGTGCTGATTTTTGCACTTCGGCCTTGGGAGGAGCTGCCGCCTTTGAGTTCTTTTGATTCCCTGAAAGCACATAACATCATCAATGACAAATTATAGAAAGAACACAAGCATGCAAAAGGGACCAAAAAAGATAATAATTGAATAACTGAGCATTAATAAGAAAATTTTTAGTAAAGAACCTTTGTCAGAGACATTCATATTTTAAATAACAACATTAGAATATCACACAACATATGCCATCCGTCTTAAGTTTTATTCCAACACTAAGATTTAAACTGAAAAAGAAAGACAACCCAAAATAGTATTCTTATATTAGCAAGTAAAAGCCAAATCCCTCCCTCCCCAACACGCACAAAGGTAATTATTTTCCAAATTCAAATAATAAGAGAAATATTTCAGAAGTTATTTTTCTCTCGTGCCTTTCCCTCCTAAGAGCACAGGCTATGCAAATAACAAACATAAAGCCTAATACATGCTCAAGAAGGAATATAATTCAAAAGTTTCCATCATGAAAATTAAATGAACAGCAAATTAGAATTACCAAATCAAGTTAGCATCAAAGCATACCTTCTGTATTATAGTTGGGGCTCCTCAAGTGCTCATTTTCATGTGATTGATAAGTATCCTCAACCAGACACGAACAGCAAAGCCATCGACGCATTCTTGTTCGTTTCTTCAAATACAAATCGTCGGAATTTTCTAGTCGAACAAAGTAGCTAGGAGGAGGTGCCTGTCCCTGCATAATGTTTTACGAACTCATTCATGGTCCCATTAACAGTGTAGACTTAAATTAAATTATGCTAATCGAAACAAATATATACGAAGAATCCAACATTGTAAGACTAAAGTTCCAATATCAGTAAACAACATACTTAAATTAAAAACATAAAATTAAGAAAAAGCCACTAAAAGAGGTTCAAAATGAGGTGGATTTTCAATTAAATTTACATCTTTAACATTCAAATTCATATAAACTAAAGAAAAAAAAAAACCATTAAGCATTACCATCAGTCCTTGCCTCTGGTACCTATCTTCCATTAGGCAAATAACAGAGAAATTAAATATCAAAACACAAACAAATAAAAAATTAAATGAAAACCCAGAAATATTAAGCCCACGGTCTAAAATGGGTCGATGAGAATTCACAAAAGAAATCAAAGACTCGAAAGATAAACGAAATTCTTGAACTTTTAGTTGACAAAAACGAGGAATGAAAAGGGTAATAATTATAGTCGAAGAAACACAGCAGAGACAGATAAGCACACGGAAAGAACAGCAGATTCATAACCGAAAGAAAAGGATTAAAATAGATGAAAATTTGAAAAACAAAAAATGGATTTCTACTACAATAATACCTGGCTTTTCTTCTCTCTAACTTTTTAATTGTTGAAAAATCAGCACTCTTTCTGTTCTAGAATTTGTTGATAGTTTTTTCTTTTTTCTATTTTTTCGATTTTGTGAAGAAGGATTTAGTAAGAAAAAGAGAGAGAAACAGAGAGATGTACAGAGTAACAGAAATTGACAAGAGTTTTGATGATTTTTGAAGGGTTTTTCTTTTTTAGCTCTTGAATTTGAAAGGGAAAATGAAAAAGAAAACATAAAATGTGACAGAGAGGCAACGTGGGGACAAAGATAAAACTAATATTAAAAAAAGAAAAAAGGAAATATTCCTCTCTTTGAGGATGGTTTTTCATTAAAATATCTTTATAAATTTAAATTAGGATTATTATTTAATGTAAGTAGAGTTTTTTTAATTATATAAAGGAATTAAAAATGTATCTATCATAGCGGATTGAGTTGGATACGGATTGTTGCAAAGAGAATGTGTGAAGGCAATAACAATATTTTTGTTTAAGGAATCGGAAATTAATTTGTAATTTTTAGATAGTAAAAATATAATTTTATTATTTTAATAGTTTATATTTTTATAATTTTTTAAAAAATTAAATTATTTTTTTATAATTTTTAAGGGTTAAAATATAATTTTACATTTATTAAATTAAAATTTTAAAAATTTTAAATAAAAGCCCTCATAACTACACCCCTAGGACTTGAGCTTGAGTCACTATGTGTAATAAAATTATTAAAAAAAGTTTATCTCTCATAGATTACAGTTTAATTATTAAAAATTATTATATTTATAAAATAATAAATTTTGGGTGTTTTTATGTTTTTATATAAAATTTTCTATAATTATTAAAGTAATAAATAAGTATTCTAAATATTTTAATTATAGATGAGATCCAAATCAGTGCCATTTTATGTCATTTTAACTAATAGTGAATTTAGATGTGTAATGCGTTTGCTTGCAGTTTGCGGTTAATTTAAAAATAACAATGATAATAATATTAGATACTATAATAATATTATCGGGTGAGACAAAAAATAAGCTAAACACATAGCAACTGCACCCACCGCCTATCGAAACCACCTAAATAACTAAAGTCTCATTTTTTTTATCTCTTTTATAAATTTATTATATTTTTATCTAAATTGTGTCATAGTCTAATATTATTTATTAATGTCATCGTTGTATGATTTGCTTCGGCTAAGGGTATATGAGCTGAAAAAAAATTAAATTTAATATTTATTAATTCAGTTAAATAGTATTAAAAATTCTAAAATACACGTATATATGTCGAAACTATATATTTAAAATGTAAAAGATGTTTTTTTAAAAAACAATATATAATAAATAATAAAATTTGTTGAAACAAATTAATAATAACATGTGAAATATATGTACAATATTAAAATAAAAAATAAATTAAATTATAAGTAAAATAAAATTTAAACATGTAAATACATCATATTATAAATACTAAATACATTGTAATTGTTTATTATGGTGGTGTTATCAATCTTAAATTAGTGTTCGATCAATAATATTATCAATATTATGTAATAATCAATGCACAATAAAATTAAAATGTATATATAATATTAAAATAAAACTTCAATTTATTAGTTAAGTTAATATTTTATTGGTATAAATGACATTAATTCTAATCCTATATATTTTTATTAATTTTTATAAAAATTTTAAAATAATATTAAATAATATAATTTATTATACCAATTCAATTTTTTAAAGTGTCATCGTTTAAATCTAAATTAACTAAATATATAAAATAAAATATATTAAACCAATATTTTGCCAAGTAGGCCAATACTCAAATAGTCATAAAAAAATTATTATTTTTGGTAATGAAAATTTCTTGACTATAAACTGCCTTTTCAATTTTTCATCACCAAAACTTCAAAGTAGGGTCACCAAAAACAAGCAAAGAGCGTGTGACAGAGTTTAATGAACTTCAACCTCCAAAGCATGAACCCATCATCATCATTTGTGGCTACCAGAGATCAAGCTCTCTCTGTTTTTAACCACCCTTTCTCACAATCTCACTCTTTCCTTGTTTCTAATTTCAAAAATGGCTCCTTTCTATCTCCCATCAATACCCACACAAGAAGGCCAAAGACCCACACTTGGTTTACCACTCCTAACCGATTCCAACCCATCACTGGTTGTTTAGGTGAGAGGAATACACCTGCAAAGGCACTTAGACAGATTCTGGAATCGCCTGGTGCTCACCAAGGCCCTGCTTGTTTCGATGGTCTCAGTGCTAAGCTTGTTGAAAGAGCTGGCTTTCAGTATTGTTTCACCAGTGGTACCTTCTCTTTCCTTTGCTTTCTTTTCCATTTTTTTCATTGATTTAGGAATTTCAAGATGTGGGTTATCTTCAGTTGGACTTGTTGGATCTAAAAGCTTCAGTTTTTCTGTTTGTTTGTGATTTGGGTTTCTTCTAATTTTGATGGTTCATGCAAGTTTTGCTTTGAGTTGATAATCCCAAGACTTGTTCTTTGTTTTGAGTTTCTATGGTTGAATGGTTCTTTAAAATTGGATTTTCCCCCTTTTAATCTGTTATTGTTGTTCCATTACAATTTTCTAAAGTGATAAATGCAATCTTCTGTGAATTTGTCAGTGCAAACTGATCATTTCATTGATGCTGATTGTTTCTTCATCGAAGGCATTTTGTTTTACTTATGAATCCAGATGTTAGTTTCATTGGACTTGGACCATATATGAATTCATAAGGTTTTATACAGTCAAAAGTTTGTGATTGCTACAGTTTTGGTCTTTCTGTTCTTCCTACATGTTGCCTTTTCATTTTACAACACTATTTCTTATATAAGTTTGATGCATTTCCAGTATCAAAATCTGAAATGTATTAGTTTAAACGATTTTTGCCATCCCATTGCTGAACTGTTTTGAGATGGTATGCATATTAACGTCCTTTGCTGTCATCATTAGGATTTTCCATTTCTGCCGCTCGCCTGGGACTACCAGACACCGGATTTATTTCTTATGGAGAAATGGTGGATCAGGGGCAACAAATTACTCAGGCTGTATCGATTCCTGTCATCGGAGATGGTGACAATGGATACGGAAATGCGATGAATGTGAAGAGAACTGTTAAAGGATATATAGGAGCAGGCTTTGCCGGGATCATTCTCGAAGATCAGGTTCATGTTCTGAATAAAAAGTACTTTTTTGAAATTTTTTTGTTGCTGTATTGACATTACACAAACACTGTACTGCTGTAAACAATGTTATGGTATTCTAAGCAGTTTCTTTTTAGTCTTTGAATTGCTTATTTGGTTTTGTTCATATTTTGAGGCTCGGATTTTTATCAAACTTCACTGTTAGGTGTCCCCAAAAGCTTGTGGACATACACAAGGCCGGAAGGTGGTTTCCAGAGAGGAAGCTGTCATGAGAATTAAAGCAGCAGTTGACGCTCGCAAAGAGAGTGGTTCTGACATTGTTATTGTGGCACGAACGGATTCTCGTCAAGCACTGTCTTTAGAGGAGTCACTCTGGAGATCAAGAGCTTTTGCTGATGCCGGAGCAGATGTCCTTTTTATTGATGCACTAGCTTCTAAAGAAGAGATGAAAGCTTTCTGTGAAGTTTCTCCATTAGTTCCAAAAATGGTATAGTATAAGCATCATTTACATTATAGATTTATTGCATGATAAATTGAACGCCGAGGGAACGTAATGCTTATTCAGTGCTATGCCAGTAGCTTTCTCTTGTTGCTTAAATGTTTGAAAATTTAACTTCTGTATTGGCTTTTCGATATGAATTTTCTTGGTATTTGTCAGTAGCATGGGACTTCTATATGACAATTGCTTGTAGTTAACATGCACTTGAACTACGCTTGTAAGTAGGCCAATATGCTTGAAGGTGGGGGGAAAACACCAATACTAACTCCGCTTGAACTTGAAGAAATTGGATATAAACTTGTGGCATATCCGCTTTCCTTGATCGGGGTATCCATCCGAGCAATGCAGGTTATGTATCTTCACTTGATTCATGTCTACGAAAGCTCACTTAATCTTGTGTAATATCCGTAGTCTTATATCTACGATACAAAAGTTCTAATTTCTTGTGATTCCCACGATACGGATATTTAGTCACAATTTAATTGTTAATACAATGTCGCTTCTCAAAGGCCAACTTCTACAAAATTTGCAGGATTCACTGACTGCTCTCAAAGGTGGTCGTATTCCACCTCCGGGAAGCATGTCATCCTTTGAAGAAATCAAGGAAATCTTAGGTTTCAATAATTACTACGAAGAAGAAAAAAGATATGCTACCAGCAAGTATCAACTATATGCTGACAGAGGTGGGTGAGATTTAGTACTTAAAACCTATATTACCATGACTTAGTGTGAGTGTTCGATAAGGGAAGTCTGCCTGACATGGGCATTTTCAATTTTTTTCGATGTTTCTTAATGTATTTGGATTTTGGAGGGTCTTTGGTCAGTTGTACCCCTAAAACCATGATAGGATGTCAGACCTTTTGTATTTGTCCTACCTTCTTTGTTGGTACGAGTTGTATGGTATCGCCAATTTGGACTCCCAAATTAATGAATATTGTTGCCGTGTCTTCCTAATCCAATAAACATGGTTTATGTTCAGAGGGCAGTAATGCGTACAGTATACAAAGGGTTCGAGATGACTCGGAACAAAGAGGTCAAAGTCCTCAAGATCCAGTTGTTGAGGTGATAACTCCTGATGTATACACTAAATATGGTGCAGATGGTTCAAGGGATCCTTTTTCTAGAATCTGGTCTCGGACATTGAGAATCAAGATTACTGGAAGAGATGGATTTGAGAAACTTGATGTTAGAGTTCCAGTAAGTCTTCTGCTTTGAGCAAAGATGCCTCGTATCCATCTGTTAACTGAAAATGCGCATACTTGTGTTGGATGCATATCAAAGTCCGACCAGAGTTTGAAGAACATAGATATAGTTGATATTCTTTAGTCTTTACCTTTTTTGTTGAAATATGTCTTTTTATCAAAATGATGAAAGCCCTTTTCTTGTTACCTTTTTCTGTTTTTCCCCAGGCCGGGTTTTTGGAAGGAATCACAAATATCGTTCCAGGTATATTTTTGTTTTACGATGTAAATTCACCATGACCAAGTTTTCTTGAAAAGATTACGGGTAAGGGTTTGATTTCTGTTCTCGACAGCTTTGGGTGGTGTAAACCTCAAGGCATTGTTGGACGATGCTGCCGAGGAAGTAGGGGGGAAGGTATTGTTGGATTTTAACGACACAATGGGTGATCGAATTCAAGTCTTTCTTGAGTGAAACCCGATTGTGATCAAGCTTTCAGGAGTCCAAACTCGAAGGTATCTTTTAACCTTATTTGCTTTAATGGTTTGTTAGGCCTGAGATAGAGAAGTATTAATTGTTAACCAAACCTTTCAACAATGGTCGATAGGCAGGAAATCAAGAAGTGTTAGTTCTTAGTCGGAACTTCGTCTGATCTTTGCTCTGCTGAGGCTGCAGGTGTAGGCTGGGAATGCCAATATAAAATGGTAGAAAAATAATAAAGAAAACTAAACATAAGATGTGACTGTTGGATTCGGGTACTCATGTTTGATCCGAATCCAAGTAACATAGCTCCAAGCCCAGATAGAGTTATGTTCTCTTTATGCTTAATGTCTCGAAAAGTGAGCCGAATCAACAAGTTTAAGACTCGAATTCAAACTGTTTCCATATTCGCTGTTGACACTTCAACTTCTTTCGCAGGTAGTTTTCGGGAGAAATGCGGATGGGATCGCAGAGGTGGCGAGCAGAAAACTAGCAGATTCGCACCATAGTTTAAAGCCTTCCTTAGAATCATCAAGTTTTCGAAAATACTTGGGAACAAATACAAACTGATCAAACCATAGTTTCTTTATAACATCAAAATATAAGACATGCTTGTTATAAGAACATCTTATGGTATCCAATGATGTAAAGCTTTGTACACTCAAGTTTGATGCAAATTGGTTCTCCTTAACGATTCCATTTTTTTATGAGCCAAAAATTTTAATACAATTGGTTTATGCAATTTAGTAGTTTAAAGTTTGAATTTAATCATTTCAACTCCTGTTAAGTTAAAATTCAACTTATGAAAATATAAAAATAAAGAAAATCTAAGATTTTTCTGGATAATTTGAGCCAATCCAAATCGACAAACAATATTATTTAAAAATAAAAATATTTTTTTATTTAAATCGGGCATCCAGCCCATAAACTCAAGCTTGCTTGGGTAAGAGATACGACTAGACTCGAATAATGAACAAGTCTACTTCATAATTGAAATTATTGAAGAAAAACACATGAATTTTTAATCAAATTCAAGCTCTTGGTATCTTTACATGAAGTTTCTTACATACTTTTTATCAGTGCCTCAAGTTTCAACTAATCTATTGTGTATTTAATTAACAATGAGCACAACAACTGCAATAGACGGTTTATGAAAACCTTAGTTATTATTTGCAACCACTCAACTAATTTAACATCAAGGACACAAAATTTGAATGAATCAGTGCTTGAAGTTTGAACCCAGGAATGGGGAGGAGCAGGATGGGCTGCGCATATGATTTAAATCTTTGAAACCATTTTCGTAGGACAAGAATTAGTCCACAAGCGGGCATCTGTATGTGAAATGAGCAAACCTGGACAAATCCTCATCCTCAACTAGGAGAAGTTCCTTCTCCTTTGGCTCGATAGATGGCTTCTAAGCACTCTTTAGCCCTATGAACCTTTGACTGAAGGTAGAAGCTCCCGACCTTTGCGTTCTTCTCGAATAAGACGTCATACTTCTGCAATAAAGTAACAGGAGAAGTTTTAAAGGTTATTCAAGATGAAAGCAACAGAAAAGGGGAAAGAAAAAATGATACATGAAATACTAGCCTTCATTATCTCCTCCCAAGCAGTATCCTCGCTTACACCAAGAATCTGCCTCGCTTCTTGCTCTGTCATGACTTTGCCAGCTCTACGGGCAGCATTTTGTAGTGTCTCATGAGTAACACCGGACTTGGCAGCATCTGCGATGAACTTACTGTTCAGAAGATTGATACATATGAAACAAGCACGTGCCACTATAAAAATATTACTAATCATCTCATTATTGCTCATGGTTATAGCTAAAGCATAAGCACATCTTATTACAAAAGAATGCTGTTTTTGGGCATATATATTTTTCTGATAAGAAAAAGTGGGTATATACACTCATTAGCAAACAACATATGCATGTATGTATATATATCAGTGTATGTCAAAAAGGAGAATAAGATTTGATTTAGTTCATTATGAAAATATCCCAATAAGCAGCGTCTGCTACAATGATTATAGCAGACAATTGTACTATTTTTAAGATAATATCTTCATAACAATCTATAAGAACAAGTCTACTTTTCAAGTAAAGTAGAAACACAATATAACAGTTGTGAAATAATGAACTAACTTGCAAGTGCTTGCCGGTATGCCTGAACAACAGCACGAGCCAAAATACCCGAGCCCATTACGATTAAGTTGGCAAGAATCTTTGCAGCCTACAAAAAAGGATATATGGATAAGAGAAAAAAGAACGATACTATCAATTAAGCAAAAGAGTATAATGAGAATATATATATATATATATATATAGAATTTTACAGTCATCCATAGCTACAATCTCTCTGATCTATATCCTTATCAGAAAGAGGACACTATTTCAAATCTGGGAATTCTGAAAATCGGAATCAGAACAAAAAGGCAACGAAGGCAGCTCAACAAAGCTGCTGCAAACAGTTTAATGTTACCTAGAAGTGATTCTATAATTTAAAGTTGCATTTCATGGTTAAATCTAAGGTATTAAAAGAATCACTTTTTACCAGCAATCAATATGTTCTATAATTATTAGGGCCAAAGAATTAAAAAGAAAATCACTTAAGACATCCTGGCTTGGAATGCCATGTTACTCGAACTTGAGAGTGAAGTGTCAGATTTGGGCACGTGTCCCACACAAGCACGTTCAATTTTTTCCATGAATTTGGAAAATGCTTGGAGGGCCATACTACCCATTTCCGTGAATGAGTTGAACATGGGTACTTCAAGGAAAAAGAAGAGTAGACGCAACAGAGTTGGAATGAATATCTTGACATTATACTAAAAGGTCCTCATCTTCCTCGAATGGCTTATAATGTCAAAATTAACATAACTAGGAATGAACTTGTATAGCATGGTCATTGGTCACTTATTTTTAATCTTGGTACAACAATGATATTATCATGGTCATTCTAAAAGTTATGGACTTTAATGCTCAAATTGCTGTTTCGGAAAAACTATGCACCACACCCAAGTAAGGCCCAAGTAACTAGACGCATTTAACATCAAAACCTATATGAAGTATAGAATTAACTATGCAAGTTTAGATTAATTTCCTCCAATCTATCACAACCAAAAAATATGCTAAAGAAACATAAAGTTAAAATCATTAGCAAGACTCGTTCTAGAATTGATATACACTTTACATTCTTAGGTCTTAACATTAAAATCAATATGAATTGAGATTCATTTCCCTCCAATCTATCACAACCAAAATATGCTCAAGAAACCAAGATTCGATAAATGAAAAATCTACAATAAACTCTTGTAATAGAAGCATTCAAGCCCTATAACATCAATGTTAAGAAAAAAGATTAAGAGATAGAGATGTTGAACCATGACGCAACTTAAACCAACTGCACCAAAGGATTCAAATTTTAGGTCCACCAAGAATAAGAATCAAAACCTTTTCAAATTACATTAGCTGCTTGCAAAAAAAAAAAAAAAAAAAAAAAAAAACTTTATATTGATCCTAAAAGATAGTAAAAAGTTGAACCAGATCAAGTTAACCTAAAATTTGGAAGATCATGTCTAAAGGTTGTTAAAATATTAACCAATATATGGATGCCGATTACCAAAACCTGAATTACCTAAAAACTTCACAAGCCACCTAAACCATCCATATTAGCATTTAGAAAGTTTTTTTTTTTATTACTTTTTCATTTAATTACTATCCCCCAGCTTATTCTAATTTAATTTAAAACTAATCGTAATAAATAAAAAATTCATGCAATTGAATTGAGAAACAAAATTAGAGAAGGTTAAACAGAGAACGTACCATGGCGGATCAAAATTCGATTCAATCAATGATTACGATGACAGAACACGTTTCTTGCTAACCCAAAAGAGAAAAGAGAAAATTTGATTGAAACAATTTCTAAAATGAAAACAGAGGTGAGAGAGTTCGAGAAAATGAAGGAAAATGAGAAATATTGTTTTTGAGCAGTGTTATATTATTGATTGGAGAAGAAGCAAAATTACGAGACTTCAAAAATTTAAGATCTCCAATGACAATAGGAAATTTCCAATTTTCTTTAAAGAAAAAGTCCAAAATGCTTTTGGGCTATCTTGTACTAATAGTTAGGAAATAAACCCAAAAAAGATTTGAGCTTAAAGGCAATTTAGGAAAAAAAGAATCCAATAATGACATTCCGGCCCAATAAAGCCCAAACATCATAGATACAAAAGAAAGCAAAAGGTCAAATTTTGCTATTAGTCCTAATACTATATGCATGTTGCAATTTTAGTCCCTATACTCCATTCAGTCAATTTTAGTCCAAGACATTTTGAATTCTAAAATTTCAGTCTTGATCCAAATAGTAGTAGTTAAATCCATTAGGTCAAAGTATATATTTAGTCCCATGATATGTGCATATGTAAGTGAAGGCATACTTTTTCAAATGTTGTTTTGTGCACTAAACTGGTCATGAGTTATTTCCTTGAAGCAACAACCAAATAAATTGATATGGTTTCCCCAGCGGAGGCATTCGACTTACCATAACGATTTTTATGCTTGATCATTTGTTGGGTTGTGGTTTTGCTCAAGGCTGATGACTAAGCTTTTTGCTATGTCGATAATAATTGTTTTCAGCAAGTCTACGAAAAAGATTCTTTGCATTGAGGTGACTACTCACTTTAATGGTTTGTCTTTTATCGATCAATGATGGAGGTCTGATTCAAGTGTTGGCTCAAAACCCCGAAGTTCAGTTACCTCTTAAAACTAAAAAAAAAAAAAAGGAAAAAAAAGTCGTAACCAGTGACGTGTTCGACGTTTTGCCGCAAAGAGAGAGATTCTCACAAATTTCTTTATGATCAATGATGGAAGTCTGATTCAAGTGTTGGCTCAAAACCCTAAAGTTCAGTTACCTCTTAAAACTAAAAAAAAAAAAAGGAAAAAAAAAAGTCGTAACCAATAACGTGTTCGACGTTTTGCCGCAAAAAGAGATTCTCACAAATTTCTTTACGACCTACAAGTAGCTACAGCTGTAGCTAGCTATTTCTTTTTGCCATTTGGCTATTTCATGCATGAATGCACAATCATAATCCATCTTAATGTAATTGGATCTTTCAAATAAAAATACAAATGACAAAAGAGTGTTGATCTTTTCTTTGACCATGTTTTTTTCATCCTGGTCCTCATCAATAATGTAAGCCGCCTGTAAATTAATAGTGCAAAAAGAAAAAAATAGAAAAAAATTCAAGGATTGAATTGTTAATTATATTAGAAATTATAAGTGTATATAAAATCATTTTAGTATAAGTGGGGTAAGGTATAAATTACTGGCTAAAAGCATAATTAAGGCATATGAAATAGCTTCAAGTTTGCCATATGTACAATATACTTGCTTTCTCATTTCACTTTCATATGATATTTTATTCTTCTTTTTTCCCTTTTTCATAACTTTAAGTTTTGAAAATAAATGTTATTTTATTAGGAGTTTGATAAGACATATTTAAATTTTCAATATGAGAAATGCAAATTATATTTTTCATTATATAATTGAAAATTGTTTTATTGAAATTTAAATTACGACGGATAATATTGAAAAAATAAAATATACAATATTAATTTAATCGTACCGTTAATATTTAAAATTAAGATTTATTCTATATATTTTATGAAAAATTTCTTTTATTAGCTAACAATCCGGGTGCAAATAGTACAAGAAAGTCTCACAAAATCACAAATGCATGCCCACAATAAATAGAAACGCTTACACATTTCTGTGCACAATTAAATTAGGTGAAAACCAATATAATTAAAGATGTTATTGAACGATAATTAAACAGCCACTAGGGAAGTTTGCTCTCAAGCTTTCTTCCCAAGCCACTTGAACAAATTAAGAGAATGTGTAAGATGGCCACCAAAGGACTGGAAGCAATATGGCTTGGACTATCGAAATTGTAGCTCCCAAATGCAATGTCCAAACTCTTATTCAATGGACTTGAAAATCCTTCATGACCAAATATTCTCTCCTTGGTGCCTTTTTTTATTCTTTTTGAGAAACTAGAACCTGAAATTTTAATTTAAACAAAAAATTTAGAATATTAAATTAATTGTTAGATGATCATTAGTTAACAACAGGTTTGACTAAAATTTTACTTACATGAACGTTGCGATTTTGTGGTTGATCTTTCTAGACTCAATAGTGAGTTGGTGGTGGAGGAGAAGCGTAAATATAGGCTGGAGGTGGAGGTGATTTCACTGGCGGGGGAGGTGAGTGATAGTAGTATGGGGGAGGGGGTGAAGGGGATGGTGGAGGTGGGGACTTGTAATAGTAGGGTGGTGGTGGAGAGTGGACTGGTGGTGGTGGAGATTTGTAGTAGTAGGGAGGAGGTGGAGATGGTGATGGGGGAGGTGGAGATTTGTAGTAGTATGGTGGTGGTGGTGATGGAGATGGAGGTGGTGGAGACTTGTAGTAGTAAGGAGGAGGAGGAGATGGCGATGGGGGAGGTGGAGATTTGTAGTAGTATGGTGGTGGTGGTGATGGTGATGGTGGAGGAGGGGAGTTGTAGTGGTAAGTTGGTGCTGGAGCCTTCATTGGAGGTGGTGGTGATTTGTAATAGTATGGTGGTGGAGGGGAATGGACTGGTGGTGGTGGGGACTTGTAGTAGTATGGTGGTGGGGGAGATGGAGAAGGAGGAGGTGGTGATTTGTAGTAGTATGGTGGTGGAGGGGAATGAATTGGTGGTGGTGGAGATTTGTAATAGTATGGCGGTGGTGGAGAGTGGACTGGTGGTGGTGGAGATTTGTAGTAGTATGGTGGTGGTGGAAAGTGGACTGGTGGTGGTGGGGACTTGTAGTAGTAAGGTGGAGGTGGAGATGGCGACGGGGGAGGAGGGGATTTGTAGTAGTATGGAGGTGGTGGTGATGGAGATGGAGGTGGTGGGGATTTGTAGTAGTAAGGAGGAGGAGGAGATGGTGATGGTGGAGGAGGGGAGTTGTAGTGGTAGGTTGGTGCTGGGGCCTTCACTGGAGGTGGTGGTGATTTGTAGTAGTATGGTGGTGGAGGCGAATGAATTGGTGGTGGTGGAGATTTGTAATAGTATGGCGGTGGTGGAGAGTGGACTGGTGGTGGTGGAGATTTGTAGTAGTATGGTGGTGGTGGAGAATGGACTGGTGGTGGTGGGGACTTGTAGTAGTAAGGTGGAGGTGGAGATGGCGACGGGGGAGGAGGGGATTTGTAGTAGTATGGAGGTGGTGGTGATGGAGATGGAGGTGGTGGGGATTTGTAGTAGTAAGGAGGAGGAGGAGATGGTGATGGTGGAGGAGGGGAGTTGTAGTGGTAGGTTGGTGCTAGGGCCTTCACTGGAGGTGGTGGTGATTTGTAGTAGTATGGTGGTGGAGGGGAATGAATTGGTGGTGGTGGAGATTTGTAATAGTATGGCGGTGGTGGAGAGTGGACTGGTGGTGGTGGGGACTTGTAGTAGTAAGGTGGAGGTGGAGATGGCGACGGGGGAGGAGGGGATTTGTAGTAGTATGGAGGTGGTGGTGATGGAGATGGAGGTGGTGGGGATTTGTAGTAGTAAGGAGGAGGAGGAGATGGTGATGGTGGAGGAGGGGAGTTGTAGTGGTAGGTTGGTGCTGGGGCCTTCACTGGAGGTGGTGGTGATTTGTAGTAGTATGGCGGTGGAGGAGATGGTGAAGGAGGTGGAGGTGATTTGTAGTAGTATGGTGGAGGTGGTGAAGGAGAAGATAGTGGTGGAGACTTGTAATAGTATGGTGGGGGTGGAGAGTGGACTGGTGGGGGTGGAGATTTGTAGTAGTATGGAGGAGATGGTGGTGACTTGTAAACATATGTAGGGCTTGGTGGTGGTGGTGACTTATAAACATAAGTGGGGCTTGGTGGTGGTGGGGACTTGTAATAGTATGGTGGAGGAGGTGGTGACTTGTAAACATAAGTAGGCGATGGTGGTGGTGGAGAGGTATAATAGTAAGGAGCTGGAGTAGGCTTTGGCTTTGGCTTCTCACACTCCTTGTAAGGGGTCTTTGGAGCATAGGCAAATGGCTTAGCCTTGAGCACAACCTCATACTTGTCCTTGGACTTCACCGTGAGCATGGCACCCTTGTTGCCCCCATGTAGACTGGTAGCAATGTTGCAAGATGAACCCTTGGGTGGGGCATGGAGCTTGGCCTTGCATGCCTCAGCTCCATATTTGGCATAGTTAAATCCTTCAACTGTGATGCTAAATTTTCCATTGATTTTGGTTTTTCCGTAAGCTGTGATCTCTTTTTCTCCAACCTTGCAAATCACTTCCACAACAGCATCTGCTCCATGTGAAATAATCAAAGTCAATCACCATATTTAGCATCAATTTGTTGCGAAATGTCAACCAAATTCTGTACCATGTATATACTATATTTTTCTTATGTACCGAAAAAGCAAGCATATTTAGCTTTTCATGTGTCTATATGCTGCCAAATAGGATGATAGAAACGGTAAATCAACCAAGTTTTATTATTTTAATAGGAAAATTATGATCTGTTTATAAGATTTCTATTCAAAATTCTTCACTTAATTATTTAATCTAACAGGCAGGCTTGTCATTGCTTAATTAGATGCAATTAAAAAAGAAATAAATAGACAAGGACTTTGTTTTCTTGATTAACCTATTAGTTTTTTTTCTTTTAATTTAATTTATTTCGGTAAATATATATACATATTGATTCCTTAAAATTATTACAATATTTACATGGTTTAAATTAAAATATTAAATATATAAAATTTTAACTTCTAGTGCACATGATATATGACAGGGTTCCGCGAAAATCTAAAAGTAAATTTAAAAGAAAAAAAAAAGAAAGCTAATTTACATGCAAATGTAAAATAATATATATATTAACAGATGAATCAAAGTTGGACATTTAAAAATTGGAAATGTATGAGAAAATTGTACCTTTGAGATGTTTCTTGTTGTGCGATTTTACTGGATAGCTCCAGTCATAGCACCTGTAGCAGTAAACTTTACCAACGACCTTGACTATGAGTGGGTGGGGGTGGGGGTGTGGGGCGGGATGATATGGAGTTGGAGGAGGTGGAGATTTGTAGTAGTATGGTGGAGAGACGTAATGCGGAGGAGGTGGCGGAGACTTATAGTAGTAAGGTGGTGGAGGTGGTGGTGGAGACTTGTAGTAGTAAGGAGGTGGTGGAGATGGTGATGGTGGTGGGGGAGACTTCACTGGAGGTGGTGGGGACTTGTAGTAGTAAGGTGGTGGTGGAGATGGTGAGGGTGGTGGTGGAGATTTGTAGTAGTAAGGAGGTGGTGGAGATGGTGATGGTGGTGGTGGAGACTTATAATAGTAAGGTGGGGGTGGTGAAGGAGAAGGTGGGGGGGGAGACTTGTAGTAGTATGGTGGTGGGGGAGACTTCACTGGAGGTGGTGGGGACTTGTAGTAGTAAGGTGGTGGTGGGGAAGGAGATGGAGGTGGTGGGGATTTGTAGTAGTAAGGAGGAGGTGGTGATGGGGACGGTGGTGGTGGAGACTTGTAGTAATATGGAGGGGGTGGAGATGGGGATGGAGGAGGTGGGGACTTGTAGTAGTATGGAGGAGGTGGTAACGGGGATGGTGGTGGAGGGGACTTATAATAGTATGGAGGAGGAGGTGATGGAGACGGTGGTGGTGGAGATTTATAGTGGTAAGGAGGGTTCACTTCATGTTTCGGTGGAGGTGGTGGTGACTTGTACTCATAAGGTGGTGGTGGAGAAGGTGAAGGAGGTGGTGGAGATTTATACACGTATGGTGGTGGGGGAGATGGAGAAGGCGGTGGAGGTGACTTATACTCATAAGGTGGTGGAGGAGGTGAAGAGTATACATAACTATCAGCCGACGCAGCACCTACATTACTCGCAACAGCAACGACAACAACAGCCAAAGCCACCAACATTTGGGACCAAAACTGACCCCTGGCAGGGTCGCCCCAAGGAGCAGTCATGAATGGTCACTCAGAAACACCACCCTCAGCGGCCAATGTGGTGCAGAATTACTAGACTACTTCTCCCTGTTTGTAAGAGAAGGAAAAGGGAGGGAAAGAGAGAAAGATTTGGTTAAAGCCAGCATGAAATGGAAACTGTATATATAGTTGAAAATAGTTGTTGATAAAGATCTGTCACTAATAGACTAATTCAATGGATTTTATTTTATTTTATTTTCACAAGCTGGCTTCTTAAAAAATTAAATTTTAGATCTTCAAGCTTTTGGGATTCCTACTATGAGCAGTCCACATATTATTTCCAACTACGCATTTTTAGTCTATGATGTTATAATCTTTAATATCTTTCAAATCAATATTTTTTTATATTTATTACATTATTATTAAAAGTTTTATTGAAATTGTACACCATAATTGGATAATTAATTAAAATAATGTTTTAAGGCTAAATTAATTTTTTAAATATAATGTATTTTCTTATTTTACAATCTATTTAAAAGAATTGGTATATATTTTTTAAATATTTTATTATATTTTTATAAACACCCTTATAAAATCTGAAAAGTACATTAATAAAATAACAAATGACTTCTCTTAATATAATTATATAATCTTTTATTACTTCACATTATGGAAAAATTCAACACTCCTTCTAAGAAGAAAGAAAACAAAAGAGAGGCTGCCGCAATGCCGGAAAAGTATTTAAATCTCTTCTAAAGTTTATTTATTAAATAAATTTTAAGTTAAAAGACACATAATTATTATTTAATATTTTATTTTTGTTATATTTAGCACTTTTTATTCAATAAGTTTTGATTAAAGTAATAAAAATATAATAATTATTTAATTTAAATTGGGGTTGCAATTGCTTGAGGTGTAAAATTTTTTATTTATCAACTGGGCTTATTGAATCAAGCGAGCCACTTAGACCATGACAAATTTACTTGTAGTTATATATATATATTTTTGAAAATCTAATTCAAATGTAAAAGTTTTTAAATTGATACAATATTTAAAACTACTCATAATCCATCTCAACCCTTAAATAGAAGGATAAACGTGTTTCAGCACGCTCGAACCCACATCATTTTACATTAAAATAATGAAAAATAAATTAAATAAATAACAATGGTAAAATTATATTTTTATTTAAAGGGATTATGTGATTTTCTTCAAAGGGTAAATGAGTATTTTTCAAATTATATGGATAGTAAGTGTCTTATATTTACTATTATTATTTATGGAGAATCACAGCCCTTCGATCATGGTTTAATCAGTCTTATAACTTCCATTTAATTTTATAATCAAAGTGATCAAATTTCGGCCAAATGCTGTACAGACAATTCACACATAGCTTTTTAATTTGACTAATTAAAGCAAAGCTAATTATTAAGGAAGTAAATTCCAGAAACAGATATATAATTTACCCAGAAGTTATTTTTTATTATTAATGTTTTTGTTTTTGTTTTTATTATCTTTACATTTTTTAAATTCTTCAAATATTGCACGTTTATAGCATACTCAAACGAATGCACGTCTATAGGCACCTTCCTTTCACCATTTGCAATACTTTACTTTTTTTAAAAATAATTTACTATTTGTCCACATATTCCATTTCCATATCGTTTCCTCAATTATATGGCAATGGCATGTGAAATTCAGTCAAGTCGTCTTATAGTAATTCAATGGATCGGGATAGGTTGGTCTAATAGGTATCCCAATAGACATTGGATAGGATTCCCAATAGACATTGGGTGTTTGGGTATATTTGACATATTGGAAGTTGGTTCATGTTAAAAATTGAACTTCATACAATTGTGGATGATTTTCCATTTACATGGGAAAGAGGGATACACCGATTAGTTATTGAAAGTGATAGTAAAATGGCGATGAATTTAATACTAAGAAATAAAAGAAGGGATAACACTTGGATGGATTTAGAGATTTATAATTAAATGACGATTGGTATGTTAAAATTTAATTTGTGCCAAGAACAGCAAATATGGCAACTGATACTATAACCAAAGAAGTTAGAGGACATACAATGAAATTAATTGTTTTTGCTCAATCCCCTCTAACAATACATAATGCAATTTTACATGAAGTACTAAGCAAATTAAATTTTAGCTTCTCTTGAATACTACTATTCAACTTCCTTTGTACCAAAAAAACATAAAATAACTATATATTTTTCATAATTAATTTTTATGAAAATATGTTTTATTATTTAAAAACAATATAAATTATGTTACACCGATTCAAACGTAAATTAGAGATCCATGAATATATATATATTTGTATTATTTTAACAAATTTGTACTAAAATCGTTGCGTGTAAGAAATCATAATTCAAATCCTTAGCTCCCACTGACCAAAATTACTTCAATGCCATAAATTATATTTTGGAGTTGTCTGGTTTGGTTTCATTATTTAAAAATGTAAAATATTATTTTTATAATATTTTTATTAAGTAATAATTCGAGCTTTTTAAATTTAAAAATATATTTTTGAGGAAAATCCTAAATTAAATATGTAATATATAAATGGAAGTCAACTTCTTATAAGCTAGCTTTATTTGTTACATAAATTAGCTGTCACATTGTTGAATATGATAATAAAAAATTTGCACAATTAATATTCTGTCAGAATAATTAAATTTTCTATTTATTTTTTTTAAGCGATGTGGTTAATGTACACAAATCTAGGTGAATTATGTCATTTACTTTCATAAATTAAATTCTAAGTGTAAAGTACAAAAACAAAAAATAAACTATTTTTTCTCTAATAAGGTCAATGCCTTCTTAAAAATAATTAGTAATTTTCATATAAGCTAAACTATTAAAATAGTTAATTTTGTTTGTCTTATATTACATTTTAGTTTATTATGTAATTTTATTGTAACATTTTAGTCACTGAACTGTTAATTATTGTTAACAGTATAACGGTAAGCTGATGTGGCATGTTAAACCGTCATTTTAAATGAAATTTAGGTTAAATTATACAATCGGTCCTTATATTTTTTCATTTAAAGCAATTTAATTTTTTCTTCTATGTTGTTAAACATTTTTTCCATTCTCTTCTTCTTCTCCCTCTATTTTCCTCCATTCTCCATTTCTTTTAATATAGTTTTTCTATGTTTTCCATTTGTTAAAACTAATCCCTATACTTTTATTTTGGTATTGGGTTTTTCTTGTATGTTCTATTTAATGTTCCTTTGATTAGTTTTTAATATGTTTCCAGGTTAGGGTAACAATTTTGTATTGATCTTCAATGAAAACTCAAAATAAAGATTTTTTTAATCTTTTTTTTTACTTATTATAGATAATTGTGAATTGGAGTTTCTAATATTTTATAGTTATTGCAGAAGCTATACAAAGGATCCAAAAATGATTTATTGTGGTGATTTTATAGAATTGCTTAAACCTGATATTTCAATGAAGGTTCTCATAAATTTGGATAACCCTTCTAATTTCATTAGGGTTAGCTTGGTTTCTAGTTCTTGGCATCAAATTGGTAAGCATATCAATGTCTTTGGTAGAATTTAGCTTGGTGTCCTAATATACATCAAAGAGATTTGGCACTGATTAATTCAATAGGATCGATTTTATTCATCTTGCAGTGGTCGAAAACGGTCTACGGGTTTACGCACAAAGTATGTAATCAAATATATTTGGATTTAACAAATAAAGAAATAAAATAAAAAATTAAATTAAATTGTTCAAAAAAATAAAAGTACAGGGACTAGTGTTAACAAATTAAAAACATGGAAAAACTACATTAAAAGAAATAGAGAATTGGAAAAAAACAGAGGGAAAAGCATATGAAAATGAAAAATAAAGAAAAAAAGTTAAAAAAAAAACATAAAGGAAAAAAATTAAATTGATTAATTCAAAGAAAAAAATTAGCTTGGTGTCCTATTATATATCAAAGAAGATTTGGCATTGATTAATTCAATAGGATCGATTTTATTCATCTTGTAGTGGTCGAAAACGGTCTACGGGTTTACACACAAAGTATGTAATCAAATATATTTGGATTTAACAAATAAAGAAATAAAATAAAAAAATTAAATTAAATTGTTCAAAAAAATAAAAGTACAAGGACTACTGTTAACAAATGGAAAACATAGAAAAACTACATTAAAAGAAATAGAGAATGGAGAAAAACAGAGGGAAAAGCATAAGAAAATAGAAAATAAAGAAAAAAAAAAGTTAAAAAACATAAAAGAAAAAAATTAAATTGCTCAAAACGAAAAAATATATAGGGACTAATTGTATAATTTAACCTAAAATTTTGGTTTAAAATGATGATTTAACGTACCACGTAAGCTTACCGTCATACTCTTAACGACAATTAACGGCTCAATGACTAAAATGTTACAACACGATAATATAAATGACTAAAATATAACCTGAGGTAAACAAAAGTGACTATTTTGATAGTTTACCCAAACGAGTTGTAAAAAAAATTAATTAATTAAACTTTATACCTTACGAGATTAAAAAGATTTATACAACAATTTTGTTAACTATGAGATAATTAAAGAATGTATTATATATATATATATATATATATATATTAAAAGACAAAAATTAATTGTTGAAGTCATGAATGGACTGCTTTCATCAAACCCTTTTGGTTGTATACTTAATTTGCTCTATTCATCTTCATCTAGCATTGTCATCATTCATCTGTTTCTAGCCCTCTTTGTGTGTGTATACTTTCTGAACAATTATGGTTTTTAATTACATAACATGGTTTTTTTTTTCCATGACATGCAATTGTAGTATTTTACTAAACTTCGAATCCATCATATATTAGATTAATTTTGTAAAATTATACATAAACAAAAGGTTTACAATATGAAAAAATTAGAAAGCATGTTGATAAATAAAATTTATTTTTTTAAGCTGCGGGAATGTTAATAGTTATAGTTTTAGTTGTTTCTTTTAGTTTTATTTTTGAGAAGTTTTGAAGGAGGTTAGATTATTTGGGGATTCGACGTCTACATCATTATTGGTAAGAGTTTTTGAGGACATCTAGCATTGTTGTTGTTTACCAGAGTTCTTTGTTGGCGCAATCCAATAGTTAGCAATAGCACAACTAAGATGTTGTTATTAGCAGTTGTGCACGGTGATATACCTTTAGTAGTTTTGTTGGTACTGCAAGTTTTGAAACAACTGAACTGCTATTTCTCAAAAAACAAAGAAATCGATGTCATCCTAATCATCACAATTATTAAAATTACTTATTTTAAAAATAATTATTAAAAATCTTAAAATCAAAGAAACAAAATTTAAATTTAAACATATTTTAAGTCCTTTAATAATAATTGTCGGTTGAGTTTTAACTCAATTGGCATGAATATTGTTGTCAATGCAGGAATGAGTTCAAATGCAATGAAGCGCATTATTCTCCTATTTATGGGTTAAGGGTAGTTTTAGGCATTGCGTTAAAAAAACAGATATAATCAGAACCTATAATAGAATTGTTCAAAAAATCCCTTAATAATAACTTAAAATCTATATATTTTTATTACACTTAAATTCCGTTAATTTTATTTTGTTACCAAATAATCTCTTTAATTATTATTTTTGAAATAAGAGCTTATTAGGTTATGAAAAAAAGACTGATTTGAGTACAATTAAAATATATGAACTCATTTAAAGAAAAAGTGAAATGAGTTTTTATTAAAAAAGTTGAATTTTTTATAAATTAATTTTAATTTTTTCACCGGTGAAAAAATTAATAGAGTCCCTAGTATTAAGATGTATAAGACAAATAAAAGAAATAAAAGACACGTAAAGCTGAATAAATTTTCAATATATTTATATAGCAAGAAGAGGTAGTCAAGAAGATAGCGTATTTAGAAAGGTATACAGAGGCATTTGTCAATAAAACCAATTATTGATTTTGATATCTATAATTAATGCTTCTATAAAATGTTCAGTGACAGTCGTTAGATTATTTATAGGGATAAATCATATTTAGTCCCTAAATTTAGTAAATCTTTTTAATTTAATCCCTAATTTTTTTCATCCATGTTAGTCTCGAACCTTGACATTTATTTCTCAATTTTGTCTCACAACTTGGAATTTATTAAACTGTGATTATGTGACACTCTGAGATTGTACCACATCGTCACCTGAAAATTAAAGAAATTATAAAAAATTTAAAAAGGAATTCCAGTGATAATGTCATCATATATTGGCGAAATCCAAGTAGAAGGATCAAATTAAAAAAATATGTTAAAATTTGAGACTAATGTAAATAAACAAAATTTAAAAACTAAAGTGTAATATAAGGGATAATGTTATTTAATTTAGTAAGGCATATGCATGCATTTAAGGAGGCTGTCTTAATGGAGTAATAATTAATGAATGAGCCTATATCTATGTTTTGGAATCCTCAAAGTTGGATAGTCCCTTTTAAACCCCAAATTGGACCTGTAAAAATATTATTATAGGCCGAGTTTACTGGTTAAGTTTTATTTATTTATTTTTGGAATTCACCGGTTAAGGTTGATATGGGGAAAAGAAAATGTTCTAATGTCCAACCTAATTGAAAATTGAACCAACCAATATAAATTTAACAATTCTTACGTAACATCCTATCCATATTTATTAATCTATTGCTTGAGTTACAATTGACTTAAAACGGTAATTGATAATTAAATAGTAAAATAAGTAGCCCTAAATGGATCATAAGATCAGCATCAAATCAAATAAGATACCCCCACGCCCCATTTTTCACATGCATGCCATAAATTTTTAGCAACCAATTATTTCTGTTAACATTAACTTAGATAGAGATTAGAGAAATAATTATTTTATTTTATTTTAAAATAGTATGATTATAATTTTTAAATAATTTTTCAACGAATATTTAGAACGCCTTAGGACTTTTTTTTTTTGACGTTGTTGTTGGTTTTTTTTACATTATTAATAAAAATGGTTAAATGTAATTTGCAGTCCCTATATATGCTTAAATTTAAGATTTGATCTTTATATTGACCTAATTTGGCACATTGACATTTATAATACCATTATTTAATCTAAATATTTTATTTTAATTAAATTACTAATGTAAACTTAAAGAATTGTTAACATGGTTAGAGTTTTTGTTAAATTCAAATCCATTACAATGTCATTTTTTATGACATAATTATCGAGTGAGTATTTTGTTTAATAATATTAATGACTAAATCTAATTTTTAAATTAAAAAATATACAAATATATATAAAATGTAAAACACTATTATAATTTTCAAAATTTAACTATTTAATTAAAAAATAATTAGCTTCGTATCGTAATTCTGAAACCATACTAAATATACATAAATCTAAAACTTTGAAAAATGTCCGCTTTTCATTCCTTCATTATTAATCGTTTCATTAAATTGACTTATAAAAATATACATATGTACATGAGTTGTCATACCCTTGTCGGTAAATAAAATAATTTGCCGATAATCTTGTTTTATTCATTGTTTGTTAATTTGTCCCTTTTTAATTTGTTTATTTTTTTGTATTTCAATCCTTTAGTTTAGTGTTTAAGTTTGAGATTTATCATGTGTAATTATATGTATGGGTTTTCGAGTTTCACCGAGTGCAATTGTCAAGTGTGGGTTTTATTTTAATTAGTTCGTTTGTTAGCTTTAATTCAATTTGTGATTCCCCGAATAATCCATGTTGTAATAGCTTGATACTTATGATTCACTGGACATATATTTGTATTTGTACTTTCATTATACCTATAGCACTTTTTTCTAAAAGGAAACAATTGAAAATATAAAACAGAAACAACAACTATTTGATTATGTCAAATCTAATCTTACATTTGTAGGTTTTGCGTATAAAGTAATATACTATCATTCAAATTCAACTCACTTAATACGTTGTATCCTCACTCTCATACAACTATTTAGATTCAATTCTACTACTAAGTATTTCCTCTCTAAAAACTTAGACTAAGTTGAAAAAAAAAAAAAACAATTTATTTACAACATAAAAAATTTCATGAATGATCCTAATGATTAACATATTTGAGCTCTCTAAAGAGCATATATCAATGCATAAAATAAGTTTGTCTTCTGTGGATTAAACTCCTCATTTTAGAATGAGATAATATAAATATCTTCATCAATTGAACTTCTTTGATTGTATCTCAATTTAGACATGGAAAGTAAATCACATTAGATCATTTTGTATTGTCCTTACTTAATTGAATACCTTTCATAATGTTAATTACGAAATTTGTAGCATTATATTCTTTAAAAAAATACACAAATATAGTCATAAATTTCAAGTCAAAATATACCAACAAACAAGCAAGCTATAACCAACTCAATCGCATTTGACTATCGCAACTATAGCATCAACAATATTCTTCTTTTCAGATACTTGTTACATTAATCAAAATTTCAAATCTCATTTATTTTTTCTCAAACTGTAACACATCAACATAAACCTCAGTAAGACATCTTAAGTAACACATCCTTGAATTATATATTCTTATATCAGGAATTACCTTAAATCTAAACTACAAACTTAATTTATCATATATCTATATATATTATAGCAATTTGAAGTTACAAAAAAGCGAAACAATTTCTATGTGACATGCTTATAATCTACCATTTGTTACAATATTATACTAAGATTCCCTTCTTCTTCTTCTTTTTTGGAAAAGTATTTTTATTAATTACATTTGACAGTGATTACATTAGAAATTAAAGTATTGCATTTGTTTTGTATAACAAAAAATAGGGCCAAATATTAAAATCATACATTAACTTTGATCTAATGTGTAATGTCATACATGAACTTTGATTTTATGCGATTTTATACATGAAATTTTTATTTGATTCAATTTTCACAAATCACTAACAATATTATCGAATAAATACCAATTTTTTGTCGATATATTATATACACAAACAATTATATTAATCCTATATGAAAATAAATGTATATATTTATTTCTTTAAATGCCTATAACTGAATAAAAATAAAAGTTTCATTTAAGTTTCATGTGTATAATTACACCAAATTAAAGTTCATGTATCAAATTACATATTAAACCAAAATTCATGTATAAATTTAGAATGAAAAGTATTTAATATTTAGTAATTATAATAATGCACGAATAATATTTTTAATATCACAAGGGTTTTATATAACAAGACAATAATCCCTCTATATTTTATTTAAATTAATTATTGTCACACGTTAAATTTCATGTGTCATATTTTCAGCTTTTAACTGTTACAGTTATAGTGAAATCATCGTGCTTTCCAGTCAAAATAGTAACCATTGAATAAAAAAAAAATCAAACCCTTTAAATCAATTTAGTCAAGTGTTTTTCATTTTTAAGTAGAATTTTCCCGATGCAAAAATAAAAAAATAAAAAAAATCCCGTAAACCTTCCTTCTAACTATGGAAATAATTACATGTCTAAATTTTTAAAAAATATATCAAATTAAATAATCAAAACATATATATTAAAACTATTAAAAACGTAATTTAATGCTTCATCGCGACAGTAAAATATGTTATCAAAGATTATAAAAAGATATATATATTATAATCGATGCTTCATCGCGACAGCAAAATATGTAATCAAATATTATAAAAAAAAATATCTTATAATTGACAATATATAATGTAAAGAGCATAATTAGGTAACTAATACTAAATTTAAATTATATTTTATAATTAATATAATACAAATAATCAATTATAATTTTTATTTGATTTTTTTTGTTAGATATCATATTACATAAAGCTCTTAATTGTTGTTAAAATAATAAAATAAATATTTGAGTTACTAACATTCTCAACCCTATGATATCTTTCAATTTAGAGACCCTCTTTCCCTATACCTGTAGTTGTATGTAATACACTAATTCCTACTATTTTATTACTTATTTTACGGTATTTACAAGTAAAATGTAGATGGAATAAGAAATAAAAATAAAAATAAAAAGTATTAATGATCATTTAAGTGAATACCGTGGAAATGCCGTGGAAAGTGAAAATGAAAAAATGTAGAGCAACCAAAGCCATTAAAAGCTCGATTAATGATGAAACTTCATGTATAGTAGTTATCGAAATCTAGATTTTGGCTGGTTAGTTTCATTTTAAGTCCGATTACATTTTTACATAATTATGTTTGATACTTTAATTCCTTATTTCATTTATATAATTTGGTTTTAATATCTTATTTTATTTATGTCATTTATTTAAATAATTTTTATGATATATTTTTATTTTATTTTAAATTTAAAGATAACTTTAGTTTTAAATTTAGTTTTTGATTGCAATGCTATTTTAATTTTTATTTAATAAATACTTAATTTATTATATAATTTAGTTAATACGATTCTATTTTGCATGATATATAATCATGTTCTATGAATTTCAAATTATATTGTTACTAATATTATAAAATATTATATAAAATCAAACAAAAATCGGATCAAGAATTATTACAAAATAAAAGCACAAGACAGTTAAATAAAATATAAAAATTGGTGAACATAACTTGGAAACTAAAGTTGATTAGATGAAATACTTACAATTCCATTTCCCAAAATGCATTTCACAGTTATATTAGTCACTATTATAGCTTACTTTTAATTTATGATCATTTATGATAGCATATAACATATGATGCAACTTTTTTAATCTATTTATTTTTAAAAATAATAATTTAATAGTACACGTTCAATTCGTGCATAGTATGAGATTATATATTAATTTAAAATAAATTAAAATATTTAATCTTATACAAGCTATATATCGTACATATATACAAATTAGTTTTTAACTAAAATCACTTCAATATCCTTTCTCTAACCTTGAATGTCATTATCATGCCATGAATATAAATTATCGAGATTAATAAAGTTAGAGAATCAAAATAACCGAGTTGAAGCCGTTTGTGTCTTAGCTCAATTGACATAAATATTGTTGACAATGCAATAGGACGTGAGTTTGAGACTTTGAGTGCACTAAAAGGCATTATCCTCCTATTTACGAATTGGGTAGAGGCTATCATCAACTATTCAAGAAGAGACAGATGCAATATTGATTTTTTTTTTTTTGTTAAATTCATTATAATGTCATTTTTCTATTACATGGCTAGTAAGTATGTATTTTCTTATTTCAAAATATTACACCATCAAATTTAACAAAATAATTTTAACAGTGCTAACAATGAAACCTAAAGTTTTTAATCTAAAAAGTAGAGTAATTAAATTCTTAACAACAAATATAAGTAAAAAGACTAAATTCCAAATACATAAAGAGTTCTAATTTTATTGAAATATTTGGTGAAATTGATTATTTGATAAGAAAACTGATTACACTTACAAATATTTTTTTATCAAGTTTTGTTAAGTAAAATTACATAATAAAAAATTTTCAAATTTATATTAAATTACTTTTTTTTAAAAAAAGTTTACGAATACAATTACATGAGTGAACACCCACAAAGTGTGAAACCAAATAATTACAACAAAAATAAATTAGATTAAAATTGATTAATTGAACTAAAACCCGCACGTGATAATAGCATATAATAATATTCGAAAATCTATCTATATAATTGTAATCGGTGGATCTAAAACTTGGGTACTCTAAATTTAGAGTCGCTATTTTTGTTAATTGTGTTAAGACTTCATTAACTATATTGGATTGAGTGAATTGAAGTCAAGTGTATCTTTTATTTTTAAGTTAAGTTAAACAATTAAATTAATATTTAATTTCAAATCTAATTATGTTGAGAGTATATGGAGATAGGTAGGTAAAAATCCGTTCTGCCCCGCACTGGTGGGTTGACATCTCTAGCTACCACCAACCAAAGGGGAAAGTAAAGAAAATGACAGTCTAACGATGTTGAAACCTTTGACACAAAATTGTAATTATAATTTTCAAAGTTATCTGAAAAAAGAGCTGATATCACTATTAATATTTCGTGTGATAGTTGTTGATATGTTAAGTCTAATCCTAATTTATTTTTTATTTGTCAAATTTGCTTCTTTTTTTTCCTTTAAAAAACAGATAATTTATCCACCGAAATTATGAAAAATAATGCAAAAAAGAAAAAAGTTCACGTCTTTGTCACTTATCATTGATTGAAGACTTAATTAAAAATAATAAAAATTTGACCCCATTTTTAATTATATACCACTTGTCACATGCAAGCGATAAAAAAAAAAATTAAAGTAACCACATAAAAGGTATATATATTAAGAAAATGTTTTTCTTCTAAATTTTGTAAGATCTTTATGCATGCATTAATTTAACCTAAAGTATTTTAGTTTAATAGTTTAAGTTTTCGTATTCGAATTTTATCTATGTGCAATTTTTTTTTAGAATTTTATTTTGATTTAAATGTCATAATGAAATATGTCCAAATTTATTTTATTTAAATTTAGATATATTTCTATTATCAACTATAATTATTTAAATATATTATTTTCTATTATAATTATATTAGTAACTTTTTAAATATATATTTATTTTAAGAAAGTCATTGTTTTTGATACATTTCTAGGTCAAGAGATTATCCTTGTAACATCCTAAATTAAGGGTTGTGCTTTTGGAGCATAACCCTAGTGTTAGTAGACTTTAAGAGCGGTTTGGATGTGTTTTGAAGGTTTTTAAAACTTTAGGATTAAAATGGAAGCTTTAGAAAATTTTAGAAATTTCTAGTAAAAAGGGGATTTGGGCTATGGAGTCGTTAAATATAATTTTAGTAGTTTTTTGGACATGAAAGTCCAGGTGGTAGAGTGGTTAGAGGCGCTAGGGTACTTTAGGAGGGCAAGGGTTTGAGCTGCTTGTATCGCAATTGGCAGTTTTGTTTTTGGCGCTGAAGGGAGCAAGGTAAGGAGGCTTTATAATAAATTGGGGCGGAATTATATCATGAGAAAGCGCCTGGGTGGAGTGGCTTGGACGCTTGCAGCTTGTGAGCTTCACGAGGTTAAGCGTTCGAATCCTGTTGGAGGCGCACGGGTGTTTTATTTTTGGTTTTGTTGTTAAGACGAAAGGGAACTAGCAGAGGAAGGGCTTAAAAGAATGTTGCGATGCGTTTATGGCATGAAATGCATAGAGGCCGAGTGGCTGGAGCGTGGAGATGTCTTCTCCAGGTCTCGGGTTCGAGACCCTGGAGCGCAGCATGGTTTTATTCTTTTTCTTGCTGGCATGAAGGTGGCTGCATGGGCACCTGCACGCATGAACAAGGCTGTTAGGGGTTTTATTTTATTTATTTATTTATTTTTTTGATAGGATGGGATAGTTGATATATTATTATTATTATTATTATTATTATTATTATTATTATTATTATTATTATTATTATATGTTATAGGAAAATGGGATTGGAAGATGGGGAGTTTTATATTATTATTATTATTATTTTATGTGTGGTGATGGGGTAGTGTTAATATATTTATATTATTATTATTATTATTATTATTATTATTATTATTATTATTATTATTATTATTATTATTATTATTATTATTTTGGTAGTAATGGGAGCCATGATTAAACAATGTTTAATTTTCATGGATGAGTCTTGGCGTGGGAGAGGAGCAGGGACAAGCATTAGTTTATTTTTTTTATGTTGAAGGGGTGATAATGGATTAAGTGGGATATTAGCAGGGGATAATTGATGTTTTTGTTTTTATTCATTTGAATATGTGGCCTAGAGTAAATTAAGGAAATTGTTGAGTTTTAAACTCTTCAAGGGAAGAGTGGACGGCAAGTATAGGGGGGGTTAGTGCCGAATTTTCTTAGCCTTTTCTTCATGATTTTCGGCTAGTGCATCTTTTTGATTTTTCTTCTTCATATTCTCTCAAACCGAAACACCATTACCATCTACCTTTTCTTCTTAGACTTTGGCCGAATCCCCTACACCATCATCTTCAATCTATTTTTCTCTCCTTTTTCTTCTCAAAACCGGAATCCCATCTCCTTTTTCCTCATTATTTTTCTCTTTAGTCAAAGCTACTTCTCACCTTTGTGCCGAAACTCTCTTCTCCCATTGAGGAGTACCTTGGCCGAATATCAAAGCAAGGGTGATCCCTTTCAAGTGTTTCCCCAATCGGTCATAGAGAAAGGTGCCGGGATTTTGAAGTATTCGATTCAAGCCTCCATTCCCTGTCAATCGATTTTGGGAAGTGAAGCCGATCCACACTTGGAGTGTGTTGGCTAGTGTTCTAGGCAAATAGGGCAAGGAAGGCTAGTGTGGCCAATTTGATTCTTCGGGATTTAGGACTGTCGATTGGCATCAGGTGTGTACATACACACTTCATAACTAATTAATGTGCTAAGTATTTTGTGTATGCTAAATCGAATTTGTGTAGCTTCGGATTTAATACCATAAAGGTATAAGCAACGCTTCAGGTAAGTCCTTGTCGTTATGAGTCTCTTAATGCTTATGAAAGCATGACATATTTGGTATATGTGGCATATAAGTACATGGCTGATGATAAACTCTGTATATGTTGTTATATAAACATGTTGGCATGATTTCTGTTAAATGCATATCATTGATTGATGTGGGTTAAACGAGTGGAGGGGGAAGTGATATTCGTGTCGACGGACACCAGTGGTTTGGTACCACATTTCGTGACTTCGGTCACCAGAGGTTTGGTACCTCATAGCGTCTCGTCCCCGTGGCTTAGCACCACAGTGGGTTGGCCCCACAGATGACATTATGGGATTGACGCCAGTGATTTGGTATCATGCGTGGGTTGGCCCCACAACACATGATTTGTGACTTCGAGTCACCAGTGGTTTGGCACCATCAGTGGTTTGGCACCACATTAATGATGAACATCGTGACTTTGGTCACCAGTGGTTTGGCACCACCAGTGGTTTGGTTCCATACGGGGTAGAGAAAGGCGTTCTGGATGGTTAGTTTGGGTGCATATTAACTTGTGTATGTTAAATTAGTTATGATTTGTGTATGATGTTGCACTAAATCGGGGAGGGGTTACACATTGAGTCTTGGTGACTCACCTTCTCCTTTAACATTTTTCAGGTGACTCGTAGAGCGCGGATGAGGAGCCGGATGGACTCGAGGTGGCCATGCAGTGAAAATGTGGATTTAGATGAACTTCGAACTATTTTTATTTTATTGTGGTTTAATTTGTTCAAGTTGTAATAAGGCCTCCTAAGATTTTATGTTGATATTTTACATGATTTGGATAATTTGTTTAAACTACTTAATGGCTTTAAAATGGTTACACACGTTTTCCTAAATTCAAACGTAAATGATTTTCTTTCGTACCATCGGGTACATCGACAAAATTGTAACAATTCGACTTAATAAAGTTTTAAATAACTAAGTAAAATATTTTGTTTCTTCATACATACAAATGTTTTATTTAACTTGATAAATGAAAACGAGATATTTTCATCAAGACTCAAACCGGCTAAAGGGATTTTCAAAATAGTTTTCTCTGTGACATACCGAATTCGGTCATAGCGTTTGGGCCGGGTTTGGGGTGTTACAAATTGGTATCAGAGCCCGGTTCAAAACTCGGCTGTGGGGGCCCAAGGCCCAAAATATTTTGGTAGGCCTTTTTGAAATATTTTCGGGGTTTTGAACAGCATGATACCGAGTCTCCGGCACCAATCCGCCCAGGTAAGTACTTCTGACTTCTGTGTGAATTAATTATCTGTAGAAGGGTAGGTATGAAACGTAGTTAGTGTGATAGGTGTTGAACCTTAGGACTAGTCCACCCCAACAAAACTCATAAGACTTTATTGGCTTAATTAAACCAACCTGCGACCAAGTCGCCGAGTTAGGGTGTGGTAACCCTAGTACGCATGTCTAGGATTGGATCCGAAAGAGCTTGGTACTTAAGCAGTCCTCGTGACTCACCTCCTCTTCGCAGGAATCCTACCTGGTGCGTAGCTTCGGTTCACCCTAACCGAGAGGACCCGGTCATAGGCTGAACACACTAAATAAAACCAGAAAGGGATTAACCCTGTTTTATGAAAGCTCTAAGTTTTAAAAATCATTACGATACTCCTTTTAATAGCAAAAAGAAAAAAAAATTAAATTAGAAAATTTTTTTTCAAAATATTTTTCCAACTTACCAAAATTTCCAAAATGCCCTTAGTGGCAAAATTACGAAAATGCCCTTGGTTTCTAAAATTACCGTATTACCCTGATTCAATTAAAACTTTTTTTTACTTTGCAAAAGTACTCGAAAATCGTGTATTTCAAAATAATACCCCAACTTTGGAAATTACAAAATTACCCCTGATTGACAAAATTACCAAAATACCCCTAGTTTTCAAAATTCTGCCATACCTTCAAGTTGGCAATTTTTCGAAAATACTCTTCAGTTTTAGGAATTACAAAATGTCTTGATTTACTAAAGTTTTTCAAAATTTCCTCGGTTTATTACAAAAATACCCCTGTAGGAAAATGACGAAAATACCCATGGGATAGGAACAGACAGAAATGTCTAAAGAGTGAATGTGTATGGGAGATACTATGGAATGGATGTGTTTTCTGTGAATTAGGATAGAAAACTCGAAACTTGATTGCTCGAAAGAATCTCTATTAAACTTTCTTCATAAAAACTTCTTCGCGAATAACCAAGTGGAACAAGTACTGATCCATAAAAATTTCTTAATTAGGTTAAAGCGCAATAGCTAGAATGAGCTCTAGAGGACGTGGCCGTCGTGGACGCGGTAGGGGCAGGATGATCGTGTCAGAACCCGTCAGGTCGGGTCAAGGGTCGGAGAATGAAGTACCGCCACCACCACCCCCAACTTTTGGAGTTGAGGAATAGGATCAGACAGGGGGTGAGGTGGTATCGCAAGCTGTATTGCGAGTCCTTGAGATGGTGGCTGGGGCAAGTGGAGGTATGGGAGCTCGGAAGTCTGTACCCGAGCGACTCCGATCCAACGGAGCTGAAGTATTCAGGGGTGTGTGGGGCGTGGCACCCAGTGCAGCGGAATATTGGTTAGAATCGACTGAGAGGATCATGGACGATCTCGATTTAACTAATGAGGAGAAGCAGAAAGGAGCAGTGTCGCTTCTAAAGGATGAGTCATACCAGTGATGGCTCACGGTTCGAGATGGTGCTACGGCAGATGGCCTTACTTGGGAGTACTTCAAAATTGCTTATCAGAAGAAGTATGTGGGCACCAACTACACTGATGCTCAGAGGAAAGCTTTTCTGGGATTGGTACAAGGAAATAAGTCGGTATCTGAGTATGAGGCAGAATTCTTGAGGCTGAGCCGCTATGCTCGGGGAATTGTGTCAGCTGAGCATGATCGTTGTGTCCGCTTTGAAGACGGACTTAGGGATGACTTAAGGTTGTTGATTGCTCCACAGTAGGTGCGTGAGTTTGCCGTTCTGGTAGAGAAGGCTAAGGTAGCCGAAGGGGTCAAGGAGTCTGTGAGACAGAACTATGATAGGAACAAGCAGAAAAGAGGTTTTGGGTCGTCTGGATCGGGTAATAATGCATAAAAAAGGGCTAGGCAGAGTGGGCCGAATCAGACAGGAAGGCCCATGGCTACTAATCAGAGACCGGCTCAGTGTAATCGTTGTGGGAAGTCACATTGGGGAAGTTGTTGGACCGGTGAGAGGGGTTGCTTTGAATGTGGATCTTTGGATCACCGTGTAAGGGATTGTCCTCGGAAGCTAGCTAAGAATCAGCCAGAGGGTCAGAACCATACTCAGGCTAGAAATGTAGGACCACCGCAGAGGGGTCGTGGTAATGGTAGAGGAGGTAATGGTTCTAATCGGAGTCGTGGAATTCTGGGCAGAGATATAGGCAACACAGAGGCAAGGCAGCTTGGGTTAGTCTACGCAGCGAGGCGTCGCGAGGAGGGTAACGCACCGGACGTCATAACCGGTACGTTCCTAATTTTTGGTCTTCCATATGTTGCATTAATTGATGTGGGTTCGACGCATTCATACGTTGCTAGTAGTGTGGTAGAGACCATGAACTTAGACTTTGAGACTGCTTCTAGGGAGATGACTGTAATTAGCCCTCTAGGACACTCTGTAGTAGTGAACAAGCTATATAGAGATGTACCCCTAGAACTCCAAGGGGTAGTGTTTGTGGCTGATCTGATGGAACTGTCATTTGGGGAGTTTGATCTAATTCTTGGAATGGACTGCTGGTTAAGTATCAGGCAAGGTTGGATTGCGCTGCTAAGCGCATGGTTCTAAAAACGGCTAAGGGTGATGAAGTGGTCATGATAGGTAATAGAAGAGATTATCTATCCAATGTAATGTCTGCTTTGAAGGCTGAGAAGATGGTCAAGAAAGGTTATGAGGCATTTTTGGTTCAAATCTGTGCCTTGGAGGCTAAGGAGTCAGCAGTTGAGAAGGTTCGAACTGTAGGGGAATTCGCTGATGTGTTTCCAAAAGAACTTCCGGGTCTGCCTCCAGATCGGGAAGTTGAATTCAGTATAGACTTGTTACCCGAGACGGCGCCTGTGTCTATAGCACCCTACCGAATGGCACCAAAGGAGTTGGTGGAGCTGAAGGCTCAAATTCAGGAGCTCTTGGATAGAGGGTTTATCCGACCAAGTATATCCCCGTAGGGAGCACCTGTGCTGTTTGTTAAGAAAAAGGGCGGTTCAATGCGGATGTGTATCGACTACCGTCAACTAAATAAGTTAACGATCAAAAACAAGTATTCGTTACCTAGGATTGATGACCTGTTTGACTAACTGAAGGGTGCATCGGTGTTCTCGAAGATAGATCTTAGGTCGGGTTATCATCAACTTAAAGTGAAGGAGGTTGATGTACACAAGACGACATTTCGTACTCGGTATGGGCATTACGAGTTTCTAGTGATGCCGTTTGGGTTGACCAACACACCCGCAGCGTTCATGGACTTAATGAATAGGGTGTTTCAGCAATACTTGGATCAATTTATCGTGGTGTTTATAGACGACATATTGGTTTACTCAAAGACGGAGGAGGAGCATGATAGGCATTTGCGTATAGTTCTACAAGTACTGAGAGAGAAGCAGTTATATGCCAAATTCAGTAAGTGCGAATTTTGGCTTAGGGAGGTGGCTTTCTTAGGTCACGTGGTGTCAGCTGAAGGGATTAGAGTGGACCCTCGCAAGGTTGAAGCGGTGTTGGATTGGAAACCGCCTAGGTCAGTGGCGGAAATTCGAAGTTTTCTGGGTCTGGTAGGGTACTATCGAAGATTTGTGGAATGATTCTCTTTAATCGCAGCGCCGTTGACTAAGTTATTAAGAAAAGGAGTTCCCTTTATTTGGTCGGAGAAACAGCAAGAAAGTTTTGATAAGCTAAGGAAGATTCTGACGGAAGCTCCAGTTTTGGTACAGCCTGAGGCAGGGAAGTTGTTCACGGTTTATTGTGATGCGTCCCATACTGGGTTGGGATGTGTATTAATGCAAGAAGGGAAGGTAGTGGCCTATGCATCCTGTCAGCTAAGATCGCATGAGGTTAACTATCCGACTCATGACTTGGAGTTAGCGGCAGTAGTCTTCGCTTTGAAAATATGGAGGCATTACTTGTATGGAGAGAAATCGATAATCTACACGGATCACAAAAGTCTGAGGCATCTTTTGACGCAGAAGGACTTGAACTTGAGGCAACGCCGATGGATTGAACTGTTGAAGGACTACGACTGTTTAATTGAATACCATCCAGGCAAGGCTAACGTGGTAGCTGACGCGTTAAGTCGGAAGGTCGTAACGGATTTAAGGGCGATGTTTGCTCACCTCAGTCTATACGACGATGGAAGTCTTTTGGCAGAGCTGCAAGTTAAGCCAACTTGGATTGAGGAAGTTAAGGAAAAACAGTTGGTAGATGACAGTTTGAATGCGCGGAGGTTGCAAGTTCAAGATGGTAGTTTGGAAGGGTATAGTTTGTCTGGTGACGGTGTACTATGTTTTCAAGGACGAGCTTGTATGCCGAAGGATGTGGAATTGAGGCAAAGAATTCTTCAGGATGCACATAGCAGCCCATACGCTATGCATCCTGGAGGTAGCAAGATGTATGGAGATTTGCGGAAGCAGTTCTGGTGGCCGGGGTTGAAGCGTGAGGTAACTGAATTCGTGGGAAGGTGTCTGACATGTCAGCAAGTAAAGGCTGAACATCAGTTGCCATCTGGATTACTTCAACCAGTGAAGATTCCTCAGTGGAAATGGGAGAGGATCAATATGGATTTCGTCAGTGGGTAACCCCTCACGCCCAGCAAGAAGGACGCAGTTTGGGTGATTGTGGACTGTCTGACCAAGTCAGCTCACTTCATACCGGTAAAGGTGGATTATTCTCTTCAGAGGCTAGCAAAATTGTATGTGGCTGAGATAGTAAGATTGCATGGTGTGCCAGTATCAATCATCTCAGATAGGGATCCGAGGTTTACGTCAAAGTTCTGGAAAGCGTTGCATCAGGCTTTGGGTACACGATTGGATTTCAGTACAGCATTCCATCCACAGTCGGACGGGCAGTCGGAAAGGGTCATATAGATTTTAGAAGATATGCTAAGAGGTTGTGTTTTGGATTTCAGTGGTAGTTGGGAAGAGTATCTACCGTTGGCAGAATTCGCTTATAACAATAGTTATCAAGCGAGTATCCAAATGGCACCATATGAAGCACTGTATGGACGAAGATGTCGTACTCCTAATTGTTGGACGGAGTTGGGTGAACGACAAGTTTTAGGTCCAGAGTTGGTGACAGAGACTGAAGAGAAAGTGAAGGTGATTCGGGCTCGTCTCAAGGAAGCGGCGGATAGGCAGAAGTCCTACGCTGATCTTAAGCGCAAGGAAGTGGAGTATGCAGTAGGAGATAAAGTTTTTCTGAAAGTGTCGCCTTGGAAAAAGGTATTAAGATTTGGGCGAAAAGGAAAGCTAAGCTCAAGGTTCATCGGCCCATATACAGTAGTAAAGCGAGTGGGACTGGTAGCTTATCAGCTCGAGCTGCCGGCAGAGTTGAGTCAGATTCATGACGTCTTTCATGTGTCGATGCTTAGACGGTATCGGTCAGATCCATCACATGTTGTGCCAGTGGCAGAGATTGAGGTAAACTCGGACTTATCTTTCGAGGAGGAGCCAGTTCAGATCTTGGATCGAGATGTCAAGGTTCTACGTAGGAAGTCAGTACCTTTGGTGAAAGTGCTATGGCGGAACCATGGTGTAGAAGAAGCTACGTGGGAACCCGAGGACGTGATGCGGCAGCAATACCCCTAACTCTTCTGATCCAGGTAATTTCGAGGACGAAATTATTTTAAGGGGGGTAGAACTGTAACATCCTAAATTAGGGGTTGTGCTTTTGGAGCATAACCCTAGTGTTAGTAGACTTTAAGAGCGGTTTGGATGTGTTTTGAAGGTTTTTAAAACTTTAGGATTAAAATAGAAGCTTTAGAAAATTTTGGAAATTTTTAGTAAAAAGGGGATTTGGGCTTGGAGTCCTTAAATATAATTTTAGTAGTTTTTTGGACATGAAAGTCCAGGTGGTAGAGTGGTTAGAGGCGTTAGGGTACTTTAGGAGGGCAAGGGTTCGAGCTGCTTGTATCGCAATTGGCAATTTTGTTTTTGGCGCTGAAGGGAGCAAGGTAAGGAGGCTTTATAATAAATTGGGGCGGAATTATGTCACAAGAAAGCGCCTGGGTGGAGTGGCTTGGACGCTTGCAGCTTGTAAGCTTCACGAGGTCGAGCGTTCGAATCCTGTTGGAGGCGCGCGAGTGTTTTATTTTTGGTTTTGTTGTTAAGACGAAAGGGAGCTAGCAGAGGAAGGGCTTAAAAGAATGTTGCGATGCGTTTATGGCATGAAATGCATAGAGGCCGAGTGGCTGGGGCGTGGAGATGTCTTCTACAGGTCTCGGGTTCGAGACCCTGGAGCGCAGCATGGTTTTATTCTTTTTCTTGCTGGCGTGAAGGTGGCTGCATGGGCACCTGCACGCATGAACAAGGCTGTTAGGGGTTTTATTTTATTTATTTATTTATTTATTTATTTTTGATAGGATGGGATAGTTGATATATTATTATTATTATTATTTATTATTATTATTATTATTATTATTATTATTATATGTTATAGGAAAATGGGATTGGAAGATGGGGAGTTTTATATTATTATTATTATTATTTTATGTGTGGTGATGGGGTAGTGTTAATATATTTATATTATTATTATTATTATTATTATTATTATTATTATTTTGGTAGTAATGGGAGCCATGATTAAACAATGTTTAATTTTCATGGATGAGTCTTGGCGTGGGGAGAGGAGCAGGGACAAGCATTAGTTTATTTTTTTTATGTTGAAGGGGTGATAATGGATTAAGTGGGATATTAGCAGGGGATAATTGATGTTTTTGTTTTTATTCATTTGAATATGTGGCCTAGAGTAAATTAAGGAAATTGTTGAGTTTTAAACTCTTCAAGGGAAGAGTGGACGGCAAGTATAGGGGGGGTTAGTGCCGAATTTTCTTAGCCTTTTCTTCATGATTTTCGGCTAGTGCATCTTTTTGATTTTTCTTCTTCATATTCTCTCAAACCGAAACACCATTACCATCTACCTTTTCTTCTTAGACTTTGGCCGAATCCCCTACACCATCATCTTCAATCTATTTTTCTCTCCTTTTTCTTCTCAAAACCGGAATCCCATCTCCTTTTTCCTCATTATTTTTCTCTTTAGCCGAAGCTACTTCTCACCTTTGTGCCGAAACTCTCTTCTCCCATTGAGGAGTACCTTGGCCGAATATCAAAGCAAGGGTGATCCCTTTCAAGTGTTTCCCCAATCGGTCATAGAGAAAGGCGCCGGGATTTTGAAGTATTCGATTCAAGCCTCCATTCCCTGTCAATCGATTTTGGGAAGTGAAGCCGATCCACACTTGGAGTGTGTTGGCTAGTGTTCTAGGCAAATAGGGCAAGGAAGGCTAGTGTGGCCGATTTGATTCTTCGGGATTTAGGACTGTCGATTGGCATCAGGTGTGTACATACACACTTCATAACTAATTAATGTGCTAAGTATTTTGTGTATGCTAAATCGAATTTGTGTAGCTTCGGATTTAATACCATAAAGGTATAAGTAAGGCTTCAGGTAAGTCCTTGTCGTTATGAGTCTCTTAATGCTTATGAAAGCATGACATATTTGGTATATGTGGCATATAAGTACATGGCTGATGATAATCTCTGTATATGTTGTTATATAAACATGTTGGCATGATTTCTGTTAAATGCATATCATTGATTGATGTGGGTTAAACGAGTGGAGGGGGGAGTGATATTCGTGTCGACGGACACCAGTGGTTTGGTACCACATTTCGTGACTTCGGTCACCAGAGGTTTGGCACCTCATAGCGTCTCGTCCCCGTGGCTTAGCACCACAGTAGGTTGGCCCCACAGATGACATTATGGGATTACGCCAGTGATTTGGTATCACGCGTGGGTTGGCCCCACAACACATGATTTGTGACTTCGAGTCACCAGTGGTTTGGCACCATCAGTGGTTTGGCACCACATGTGGTTTGGTTCCATACGGGGTAGAGAAAGGCATTCTGGATGGTTAGTTTGGGTGCATATTAACTTGTGTATGTTAAATTAGTTATGATTTGTGTATGATGTTGCACTAAATAGGGGAGGGGTTACACATTGAGTCTTGGTGACTCACCTTCTCCTTTAACATTTTTCAGGTGACTCGTAGAGCGCGGATGAGGAGCCGGATGGACTCGAGGTGGCCATGCAGTGAAAATGTGGATTTAGATGAACTTCGAACTATTTTTATTTTATTGTGGTTTAATTTGTTCAAGTTGTAATAAGGCCTCCTAAGATTTTATGTTGATATTTTACATGATTTGGATAATTTGTTTAAACTACTTAATGGCTTTAAAATGGTTACACACGTTTTCCTAAATTCAAACGTAAATGATTTTCTTTCGTACCATCGGGTACATCGACAAAATTGTAACAATCCGACTTAATAAAGTTTTAAATAACTAAGTAAAATATTTTGTTTCTTCATACATACAAATGTTTTATTTAACTTGATAAATGAAAACGAGATATTTTCATCAAGACTCAAACCGGCTAAAGGGATTTTCAAAATAGTTTTCTCTGTGACATACCGAATTCGGTCGTAGCGTTTGGGTCGGGTTTGGGGTGTTACAATCCTCCTATAAGTAAATAATTCTTAATTAGTGGCTTATAGATATTGAAAATAATTGTTAATCAACGTTTATAAAAAAAATTAAGAACTTATATAGTAGTACGCGAAAGCAATGGAGACTAGATACTAGGCTATAATTGGTTCTTGGATAATTGTTCAGTTTTTTATGCAAAGGTATAGGGCATTTTAGATGGCCTTTCTCTTTTTCATGAACGAGGATACAAAAGGGTAATGATTCAATCTGATAGCTTAGAAGTGGTTGGTATTATCCAAGACGGATCATTGGAGGCTTCGAGTTTTGCTTTGCCCAGGCGAACTAAACAATTCTTGAAACATGAAAGTTAATGGTTTATAAGGCATATTCATTGGGATGAGAATCAAATTGTTGATCACCTAGCCAGGATGACATCTAATTGGAAGGAAGGGTTGCAGGTTTTTGTTGATCCGCCAATGGAGATTCTAGCGATGATTTATTTTGGTAAAACAATTGATGTTTTTGCTTAAAATAGTCCTACGTAACTAAGTGTTATTTTCTTTTTATTACACAGAAAAATGTACATCCAACTTATTACAAGAATGACATTTAATTGAATTTTGTCATTTATTACTATATTTGAGTAAAGCAAAAAATATTTTTAAGAAAATCAAAATCAAAATTGAAATATAAATTTATAATTTTAAAAATGTTTGAGTAGTCAAATTGTCGGATCTTATAAGTTTTTTACATGAAAAGTTGATTAATGTGATATTTATTAACAAAATAAATGTATTAGGTTTTTTTTTTATTAATTTGATGATAAGAAAAATAAATATTATTTTTCGATAACTGACCCATTTTTTTCAAGTGAAAGATGCATAAAAGTAATTTATAGAGTGTGGACTTTTCTTTTTTAGTTACAATGAATTAAAGAAATAAATTGAATGCGTCCGTACGGTACGACATTGTTTTCATGATGTATATTTAATATTTCTTAAGCAGCAATCAACCAATTATTATGACCAAGTTAAGAATTATTCAGACATTACATTATCCATTGTACGAAACCGAGTAAATAAAAATGTAAGACTTATCCCAACATATTGAATTTCAAAGGAAAATGTTTAATAATTGACTGAATTGTTTAGTTTAACAGATTTAATCCAAACCCAATTGGGTCTAAATTAAAAATTTTGATTAATAAGAATGAGTTATTCAATTTTTTATATATAAATATAAAATATTAAGTCGATTGAGTCTTAACTCGATTGACATGAGTATTATTGTTAATGTAGAAGGACGTGAGTTTAAATACGTTGAAGCACATTATCCTTTTATTTATGGGTTAGGGGTGGCCCGGCCCGAAGGCCCGCCTGAAAAATGGGAGGGTTCGGGCAAAAATGTAGGCCTGAAAAATGGGCTTGGATAAAAAACGAGGCCCGTTTAGAAAATGGGTTGGGCCTCGAGCAAGATTGTTTAGGCCCGGGCCTGGCCCATGATCAGCTCTAGTTGGGAGGGGCTATGAGTAGTTTTAGACATTGTGTCAAAAAAAATAAATATGATCAGAACTTATAATTAAATTATTCAAAAATATATATAAAATATTAATATTACAATATTAGTTTAACATATTTTAAATGAAAAAAGAAATCGAAATAGAAGTCAAATCGTTGTGATTTCTGGTCATTGATCCAACTAATTACAGGGAGGAGTAAACTTTCATCTGATTTTAAAAAAAATGATTTTTTTTTTAATTTTGAGTTATTCGATTAATTTAATCAAATTTATAAGTATTTTAATTTTTTGAGTTCGAGTTGAGTTAAATTTTAAACTTAAAAAATTTGAACTCAAATAATATTTTAGTGTAAATATCCTTCTTTTAAAAATTACAAAATAATATTTAAAAATATAAAATATCTATAATTTCATTTCAAAAATTTGATAAAAATATATAAAATTCAAAAAGTAAAATAGCAAAAATTATAAAAGATATGTCACACTATAATTTATTTTTAAAAAATCTAAAATAATAAATTCGAGATCTTGAATAAGTAAAATATCAAATCAAATTTACCATACTAATTAGTTTAATTTTCTCTCTGATTTCTCTTTAAAGGAGTTTTCAAATACTCATAGACCGTAAAATGAATATGGATGATATCTTTGTGTTATAAATAAAGAGAGACATATTTGAAATATATACGATATAAAAATATGCTAATTAACTTAAAATTCAGTCATATTGCCAACGAGTTATTAATATGGTTGGTTTATTTTTTTTAAAATTTAATTAAAAACAAATTTATTCAACCGACTTGACTTGAATTTCATTTTATCTGGTTTGGTTCAAAAAAATTCATATTGAATTACGATGATGATAATATAGGATTCATCAACTCAACTATTCCAAAATTTTTCACTCAATTCAATCGAACACTTACCCCTAATTGATTAGATGAGATTATATAATTAAATATACTAAAATATTAACTTATTGGTAAAGGTTGAAGTTGGATACTTTGAAGTCTTAGGTTTGATTTTTCACTTTCTACCTAACTATGGGTTAAAATATATTGGAGTTCCCTTGTAACATCCCGAAATTGGGCCTAGTAGGAATGGGCCCAATGGGCCTTGGGCATAGGAGTGTTTAAAATTTTTGAGAATAAGAGAATGACATTATTTCAAGTTGGACTTATTAAGAAGATGATTTTAGAAAGTTACCAGATTCTATGAAGTTTCGAGTTCAAGTTGGGCCTTAGTAAAATTTTGTGTTTAAGCCTAATAAGGAGAGATAGTAAGTGGCATCAAGGCTTATGGAAATAAAAGAGTAAATTGCTAGCATAAATGAGCATATGGCAAGGAGGTTATGGCATCAAGTGAAGTACCTTTAGGGAAGAGGTTCAAATCCCATTGTGTGCAAATTTTGACTATTATTTTTGTACTATTTCCCTAAATTTCGGCCAAGCTTGTAAATATGGCAAAATTGGATTTTTAAATTATGGTAAGGTGGACTTATTAAATTGTGGAAAAGTATGGTAAGGAGGAAAATAAGGAAAAAGAAAAAAAATGGAAATAAAAGAAATAAAAGAATTTGGAGAGTGGAGTAGGTGGATGAAAAAGAAATAAAAGAATTTGAGGAGTGGAGTAGGTGGATGAAAAAGGAATAAAAGAATTTGTGGAGTGGAGTAGGTGGATAAAAAAAAAAGAGATAAAAAAAGAAAGAAAGAAGAGATAAAAAAAAAGGGTTATGAAAATAAAGAAAAGAGAAGTATCATCTTTTCTTCTCTTCATCACCACCTAGAATTGGTAGCAAACAAGGGTTGGAGAGCTCAAAAATTTCAGCAAACAAATCCTTGATTTTTGATGACTTTAGTTGATAATTTTTGTATTTTTGGAGCCCCCAAAGCTTAAGCTAGCTAATGAGGGGACTAATTTGTAATATGGTTGAGAGTCTAGGGACTTGCCATGAGAGAGTTTATGCTGGTTGCAAGGTCTCGAAGTACTTTATCAAAGGTTCAATCGAAAACCTATCCCTCGTTATAAGTGACTCGGATTTTTTTGTGCCGCGGAGAGCATCGCGTTACGGATTCCGAATAAGGTGTGTAATCCCGTACCTTTCGTATATATGATTGAAATGGTGTGTAATATCACACTTATCTGAAATTTTGTATGAAATATGCTGTTAATCGGTGGAAACACCAAAGAAAACTAAAAACCGGCATCCGTAATCACTCGGGTGTGCGTATGATCGTAGTGGTAATCGTATTTCGTAATAAAACAGTTTCGGTTAGAAGCAGTGACGTGTTTTTGAAAAATCACTAAAAATAGAAGAAAAGGAATTAGAAAGTGAATAAGATACCAAATTAAATATTACTCTGTCTATTTTAATATGGAAGAAACGGAGAAGGAAAAGGAATTTTATATTCTGAGATATCTTGATTTTAGTGAGACTGGTTCTGATTAACTTCGGGGTTCACTGATCTGTTTTGGAAAAATCATATAAAATTGTACAAAATGAATTATGGGTTATAATTTACATGTATGGATTCCTTAGTGAGTCTATTTTCAAGAGAAACATGTTGGAACAGTATATGAAAACCGTATAGTGAGATATTTGAAATTAAGTCAAGAGAGGTCAGAATCATTGGACAGTGAAACAAGGGAAACTTTAAGGAATAAACTGTACTAAATGGCTAGGCCAAAAATTCTGGAAAAATTTCAGTAAGAAGATACATGAGTCTAGTTTCAAGGAAATTTTACGGATCTAGATTTCGAGTTTTCTAACTCGAGTTATATGCAATTTAGTCAGTATGACGCAAATGGACAGTTTAAATTTGTATGCCCCAAATTATTAGTTAAGTTTTAGTTGCGAAATTACCCCGTTTGGGCTTAAAATGGATTTTTGACCCAATAGTTCCGTAGAGACCCAAATAGAGTTCTGTATCACTCGAGGCGATAGTGAATCTTCGAAAACACCGTTAAATATGAAATTACCGAATTACCCTTGTAGGGTAAATTACCGAATTACCCTTAGAGAGTAAATTATCGAATTACCCTTAGTGGGTACGATTACTGAATTACGAAAATGCCCTAATGGGCCGAATTACGAAATGTCCCTATGGGCCAAACTACGAAAATACCCTTTATGGGCCAAAATGTTATAATTGCTATATGGGCCAAATGTTATATTTGCTACATAGGCCATATTTGGTATAAGTGGTGACCGATTGTGTATTTTGGTTTTTAAGGGTAAATCGACAGGCATAAGGAAGTTCCGGGATCGTGTTAAATTCAAGTAGCTAAGGATTTCGCTAAATAGTAAGGTGTGTGATTAACCCACTGTTTTCCGAGTTTATGTTATATTGTATGTGTGGTGTAAATGCTAATGTGTGCAGTGACAATTATGAATGGATACCCTTAAGGGGTATATCGAAAATCAGGTCAGTGTTAAATATTAAAAATGTGAATATGCCAATGAGAATATGTTTGTATGCCGAATAGCATGTGCATGCATCATTTTATTATGTTATGACATTATCATATGTTGCATGTGCATGGGATGGGATCTGAATGTGAAAGAAGAAAGGGTGTACATTATGTACGTGGTCTAATGTTAGCCTTGTGCTACATTAGCGCTTGATGTTAGCTATGTGCTTCATCAAGGGAGGTGTTGGCTAGGTGCCACATCTCGGCGGTTGATAGCTGTGTGCATCACCGTAGATTGATTGATATGTGGGATCACTTATGTGATCGGTGGCCTAGCCACGGCCTTGAGCAGCAAGTCTGCCAAGGTAATATATGTGGATCACTATGTGATCGGTGGATTAGCCACGGCCTTGGGCAGGGGGTCTGCCAAGGTAGGTGTAAAGGATGGACCCTAGGCTGGGTTGGGTGCATTTTGTATAAATCTGTCTGCTATGTGAATTAATGTGGAAATGGGCCAAGCCCAGTATGTGGAAACATGTGGTTGATTACACTATTATAAGAATGTGATGTGGTTGTGGGCCAAGCCCAATAAGTGAAAGCATGTGATTAAATTATCTTAATATCTGTTATATGGGTTATTATATGGTTTGACATGTGGATGGAATTCAGTGGTCTAATTACACACTGAGTCTGTATGACTCACCCAATTTTTATCAAACATCGCAGATGATTTTAGGTGATCGGACCGGGTTGAAGTGAATACGAGGTGGCCCATGCAGAAGTTAATTTTATTTGTTTTCATATTTTATAATTTCAGTATTTCGATAAGTATTATTGTAATAAGGCCACTTAAGCATTTGAAGTTTATCATTATGTTTTATTATGGATTGACGATGAAATGTTATTTGCAAATGATATTATTTTCTTAAATTTATATATATATTAAAGTTTTCAAATCTGGATACTTTATGACATCAAATTTTTACTTAGCATTTTAAATAAACAATGTTTTATAAATAAACACAAATTTCCATGTTTTATTTTAAGGTTAAAATATTTTAAACGTTTTTCCGCAGTGACAAACCAGATCCGGTCAAGACTCGTAGGCCGGGTTTGGGGTGTTACATCCCTTTATTATATAGACAGGATTAAATTAATTTCTCTACTATTAAATAAATCAATTTAGTTTTATATTATTAAAAAGAATCCAATAAGCCCAAATTATAACAAAGTTAATATTTAGGGTGTGTTTGTTTGGCTGTAGTTGCTTTTCCGGAAAATAGTTTCCTCTTTTCCAGTGTTTGGTAGCCTGAAAATCTTTTCCATTTGGAAAACATTTTCCAAATCACGCGTAAAATCCTTTACATTTTCCGGAAAATGTCTTACCATTTCAATTTCCGTAAGACATTTTCCCGTGCTTCTCCTTCATCCAGGTAAGGCCCCTTCTCTTGCTGTTGTTCAATTTCCTTTCTTCATCTTCTACTCATCAGACCCATATCTTCTTTTCTCAGGTATTTCGTTTCCTCTCTTTCTCTCTTTCTCATGCAATCTCTCTCTCTCTTTTGCAGGTATTTCGTTCCTGCATAAAGCTCTTTTTTTTTTGGCTCTTGGCTTAAGGTAAAGCTTTTTTTTTTATCTTCTTGTTCTTTACTTTTCTACATTTTAACAGATATTCTTGGAATTTTATGCCTTCCTTCTTGTCCACAATTTTTTTCTTCTGTTTGTTTTTTTTTTCTTTGAAATTTTAACAGACATTCTAAAGCATAAATGCTTACACTTTAGGTTAGTTTATGGAATGGGGATTTGATGTTGGGATGAGATGTGGGTTTAATGGTGGCTGGCTGCTCATACGCCATCCATCATTATTTCACTCCATCTTGGCTTGAATTTGTTTTAGTTAATGTTCTGATTCTCCACTTCCTATCAATACAATTGAACAACAAAAAAGTTTTAGAGAATGAAAATCAAATTCTGAGCTGCTTTCCTAAACTACATACACATATTAAAATGTGTGATGCTTTTCCTGATCCAATACATTGGCTGCAATTGTGATGTTTGCCGCTAATATTGATTCTCACTTCATTAGCATTATTGAGTGATTTTAGTATCATACCCCATACTTACCTTACTAATTGAACTTACTTACCTTCACTTATTTAGCGTTGCTGTCAATCTTACGATTTGTTCATAAACTACATTTATTTACCAATTATTTAGCCATTTTAATGTAAAGTTAAAGCATATATTTTTCTTAGCCATATATGTATATACATATTAAAACGTGTGATGCTTTTCCTGATCCAATACATTTGCTGCAATTGTGATGTTTGCTGCTAAGTTTGTATTTGATTCTTTTGTCTTCATGAATCTTAGACATAAATAAAACCTTTCATTCCTCTTCTTTTGTGTGTCCCCTGTTTTAGTTCTTTTGTGTGTCCTCTGCTACAGTGTACATTATTTTCAAGTGCTAATAGTGTGCATTTTGTTCTGAATGCAGGCTGCAAAACAATTCTCTGAGGGGCTTGAAGCTCAAGATAAATCTTTTGAGGTAAAGTTGAATTCTGTATATTCTGTGTCACTTTGTGCTACTGCGTATGCATGCTTTATTTTGATTTGTCTTGTCTTGTGTCGATAATGGTCATGTTTGGTAGTCTAGATAATAAGGTCCATGCTTTTAGGTTAGTTATTTGTATTTGCTTGCTCAATTGATGGCCAGGGTAAGAGAGTCAGCTTTTATTCCTTTACAAAAAAAAGTTATTCTAATATTTGAGAGTTAAATACATAAGCTACTAGTTATCTTACTGAGCTTGTGTGTCTAAATCTGTGGTTCTGTAGTCTATAAGGGCGCAAGTTTTCTCAAGCTTGGTACCTCATCAATCAAGATAGCATTCAGCAATTTAGGACTTTTAGGTGTACTGGAGCCAAATGAATTAGTCATATCTTTTTTATGAAACCTTAAGACTCGTTAGAGAGAGACTCAGATCTCTTAGGCTTCTGATAAAAATTCTGGTTACCTTTAATTATTGCATAGGTCCCTTTTTAATAGAGATTACAATAATTAAATAGAGTATATGAACTAAATAAGGTTTTACCAAACACAACTGCTATTCTAAGAGTCCTAAAGCAGTTCTTTTATCATGAGAGTCCTACCTAACTTCTCCTAAAAATAATAAAAAAGCTTTTATTAAGAGTCCTATCTAACTTCTCCTAAAAATAATAAAACAACTTTTATTAAGAGTCCTACATCTACAACATAGACCATATAAATGTTGCAAAGATTGCAGGTGTTGGTGATATTATGTAAGAGTTCCCATTAGCCTAGATATAACTAATGGATTGTATCTGAATGCAAAGCTGGGAAGCTAGTATTTTTAGATTGAATGTAATTATTGGTTAAGAGGAACTAGGATTATGTTGATATTGAAGGAAAATAAGCACGGAGGCCACTGTCCTTAAAAATAATCTCCAAGAAAAAGGTTATCCTACATTGCTACATGCCACTCTCCTATCATGGTCTCTCTGCTATTTTCCCTGCCAACTTTAGTATTTACTATGACTTGATGCTCATGAGGATGGTCAGTAGTTATTATATATTTAATTGAGTATTATTATATATTTAATCTAATTTAATTATTTATAAATAAATTATTGCAATATATGTAAAAACAATTTATAATATAAAAATTTATTAATATGTATATAAAATTTATTAATATATGTAAAAACAGCTTTTTCGAAAAATATTTTTAGGAAAACTGCCAAACAACAGAAAATATTTTACATAGATTCATCCAAACAACAGAAAATATTTTACATAGATTCATCCAAACACCAGAAAATATTTTCTGTAAATCATTTTCCAGAAAAGTAAATCATTTTCTAAAAATCATTTTCCGAAAAACATTTTACTGCCAAACAAACAGAGCCTTACTGTACAAAAAATATTTTGAAATTTATTTATTTTCAATTGCAGTTCATTTCCAAATGAAAAAAAAATCATTTACAAAATCATAAAAAGTTATAAATATTAACTCTATTAAAATGTAAATGATATTGTTTTTTGGTAGAAAAGAACAGCTTTTAAGCGATTTCATTAACAATCAACTTTACTCTACTTTAGTTTTATTTGATTCTTTTTAACAACACAAAGACTAAATTGATCCTTTTTTTTTTTGGTAGAAATGGAAATAGGCCAAGCTTAAAAAAAAAACAAAAAATTAATTACTACTTGATTCCACAAGCATATCCAAACGAATATCCTCTTCAAGAAAAATTTTATCTCAGACGGCAATTCTTCAAATATCACCAAATATATTTACTCTTAACTATGGGTTGTCCCGAGAATTATTTTTATTGCAATCCCACATGTTTGGTCTTTTCCAAAGTTACTTTAGTTTGGTTCTAGACATATTTTGGTTTTTAGTTCAATTATCCTTCTACATTGCTTCAATTTTATTACAATTAATTTAGATGTATAAATTTTAAATTTTAATATGGGAACAATTGTCAAGTTTAATAATTGACTTAGAAAAAAAAATTAAGTCTTAATATGAGAAAACTTGTCTAGTTCAAATCTTAATGTAAAAACAATTATTAAGACTAAAAATTAACGTGGACTAAAAAGATTTAGACCTTAATATAGGAGTTGTTGCCAAGTTTGAGCCTCAAATAGTGATTTAACCTTTTATAAAAGTATAGCAAAAAGGGGTTACATTCAAGGTTCCTGGGCTCAAACTAGACCCTCCACCCAACAATTACTGGTCGAATATTGATGATCTAATTAGAAGCCCAAGCCTGCAATATTCGTGCTTCATCAAACGGACCGTCTCAAGAGGGTCGAACGGTAGCGGTGATTTGCATCAGCCTTTTCATTTTCAAGTTTCAACCCAAGTGCAGCGATCAGCTCTCGATTCCTTACTTTAAACTTACTGGTAATTTCTGTTTTATATTTTCCTATTGATTTTCAATTGTTCAGTCTTTTCTATTTCTGGGTTTCGATTCTTAAATTCTTTCCTATTATCTTCAATTAATTTCTTTTTTAATTCTTCCTTTCTATTTGTTATCTGATTTGTTTTCCTGTGAAAGGTAAATGAAGCAATAATTGTATTTATTTATTTTCGGTAATTTGTTCATTTATGGGTGCATTTTGATCTGCTCATTAACACCAAGTTGACATGTTATTGGAAACCAATGAATAACTTTGTCATACCAAGCTTTCATTTTACTGCAAATGTAGAAATTCCTAAATACTAAAGCTTCAATTCTCATTTGATCTCATAAATATGTTGTAGATTAGCTGAAATTCTACAAGTTTCGATCTTATCTTGATTGAGGCTGCGAATATCAAGATGGTGTATGAAATAACTGAGCAACAAAGTAAGCATATTTTTATTGTGTAGAGTTGAAATATTAAGTTTGAAATTTCTTTTGTGAAGATTGTTGAATATGATTGATTCCCTCATTGATGTTGAATTAATGGTTAGCTCGTATCTTCGTGATTATCATCGTTATTTCTGCCATTGCTTCCCTGTTTGAACCCTAATAAATTTTATTGTGTAAAGTTGAATTATCAAGCTTGAATTTATTGTGTAAGGACTGTTGACTAATATGATTGATTCTCTCATTGAAGTTAGTAATTAATGGTTTGCTTGTATCTTCGTCATTGTCACTGTTATTCTGCCATTGCTTCCTTGTTTGAACCTAATACATTTCAAGAAGCTAGAACTAACTATCTCTTCGGAAACAAGCAATGGCTGAAGAAATTCAAGCTTTAGAGAAATACATACTTGGGGTTTTGTTGATTTGCCTACTGGAAAGTCTTTTGTTTGCTGTAAATGGGTTCACAAAATTAAAACTCATTTTAATGGTTCGGACATCGTTTTGAAATATGATGAATTCCTATTTATCGTTTTGAAATATGATGAATTCCTATTTCTTGAGTTGAATTGAATGTACAAAAGTAGGTTTTATACCATAGTAAATCCATGAATTATGTACATAAAGAATAAAATCCCTAAAATAAATACTAGAATCACTAAGATTAGCCAGCTCAAATGGTGTGCATGCTGCTGACAAGGTCCGTAAGATTTATTTGAAATTCAACTTTTCCCATATTCTCTCGAAATCTTTAATAAGTTTATTTATCTTTTGGCTTGTAACATGTGAAATTTTGGCTTTAATTTGCAGAGGTTGGCTTGGGTCTTATTGGCTTCGGTATCTCCTTTGCATTTCTAGGTGTATCTCTCTTCTTTGACAGGGGTCTGCTTGCTTTAGGAAATGTAAGGCCCTGCATAGAAACAACATAATTTTTATGTAGATTATGTGTCACAATATGATAATTCATTATATTTCAGTATTCTAACATTCTGGAATTATGCAATCAGATTTTGTGGTTAGCAGGGGTTGTAATATTGATCGGTTGGTATTCTACTTTGCAGCTTTTCAGAAAAAACTACAAGGTACCGTTTACAAAATCATGTTAATTCACTCATCCCGTAATACTTAAAATGGTTTTAATTTCTTCGATGTGTATCCATTGGAATAAATCATTCATAAAGAGTTTCGTTACCTTCAGTAGCATTAGTACTATTCCATACCACTTGTGAAGAGTATGCAGTTTACTTTTTCTGATCAACCTATATAGCTTTAGGTTCCCTTAGTATAAACTTTACCTTTTTTCAGCCTTCTAATGGAAGTTAGGCGCATGTGATGCATCGATTATGCTTGATTTGTTACATCCTAACAATATTTGTAAGAAGTTGCTTTATTTACTTTTATTCACAAATATTTAAACATATTGACGAATTTAAATTACATAGTATCGTTGGACACTGATGTAATTCTGTCTCTATCTCCTTTCTTACTCAGGGTACTGCTTGTTTTATTGTGGGGCTCTTTTTCTTATTTGTGCGTTGGCCAATAGTTGGTATAATCTTGGAAATATATGGTTGCTTTGTGGTTTTCAGGTTAGTTTTGTGTTGTGTTGCAAGCTTTAAATAAGATAACATGTTTATGCTGCTGCTAAACTTCAGTTGCATTTTTTCTTCTTTCAGTGGCTTTTGGCCTTCGGTCAGTGGGTTCCTCTGTCACATTCCGGTTGTTGGATGGGTTATACAGTATCCGGTCATGGTACATTGATAAACTTTTCTCGGTTACCTCTTTGTAGTTTTTGTTTGCTTGATGGCTTGACATAAAAATTCATTGCTTTTCATTTTTTTCGGAAATATCTAGTCCATAAACATCTGCAATTTATATTAAGCTGCTATGACGTTCTTTAATTCATTTTCTTGCTAATCAAGAAAAAACTTGCATGGATTTGTATTTATGCTTGCACGTTTTGGAGTTCAACATCATGAAGTTATCTGATCCGAGTATTGACTGTTAGCAAAGTATTTCACTTTTGCTATTTCTTAATGGCTGCAGTTCCTTGATCGGTTGAGAAGGGGTTAGGATCATCTGAATACAGGACGAAGTATGTTATGTTGATCTTACCTAAGGTACTGTTAGTTCTGTAGTTCAGTGTGGCTTACATTTAGTTTCAGAAGCTTAAGATGTTTGTAAATGAAGACATGGAAAACCTCCCTCTTGAAGGGAAACTAGGAATCTCTGAATTTTTTTTGGAAAATTACTCAAATCATCCTTTGAATTTTCTGTTCTAACAGTTGATTTACATTTTCAATTTTTAATGATCAAAGCTTTTTGTTGACACCTACAAATGTTAAATCGGTTTATTCCAAATGCTTGTCTGGCTGATAGGATATTGATTTTGCTGGTACAATTACAGGTAAATGACAATCACAGTATAAATTATAATGGACTGAATTTTGAACTTCATTAATTTTTTCCTTTACTTTAATTTTTTCTTTTTCCACGTTTCTTATTCTTTCCTCTCTCTCTCTCTCTTTTTTTTTTCTTTTTTCTTTCTTTTCCTTTATCACCATCATCTCACCCAAGAACATTCACCATTATCATCTTCAGCCCACTAAACCTACTAACAACCCATGAACCAAGAACCCCAAACCACCAAAAATAGAACACAAGTGTCAATAGCAACAAAACACCAAACCCATAAAGCTGGACAGTGGAGGGGAAAAGCCGGATGAGGCTTTACAGCTCCATTCGTAGATTTCAAGGGTGAAAGTGACGCTTAAGAGTAAAGAAACAAGATACAAAAAATGGGGGTTGATCCGACGGTGGGGAAGGGAGATCGGAGAAAGCTAGGCTGTAACTTTGGCTTTAGATCTAGGAAAATCAGTGATGATTTTGAAGAAACGAGTTTGGACGAGAAGGATAGATATCGTCGGCGACCGGAGATGACTGCCAGCACGGTAACCCGACACCTAAACTAAAGTATCCAGCAATGAACAAAAGGAATATTGTATATATTTAAAGCGTTAAATTATATTTAATGCTTATTAAAGGTATGTACAATAATCTTAGGGTATAATGTTAAATTTTGCTCTCAATAATTTTTCAAAAAAGTGCCAAATCGATTTTCTTTAGTAAAAATATTGGCTAAAACATTAATTCATTAATAAAGTTGACGTGATTATTTACATGTGGTATACATTAACATAACACTATTTGTTTTATATTTCACGTTAACAAGTAATTTAAAAAATATAAAAATAAATCAAAATTCAAAAAAAAATGAAAAGTTCATAAAAGTCCAAAAATATAATTTTAACATTTTAATCAATATTTTCATTAACAAAATATCAATTCGACTTTTTTGCGAAACGTTAATAGTTAAGTTTGATTCTTTTTAAATGTTGATAGTCAAATTTAACTAAAAAAATAAAGGTTAAATTGATAAAAATTAATAACTAATTTTGACGCTATGCCTAAAACTTAACGTATGTTGAAATGTACACCCTATTTACCTTTAAATATATACATATATATACATTAGTATATAAATACAAAAGAAAAGACGATTGTATATATTTAATGTTGCAATTGTTGTTAACGGTTTACATTTTGAAAAATATTATCTATAAAACCCTAAACTCTTAAGTATCCAGCTATTAACAAAAGGAATTTTTATAGAAAATAGGATGTTATCACATGCTTTCTCTTATGATGGAAATCATAAATACTTTAATATTATGGCCTCACTTTGTAATTCTTCCATCCAAAAATGGTCTATTGATGTGTCACTGTCTTGGGGCTAGAATTTAAGTCTCGCAAACCGTACAGTCTTAGGCAAAAATTTCACAACAAATCTGTTTAAGTTAATCTAACATTCAAAAGCGAAAATTTATAAATGAAATTTTCTAACACACCGAGATAAAGCGGACGCAAACTAAAAGTGAAGAAATAACAAAAGAAAAATAAAAAAACTTACAAGAAAACAGTACATACAAGGTGTTTAAATAAACACTTTCAAGGTGCTTCTATTATTTTAAAGAAATGCAAATGACTAATTACAAATGATGGGAATGCCTTTATTTCTAGTTGAGCTCTTCAAATCCAACAGCACAGTTTAAATTACATCAACGGTCGAAATCAAAACCTATCTACAATATGGGAGTCCTAAGAGATTTAAACTCTATATAATCTTATCCCTTAGGATTACAAATATTCACCATGATAACTCGAGTTTTACTGGAGTATTTCACTGGGCCACCAAAACTTTAAGTAGATGACATTCTTTATATGTTCCACGAATCAGGTCAGTTCAAGTGGGTTAAATAAGCCCCGTTTAATCAGTTGACCTCCATAGAACGTTTTGTGTACATTCGTTATTGGCTTTGATTCACGGCCCGTGACAATACAACATAATTGGTCTTTTGCCTGTCATCCTTATAGTTTTACTATTACTTTTGAACAGTCAAGTAGCTTATTGTTATACATGATATTTTTAGATCACGAGTAAGAGGTGCTAGAATTAAAAGACATAGTGACTGAGTTTCGGGAAAAGATAAATGATTTTAAAACAAATCACATATAAGTTGAAGAAAGAATTCACACAAAAATCCTCGAAAATGATGAAGCAAATCGAGTAGAATGTGAAGAGCATGTTCGAAGAAAAATTAGACAACTAACAAAAGAAATACGAATGCATACTCGTACATTTCATTCAACAAAATCACAACCTTAAATAATATTATTTTTTAGTTATAACTACAACTTCATAATAAAAATTAAAAATATAATAAAAATAATATAATATTTATCAAAATTCTAATCTTAATTGTATAACTTGTCAATTGTAGGATAAAGTTTAACTATGGACAAAGCTATTTGCGTATGGATTGGTTCAAATCTCAAACTTCGTTATTATTATTAGGTGATATAAACCTTCATTTTTCTTGCCAATAGATATGATTTTACAATTTTCAAGCTTTAAATTTTATGGGTTGGTTAGTTGTAAAATTATTTTTTATTAGATTATTTCTTATATATTTCTTAGATGTTTATTTAAATTTAATTGCAACCAAATAAAGAAATAATCCTTTTTTTTTTTAAGATTGTTGTTGACTATTTTTATTACCACCTGGATAATAGTTTAGAGCAAAATAAAATTAAACAACCATAATAATATCATTACATATACAATTTTGTAATCAAATATTATGGTTGTTGAAATTGACTTCACGCAATGACTAAAATACGATTGTATTACATAAGACGTGACCAATTACTATATCGTTGTAAGTTAATATTCCACAACTAAACATCATTACATAAAAGAATTAACAACTATATTATCATTATTTGGCAACCATATTTTATGGTTGTTAAAATAATTTTTTTTTTATAATAACATATAAACGTCAAATAATATAATATACAATCAATTAAAGTATGGTGAAAACTAATAATATTATTGATAGGTAACAAAATTGCAGTAATTAAAATTTATTTGGATCGTTTCACTCAAATCAAGGTTTATGGGTTTGATGGTTGAGTTTGATTCAACTATAGTTGTGTGTGTTGGTGCAAGAATAAAACTGAAAGACCATGGAAATTATGGGTGATGTTTCTTGGATATAGTCTTGTTTTTTAGCATGTTAAACGTGATACAATTTTTGCGGCTGCTTCACTGGTTAAAGTTGGGGTTGATAGGCTTTGCATGTTTAGTGCTTGCTTGGTGGTAAGTCGTCGTTAACTTCCTACTTTACCTGTTTTTTAAAGCTACAGGCTGACAGTTCTTGTATTCATCTAAGTTTATCAATTGTTTTTTTAAATTAAATTTAAAAAATCATATTTAAAGAAATTTAGAATTTATGATTTTAGAGTTTTAATTTTTTTAAATATTAAATTTAGAATCATAATTATTATAGGGATGACTCACATTTGTCTATACACTTACGGGCTTGAGCTAAGCTTCTTCTCTCTCTTTTTTTCTTTTTGATTTTGATCTGATTACGATTTGGGTCACTCGGCCCAATCAAAAAGTAGAAAGGGTTGGATAAAAATATAAGCTTGGAAAATGAGTTTAGGTAAAAAAAAATAAAACCCATTTAAAAAATAAATCAAACCTTAGATAAGTTTTTTTGGCTCGAGCCTATAAAATGGGACTGAAATTTTATTATAGTCTGGCCTAAATCACGGTCACATCTTGATTTTGGTTTAGGTTGATTCTGGTTTATATTATTGTTGTAATTGAAACTTTCTTTCTTTATTATTGTCCTTAATAAAATTCTTTTACGGTTGAAAAAAAGGCTTTAAAATGTCAAATATGGACATGATGAAGCGTGACGACAACAAACTGATGATGAATATATTAATCCTCATCTACGAGAATGGAACATATTTCATTACCAGTCATTTACTTATTCGGAGAGCACCTACGGCGAGAAAATTAGTCACTGCTACCAGTAATAAACACCCTGATATATATATCAATAACCAAGCGGTAGAAAATTTTTCATTTAGACCCTTTATAATTTATAAAATTTTAAATTAATAATAGTAAAATTACACTTTAGCCCTCCTAAAATGATAAAAATTTACTTTAATCCTTTAAAATTTATAAACATAGACTAATAAAATAGTGAAATCATATTTTATTATTTTAAAAGTATATAATTTAATTCCGAACCTTAAAAAATATTTCTGAGTACACTATAACTCGCTCTACTCCACTCCATTATGATAATAAGAATAATATTTTGTCCATTAATTTGAAACATAATTGATACTTAATACGAACCCCCCCCCCTTTTTTTTTTAGAAAGTAACGGCTACATATACTAAATATTAAATATCGTATTCATTATTATCTAGAGTTTGTGTTCAGTTAGCTGTAAATAAAATAAACCCTTTTTCTTAATAAAATTGGGATGATCTTCTCCGTAAAATACTCGTTACTTTCATTTCTTTTTATTTGCTATTTCAAGTTTTCACCATGAGAGAAACACCATTTCCTGTTCTTTGTCTCTTTAAATATTCCACACCAAGCTTCCTTGTCTCCTTCCTTTATACATATATATATATATACACACACACAGTTGTGTGTGTTTATCCAATTCCAAACCTCTATCTCTCTCTTTCATGCTCTGAAAATGGCGTCAAATGTTTTCAGACCAAGATTAAACCTGAACCATGTTACATTTCAAGGGAACAACAACCAGGCTCAATCACATTCATTTGGGCAAGTCTTTTTGCATAAAAAAACTGGCGTTTCTTCATCAAGACGATCAGTTGTTGCTGCAGAAGCAGCAGCAATGGCAGAGGAGACTACTGCTAAAACTGGTAATTCAGCCTTATCTCATTTCTGGAGAGAGGTTCAAGGTTCAAACAACTGGGAAAATCTAGTAGAACCATTGCACCCTCTCCTCAGAAAAGAGATTATTCGATATGGAGAGTTCGTTGCATCATGTTACAAGGCCTTCGACCTCGATCCCACTTCCAAAAGATACTTGCATTGCAAGTATGGCAAAAGTAGGATGTTAAATGAAGTTGGCATGGAGGATTGTGGTTATACAGTAACTAAATATATCTACGCTACACCCGATATCAACATCCCAATGCAAAACGAGGCTTCTCGTGGTCATTGGATCGGATATGTAGCCGTGTCATCAGATGAATCCGCCGTTAAAAGGCTCGGGAGACGAGATTTGCTGATAGCATTTCGTGGAACGGTTACGAATCATGAATGGGTTACTAATTTAATGAGCTCACTAACGCCTGCACGCCTCGACCCCAACAATCCAAATCCCGATGTGAAAGTGGAGTCTGGGTTTTTGAGCTTGTATACATCTGATGAAACTAAGAGCAAATTCGGGCTCGAAAGTTGTCGAGAGCAGCTTTTATCTGAGGTTTCCAGGCTGTTAAACAAGCACAAAGTTGAGGATTTGAGCATTACATTGGCTGGTCATAGTATGGGGAGTGCTTTGGCTCTTCTTCTTGCTTATGATATAGCTGAGCTTGGTTTAAATAAAACTGATCATGAAACAGTACCAATCACTGTGTTTTCCTTTGGGGGACCAAGAGTGGGGAACCCAAGTTTCAAGCAAAGGTGTGAGGAATTAGGGGTTAAAGTGATGAGAATAGTGAATGTAAATGACCCCGTAACAAAGCTTCCAGGGATGTTTTTGAATGAGAATTTTAGGGTTTTGGGGGGGAGATATGAGTTGCCATGGATAAGTTGCTCTTGTTATGCTCATGTTGGGGTTGAGTTAGTGATGGATTTCTTCAATGTTCAAAACCCTTCATGTGTGCACGATCTTGAAACCTATATCAGCTTACTCAAATGCCCCACCAAAACATTGCACACTCAAAATGAGGGTTTTGATAATTTGTTGAATAGGGCAAGGGAGCTAATCTTCAGTGCACGAAGTTTGAAATCAATTTGCCTTTGAAAGATGGTGCATTCAACATGCAGGGTAACCATGGTTCAATTCCCAAGAACCTAATCCTTTTTTTTCCACATCTTTCTTTCACCATCATTTTGGTGATTTTTTTTTTTTGGAAGGAAAAGGGAGTTCATTGTGAGTCACATAAATTTTCTAAATTTTATGTTTAGGAAAATTTGTAATCTCCAAGGAAAAAAACTTTTTCGGAAATTTTATTTTATGTTTGAAATATAAATTTAAAATTTTCAATCTAAATATGAATTTCTTTGTGAGGATGCAAATAACATGTATAAATTAATTAGTGAGAAAATATGTATAAACTAATTAATACAATCAAGACCTAGGGCTAGTTTGGCAATACTTTTAAAAAGTGCTGTAGAAAAATATTTTTGAGAAGTACTTTTGAAAAGTTTGGTTTAAAATTTAAGTGTTTAACATTGCTGTCAAAAAGTTCTTTTTAGAAATAAAATGTCCATTTTAGACATGTTATTATCAAGTAACAAATATGCATTTAAATAAAATTTAAATTAGTTAATATTATTATATTTTAGTAAGAATATAAAAAATTACTATAACTTGTTAATATTTTAATATATGAAATATAAATTTTAAATATTTTAAGTAATAAATATTAATTACTTATAAAATTTAATTAGAATATATAAACTACATTTTAAATATTTAAATATAATTAACCATTAAATATTTGTAATTAGTATATTAAAAAATATTTTTTTATTTTTAATTAATGATTTCAACACATTTGTAATTAAGCACCAAGAAAAAAAAAAGGAAAAGTACGTTATTGGAGGGGTGAAAAAGTAATTAAGCACTAAAAGCACTTCTGAAAAGCTAAAATTTCAGCCAAAAGCAGCTTGTTCTGCACAACTTTTCTTCTAAAAGTGCTTTTGAAGCCAGAATTGCTTTTTTTAAACATAGAAGAATAGGGCCTTAGTGTTTAGGTTTCGCACTAGAAATTAGTATTTAGGTTTTAGCTTTTCATTGTTTATTGTTTTGGGTAAAATGTTTAATTAGATTTTAAGGTTTAAGTTTAATGGTTTATAATTTAGTATTTAAAATTTGATTTTATTTAAAAGTTTAAGATTTAGAGTTATAATTAAAATATTAATATTTAGAATTTAGGATTTAGGGTTTTATATTTTTTAGAGTTTAACATTTAAGATTATTTATAGCACTTTCAATTTAAAGTTTAAGGCTTTCTAGCTAATTTAGTTGTTTGCTTTTAAAAAATATTTTGTTAAGACCGGTGGAACTTCAACATGAAAACATAATTAAGTGAACTTTGATTCGTGTCTTGATGGATTTATGGTGTTGTGAGAATATTTTAAAAAATAAAATTTGCTTTAAGTTACAATCACAGACGATATATATCTAAACTAATTATGGCTAAAATCAAGTATTATAGAGTATAATTAAACTATTATTCAAAAAATTATCCAGAGTTAAATCAAAATAATTTTGGTGAAAATTCACATATAATATGATTTAAGTTGAAATAAATTTAAAAATATTTTACACGTATTTTACTTAATGTGGGGGTTAAACCTAAACCATTAAAATCCCATAGCTCAACCTTTGTGGACCGTGCGAATTCCTTAGTGGTAAAGACGAAAACATTGAAATGTAAATGAGGGGATTAGGATTATAAATTAAAAGGAACGTGTTCAAAAAAAACCTTGGGGCACATTTAAATGTGGAGTTGTTGTAATCTAAAAAAAGAGAAAGAAAAAGGTGTATTCTAGTGGACCCATAAAATGGAAATTTTTCATTTAAGTCCTTTATAATTTGTAAAATTTTAAATTAGTAATAATAAAGTTGTACTTTGGCATTCTAAAATGATAAATTTTTGATTTAATCTTTTAAAAGTTATAAAGACATAGACTATTAAAATGATGAAATTATATTTTTACTATTGTAAAAATATACAATTTAATTCAACCCAAAAAAAAGGTAAATTACACCAACAGTCACTCAACTTTGGGGTAACTGACAAAACAGTCACCTAGGTTTCATTTCAGTCACTTAACTTTCAAAAAGTTACAAAACAGTCACCAACGTTGTGAAAAAGTTACAAAACGGTCACTGATTAACGGTAACCGTTAGGGGGTTAACGGGATTGCTGGCGTGGCAAGTTAACCAGCTGATGCGGCAAGTTAACTTGCCACGTTGGCAAAGCTGATTGGTGATCGGGTTTCATTTCAGTCACCCAACTTTGGGGTAACTGACAAAACAGTCACCTAGGTTTCATTTCAGTCACTCAACTTTCAAAAAGTTACAAAACAGCCACTAATTAACAGTTACCGTTAGGGTGTTAACAGAATTGCTGACGTGGCAAGTTAACCAGCTGATGTGGCAAGTTAACTTGCCACGTTGGTGAAGCAGCTCCTCCTCCTCCTCCTCCTTCTTATTTTTCTTCTTCTTCTTCTTCTTCTTCTTCTTCTTCTTCTTCTTCTTCTTCTTCTTCTTCGTTACTTGCCAACGTGGGTGTCATGAAAAGGTTTAGCCATTACATGCAAAGGTTTCGCCATGAAAAGATCTTTTTCCGACACGGAGAGATCGATGTTATCCTCATTTGATGGCACCCTCTATGAAAATCCTTGAATCAGCCTTGCCAACACCATCACTGTCATTGCACTTCCAAGAGCCACCCCCATGCACCCACGTCTCCCTGTACTAAACGATATGAACCTCAGTTCTCTCTCTGTCAGATCAACTTCTTCAATGCACCCATCCTTCAAGTGTCGCTCAGGTTTGAACCCCAATGGCTCGTCCCAAACCTTGGGGTTTCGGCCTAGGCCTAGCCGATTAAGCAAAACATGGCTGCCTTTGGGGATGAAGTAGCCAGCAACGATGGCATCAACATTTGAGACATGGGGCAAGTTGAAGGGTGAAATGGGGTGAATCCGAAATACTTCCTTTGCACAAGATTTTACGTAGTTGAGTCTTGGAATATCAAACTCTTGAACCCACCTCTGGTTTCCAACAACTCTTTCTATTTCCTCCGTTGCTTTCTGGAGGATTTCAGGTTGGTTTATCATCTCTGCCATTGGCCATTCCGCTGCATTCGATGGATTATCCAGTGTTGCGAACATCATTTCCTGCATGTATAAACAAACAAACACATTACAAAATGTTAAAAGTAAGAGAGCCCCAGTTTAAAAAACATGGCAGAAAGTTGTTCATTTGTGTTTGGAGATCATCTGACAGTGCATTGGGCTTTGATTTCTTCGACTGAAAGTGCTGGTTTCCCCTCTAAATCCTTAGCCAAAATGAAGGTGAAGAAGAAGAAGAAGGAGGAAGAGGAGGAGGAGGAGCTGCTTCACCAACGTGGGTGACTGCTTTGTAACTTTTCGAAAGTTGAGTGACTGAAATGAAACCTAGGTGACTGTTTTGTCAGTTACCCCAAAGTTGGGTGACTGTTGGTGTAATTTACCCACGCCGTCACCTGCCACGTCACTTTGCCGTAACGTCTGTGACGGAAAACGACAAAAAGGACTATTTTGTAACTTTTTGAAAGTTGAGTGACTGAAATGAAACCTAGGTGACTGTTTTGTCAGTTACCCCAAAGTTGAGTGACTGTTGGTGTAATTTACCAAAAAAAAAATTCTAACTTTACCATTAGTCATTATTAATCCGTTCAAGTTATTTAAGTGGCGGTGGCAAGATAAAAGAAAACCATTAAAGGTAGAGATTGCCTGATTTAAAATAACGTTTTACATTAATGCTCCATTTGAAATTGAAAAGTCATTGTTTAGGTGATTGCTAGATATATATTGGTGTTGTTTTCATGATAATCCTCACACTAGACGAGGATAAGTATAGCATATATGGAACTAAGTTTGAATATAATTAAAATTTAATTAGAGATGTGTTTATTTGTAATTAGTGTAAAAATAACGGTGGTGGTAAAATTAAATATTATGGTGTGAGATAAAAAGAAAATGCATCGTATTAGAAATAAATGTCTATTCAAATAGACCCTTATTCTTTTTTAAAGTAAACAATTTAATTTTAATTATTGTCAAATAAGTTCAAAATGTTCTAACTCTTTATGATTTGATTTGGAAAATGGGAAATTAAAAAGAATTTGATTATTGAGAAGAAGAAAAACATTAGTCTAAACGTTGAATTACGGTTTCAATTAAAGCCGATTAAGAAATTTTTTAATAGTACAATATATATTCTTTTGTAAAAAAAATGTATAGGTTTTTTCTTTCTTTCAAAGTAAACAGTACATTTTGTTGACTGTTCGTAAGGGTAAGAATTTTAATTGGATTGTTTTCACGATGGTCATGCATGCATGTGTATAACATGCTTCTTGCAATAATGGCAATAGTTAATTATGATGTTTTGTTCTCTCGCGACGTGTGTATTAGATTTAGTAATAATACGGTATTTATGACATAAAAATTAGACTAGGTAGGCAAATTCAGGTGAAAGTAAGATTGAAAAATGGAAATAAAGATTTTTTTTATTTATAAAATTATGAGTTACAAATTTTATATAAATATTTTCATTTTTTTTTCAATAGAGTTTTGCTTCAAAGATGGTTGAATTTATTTTAGGTTAATGTTGTTTACTTCAAGATTTATTGAAATTTGATTTTGAAAATGAATTTGGAGAGAGCATAAATTTAAGGTAGTATTTGGTACTTTTCCATGTTATGATTTTAATGGGATGTGATTATTGAAAATGAGATTACTGAAAAAGTTACTTTACAATATTTGGTATGCATGAGAATGTATTGATTAAAAATTCGAAAAAGTTACATTATTACGTTTGATTCACTAAGTATTTTCTTAGGAAAGTAATGATAATTTATAAATTTACCCTTATTAAATAAAAGATAGTATTCGTATATTTTATTTTTATAATAAACTTTATTCTTAATAAACATTTGGATTAAATATTTAATGATAAAATTTTAATTAATATTTAAAAAATGATATTTTATAATGTTATTTAAAAGCAAATTTGTTTCAAATTTGTCCTACATATATTTTGTAAATATAATAATGCACATATAAAATCATGCATGTATAAAGCTTGTTTTTGAATAAATTTAAAAAAATCACAAATATATAGCACTTGCAAAGAATTCCTTAAAGTAATAGAGGAAATCAAGTAGTAAGAAAACAGAAGGTAATAGTTTTTTATTTTTATGTTTTTTAATAGATTAATACTCTAAACCAATATAAAATAAGGTTAATTTTATCTTAATATTTTTTTAACTTTCCAATTTATATAAGAATCACATTGTCATGTTCATGAGACCAAGGGAAAGTTTGATTCCAAGGAAAGTAAATAAAATTAGATATATCAAGCATTAAGATCACTTTCTAACTGATTAATTTCTTAGGAAAGTGATTACTTTCCATTATACCAAATGCTACCTAAAGTTCTTCGAGACTTGATATTGGACAAATGATTTTGCTTCAAGGTCTTCTAAACTTAATTTTGAAAAAAAATTTTATGTTATTTGTGTTGATGCAACCAAATTGAAGAGACCTTTAATCCAAATATCATTTAGACTTGATCTTGAATTGATCTTGAAAGCATAATTCTAGTTCAAGGGCCTTCTAAGCTTGATATTGAATAACAGGTTTAGCCAAATTTATATTCGTTGAATAAGATTGGAGAGTAGCTTTCTTTAGTACTGAAGCAGCGTACTTCGAAATTTCTTTAGAGATCTCCCCAAAATTTTCCCTTTTAGGTTCTTATTTTTGAACTATTAATTTGTGAAGTTATCACCGCGTTGGCTATAGCGACGTTTTTTGCGGCCTAAAAAATTTGCCATGGAGGGGTGGGGGTCATAAATTTGCTAATATGACACCATCCTACCCGATTGCCGAAACCAAAAATCCAGACAACAAAATCCATCACAAATTCAGATGAAAATAAAAGCCATGAGATCTTTCTTTCAGCAAGTCTTTTAACCAAATCAAGAAAACATACAACAATCTAATATGCATTTAAGATATATTATACGTTTCGGCACACATCATCGCATATTCTAGGGAAGGTAAAACATCGTCAAATCCACTAGAAATTCACAATATTAGAAAACAGCAAGTTCTTTTACTTGATTCGCTAACTGCTAGGGTATCCAAGCGAATTACTTCATGTATTTCAGCAGGAATTTCCTGTGGAAGTCATTCCTTATGGTATCATTAATGAAGCGCTTTTGAGGCTTGGTTTCACCGCGAGCCTGGTTCTTGAACACCACATCATCATCCCACCTATACAAATTAGGAAACAACTTAGATCATTTACAATTTCATGCTTTAGTTAAACGATGCAAGGGGGGAGGTTTTGATCTTTCATGCAACTTTTACCTTCTTTTTACACCAAAGGATGTTGGATTATTGAGTAGTGGATTTCCTCGAAGAAGCTCAGCTTCTTTGGCTTTTAGCTGTTCTTCTTGCTCTAGTTTTTCCTGCATCGCCATAAGTCATATATCTTTTGTTATTAATGAGAAATTTCAAACCATACACTCTATAGCTGTAAAATCAAGAAGATATCTAACAACACGGAAGCTCTAGAGTAAATAGCAACAAAACTATGGTATAGAGATTACCTGGCGGAGTTTCTCCTCAGCCTTCTCTTTCTTTATCCGTTCGAGCTCAGCCAAGAGAGCTTCTTCATCATCCTCATCATCATCGTCGTCGTCATCATCATCACTAGGACAAAAATAAAATTCTTTAACAAAATGAGGGTGCGCAACACAGAAATATCCAGAAGTTATCAACAATAACAGGAATTATTCTTTTATTGATTTTGCAAACCGTGAAATTATAAGTTTTTGCAATTTACTGCTTCATTGACTTCACAGACTATGAATTTATGTGCCATATATTAAGACCATGTATTCTAATAAACCATCCAAAAAAACCTAAAAAGACTTCCAACCATCACAGAGATGAATTATGCTAGCATAAACAACAGAGATAAAGGAAAAAAGTAGAACCTTTCATTGTCACTGTTGACTTCCACATCAGAATCATCAGCATCAACACTGCGCGGAACAATTCGGTCTTCAGCCTCCCTTTTTGCCCCTATAAGTGACTTATGCAGTTAGTAAGCAGCTTTGAGAGCAAATTAAGTTGAAAAAAGATACTCATGGTGGTAATTTACCTTCCAAAAGAAGATGGTTTCCCTTCCTATGATCTCTGTCATCTACAAAAAAAATATACTCACATATTAAGAACAAAAACATAGGAAATTTAAGATGAAGAGAATTCATGCAACATACAAAAAACAGTTGCTAAAATGTTTCTCTTTACCATTATAGGACTTGCCCCTCGATGAGAAATGCCTCCGTTCACGCTCTTCAAGCTCATCACGGAGGTTTCTCTTCTGCAACTCATCCTGGGTGTCCTGCCCATCCTTTCTGCATTTCACATGTGCAAAACAAACCCATAAATAAGCTCATGTAGAATACAAGTAGCGTTACAATACATCTCTAAATGCCTAGAAGTATGGTTTTGGTTAAGGAAACTCTCTAAAATAAACCCTTGTAAACTCAATACTTCAACAACATAAAGGAGAACGAGAAGCAAACCAGAATACCAAAACATATTCAATGAACAAACACAATTTATTTTCAGTCCATTTAAATATGTATCTCAATAGCAAAGCTCACAATATTACCGTCACATGTTTTGATACCTTTTCTTTTTCCCTCTTTTTGGCCGTTGATACCCTAATACTTAGACATATGAAAACAAATATATGCATTATAAAGATGTTACAAACGACTCACCTAGGCTTTAGAGTAGTATGAGCAGCAAGGTCCCTCGACGAATACTTCTGAGATGGGCCGAAAATGCGAGTACCACCTTGTTCATTCCCACCTTTGGCAGGTTGCCATGTCGGTCTAGCAGCAGTTGTCATGTTTTCTTCAAAATTTTATCAGCAAATAACCTAAACCTGCCTACATAGATTCTTATAACAATCAGAACAAAATAATCGGAAAAAAATTGATCTTCTGGGTATCAAAGAAAGAGGCTAAAAGTTCCAAAATTTACAATTAGGAAAACAAAAAGAGAGTCAAATACTTGAAGAATTGGTTGCATTTAAAAATCAAAACCTAATCGTATGAAAAACGAAAAAGCGCAAAAGCCCTAACTCATTGGACAATCGATGCATACCCAGAAACGAGAAAACGAACTTTTAAATTCAAAGAACCGACTTTCTTTTGTTTTCCACTCTGGTTTTCTCAGCAAACAAACAGAAAAAATAACGAGAAAAAAAATCCAACAATCAAATCAAACCCTAAAATACAAAATTAATTAAAATCAAAGGAAAACTCAGAGTTTTTACCTTTGCCTGATTCCTCAACAAATTGGATTGGACGAGAAAAATCTGGACACCCAAATAAAGGATGAAAAGGAAAACCTGACCTTCGAAATAGTAATATAAATAATGCAATGGTTTTCGGTTTTCTGATCTGGGTCAGAAAGTTATCGTTTCCTAAACCGGTTGTTTGAATCTGAAGACCAGCCCAATCGTACTTCTTTATTGTGTAAGTAATCCCCTTTTTTATAGTGTAAGTAGTAAAACAGAATTCCTATAGAATTAGTCTACAATGATTAAAATTTATAATTTATTATTTATCTCATATTTTTAGTGTAAGTAAGTAGTAAAACAGAATTCCTATAGAATATAACTTCTTAATCTACAATGATTAAAATTTATAATTTATTATTTATCTCATATTATTTATAGTGTAAGTAAGTAGTAAAACAGAATTCCTATAGAATATAACATCTTAGTCTACAATGATTAAAATTTATAATTTATTATTTATCTCATATTGCTTTAAGTTAATTGTAATATATAAATACATCAAATTTTTTGGTGCCTAGTAAAATTTTCAATAACTTTAATAGTTTAATGAGATTTTCAAAAATATTTAAAAAACTGAGGTCTAATTAAAATTTCTAAAATATTTTTGAAATTAATGAGAATTTTTAAATATTTTTAAATAATTTAATTAATTTTTTAAAATAACAAAATTTTCCAAGGCCACCTCTAGATTAAATAGAAATTTCATAAAATTAAAATAAATATGAAAAAAAAATTAATGATCTGCCTTCGTGGCATAACAAAAAGCTTATTGGCAGCAAACAAAATCTCATATATTTTGACAATATCCTCGTTGCTAAGGCTAAGAAGAGATTAAAAAAAAAAAAAAGAAGAAGAAGAACAAACAAAGTGCCGGTTTCATGCCAAGATTATTGACACAGGAAACGAAAGAATTGTGAACCAAAGAATAACTAAAAAGAGAAGGTAGGGGAAGAAAGGAAATATGAATAACATGATACTATATTTGGGCCTTTTAAGTTTGAAATAAATTTTGCTTCCTATTTGGATATTTGGGCTTTTGTTTCTCTTCTATATTACACATTGTTGAACAATTTCATTATGTATTTTGGTTGGGTATGTTTTTTTGACATAATACTTAAAATTATTTATAAATTATCTCTAACTTATAAATAGGAGAATAATACGTACTTAAACCTACGTCCTCTTGCATTGGCAACAATACCCATGCCAATCGAGTTAAGACTCAATCGGCGAGTTTTTTTTTTTGTTAGTTTAATTATTTAGTGATTAAATATTAATACAAATGATGAGAATAATATTTAAATATGTTAGCCAAATTTTAGAAGATTAAATTTTAGGTTGAAATATGTTTTAATTTTTTTGTATTTTTTTTTTGTGAAAATATGAAATTTAGTTTCTGTATTTTTTTTTTCATGATCTTAATCTCTCAACTTTTTAAATTTTAAAATTCAGGTCAAACTCTTTAATACAGATAATTTTGAGACAACTACAATGTCATTTTTTAATTGCGTGACTATCAAATGAGTTCTTTCCTTTTTTTCATTTTAAAATGTCACACCAACAAATTTAACAATGTTAGTAGTTGAACTTGAATTTTGAAATCTGAAAAAGTAAAGGGATTAATTTCTTAGAAATAGAAATAAAGGGATTAAATTTCAATAAAGTGCATGGACTTGTGGCATATTTTAATCTACATATTAAAACTAATGAACTTTGATCCAATGTGTAATTTGATATATGAATTTTGAATTTGTGTAATTATGCACATAAAACTTTTATTGTAGTTTAAATATATACACGAAACTTTGATTTTAATTCAATTATACACATTTAAAAAATAGATACATCAATTTATTTTTATATTAGATAAATATAATTATTTGTATATGCAATATTTAAATGTAAAAAGGTTTCATATTGATAATTGTGTTAGCAGTTTGTGGAATTGAATCAAATCAAAATTGCCTGTGTACAATTGCACGAAATTAAAGTTCAAGTATAACATTATACATTTACATTTGACTAAAGTTTATGTGTAGTTTTGAGATTTATCCTAATTTTAAACATTTTCATGCTTATTGAATGGAGAACTTGGATCTCACATATTGAAAAAAAATGATACTATTGAATTCTAATTAAACTATCTATTTTTTAATACATCAATTTCAAATGATTTCCACGATAGATATGCATAAGTTTAAATTTTGTATTATGTGTTTTAAGTATGCGGTGGTCATATTTGAGTTGTCATATAATGCCCAAATCAACATTATGCTGAAGAAGGATGTGATTGGTGATGTTAATATTTTATAGCTTCAATTAGAATATTTTAAGGCTTAGGGATTAATTTAAAATCTAATCCATAGTTTTGAGGACTTAGTGCAAATAACGTATAACATAATGTTTCAATACAATGAAAAACTCGAGTGATGTCAAGGTTGAACAAAAAACTAATGGTTGAATTGATTGAATTGGTGGCATAGACCTCATACAAATTGCATCACTGTGAATTGATTAAAAAATTGAATATTAAGACATAAAATGACGAGTCAATCGATGGAGTGATTTATAAATTTTATATATTTATTTAATTATTGTTGAATTGACAATTCAATCAAAAATCAATAATTTGATCTACAATATTAAAAAAATATCTATATTGAATTTAATTGAAATATAAATAAACAATTCTTTGCTCCAGTTTTCCTTTATGATTAATAAAGTTATTTAAAAACATTGAGGAGCAAAATGAAAGAATTTGTAACTTAAGGATTAAGATCAAATGTACGTTAATAATTTATAATCTATATTATACATAAAAGCACAAAGTTGAAAAAACTTTTGAATGAAAGAAACTACTTCACTTTCCATGATATTACTAAATCAACTTTAAAAATAATTATATTTTAATTTAAACTAATTAATTAAAAAGTATGCTAATTTTAAAATACACTTATTTATCAAATAAAATTCTATGCATAAAATATAGGAAAAAAACATGATAATTATAATTTAATTTATAATTATTAATTATTGAGATAAAAATTTTGTATTATTTTTAATTTTCAAAAAAATTGTGCTAATCTTATTGATGTGAAATAATATTATTATTTGAATAGAACTTTAAGAATTTTATTTATCACTTAATTATTATTAGAGTTATATCAAAAAAAATTTAAGTGTAGTTTTATAAATAGCATCCAATAGTTAGCATTTAAAAAAATTACCAATAAAAAGAACGAAAATTATTAGGAATAATAAAAAAGATTGAAGCATTAAATTAATAGTTCTTCAAAGAGGTAATATAGAATCGTAACACAATATAATATTATGATATTTAAAAAAAGTGTTAACATTATGAAGCATGCATTCTTAAAATTGTTTCGTTTTTATCCTTCTGTTATTTGTGTTGGTGCAACTGAAAAATGTTTTGAGTTCGTTTTGAAAGGAAAGTCATATTTTAATAATTATTTTTTAATCACTCTGATTAAATGTGCTTCTTAAATTAATACAATATATTTTGTATTTATCATTAACTATTATTATGATAATTAAATGCTGTTTGACTTAATTTTTTTATTTTTTAAATTAATATTATAGTTTATTTTATATTATTTAAAAATTAAGAGGAAATTATTATTATGAATAATAGATAAAAAGTAATTAAAAAAGGGAAAAAAATATTGATACTATCGAGTATCTAGGCACGAATAAAAAGGAGTTATGCGTTGAAAGCGATCTCTTACTATTTATTTATTTTATTTATTTTCTTAAACAGAAAAAAAGAGCATATATCAGAAAAAAGCTTTTAAAACGAATAAAGTGAAGGCTAAGATAAAGTAAAAAGAAAAAAAAAAAAAAGAAAGAAGAAGAAGCAATTTTCGTTTGCTTCCTTTAAACTAAGCTAATCCAACCACTCAATGGATCAAAAATCATATTTTATTTAGCTTTTAATTTTATTAATATTAATTTAATTAAAAAAATTAATTTCAATTTTAATTATTGAGGATTAGTCTTTACATTTATACTGATACGTGAAAAACACGCTCGGAGGCATGCACGTGCGGTTGCTCTCCACGATTAAAGAAAAGTGCCAACGGCATCGTTTCTTACCAATTTTTTAGTGGACGGCGCGTGAGAGTAGAAGTGGTGGTTCAGTTTAGTTTAGTTAAACTACCGTAAACCCTAATCATTTTAAATATATTTTCTCTAGCTGTTTAGCTCCAGCTCTCACTCGCGATCTTCACGGTTTTTTTTTTTGAAAATTTTAATTTTAAATTCCGATCTTTCTCCTTTTCGAAACCCTAAATTCTCATCTCATTGAGCTGAATTCAAGCTGCTTGGGCCAACAATTTTTTTTTTTGGTTTTAAATTCCCACTTTTAATCATCGGATTTAAGAAAATATGGATCTTCCAAGTCTTGTTGTTGTTCTTCAAGCTGCACTTAATCCTAATCCCGCCGAACGCAAAGCTGCTGAGCAAAGCCTGAATCAGGTTTTTATTTTATTATTGGTTTTGATTATTATTTTTAGATAAATGGATTGATTATTATTACTAATTTTTAAAATTTTGGATTTTATTTGGTTTCAGTTTCAGTATACGCCTCAGCATTTGGTGAGACTGTTACAGATCATCGTTGACAATAATTGTGATATGGCAGTTCGTCAAGTTGCTTCTATTCATTTCAAGAACTTCATTGCTAAGAATTGGGCTCCTCTTGATCCAAGTATCAAAATTTCAATCAAAGCCTATTATTTATTTTTTCTAAAAAATATTTCTCAATATTTATGTTTATGTTCGTGTTTATGAATATGAATATATATTTATTTTGTTCTTAATAAATGTAGATGAGCAACAGAAAATTTTGCAAAGTGATAAAGATATGGTTCGCGATCATATTCTTGTATTTGTTACTCAAGTTCCCCCTTTGTTGAGGTACAATTGTCTGTTGTCTCGATTGTTTGCTTAGAACTATTTACTGTTTCATTGGCAGTGCAGGCAGTTGTGGACCGTGTGATTAAGTTGCTCTATGCATCAACAAATAATCAAATGGGTATTATTGCAGGGTGCAATTGGGTGAGTGCCTCAAAACCATTATACATGCTGATTACCCGGAGCAGTGGCCTCGGCTTCTGGACTGGGTGAAACATAACCTACAAGATCAGCAGGTTTATGGGGCTCTGTTTGTGTTACGCATTCTTGCTAGAAAATATGAGTAAGTATATACTATATTTTATCTATATTTAGCTGCATGATTTACTTTAATTTTTGTTGTCAGTTATTATCTTTGTATCAGTGCAATATTTATTTTGAATATAACTTGCTTGCTGAAGTGATGGGAAGTATTTGATTAATTCAATTCCATGGCTTTAATGCTTGATTGCAGTACATGTAGATGGAAGTGTCTACTAAGAAGTGTCTGATGTTTTGATTAAATAACAACTGTTCATTGTTTCTCTTAAGTTGGTGCATGCTATAATGTTGTTTCTCTTCAAATTTTCATTTCAATACTAATGTCATCAATTTCTTTACCATTCTAGGTTCAAGTCCGAGGAGGAGAGAACTCCAGTTCACCGCATTGTTGAGGAGACATTTCCTCATATTCTCAATATATTCAACAGACTTGTCCAGATAGACAAACCAGCTCTGGAAGTAGCAGATCTCATCAAACTTATTTGTAAAATTTTCTGGTCATCTATCTATGTAAGTTTTTAGGCTGCTAGTTTCTGGCATATATCTGACCTTTTTATACTCTTTATTTTTTATTTTCTGTTCTCTCTTTTCTTTTCTCTTTCTTTTTAGACGATCTTTTTGGCATATTCATGAAAGGAATTTGTTATTTGAAATTATGCATACTATTGCTTGTAATTGAAATGATCTTGACACAGATTTGTGATCTTATATAATGCTATTGTTTCAATCTTCATGGTCAATAAAATAGTTGGAAGTCTTACTTTTCTTTTCTGTTGCAAAATGCTACTCAGTCTAATGATAAGCAACCTAACCAATCTATACTAGTGCATTTCTTTTGGAGTTTTGAGGAAAAATCATTTACCAAATATATCAACGAAACTACTCATACTACAGTGTTTTTATGTCAACTACAACTAGTTTCATGTGACCTGTTTTTATAAGATTTGTCCTACTCATATGCCATCTTTGGCTTACTGTCTATACATTGCAGTTGGAGATTCCAAAACAGTTACTTGATCCAAATTTGTTCAATGCTTGGATGATGCTTTTCGTTTGGAGTTTTGAGGAAAAATCATTTACCAAATATATCGACAAAATTACTCATACTTCAGTGTTTTTATGTCAACTGCAACTAGTTTCATGTGACCTGTTTTTATAAGATTTGTCCTACTCATATGCCATCTTTGGCTTACTGTCTATACTTTGCAGTTGGAGATTCCAAAACAATTACTTGATCCAAATTTGTTCAATGCTTGGATGATGCTTTTCTTAAATGTTTTGGAGAGGCCTGTGCCTCTGGAAGGCCAACCTGTAGATCCTGAGCTCAGGAAATCATGGGGGTGGTGGAAGGTTAAAAAATGGACAGTTCATATTTTAAATAGGCTATACACTCGGTAAGTTTTAGAATTGCAACATGTTTTCGGTAGTCTGATATGCCTCAAATTACTAATATTATTTGTGATTTTGGTGGCATTTTATAGGTTTGGAGATTTAAAGCTTAGGAATCCAGAAAACAGGGCTTTTGCCCAAATGTTTCAAAAGAACTATGCAGGAAAAATTTTGGAATGCCACTTAAATTTATTGGGTGTGATTCGTGTTGGTGGCTATCTCCCTGACAGAGTTACCAACCTTATTCTTCAATATCTAAGCAGCAGGTTTGCTACTTTATCCTGCATAACTGGTGTTTTTAATTTTCATTGCTTGGTGTAAGATGGTCAGTTATGCTTTTGTCAAAGCTTGCCAGTCTTTTAAGTAACTGGATCATCCAAATTTTCAAGGCTAGAGGTTGCCCTTCATTTAACCGGAAAGATAGCATTATTTTAAATATATTCTTTAGAGTATTACCTGTTTTTATCTCTCTATTGTGGAGCTTCTTATCTGTTTATGATGATCACCCAAGAAATTCTGACCATATCGTGTTACCTTGATAACTATGAAAGTTGTGTAGCAGTATGAATTAGATAATTTATTTTTATATACTGTGTAATTTTATCCTGTTTGTTACCAAATAAAGCCCAACAAGCCTAATTGTACTTTTCTGCCTCGTGCTTTGTTGATGTAGTATTGTTTATCTGTGGCCTTTGTATTTGTGTCAAGACTATTGACGACGTTGCATCTTTTCTGATATTGCAAAGTATATTTATATTTGGAATCGTTAATAATGGATGTTGACTGGAAAAACATTTAATTATATGCAGCATCTCGAAAAATAGCATGTATGCTTTGTTGCAGCCACAGATTGATGTTCTTCTTTTTGAGATAGTCTTTCCTCTCATGTGTTTCAATGACAATGATCAAAAGCTTTGGGAGGAAGATCCACATGAGTATGTAAGGAAGGGATATGGTAAGCTATCAAACCTGGTGTGCCTGTTGGAAACCTTGAATAAGCCACACTGATTCATGCATTTTATTGTTGTACTGCAGATATAATTGAAGATTTATATAGTCCAAGGACTGCTTCCATGGACTTTGTCAGTGAGTTAGTCAGGAAACGTGGAAAAGAGAATCTTCAGAAGTTTATTCAATTCATTGTGGAAATTTTTAAGAGGTATTCTGTTACTTTGAAGTCTAACGCAGACAGGCAATATTGGGATTATTTAATTTTGGTTTGCATTTATTGTGTTGTATTCATGGTACCATTCTTTATTGTTCCAGGTATGATGAAGCACCGGTAGAATATAAGCCTTACCGACAGAAGGACGGTGCTCTCCTTGCTGTTGGAGCACTTTGTGATAAGCTGAAACAAACTGAGCCCTATAAATCTGAGTTGGAACATATGTTAATGCAACACGTTTTCCCAGAGTTCCGCAGTCCTGTTGGTCATCTTAGAGCCAAGGTTTTATTTTTCTTTTCATTCTTTTTTTCTGGAGATATCTTAATGCTCCTACTTCATTGCTCTTTTTCTAGGTGTCTAGCATATGTGGTCATTTTGATGTGAGAAATTTCTCATTTTTATGCTTTTGTGATTGTGGTATTAGGCTGCTTGGGTAGCAGGACAGTATGCCCATATAAACTTCTCCAACCAGAATAATTTCCGCCAAGCATTGCATAGCGTTGTTTCTGGATTGCGTGATCCAGAACTTCCTGTTCGCGTTGATTCAGTTTTTGCATTGAGATCATTTGTTGAAGCTTGCAGAGGTATATAGCTCACGTGCTTGAATTTTGTTTTATAATTTGTACGAGTTGGATTTGGATTGAGCAAGCTTGGGACCAAATCTGCATATGTAGTTAGATTGCTATCACTGGTTTGACTATTCCCTCATTTCTTCATTTATTGGAATATTGGCTGCTTAACAGAGAAGAAATTGTTTTATATGCAGATTTAAATGAGATTCGTCCAATTCTTCCTCAACTACTTGATGGTAAGTGGTATTCTAAAATGATGGTTGTCTCAAAATTAACTTCGCTGTGAAGACTGTTGCTGGCATTTTCTTTTCTTCTTTTTCTGAAAATTGGGATCATGTACACGATACATAGTTGCTCTTAATCATTCAGGCGACTTGGTCAATACATTCCAATTTCTTACCTGCAGAGATTTTTAAACTTATGAATGAGGTTGAGAATGAGGACCTTGTCTTTACTCTGGAGACTATAGTTGACAAGTTTGGGGAGGAGATGGCACCATTTGCTCTTGGATTGTGTCAGAATTTGGTAATGCACATTTATATAATTTTTTAAATACCAAGTTTGAAATTGTCTGTACCTGAAACTATTTTCATGTATCTACTATCAGGCTGCTGCATTTTGGAGGTGTATGAACACTTCAGAAGCTGATGATGAAGCTGATGATCCTGGTGCTCTGGCTGCAGTCGGCTGTTTGCGTGCCATAAGCACAATACTTGAATCAGTTAGCAGGCTTCCACAACTTTTTGTTCAGATTGAGCCAACTTTGCTTCCAATCATGCGAAGAATGTTGACAACTGATGGACAAGGTACATATGTTTTCTTCTTTTTCCCCCTCCTGTTTCAATGATTCTTTTTAATCATTTCATATGCTTAAATATAATACATAAGAGCCTGCTACAAATGAGTAAAATGAGGCTGGATTGAGTATTAAGTTTAAGTTGAGTTTAGGATCTAAAGTTTAGATATGAACATTGAAATGAGAAGCTGCCCTGGTTAAGGTGCTTCTGCTTTTTCTTAAATTATGCAAGTTATTAGGTCATTGATTTCACAGTATGCAACTTGAGGAGAAAGGGAAGCTTATCTTTATCCCTAGATATTAATTACTCTTAAAATACATTCATTTTAAAAATAAAATATGACTGTAGATCAAAGATCATCCTTATAGGATTAGTCACTTCATACTGGTTTGGACTTTAGACTGTATCAAACTATCATGACAGTTAAGAATGTGGTTAGATCCAGTAGGGTTTTGTATAGAATTCAATATACTGATAAACACATTTGCTAAAATAACCAGAAAAAAATTGATAATGGCTAATTGAAGGCTTGCTCCTGGGAAGCCTATGCTCTGCTCAAATCATTCCCAGTATGGGGACTACTTGTGAAAAAGATTTGAGTTTTAAAATTTTGCAGACTGAAATGTAAAAGTGAGTTGACAAATTTAGTTATCAAATAGTATATTTGCTTTTGGATTTCAATCATGCCAAATTTGTCTTGTATAAGACGGTGCTCAGCCTATATCATTGTATGTCATTTATTTTATCACACTCTCTATTCTCCTGCAGAGGTTTTTGAAGAAGTCTTGGAGATTGTCTCGTATATGACCTTTTTTTCTCCGACTATATCCCTGGAAATGTGGAGCCTTTGGCCTTTGATGATTGAAGCATTAGCTGATTGGGCTATAGACTTCTTTCCAAGTATGAATCTATTTACATTTTCTGCTTTTCTTAGTTGCTGTTTTGTTTCAACACCTGAATGTTCTAGAATTGTTGACTTGACTTTTCCTTTCATGCCTTCTTTTTTTGGCCAAATTTCCTTTCATGCTTTTAATCAGTTTAAATGTTTTCTTTGTTGTTTAGTTATTAACTGAAACTGTACTGGAGTGACTAATGGATTTTCGTCACAGTCAACTGCATGATAATCTTCTGAGTGATACTATTGCTCTTTGAAAAAACAATATGCCATATGTTACCTGAACTTGTTGGTTTATGTATGTGTCTAAGATACACATGGCTAAATAAATTGACAATATTTTTGCATGTGTCTGAAAAAACAATAAATTTATGGTTTATGCATATGTTACTGTTACTGATCTGTTTATGCATATGTTACTGTTACTGATCTGAACTTGTGGTTTATGCGTGTGTCTGAAAAAACAATAAATTTAACTGTTTTTAAGACGACAACTATCCCTAGTTTTGGGATCAGTTTGCCACTGCAATCTAGATGTCCGGATTACATTATCATAGAATGCAGATATTTCATTTCTATTTCTGTTTTATCTATGAGTTCCATATAAATATTTTACATCATAGCAGAAAGTGAGGAGTTTCAATCTTCCTTTATCCAATTGCAATTTATTGTTATCTATTTTGAATTTGTCCATACTTTTTTGTGTTGTTTCTAAGTGGTATCTGTTTTCATGCAGATATTTTGGTTCCTTTGGACAACTATATATCCAGGGGAACTGCACATTTTCTTACTTGCAAGGAACCAGACTACCAGCAAAGTCTTTGGAATATGATTTCATCTGTGAGTTCTTTTCTACTAATAAAGTTGCATGTAGATGGTAAACTGTCAGGAAAATAAACATTGAACAATATACTTCTCAGTTTGTGTTTTTTTTCCAATATTTCTACCTTTATGTTGGTATCCATTTGGTTATAAGGACTATTCTCATTTTCTTTTTCTTTGGCAGGTTATGGCTGATAAAAATTTAGAAGACAATGATATTGAACCAGCCCCCAAGTTGATTGAAGTAGTGTTTCAAAACTGTAGAGCGCAGGTGGATCATTGGGTTGAGCCATATCTGAGAATCACACTTGACCGATTGCGTCGAACGGAGAAATCAAGGTTAAAATGTCTTCTTGTACAAGTGGTAAGGTGCCAGGACTGCCTTAGTTTTCTGCAAGATTATGTCATACTTCATATGTATATTGTCTTGGCAAATATTACACATATGATGTTCCTCAATTATGCACCCACTCAAGCTAGTTACGCAATCTTTACAATGTATCAGAAAGCAGTAGTTGAAGATTTTAATTTATTGCCAATTTAAGTTTAACATCTTTTTTATCTGTCTCAAATTTTCTTTGTTGGGTTCCTGTTACAATGTTGAGTTAATGGTCAATGTTACTTGGTGTGAAGTAGCTAGTAATAGCAACAACTTTTGCTTTTTTAAATGTTAATGTACTCTTCTGGGCATTCACCTACCTGTGGTTTTCTAACAGAACACTGGTCATTTTTGTCCCAGATTGCCAATTCAGTTTATTACAACGCAGAATTGACACTCAGCATATTAAATAAGCTTTGTGTTACGACGGAAGTGTTCAACCTGTGGTTCCATTTGTTGCAACAAGTTAAAAAGAGTGGTCTACGGGCTAATTTTAAGCGGTACGTAGTTTTTGTATTTGCTTTGATCTTCACTCTGTACAAATCTTAAGCATTACATCATTACTTTTATGATGAAATTTTTACCTTAAATATTGTCTGAGACTATACAAGTGATATGGATGCTACAGGGAACATGATAAGAAAGTGTGCTGCTTGGGCCTTACATCGCTACTTGCACTTCCCGGTGAACAGTTTCCCGGGGAGGCTCTTGAGCGTGTCTTCAAGGCCACCCTCGATCTACTAGTTGCATACAAAGATCAAGTAGCAGGTTTCTCTCTCTCTCTCTCTCTCTCTCTCTCTCTATATATATATATATATATATATATATGCGTGTGTGTGAGTGTGTGGAGGTGCGCGCATGCATTTCATGCCTCGTGTGTGGATTTGCAACCACTTCCTACACTTTTGGCTTTGCCTTGCTGTCTTTTGGAGGTTTCATCCCCAGATCTGTGTGTGAACAGAAGCTGCAAATGAGGAAGAGGTTGAAGATGATGATATGGATGGTTTCCAGACTGATGATGAAGATGATGCTAATGCTTCCGACAAGGAAATGGGAGTTGATGCAGAGGATGAGGATGAAGCTGATAACATCAGGCTTCAAAAATTAGCCGCCCAGGTATGCATTGTTTTGATCCTTTAGGTTTCTTGTTACTTGGCTTTCTATCCTGAATATCACAATTTAGCAGGAAAGAAAAACCCTTCCTTTGGCTGGCTAGCAATCTTAAGTGCTGAGAATGAAAATCCTTATTGCCCTTGGGAGAATGTCTGCACCCTTTAATGATTCTTAATTTTATGACATATCCATGTAAATACCCCTGGACTCTATATCTTCTCTTTGATTCCACCCAACATTGTTTTCTATAGGCTAAGGCTTTCCGTCCAACTGATGATGACGACGACGACTCTGATGATGACTTTAGTGACGATGAAGAGTTACAGTCACCAATTGATGAAGTAGACCCTTTTGTTTTCTTTGTTGATACCGTCAAAGGTAAAATGTTTTATTTGGCCTTTTCAGTTTGTTTCATGTTCATGTTCATTTTCTACTTTTTGTTTTGCATGGCATTGTCTGAAAGAGCAACTTTTTCTTTACTAGCTTTGCAAGCATCGGATCCTATCAGGTTCCAGAACCTTACACAGACACTGGATTTCCATTTTCAAGCTCTTGCAAACAGTGTTGCTCAGCATGCTGAACAGAGGAGAGCAGAGATTGAAAAGGAGAAAATGGAGAAGGCATCCGCCACCGCCGCTCCTTGAGTTCAGATTGAATTTTTGGCTTGCCCTATGAGGTATTGATGATTTCCATTCAATTATGGTTTTTAATGAAAATCAAGAGTTGTTTCTGGTCCAGTCAAAGCATTCATAGGTCCATATGGTCCTTGAAGGGTATTGAACCTCAAAAAGGTTTTTGAGGTTCAACCGTGTGGAGCTTAGCGTGTGTACAGGTTCTCGATCATAAGCAAAGCACGGGATTAGGGAACTCAAGAGTTCGCCACGTAGTCAGGGTTGTGAATTTTGGTCAAGTCTGGTGAGTCTGGCTATTCTTTTGGCAGAAAATGTCAAACTCAACCACTGTGTTGTAGTCAGTCGTGTCATTCAGTCTCTCTCTTTTTCTTCCACCGTTTCTTTTTGCTTATTCACATGTTTGGTCACTCTATCAATTGTTTCCGGCCGGAGGAGTCTGATCTTTCCTCACTGCCGGTCGGGTTGAATCATAGTCTCTTATGCTGTCTTCCTATGTTAATCAGATAGGCAATATATATATATATATATATAGGTTATATAGAGGTTTTGTATTGATGATGATTTTGATGAAATGGTAGTCTTAAAAAAAATTTCCAGGTACATTAGTGAACCAATATCATGGAATACTATTTTTTTTTTCTTTCTTTTTTGCTTTGGGTTATGGAGATTTTGTTTTTGGGTTTTAGAGGGTTCTTATTAGGTAACTTGGTTGCCTATTTGTAATAATATAATAACTAAAAAAAATTATGACAGTATTCTTTTTATATAATGTTGGATTAATGAAAAATAAACTGCGGCTCTTATTTTTATTATTTATTGGGGTTTAAGCTAAGTGTCTACCGGGTTTCGTGGTAGAATGTTATCAATTTTTTTACTACACTTGTTCAATTGAAAATTTTAACATAATTTTTTTCTATTTATTATGAATTTGGCAATTTTGATTAAATTGTAGATTAAAACCTGAGGAAAATTGCAAGACAAAGCTATTTGTTTATTAATAAATAAATACTTATATTTCATATATTAAAATCTCGTCAACAAGCACTAAATATCTTCTGCAACTAAAATTTTAGGTGTGCAAAATTACTCGCAAAAAAAAAAAGAAGTACCAATTCCACACTATATCGATCACACAATCGATATCATAAATTTCCCTTGCCTTTCTCATAAATGTTGTACATTGTATAGAATCTAAAATTACACAATGATCCTTTTTGAACAATATGTTGGAAAAAGGAAGAGAAAAACAAACATTGCTAAAACTACGAGTACTATTTCAATGCCTATCCTACAAGCCACGAAATCAGGTCTTCAATCTTGTCATGATGTGTAGAAATGCATAGAATGAGCTTCCATAGTAACCAAAAACAAAAATTATATATACACATATATATACGTATGAAAATAATTGACGGTTGCCCAGGAATCGATAAAGAAAGCAAACTATAGATTCACTGATACGTAAATATACATATACATGTATACACATATTATTAGTGTATTTATTAGTATAAAACATATCGAACCTCTGTAGGATCCAGCTGCTTTCGAGCACTTGTTGTAAGGGCTTGACGGCGATCATCTGTATGCTTTTGAACAGAGGGCAAACTGCTTCCTTGAATGAATTTGTTTCTTTGCTAATTAACTTCAGATCTTCTGAAAACCCCACTATCTGAAATACAAGATGAGAGCAATTCACCACAACTATTATTATTGGTTTCATAATATCATATAATAAAAAAAGCATAGTATATATATATATATATATATATAATCAACCTGAGGATCCGGCTGCTTTCAAGAACTTGTCATAAGGGCTAGATGGCGGTAATCTGAAAGAATGTTGCATGTGTTCCTGTGAACAGAGGGCAATCTGTCCACTTATATGACCTTGAACGTTGTTAAACTCCGCTTTCTGAGATAGAACAATTCCCGAAAACAACTATTATTGGTTTCATAATACCATTAAATTGATTAAAATCATGTTGTAATGCATGCCATTTTGTAACATATAATAACATTCACAAGTATTCTCGTATCTGGAACTAGACTAGACAAGCGCAACTGAAAAACGTCTATTACAGGCATGTGGATCCTAATAAACAAACCCAATTCTAAATCAAGGATGTAAAAATTGTATTTAAAACATTTATGTACTCTCTTTCTCGGGCTTACGGTAAATATCAAATTACCCCCAAAGTTTAATCAAGATACATATCACGTTAGTTGGTTCACATATAACTTCTTGGTGAAGGAACCACATTTAATGCAAGCATCATAGCAACAAAAAGAATATTGCTATTTTAAACTACAAAGGCACAGTTTGGCAGGTGCTTTTGCAATTTACATTTTTCCCCCAGAGGTAAGTGAAAAGCAAAAAACAGAAAATGAACTGAAAAGCAAAGGACAAATAGCAAAAATCAAAAGCACCATCCAAACAAAACCTAAGATATCAATGCTATATAGAAATTGGAAGACATTTTTGGAATTCAACTTTTAAAAGAAAATTGAAATTATAAAACAGTAGAAAAAGTTTACGATTGTTATTGTTCTCTATTTTCTAATAATTAGTGCTGTTCTATTATGAAAGGCAATGATTACAGGTAATGGTTTTGCTTAGGAAAGAAAGTGAAAAGGATTAAATGATAATTAAAGGTTCCAATAAAAAAACTAGAGAGATTCTTACAGATGTTTATCATGCATATGCAGGCCAAACTCACCTCACTTGGTAAATAGAGAATTTCATTTTCAATTTCCTCTGAGGTTGCACTGGCTTCCTGTTGATGCTTGAAGTGATGAAGTATTGACATCTTCTGCTGTTTACCCATTACACTAGCTTCACACTGACTCTTCATCTGGTCATAAGGAATCGGTGCTGGGGAAACCGAAAAGCTTACAACTTGCCGGGCCGTTTCCAGAGCCTATTGGTGCAACAAACAGTTATAGTGAGAAAAATTGAAAGCTAGATAAATCTCTGGAGACATAGGAGGGGGGAGGGGGGGGGAGGAGGGGGAGTAATGATGCATAAAGAATGTGAAAATAGAAAACTAGTTCTCTGAGCTGAACAGCCAGAAAGGTTGAATAGTTCCTCGAACTTAATATCAATAATCTAATTCAGGTCATCTCCATTTACATTCCTAAACATCCACTGAAAACAGTTTTTTTTGGGGGGGGGGGGGGAGTCAAGAGTGCATTCATACATTTATAGAATTTCAAGTTCCCAAGCAAATAGCATTAGGAAGGTTGGATAGATTTTCAACAAAACTAGACATCTTGTCTGACAAACAGGTCCTTTTCCAAATATATTGCATGATAAGAGTTTCAAGCAGCACCAAGATCCAGATGGTCAATGGAAAAGAATAAACACATACCATCCTACCGTTTCCAACTTTGTTGAGAAATTCTAAATAAATAGAATAAATAAATATATTAAGTCGAACCGCTCATCTTACCGAATCCAATAGCTCATTGGCACTTAAGACATCTAGTTCACTTATGGATAATGATGCTTTGCGACCTGACTGACTTCCATTGGCTTCATCTGTTACTGCAGCTAGAGGCATCTGAAAGTAAAACAATTAAGTTAACCACACAATATCGTAGTGTTGTAGAGAGTGAATGTGATCAGAACAAGATCTACCTCATCAAATGACTGAAACTCCATCTGCGCAAGAGGAGAACATGGTCTTGACAATGGAACACCTAATGAATATGCATCATCGGGTGAAAAGCCATCAAGAAGCTGTTTTTTTATACTTGATAATTCATCCTGGAAGAACACGAGATAACAATAATCATTTTGCAAAAAAAGCTCCCATAGATGCTAGTAATTCCTTTTGCATGAAAATGGAACAACTTAGTAACATGCAACAAATTATCATTTTATCATAGCTATTCAAGAGTGTTGATAATGTCATTATTACTCTAACAAGCAACATATCTGAAAATGGGGAGGGGAAGGGGCCGGGGCAATAATTCACTTATGACAAGCAAATTACTAGTTAAAAGTAGATTCACTCAACTTATCTGGTTCTTGTCTTCAGACCTTTTTTACTTATATTTCAACCAATGCAGTGGTTGCCACCACTCGAGTAACATTACTCCTAACTACGTTCTATACCATGATAATTGTTTCTAGTAGTTAACAGTAGCTCCTCAAGCAAAGATCTTTCACATAATATATTTTAAAGAAGAATCCCAAATTAATTAGTCTAAAGCACCTTTGGTTCAAAATTTCATTCCTTCAAGTAAAAAAAAGGCTCAACATTAATGCAACTGATAATGTACTGAAAGCCAAAGGAACCACTCCTGCATTCAACCTCCAATTGTAAATACTAATCCTTGTCAATAGAGCTAGGGAAGCTAGCACATCATAAACCGCAGAATAAAAGACTAATAATCAAGATACTGATGTATCACCTCTGATAATTTCTTAAATTTTGTCATGAAATGGGATATAACAGTCTCCTTCAAATGGAGGTCATCAAGCTTTATTGCCAATAGGGATTTTAATGCAGCATCTTCATCTTCTTTTGATCCATATTTTATATCAGATTCCACACATACAGCCTGAAGTCCAGCATCTTCAACTAATTTGAGATAAGGATCAATCTGTGAAAAGGGTGATAAACTCAAGTATAAGCTGAAGGCTAAGAAAAAAATTGTGCTGTTACAATAAAAATGACCTCTATAGATCAAGGATAAGAAACTGACTGTTTTATCTGTCAGAGATGCTTTAACAACAGGAACTAGCTCTGGAAAATTGCCTGCCCTGGCTGAGAAAATAAGCATGTAGGATGCCAAGGTAAAGAGAGACCGTCTGCGAGATGGTTGCAAGCGTCCTTCAACATGCATGTAAGACACAAATGTTGGTAGAAGTTTTCACCAAATTTAACAACCCACAGAACTTGAGCAATTCCTAACGTTAATTTGCATTTCAATTATTATTGTTTTTCCCTTGCTCCTAATATTGGAAAAAAAGGCTATTCAGTGTAAACCACTGATGGTAGCGTTATTATGTGCATGATTTAATTATTCAGAAAAAGAGAGAAGTTTTCAGAGGAACAGAAGGTAGCAAAGTAATGTAAATGTTATACCGCGTGGCATGTTTGATGAAATAAGGGAGAAAATTGGGGAAATGAAGTTTGACTTCAGTAAATTCTAAAAGATCAACTCAAATTAAATTCTTTATGAGGAGACCAGGTTGGTTTAGTGATACCATTTGAGCCAGTTGCATTAAATACCAATAAAGATATCAATTTCCCTTTATGTTGATTGTGAGAAACATTAAGGGAGCATTTGAGACCAAATCAGCTAGGATCTATAAGGTTAGGGATGTATAAGGAATATTCTTTGGCATGCGTTGCATGTGCATGCATGCTTGTATGAAAAGAAAAGGCATAAACTTTGCTTAGCCACAGTATCATCTCCATTTGCAGCTTGAGATGGCTGAGCAAAATTAACATAGCATCTCTAAGAAAAAACAAGATCATGGAAATGTATGGTATAATCCAGTGCATGGAACTTCCAACTAACAAAATGGAGAGAAAGCATAATCCTATTGCATGCATATGTGTCACACTATTTTCACCCTGTAAGACAAAAAAAATGACAAAATGATAGATGTAACATACCTTCTTGATCCAGAGAAATGCTCCGTAGGGAGAATGCCAACTGAAAACTCCGAGCTAGGGCCATGTGACCAGAGGTCTGTCATCAATTTATCAACACAGCAAGTTCAGAAAATAGCTACCAAAATTGGAAAGAGAGAAACTCTACTAGAGATCAAGGTATGTCAAAAATTTTCCACAGACAAAAAGCAAATGATAAAGGAATCTTGTTTATTAGAAGATCTAGGACATCCTCTTAAAAACACAAGGTAAGACCCAAATTCCATCAAAGCTAGCCCAATGACAAATCTAAATTAGTGCTTGGAACAGAAAGGCAGACTCTAGCCACTTTGAGTTCCTAGATAATGGTACATGGTGCAGGTAAATAGAAAGAGGTGATGAAGGGGCAGTCAGCAATTTTCCACGTTCATGTAAAGCGTCATGGTGACAATTAAGAACTAATAATAATTGTAAAGGATGTTTGCAATGTCAAATTAAGCAGAGACTCTCACTAAAATAAATAAGTTGTCCATTCTTCTATTTTGGGTTCTACCATAATTTTTTTTAGTACCAAAAGTACCAATCATTTGTCAATTTCACCATTCTACCCGTCATTAATACAGCATCACCGAAAACAAAATAAAATCAATCATTAGGTAACATCCTAAATGATTTTTCCCTTAGGCCACTTGTTAAAATTAGTTAAGTTACACTTACAATAATATTTTACAGGGTTTTGATAACAAGTTCCCTAAGGGCACTAATTAAGGTTACATATTAGGCAAGTTACAATCTTCAATCCAATGTAATTCATCACATTAATTTAATGAAATCCTGTCATTGGAAATAGTAACTTACCTAATATGGTAACCTTAAAGAGTGCTCTTAGGTACTCAAGAGCAAAACCCTATCATAAAAACCAACTATATTTCTTGAATCCTGTCCATTCACAAAGGAGACTAATATCTTGAAACAAAGGCATATAAAATCATGATTAACCTTGACTCGGGTAAACAATACTGCAATGCTATATGAACGAGCCATAGCCTCAAAAATTGCAGGGGTATTTTCAACAGAATTTGCCTGGACCCATATTGTTGAAAGCAGAAGACTCACTTGATGGCTACTTAATCGAAGGGAATTAAGCTCCTGAAAATTTAAAATATATAAGAATACTGAATAGCATCTCAATTGATAATAACACTAGAAACATATAGAAGGCTGTTTCACACCATTTTTCCATCACGCAGAAAATGCTCGAAGCTATATGAATGTCTAGGAGACTGACGCATTATTGGATTTCTCACAGCCATATCTGATGCTTGGTTTCCATTTTCTTTTAATCTTTCATCAATGAATTCTACTTGGTCTTTACCTTTATCCTGGAAGGCAAAGCTCTGACTCCTTAGCTTCTTGGATGCACTAAGTGATAAGTCAGAACGAACAGCTTCAGGCGATCCTTTATTTTGATCTGATGAAGATGAAAGCAAGGATGGCAAAAGCACAGCAGAAAAAATATCATGTGCCCCAACCCGTGTTTCATGGTCTGGATGGACCATTGTGTAGAGCAACTGGTGAAATAGAGCATCAGGGAAGGCCTGGAACATATTCTAATTTCAGAACTTAGATGCTCATACAAGATAAGAACAAATATAGCAGTATACTACACAAGAAAACTTGCCTTCTTGTGATATGATATGTTTGGGATAGAAGAGATAATATATGCTGTTCGATGAACAGTAGAAATAGCCGATCTGGCAACAATACTGTTGCTCGAAATATTCTCTAGTACCACAGCCATTGCATCAAGAATTGGTCCCACCTCCCCAACCTGTTACATACATGCAGAAGAAGTTTCAACTAAATGGGGAAAATTTGAATAAGAAGAAAAAGTAGCCTATGTAAGTATCTATAATCAGATTCAAGTAAAACTTGGATGTGAAAAAGAACATATTCCCAACCTTATTTGAGAGCTGTGATATACACTTTTCTAGTCCCAACTGAAGATCAGTGTTATATTTATTATCACCCCCAGAACTTGATAATTCAGCTGAATTTTGTAGGCATCTTCTTAGATGCTTCATCAAGTCAGTTATTGTACCAATAGTTGCTACTGAGGGCAGAGATTTGGCATTTTCTGCAAGTAGAGTAATGACATTGACAATGTTAACTTGTATATGAGGTTGCTTGGCTATATTCTTATGCTCCATGTGCTTCACCAAGATAGCCAATAATACCTGGGACTTCTCTGCTAGAATTAAGACATAATAACATTATATCTATAAAAGAGTCATTAGAAAAAGTATATATTTATGAAGGGTACCCATTGAAACTCCAAAAGTAACCTGTTTCTTCCATTAGCAATTGCAAATACTTTAGAACAGAAAAAACAATTCCATTCTCTTGAGACCAGTGATTTTCAGCATCAAAATTCTTAAGAACTGGTTCAAGAACACGTCGGATAGTTGTTGCTTCTTTTGCCAATCCGGCAATATTATGTAAGATAACCTTTGACCAGTAAGAAGGATTCTTGGAAGTATCCCTGTTAAATAGCCAATTGAAGTTAAGGATGATATTCGAACAAGAAATATATCCTAATGAATTGAATGCAGCGTGAAATATACTTGAAAAAAGCCTCACATGGTAGGATCAAAGTCAGAGGAATTCTCAATGATATCTGGGAAAGACGGACCATTTTCATCCACTTTACTGCCATTGACAGGTGTCATTTTGGTATCCATGTAATTCTCCAAGGTAACTGATATGATCTATACAAGATGGAAAAAAACAATTACAATGAAGAAAAGAGCCGGCTCCTACTGCATATCTGTTCTTCTAATGTGTGCTTTAGTTTCAAATATGTTAAAGGAGATTCAAGAGGCTAAAAGCTGAAACTACAAAATGGAGCTTTTACGGAGCTGACCCAGAGAAACCAATAGAGGTTAATCCAAAATTTGGATGGACAATGTATACTTAGTTATTTGTAACCATTCCAAAACTCTATTTCAATATTTTTAATGAAGCTCCAGCTAGGCCAAAGAGACTTAACAATTTCAGGTTTTTAATGAAGTTATCTAGGACTACAGTATACTGCACAGTTAAACTGCATCAGATCAGAAATGAATCGAAATTTGAAAATAGAAATGTAGGAAAAGGCACAATAAGAAGTGAAAACTAACACTATCAAACTCCATTGATATATGAGACTGCTCGCCCATGAACCAGACCTAGGCACAAGAAGTGTATGAGTAGAAATTGAAGTGAAAGAAAACAAATACGGGTAGAAAAATAATAAGTGAGAAAAGAAGCATAGCAAACGAAACAATACTAATGAATAAAATATCTGATTAAAATGATCTGAAAAAGAAAAAATCAACAAGAAAATTTCAGGAATTGGTCTACTACTTTTCGGATTTGTAAAGACTTGTATGCAAATTGAACATATTAGGACATTAGGCTATTCATAGATTACTTAAAGCAGTAAGTTCAACCTAAAACACCCGATAACACTTTTGTAATGAATTTCAGATTTTCCCATCAGTTTATTCCTAAAACCCAAATTATTCCCCTTCGCTCCACAAAAGCAAAGTGGCTTCTTTCAAATCTAGAAAGATCAGGGAAAAATAAGTTTAATTGTTTGAACTTTTGAGTCATCTGAGTTCAATCTCAACCTAGTGTTACAAAACACAAACCCGCAAAAATCAAACCCATCAAAATATATTGTAGAAAGTTAGCCTCTCGGTTTGAAGGATGTCTTCTAACAAAGGGTTTTAACTTTTAATTGTTGCACAAAGGTAGAAGCAGAAGCTACTTGAAAGTATTTAAACCAACCAGCTATATCATAATATTACTAGGCCCATACTGTTATAAATTGGTAGTCACTGCCAATAACAAAACCAATAAATTCACTGGAAACAAGTCAAAATCAGCAGAGGAGGAAATCTGCAAAGAAGGAAAAGATTGGATAGATATGCACACAACTCCAACAAGTATTACATACAAGAAGTGGCGAGGAAAAAAAGAAAACGAGTGACTGCTTGCACAAGCATCTGTTCCACAGAAGAAAAGCTATGGCTATTTATAAATGTTAGTTTGAGCTAATGTACCACAAGAATTTTTCTGGGAAGAAGAGTTTTTTTATCCAAAAAAGATTCAAGATTAAAGAGAATAATACCATGGAAGCCAGCACTTTCAATCCTGCTGAACGTAAACGTAAAGCGCGGTCATCATCTCCATCCTCTTCAGCCAATTGACAAAGTTTAGGAATAAGGCCCTCTAAGTGGAACATGTGTGTACTGTCCATCTAGTTTCAAATCCCATACAATTAGAATAACTCCACTACTTACAAGCTAATACGTAAAAAGATTCTAGTTAGGTGGTGTTACTATTATCTCACATCTGTTAAGTATTGGGTTTCCTATGGTCTTATATTAAAAGTTGAGCCTCTTCGTTTATTGCTAGTTGATTTTAGATTAGATCTCAACACTGCTGTCTATTGTCTGTCTGCAATTAAAGCCTACAACTGAATGGGTAGAGATCATGTCCATTACCTTTTTATTCATTATTTTCCAATAAACTAATCATCAAAACTTTCAAAAGTGTAGGACCCATCCATGAATTGTGGAATTATATATGTTAATGGTGATTAAACTCTTATTGGATAGTAATGGATACAAAAGTAATGGAGGGGAGCTAGACTTCAACTAAATTGCTACGTAATAATTCTTCAAGAGGAGTTGTCTACTTCAACAACATAAAAGCAGAGACAGAAAGCATAAAGTTCAGAGGGCTACTTAACAACTATTACCCCGTGACACACATATTTGGACTACACCATACTACTACACACCTGACTATTTACAAACTCTGCAAGAGCATCGCAACCTATAATTAGCATTTCATCCAGTCGGGTTTGCTCCAAAAGAGTCTGAATGACCCCTAATAAACTACTAGCAAAAAATGCCCTGCAATAATAAAATACTCCTGAGTGTCATGTATGAAAATTATTGACACTAAAATACATTTACACTAAATGGAAAACTAGTAAACTAAAATAAATACGAAACAATGACTATAACCCTAAATACTAAAAACTTAAAAATTGAACATATGAAAATTGATCAAATTATTATAATACTTCTCTAAATAATTTAATCCATCAATAAGCATGATCTTTTCCTGCATCATGAACTTTTTCTTTTCTTTTTTTTTTTCTCAAAACTTTAGTTAACTTTAAATAAATAACCCACAAAAGGTTTATTTAATATAACAAAGAAAAACCTTTTATGGAGGCATCTGCACAATAGTGCCTTAACCTCACAACAAAAATATAAAAAGCATTAAATTATCAATTATCAAGCAAATCTTACCTTTAAACATTAAAACCTGAAATCTAAAGGAGTAATTGTATACATCTTTACACTACCAAGGCTTACATAGATTTTACGGTACTTAAGAGATAATTGATCATTGTTAACTAATTCAATTTTCTTTCAATGCAACCAAACACAAAGGAAAACCTCAAATGATAACAGAGGAAGTTAATCATTTAGATTATAAATTGATAAGCAGCTATCTTCTAATGTTTAATGCATGCTAGAATTTGGTCCACCAACACAAGCCCCCTTCATTAATGGTGTGACAATAACAAACAAAATATTATGCTCTAACATTATGTTATCTAAATTCAGTGGTGCATTCTTTGAAACTCCTCTACTAGATGCTCACACGAAAATGGAACTTGGCTAAAAAAATTGATTCTGCAAAATTTTTAAATCAATTAAATATATACAACATACAAACTTACATCTGCTCCTTACATGTCGATAGCAGTTTTGTGTAAACGCATAATACGACTTTCACACAACCAAACTTCTCATTCCGTAACCCCTTGAAACATCTTTGCTCTAGGTTACTTGTAATCTGTGCATACGGAAAGAAATGAAAAAACAAATCAAGGCGGTTCACTGAAGTTATATGTATTCCAGGATATGGTAAATTTACTCCAGGAAGCTTCTAAAAATTTGATTGCCTGAAGATTAATGCCAATCAATATCTTTAATCAGTTTTCAACATTTCTTGACAAAATTTACCAGCATTTAAGAAAATAATCATCTTAAAAACAAGATTTAAATCCTAAACTACAAGAAGACATCAAACATAGTTAACTTTATTAAAAGTAGAAACCCCAATTATAGAAGAGAGTTAGACACCCACACTCCCATTAACAAGTTTCACATTTTCATTTAAATTAACAGAGTAAGCAGTTCCCAGAAGAACTGTGGAAATCAACACTGCAAACAGAAAATATGAAATATTTGAACACAGAGCCAGCAAACTGGTGGAACCAAAAAGAAAATCCATATCAAATTCCACCAAAGGAAAAATGGAACAAAAGAAAAGCTATACCTTTGGTATTCGTAATGGATTCTTTGCAGCATATTCACAAAGCTTCCCAATTTTCCTATCATTCGGTACAGGTTCCTGTCAAAGGTAATTGAAAAAATGCTAAGCATACCAAGCACAATTTTTTCTTCCTTTACTATTTCTCCCCCTTTTTTTACCCAGGGTCAGGGATAAGGTGGTACAGTAACCTTCAAAGAGGCCTAAAGACCTTGCAAGCATCATATGAATTCCCTAGTTCCCAAATATCAGAAGAAACTAATAGCCTAAAGCCACTTCTTCGTCAACATTGGTTTCTTTAAATAATATAAAATACCACAAACATTAGAAATTTATGCAGGCCAAACCAAAAGTGCAGAAGCAGTAGCTCTGATAGACCTTACAGACAAGTTTATAGGTATCTAAACTTTCAAGATATGTTATCGATTACATGTATTGAAGTCGTCACTTGATACAAATGGGCATTATCATAACTGTATAACACTTGAATGAATTTAACACCATTTGTCATTAATCATTCAGTATAAGACAATGAACAGCTAAACAAAGACCCAAATTTGAAAACCAATTTTTACTCGAATAACCAAACATTAACAAATAGCTAGTTGGAATTCCCAGAATTCAAGTAAAACCTTTCACCATTAGATATCGATTACAATGTATTGAAGTCATTACTAGATACAAATAGACAATACCATAACCACAATGTACTTAACTGAATCTATCACCACTAATCACCAATCATTGAGTACAAATTTGCTCAAATAACCAAAGCATTACCAACTAGTCAAAATTTCCAGAATTCAAGTAAAATATGACAGAATATGAGCTAAAAAGAATACCTGATTACGGGGGAAAATGTCAGATAGTAACTTCTTGTATCTTTTAACAGGCTGTCTTGACCTGGCACGCAACGAAGGGCAGAAGAAACAGAGGTTACCGCAGACAGGCAAAACCCGTCTTGACATTACCCCCATTTTCTCAACGGGGATTCAAATAAACACTTATCTGAAAAATCCAAATTGACAATAAAAATTAAACTAAAAATTCATACCAATAATTGAAAAACCTAAACAAAATTTGCCAATTTACTCATTTGATCATTAAGAGTCAAATTCAGAATAACACCAAAAGAAAATTACCTGAATTTCTACCACAATGTCCTTATATCCAAGGTAGAATTAATGGTTCATTAAACTTTTTTTTTAAAAAAACAATAAAAATAGAGATTAGAAGCAAGAAATGAAAGCAAAATTACAGAAAATTGAGAAAAACACACCAACTCAATTGGTCGAAACGCCTAATTACCAAGAGGAACTAGCCCGTCGGATCCGCATTAGCTTGAAAGCTGATGAGCAATTAAGAAACAGTTCAACTAAAATAATTCCAGAAATTAAAAAAATCGAATTCATTTTACTTTTTAAAGAATAATAAAAACAATTAAATAAATTTGCCATAAAATTAAATTAAAAATAATTTAAATTCGAATTGAAATTCATTTTACCTCAAGAAATTGCCAGTTGAGGGAAGAGAAGAGGCTTCTCAGGTCTCCCCACTAGGCCCAAACTATGATTTTTATTATTATAAAAGTAATTTCATTTTAGATAATTTTAAAAATTTTGATTATCACTGTGTTAAATTAAAAGAACTATGAGGATAAAGTTACGGACCCCGTTGGTATTCGATAATTAAGGACGTCCACGTGTAATTTTCTCATTCACTAAATCGTGTTTTCCGGTGGGTGTGGTTGTAACTCTAGTATCTCTATAAGAACAATATAAACTGAATAATTAAACAAAATTGCACTACGGTTCCGAAAATTAAGAAATTGTTTTTGTCTTTGCTTTGAATTCCCCCTAAAATCTTATTTAATACAATATGTTACTACAAAATAACAATAATTATAATATGGGATAAATCCCAAATTTATACATAAACTTTGATTCAATGCTCAATTTGATACATGAACTTTAATTTGATATAATTATACACATGAAATTTTGATTGTGGTCCAAATGTATACTTGAAACTTTAATTTTGATTCAATCATACACATTTAAATAAATAAACACATAAATTTATTTTTTATATTGTATAAATATAATTATATGTGTATGCAATATATAAACATAAAATTATGTTATATCAATAATTGTGTTAATAATTTATGATAATTAAATCAAATCAAAATTTGAAGTATAAAATTGCACAAAATTAAAATACTTATATAGAATTACACAATAAATTAAAGTTCATGTATAATTTTAAATTTTATCCCTAAAATATAATCAACATAGTTTCATGACTCTTTTTTTTTTTAAAAATCAACCGGACTTATGAAAACCATTCTTCAATCAAAATGAATGGAATGTCCAAACTTGATAAAATTTCAAGGATACAGTTAAAATAAATAAAATAATTAAAGTGACTAAAATTTTCGACACAAAATCTGTTTCATATATTTTATAGATTAGGTCTCAATTATTAAGTAAAAAAAACAACAAATTACTTTTATTTATTTATTTAGTGTACGGCTGTATGGGGAGGTGTTCAAACTTCGGTTAAAATCGAATTAACTGATTAAATTGGTCTAATTTGGTTAATCAATCGATGGTCGAACTTAGTTCGGTTGGAGGTCAATTAATGGTTTTTTAAAATTTCGATTGTCGGTTAATTCGGTTCGAAATCGTGTAATTAACCGAATTAACCGAACTTAATAATTAATATTGTGTGTTAATTTCAAGACTTATGTAGTATTTTTAATTACGTAGTGTTTCAAGACATAAAATTTCGGTTAATATCAATGTATTTTTTATATGTTTTATACTTATTTTAACCAGAAGACAAAAACATATAAATTTCAGTTAATTCGGTTAACTGGCCGAATTAATCGAAATATTTCGGTTCAATTAAATTTTTTTTTAAAAAACTCAGTTCCATTGACTGCTAAATGATTATATAATTAGATTTGATTAATAATTGAACCGACCATTTGAATACCTCTAACTATCCGTTCAAGAGAAAATATTTTGTTTGATGGTTTATCTTAATGAAGGTTAAACCAACAATTTTTTATCGTAAAATGTTTTGTTTTACTGCATTGGTTAGCTAATCTTGAGTCAATTTATTAAATCGTTTTGTTTGTTAAAAATGATAAAATTAAAAAACATTTTTATATTAATATTAATATATTTTATAATTAAATTAAATAAATAAGATATTTTTTCATTAAAAGTAATGTAGAATGGATCAAACTGTACTAGAAGTATTCATGAAAGGAAAAGTTTTCATGTTTTCTTTGTCTAAGTTTGTATTCTATCCATTGGCCCGAATTTACTATTTATCTAATATTAAAAATTTTAAGAATGTGTTTTACGATATTTAAATATTTTAAAATTTTTATAATAAATAATAATTCGAGCCGGATTGAAAATACCGAAATTCTCACCAACCCGGAATAAATAATAAAAACCGGACCTCACCAGCCTATATTACCATTCCTAATTGTGGCCAGAACATGTTTGAGATATACAAAGAAAAGAGGCTTCAAGTTTTGATACGATGTGGACCACTTTTTTTATTTTTTCGTAATTTTTACAATTTTAGGCAATTCACGAAATATATTAAGTTTAATGAATATGAAAACTGTGTAATAAATATGTTATTATGTGTTAACTAAAACTAATATAAAATATTTAATAAATTGACAAATATAATATTTTGTTTGCAATTATTAGTATAAAATAAGTGACTTAATTGTTACAATTAGACCTGTTCATGTGTTAGATTATCTGTTTAGGTTTAAGATTTGATGAAAAATTGAAGAATTTGAACAAAATACAAGGCTTGAAAAATGAGCTTGAGTATAAATTTAAGACTCATTTTTTTATATAGGTTAGATCTTGGATAAGATTTTTTGCTCATGCCAACCCGAATACTATATAAAACAACAATATATTAGTTATATATATATATATATATATATTAAATAATAATATATTTATATTTATATTTATATTTATATTAAATCACTAACAATAACAATTAAACCACCCAAAACTTAAAAAAGACTTATCCAACTAAATAACCCAACCTAAAATATAAAATTTTAAAATTTATAGTTAATACAATAAATATTTATTTGTGATTTTCAATATAATAAAACATTATTATATTTATGGTAATATTTTTTAATATAAATATTTTTATATATTTTTAATGTGTTAGAAACTTTATTTTTAATGTTTTTTAGTACATTTAGTGTATTATTTTTAAAAAAATTAATTTTAAATAAAATTAATCTAAAAAATTAAATATGAAGGAGTTAGGTTCAGGTTTAATTTTCTTAAATTAAAAAAAAAACACTTATTTTTCAGGACCAGGTTGGATCCAGACTTAAATTTTTTTATCTAGACTTAAATTTTTTTATCTAAGTGCAATACGGTGTACTTAATTTGTTACACTATTTAATGTTATAAAATTTATCATTAATTGTTTTAGACACGTGTAACTTTTTACGCTCTTTTTTTTTTTGTTAAAATGCTTACATATATTATCAATTATTACATTTAATTCAATATTATTATTAAAAATATATCCATTAATCTTAATTTGAAAACTCTACATGTCTTTTGTTGGAATCTTTCTTTGTTACTTATCCTTTATCTTATTTATCGAAGTTTATTTTATAAGCAGTTGAAAAAAAATTAGTTGATTTATTTTTTTATGTAAATTTTATAATTCATGATAAAATTTGTTTGACAAAAAATTATAAAAAATGTGGAAAATAATAAGTAAATAGATTAGAATATACTTCAAATCCTTGTACTAATTCTACATTTGAAATTTAATTTCCTTGTACTAATTCTACATTTGAAATTTAATTTCCAATATTAATTTTCTTTAGAGCTTTACTTTTCATATTTAAAAATTTATATTTAATTTGTTAATACTATTAAATTTATTCTATTAAATTTAATTTTATTGTAAAATTATTTTTTGTCACGCAGGGGCATAGCTAGGGTACTGGCAAAATAGAAATTTTTTTATTTAAGTCTTTTAAGATTTTAAATTAGTAAAAATAAAATTACACTTTAACCTCTTCTATAAATAAAAATTTAATTTAATCCTTTAAAAATGATAAAAATATAAATTATTAAAATGATAAAATTACATTTTTATCATTATAAAAATTATAATTTAATTTTGATCTATTAAAATTTTCTATTTTATTCCGGTCGATTAACAATTATCATATGAATATTTTTATTTCAAAATATCACATCAATAAATTTAACTTATATAATTTTTAAGGAAAAAAAACACTTTCTCTCGATATCCCGCTATTTTGTTCGGGAATAGCATTAAAGAACTTCAACTCCCACATTTAATATTTGAAGAGTACCAATATGTCACTCTACCATTTGGAAAATCATGCGAGAAAATCAATAATTTACAATGAAAGAAACTGAAGAAATCATAGTAAAAAGTAGCATTAATTTCATCCACTTAATGATGAATATTACAGAAATTGATTAAATAACCAAAAGGTTTATGACCCAATTCAGATTTTACAGTGTATTTTGCTAAATAACCATTGAAAATCCCGATTTAAAAAAATACTTATAATCGGCCATTGGAAACCTGATCAAAAGCTATAATCTGGTTTTGGAAATAAGCTGCTAAGAGGCTTCGGACCATTATCTCTTAAACTCCCTTTAACTTCAGCTTCTTTTTCGTCTTCTTCACCCTCAAAAGCTGGGTGACTAAGAATACTGTTAAGCAACTGCGTTCCTCTCAAAGCATTGGTTAATGGCAGATGACCCTCGGGTGTTTCATCGTTTATTTCCCATGTAAACTCATTAGGGAAAGCTCTGTAATTGTATTGTTCAATTTCAGTGTCGAGCTTCTTCATCCACCCCACTTTGATGAAGAATTTGGTGAAGTCCTTGTTGGCTTTTTGCCACAACCTTTTCTGCACACTGTAACCGAACTTGTTGTTGCTGTACTGTTTCCAGAGCTCGTCAATAGCTTTGAGGTCAGCTTCGGAGATGAACTGGACCTCGGAGAAGAAGACATATCGGCGTTTCTGAGCTGCTTCACCGGCTAGAACTATGAGCAAGCGGCGTGTCTCTTCGTCGGCTTGGAAGAAGTTCTGAGTGGAAAGGTGGTGTTTGAGGGTGTCAAAAGAGATAGGGTTGGAAGTGGTGGGGGTGGAGGAGGAAGTTGTAGGAGAAAGAGAGAAAGTGGTGGTTGTGGAAGATGTTGTGGTGGTGGTGGAGGATGAGGAGGAGGAGGGGGAGGGGTGGAGGAAAAGGGAGGAAGGTGGAAGGGGGATGGATTCTGAGTTGGAGAGGCGTTTGAGGAAAGAGTATTGGTGGTGAAGGGATGCTAGAGAGTGGGTGGTCATGGTTTGTGTTTGTGGTGGGAATAGTGTGACAATGGGGAATGGTAAAGGGAGAAAGGCATGTGTGATTGGGCTTAGATAAGATACGAGTGAGGGAGGGAAAGAAAAGACAAGACCAATATCAGGAGGATTTGGGAGTATTTCAATGCTGGATTCTGATTGGCCACCTTTGGCTCAGATTATATCTTTTTATCTCTCTCCTTCCAAATGAATCTACTTTCTGCCCCTTTTTTACGTGTCAAAAGAGGTACCTTTCTATTTTTAATCTGTATCTGTAGGTAAAAAATAAATAATATAAAAATTTTGTATTAAAAATTAGATTGTATTTTATTTTTATTTTTTAAAATAAATTAAATTTAAAAAAATTATTTATTAAAAATTAATTTTTATACATGAAAATATAATTTTCACTGTCACAACGCACATACCCAGTCCCAACTTCTTAAATTTCATTCCCTAATATCTGTTTTGAACGGTCCAATTATTCAATATAAAAAACATTATGTTATATTAGTATGGTTAATTGTTATGCTTAATTTTGAGTCCTAAAACAAGGAGGGGTTGGTTTCATTTTTCGATTTTGCGGCTATTTTTTCTCCAAATTTTGCTCCCAAATGATGTCATCACCTTAGAAATAGTTTTAGTTTTTGGTGTGTTTTTCTGTTGTCCTTTCAATGCCAACTGATTTTCTTAATAATTTTGTTGCTATACAGTATTTGTTATTTGCTCCCTAAGGAACTTAAATTATTCTTTGCTCACTCATGGATTGATCCAACTGTCCCCGCCACCCTTGTTTTCAGCCGGTAGTGAAACTTAAACGTATATTTTAGTTTTACCGGCATAGCAATTGTCGTAATGGACAGAGTAGAGATAAACAAGGTTTTCGAAATGTTCGACAAAAATGGAGATGGACAAATTTCAAGGAAAGAGATGAGCGAGTCGTTGCAGAACTTAGGTATCTACATCTCCAAAGAAGATTTATCTCAAATGATTGAAAAGGTTGATCTTAACGGCGATAATTGTGTTGATATTGATGAGTTCAGTGAATTATATCGATCCCTTATGGGTGATAAGGACGAAGAGGAAGATATGAAGGAAGCATTCAATGTTTTTGACCAGAACGGAGATGCGTATATTTCTGTTGATGAATTGAGATTTGTTTTGGTTTCACTTGGACAACAAGAGAGAACTATTGATGATTGCAAGAGGATGATAACGAAAGTGGATGTGGATGGTGACGGTAGGGTCAATTTTATGGAATTCATGCAAATGATGAAAGGAGGTGACGGTTTTAGTGGTTTGGCTTAACTTGCAAGGCAAGGCAAAAAAAGGTTTATAGCATTCTTCCACAAATCAATATTGATGTGGGCAATCAAAATAATCTTTTAATTTTGCCTCTTAGTTGCATTGCATTGATTCAACCTAAAGTGTGCAAATATACATCCAATGAGTTACTCTCAGTTGTCAAATGGTAGCATCACAAACATGGAGAATGTATGGGGAAAAAGTGTCCCATGGAGAGGTGGAAAATCTTTTTCACCAAGTATATGAAATGGTAGTATGAATTTCTCTTCTTCTTCTTTTTTGGTTTATTTTCTTTTCTTTAAGGTTGGTATGGAAAATAGTGGTATCATTGTTTGTTTGTCTAATACTTCCATGGTTGATATCACTTTGGTTCGGTTTTAAAAAGAAATTGTTATAAATATTTTATTATTTTAACTTATAATTTTTATAGTAATTCATTGTTATTAATTAGAGGTGATAACACGTTATTAAAGGTGACAAATATCAAGTTGTGGTATATTTACCTGGTGTTAACCTTTCTCAAAATTAGTCTAGATTTAAATAATCATTGTAATAAAAAAAAGGTGATAATACAAATTAAAATAGACAAATTGTAACACTCATTAACCCTAAACCGTCGCCGGAACAGGGTTATGAGGCATTACTGGACATATCAGACAACTTACAAATAATTCATAATTAAAAACACATTCATAGTATAATTTAACAATTAAGTCCCTATAATGAACTCTAGAAGTTTAAAACATGTATTAAAAATGAAACGGAACTCGTTTAAATATTCCAGAATTATTATTATTTATTTTTTTATAAATTTCGACAGCATTTCTGCTTATTTTCACATAAAACCCCCTTGCAATTAAAACCGTATTCATTTCAAATATTGTAACACCCCAAACCCGGCCCAAACACTACGACCGAATTTGGTGTGCTACAGAGAAAATATTTTTTTGAAAATCCCTTCAAGCCGAATTAACTTTTTATAAAAGATAGTGCCTTGTTTAAAACAGTTGAGGGGTATAAAACTATACTTAGGTTTATAAAAGAAATATTTATTAAGTCAAGTTGTTATCGATTCAGGTGTGCCCGATGGCACGATAAAACATTTTGCGATTAAATTTTAGAAAACATGTGTACTTAATTTAATGTTAAGAAATAGTTTAAACAAATTAATCCAAAACATAGAATAATAAAAATATATCTAGGAGGCCTTATTACAACTTAATTAAAATAAAACCAACATTAAAGTAAAATAAAACAAAATCCAAGTTCATCTAATTAAAATTTCCACTGCATGGCCACCTCGAGTCCATCCGGCTCCTCATCCGCGATCTACGAGTCACCTGAAAAATGTTAAAGGAGAAGGTGAGTCACCAAGACCCAATGTGTAACCCTTCCCCGATTTAGTGCAACAACATACACAATTTATAATCAATTAACATGCATTAAGTCATGCACCCAACCTAGCCATCCAAACGCCTTTCTCTACCCCGTGTGGTACCAAACCACTGGTGGTGCCAAACCACTGGTGACTTAAAGTCACAATTGTGATACCAAATCACTGGAGGTGCCAAACCTCTGGTGTCTGAAGACACAAATCGAATGATGGGGCCAACCCATCGTGTGATACCAAATCACTGGCGTCAATCCCTTAATATCGTCTGTGGGGCCAACCTACTGTGGTGCTAAGCCACTGGGACGAGACGCTAGGAGGTGCCAAACCTCTGGAGGTGCCAAACCTCTGGTGACCGAAGTTACAATGTGGTACCAAACCACTGGTGTCCGTCGACACAAATATCACTTCCCCCGTCCTCTCTTCAACCCACATATTTATAAGATGCATTTAATAGAATCATGCTAACCATGTTTACTTAATATCACATACTGGGTTTATTATCAGTCATGTATTTACTGCACATACCAGATATATCATGCTTCCCAAAAGCATCATAAAATAACTCATAATCAACAAGGACTTACCTGAATCCTTGCTTATACCATTCATGGTATTACATCCGAATCTACATAGATCCGATTAGCACACAACAGATTTAGTACATTAATTAATTATAAAGTGTGTATGTACACACCTGTCACCAACGGTCGTTCTAAATCCCGAAGAATCAAATCGGCACCCTAGACTTCCTGCTCCTATACGTTTTTGAGTACTAGCCACCTGCTCCACCACCCTTCATCATAAACCTTCAGATTATTAGCCTTCGGCTTTTGACTATATACATAAAAGAACCGAAAATAAGGAAGCCTTACCACCACTTACCAAAGTCGACTGTTAGAGACTAGGGCCTAGATTGCTTGTTCCAAATATCCTGGAGATCCTACAACAAATCGGTTCAACATGTGTTTAACACCTTTAATAACAAGTGTCGGATTCGGCTCTTACTCCTTTTGAAGTCGACAAGAACAAGAGAAACAAAATAAAGGCTTTCGGCTTTGACCACTTACCCACCTTATGAACCGATTGGAGAAAAGACTAGAGGAGGTCACCTTTGTTTGAGATTCGGCCAAGGCTACACAAAATAAGAGAAAAAGATTCGGCCTAGATGTAGAGAATGGTTCGGCTAGAGGAAGAAAATAATGGGAAAAAGGTAGATGGTAATGGTGTTTCGGTTTGAGAGAAAATGAAGAAGAAAAATCAAAAAGATGCACTAGCCGAAAATCATGAAGAAAAGGCTAAGAAAATTCGGCACTAACCCCCTTATACTTGCTGTCCACTCTTCCCTTGAAGAGTTTAAAACTCAACAATTTCCTTAATTTACTCTAGGCCACATATTCAAATGAATAAAAACAAAAACATCAATTATCCCCTGCTAATATCCCATTTAATCCATTATCACCTCTTCAACATAAAAAAAAATAAAATAAACTAATGCTTATCCCCCACTCCAGCCGAATTCTAATTCCAAAACTAACTTCATCTTTTATCTCTTTTAACACCCATTCTAATTAATAAACAAATCCTTATCCCTTATCACCCTTTTCAAATAAATAATAGAAATAAAAGAACCATGTGCTCATCAATTTCCTTCCAGCCGAATGAAAAAAAAAAAAGAAACCATGTGCAGGCCAATTCCCCTTTTCACGCCAGCCTTGAAAAAAAAAAATAAAACCAAATTGTAGCTCCCGTGATTCGAACACCAGACCACACTAACGCAGCCCCCTACAACGCCCCTTGCCATCTTTCCCATTTGACTTTCATGTCATAAATCCCCTTCATTTATTTATAAGCCTTCTTCCTGGCCCTTACTCCTTCAATGCCAAAGCCCCCCCAAAAAATAAAACTCCTTGCTTCCTTCATGTCTCGAACCCGAGACCTCATACCAAGGCCCTTAAGTGGCGCCCCAAGCCACCCCACCAACCTGCCATTCATGCCATGAACCTTCACCAATTAATTTTAAGGCCCTCTTTCCTGGCCCCCCTCACCTTTAACGCCTAAAGCCCAAAAATAAAACATTTCCCCTTTGTTACTTCCACGGATCGAACCTCCTCCCTTGTTATTCCCCTTAGGCGCACCAAGCCACTTGTGCCAAGCCTATTCTTTGTGCCATAATTCGCCCAAATTTCTTTAAAGCCCTATCTCACCTAGCTCCCTCCTTTTAGGTACTAAAAAAAAATTTTAATACTAAGTCAAGCCTAGCTCGGGTTTAATTCTAGACCTTAGAACATGCCAAATGATCCTAGAATTTAATTCTTCAAGCACACACATGGGAAAATATTTAAATTACACACAACCCCTAATTTAGGATGTTACAATTCTACCCCCTTAAAATAATTTCGTCCTCGAAATTATTTACTATCGTCCAATCGTGCATCCTTAACTCATCACACTACGCTACTGCTGCGGACTCTGATCTTAAAGAACTATCATACTTCCTACACATTCCCTAAGTCCATAATCCAAGTTCCATACACTTTACTAGCAACCTAAGAATAAATTAACGTAACCACAACCAAGACAATTGAGGGTATTCCGGAAATAAGAAACTTACCCGTTGTCATGTCTGGCACATCTTCCTCCTCGCGACGGCCAACTGCATAAACCAACCTTGGTTGCCTCGCCTCTGCACCTTCAGCACCTCGGCCCCTCCCGTTACCATTATCATTACCTCTAGCTGCACCTCGACCCCTCTGTGGTGGTCCTTCATGTCTAACCTGAGCACGGTTCTGACCCTCTGGTTGATTCTTAGCTAACTTCCGAGGACAATCCCTTACACGGTGATCCAACGATCCACACTCAAAGCACCCTCTACTTCTAGCCAAACATTCTCCCGAGTGAGATTTCCCGCATCTAGCACACTGAGGTGGCCACTGAGCAGGCTTTGTGGCTCTTTCTGATTCCCTAAATCTAGCCCTCTTCTCCACATTACCGCCCGATCCAGGCGATCCAAAGCCTCTCTTCTGTTTATTCTTTTCGTGATTCTGTCTTACGGACTCCTTGATCCCTTCGGCTACCTTAGCCTTTTCCACTAGGACTGAAAACTCACGCTCCTGCTGTGGAGCAATCACTAACCTTAGATCATCCCTAAGTCCGTCCTCAAAGCGGACACAGCGTTCGTGCTCCGTTGACACAATTCCCCGAGCATAGCGGCTCAGCCTTAAAAATTCTGCCTCATATTCCGACACTGACTTATTTCCTTGTACTAACCTCAGAAAAGCTTTCCTCTGAGCATCAGTGTAGCTGGTACCCACATACTTCTTCTGATAAGCAGTTTTGAAATACTCCCAAGTAAGATCGTCTGCCGTAGCACCATCTCAAACCGTGAGCCACCACTGGTACGACTCATCCTTTAGAAGCGACACCGCTCCTTTCAGCTTCTCCTCACTCGTCAGGTCGAGATCGTCCATGATCCTCTCAGTCGACTCTAACCAGTATTCCGCTGCACTGGGTGCCACTCCCGATACACCCCGGAATACCTCAGCTCCGTTAGCTCGAAGTCTCTCAGGTACCGGCTTCCGAGCTCCTCCACCTCCACCCATTCCAGCTACCCTTTCTAAAACCCGCAGCATCGCTTGTGACACTGCGTCATCACCCGTCTGATCCTGCTCCTCGGCTCCAAAGGTTGGGGGTGGTGGTGGTGGTATCTCATTCTCAGATCCCTGACCCGACCCTACGGGTTCTGACACGGTCATCCTGCCCCTACCGCGTCCACGACGTCCACGACCTCTAGAACTCATTCTAACTACCGCGCTTTAATCTGGTTAAGAAATTTTTATGGATTAGTAACTGTTCCACTTGGTTATACGCGAAGAAATTTTATGAAAAGTTTAATAGGAATTCTTTCGAGCAAACAAGTTTTAAGTTCTCTATCCTAATTCACATAGAAAAGCACATTCATTCCCTAATACCTTTCATACCTATTCACTCTTCGGGCATTTCTGTCCGTTTCTAACCCAGGGGTATTTTCGTCATTTCCCTACAGGGGTATTTTTGTAATAAACCAAAGAAATTTTGAAAACTTCAATAAATCAAACATTTTATAATTTCTAAAACTGAAGAGTATTTTCAGAAAATTTCAATTTGAAGGTTTAGCAGAATTTTCAAAATCGGGGGTATTTTAGTAATTTTGTCAATCAGGGGTAATTTTGTAAATTTCCAAAGTCAAGGTATTATTTTGAAATACAAATTTTGGATACTTTTTCAAATCAAAACATTTTGTTGAAATCGGGGTAGTCTGAATTTTTTTTTTTTGAAATCAAGGGCATTTTCGTAATTTCGCCACTAGGGGCATTTTGGTAATTTTGGTAAATCAAAATATTTTTTAAGATTTTCCAAAAATAAATTTTTGCTACTACTTAAAAGAGTACTCTAATGCTTTTAAAACTAGAGTTTCCATCAAAACATGGCTAATCCCTTTCGGGTTTTATTTAGTGTATTTAGCCTATGACCGAGTCCTCTTGGTTAGGGTGAACCGAAGCTACGCACCAGGTAGGATTCCTGCGAAGAGGAGGTGAGTCACGAGGACTGCTTAAATACCAAGCTCTTCCGGATCCAATCCTAGACATGCGCACCAAGGTTACCACACCCTAACTCGGCGACTTGGTCGTAGGTTTGTTTAATTAGGCCATTAAAGTTTTATGTATTTCGTTGGGGTAAACTAATCCTAAAATTCAAACACCTATCATACTAACTACGTTCCATACCTACCCTTCTACAGATAATAATTCACAAAGAAGTGAGAAGTACTTACCTGGGCGGATCGGTGCCGGAGGCTCGGTGCCATGCTTGTTCAAAACCAAAAATATTTCAAAAAGGCCTACTAAAACATTTTGGGCCTTGGGCCCCCACAACCGAGCTTTGAACCTGGCTCTGATACCAATTTTGTAACACCCCAAACCCGGCCCAAACACTACGAACGAATTTGGTGTGCTACAGAGAAAATATTTTTTTGAAAATCCCTTCAAGCCGAATTAACTTTTTATAAAAGATAGTGTCTTGTTTAAAACAGTTGAGGGGTATAAAACTATACTTAGGTTTATAAAAGAAATATTTATTAAGTCAAGTTGTTATCGATTCAGGTGTGCCCGATGGCACGATAAAACATTTTGCGATTAAATTTTAGAAAACATGTGTACTTAATTTAATGTTAAGAAATAGTTTAAACAAATTAATCCAAAACATAGAATAATAAAAATATATCTAGGAAGCCTTATTACAACTTAATTAAAATAAAACCAACATTAAAGTAAAATAAAACAAAATCCAAGTTCATCTAATTAAAATTTCCACTGCATGGCCACCTCGAGTCCATCCGGCTCCTCATCCGCGATCTACGAGTCACCTGAAAAATGTTAAAGGAGAAGGTGAGTCACCAAGACCCAATGTGTAACCCTTCCCCGACTTAGTGCAACAACATACACAATTTATAATCAATTAACATGCATTAAGTCATGCACCCAACCTAGCCATCCAAACGCCTTTCTCTACCCCGTGTGGTACCAAACCACTGGTGACTTAAAGTCACAATTGTGATACCAAATCACTGGAGGTGCCAAACCTCTGGTGTCTGAAGACACAAATCGAATGATGGGGCCAACCCATCGTGTGATACCAAATCACTGGCGTCAATCCCTTAATATCGTCTGTGGGGCCAACCCACTGTGGTGCTAAGCCACTGGGACGGGACGCTAGGAGGTGCCAAACTTCTGGAGGTGCCAAACCTCTGGTGACCGAAGTCACAATGTGGTACCAAGCCACTGGTGTCCGTCGACACAAATATCACTTCCCCCTCCTCTCTTCAACCCACATATTTATAAGATGCATTTAATAGAATCATGCTAACCATGTTTACTTAATATCACATACTGGGTTTATTATCAGTCATGTATTTACTGCATATACCAGATATATCATGCTTCCCAAAAGCATCGTAAAATAACTCATAATCAACAAGGACTTACCTGAATCCTTGCTTATACCATTCATGGTATTACATCCGAATCTACATAGATCCGATTAGCACACAACAGATTTAGTACATTAATTAATTATAAAGTGTGTATGTACACACCTGTCACCAACGGTCGTTCTAAATCCCGAAGAATCAAATCGGCACCCTAGACTTCCTGCTCCTATACGTTTTTGAGTACTAGCCACCTGCTCCACCACCCTTCATCATAAACCTTCAGATTATTAGCCTTCGGCTTTTGACTATATACATAAAAGAACCGAAAATAAGGAAGCCTTACCACCACTTACCAAAGTCGACTGTTAGAGACTAGGGCCTAGATTGCTCGTTCCAAATATCCCGGAGATCCTACAACAAATCGGTTCAACATGTGATTAGCACCTTTACTAACAAGTGTCGGATTCGGCTCTTACTCCTTTTGAAGTCGACAAGAACAAGAGAAACAAAATAAAGGCTTTCGGCTTTGACCACTTACCCACCTTATGAACCGATTGGAGAAAAGACTAGAGGAGGTCACCTTTGTTTGAGATTCGGCCAAGGCTACACAAAATAAGAGAAAAAGATTCGGCCTAGAGGTAGAGAATGGTTCGGCTAGAGGAAGAAAATAATGGGAAAAAGGTAGATGGTAATGGTGTTTCGGTTTGAGAGAAAATGAAGAAGAAAAATCAAAAAGATGCACTAGCCGAAAATCATGAAGAAAAGGCTAAGAAAATTCGGCACTAACCCCCTTATACTTGCCGTCCACTCTTCCCTTGAAGAGTTTAAAACTCAACAATTTCCTTAATTTACTCTAGGCCACATATTCAAATGAATAAAAACAAAAACATCAATTATCCCCTGCTAATATCCCATTTAATCCATTATCACCTCTTCAACATAAAAAAAATAAAATAAACTAATGCTTATCCCCCACTCCAGCCGAATTCTAATTCCAAAACTAACTTCATCTTTTATCTCTTTTAACACCCATTCTAATTAATAAACAAATCCTTATCCCTTATCACCCTTTTCAAATAAATAATAGAAATAAAAGAACCATGTGCTCATCAATTTCCTTCCAGCCGAATGAAAAAAAAAACAAAAAAACCATGTGCAGGCCAATTCCCCTTTTCACGCCAGCCTTGAAAAAAAAAATAAAACCAAATTGCAGCTCCCGTGATTCGAACACCAGACCACACTAACGCAGCCCCCTACAACGCCCCTTGCCATCTTTCCCATTTGACTTTCATGTCATAAATCCCCTTCATTTATTTATAAGCCTTCTTCCTGGCCCTTACTCCTTCAATGCCAAAGCCGAAAAAAAAAATAAAACTCCTTGCTTCCTTCATGTCTCGAACCCGAGACCTCATACCAAGGCCCTTAAGTGGCGCCCCAAGCCACCCCACCAACCTGCCATTCATGCCATGAACCTTCACCAATTAATTTTAAGGCCCTCTTTCCTAGCCCCCCTCACCTTTAACGCCTAAAGCCCAAAAATAAAACATTTCCCCTTTGTTACTTCCACGGATCGAACCTCCTCCCTTGTTACTCCCCTTAGGCGCACCAAGCCACTTGTGCCAAGCCTATTCTTTGTGCCATAATTCGCCCAAATTTCTTTAAAGCCCTATCTCACCTAGCTCCCTCCTTTTAGGTACTAAAAAAAAATTTTAATACTAAGTCAGGCCTAACTCGGGTTTAATTCTAGACCTTAGAACATGCCAAATGATCCTAGAATTTAATTCTTCAAGCACACACATGGGAAAATATTTAAATTACACACAACCCCTAATTTAGGATGTTACAAATATAACCGATTCAACCAATTCCAAAATCCAACAATTCAACCAATACAATTTCATATTTAACCATATTTAAATTATACCTATAACATTAAATTTTTTTTTACTGATTATACCAAGTATATCATATAAATTTTCATACCATTTCATTAGTTTAAACATCAAAATAGCAAACATCATTCTTTACAACAAAAGTCATGTAGTATTTTAAAGTGACCAAAATAACACCTATGTACATGCCACTTTTATCAAAAGAAGACTACATCACCGAGTTTTGTTCTGAAGTCGGGATCGCCTTGGATGTTGAACCAGGACTTTGAACACCTATTAACCTGCACACGGAAACAACCGTACGCTGAGTATACATATACTCAGTGGTATTACCATAATTCAAATTATAAACATAATAATCATATCATTAAATCATATAACTTTAAATTTTACTAAACCAATTCAAACATAAGTTTGTCATTTTCAATATATTCATACAATTCAATTTTAGCTATTCAACAATTGAAATAATACACATTCATGTTGAGCCATTATCCATCTCATGAACCAATGGTTCATGCTTTCCATTCTCATACTCATATTCAAATCACATTTTTCAATTCATGTTCTATTTTCACATTGCTTTCAATGGCTCAACCATTTCATTTTATTCAATTTAACCTTTCCTTTAGTTACCCCTATTAACAGACTCGGACTTTAGCGGATACACGGATTTCAACCCAAACACACCAATACGGCACGTTGTGCCTAAAACGGTACATAGTACCTGATCAGTATACGACACATAAGTGCCTGAAACGACAAACGAGGTGCCTAATACGACACACGAGGTGCCTGAAATACGACACATAAAGTGCCTGATCGGTAAAGCCGATAAATCCCTTACTCTTCCAAATCCTATGGCATGCTAATTATATCCGACTTAGCCCGACTAGTTAATAGGGTATTTCAGTTCTCAATTTCATTTTCATTTCATAACAAATTCAATTTCAATATCAATTACACTTTTCCAATCACCAACCACAATATAATTCAATACTAACACATATTTGTCATTCAATTCAATTTTTCAAATTCAATTCAATAAAGTCACTTACCTTATTATTTACTTACCATGCACATAATTTAAATATAAAATTAAATAATAAATAATTTGAATTATAGTAATACAAACCCGAATTTGCTTGATTATTCCTCGGTAACCTTCTCCTTTCCTTTGTGGGTCGATGCCTCGAGTTCCTTTTTAGCTACGAAAATAATAATAATATACATTATTAATTGCAAAATTAAATTACAATAAATAATTGAATTTTATTCAATTCCTACTCTTCCTCTTCATTCCACATTCTTTATACACAATTCTATTATTTACTTATAAGTTCTTTCTAGGCTGTCTACCTGAGTCGTTGTCACTAAATTATCTATATCTTGAGTTACAGAATTCCAAATTAAGATCCGTAAATTTTCTATAAAACTAGACTCACATATCTTCTTGCCATAAAATTTTTAGAATTTTTGATTTAGCCAATAAGTATAGTTTATTCTTTAAAATCACCCCTATTCTGTTGTCTGACAGTTCCGATGACTCTTTGATAAAATTTAATTATCTTTTTGTACATAATTCAAATGATGTTCTAGTTTGTTTATTCTAAAAATAGACTCATTAAGGAATCTAACCATATAAATTATGTCCCACAATTAATTTTGTACAATTTTTAATGATTTTTCCAAGTCAGAAAAGGGGATCTCGAAATTACTCTGAATCAGTCTCACAAAAATCTAAATATCTCAAAATACAGAATTTATTTGCTTTCTATGTTTCTTTCATATGAAAATAGACTCAATAAGATTTAATTTCATATCTCACTTAATTTCTACTTCCATTTATACTATTTTTGGTGATTTTTCAAATTTACTTTTCTGCTGCTGTCCCAAAACTGTTTTCTTATAGCTTATTTTGCAATTAAATCCTAATTAAGTTTACTTATTTTCTTAACTTAATTCATGCTTTGTTTCTACTTAAATTCCTTCTATATTCAATTTGACTATCTAATATTCATAATAAAACCCTAATTTATAATTTCTTCCAAATTAATCCCTATAATACAAAACTTATAGCTTACTTTACAATTTAATCCTTTTACTAATTCTAACTTAAATTTCATTCAATTTCATCTCTAATTCATTTTTTTCTTCAACATCAACTATACTTGAAAACCTATAAACTCTCAAAATATCAACTTATTTTCATCAAAATCTTGCTTTAAAGCTTCTAAAACATCAAAATTAAGAGAATAGGACTTCATTAACTAACCCTTTAAAGCTTTAAACCTTGAATATTTAGTTTTTCCTTTTTTCTTCTTTTTCTTCTTTCTTTTTTCGAAATACTTGTCTGTTCTTTTCTTTCTTCTTTTGTTTCTTTTATTTTACTAACTTCACTTTATTTCTTTTATTTTAACTAATAATAATAATAGTAATATATTATAAATAATATTTTACTTATTATTTAAGAAATGTTTATTTTTATTACAAGTGTACCTATATAATTATTACAATTACACTTATCTTTAATCTTTACCATACATTTGTCATTTATTTAGTTTATTTATTATAATATCAATTAATATAATTATTTTAAATTAGTTTATTTTAATTTATTACTAATATATATATTTTATAATTTAAAATCTAATTAAAAATCTTACATTTTTATTTCATTTGCCGCCTAAACTTATGCTAAATGGGTTAATTTTCATTTTAGCCCTTTTTACTTTCTTTTAATCTATAATTAATCTTTCACTCTTTATTCAATTTGATCCTTTTTCCTAATTACTTTAAATTAAGCTAAATTCACTAAATAAAAATCTAATTAAATACACTATTAGACTCATAATTACTCCTAATAATTATTTAGTAACTCGATTTACTAAGACGGAAGCCCGATAACATACTTTTCCGGTGCCCACGGATTTTGGGTCGTTACACAAACCTTATAATATTAACTAATATATAATTTATAGTTAAGCTATTTTCTAATTATTTCGTTCACTTACGTCAAATTCATTCAGATAATGTAAATTTTTATTTAAACTAGATCTGTTCATTGGCCCGACATGAAGGTCCGCCCAAAATGTGGGAGGGTTTGGGCAAAATATAGGCCCGAAAAATGAGCTTGGACAAAAAATAAGGCCCGTTTAAAAAAGGGCCGAGCCTCGGGTAAGACATTTTTGGCCCGGCCGCGGCCCGAATTCATTAAATGACAAAAAAATTATTTTTTAATATTATTTTCTTCCTAGTTTGCTACCATTTTACTATTATGTTGCTACTATTTTGTTGTTATTGTTTGGATGTTGTATAAAACTTATTTTATTGTTAATTTTGTTATTATTTCAAAGACATTTGTTAATTTTGTTATTATTTTAGAGGCATTTGCTTGTTAATTTGCATCTATCATAGTGTTATTTAAGTATACATATTTTTTAAAATTTATTTTTAATTTGTTGGGAAATATTTATTTTGATATTTTTAGTATTTTTGATGTATTATATATATTTTAAATTATATAAAAAATAATATAAAAATTAATATGGACAGGTCGGGTCGGGTGTAATGGCCTAAATTCAAGGTTATCGGAATAATGGTTTCGCAACCATAAATCCGATTTAAATAGAAATTTATTTCAATATATTTGCATGAATATTTATATGATAGGAAATATTTTTATAAATATTTATAAAATGTTAGTAATGTGGTATTAAATTTTCGTTAGAAAATTTTATCGTTTGGGTAGGAAATTAAATGAAAAGGACTAGATTGAAATGAAAGTAAAAGTTAAATTATAGATTAAAAGAAATTATGAAGGACCAAAATGGCAATTATGCCATTTTGTAAAGTTGAGGCGGTGTATTGATGAAAATCTGAGATTTTTTTTATATTATTATATTTATATTATATTATTATTATATATATAAAGAAAGGAGAAAAGAAACAAAAAAAAAAACAAAAAAGAAGAACAGAGAGCAAACGTGAAGGGAAGAAAGAAAAAGAGAAAAGAAAGAAGAAAGGGGATAATAGAGTTTTTAAAGCTTGGAGTTTAATTTGGTAAGTTAATTTAGTCCTTTTCTTTTAATTTTGATGCTTTATAAGTTTTAGAACAAAGTTTTGATGAATTTAAGTTGAAGTTTTTGAAGTTTTAGAGTTTTTGAATATAGCATATGATGAATAAAATGATGAATTAGTGGTTTAATTGAAAGACTTTGAAGTTAGAATTGGATAAAGGACTTAATTGTAAAACAAGCTATAAGAAAACAGTTTTGGGACAGCAGCAGTAGAGTAAGTTTGAAAATTCACCAAAAATCGTAGAAGTGGAATTAGAAGTTGAGTGAGATATGAAATTAAAGCTTATTGAGTTTATTTTCATATGAAAGAAACAAGGAAAGAAAAGAAGTTCTGTATTTTGAGATATTTAGATTTTTGTAAGACTGGTTCAGAATGAATTCGGGTTCCCCTGTTTTGACTTTAGAAAATCATCAAAAATTGAAGAAAAATAATTAGGGGCTTAAATTTATATGTTTAGAATCCTGAACGAGTCTATTTTCTATAAAAATAAACGAGAACACCATCTGATTTCTGTATGAAGAGATAATTAATTTTTAGTGAAGAAGAGTCAGAACTGCCAGACAGCAGAACAGGGGTAACTTTGATGAATAAACTGTACCAATTGGCTAGGCTAAAAATTCTGGAAATTTTATGGTATAAATAAATGTGAGTCTAGTTTCAGGAAAAATTAACGGTTCTTCATTTTGAGCTTTGTAGCTCGAGAAATAAATAATTTAGTGACTATGACTCAAGTAGACAGTTTTGAATGAACTAAAAATAATAATAGAATTATAGAAAATGCTACATGTGAACATGAAATGTATTGAATTGATGATTGAATTTATTTATTTAGATCCGGAAAACTCAAATACGAAGCTAGATCGAGGAAAGGAAAAAGTCCCGGATTAGTAGATTTTGTAAACGAACTAGTATCGAGGTAAGTTCATGTAACTTGAATTATATTCTTAAATGCTTGAAATGTATGTTATTGATATGAATATAGTTTGAATGTTCATTGTATGAAAATTTATGCAATATTGATATTTTTGATAAAAAGGGAAAGAAATCCCGGTTGAATGAAAGGAAAATTTGATGGATCTCTGAAAAGGAATTGACGGTAAAAAGGATCTAGCCCGGACGGGTGATCCTATCCTGATATAGCCCTCCCGAAGAATATGTGGAAAATGGATTTAGCCCGGACGGGTAATCCGAATTAGGGTCTGAATTTAGCCTGGACTGATAATTCAGATCCAAGCTCATTAGAGTAATTGTCGTTGCAGGGGATTTAGCCTGGACTGGTAATCCCGACAATACTCTATGAGTTTATATTACAGGGGGTTTAGCCTGGAATGGTAATCCCGCTGTAAAGATGAGGTTCGCGGGAGTGTGCTCTCTGAAATGAAAATGTGCGCACATGAATATGAATTGACAGACCCGGATTTGTACACAAAAGTGTACCTCTGAAAATCCATCGAAATTTCGAGTAATTCAACGGGATAAATATGGAAAATAACAAGGAAATGGAAATCATGATATTGATGAGCTCATCAATCATAGTATATATATATTATTGATACATGGAAATTATTGAACTAACTTGAATGTTGAGTTTGTAAATGTTAAGGTAATAATGCATTGAATGAGTATATGAATGTTTATCGCTTGTATTGAAAATACTAGGTAAGTATAATTCTTGTTACATGGGCTTACTAAGCACAAAATGCTTACCCTATTTCCTTTTTCCCTGTTTTGTAGTGTTAAGATCTCGGAGGTCGGATCGGTGGGAGACTCATCACACTATCAACCCTAATATTTCGGTATTTAAAGAAACTTTAGTTTGGAAATGAATGGCATGTATAAGCTAATAAAATAAATGTTAATATGAAATAAATGTAAGGTCAGCCATTGGTATGGCTTATGTGTTAAAGTTATCTTATAAATATGCATGAGTTATTTTGAAAATATGTTGAATTGGAATGGTCTCGGTTTTTTAAAAAAAAAATTCGTAAATTCTGGTAATGCCTCGTACCTTATTCTGACAACGAATACGGGTAGGGGGTGTTACATCGGGCCCTTGTTTTAACATTTTTATCCGAGTAGGGCTTGGGAAAAATTTTAAGCCCATTTTTCTGGCCGGGCCGGGCCCGGGCCTAGCAAATGAGCCTAAAATTTTAATTGAGCACGACCATGCACACCTCTAATTTATACTACACTTAAAATTTGGTTAAATTGGTGTCTCAAATCAATTAGATATATCAACTCAATTAAAAAACAAATAAAAAGTCTTTATTTTTACAAAGCAAATTATATTATTATGAGATTTTTTTAAAATCTTTTTGTCTTTTTATATAAAATCAATAAAAAATTTGTAAAATTTGATTAACACCTTGTAGTTTTTTCTTTGAAAGTAAGGCAATATAATTTTTAAATAGTCAACTCATTTCAATTAAAATTTTATTTAATTCTTAAGGCAATATGATTTTTAAATAGTCAACTCATTTCAATTAAAATTTTATTTAATTCTTATATCAATTTTTATTAAGTATATTTTTTACTTAAATTTTTGGTCGTAGTCTAGTTTTTAATGCATTGTATGGTAATTTAGACAACTTTTTAATATTAATCTCATTATAGGTTTTTATTATATCTGTTCTTTTTTTATACAATGCCTAAAATTATTCATAGCCCCTCCCAATTTTAAGATAATGCACTTCAGCACACTCAAAACCACGATCTCCTACATTGATAATAATACCTACGTCATTCAAACTAAAATAGCTCAATCAACAATTTAGACTTTTTGTTTTCAATATAAAAACTAATTTTCACACATAAAACAATATATATAACAATACATATGGTGGAAATTTTTTAAGTTCACAGTTCCTGGGTTCATCTTATTAGTTTTCCTCCCTATTCATTACACTGAGAGAAGATAGTTGTTCCACAAAGCCATCTAAAGCCTTATAAGAACTTCCACCTTCTCTAATGGAGTCCAGTGCAGTCTTCCTTAACTTATCGGTCCGAATCCTCTCAGGCAGGTTCATGGTCAAGGAACCAGACAAGGTTCGAGCCAGTTTGGATGCATCAGGGACAGTCTCTAAACCCTCACAAACTCGAACCGCAACTCCTAATTCATCAACCAACAGCGCGGTATTATGGAAATGATCAGCTTGCATGGGCCATGCAAGCAATAGAACCCCGGCAAGGATGCCTTCAAGTGCAGAATTCCACCCACAATGAGTCAAATACGAACCAACCGCAGGGTGGCCAAGGATAGCCAATTGGGGTGCCCAGCCTTTGATCACAACACCCCTCTCTGCAACACGATCTTCGAACCCTGGTGGAACTACGTTTCGATCATCATCATCAACAATTCCCAGTCCTTTCATTGGTTCCTTTACAACCCAAATGAAACGAACCATACTTTCTTCTAACGCTGAAGCGATTGCCTCCATTTGTTGCTTCGTCAATGTTATCTGTGTTCCAAATGCGACATATACCACTGATTTGCCAACTTTCTTACAAGAATCAAGCCACGATATAACTTGATATTGTTCTTCCCCAATGGAACTTAGTCTACCTTTAATGGGGAGCAAAGGACCAACAGCCCATAAACGATCGTGTTCGGTTAACTCTTCTTTTATGAGCTTGAACTTTTGATTGTCTATCTCATTAAACGAGTTGAAGACCAAACCCCAGCTCTGAATACAACCGAGATGCTGTTTCCTATAACAATCAGGCATGGAATCAAGATCATTCACCCACCAAGAAGACACTGCATGAGCATTGGTGACGACGAAACATACATTCTGGACCCCAATACGGGAAGCTAACAAAGGAGTCCAAGAACAAAGCAACATGTCGGAAACAATGGCGGTAGGAGGCAAAACATGATTTTCAAACCAGTTAACTAAAGGATCATGGAGCTTACTCAAGGCAGCAGCAAAATCTGGGACAAAAGATATGTCGACGTCTTGCATGTTTTCGACACCATGAGGGATTGAAGAGTGGGAAGGGAAAGGAAGGACCAAGGTTTGAAGATTGGAAGAAGAATGTAAAGAGAGTAGCGAGTTGAGATAATGAAGGTTTTTGGGTGTGACCATGATCGTCACTGTTAAGCCACGAAGGAGGATTTGGTGGGCTAAATCCATAAGGGGAAAAATATGTCCCGATGCTGGGAATGGGATCATTAGAACGTGGTCTCCATTGCTGAAGGTTGTCATTACTTCTTTTCTTTTTCTTTCACTTTCTTTCTTGCTTTTCTATCTCTCATAGTCGTAGTCTGATTTGTACCATAATTTATATGCAAACTTTTCTTTTCATTAATATATAATAGGTTTGTATTTGATATAAAGGTTATACATACTGATTTAAATTTATTTTTAAAATTTAATACCATGTGTATTTTTATTTATAACTTTTTTAATCTTTAAATAAAAGCCGATTGAGTTTTAATTCAATTAGCATCGTTGAAACGTATTATCCTCCTATTTAAGGGTTAGAAGAAGTTATGGGTAGTTTTAAAATATTAAAAAATGTTAGTTTCATATTTAAAAATAATTTTTATAAAATATTTTTAAAAAATTTATCAAATAACAAAAAATATTTTACAGATTTTCTAGAAAAATAAGTTACTTTACAGAATTCATTTTCAATAAAATAAACGGAGTGTAAGATTCAACACTAATACTTAAATCACAACATGTATATAAATAGGTGGGGAATATTCCAAGTTCGTTAAAATTGTTAGTAGATGAAGATGCTTCTCAATATATTCCAAACTTCGTAAACAGAGTAAAGACAACTTCAATTGATTCGTTCAAGTGTTTTGTCATTTTCCCCAAAGCTAAATTAATTAGCGGTGGCATTGATTTATTTTGTTCTTAATTAGTATTTGCTAGTCAACGAGTGTTTTGCTATTATTATTATTATTTAAAAAATATTAGTTATATATGGTATTATTTTCATTTAAAATATTAAAAATGTTGAATAAATTTGTCAATTATTATGTTTAATATATCAACTAAATTTAAGAAATGTCTTGAAAACAACCATTGACTCTTATTTTCTTGACGTAGCCGTTTAATGGAATAAATTGTTATTGTTTAATTAATATATTTATCTTACTCGATTAACAATTTCTCCTAGTCTCACGCACACACACGTCTAATTTTTTGTCTTTGCACATGATATATGCATTAAAAAAGTTAAGTTGGAATCTTGACAAAAAAAAAAAGAAGAAAATTGGGCACGAAAAATAATCGAATGAAAAGACTCAATTTAAATGTAAAATCACAAATAATTTAAATTCACTGAAGCTATGGAAGGGGTGTGAAGTGTGATTAGAATGAAACAGTTTAAATTGTAGATGGTGCAATCCATCTATAGAAATGATGATTTGAGGGATTTGAAGCTCTACTTTAGTAGAGTTTCGATTGTATATGTTGTGTGGAGGTTTTTTATAAAGGGAGGTTAATTATACGCGTATTTTAGTAATTGAATTTTTTATTTTATGAGCTATTTATCAGGTGAACATATATTTCTTGAGGATCATGTGAGCTCACTTGATATGATAATGTGTTTAAGTGTTCAGATGAAGTGTAATACTCCCTAGGTGAGGTGGAGAAATTGAATTTCACTACATTTTTATAATTGTTAAATGTCTAGAGAAGTAAGTTTTAAATAAGAATATACTAATATGCTTTAATTAGAAATTTTATGAATTGGATCTAAATTAAGCCAGTCGAAATTATTAGACCTCCTTCCGAGCATGAACCCGAAAATAATCCAATCCTCAAAAAATATTAATCAGATAAGAGCCTTTAAAAAGAAAAAGAAAACCTTAAAGCATCTAACCTTAAAGCATCTTCATCCCCATTTCCCTTGTTTCTTCTGATTTTCTTAGCTCCCACACCGAAAAATATTCCTAAATTTTTTAAAACCAGATAAGAACAACAGGATCCAACTATGTTAGAATTTGTCTCTAAGTCTTAATCATATTTTCAACGCCAAATTTGTAATTATCATATAATTTTATGGGTTCGGTTATCTGATTCTTATTATATATATCTGATTAAAAATATTTAATTAATATATTAAGAGTCTTTTATATTTAAGGTATTACTTTTAATGAATTAAAGAATTATATTAAGATTTATTCCATAAATTATACTGTTTTTCTACTTTGTAACTAAACTTTTTTTTTTCTAAAAATATCTATTGTACTCATGAAATTAAAAAATCATGATAAATATACATACACTTAATTCAAATATGAAATTAGACCTATTAAAAGGTGAATTCTTGGCTTAACTCTGATTTTCAGTGATAAAATAAACTTGATGTTCAGAGTTTTTTTTTATTTTAATAATACAGAAATTACCAAAGTAATATATTTTGAAAATTATTTATTAAAGTAATAACAAATAAATAGTGCCATTTAGTGGCTGGCACTAGATCACTATTGCTAAAGGCTTTTTACGTTCTTTTTTTTATCCGGTTAGAGGGGGACTTAGGGTGGGTCTTGTTGGCCTATGTGGGTCATGTTGGCCTATGTGGGTCATGATGACAATTTAGGCTCCCGAGGCAGAAACGATTCTCTACCGCTCACAGACCAACAACACCCTTCAAATATGCATTGATGGACGGGCCAGAACATGCCTCCCTCGACCGTCGTTCTGTTCCTCACCTCGTGACCTTTTCTTTTTTGGAATACATATCCAGCCCTTCTATAAAGTCCTACAATTTTTATTTTATATAATTAATGTATTATAAAAAATGAATCTTTAAATTCAATAAATATTTGTAATATTTAATATTTTAATTATATTTTTTTAATTTGTATATTTCATGTAATATTTTCTAACTTTTATATAATTTGTATTTTTAAAATTCTAATAAATGTCACTTCATCAAGAATATATAATCTGAACTTTACAGAGCGAGACTATTTGACATGAATTCCAACCATCTCTCACGTATAACAAAAAATATATCCAAAGGCCTCATCCTTGTATATGTTTAGCATTTCATAGTATTTCATACCAACCATTTATAATTGTAATGAGTGAGTTTTCCTTTTATTTTGTATAAATTTTGTTCTGTTCTTGGGCCGTTATGCCTTATATCGATTGAATTCCTAGTTTACATTATTCTAAACCCAATGATGAAAGCTTATTTTATCAATTAAAAATCCAGAGCTAAGCCAAGGCAACAACAATGGCCAATCTTTTTTACAGAGACGATCTTATTGTCTTCATCATCTCAGTTCTATTGCAACCAAAGCTAGTCAATTCGTCCGCCACTTTATCAAGAGCCTGGTAAGAACTTCCACCTTCTTTAATGGCATTCAATGCCATTTTCTGCAATTCCATGACTCGAACTCTTTGTGGTTGTCCCACGGTCGTGGACTCGACAAAGATCCGAGCCAGTATGGTCGCATCGGGTACACTTCTTAACCCTTTGCAAATTCTGATCGCCGCACCAACTTCATCTGCCAACAGCCTCGTTATCTGAAAATGGTCGGCCTGCATCGGCCAAGCAAGCAACAATACTCCGGCAACAATGGCTTCCAGTGCCGAGTTCCACCCACAATGAGTAAAATAAGACCCAACTGCTCGGTGCTTAAGAATCGTCAATTGGGGTACCCACCCTTTGATCACTAAGCCTTGTCCCTTAACTCGATCTTCAAACCCGTGAGGGATCAAGCTTTGATCATCGTCACCATCTTCAGCTCTTTTCATTGGTTCCTTCACCGCCCAAATGAAACGAACTCCACTCTCTTCCAACGCCGACGCCACCGCTTTCATTTGATGTTTCGTCAATGTAATCTGAGTCCCAAACCCGATGTAAACCACTGATTTATCAACCTTACAAGAATCAAGCCATGAAATGACTTGATCTGGTGGTATTGAAGTTGCCCCACCTCTCTCATTTAACCCTTCGTCACCAACTTTCACCGGCGGCAAAGGGCCGACACCCCAAACCCTACAATGTTTAGCGAATTTCTCCTTGATTAAACCCAATTTTGTACCTTCCAACTCTTTAAACGAGTTGAAAACAAGCCCCTGGCTTTGCATACTCATCGTAAAAGCTTCCCTATAAAAGGGAATCAGGAAGCTCGGTGTACTAATCCAGAAATAAACTGCAGCAACATTGAAAGGAACGAAGCAGATATTTGGGATATTGAGATGTGAAGCGAGGTTAACAGTCCAAGAACTGAGCACTATATCAGATAGAATCGCGACGGGTGGTGATTGTTGGGCTCGAAACCATTGAACCAAAGGGTGGTAGAGTTTTCCCAAGGCGTTAACAATGTGGGGAAGAAAGGAAATGGGGAGATCTTGCATTTGTTCGACTCCATGAGGGAGGGAAGGGTGAGAAGGGAAAGGGAAGACGAGGGGTTTAACGTTGGGAGAGTGTAAAGCAAGAAGAGGATTTAGATAGCTAAGGTTTTTGGGTGTCACCATGATTGTCACTGTTAGACCTCGAAGAAGAAGCTGGTGCGTTAAGTCCATGAGAGGAAGAATATGACCGCATGCTGGGAATGGGATGATACAAATGTGTCCGCCGCCGGCACCTGTGCCGGAATATTTCACCTCACTCATCTCCTTCTTTGAGTTCTATGCTTGTTTTGATTGCTGCTTTTTTGTTCTTTTATAACGAATTTGAATAGACTGATTGTGAGAAAAAGCCAACGTAACCTAATCTTTTCATTATTTTAACCAGAACTATTTCGTTACTTTGCAATGAAGTTTTTAACTAAAAATTATTTATTTTCTTAAAAGATATATTTAGATTAATGTAGTTCTAAAATTAAATTTATACAACTATTTATTAAAAATAATTCTTTTGTCTCTTTTGTTGACATCTAGCTTCCATCTATGAGCAAGGATTCCTTGTTTTTGGTCGAGATGATCAGGAAGGATTTTCATTTTCATCAGGCAAGGTGAATTTCTATACAATTGACGCAGTACGTGACTTGCTGCCTTGACATGCGTCCTGTGTTGTTCATTAAGTTGCCATTTGTGTGAACATGTGACAAAAAGCTTGTTTATTATATTTGATTGCTACAGGAGTACAAAATCAAAAGCTTTGGCGAGGGTCAATTTTTTATGATAATTGTGAGGGTTAAATTCTCTTTAGGATTTAGTACTTATATAATTTAATTTAGTTTTAGCCTTGTATTTTTCAATTTAGTTAATTATAGTTTTTATATTTTTTAAATTTTATAATTTTAGTCCTGATTCAGAAGTAGTAGTTAAATCTCTTTGTTTATTAAATTCAACTACTAATCATATATTATATATACAGTTGTAAATTTAGTACATATTTTTAATTAGATTAATCTAAATCGTATATTTTAAAATTTTAATCTTCACAAAGATAACAATTATTAATCCAATTAATTTTTTTAGTGAATAATACTTGGAAATAATAAACTAAATATTATTTTAAAATTTAAAATGCGAATATAATAGCGAGCTACCAAACAACCTCAAGCTTCGGTTCAAATTCCAATTTCCAATCACATTGTATTGTCTTACATACCAAAAAAACACAACTCTAAATGATTTTAAAAAAATGTAAGTATAAAAAAGTGCGAAATGAATTTATTAATGTCCCAATGTTAGTTGCAATTGATTTTGTAATTGAATGTTGTGCAATTTAATTTTTTTTATGTTTAATTTTCGTATCATAATTATTTATTATTATTTTTAGACAATTTTGAGCAATAATTTTTAAGATTATAATTCAAGAAGAAACTGGACTAAGAAAAAAAAGATTTAAGAGTCGTAACGTGATTTACTTTATTTAAAAAAAGAAATTAAAGTCAAGAAAATCTATTTTATTATATTTCATAATAAGTGATTTAATTAAGGTGAAATTTTAAATATTCATCCAAATTACATTTGCTCTATTACAAAATGTCTATTTATAGATTTGTGTTTTTAACTTCTGAAAAAGAAAAAGAAAGAGCATTTATTTTGTTCATAGTTAGGAAGTGATTTTTAGTGCAACATTCATTGTAAACAAATTGATTAGTATTAAATTTGAAGTTAAGTTTTCAAGAGGTAAGTCTTAATGAATAGAGTGATCTTAAATTGATGTAAAGGAGTGAGGTTGTAACTTGATGAGTAGGTTAACCTAAATTATATATTGCACGGTTGATTTATAGTGGTTTACTCTCTAAGTAAGATTCCGCAAAAATATGAAGAAGTTTTGAACTACATAACAAACTTCTGTATCCATTTCCACTTCTTACACTTCCAACTAATACAATTCGTTATAATTGAATGTGTAATTGGAAGACAAATTCAATCAACTTTTAAAGTTATGCAATTATGACTCAATTAAAACAAAAACTTTAAAACCAGACTTGCCTCTCCATAAGTGTACAGAGTTATAGTCCTCATGTGAATTTTCTTTAAGGTTATTTTATAATTGAAAGTTTCGAGTAACTCTTGCACTAGGTAAAGTCTAGTGCTAAGCACAAATTGAGAACCAAGTTAATCATAACGCACCGAAACCTAATTAATTCTATAATAGCTGATTTTTGCCCGGCCCGAACAATAAAAATAAAAAATAAAAATGCCCAGTTTCTTTTATTTTTACAGTCCATTTTTGCAAAATTAAAACAGGCCCAAATACAACACTCAAACTCGTAGCCCATTTACCATCAGTAACCCAAACCAACCTAAGACCCACTAACCCAAAACCTATGTGGCCCAAGGGAGCCCAAAACCTTCGGCAATCAAGAGACCTAGGGTTTCCTGGAAACCATCGCGCCGCAAAGGCAAAAGCCCGATCGTCGCGCCGCAACACCAGCGCCCAACAGCTCCTCGCGCCTACGCCGCCTTCGATTGCGCCAAGTTCAGCGCATGAATCCCGCACCACCGCCGAGACTCTCGTTGATTGCCTGCACAAGAAAGGAAACAAAACAACAGCAGATCACAGCAAACATGGAAATTGCTTTATTTCTTTTTTTTTTTATTTTACATTTCGAAAGGCTATAAAAGCCTGATTGTAAACTGATAAAAAGGGATGGAGACGAGATACACACACACAAATACAGATATACACATACAGAAAGCATTCAAAAATTCAAAGAAATAAAACACAGAAATTTTTTGCAAAGGTGGTATTTTTATTTCTATTTTATTTTTTTTATTTTCAATATATCTACGCATGTAAATATACTGTAAAAAGGAGACAAAAGAAAGAGGGTTTACCTGCATGGAAGAACTGAGGTTTTTAAACCTCCAGCCACCGTCAGTGGTGGCGCGTATGGCGCGTGAGACGGTGGCGATGAAATCCAATGTTCGGAGTCCGGACGAGAAAAAAAAAGGGATTTGAGAGTGTTTTTGAATTTTTTTTTTTAAAAATAGTTTTGAAATTTTTTTTATCAGATTTTTTTTACTTATATAATAACAAGGAAACGGCGTCGTTTCTGTTTAATCCCATAAACATAAAACGACGTCGTTTTAAAGAGGATCCGCATGTTGACCTGACCCAGCCCTCAGGATCCGCGTGTTTTATTAGAAAGGGGAATTTACCATTTCAGTCCCTTTGCGATTTTAATTGTTTTAATTTCATCCAATTTAATATTTTCTTTATTTTTAAATTTACCCTAAATATTTATTTTTATTCCAATTTAGTCCTCAGTCTGTTTTAAAAGTAAAATCCGAACGATGTCGTTTTGAAAATTTGGCAAAATTGTCATAGCAGCCCTTGCAGTATGAAGCGCATTTTGATTTAATCCCTTTTATATCTGTTTTAATTACTTTTTGGCCCCTGTTTCCTTTGTTTTATTTTTTATTTCTTTTTTTAATTTTATATTTTTACTTTGTATTAAATTAGTTTATTATATTAAATAGTTTATGTTGTTTTCATTATTATCTATTATATATTTTTATTATGTATATATTTAAACTATTATTATTTATTATTTTATTTTAATTATTTTTATTACATATTATTTTCCGATTAATATTAGTTATTATATTCTATATTTTTTATATATTTTGTCTACTATATAATATTATATCTTATATTATTTTAAAAATTTTTATCTTGTCTAAAATCATTTATATTGTATAAATATATTATTTATTTAAATGTAGTTTTATATGTATTAGATTATTATAAATATATTTTTATAAATTATTTATTTATTTTAAAATATTTTTTTCTTCTTTTCTTTTTCAGTATATCTGTATATATTTTTACATTTATTATTTATTATATATATTTGCATGAAAGGTTTAATATCGCAAGACAAATTTTCATGTTTATTAAGTTTTTTTTATTTTGACATTTATTATTATTTATTATATTTGTTTATACTTTATCATGTATTTACAATTGTTTTAGTGTAGGGATTATTATTTGTCATGTTCTATATTATTATTTCTTTATTACCTATCTTAAATATTATTATATTATAATTGCTTTTAATATGTATATTGATAGTGTATAAACGCAATGTTGTTACATGGTTATTGTTTAAAATAAAAAAATCCATTTTTGCAAAACTATTATATTTTTAAAAGTTTCTAAAATAAGGCAATGTTTTGGTATTTAAAAATTCGGGAAATATTGCCCTAACATACTGGGTTGCGATTTTCCGTTTGGCTAAATAACTAAATATCCTTTTACAAGTTTTATAAACCATGAGATGACTTTGATTACAAAGGTTTTAAAATATCGTGTCCTAACGTACTGGATGTGATATTTATATTCACTCGAAACAAAGAAATCTCAAGTTTTAACTTAAATGGCTCGAAGTTTTTAAAAGAAATCATATTTTTAAATACTTTTAAATTTCAAACATTTGGACATGATTTTATCGATTAGGTACCAATTTTTGGGCGTTATGAGGGTGCTAACCCTTCGTCATATGTAACCGACTCCCGAACCCGTTTTCTTGTTTTTGTGGACCAAAATCAAATGTTTTAAAATAAAACGTTTTACAATGTGATCCAATCACACCAAGTAAAAAGGGATTGGTGGCAACTCCCATTTTCGTTTTTTAAAGTCGATCCTCATTTTTTTAAACCGATTTGAAAATGGTTTCGACAGCTTGGCGACTCCGCTGGGGACCAATAAGAGAGTCAAGCCGTAAAATCGATAATCTCATGTCCTTATGTCTGAATTTAAAAACTAGTTTAAAAATTATGATCCTTTTATTGCATGTGGTTTTAATATATATTTCTGCATTGCACTACATGACCATTGTGGTCACACCCTTAAGTGGGAGTGAGAAGCTATTCCTTCGTTAGGTTTTCACCTCCGTGCAGGATAGTGAATCGCTTTCGGGATACATTCGTACCTATGTCTTCGTGAGGTTTTCACCTCTGTGCAGCCATAGGGAAATGTATTCCCCTGAACTGAACTCGATCCGTATGAGCCTATAACGGGTGAGGATCGAGGAATCTGCTGGTTCAGGTACCTCAACTTTAGAGCTAAACAGCATATAGTGAACCCTAAGAGCCCACCTTAGGTAGAACTATGTCAAACCTTAGTGGTCACTCAGATAGGTGTTTGTCTATTTTACTTGCTTTATACTTTTCCAGGGTACTAACTTGTTGTGCTTTATCCTTTTGTGCATGTCATTTCATATTTTAAGAGATATCGATTCATGGTTAGTTTCTAGAGCTAGAAAGCTGGTTATGGATAACGAATTCCTTGATAAAGTGGAAGACAATGCAGTCGTTCGTATATAGTTAGAGCATAGGCAATTAGAGAAAGAGGGTATGGATTCGTTTGAGCAAGAGGGAAATGGAGCAGCGTTAGAATCCCTACCATCTGTGCCTCCCAATGTTGTTCTGATCAAAGCAGAATAGGATACGAAGAAGATTGTAAGACACCCTATGGCAAGGCATGGTGTTGGAACTAAAAGGCAACTATACTCATCAATCACTTCAAAGTGAGCGTGGGGAGTACGGATAAACACTTTTACCAGTACAGTGTTTCTCTTTCATATGAAGATGGTCACCCTGTGGACGATAAGAAGGAAAGTTACTGACAGAGTGCATGAGACCTACAAAAAATGATTTGGATGAAAAGAATTTCGCCTATGATGGTAAAAAGGTTTATTTATTATAGGTCTGCTACCAAACAACAAGATTGAGTTTACTGTTGTACTTGAGGATGTTGCACATACCAGAAACAATGGAAATGCAAACCCTGATGGCCAGGATAACCCAAATGGACGTGAAAAGAGAGAGATTAAGAATACCAAAAGATGGGCTGTTGTGAATTTCTCGGCTCCTTGTTGTGATCCAAACAACATTGCAAGAGATGTGATTCGTTGTGGAGAAGGGAATTCGTATTGAGCCTCCATTTGATATATTCAAAGGGATGAACCAGAATAGACGCCTTTCACCGGTGGTTAGAGTTAGAAAAATATTTGTACAGATACAATCTAAACTTCCTGGAGCTCCGCAGTTCCTTCTTTGTCTGCCCCTTGATAGAAAAATTCTTATCTTTATGGGTCATTGAAGCGGAAAAATCTTTCTGAGTATGGCATTGTGACTCAATATATGGCACTAGCTAGGGTGAATGATCAATATTTTACAAATCTTCTTCTGAAGATCCCTGCTAAGCTTGGACGGTCTCTTCATCACTATCGAAGTCATAATTCCGCGATCGAGTTAAAGTCAAGCTTGAAGGGTAAGATTGAAGAATTAGAAGCAGCATTGCATAGTTGTGAACTTCGGATCGAGCTTCATAAAACAAGAGAGGAGCGTTGGAAAGAAGAGTTTCATCATTCTCACGACCAAGTTAAAAGTCAGGATTACCACATGAGTTCAGATTCAAGAGGTAGCTGATCATCTACAAACTTTGGCATCACAGGCTGATACGTCGAGCATGAAGTATGAGTTACAGTTCGATCGTAGTCGAGAGCTAGCTCCATTGCTTTAGGATTTAGGGTGAAAACATATAGTAGTCCGTTATATGTAAAGGATTTTGTTTTCTAATAAGGTTTTCTAAAATAAAGTTGAATCAGAATCGATACCTCTTTGCATTCATGTATTTGCATTACATTACATCATTTGCATTAGACTTTTACAAAAGGACCCTAATTAGGTAAAAATATTTCAGTTACCCTGGAAAACATGGAGCAAAGGCTGGAAAGAATAGAGCAAATGCAAATACAGATGCAGGGGAAATTAACCAAGATTCAACAAGACATGCGGGAATTCTAAAAGAATGTGATTGACCAATTAAGTCATCTGCTAGTTGAAGGACTTAAAAAAGGGAATGGCTCAGTGGACAACAATGTTGATGATGATGAGGACATCGTTTATTCCCCAAAAGGTGTCCCGACTCAACCAGACATGTATTCGCATGGGGCACCCATTGTTATTGAACCCCAATGTCAAATTAATACTTCGGCCCTATGGAATTTCCCAACGGGTTTAGATTTTGACCCAAACGATGATTAAGCCAAATCAGTTGCTCTGGTAGGAACAAGGGAAAGAAGAGAATGGACCTCCAAAGCCTTGAAGAAGAAGGAAAAGAAAATGAATGATGCCGGTAGGTATAACAAGAGCTATTCAGAGCCAATTACAGTAAATCAGCCAAGGATAGTAGTTACCAGCAATCAGGTTTCCCAAAGCCAAAACTCTGAAAAGCTCTAATTTACGCCAATCCCCATGACGTATAAAGAGCTATATCAAAGTTTGTTCGATGCACACATAGTGTCTCCATTTTATTTGAAACTGTTTCAACCTCCGTTCTCAAAATAGTATAATGAGAATGCCCAATGTGAGTACCACGCGGGAATAAAGGGTCACTCAATCGAAAACTGCAATACGTTTAAAAAGTTGGTCGAAAGGTTCACTAAAATGGGAATTGTGAAGTTCGACGATTCATCAAAACCTGATCACTTTAACAAGGTAGCGAACGCGGTAATTGAAGGAGGAGACAAGAAAGTTGCTATTCTTTGAAGAAATCAAAGAGAGAACCAGAGAATAAAGTTTCCAAACCCTTGTGTACTTGTGAGTGTTTTGAATAATGAGACTGTGGAATAAATCCCTGTACTTTTAGGGCTAATCTAGAGTAATGTTCAAAACATGCTTGTTGTCTTAAGCCTAGAGGCAATAAGAACCCTTTTGTAAAATAGGCTTATGTTCAAAATTTTATTTCAATAAAATGCATTTTTTTAGCACATATTCTTTTATTCTTTCTATTTCATACTTAACATTCTTTCGTTTTATTAAGTTATTCTTTCATTCTCCATTCATCACCATACAAATAACTATCCTTAGAATCATTTATTCTTTGGATTTCTTGTCTTCATACCTAGGTCTCCAGCTATCAACGATGTGAGCAACGCTGCTACTAGTTCCCTTTTTGAATAAGATATGAGTTTAGGGGATCTGAGGACTTTGAAGATGACAGAGATTTTAACCTATCTTCTGACTTGTCAAGAATGATGAAAAACAGATCATACCTTACATAGGGTCAATGGATATTGCGAGCCTAGGAAAGGAATGAAGATCGAAGCCTAGCTCACCACATAAATAAGCCGAGACATTATTGAGTTATCTTCGAGAATTCAAAGATGTTTTCACAAAATCATATCAGGACATGCTTGGGCTAATAAAACGCGCCCTAAATATGAGGATTGGGCACTGTCAATTTACATAGAAAAGAATGGTATCAGCTATGCCATATTTAAGGTGACAAGATTCATGTGCCTTCTTTAGTTATTCACATATGTTCCATAGGTTGGGCATGGATATTATGGGTCCAATCTTGTCAAATGCTTCAAATTGTCATCGATATCGATTCATTATCGTGGTCATCGTTTACTTCACTAAGAGGGTGGAAGTAGCTTCATATGCCAATGTTACAAAGTCGATAGTCATCAAATTTTCCAAAAAAAAAGGAGAAATCAGACGCCGACAGAAAATGCCAATAGGGGCAAAGTCAAAATTTACAGTTTGTCGAAAGATCAGGCAGCATATCACTGAGTAGCAAAAGTCGCCAAAATAAAAATACAAAAAAGAAAAACAATGAAAGGTGACTAAGACTTGTAAGGATTGGCATAAGAAGCTATCACTACCCTTTGTCTTATTGAACGTCAGCCAGAACCTTCGCTAGGGCAACATCTTACCCATTACTTTATGGAATTGAAGCATTTTGCCAATTGAATCTAGTTGAAGAAAAGGTTAAAGTTATCCATCAGGATCAGATGATGAAAGCTCATCCTAGAGAATTCCACGAGGGAGCCTGATTTTGAAAAAGATTTTTCCTTTACAAAATAATTTTAGAGGAAAGCATATGCCAAACTGGGAAGGACTTATGTAAGGCCTGTTCTAGAGGAGCATTGATATTGACCGAGATGGATGGCGAAGACTTTCCCAATTCGGCGAATTCAAGTTTAATTAAGAAATATTTGACCTGAAAGAGGAAAGACCAAGGTGAAAACCCGTAAAGGGCACCTCGAAATAAAAAAAAATGGGAGGCCAAGGCGAAAACCCGCAAAGAGCGCTTTGAGATCAAATGAGCTTTGAGCCGAAAACCTGAAAAGGGTGGCTCAAATTTTGATCAAAAGTGGGGCACACGGTAGTCTTGCTACATTTGAATTAAAAATGAAGAAGTATGTTACGTATTGAGGCATTGATATAGTACTCCGGATCCCCTAAACACATATTGAGTTTAAAATGGTCCTCAAGAAATCAAAACAGAGAAGCTCAGACTGCGATATCTGGGGCACCTAGTTTCCCATTTTACCCATTTTAAATCTTTGATTACTTTATTCTTTTCAAAGATACACCCCAATCAATTTTCTTTTATAGGCTTTGCTATCTTTGCTTACTTTATTCTTTTTAAGATACACCAATCAATTTTCATTTATTGCCTTGGTTATATTTGATTAGCTTATTTGTTTCGAGCTATACTCCTGATTAACTTCTTTCATATTCATTATTGTGATCTTTTTCAAGCATTTTATTGAAATAACGATTAATGGACTAAAAACACCTTCATAAAAGGAGTTTCGTATATTGCTCTAGAAGCTTCTAAATAATATGAGGAATCTAAAACATGGCTATTGTTCAGAACTCATCAAGCCTAAGGGCTGGAAACATTGAAAAATGATTCTCTTCAGATTCTTATTGGATAAGACAATTTTGTTGGTGATACCACATCGGCAAATGACGAACAAGGTCAATCCAAATATAAAAGGGGATCATTGTCGGGATACCCTGCATCCATTCAGACACATACATCTGGTCATTACATCTAGGGAATGGTGTAACAGATTAAAAGTGATACAAGTTTTGTACCTCTGAGTGGTAACAGAAATATGGAAGAAGTCAAATGTCATTCCCCTGAAGTTGCAGTGGGAGATACCAACTTCATGTCTCAAGATCCAAGCGAGGCTGACTCAGAAATTACATTGGGGCAAGCTGGTTGAGCAGAACATGATTGATGAACGAGAATGAAAAACAAATGAGTGATAACACCTAGAATAGGAATCATACTCATAACTTTTTTGTATCATAGCAAATTTCATTAGGAGCCTTTGATTCATTTTGGTCATTGCATCCTAATCCTTTTTAAAAGGAATCATCTTTATGACATGTTACATGTAGCTAGAAATTTTTGATTCATTTTGATCATAGCATCTTAGTCATGTAACATAAACATACTAAACCAGGTCTACAGGACATGTCCTTTAGCAAATGATTTGCAGATCTCATCTTCCTAAAGTTGTAGGAAGCAGATCGAAGACCATTTCAGCCTTATCTCCCTAAAGTTGTAGGGAGTAGACTGAAGATAGAAGATCTCATCTTCCTGAAGTTGTAGGAAGCAGATCGAAAAGAATTTCAGCCTTATCTCCCTGAAGTTGTAGGGAGTAGACTGAAGATAGAAGATCTCATCTTTCTAAAATTGTAGGAAGCAGATCGAAAATAATTTCAGCCTTACCTCCCTGAAGTTGTAGGGAATAGACTAAAGATAGAAGATCTCATCTTCCTGAAGTTGTAGGAAGCAGATCGAAAAGAATTTCAGCCTTATCTCCCTGAAGTTGTAGGGAGTAGATTGAAGATAGAAGATCTCATCTTCCTGAAGTTGTAGGAAGCAGATCGAAAAGAATTTCAGCCTTATCTCCCTGAAGTTGTAGGGAGTAGACTGAAGATAGAAGATCTCATCTTCCTGAAGTTGTAGGAAGCAGATCGAAAAGAATTTCAGCCTTATCTCCCTGAAGTTGTAGGGAGTAGACTGAAGATAGAAGATCTCATCTTCCTGAAGTTGTAGGAAGTAGATCAAAAAAAATTTCAGCCTTATCTCCTTGAAGTTGTAGGGAATAGACTGAAGATAGAAGAGCTCATCTTCCTGAAGTTGTAGGAAGCAGATCGAAAAGAATTTCAGCCTTATCTCCCTGAAGTTGTAGGGAGTAGACTGAAGATAAAAGATCTCATCTTCCTGAAGTTGTAGGAAGCAGATCGAAAAGAATTCCAGCCTTATCTCCCTGAAGTTGTAGGGAGTAGACTGAAGATAGAAGATCTCATCTTCCTGAAGTTGTAGGAAGTAGATCAAACACATTTTCAGCCTTATCTCCCTGAAGTTGCAGCGGAGAAGATTAAAAGATAGTTGATTTTGGCCTTCCTGAAGTTGCAGGAAGCAGATTGAAAACATCAGACTAATTGAAATCAAGATGAAGTTCCAGTACCCCTGAATATGCAGTTAGATTGAAAGCTGTGTGAAGAAGGTGAGGATCAAGAAGTCGGAGCTCGGTCAAAATCGGGCAAAATTAGTCCTTTATAGTCTTTGCTCTATTCTCGTTTCACGACAATGAGTAAAGAGGGGCAACTGTAATGGCCCATTCTTACCCGGCCCCGAACAATAAAAATAAAAAAATGCCCAGTTTCTTTTATTTTTACAGTCCATTTTTGCAAAATTAAAACAGGCCCAAATACAACACTCAAACTCGTAGCCCATTTACCATCAATAACCCAAACCAACCTAAGACACACACCTAAACCCACTAACCCAAAACCTATGTGGCCCAAGGGAGCCCAAAACCTTCGGCAATCAGGAGACCTAGGGCTTCCTGGAAACCATCGCGCCGTAACACCAGCGCTCAACAGCTCCTCGCGCCTACACTGCCTTCGATTGCGCCAAGTTCAGCGCACGGATCCCGCACCACCGCCGAGACTCTCGTTGATTGCCTGCACAAGAAAGGAAACAAAACAACAACAGATCACAGCAAACATGGAAATTGTTTTATTTCTTTTTTTTTTTATTATTTTACATTTCGAAAGGCTATAAAAGCCTGATTGTAAACTGATAAAAAGGGATAGAGACGAGAGATACACATACACAAATACAGATATACACATACAGAAAGCATTCAAAAATTCAAAGAAATAAAACACATAATTTTTTTGCAAAGGTGGTATTTTTATTTTTTTTATTTTCAATATATCTATGCATGTAAATATACTGTAAAAAGGAGACAAAAGAAAGAGGGTTTACCTGCATGGAAGAACTGAGGTTTTTAAACCTCCGGCCACCGTCAGTGGTGGCTCGTATGGCGCCTGAGACGGTGGCGATGAAATCCGATGTTCGGAGTCCGGACGAGAAAAAAAAAGGGATTTGAGAGTGTTTTTGAATTTTTTTTTAAAAACAGTTTTGAAATGTTTTTTTTATCATATTTTTTTACTTATATAATAACAAGGAAACGGCGTCGTTTCTGTTTAATCCCATAAACATAAAACAACGTCGTTTTAAAGAGGATCCGCGTGTTGACCCGACCCAGCCCTCAGGATCCGAGTGTTTTATTAGAAAGGGGAATTTACCATTTCAGTCCCTTTGCGATTTTAATTGTTTTAATTTCATCCAATTTAATATTTTCTTTATTTTTAAATTTACCCGAAATATTTCTTTTTATTCCAATTTAGTCCTCAATCTGTTTTAAAAGTAAAATCTGAACAATGTCGTTTTGAAAATTTGGCAAAATTGTCATAACAGCCCTTGCAGTATGAAGCGCATTTTGATTTAATCCCTTTTATATATGTTTTAATTACTTTTTAGCCCCTGTTTTCTTTGTTTTATTTTTATTTCTTTTATTTTATTTTATTTTATATTTTACTTTGTATTAAATTAGTTTATTAAATTAAATAGTTATGTTATTTTCATTATTATCTATTATATATTTTTATTATGTATATATTTTAAACTGTTATTATTTATTATTTTATTTTAATTATTTTTATTACATATTATTTTTCGATTAATATATTAGTTATTATATTCTATATTTTTTTATATATTTTGTATATTATATAATATTATATCTTATATTATTTTAAAAATTTTTATTTTGTCTAAAATCATTTATATTGTATAATATATTATTTATATTTAAATGTTGTTTTATATGTATTAGATTATTATAAATATATTTTTATAAATTATTTATTTATTTTAAAATATATTTTTTTTCTTCTTTTCTTTTCAGTATATCTGTATACATTTTTTACATTTATTATTTATTATATATTTGCATGAAATGTTTAATATCGCATGACAAATTTTCATGTTTATTAAGTTTTGTTATTTTGACATTTATTATTATTATTTATTATATTTGTTTACTTTATCATGTATTTACAATTGTTTTAGTGTAGGGATTATTATTTGTCATGTTCTGTATTATTATTTCTTTATTACCTATCTTAAATATTATTATATTATAATTGCTTTTAATATGTATATTGATAGTGTATAAACGCAATGTTGTTACATGGTTATTGTTTAAAATAAAAAAAAATTATTTTTGCAAAGTTATTATATCTTTAAAAGTTTTTAAAATAAGGCAATGTTTTGGTATTTAAAAATTCGGGAAATAGTGCCCTAACGTACTGGGTTGCGATTTTCCGTTTGGCTAAATAACTAAATATCCTTTTACAAGTTTTATAAACCGTGAGATGACTTTGATTACGAAGGTTTTAAAATATTGTGTCCTAACGTACTGGATGTGATATTTATATTCCCTCGAAACAAAGAAATCTCAAGTTTTAACTTAAATGGCTCGAATGGCTCGAAGTTTTTAAAAGAAATCATATTTTTAAATACTTTTAAATTTCAAACATTTGGACATGATTTTATCGGTTAGGTACCAATTTTTGGGCGTTATGAGGGTGCTAACCCTTCCTCATACATAACCGACTCCCGAACCCGTTTTCTTGTTTTTGTGGACTAAAATCAAATGTTTTAAAATAAAACGTTTTACAAGGTAATCCAATCACACCTAAGTAAAAAGGGATTGGTGGCGACTCCCATTTTCGTTTTTTAAAGTCGATCCCCATTTTTTTAAACGGATTTTAAAATAGTTTCGACAAATTCTTTAATCAATCATTTTCACACCTATTTATAAGCCAACACAATAAAAATTTACAATTAGGTTGAAGAGTGTAAAATAAGTAAATATAAATAGAATAATTAAACAAAAAATTCCAAGGAGAACTTCTAACAACCGATTTACTATGATATTCAATTCTATTTCGCGTAAAAATAAAATCAACTTGTTAAAACTCAACAAAATAACTCTCATAGCTTACACTTTATTTTCCATTGACATCTATTTTACCTTAGTATAATTTATACTTTCTCAACAATAGACTCACCTACTAACTCTATAGAAATCTCTTTTTTTTTTTTTTGAATTTCTACTTGCTTCATCATTTCATCCCTTGTTTAGTTGCAAAGTGAATTACAACTGATGGTGCAATTTATAGTACTAACAAATATGTCTCATAGTTTTAAATATAGAATAATTATAAAATAATTAATATTATACTTTTATAGGGCACTTGTTAATCTTTTAATTATATTTGTGGAGTCTAAAAACTCTAATAACAGTGTACTAAATAATTTCCCTAATATTATTAGTAATTCCGTTAGAATCAAACAATACAGAAACTTATTCTTGAATATAAATAACAAAACATATTGTTTTCAAGATTAGTTATTTTAATAATGGTTAAATCTTACTATTTGTGTTTGTTTTATGTGTAAGTTGTGCATTTAGTCCTTTTTGAATTTTAAATTTGATGGATTAAGGGTTTTCATTTGCGTTAAGATTGAAATTTCAAAATTTAAAAAATATAAAAATTAAAAATGATCAAATTAGAGAGCAAGGACCACATCTACAATTTTACACCTAATATATGAATAATAACAGAATTTAACCAAATGTATTTAACTGCAATCGTTTGAGTCAGAGTTGATTAACCAATTTTAAAAATATAAAAATTAAAATTAACCAAATTAAATAATTTACATTATTATACATACCACACCCTTTAATTAACCAACTTCAAAATTTTGTTTATAATTAGTTTATTTATATAATGAATAAACATTAAAAAACTCAAAACTATTTACCGAATATTCCTAACAAATCTGATGCAATTGGTTAGGTACGAAGTACCATCTTTTGAAGTTGAACAACTTGGTTCACAGGCATTTATTTTTATAAATACAAGTGATATAATTGCTGTTGCACTAGAAGAAATTATTACATCATTTATATTATTGTATTTTTTTTAATTTCATAAACAAATTAAGTATATATTGCATTAAAATATATTTTTAAAAAATTAAATAATCATTAATTATATCCGTAAAATTTAAACTTTTAATATTTATATATGTATTAGAAATAAATTAGTATTTTATCCCTTGCGATGCACAGGTTAAGTTACATATATCAATTTTGATATTATTTATTTATTTATTATAAAATTTATAACATTTTAGTAATATTATGATCGAGAAAGTAAAAGCAAAATAGTATAAATGTCTAATTTTTAAAATTACGATTGTTTATATTATTATGAAAATAAATTAAGAAAAAAATAAAACTTAAAATAAACTTGAATTAAGTAGTGATATTTGTCAAAATAATAAAAAAAAAATAAACATTTAAAGCAGAACTTATGGTATGAATGTTCCTTATCTTCAATCTCTGCCTTCAATAATTGTTTCAAAATACTATAATATGATGAATACAATTTTAGAAAGAAAAAAAAAGGCTAATAATTAATCACATGTAATTAAATTGAACATAAATTTATTAAATTAATTACCAAATGTAATTAAATTGAATTTTTTGTTAAACATTGTTTAGATAATATTTTATAATTTTTAAAAGTGTTGAATTTATAGTTTTGCATCTTAATTATTGTTTCACTTATTAGTTTTAAAAATATTTTTCAATAATCAACTTTTATTTTTTATATCTTTCCTAAAAATTATAAATATTTAATTTATACATATAATCCATCCGTACATTGCACGGGATAAAAAAATAAGTATATATATGATTTTGTTAATAAAACTTTAGAATTATTGGTAAAGGTTGAGGTTTAAAACAATTGATATCAAAATTCGACTTTCACTTTGCATAAATCATATATATGATCAATACTTTATAATACTTAATTTTTATTATAGTTGACTAGGATATATTTATTATATTGTTTGCAAGTATAATTATATTTGTAATTAAAAAATATATTAGCTAAAGCATATGTCAATTTTAGAATCACAAGGGAGACAAAAACTACATATACAAAATAACAAAACAATCAACAATAAATTGTTCTTTATTGTCCATAATATTTCAGAAAAGGATGAATTACTTGAACAAAAAAACCAATCTGAAGGGGAAATTATTTAAGGAGAAACCCTCCGTTTTTGAAAAAAATAATAATCAAATGACATCATTTTATTTTGTTTGACATATGCCTATATATAAAAATAATGTTGATGACGTTCATCAGCTGAGACGTCGTTAACTTACTCTTATCACACAACTTTTATTTTTTGTAGGGTTAATATATATAGACTCAATTGGTACTTAAATCTAAAAATAGAAAGTTAATTTAGTATTTTTTTATGTATATGATTAACATTGTTAAAATGCGTTAATGTGGCACTAACAATGACAATCAATAGTATGACGATCGATGGAAAAAAAACATAAAAATTAAAAATATATATTTTTAAACTCATAGGGAATGAACCTACGAATGATTTTCCAAATTCATTTTAATTTAAACAATCATTTATTCAAATTTATTCTTAACATATATTTTTAGTATTTTTAAAACAAATCAAATTTATAAAAAAATATTAAAAATATTATTTGAGACTAGAATGAATTTGAACAACAGGTTGTCTAGATTCATTAGAACCAGGACAACTGTTTGTCCAAATCCATTCCAGGCGTGTTTGTAACAGTCCGAATTCGACCCTAGTCGGAATGGTGGTTTCGGGACCATGAATCCGAGTTAGAAAAATATTTTCTTAATTTATTTGAGGTCTATGTTAAGTATTTATGCATGAGTAAAAATATCGTAGTATAATTTAAATGTTTAGATGTTTAAATTAAGAAAAGGATCGAATAGTTAAAGTCGTAAAAGTTGTGTGCATGAAATTGGAAAGGCCAAATAAATTGTTTTATTTCTTACAAGGACTTGCATGTCAAATTTCCACATTTTATGGTAGTGGACGGCAATGATGATGGGGGAGGCTTTTTAAATGATTTTTTTTATGTTAAATGTCATTTTTTATATTATAATATGTATTTTATGGGAATAATATAATAAACATATGAAAAATTCATTTTCTCTCTCTTGCCTTCATCTTCTTCACCGATTCTCCTTAAAGAAAAAGAAGAAATTTCTCCTTCATCATCCGGCCATTGCATGTTGTTGTAAGGTGAGTAATTGAGTTTTAATTTAGTAAATTCTTACATAATTGAGCTGGTCACTTTGAACATGACCGAACTATGTTAAAATTTTTGGAATTTAACATGCTTAGATTCGGCCATGGGGGAGTATTTGTGATTTGTAGTGTTGAAGAATATAAGATGATTTGAGATAGAAATCTAGATGAAATGGAGTATAGTGATTTAAGTTTGTATGAATGCTATGGAAGTCATTTTTAATTGGAGCATAAAGATGCCCTTTACTCTTGACCGAATGTTGAAGTGAGCTTGTATGAGGTTTAGTTTAACTAAATTGTTTGGTTGTGTATATGTTGAAAAACGGGTGCATTTTAATATCATAATCGGCCATGGATGAATGTTTATATCTTGGAAGTGATTGTTGATAGAATGTTAAAGATAGGTGATAAATAGAAATGTTTTTGAATTAGAGAGTTTGGTTAAATTAAATATTAGGAGTTTAATTGCATAAATTAATTTGTTAAGGGTACAAATGCCATGATAAATAACTCATATAGACTTGAATGGGACTAGTGGAAATTCGGTTCTTAAAGAATTAATTCGAAATTCTTGTAATTCGGGTGTTATATGCTAAGGGACTTAATTCGTGAGAAAAACCGAACTAGAGGGGTGAAGGTGTAAATTAGAAATTACATGTTAAGAGTTATTTTAGTCTATAGGAGGATTAATTTATTTTGAGGAGTATTCGGCATTACCTTAAAATGTGTATGAATTTTGTGTATTTGAATGGATAATTCAATGATGTGTTTTGAGTTGAGATGAATGAAAAATTATTGAATAGACTTTCTTCGAACTTTATTTAGATCAAGGGAAGAAAGAGTTGGAAAAAGATTGGGGGAAAGCTAAACTAGACGAGTAGCCGGGATATCCTTACCCTTCAACTATCAAAGTAAGTTTTAAGTATTGGAATTAAATCGAAACAATGCTTACTTATAAGTTTAAATTAAATGGTGATGTTTATTTCTAAGTATTGCCGAGTATACATATATATATATATATTAAATTGATAAGAAATGATCGAGGGTGATGGTACTTGATTGTTGTAATTAGATGTATGAAATGTGAAATTTAATGATAATTCTACGATTGAGATTTAAGCATAATAAGTGGAGTTGATGATGGTTCGAGGTGATATAGGCCGAATGGAATATAGTATTTGGTATATTGAATACCTTGATTTATACATATATAAGTATACGTTCTTGTGTGCGAAGTGAATGTGATATATATATATATATATATATATATATATATGCATATTGATTGAGTAATAAGTTAGGAGAAGCATACATTGGGTGAAACGGTTCAATGAGTATCATATCTGCAAGTTTAAGTAACGGCTTTGTGTGAGCGACACGTTGCGATAAGTAAGAAGTAACGGCTCTATGTGAGCGATACGTTACGATAAGCAGGAAGTAACGGCTCTATGTGAGCGATACGTTACGAGAAGTATGAAGTAACGGCTCTATGTGAGCGATACGTTACGAGAAGTAGTAATTAATGATACTAAGTGTGTGAAATGTTGCTAATCATATTGACGATGTGCAGGTGTGAGATTCATTTTTTAAAGACTTCTATTATAGATGCAAATATAAAAATACAGGAATGGTTGAGTATATTATCATAGGTATGGGCATGCATGACTAAATTTAGAGTTGGTCAGTATATTAGAGATAAAGGTAAGTATCATCTCTATAAATTAATTATAATATAGTGTGCATTCAACTTTTGGAGTTTTGATGATTTGGTTTAATGGTGAAAATAAACTATTTGTTTCATTTGTATAATTTTATGTGAATGGAAATAGCTGCTTGATTCTTACTAAGCTATGAAAGCTTACCTTGTGTTGGTCTTTTCTAAATGCGTAGGTTACTTTCGGAAGCTCATTTTGTGCTCGAAAAATCACTTCAGAAACTCTCCATACTATCATCTCTTTTGGTACCCCTTAAAGTAGTGAACCTTGACCTTTATGGCATGTATAGGCTAAAATATATTTTGAATTATTTTCAACGGTCTGTATGTGAATTTATGCCATGCAAAAATGGCTAAACTATGTTAGTTTGATCTTGTGTGAATTCGGCCATAATGTTTGGTTAATGTGAAAATGCATCTTATAGGTGTTTGTGTTAATATATGAAATGGTGACTTGAATGAATTTTAAGGTTAACATTCTTGCTATGTATGTTTTAATATGGTATTGGTATAGACAGGTAAATAAAATCTCATGATACGCAAGAAGAGTATTATTGGTTATGTAAATTTTAAATGGTACAACTATTTGTAGTGGCCACATTCATGCATTATATGTTCGGCTAGTAAGTTTAGGTTAAATAAAAGATATGGTTGCTTTGATAATCGTATGTAAGTTGGTTGTTTACAAGTTTGGATAAAGTTGGCAAAAAAAAATGTGATTATTGTATAACATAGATCTATTTTATGTGGGTATATGCATACTTGGTGTTGAAAATTGACGAATCTGTTTTAGTAGGGTGAATGTAATATGCGTATATTTGGTTTGTGGTTAACAATGATTATATTATAAGTGATTATGAGTATCGGCATTGGTTTATAGTATTGTATTGATAGGTTGATAATATGACCTTATTATATATATATATATATAGTTGAATAAATTTAATAAGTTGACAACGATACGTTTGTGTACTTGTTTAAAATGTTCGATGGTTTGAAATGGCATATATATATCATAGTTTATATATATATATATATATATATATATATATGTGGGATTATGTAGAATGAAATGATCGGATGTTTAATAACGAAATTCGAAAATTTCTGATGGACATGTGTATTAATACCTATTCTGGGTTTGGTTAGCCGGTAATGCCTTGTAACCTTAATCCGTCGACGGATACGGGTTAGGGGTGTTACAGTGTTTCTGAATAATTTTGTATATTTTTATTTTTCATAAAATACTGTATTTTTATATTATTATTATGAAGTTAAAAATATATAAAATCTTATAAAACCATGAAGTTTTATCAAATTCATTACAATCTTACAAAACCATCTCTCACGTAGAGATCCCATAAGCATTTTATTTGTGACTTTCATAATTCTAAAAGCCAACATCAACTCTATTTAGAGAACCTATTATTTGATTATTAAGAAATCCCCATTGCAAGAGACTTCCTATTTAATACAAATATTTACTTTCTAAATAATGGTTAACCAAAAGAATTCACAAGAATTTAAATTAAATTATAATTGAAATTTAAGTGAGAGGAGTGGGAAATCCCAACGAAGTGTTAGAAGCTGCTGGAGTTGGTGTGTTGGAATATATGGAGCATTCGAAACAAGTTTTAGCAGAGCAATGAGGATGTAACATCCTGGAAATGGAGGGGTTGTTCGGTCAAGAGATGCACATGCATCATTTTGAAATTATAATGATAATAACATTCAGTCATAGCATTCTTGTTTTCCATTTTTTTTAAAAAAAATATAAAATTTAGTTCATTAATCTTTAATCTCCATTACCGTCCACTCCATGATGCCTTGTCTTAATTAATTAATTTATTTATTTTATTAAATTGGTTGCTTTATTCTTTCAACTACTCCCATGTTTGGCCTTAAATTAATGTCTTTTATTTTTTTTTAATTTTAAAGTTCCTATCCAATTTGTCCAAGTGAATTGTCTATGCATGGCCACTTGCAAATTTTTGTCCATACATGCTCACTTACTAATTTGGCCAACACGTGTTTCCATCAGCTTAAAAAAAATTGTTCACGTGTACAACCCAAGAAAATTTTCATTATTTTACTCAAATTTCATGGCCGAATAGACATCCAAAAAAATTCAGCCATCATTGCCAAATCCCTTTCTTCTTCTTTATTCTTTTCTCTAAAACACCATAACCGAACCATTCCCTTGTAGTTTAGTTCAACTCTCTCCCTCATTTTCTTCTCTTTTCTACCTCTGTCTCTTCTAGCTGAATATTTTGCCCATTTTTCCTCCATAGCCGAAACCTTCATCTCTTCTCTATTTCTTCTTCTCACCCATATTAACATCCATTTCTTGATTAATCGAAATATAGTGGGAGGCCGAACATCATTCTAGCCTTAAGTCGAACGGAGAAATCGGATCCAATATTAATAAGGGACAAATCACTCGATATATTCTACCTTCGGACATAGGGGTAAGTGATTCAAGTGTAAGTGATACGAAATCTTTTGGAAATTCGAGGCTAACTTTTGGTTGGTATTGTTCTAGGTCAACGACGAGTGGTTCATTAGGAAATCGAAATCAGGTGTGTAATCCCGTACCCTCCGAATATATGTTTGAAATGGTGTGTAATCTCACACCTCTTTGAATGTTTGCATAAAATTTTTTGTGATTCATTCGAAAGACCAAAAAGCCAGAAATCGACATCTGTGACCACTCGACGTACGCATGTTCGAAGTGGTAATCGTATTTTGCAATGAAACAGTTTTGCTTAGCAACAGTAACTTGGATTTGAAAAATCACCAAAAATAGTGGAAATTGAATTAGAAAGTGAAGGAGATATGGATTGAAAGATAATTGAGTCTATTTTCTTATAAAAGAAACAGAGAAAGCAAATGATTAGTATATTTTGATATTTTTAGATTTTTGTGAGACTGGTTCAGAGTGATTTCGAGATCCCTTGTTCTGACTTGGAAAAATCATTAAAAATTGATAAAAACTAGTTTTGGCACATAATTTATATGGTTAGATTTCTTAATGAGTCTATTTTTATAAGAAACAAACTAGAATATCATTTGAATTCTGTACAAAAAGATAATTAAATTTTAGCAAAGAATGGTTGGAATTGCCAGACAGCAGAAAAGGGGATACTTTGAGGAATAAACTGTACTAAATGGCTAGGCCAAAAATTTTGGAAAAATTAAAGTAAGAAGATATATGAGTCTAGTTTCAAGGAAATATTACGGATCTAGATTTCAAGTTTTCTAACTCGATTTATGGTCAATTTAGTCAGTATGACACAGATGGACAGTTTTAAAATGTTATGCCCAAATTAGTAGTGAAGTTGGATTGCGAAAATTTCCAAAATACCCTTGGTGGGTAACGAAATGCCCTTGGATTGCGAGATTACCGAATTACCCTTAGTGGGTAGGATTACCGAATTGTGAAAATGCCTTTATGGGCCGATTTGATAGATTGCCTTAATGGGCCAATTGATATATGGCATGATGGGCCAATTTGTTATATTTTGCTAAATGGCAAATCTGATACTTTGGCTATATGGGCCAATTTGATAATTTGCTATATGGGCCAATTTGATAATTTGTTATATGGGCCAATTTGATAGTTTGCTAAATGGGCCGATCTAAAAATATGTGAAATGGGCCAAGATAATATTCTGCTTAGTGGGCCAAGTTAATAAATTGTTATAATGGGCCAGAAAATTTGTAAGAAATATTTGAATGCATTATTATGAATAGTTATGCATTATATACATGAATTGCATGGGATGGGATGATGATGAAGAGAAGTTTTGGTAGCTCTGCTACATAAATCTGGTGGCTCTGCCACAAATCTGAAAAATGACAATGCCATGTAAATTCTGTTAATCTGGTGGCTTGTCCACAAATTGATATATGGCTTCATGCCCAGTTTGATATATGGCTTAATGCCTACGTTTGGTGTGTTGGCGGGGTGGGATGACTCAAGCTCTCCCACAGGTGTGTTGGTTGGTACGGGTGGTGTGTAGCGGATGAAAAACTAGGTTTGGTTTGGGAATTGCATATCATTTGCATATTATATATATATATATATATATATGATACATTCATATTATTGTAAATGGGCTTAGGCCCAAATATTTGGTTAATGGATTTTGGCCCAGTGAATAACGGTAAGTGGGTTACATACTGAGTTCTAGTAACTCACCCCCTTTCTCTTAACCCTTTCAGGTAATGCTCAGTGACGTGGATTTGGGCCATGGATGACTCAGTGGGGGCCATACTTAAGAAATGGTGTTATTAAACTTTAAAATTTTATTTCCATTTTTTTATTTTGCTAATTTGGTTTAAGTTGTAATAAGGCCTCTGAACTATTTTTTTTTTTTTATTTTTGCTTTATGGTTGGGATTATTTTTATTATTTTTCTTAAATTGTTTAAAACAAATTTTTTTTCTTCTAAAAACGTAAATAAGGGTTTTCCGAAATTGATTAACAAATGGATTTCAAAATAAACATTAACTCGAACATTCTTTCAAATTATTAACGACATTTTCAAAAGTCATGGATTTAAAGTTCAATTCTTTGATTTGTGATTCATCAATCAATCTCTCAAAATACTTGTATTTTATCTACGTTTCCGCAATGTTTCAAAATGCTTTTGCAACTCTATTTCAAATGTCACATTTTCGTAAATCGTTTATCTCAAATATGCTTTCATAACCAAAAAGGGTTATTAAAGTTAATTATGTTTTCACATATACACAATTGCTTAAGTGTTTTGGGTTTTAACAAAGAGGCTGAAATTCTCCAACAAGTTGTTACAATTGCAAAGATGGTTTTGAAAAAAAAAACTACCATGTGGCACGCCAGATTCGGGTCTAACTTCTAGACCGGGTTTGGGGTGTTACATTTAATGGTATCAGAGCCAGGTTCAAAACTCGGTTGTGGTTTGGGTTCAAAAACATTTATGGTACAAAACTGTTTCGAATTATAAAACTTATGTTTTTTTTTTTTTTAAAAATAAAGATAGTATGGCACCACGAGTATCCGGCACCAAGTCAAGTAAGTGTATGTGAATTGAATAATTCTTATTATTGTGAAATGACTATAGGAACACTCTAGAACTTTTAGTTTTAGGTGTTGAAATTATAGAGATTGAGACTATAGGACGCGTTTATGAAAACAACTCTATCTCTTATATCTCATAAAATATCGTTAATAAATACTGAAAAAGTATACTGATTCATAAAATTTGTAATCAGATTAAACCGAAATACCCAATATGAGCACTAGAGGACGTGGATATGGCCGTGGTAGACGTGGCCGTGGTAGAGGCCGAAGTGCTAGGGTTGCGTCTGAAGCGTCGGGTCTTATGCCAGAAATGGTTGCACCTGTGTCACCTGGGAGTGAGACTGGATCTCATGATCATACGAGAGAGGATAATGCTTTGACTCGAGCAATGTTGCGATTCCTAGAAAGGGTTACTGGGGTTAGAACTGGTCCAGCAATTCGTGGATCAATCTCGGAACAACTTAAATCAAGTGGTGCCGAGGTTTTTAGAGGTGTCTCGGGTGTAGCTCCGAATGTTGCAGAATATTGGCTCGAGGCTGTAGAGCAGATTATGGATGATATGGAGTGCACTGTCGAGCAAAAACTGAGAGGGGCTGTGTCTTTGCTGAGGGACGAGGCATATCAATGGTGGCTCACTGTTCGAGAAGGCACTCAGGCTGAACTTGTTACTTGGGATTTCTTCAAGACTGAATTCCAAGGAAAGTATGTCGGGGCAAGTTATGTGGATGCCCGGAGGAAAGAATTCCTGAATCTGGTCCAAGGGAATAAGTCGGTGGCAGCTTATGAGGCAGAATTTCTACGCTTGAGCCGTTATGCTTGAACAATTGTGCCAACCGATCATGAGCGCTGTGTACGTTTTGAGGATGGGTTGAATGATGAGTTGCGGGTACTGATAGCCCCACAACAAATAAGGACTTTCGCCAAGCTTGTGGAGAAAGCCAAAATAGCTGAGGAGGCTAAAAACTCAGCACGTCAGAACCGAGATAGAGGCAGAGGCAAGAGGGACTTCAGGTATTCGGGTTCCACTAAAAGTTTTCAGAAGAGGCCTAGGAATGATGAGCCAGCCCAAGCTAGAGCACCTGCTGCTACCAATCAGATTCAACCGTGTGCTGACTGTGGGAGACAACACCCAGGTGAATGCTGGAAAAGAACTGGTGGGTGTTTCAAATGTGGTTCTAAGGACCATCAGCTTAAGAATTATCCTCGAAGGACTTCTCAAACTCAAGAAGCTCGTAATCATGATGCACAGCCAGCTAGAGGCACGCAACAGCCACTGAGAGGCCGTGGGCCAGGTCGAGGTGGTAATGGCGGTGGTCGTGGTCAAGGTGCACCGGGTAGAGGTAATGGCTTCAGAGGTAACGCGGAGGCGAGACAGCCAGGGTTAGTCTATGCGATCAGGCGTCGGGAGGATGGCGATGCACCTGATGTGATAACTGGTACGTTCTTCATCTTTGATATACTTGTTACTGCTTTGATAGATATCGGATCTACCCATTCATATGTTGCTAGTGCTATATCTGGAAACCTGAATATTAGATCTGAGATTTTCGATAGAGAGATGACCGTAATTAGTCCTTTAGGACAGTCGGTAATCGTGAATAAATTGTTTAGAGATGTACCTTTAGAAGTTCAAGGAGAAACATTTTTGGCGGACTTGATGGAACTGCCTTTCGGTGAGTTCGACCTTATTTTGGGCATGGACTGGTTGGTGAAATACCATGCAAATTTGAATTGTGCTGTAAAGCGGATGACGCTAAGAACTCCGGAAGATAAGGAAGTGGTGATGATAGGTGAAAGGAGGAACTATTTATCGAATGTGGTGTCTGCTTTAAAGGTAGAAAAGTTGGTACGAAAAGGGTGTGGAGCATTCCTAGCCTTCATTAGCGCGTTGGATGCCAAGGAAGTGTCAGTAGAAGGAGTTAAAACGGTAAAGGAGTTTTCAGACATCTTTTCCGAAGAACTTCCTGGATTGCCTCCGGACCGGGAGGTAGAGTTTGGCATTGAGCTATTACCAGGAACGACTCCGGTGTCTATTGCTCCTTATAGAATGGCGCCGAAGGAGTTAGCGGAGCTTAAAGCTCAAATTCAGGAGTTGTTGGATCGGGGATTCATTCGACCGAGTGTGTCACCATGGGGAGCTCCTGTCTTGTTCGTCAAGAAGAAGGATGGGTCGATGCGTATGTGCATTGATTATAGGCAGTTGAATAAATTGACGATCAAGAATAGGTATCCATTGCCGAGAATCGATGACCTGTTTGATCAATTGAGAGGAGCTTCAGTTTTCTCCAAGATTGATTTGAGATCGGGTTATCATCAACTCAAGGTTAAAGAGGCGGATATTAATAAGACGACATTCCGAACTCGTTATGGACATTATGAGTTTTTGGTTATGCCGTTTGGTTTGACCAATGCACCAGCTGCATTTATGGACATGATGAACCGAGTCTTTCAACCCTATCTAGACCAGTTCGTAGTAGTGTTCATAGATGATATCTTGGTATATTCGAGGAATGAAGAAGAGCATGACTCACATTTGCGCATTGTGTTACAAATTTTGCGGGAGAAGCAACTTTATGCCAAATTCAGTAAATGTGAATTTTGGTTGAAGGAAGTGACTTTCTTTGTAACACCTCAAACCCGACCCATGAGCCTTGACCGGATCTGGTATGTCACAGAGTAAAAACGTTTTGAAAGTTTTTGATTAACTGATGGGAATCTGAAAATTTGTTGAGTTTAAAAACGGTGTCTATTAAAAACTCAGGTGAAATTGATTTTATAAACATGGTTGAATTGAAACCCTTTTTCCTTTGAAAAATATTTGATTATTTAAATTTTTAGAAACATCAGAGTTATTGTTAACTTGGTAAAATCTGCTATCCGATGGTAACATCTTTGAAAACTCGTAAAAGTTACCTATTTTGAAAACATTACTTTTAACCGATTTGTTTAACAATTTATAAATTCATTAGTAATATGGTAGAAGTAAAATAAAAGCAACTACTTAAACATCAAAATAACAACTAGCGGCCTTACTACAATCCAAACCAAAATTTAGTAGATAATAAACTTTAACTGTGCTAAATAAAAATTCAAATCCAAAGAACAAGCATGGCCGCCTCGAGTCCTCTTCGGCTCCATCTCCGCGATCTACGCATCTGCAAAATGATATGGGAAGGGGTGAGTCACCAAGACTCAGTGTATAAATCCCCAACCCGGAAGTACAAACTCATACACAAAATATTAGTAAGACATACAAAACATGCAACCCAAAACTAGCCATCCATACTCCTTTAACTACCCCGTGTGGTCAAAACCACTGGTGACCGGAGTCACAAATCAAATGATGGGGCCAACCCATCGTGTGGTCAAAACCACTGATGACCATAGGTCACAATTATCAATATGTGGTCAAAACCACTGGTGGTACCAAACTACTGGGACTTAGTCACAATTTATATCAATGATGTGGTCAAAACCACTGGTGACCGAAGTCACAATTAAACTGATGGGGCCAACCCATCTTGTGGTCAAAACCACTGGTGACAGTCCATAGAGAATATCCCCCCTCCTCTCTTCAATCCCATTACCAACATGCTCATAACATGCTTAACATATTATCATAAATCACGCATATAAGTCATGGCATAGCATATTACCCATCATGTCATTCATGTAACATATTTAAAACCACAAGTGACGTACCCGGAATCCATGCTCATGCCCACAAGGCAAACCACTATCACAATAGTTAACTGTAACATAATAAGCAATGCCAACTAATAAAGTGCGTAAGAGTTTTACACACCTGTCTAACCGTAGATCTAAGGAGAAATCCCGAAACGTATGCCTTTACTCCTCCTACAATCGGTCACTATGGTTAGTATCCCAAAAAGCCTTATTCGGCTAAACTAATAATCCCGAAGGACTAATCGCACCCATACCCAAAATGTGGCCCCTAGGCCGAATCTTTATTATCATTTACCAAAGCAAATTGAAATCCCGGAAGCCTCTGTTTTCCTTTGTTGATTAGCCCCTAAATCATAGTGTACATTCGGTTATACTTAGATACCAAAAATGGCCTTTGGCCGAATATCAACAACCTCTTACCTTGCCTATCGAGATCCCGAAAGACTCCTTCAAAGCACCTTAGCATCGGCTACACACAAAACGTACACTATTAAGACACTTATACATATTCGGTCACCCATATCAAGGCTTATTTCTCAAGCTTTCGGCACACCATAAAAGAAGAGAAGAGAACCCGATTGTTAAGAAGAATACTCACCTCTATTGTTTCTTTGAAGAGACTAAAAGTGAAGAGATTCCGGCTATGGCTCCCGAGGGTTGATGAAGATATTCGGCTAACACCAAATGGAAGATGAAGTTTTAAGTAGAAAAGGGGTGATAGGTTCGGCCAAGTAGAAACAAAAGAAGAGAGGAATTTTGAAGAATTTTAGGCAATGTGGCTAGAGAGAATTCGGCCAGAAACAAATTGGAGAGAAAAAGAAAAGTAATTTAGATGAATTTCGGCACCCCCCTTTTGTGATAATTCTTTATCTCTTAACTATCACCCATTTGAAATAAAATAAAATAATAACTATCTTCCATCTTATCTTTTAGCCACCTCTTCAAAAACAAATAAAATAAGGCCACCCCCAAGAAGTCCCTTGGCCGGCCACCACATCTCCACTAGCCATATCCCTCATTTTTTTCTCCTATTTTATCTCTTGACACCTATTCAAAAATAAATAAAATACAATAGCCAGTAACCCTTATCTTACTAATTTAAACTAAATAAAACACCCAACCTTTATCCCTTTCTATAGCCGAAATTTTCAAAATAAAAGAACCCAGCCTTAGCTTATCTTATTAGAGTCCACATGCTGCCCACCTTCTCTCCACCTCTTGACTCCAGCAGCAAAAATAAAGCACCAAACTGCTGCTCCCATGGTTCGAACATAGGACCTGATGGAGCAACTGCACTAACGCCCCTAACCATTCTGCCAAGGCGTTTCTTTGTGACATAAACTCGTCACAACTTCTTTTAAGAGCTCCTCCGTTAGCTCCCCTTTGCCTTACCGCCAAAAGCCAAAATAAAAGCACCTTTCCCTGCTGCCCAAGTTGCTCGAACCCAAGACCTGCGCCAGACGTCATTCCAGGCGCTTAAGTGGCGCATGAAAGCCACTTTACCAAGGCCATCTTTGTGTCCAAAAGCGCCTATAACCTCTCATAAGACCTCCTTGGCCCAATTCCCTTCCTGACGCAAAACAATAATAAAACACTCCCCTGCTGCCCTCACTACTCGACCCTCTTCCCTCCTGAAGCCCCCTTGCACCTTAGCGCTCCAAGCCGTTCTGCCATGACGTTTTTTATGACATAACCTCACCACAAATTGTTTTAAAGCCTCCTTCACCTAGCTCTCCTTTAACGCCAAAAATAAAAACTCCCCAATGCGATTCCTGTAGCTCGAACCCCCTCCCCTTGGCACTCCCCTTTGACGCAACCTTCCAAGCCCCAAGGTAGCGTCCCCTTGCCACTTTGCCACACGATTTCTTGTGTCCTAAACTCGCCAAAACTTTTCTTAAGGCTGCCTTAGCCCAGCTCCCCCTTTTTAACTTAAAAACCAAAAATTTTCCAAAGCTTCCACCTTCATCCTAGAATTTCCAAAGCCCCTCAAACACCTCCAAACACACTCACTGAGCCCACTAACACATGAATTATGCACTAAATGCATAACCCCTAATCTAGGATGTTACAGTTCTACCCTCCTTAAAAATAATTTCGTCCTCGAAATTGCTTGGCTAAATGCACTCCTACTCACCACACTACGCTTATGCTGTGCACTCTAATCTTAATAAAACTATCTTACTTCCTAGGCACAAACTCTAAGTTCACATCCAAGGTTTCAGGCACTTCACTAGCAATACAAGAAAACTCTATAATAATCAAAGCAATTAAGGGTATTCCAGAGATAAGGAACGTACCCGTTGTCACATCTGGCACATCTTCCTCCTCGCGACGGCCAACTGCATAAACCAACCTTGGTTGCCTCGCCTCTGCACCTTCAGCACCTCGGCCACGCCCGTTACCATTACCATTACCATTACCATTACCCCTAGCTGCACCTCGACCCCTCTGCCGTTGCTGGCCTTCCCTCCTGAATTGACCACGTCCTTGACCCTCAGCTTGAGTCCTAGCCAACTTCTGCGGACAATCCCTTACCCGGTGCTCCATTGATCCACACTCAAAGCATCCTCTGTTCCCAGTCCAACATTCTCCTGTGTGGGATTTCCCGCATCTAGCACACTGAGGTGGCCACTGAGCAGGCTTTGCGGCCCTCTCTGTTTCCCCAAATCTAGCCCTCTTCTGTGAACCTCCAGCGGACCCTGAAGGCCTAAAATTCCTTTTATCCTTACTTCTGTCCTGATTCCGCCTCTCAATTCGCTTCACTGCTTCAGCTACCTTAGCCTTTTCCACGAGAACGGCAAATTCCCTTTCACACTGAGGTGCGATTTGTAACGACCCAAAATCCGTGGGCACCAGAAAAAAAAATGTGTTATCGGACCTCCGTCTTAGTAAACCGAGTTAGTAAATAATTATTAGGAGTAATTATGAGTTTAATAGTGTGTTTAATTAGATTTTTATTTAGTGAATTTAGCTTAATTTAAAGTAATTAGGAAAAAGGATCAAATTGAATAAGAAGTAAAAGTCTAATTGTAGATTAAAAGAAAATAAAAAGGATCAAAATGGCAAATATGCCATTTAGCATAAGTTGAGGCGGCATACATGCATAAAAATCTGAGATTTTTATGTATTAAAATATATTATTATTAATATTAGATAACTATATTAATATAATATTATATTATAAAATAAAGTAAATGAAATAATAAAAAGAAACAAAGAAGAACAGAAAAGAACAGAGAAGTTTTCGAAACAGGGGAAAGGAAAGAAAGAAAGAAAAAGAAAAGGGAAAATTGAGGTTTTAAAGCTTGGAGTTTAATTAGGTAAGTCAATCAAGTTCAATTCTCCTAATTTTGATGTTTTAGAAGCTTTAAAGCAAGATTTTGATGAAACTAAGTTGGTATTTTGAGAGTTTTTAGGTTTTTAAATATAGTTTATGTTGAAGAAAAAGATGAATTATGGATTAAATTAGATGAAATCTAAGTTAGAATTAGTAAAAGGATTAAATTGCAAGGTAAGCTATAAGTTTTCTACTATAGGGATTAATTTGGAAGAAATTATGAATTAGGGTTTTATTATGAAAATTATATAATCAAGTTGAATATGGAAGGAATTTAAGTAGAATCAAAGCATGAATTAAGTTAAGAAATAAGTAAACTTAATTAGGATTTAATTGCAAAATAAGTTATAAGAAAACAGTTTTGGGACAGCAGCAGTAGAGTAACTTTGAAAATTCACCAAAAATCGTAGAAGTGGAATTAGAAGTTGAGTGAGATATGAAATTAAAGCTTATTGAGTCTTTTTCATATGAAAGAAACATAGAAAGCAAATAAGTTCTGTATTATGAGATATTTAAATTTTAGTGAAACTGGTTCAGGGTAATTTCAAGATCCCCTGTTCTGAATTGGAAAAATCATTAAAAATTGTAAAAAAATAATTTTGGGACATAATTTATATGGTTAGATTACTTAATGAGTCTATTTTTATAAGAAACAAACTAAAACATTATTTGAATTCTGTATAAAAATATAATTAAATTTTAGCAAAGAGTGGTCGGAGCTGTCAGACAACAGAATAGGGGTGATTTCAAAGAATAAACTGTACTTATTGGATAAATCAAAAATTCTGAAAATTTTATGGCAAGAAGATATGAGAGTCTAGTTTCATAAAAAATTTACGGATCTTAATTTGGAATTCTGTAATTCAAGATATAGATAATTTAGTGACAATGATTCAGGTAGACAGCTTTGAAAGAACTTATAAGTAAATAATAGAATTGTGTATAAAGGATGTGGCATGAAGAGGAAGAGTAGAAATTGAATAAAATTCAATTATTTATTGTAATTTAATGTTGTAATTAATAATGTAAATTATTATTATTTTCGTAGCTAACAAGGAACTCGAGACATCAACCCACAAAGGAAAGGAGAAGGTTACCGAGGAATAATCAAGCAAATTCGGGTTTGTATTACTCTAATTCAAACTATTTATTTATTCATTAAATGTTAGATTAATTTATGAATATGGTAAGTAAATTATAAGGTAAGTGTTTTTATTGAATTGAATGGAAATTGAGTTGAATGATGAATATGTATTGAAATTGAATTGTATGTGGTTTGAAATGGAAAAGTGTAATTGATATTGAAATTGAATTTGTTATGAAAATGAAAATGAAATTGAGAACTGAAATACCCTATTAACTAGTCGGGCTGAGTCGGATATAATTGGCATGCCATAGGATCTGGAAGAGTACGGGATTTATCGGCTTTGCCGATCAGGCACTTTATGTGTCGTAAATCAGGCACTTTATGTGTCGTATTTTAGGCACCTCGTGTGTCGTATCAGGCACCTCGTGTGTCGTTTCAGGCACTTATGTGTCGTATACTGATCAGGTACTATGTACCGTTTTAGGCACAATGTGCCGTACTGGTGTGTTTGGGTTGGAATCCGTGTATCCGTTAAAGTCCGAGTCTGTTAATAGGGGTAAATAAGGAAAAGGTTAAATTGAATAAAATGAAATGGTTGAGCCATTGGAAGAAATGCGAAAATAGAACATGAACTGAAAAATATGATTGGAATATGAGTATGAGAATAGAAAGTATGAACCATTGGTTCAAGAAATGGATAGTGGCTCAACATGATTGTGTATTATTTCAATTGTTGAATAGCTAAAATTGAATTGTATGAATATATTGAGAAGGACAAACTTATATGAAAGTTATGTTTGAATCGGTTTAGTTAAATTAAAGTTATATGAATTAATGATATGATTATTATGTTTATAATTTGAATTATGGTAATACCACTGAGTATATGTATACTCAGCGTACGGTTGTTTTCGTGCGCAGGTTGTAGAAGTCAAATACTGAACCAGCACCCGAAGCCAGACCCGACTTCAGCAAACTTTTGGTGATGTATATTTCCTTTTCATAATGTGGCATGTACGTAGGTTGTGTATAAAGGTTATTATGTTTTGAATGTAAATGGTTAAAAATGTTAGTATTACAAGTTTAAGAATTATAATGAAAGAAGTATATTTATTTTAATCTAACTAATAGTTTGATAAATTTAAGTTGTTATTATATTGATTGAGTTTGATTAGAAGGTAATTAGAATAGAAAATGAATATATGAAATGAATTGGTTGAATTGGTTATAATTGAAATGAATACGGTTTAATTTACAGGGGGTCTTATATAATAATAAGCAGAAATGCTGCCGAAATTTATATTAAACAAAAATTATATTTGCAAATTGTCTGATATGTCCGGTAATGCCTCGTAACTCTGTTCCGGCGATGGTTCGGGGTTAGGGGTGTTACACGATTAACACCCGTAGCTCATCTCTCAACCCGTCCTCGAACCTAACGCAACGCTCATGTTCTGTGGCCACCATACCCCGAGCATACCTACTTAACCTCAAGAATTCAGCCTCATACTCGGGTACCGACTTATTCCCTTGCACCAAATTTAAGAATGCCCTACGCTGCTCATCCACGTAGCTAGCTCCTATGTATTTTGTAACGACCTAATTTTCAGTGGTGTCGGAAATGGTGATATGAGATCACTAAATCTGACAAGTAAGATTGAAATAGGTAGTAATTTAATATTTATGAGTCAAGTGAGAATTTAGAAGAATTTTTGGGATTGGTGAATTTAGTGAATTAAAAGAATTTATTAGGTCAAATGGGTCAAAAACGAGGTATCGAGACCTCGAATTTGACAATCGAGCCATAAATATTTTTAGAAATATTTATGGAGTATTATTAAGTTAGTATTAAAGTTTGGTTGAGAAATTTAAATGTTTGGGTAGTCAATTTAATAAAAAGGACTAAATTGTAACAAATGCAAATTGCTAGAAGAATTAAATAGCTCAAGTATTAAAAGAAAAAGGATTTAAAGAGCAATTAAACCTAAAAGTGAGAAGGTTGGACGGTAAAGGCAAGGGAATCAGCTGGAGATAAGGGAAATAAGGGCAAAATTGGAATTTTGTAATTTTAACATATGTATTAAGATAAGATTGAAATAATCTAGACAAAATCTTCACATTTTCTCAGCCAAAAACGTCAGAAGAGTTCTGGAGAAAGCTGATTTTCATACTAATACATCCTGTGAGTTTAATTCATGCTTTTTCTTGATAATTTTTATGCTTTTATGACTTTTACAATTAGATCCACTTATAGAATTCATTAGTTTTTGATTTGGTGGGTAAAATTAAAAGTTACCCTTGCTGAGAAATGGAAGTTTATGATGAATTATTATGAAAATTAAATTTTAATTTCATATTAAGGTGGTTTTATTAAGTGATTTTGATAGGAAATGATATTTAGGACCTAATTGTGAAAAAGTTGTGAATTAGAGGTTTCTGTTGAAATTTAGAATATCAAAGGTTGTGAAATAGTTTGTAATGATAGAATAAAGTTTTGATTGAGAAAAATTAGTTCAATTGATGGCTGAATTGAGCAGGGACTAAATTGTAAAAACTGTAAATTTTGGGGTAAAAGTGCAATTTCGAAATTTGAAGAGCATAATTTGTGAAGTGGAATGGAAATGAAATATATGCTAATGAGTGAAAATATTTTACAATTATAGATCGAGAACCCGAAGCAAGTCGAGGAAAAGAAAAAGTAACTGAATAGTCCCTGAATTTTCTCAAATTCTGCAAATTGACTCAGGTAAGTTCATATGGCTGAAATTTAGTGATTAAATGTAAATTTTATGAATTATATCATGAATGATGAGATATATTTGTTGATGAGTTAAGGATAAAATGACAATGCGAAAAGTGATTAAATAATCAAATTGAGCGGAACATCGGATTTGAGTACTTCTGATCAGTGACAAGTGAAAGTGAAAAGTGGTAGCTTCGGCTGCCTGATCAGTGAAAAGTGGTAGCTTCAGCTACCTGATCAGTGAAAAGTGGTAGCTTCGGCTGCCTGATCAGTGAATCAGTGAAAAGTGGTAGCTTCGGCTGCCTGATCAGTGAAAAGTGGTAGCTTCGGCTGCCTGATCAGTGAAAAGTGGTAGCTTCGGCTACCTAATCAGTGAAAAGTGGTAGTTTCGGCTACCTGATCAGCGAAAAGTGGAAGTGAAGTACTCAATTTTCCGTAACCGTTCCCTAATTTGATTAAGGATGGTAAGTGACAAAAAGGGCCCAAAAGAGTTAAAGTAAATGGATAAATGGTAGTGAGATTATACGAAAGCACTCACCAAATTGTGGTTGACAGGTGAATTTAGTAATTGTACATAATGTATAAGAGTATGAATGTTTGGTAAGATTTATATTTTATGCCTATAAACTTACTAAGTTTCTATAAACTTACTTGAGTGTTTTCAATGTCTCATGTAGATTGACGTGTAAATATACGGAGGATCGGATCAACACTGAGGATCACACTATCAAGATTATCTCCGGTAGCTTTTGTTTTATGTTTAAAGATTTATATGGCATGTATAGAGTTTAAATGAGATGAAGTAAGGATGTTTTAAACTAGTTAATAATATTTTATAATGAACCAGTTTTTGAATTACTGCAGTAACGTGATTTTGAAAAATCACCAAAAATAGAAGAAATGGAATTAGAAAGTGAAAGAGATATGAATTGAAAGCTCTTTGAGTCTAATTTCATATAAAAGAAATATGGTAAGCAAAAGAAATGGAAATAATGAGATATTTAAATTTTAGTGAAACTGGTTCTGAATGAATTCGTGATCCCCTGTTCTATCTTTTAAAAATCATTAGAAATTGCACAAAAATAATTGTGGAGCAAAGTTTATATGTATGAAATCCTGAATGAGTCTATTTTCAAATGAAATAAATAATAAGGTCATATGAATTCTGTACAAAGAGTAATTTGATTTGTAGTGAAGAGAGGTCAGAATAGTCAAACAGTAAAACAGGGGAAACTTTAAGAAAAATCTGGTATTGATTGGCCATACCAAAAATTCTGGAAAAATTATGGTAAAAATATATATGAGTCTAGTTTCAGGGAAAATTAACAAATATTAATTTGGAGTTCTGTAGCTCCAGATATAAATATTTTGGTGACTATGACGCAGATGGACAGTTTTAAATTTTATGCCGAATTAGTAATTAAGTTTAGTAATGCCTCGTGCTCGACTCCGGCAACAGTCTCGGGTAAGGGGTGTTACATTTATTGGTATCAGAGCCCGGTTTAGCCGGTTCTCGGAACAATTGTGATGTATAAAGTGTTTAGAAATACATGCCATATAAATCTGTGATAGTGTGACGTGCATGATCCGATCTAATATTTGTTATTTTATAGATATTTTCCGATTATAAAGATGTCAGATAGACCTGAACGTACTGAGCAGGAAGAAGTTAACAGTAGAATACAGATTTCCGAACGAGCAACAAGCAGTGATGTTCCGATTTCTTTAATGCGAGAGCAAGAATTAAAGAATATGATTTATGGGATTATGAATCAGTGGTATACTGAAACGATGCAAGAAAGAAATCAGGCTCAGCCACCTCCTCCCACCACTGCTCCATCAGTGGTACCCTCGGTTGCTCCTCCACCTCCTACAACGACTGAATTCAGTAAGCGTTCTCCATTGGAAAGGCTTAGAAAACTTGGGGCCGAAGAATTTCGGGGAAGGACTGATGATGACCCCGTCAAAGCTGAATACTGGTTACAGAGTTTGATAAGAATTTTTAAAGAAATGGCTTGCTCACCAGATGATTATTTGAGATGTGCTGTGTCACTACTGAAAGAAGAGGCTTATAGTTGGTGGGAAACGATTGAGGCTGTGGTACCAGCAGAGAAAATATCTTGGGAATTTTTCCAAAGTGAATTTAAGAAGAAATATGTGGGCAGACGATATTTGGATAAAAAGAAAAGGGAATTCCTTGATTTACGGCAGGGAAATAAATCAGTGGCTGAATACGAAAGAGAATTTGTCTACCTCAGCAAATATGCCCGAGACATTGTACCTACTGAAGAAGAAATGTGTATCAGATTTGAAGAAGGGTTAAATGATGAGATTAGAATAATGATTGGGGGTAATGAAATACGGGAGTTCGTTGTTCTGTCAGATCGTGCTCAAAAGCTCGAAGAAGTATATAACAGAAAAATGCAGCGGGATCGAAAAAGTAAAGAGTCATTCAAAAGAGGTGCTTCTAAGTCATTTTCAGATTTGCCGGTAAAGAAATTTAGAGAAGAAAGTAGTCGAACTACATCAGTGCCGGGAAAATTGAGTAGAGGTAGATCAAGACAATCCGATTTCAAGGTGTTTGATAGACCTGCAGCAAGTGTGAGCAGTGTTCAGGATGCTCCTCGACCTAAGTGTCAATATTGTGGAAGACATCATTTCGGTGAATGCAGGATTAAGATGGGGGCTTGTTATAAATGTGGGGCTACTGATCATCTTATTCGAGATTGTCCCCAGCTGCAGAAAAATGAAGTGGAACAGAAAGAGATACAGAGGATCACTCCCCAAAGAAATAGACGTTCGGGCCAGAGCAGTGCTACAGGGACTAACCGTTCGGGAATGAGAGATATTGTAACCCGATCAGAAACAAGGGCACCTGCACGTACATATGCTACTCGGGCAAGAGAGGAAGCTTCTGCTCCAGATGTGATAGCTGGTATTTTCCATCTTTTTAATGATTCTGTGTATACTTTAATTGATCCTGGATCTACGCATTCATATATTTGCACTGCATTAGTGTCAGAAAAGAAAATGACTGTTGAGTCCACTGACTTTGATATGCAAGTCACTAATCCGCTAGGGCAAAGTGTGTTAGTTAATTTAATATGTCGGAAGTGTCCACTGAAAATACAAGGCTGTGAATTCTCTGCTGATTTAATGTTGTTACCTTTCCGAGAATTTGATGTTATTCTTGGCATGGATTGGTTGATTAAACACGATGCCATAGTGAGTTGTAGAGAAAAACGGGTTGATTTAAAATGTCAGACAGGGGAAATAGTTTCAGCTGAGTTTGGAGATAAAAAGAATGATACCAGAATTATTTCAGCCATTACAGCTCAGAAATTAATTCGGAAGGGTAATGAAGCATTTTTAGCTTATATTCTTGATACTCGGGGTTCTGAATTGAAGATGGAACAGTTGCCAGTTGTTAATGAGTTTACTGATGTGTTTCCTGAGGAATTACCTGGTTTACCCCCAGATCGTGAGGTTGAATTTGTAATTGATGTAATTCCGGGTACAGCTCCGATATCAATAGCACCGTATAGAATGGCACCAGCTGAATTAAAAGAGCTGAAGACGCAATTGCAAGAGTTATTGGATAAGGGATTCATCAGACCGAGTACATCACCTTGGGGAGCACCTGTTTTATTTGTGAAAAAGAAAGATGGCTCGTTGCGATTGTGTATTGATTACAGACAGCTGAACAAGGTGACAATTAAAAATAAATATCCATTACCTCGTATCGATGATTTATTTGATCAATTGAAAGGTGCTTCAGTGTTCTCAAAGATAGACCTTAGATCTGGGTATTATCAACTGAAGGTTAAAGAGTGTGATGTGCCAAAGACTGCTTTTCGAACTCGGTATGGTCACTACGAATTTCTGGTAATGCCTTTTGGTTTAACAAATGCCCCTGCTGCATTTATGGATTTAATGAATCGGATTTTTCAGCCTTATTTGGATAGATTTGTGGTGGTATTTATTGATGACATATTGGTCTATTCAAAGACAGAATCCGAGCATGCACAACACTTGAGAATTGTATTACAGACTTTGAGAGAAAAGCAGTTATATGCAAAATTTAGTAAATGTGAGTTTTGGCTTCATGAAGTTGGATTTCTGGGTCACATTGTATCAGCTGAAGGAATTCGTGTGGATCCAAGTAAAGTTTCAGCAGTGGTGAATTGGAAAACACCGAAGAATGTAACTGAAGTGCGAAGTTTTCTGGGATTAGCAGGGTATTATCGCCGTTTTGTAAAGAATTTTTCCATGATTGCTTCACCAATGACTCGTTTGTTACAAAAGAATGTTGAGTTTGTATGGTCTGATAAATGTCAACAGAGCTTTGACCAATTAAAGAAAATGTTAACAGAAGCTCCAGTTTTAACTCAACCAGAATCAGGTATACCGTATGTTGTGTACAGTGATGCATCTTTAAATGGATTGGGTTGTGTGTTAATGCAGTTAGGAAAAGTGGTGGCTTATGCTTCACGGCAATTAAAACCACATGAAAAGAATTACCCTACACATGATCTTGAATTAGCTGCAATTGTTTTTGCTTTAAAAATTTGGAGACACTATTTATATGGTGAGAAGTGTTATATCTATACGGATCACAAAAGTCTGAAATACTTAATGACTCAGAAGGAACTGAACTTAAGACAGAGACGGTGGTTAGAGTTGCTGAAAGATTATGATTTGGTTATTGACTATCATCCGGGGAAAGCTAATGTAGTTGCTGATGCACTTAGTCGAAAGTCATCTTTGTTTTCACTTCGAACAATGAATGCTCAATTGGCTCTTAATGAAGAAGGTGTTGTATTAGCAGAATTGAAAGTGAAACCCATGTTTCTTCAACAAATTCAGAAACTGCAGAATGAAGACCCGAAATTGGTACTTAAACGACAAATGGTTCGAGATAATTTAGATTCAGAGTTCAGCATTGATGATGAAGGTATGTTGCGTTATCATAACAGAATTTGTGTTCCAAACAATTCTGATTTGAAGAATAATATTCTTTCTGAAGCACATAATAGTATGTATTCTATTCACCCGGGCAGTACAAAAATGTATGGTGATTTGAAAAAGATATATTGGTGGCCTGGTATGAAAAGAGAAATTTCAGAATTTGTTGCAAAATGTTTGATATGTCAGCAAGTTAAAGCAGAGCATCAAGTGCCAACGGGTTTACTACAACCCATTATGATTCCTGAATGGAAGTGGGAGCGTGTTACAATGGATTTTGTGTCAGGATTGCCTATGACTCCAAGAAAGAAAGATTCGATATGGGTGATTGTTGATAGATTGACAAAGTCAGCACACTTTATTCCAGTCAGAACAGATTTTTCACTTGAGAAGTTAGCAGAATTGTATGTGTCAGAGATTGTGAGACTACATGGAGTTCCAGTATCTATCATTTCAGACCGGGATCCGAGGTTTACTTCGAGATTTTGGAACAAACTGCAAGAAGCTTTAGGTACCAGATTAAATTTTAGTACAGCATTTCATCCTCAAACAGATGGACAGTCAGAGCGAGTGATTCAAATTCTAGAAGATATGTTAAGATGTTGTATACTCGAGTTTGGTGACAGTTGGGAAAGGTATTTACCTTTGGCTGAGTTTGCTTATAATAATAGCTATCAGTCTAGTATAAAAATGGCACCATTTGAAGCTCTTTATGGTAGGAAATGCAAGACTCCATTATGTTGGTCTGAATTGAGTGAATCAAAAATAGTTGGGGTTGATTTGATTCGGGAAACTGAAGAGAAAGTCCGGATTATTCGAGATAGTCTAAAAGCTGCTTCAGACCGTCAGAAGGCATATGCAGATTTGAAACGAAGAGACATAGAATATGCAGTGGGTGATCGAGTATTTTTAAAAGTGTCACCGTGGAAGAAGGTGTTACGGTTTGGCAGGAAAGGAAAATTGAGTCCGAGATTTATAGGGCCATATGAAATTGTGGAAAGGGTTGGTCCTGTAGCTTATCGATTGGCTTTACCTCCGGAACTTGAAAAGATCCACAATGTGTTTCATGTGTCTATGTTAAGGCGGTATAGGTCAGATCCTTCACACGTAATTTCTCATACTGAAATTGAGCTTCAACCAGATATGACTTATTCAGAAGAACCAATAAAGATTTTGGCTCGTGAAGTAAAAGAGTTACGGAATAAGAAAATACCATTGGTTAAAGTATTATGGCATCGGCATGGTATGGAGGAGGCAACCTGGGAAACAGAGGAGTCAATGAGATCACAGTATCCAAATCTATTTTCAGGTAACAAATTTCGAGGACGAAATTTTAAAGGGGGGGAGAGTTGTAACGACCTAATTTTCAGTGGTGTCGGAAATGGTGATATGAGATCACTAAATCTGACAAGTAAGATTGAAATAGGTAGTAATTTAATATTTATGAGTCAAGTGAGAATTTAGAAGAATTTTTGGGATTGGTGAATTTAGTGAATTAAAAGAATTTATTAGGTCAAATGGGTCAAAAACGAGGTATCGAGACCTCGAATTTGACAATCGAGCCATAAATATTTTTAGAAATATTTATGGAGTATTATTAAGTTAGTATTAAAGTTTGGTTGAGAAATTTAAATGTTTGGGTAGTCAATTTAATAAAAAGGACTAAATTGTAACAAATGCAAAATTGCTAGAAGAATTAAATAGCTCAAGTATTAAAAGAAAAAGGATTTAAAGAGCAATTAAACCTAAAAGTGAGAAGGTTGGACGGTAAAGGCAAGGGAATCAGCTGGAGATAAGGGAAATAAGGGCAAAATTGGAATTTTGTAATTTTAACATATGTATTAAGATAAGATTGAAAATAATCTAGACAAAATCTTCACATTTTCTCAGCCAAAAACGTCAGAAGAGTTCTGGAGAAAGCTGATTTTCATACTAATACATCCTGTGAGTTTAATTCATGCTTTTTCTTGATAATTTTTATGCTTTTATGACTTTTACAATTAGATCCACTTATAGAATTCATTAGTTTTTGATTTGGTGGGTAAAATTAAAAGTTACCCTTGCTGAGAAATGGAAGTTTATGATGAATTATTATGAAAATTAAATTTTAATTTCATATTAAGGTGGTTTTATTAAGTGATTTTGATAGGAAATGATATTTAGGACCTAATTGTGAAAAAGTTGTGAATTAGAGGTTTCTGTTGAAATTTAGAATATCAAAGGTTGTGAAATAGTTTGTAATGATAGAATAAAGTTTTGATTGAGAAAAATTAGTTCAATTGATGGCTGAATTGAGCAGGGACTAAATTGTAAAAACTGTAAATTTTGGGGTAAAAGTGCAATTTCGAAATTTGAAGAGCATAATTTGTGAAGTGGAATGGAAATGAAATATATGCTAATGAGTGAAAATATTTTACAATTATAGATCGAGAACCCGAAGCAAGTCGAGGAAAAGAAAAAGTAACTGAATAGTCCCTGAATTTTCTCAAATTCTGCAAATTGACTCAGGTAAGTTCATATGGCTGAAATTTAGTGATTAAATGTAAATTTTATGAATTATATCATGAATGATGAGATATATTTGTTGATGAGTTAAGGATAAAATGACAATGCGAAAAGTGATTAAATAATCAAATTGAGCGGAACATCGGATTTGAGTACTTCTGATCAGTGACAAGTGAAAGTGAAAAGTGGTAGCTTCGGCTGCCTGATCAGTGAAAAGTGGTAGCTTCAGCTACCTGATCAGTGAAAAGTGGTAGCTTCGGCTGCCTGATCAGTGAATCAGTGAAAAGTGGTAGCTTCGGCTGCCTGATCAGTGAAAAGTGGTAGCTTCGGCTGCCTGATCAGTGAAAAGTGGTAGCTTCGGCTACCTAATCAGTGAAAAGTGGTAGTTTCGGCTACCTGATCAGCGAAAAGTGGAAGTGAAGTACTCAATTTTCCGTAACCGTTCCCTAATTTGATTAAGGATGGTAAGTGACAAAAAGGGCCCAAAAGAGTTAAAGTAAATGGATAAATGGTAGTGAGATTATACGAAAGCACTCACCAAATTGTGGTTGACAGGTGAATTTAGTAATTGTACATAATGTATAAGAGTATGAATGTTTGGTAAGATTTATATTTTATGCCTATAAACTTACTAAGTTTCTATAAACTTACTTGAGTGTTTTCAATGTCTCATGTAGATTGACGTGTAAATATACGGAGGATCGGATCAACACTGAGGATCACACTATCAAGATTATCTCCGGTAGCTTTTGTTTTATGTTTAAAGATTTATATGGCATGTATAGAGTTTAAATGAGATGAAGTAAGGATGTTTTAAACTAGTTAATAATATTTTATAATGAACCAGTTTTTGAATTACTGCAGTAACGTGATTTTGAAAAATCACCAAAAATAGAAGAAATGGAATTAGAAAGTGAAAGAGATATGAATTGAAAGCTCTTTGAGTCTAATTTCATATAAAAGAAATATGGTAAGCAAAAGAAATGGAAATAATGAGATATTTAAATTTTAGTGAAACTGGTTCTGAATGAATTCGTGATCCCCTGTTCTATCTTTTAAAAATCATTAGAAATTGCACAAAAATAATTGTGGAGCAAAGTTTATATGTATGAAATCCTGAATGAGTCTATTTTCAAATGAAATAAATAATAAGGTCATATGAATTCTGTACAAAGAGTAATTTGATTTGTAGTGAAGAGAGGTCAGAATAGTCAAACAGTAAAACAGGGGAAACTTTAAGAAAAATCTGGTATTGATTGGCCATACCAAAAATTCTGGAAAAATTATGGTAAAAATATATATGAGTCTAGTTTCAGGGAAAATTAACAAATATTAATTTGGAGTTCTGTAGCTCCAGATATAAATATTTTGGTGACTATGACGCAGATGGACAGTTTTAAATTTTATGCCGAATTAGTAATTAAGTTTAGTAATGCCTCGTGCTCGACTCCGGCAACAGTCTCGGGTAAGGGGTGTTACATATTTCTTTTGGTAGGCTGCTTTAAAGAATTCCCATGTGAAGTCCTCCTCCATCGCTCCATCCCTTACGGTGAGCCACCACTGGTATGACTCATCCCGTAGAAGAGAGATTATACCCTTCAGCTTTTCCTCAGCTGACAAATCCAGGTCATCCATGATCCTCTCGGTTGATTCCAACCAATACTCTACCGTACTGGGTGCCACTCCAGATACTCCACGAAACATTTCAGCTCCATTAGCTCGAAGCCGTTCAGGCACAGACTTTCGATTTCCCGAATTTCCTCCTGCCCCAGCCACCAACTCCAGAACTCGCAGCACAGCCTGCGACACAGCATCGTCCCCCGTCTGAGCTTGCTGCTCCACACCAACAGCTGGGAGTGGTGGGGGCGGTGGTACCTCATTATCAGACCCTTGACCCGATCTAACGGGTTTTGACCTAGTCATTCTTCCTCTACCGCGTCCACGACGGCCATGTCCTCTAGAGCTCATTTCGATCGTCGCGATCTGATTAAAAAGTTTTATGAATTAGTCCTTGTTTCACTTATTACCCGCGAAGAAGTTTTATGAACAGAGTTTTTAGAAGTGGTTCTTTCGTATTCATGCATACACACAGTTTTTTCATTCACACATTCATCCATCAAACAATTATGAACTTCCGTTCATTCAGAGAAACGTTGTAGTTTTCATTGTTGTTGTTTTTCCACTACCCAGGGGTATTTTCGTAATTTGTCCTATAGGGGTATTTTCGTAATTTTTCAAAAGAAAAATTCCTTGGTGATTTTGTCACAAAATATTTTGAAAATTTTGAATTCCTGGGGTATTTTGGAAAATTTTGAAGTCCGGGGGTATTTCGGTAATTTTGGACCTTGGGGGTATTTCGGTAATTTTTCCACAAATCAAAAATTTTCCGAAAATTTTTTGTAAAAAGTTCTCACAAGTTAAAGGGAAATTTTAAGAGTTTTAAAACTAGAGTTTTTATAAAAATACGGCTAGTTCCCTTTCGAGTTTTAGTTATTGGGTTTAGCCTATGTATAAGTCCTCATGGTTAGGGTGAACCGAAGCTACGCACCAGGTAGGATTCCTGCGAAGAGGAGGTGAGTCACTAGGACTGCTTAAGTACCAGGCTCTTCCGGATCCAATCCTAGACATGCGCACAAGGGTTACCACACCCTAACTCGGCGACTTAATCATAGGTTTGTTTAATCATAGGCATACAAACTAGTCCTAGGGTTCAAATACCTATCATACTATCTACGTTCCATTCCTACCCCTCTACAGATAATAATTCACACAGTAGTTAGAAGTACTTACCTGGGCGGATTGGTGCCGGAGACTCGATGCCATGCTGTTCAAAACAAAAACCATTTTCATAATATTTCACAGAGGCCTACCAAAACATTTTGGGCCTTGGGCCCCCACAGCCGAGTTTTGAACCGGGCTCTGATACCAATTTGTAACACCCCAAACCCGGCCCATGAGCCTTGACCGGATCTGGTATGTCACAGAGTAAAAACGTTTTGAAAGTTTTTGATTAACTGATGGGAATCTGAAAATTTGTTGAGTTTAAAAACGGTGTCTATTAAAAACTCAGGTGAAATTGATTTTATAAACATGGTTGAATTGAAACCCTTTTTCCTTTGAAAAATATTTGATTATTTAAATTTTTAGAAACATCAGAGTTATTGTTAACTTGGTAAAATCTGCTACCCGATGGTAACATCTTTGAAAACTCGTAAAAGTTACCTATTTTGAAAACATTACTTTTAACCGATTTGTTTAACAATTTATAAATTCATTAGTAATATGGTAGAAGTAAAGTAAAAGCAACTACTTAAACATCAAAATAACAACTAGCGGCCTTACTACAATCCAAACCAAAATTTAGTAGATAATAAACTTTAACTGTGCTAAATAAAAATTCAAATCTAAAGAACAAGCATGGCCGCCTCGAGTCCTCTTCGGCTCCATCTCCGCGATCTACTCATCTGCAAAATGATATGGGAAGGGGTGAGTCACCAAGACTCAGTGTATAAATCCCCAACCCGGAAGTACAAACTCATACACAAAATATTAGTTAGACATGCAAAACATGCAACCCAAAACTAGCCATCCATACTCCTTTAACTACCCCGTGTGGTCAAAACCACTGGTGGTCAAAACCACTGGTGACCGGAGTCACAAATCAAGTGATGGGGCCAACCCATCGTGTGGTCAAAACCACTGATGACCATAGGTCACAATTATCAATATGTGGTCAAAACCACTGGTGGTACCAAACCATTGGGACTTAGTCACAATTTATATCAACGGTGTGGTCAAAACCACTGGTGACCGAAGTCACAATTAAACTGATGGGGCCAACCCATCTTGTGGTCAAAACCACTGGTGACAGTCCATAGAGAATATTCCCCCTCCTCTCTTCAATCCCATTACCAACATGCTCATAACATGCTTAACATATTATCATAAATCACGCATATAAGTCATGGCATAGCATATTACCCATCATGTCATTCATGTAACATATTTAAAACCACAAGCGACGTACCCGGAATCCATGCTCATGCCCACAAGGCAAACCACTATAACAATAGTTAACTGTAACATAATAAGCAATGCCAACTAATAAAGTGTGTAAGAGTTTTACACACCTGTCTAACCGTAGATCTAAGGAGAAATCCTGAAACGTACGCCTTTACTCCTCCTACAATAGGTCACTATGGTTAGTATCCCAAAAAGCCTTATTCGGCTAAACTAATAATCCCGAAGGACTAATCGCACCCATACCCAAAATATGGCCCCTAGGCCGAATCTTTATTATCACTTACCAAAGCAAATTGAAATCCCGGAAGCATCTGTTTTCCTTTGTTGATTAGCCCCTAAATCATAGTGTACATTCGGTTATACTTAGATACCAAAAATGGCCTTTGGCCGAACATCAACAACCTCTTACCTTGCCTATCGAGATCCCGAAAGACTTCTTCAAAGCACCTTAGCGTCGGCTACACACAAAACGTACACTATTAAGACACTTATACATATTCGGTCACCCATACCAAGGCTTATTTCTCAAGCTTTCGGCACACCATAAAAGAAGAGAAGAGAACCCGATTGTTAAGAAGAATACTCACCTCTATTGTTTCTTTGAAGAGACTAAAAGTGAAAAGATTCCGGCTATGGCTCCCGAGGGTTGATGAAGATATTCGGCTAACACCAAATGGAAGATGAAGTTTTAAGTAGAAAAGGGGTGATAGGTTCGGCCAAGTAGAAACAAAAGAAGAGAGGAATTTTGAAGAATTTTGGGCAATGTGGCTAGAGAGAATTCGGCCAGAAACAAATTGGAGAGAAAAAGAAAAACAATTTAGATGAATTTCGGCACCCCCCCTTTTGTGATAATTCTTTATCTCTTAACTATCACCCATTTGAAATAAAATAAAATAATAATTATCTTTCATCTTATCTCTTAGCCACCTCTTCAAAAACAAATAAAATAAGGCCACCCCCAAGAAGTCCCTTGGTCGGCCACCACATCTCCACTAGCCATATCCCTCATTTTTTTTCTCCTATTTTATCTCTTGACACCTATTCAAAAATAAATAAAATACAATAGCCATTAACCCTTATCTTACTAATTTAAACTAAATAAAACACCCAACCTTTATCCCTTTCTATAGCCGAAATTTTCAAAATAAAAGAACCCAGCCTTAGCTTATCTTATTGGAGTCCACATGCTGCCCACCTTCTCTCCACCTCTTGACGCCAGCAGCAAAAATAAAGCACCAAACTGCTGCTCCCATAGTTCGAACATAGAACCTGATGGAGCAACTGCACTAACGCCCCTAACCATTCTGCTAAGGCATTTCTTTGTGACATAAACTCGTCACAATTTCTTTTAAGAGCTCCTCCGTTAGCTCCCCTTTGCCTTACCGCCAAAAGCCAAAATAAAAGCACCCTTCCCTGCTGCCCACGTTGCTCGAACCCAAGACCTGCGCCAGACGTCATTCCAGGCCCTTAAGTGGCGCATGAAAGCCACTTTACCAAGCCATCTTTGTGTCCAAAAGCGCCTATAACCTCTCATAAGACCTCCCTGGCCCAATTCCCTTCCTGACGCAAAACAAAAATAAAACACTCCCCTGCTGCCCTCACGACTGGACCCTCTTCCCTCTTGAAGCCCCCTTGCACCTTAGCGCTCCAAGCCGTTCTGCCATGACGTTTTTTATGACATAACCTCACCACAAATTGTTTTAAAGCCTCCTTCACCTAGCTCTCCTTTAACGCCAAAAATAAAAACTCCCCAATGCGATTCCTGCAGCTCGAACCCCCTCCCCTTGGCACTCCCCTTTGACGCAACCTTCCAAACCCCAAGGTAGCGTCCCCTTGCCACTTTGCCACACGATTTCTTGTATCCTAAACTCGCCAAAACTTTTCTTAAGGCTGCCTTAGCCCAGCTCCCCCTTTTTAACTTAAAAACCAAAAATTTTCCAAAGCTTCCACCTTCATCCTAGAATTTCCAAAGCCCCTCAAACACCTCCAAACACACTCACTGAGCCCACTGACACATGAATTATGCACTAAACGCATAATCCCTAATCTAGGATGTTACATTCTTGGGGCATGTGGTGTCAGCCGAAGGAATAAGAGTTGATCCTCAAAAGGTAGAGGCTGTGTTGGAATGGAAACCACCGAAGTCAGTGGCTGAAATTCGGAGTTTTCTAGGGTTGGCTGGTTATTACCGGCGTTTTGTTGAGGGGTTTTCATTGATTGCTGCACCCCTAATTAAGTTGTTGCGAAAAGGAGTACCGTATGTGTGGATCGATAAACAACAAGAAAGTTTCAAAAAACTGAAGAAGATTTTGACGGAAGCGCCAGTACTGATTCAACCTGAGGCTGGAAAAGAATTCACCGTTTACTGTGATGCGTCACATACGGGTTTAGGATGTGTGTTGAAACAAGATAGTAAAGTAGTGGCTTATGCATCTCGTCAGTTAAGGCCGCACGAAGTCAATTATCCTACTCATGAATTAGAGTTGGCTGCGGTAGTTTTTGCTTTGAAGATTTGGAGGCACTACCTGTACGGCGAGAAGTCGATCATTTATACGGATCATAAAAGTCTGAAATACCTTCTTACCCAAAAGAAGTTGAACTTAAGACAGCGGAGATGGATAGAACTGTTGAAGAATTATGATTTCTCAATCGAGTATCATCCTGGAAAGGCTAACGTGGTGGCAGACGCGTTGAGTCGTAAGGTGATATCGGAGTTGAGGGTAATGTTTGCTCATCTTAGTTTGTATGAAGATGGCATTTTGCTAGCGGAACTTCAGGTGAAGCCTATGTGGTTAAAACAGATCAAGGAGAAGTAGTTATCAGATGAAAAGTTGGGTCCTTTATTTCATCAAGTTGAAAGTGGTCTAATAGGGGATTTTGGATTTGATAAGGATGGAGTACTGTGTTTTCGCGGAAGAATTTGTATGCCCAAGGATTCAGATTTGAGACAAATGATTCTGCGAGAGGCGCATAGTAGCCCCTATGCTATGCACCCTGGAGGAAGTAAGATGTATCGAGATCTCCGTGAACAGTATTGGTGGCCAGGGTTGAAACGGGAGGTTACTGATTTTGTGAGTAGGTGCTTAACATGTCAGCAAGTGAAGGCAGAACATCAAGTACCGTCGGGATTGCTGCAACCGGTGAAGATTCCATTATGGAAATGGGAAAGAATAATGATGGACTTTGTTAGTGGGTTACCCTTAACACCTACTAAGAAAGATTCTATTTGGGTAATAGTGGATCGGTTGACGAAGACTGCCCATTTCCTACCTGTTCGTACAGATTACTCATTGCAGAAGTTGGCCAAGTTGTACGTAGCAGAGATTGTGAGGTTACATGGGGTACCAGTGTCTATTATATCGGATAGGGACCCTAGGTTTACATCACGGTTTTGGAAAGCTTTACATGAGGCTTTGGGAACAAAGTTAAACTTTAGCACAGCTTTTCATCCTCAGTCGAATGGTCAGTCAGAAAGAGTAATTCAGATTTTGGAAGACATGTTAAGGGGTTGTGTAATTGACTTCAGAGGTAGTTGGGAGGATTTCCTACCGATGGCAGAATTTGCGTATAAAAACAGTTACCAATCCAGTATCCAAATGGCGCCCTATGAAGCGTTATACGGTCGTAAGTGTCATACCCCTACTTGTTGGACTGAATTGGGGGAACGACAGTTGTTGGGTCCTGAGTTGATATCTGAGACAGAAAAAAAGGTAAAGGTGATTCGAGCACGGTTAAAGGAAGCTTCGGATCGACAAAAGTCGTATGCGGATCTGAAGCGTAAGGATATTGAGTTTGCGGTGGGAGATCAGGTCTTTCTGAAAGTCTCACCTTGGAAGAAGATTTTCAGATTTGGAAGGAAGGGCAAGTTGAGCCCTAGGTTCATTGGACCATACCGTGTGTTGAAGCGTGTAGGACCAGTGGCCTATCAGCTTGAATTACCTCCGGAGTTGAGTCAGATTCATAGTGTCTTCCATGTTTCTATGTTGCGGCGTTATAGATCGGATCCGTCGCATATTGTACCTGTGGAAGAAGTGGAATTAAGGCCAGACTTGTCTTTCGAGGAGGAACCAGTGAAAATCTTAGACCGTGATGTTAAGGTGCTAAGAAAGAAGTCTGTGCCGTTGGTTAAGGTCCTATGGCGTAATCATGGAGCGGAGGAAGCTATGTGGGAGCCTGAGGACACAATGCGGCAGCAATATTCTCATCTCTTTTGATCAGGTAAATTTCGAGGCCGAAATTTCTTTAAGGGGGTAGAACTGTAACATCCTGAAAATGGAGGGGTTGTTCGGTCAAGAGATGCACATGCATCATTTTGAAATTATAATGATAATAACATTCAGCCATGGCATTCTTGTTTTCCATTTTTTTTAAAAAAATATATAAAATTTAGTTCATTAATCTTTAATCTCCATTACCGTCCACTCCATGATGCCTTGTCTTAATTTATTTATTTATTTATTTTATTAAATTGGTTGCTTTATTCTTTCAACAACTCCCATGTTTGGCCTTAAATTAATGTCTTTTTTTTTTTTAATTTTAAAGTTCCTATCCAATTTGTCCAAGTGAATTGTCTATGCATGGCCACTTGTAAATTTTTGTCCATACATGCTCACTTACTAATTTGGCCAACACATGTGTTTCCATCAGCTTAAAAAAAATTGTTCACGTGTACAACCCAAGAAAATTTTCATTATTTTACTCAAATTTCATGGCCGAATAGACATCCAAAAAAATTCAGCCATCATTGCCAAATCCCTTTCTTCTTCTTTATTCTTTTCTCTAAAACACCATAACCGAACCATTCCCTTGTAGTTTAGTTCAACTCTCTCCCTCATTTTCTTCTCTTTTCTACCTCTGTCTCTTCTAGCTGAATATTTTGCCCATTTTTCCTCCATAGCCGAAACCTTCATCTCTTCTCTATTTCTTCTTCTCATCCATATTAACATCCATTTCTTGATTAATCGAAATATAGTGGGATGCCGAACATCATTCTAGCCTTAAGTCGAACGGAGAAATCGGATCCAATATTAATAAGGGACAAATCACTCGATATATTCTACCTTCGGACATAGGGGTAAGTGATTCAAGTGTAAGTGATAAGAAATCTTTTGGAAATCCGAGGCTAACTTTTGGTTGGTATTGTTCTAGGTCAACGACGAGTGGTTCATTAGGAAATCGAAATCAGGTGTGTAATCCCGTACCCTCCAAATATATGTTTGAAATGGTGTGTAATCTCACACCTTTTGCATAAAATGTTTTGTGATTCATTCGAAAGACCATAAAGCTAGAAATCGACATCTGTGACCACTCGACGTACGCATGTTCGAAGTGGTAATCGTATTTTGCAATGAAACAGTTTTGCTTAGCAACAGTAACTTGGATTTGAAAAATCACCAAAAATAGTGGAAATTGAATTAGAAAGTGAAGGAGATATGGATTGAAAGATAATTGAGTCTATTTTCTTATAAAAGAAACAGAGAAAGCAAATGATTAGTATATTTTGATATTTTTAGATTTTTGTGAGACTGGTTCAGAGTGATTTCGAGATCCCTTGTTCTGACTTGGAAAAATCATTAAAAATTGATAAAAACTAGTTTTGGCACATAATTTATATGGTTAGATTTCTTAATGAGTCTATTTTATAAGAAACAAACTAGAATATCATTTGAATTCTGTACAAAAAGATAATTAAATTTTAGCAAAGAATGGTTGGAATTGCCAGACAGCAGAAAAGGGGATACTTTGAGGAATAAACTGTACTAAATGGCTAGGCCAAAAATTTTGGAAAAATTAAAGTAAGAAGATATATGAGTCTAGTTTCAAGGAAATATTACGGATCTAGATTTCAAGTTTTCTAACTCGATTTATGGTCAATTTAGTCAGTATGACACAGATGGACAGTTTTAAAATGTTATGCCCAAATTAGTAGTGAAGTTGGATTGCGAAAATTTCCAAAATACCCTTGGTGGGTAACGAAATGCCCTTGGATTGCGAGATTACCGAATTACCCTTAGTGGGTAGGATTACCGAATTGTGAAAATGCCTTTATGGGCCGATTTGATAGATTGCCTTAATGGGCCAATTGATATATGGCATGATGGGCCAATTTGTTATATTTTGCTAAATGGCAAATCTGATACTTTGGCTATATGGGCCAATTTGATAATTTGCTATATGGGCCAATTTGATAATTTGTTATATGGGCCAATTTGATAGTTTGCTAAATGGGCCGATCTAAAAATATGTGAAATGGGCCAAGATAATATTCTGCTTAGTGGGCCAAGTTAATAAATTGTTATAATGGGCCAGAAAATTTGTAAGAAATATTTGAATGCATTATTATGAATAGTTATGCATTATATACATGAATTGCATGGGATGGGATGATGATGAAGAGAAGTTTTGGTAGCTCTGCTACATAAATCTGGTGGCTCTGCCACAAATCTGAAAAATGACAATGCCATGTAAATTCTGTTAATCTGGTGGCTTGTCCACAAATTGATATATGGCTTCATGCCCAGTTTGATATATGGCTTAATGCCTACGTTTGGTGTGTTGGCGGGGTGGGATGACTAAAGCTCTCCCACAGGTGTGTTGGTTGGTACGGGTGGTGTGTAGCGGATGGAAAACTAGGTTTGGTTTGGGAATTGCATATCATTTGCATATTATATATATATATATATATATATATATGATACATTCATATTATTGTAAATGGGCTTAGGCCTAAATATTTGGTTAATGGATTTTGGCCCAGTGAATAACGGTAAGTGGGTTACACACTGAGTTCTAGTAACTAACCCCCTTTCTCTTAACCCTTTCAGGTAATGCTCAGTGACGTGGATTTGGGTTATGGATGACTCGGAGGGGGCCATACTTCAGAAATGGTGTTATTAAACTTTAAAATTCTATTTCCATTTTTTTATTTTGCTAATTTGGTTTAAGTTGTAATAAGGCCTCTGAACTATTTTTATTTTTGCTTTATGGTTGGGATTGTTTTTATTATTTTTCTTAAATTGTTTAAAACAAATTTTTTTTCTTCTAAAAACGTAAATAAGGGTTTTCCGAAATTGATTAACAAATGGATTTCAAAATAAACATTAACTCGAACATTCTTTCAAATTATTAACGACATTTTCAAAAGTCATGGATTTAAAGTTCAATTCTTTGATTTGTGATTCATCAATCAATCTCTCAAAATACTTGTATTTTATCTACGTTTCCGCAATGTTTCAAAATGCTTTTGCAACTCTATTTCAAATGTCACATTTTCGTAAATCGTTTATTTCAAATATGCTTTCACAACCAAAAAGGGTTATTAAAGTTAATTATGTTTTCACATATACACAATTGCTTAAGTGTTTTGGGTTTTAACAAAGAGGCTGAAATTCTCCAACAAGTTGTTACAATTGCAAAGATGGTTTTGAAAAAAAAAAACTACCATGTGGCACGCCAGATTCGGGTCTAACTTCTAGGCCGGGTTTGGGGTGTTACAGAGGATGTGGAGTTTTCTAGAGTTCCTACAGCCTTTGTCCAGCATTGGTTTTGGTACCTGTTGCCACATTGAAAAATAAATCTTGATGCTGGTTTGGCAGGTGGTAGTGATAAGGACCGTAATGTTGATGCTAGTTCCATAATGTATCTGTGCGTTACTAACTTAGATACAGGTGGTCATATTCTTCCCCACATGGATTTCATCCACCAGCTCCCCTTTCGTGGCTTAAAAGTCACCCCCCAAAACCTTCACTTTCTCAATCCCATCCTTTCTTTTCACTCTTCTTCAAACAGTGGTCAAACTCTAGTTCTTCCCTTCTCTTCTCACCCTTCAATCCCTTTCGGAGTTGAGAATTTGCAAGATGTCCCTATATCTTTCGCACCCTACTTTGTGGAAGCCATGGCTGAACTTTATGATATTTTGTTTCAATGGTCTCAAACCCACTCGTCCCCTCCTGTTGCCATTAGCTTTCGTGGTTATTCATGCCCATTCAACATTGTCAATGACGCGTAAGGGCCTCAACAAATTTTGTCCCGCTCCAGAATTTCGCTGCAAGATCTCTTTTCCCTAGTCTTAGAAGTTGGGGGCATCATTTTCAATGCGTTTTTGGAGAAGATAGTGATAAAATGGAGATCATTAAAGAAGAATTTACTAACCTTGACCGAATCTGGGCTATAGGACCATTGCTGCCCATTAAAGCTACCAACAACGAGAGAGGTGCATCGAGTTCTATACCAAGAGATCAAGTCATTGAATGGCTAGATTCTTGTAATCGAGACAACTCGGTAGTGTTAATTGGTTTTGGAACCCAGATTTCCTTGACCAAACTGCAAATGGAAGCAATAGCATCGTCATTGGAAGAGAGTAGGTTTCATTTCATTTGGGGTATCAAGGGTGACTCTAAAAATCTGGTTCCCTTGGGTTTCGAAGAGCGTTTGGCAGGGAAGGGACTAATGATCAAATGGTGGGTTCCTCAACAGGCTATAATGGGACATCGAGCCGCCGGTTCATACTTGACTCATTGTGGCTGGAACTCGGCACTCGATGGACTCCTTGGTGGAGCATTATTGCTGGCGTGGCCCATGCAAGTAGACCACTTTGGTAACACCAATCTATTAATTGACGAATTAAGAGTGGCCATTAGAGCTTCCGAGGGTTTAATCACTGTACCTGACTCAAACAAACTGGCTCGGGTCTTGTCTGAGCCAGTGAGTGCGGATAGGCCCGAAAGGGTTCAAGCCATGAAGCTTTGGCAGGCCGGACTTGATGTCATCCCAAAAGGTGGGAGTTAGTACAAGGCTTTTGTTAAGCACAACAAAATGAAGTATCAAATGATAATACTTTCTCATCTCATTAACCAAAGCCTATCACTGCATTTAATACACATGCAAACATACGTAATCCTAACAACTTGCTGCAAACTATTTTAACAGCTTACTAACTAACTCTAACTAACAGTAATAAAAACCATTTCTCCAGTGATAAACCCATATCCACTATTTGTCTGTGTTTTCTCTCAGCTACCCCATTCTGATCAGAGGTGTATGGACAAGTGATCCTGTGTTGTATCCCAAGTCGAGAGAGCTCCTTTGACAAAATTCTATATTCGCCCCCCAGTCAGTTTGTAGCATTTTAATAGAGTGACCAAATTGCACATGAACCATTTGATGAAAATTTAAGAAACACCGAGCCACCTCAGATTTGTCTTTGAGAAAGTAAATCCACACATATCTGCTATACATGTCAACAAAGGAAATGTAATAGGAAAAACCATTGGAAGGCATATGTGCCGGTCCCCATACATCAGATACCACAAGTTGAAATGGAGATGAATACATTGTATTTGAAGAAGGAAAATGAAGCTTGTGAGCCTTGCCTAATTGACAGGCTGTATATAGTCTAGGCAAACTACTATGTTTAAAAGGAATATTACAAGACTTCAGTACACGAGTGAGTGTGTTGCGGCAGGGATGACCAAGTTTGTTATGCCATAGAGACAAGGAGGAGAGTTGAGCATTGTTCAACGACGGTGAGCTAGGCTTCAGCTGAGACGTGGTCTTTGAAAACTGAAATCTATAGAGACCCTCATGCATGTGGCCCTCCAGCAGAATCAACCCTGGCTGAATGTCCTTCACAAAACACAGAGTTAGATGAAACTCAAAATAAACACCGTTATCTTTAGCAAATTGTCCCACAGACATTAAATTCTTGCAAACTGTAGGAACATGCAAAACATTTTGAAGACGTAGTAGTCTAGAGCCAGCCAAGAAAGTAGATGATCCTACATTAGCTATAGGTATGGACTCACCATTGCCTAGTGTGACTTGGCTTGTACCTGTGTAAGGAGAAGCAGACGTGAGATTGGACACATTGGCTGTGACATGATTTGTTGCACCTGAATCAGGGTACCAGGTCTGATCAGTGACGTAAGAGGTAGGAGCTTGATGAGATAAGTGATGAGAAACTGAGCCGCAACAGTGAGCTAAGGACGAGCATGCAGAAGGAGAAGATACAACATCATTACTTTGGACCTGATGATAGTTGACCGATGGTTGTTGACTAATGCCAGAAAAGGTCTCATCAAATCGATGATAACAAGTTTGAACAAAGTGACCAATCTTTCCGCACAACTGACACTGCGGCCTGGATCGGGACCAACTTCTCCCAGACCCTCGACTTCTCCCTCGAGACCAACCTCAGCCTGAACCCCTTTGACCATGCTTGGAATCGTGAGAATAATCAGACTTCGAACGTTCTAAATTTTCTTGGTGTTTGGTGATCACATTTGCTTGTAACGGAGTGTCTGCAAACAAAGCTAACTACCTAGTCTCACAATCAAGAAGCATGTCAGTAAGCAAATCCAGAGATATAGGAGTTGCGGAGGCAAGGACTCTGATAGACTCATATTCAACAAAAAGACCAGCCAAGATGACACTGATCTGTTCTTTCTCGGAAACCAAACTACCAACTGCTGTTAAGCTGTCACTCAAAGACTTCACTTTGGACAAATACTCTTTAATAGTGAGACTACCTTTCTTGATTGAATAAAGAGCATGTCGCATGCTAGAGATTTTAAGGCTAGAAATAGTGCCAAACCTCCTTTCGATGGTGGTCCAGATGTCAAAACTGGTTTTCGACGTTGTAAGATGAACTAAGACTTCATCAGTAACAGTCGACAGAAGCCAGGACGCTAGAAATTTATCTTGTTTATTATGAACAAGAAAAGCAGGATTCACCACAAGTTGACCTTCAGTTTCTACAAGATAACGAGGAGGGACAGACACCGTACCCAGGACAAACCCTTTAAAGCCATATCCTTCAAGAATCAGCAACAACTGATGTTTCCATAGTAAGAAATTATGTTCAGCATGGTATCATGTTTGGCAAAGTAATGAACTGTGGATGCAGTAGTACGACCAACACCCTCCAAATGAACTGCTTCGCCTGTATCTGAAGAGTGGGGAGGTGTATCAATGCCTGGTGCTGTATCCATGAACAAAAAGATGCTAAAAAAAATTTTCAAGTTAAGAATTCATTGGCTCTTGATACCATGTTAAGCACAACAAAATGAAGTATCAAATGATAATACTTTCTCATCTCATTAACCAAAGCCTATCACAGCATTTAATACACATGCAAACATACGTAATCCTAACAACTTGCTACAAACTACTTTAACAGCTTACTAACTAACTGTAACTAACAGTAACAGAAACCATTTCTCCTAAAAACTTTGAATAGCTTAGTTGAAACTTTATATCTTGCATTAGAAAGCAAATCGTGAAAGTTTGAACCTATTATTTTAAATATGTAATTTAAAAATAAAATAATTATATGTGTTTGAGGATTATATTGATAGAATTTATAAATATGGAGGGTTAAATTTATTGAATTATTTAAAATTAATATCAAATTGATAGAGCATGTAAGTCTTAATGATTAAATGTGTTATTATACCAGTTAAGGAAAAATCACATCATTACTCAAAGAGTGGTCAAAATAAAAATGATTAAAATATTAGTGACTAAATTAAAAATTTTTATAATTAGGTAATCAAAACAGAAATACGTAAATAATAAGTAGGTGACTAATTTTATAGTTTACCTTAATATATATATTTATATATACGATGATAATATCAACACTAAAAATCCAAAATTAGAAACAATGTATTTGTACAAATATATATCATTTATAAAATGTATAAGTCACTAGAAAAAAATCCAAGTGTTATTTGATTGTGAAGGTGATAAGTTGGACTCGTTTGAAAAAATTTCAGCTGAGTTTGTTGATTATTTTACCAGAACTCTAGGGACAATTGACACAAATGTTCATAAAGTTTCTGATGAATTGATTAGAGTTGTAGTTGATGTTGAACTAACAGAGAGCATGGGAAAGTCCCTGGTTTCTTCTATAACTCAGGAGGAGATTGAAGCTACAACTTTTAGTAAGGCTCCTGGGCCAGACGGGTTTTCGGAAAAAAAATTTCAAGCTGCCTAAAATATAGTACGTCAAGATGTAGTGGATGCTGTAAAATTCTTCTTTTCTACTGGATTTATGTTGGATTCACTCTTGTGCCTAACTCCCCTAATCCCAGCAAAGTCTTGGACTTTAGGCCTATCTCTTGCTGCACTACTATATATAAATGTATTTTAGAGATCCTCACTAATAAGATGAAGCAGTCATTACCTTCACTCATTTCTTCAAATCAAAGTGCTTTCTTGATTGGACGTGACTTAGCTGATAATGTTTTGCTTGCTCAGGAAATTGTTAATGACTATGGTAGGAAAAATATCTCTCCCAGATTTGCAGTGAAAGTTAATCTCAAGAAAGCATTTGACTCTTTACATTGGAGTTTTAATTTTCAAGTCTTAAGGGTATTGGGTTATCCGAAAGAATTTATAGCATGGATTGAAGCTTGTATATCCTAATTCTAAGTTTTTTGTGTGTCTTAATGGAGGTTTAGTTGGCTATTTTTCAGGGGCAAAAGGGGTTAGGCAAGGGGACCGGTTGTCCCCTCACCTTCTTATTTTGGTGATGAATGTATTATTTGGATTATTGAATATGGCAGGTCTACGTGGAGTGTTTGGCCATCATTCTAGGTGTCAGAAACCTACATCTAACTCATCTTTGTTTTGTTGATGACCTTTTGATCTTCACTGAGGGCAACCTGGAATCTATCTTAGTAGTTGGTAATGTATTGGATTTATTTTATAAAATGTCAGGGCTTCAGGTGAATTTTTCCATAAGTGAGTTATATAGTGGAGGGGTTGGCTCAATTGAGTTGCTTTCAATTGTGGAAATTACTGGGCTGAAGATTGGAACACTCCCAGTACGTTATCTTGGGATCCCACTTGTTACACGAAGCTTGAAGAATGGGAACTATGATTCTTTAGTGGAAAAGATTACTAAATGCATTCAAAGTTGGGCTTCTCGATGCTTATCTTATGCTGGCAGACTCCAACTTATTCAATTTGTTTTGTTTAGTATGCAAAACTTTTGGTGTATTCTTCTTCCCTCTAAAGTTGTTAAAAAGGTGAATAAGCTGTGCAGTTCCTTTCTTTGGAAAGGACATGAGTTTTCTGCTAAGGCTGTCAAAGTTGGTTGGGATAAGGTATGCTATCCTAAGGTGGAAGGTGGTCTTGGTCTCAAGAACCTTTTGGTTTGGAACAAAGCTTGCATGATGAGATGTTTGTACCTTATCCTAATCAATAAGGCTGGTTCTCTTTGGGTGGCTTGGTCTGAGCCATATGTTCTCAAGGGTGCAAATATTTGGCAAGTGCAGTATCTACCTAAGTATAGTTGAGCTTGGAAGAACCTTTTAAAGCTTAGGGATGTATGTTGAAAGTAGGGGATCTACAAGAGCCATTTAAAGCTAACAGAATCTTGGAAAGAATTAGACAAAAACTTGACAAAACTTCTTGGCAGAGTGGTATGGGGGAGCCTACAATTCTAAGACATGCAATCATCACATGGTTGGCTGTCCAAGACAGGTTGCCTACAAAAACCAGAATTTTGAATTGGGGTGGTCAACTTGATACTTTATGTTGTTTGTGTGGCATTGAGGATGAGTTTAGAGATAATTTATTTGCTTCTTGTTTGTTTTCTAACTTGCTTTGGGTGAGAATTTTGCTGGCATGTAGGGAGTTTTTGTAGCATGAATCTTGGGCTGATATGTTGAACTGGGTTTTGAAGTATGGCAAAGAGAAGTCTTTAGAAGCCATTGTTATAAGCGTTTCTTTGAATGGTTTCATTTACTATGTTTAGGAGGAGAGGAATGTAAGATTGCATGGGAAGTCATCAAGGCAAATTCAAACTTTGCTGTTTTTTCATGGTTGAATTGAAATGTTCAATTATCCAAAAAATATATTTTATATTAATAATAAATAAATATTTACATTTAAATATGTATAAATTTAATTATGTACTTAGAGCCAAAATCAAAATATCAGTTTCGCCTAGGTAAGCGAATCACATAAAAAAAAAGACATTAAAATATAAAAAGCTTCACCTACTCTTACATTTATTTAACGGCCTTCATAAAAATGGTGACAAATGCCATAATGAAAGCAAAAACCCACATGAAACCGCAAGGTGATATTGGAAACATGCAAGCTGCAGCTGGTGATCTTGGCAATGGTGCCGTTCACATCTTGACCATCCCATTCCCAGCTGCTGGCCATATTCTTCCCCACATAGATTTCATCCACCAACTACTCCTCCGTGGCTTAAAAGTCACCATCTTGGTCACCCCAAGAAACCTTCACTTCCTTAATCCCATCCTTTCTTTGTACTCTTCTTCAAACAATGTTGAAACCCTAGTCTTTCCTTTCCCTTCTCACCCTTCAATCCCTCCTGGTGTTGAAAACATGGTGGGTTTCCCTATTTCTTTTGGACCCATCTTCATGGAAGCCATGGCTGAGCTTTACAATCCTCTCTTTCAATGGTTTCAAACTCACCCATCCCCTCCTGTTGCTATTATCTCTGATATGTTACTCAGTTCTTGGGTCAATACCTTATCTTCTAATCTGAATATTCACCATTTAACTTTCATGGTTACCAATGCAAATTCAACGTTGCCATTGGTGCAGAAGGGGATGAAAAAATTGTCTCCCTCGATAGAACGATTCGCTAAGAATGCAGTTGTGCCGAGTCTCAAAAGTTGGGGGATCATTTTCAACACGTTTTTGGAATTAGATGGTGATAAAATGGAGATCATCAAGGAGGAATTCACTGAACATGACCGATTGTGGGCTATAGGACCATTGCTACCCATTAAAGCTACTAACAACGAGAGAGGTGGACCGAGTTCTATACCAAGAGATGAAGTCATTGCATGGTTAGATTCTTGTAACCGAGTCAACTCAGTAGTGTTCATTGGGTTTGGATCCCAGATTTCCTTGACCAAACTACAAATGGAAGCAATAGCATCGGCATTGGAGGAAAGTAGGGTTCGTTTCATTTGGGGTATCAAGGGTGACTCTCAAAATATGGTTCCATTGGGTTTCGAGGACCGTTTGGCAGGGAAGGGAGTAGTGATCAAAGGGTGGGTTCCTCAACAAGCAATTCTAGACCATCGAGCCGTGGGTTCGTACTTGACTCATTGTGGCTGGAACTCGGCACTCGAGGGACTCCTTGGTGGCGCTTTGTTACTGGCATGGCCCATGCAAGTCGACCACTTCGATAACACTAATCTATTAGTTGATGAATTGGGAGTGGCTATTCGAGCTTGCGAGGGTTTAACCACTGTACCTGACCCAAACAAACTGGCTCGCGTCTTGTCCAAGTCGTTGAGTGAAGATCAACCTGAAAGGGCTCGAGCCATGAAGCTTCGGCAGGCCGCACTAGATGCCACACAAATGCATGGAAGTTCGTACACGGCTTTGAATAGCTTAGTTGAAACTTTATCTTGCATTAGAAAGTAAATGAGCGTGAAATATGCAACGAATTTTATTTAATAGTAATAAATTAAGATAAAAGAAGATCATCAATCATGCATGTTTTTTCTTTATAAATATTATAATTGAATAAAATCATCATCAATAATGTATGTTTATCGGTTGTAATAGTTCTGTTAGGCTTTTACTAAAATTAATTAAATTATATTTTATAATGCCATTTTATACTAAATATATAATTGGTATTTAATTTAATTGTGTTGTTTTAAATTTTAAATTACTTATTTTAACTACTTATATTTTACTAGCTTCTAATGTCATATCATTTTACATTAATATTTAATTAATTTTTTAAATATTATATTTTTAATTGCAATAGTTAGCGTAAAATAATATTTTTTATTTGAATTATTGAATATAATAAATATATATTAGCTTATCAATTTAAATATTATAATAAAATTTTCGAAATAATAATTAAAGCATTTTAATATATTCAACATATGATATAGTTTTACAAGTTTACTTTATGTAATTAATTCAAAGTAACATTATTCAAAATAATAATTAATTAAATTTAATATTAATTAATTGATAATTAAGATGCTTAGAATTCTATTCAAATAATAACTATATTTTACATTTGTAAAACTAACACAACTTTTATTTAAGGCCTTGTTTGACATTGAAAAAATTAAATCAATTGAAAATTAATATTTTCAATAATTTTTTTAACACATGTTTGATAATCCAAAATAAAAACAGTTTGATAGAATTTTCTATAAAAAGTGTAGAAAATAATAAGTAGATAAGAGCTACTTATCACTTAATGGAGAATATTTTTAATTAATTTAATTTATTTAAATATTATATTATCGTATAAAAAAATTGTCTAAAATTTAATTTTTTTAGAATAAGGTGAAATGTTTTAAAATTAAGGATAAAATGTAAATTTTACTTTTATATAATTTAAATTGTATATTCATCAAATAATCTAATTATATTATGTAATTTATTTTAAGTAATATATCAAACAATTTTATAACTTAAAATTATGTACTTAAATTTTCAATACTTAGTTTTTTAATTTATCAAACAACACCTAAGTCAAAAAAATTTAAACTAATAATTGTAAATTATATAATTATAATTATCACAACTTTTTTCCCTATATTTTATGTAATAACTCTATTTTAAAATTAGCACAATTCTTTTTAACTAATAATTTTAATTTTAATTCTAATTATTTTTAAATGTGTAATTATAATAACTTCTATTAAATTATAATTATTTTTAAATGTATAGTTATCCTAACTTTTTTTATTCCAACTTTTCAAACTAATAATTCTAAATTAAATATTATAAATATTTTTAAATATGAGTTTAATAATATAATACAAATATTTTTATCAGTCCAATTTTTTTTCAAAATATTATATAGATTATACTGAATCAAACCTTTTTATTTTGATTTTATGCAAATAAGATTTTTCCCATATTATGAAATAAATATTAAAATTTATTTAAGTATAAATTAAAATATTAATAATTTATTTAAATGTAAATTAAAAGGTACGAAATGATGAACTATAAATACTTATTATTAGATTTATCAAGATCAAGAACTGCATACACTGAAATTTATGTTTGGATTGAGGTAATGAAAGAGAAATAAAATAAATTCTAGAAAACTGCAGTTCACAATAATCTTAATATTTATTTATGATATTATTTATTAACAAATTACAAAGTAATTTAATACATCTAAAAGTTTAGATATAAAAACCCTAGGTCACATGAGTAAAAAACTATATTATAAAATATTGTCACGTGATTTATTATTAGTTTATAAATTTATAAAAAATAGTATAAAAATAAAAGTAATTTAAAATTTTATGGTGTCAAGTTATTTAACTTTTATACATATAGAAACACTTATACCAAATCTTTATATGCAAAAAGAAACTAAATTGTATGGAATTAAAAAAAAATTATTTAAGAGTTAGTATTTGGTACATTAATATTATATTTTTTTATTTTATAAATAATTTTAAAAAATTGTGGCGTGTTTTTTCTTTTTAAATATTTAATTATTTTAATAATTTACTAGAGATACTTATAAATCCCTAATCTTTGGAGCTTAAAATCCGTAGTAAATATTTTTATTATTATTTTATACATAAATATTTTTAGAATACAATATGTCCTATATTACATTAAATGCACTTTCTTTAATAATGTAGTGTATTTTAATATTACACTCAACGTTAATGATATCGTTGTATTCTTTATTTATAAAATATTTGTATTGTGATTACTTTTTTTTTAATAATTTTATATCAAAAGTTTAAACATATATTCTTTCAATGAAAATACAGTGTCTTACCACTACATAATTTACACTATGCTGATGCTCGTTGGTAAAAAATTATTTATATCTAAATATTTAGAAATAGTTAATAGTACTAAAAATATTTCTGTAAAAATCAGATAATAATAAAAAAAATAAAGAAGCAATGATAAACAGATTTTGATGGAGCTTATAGATGAAAAAGTAGCTGCTAATGCAGTTCGAGTACAGCAAAGAACACAAAGAGAACCCCCTTAAAGGCATGAAAAAGAGACGAATATGATCTCCCAAAACAGAAGTAATTAGGAGATACCTTATTGAAACATTGACATGCATGCACGAAAAACATAAAGGTCTTTTTTTACTCATCAAAAGATCCTTAAAATATGAGCTAAGGGCAAGCTTGCATTAGCAAAGCTTAGTGCAGAAGCAGCGGCGACGGAGTCCTCGACATCTGCCGCCGGAGAAACCTTCGTTCCTGCACACCATCGCACAGTTGTGGCTACTCAAACATGCACCGTGGAACTTATGGCTCTGTGACTGGCAAACCCTTGCCTCAGTTGGCTGCACCCCCCATTCTGCATGCATTGCATGCACACACACCCAAACATTACTTATGCATACATATTAAGATGACAAGTGAATCAATATTAATGAGAACATGAAATATACTTACGGGAGGCTAAGACAATGAGGAGAAGAAAGAAAAGGCCCAACGATCTTTTCACCATTTTTATAGCTTAAGCTAATAAGCTTAGATCTCTGGATGAACAATCTATAGTACTGATTAAACCTTGTTGGCTAAGCTTTGGAGTGAAAAGCTCTTGTTCTACACCCCATATATATACACAAAGAGAGAGGGGGGAATGCATGTAGAGGGTTCAGTGATGGAGTAGGATTAGTTTAGCATCTCATCAAAAAGTAATAATTTAGATTAAAAATTTAAGTGGGGGAAATGAGAGAAAAAAAGTCAGTGGTGGGAAAGCTGAAAGTCCAGACTGAAAGCAAAGTGATGGAGCTTAAGAAGAGAATCTGATCACGTGGTTTGTGCAGATCACAGATGTAATTATGTACCGTCCATATCGTCCACGTAAAATCTTTGTCGTCCTGTCCATTTGCTCTGTCCTCTTCGGCGATTGCTTCCAACTGGTAGCTCTTATATATCGTTCTGGGTTGTTCCCCATATACATGTATCACCACACATTTGTCATGTTGAAACCGGTACATTGGTTCGATAGAAAAATGGTTGATTCGTAAATTTATGCCAACGGATTGGATCGGATTTTTACAAATTTTTTTACATTTTTTAATAATTTATTAATTTAAATTAATTAAATTAACCATCATTGATTTAATTATCGATTTAATTTCAAAAAAGATTGATCATAGGTGTACATAGCTAGAGTTAAATCTTGCAAGATGACAGTAGCTTGCAACATAGTTAAATTTTAGTTTAATATTACTTTAGAAAAGTGTTTTGAGATGTAGTTTTAAAAAGTTTAATTTATCTAATAAAAGAAGTTTGATTTAAAATTAAATTTAAAATTTAAAAATATTTGTAAATTTTGATTTATTTTAGTTGTGGAAGTGGTTTAAAAAAATATGATATTTATTTTAGACATGATATTATAAAATAAAATAAATATATATGTATTTGAAGTTTTTCAATTCCATTAATATTATGATATTTTAGTTAAAAATATAAAAAAAATATTATGACTCGTTATTAATATTTTGATGTATGAAACATAAATTTGAATATTAAAATATAATCATTACAAATTCTAAAATATATAATGTTATATATTTAAAATACATTTCAATAAAAAAATAATTGTATATCCAACATAAATATTATATAAAATCCATCTGATTATAAATAAGGATTAAAAATGTTATTTGATTTTCAAAAGTCTTTTCCGAACATGAAAACTAAAAATTACAATTTTTGCCTTTAGGTTCAAAAACACTTTTTAACTTCAAAATCAATGTATTCGACATTGTTTATAGCTTAAAAAAAAGGTATTTTTAAAAAGTAATAAAAAACAAAATCTTAATAGATATGATAGTATGTTGTGCACATTTAACCTTGTATTGTAGTGATTGTTCATCTTATTTCTTAACTATGAGGTTGAGGATTTGATTCCTATCCATAAGAATGGAACGCATTTCATGATCAACCGTTTACCTCTTTAGAAAGCATTTGCAGCTTTTATGGTTAATCATTTATCTCTTTAAATAGTACTCGGGACAAATGAATTAGTCACTGCCATCAACGACCGCCAACACCTAAGTTTCGACAAAAAAATAAAGATAATGCACGTTTGAATATTTTTAGGTATTTTAAATTTGGAATTTTTTTTTTTATATCATTTAAGTAGAATTCACGCACTCTCATTATTAAACTACCGCCCAATGGTAGTTTATGAATCTATCCCATCGTGTAGATGAGACAAACACCCTTAACTGATGAAACCAATACTAAGGTTTGGTTTTAGGATTTAAATATTATAAATTTGGGTATTTATATATTTGCTACCAATTGAAAAATGAATGCTTTTTTATGAATGAAGTGAAATGTATATATAACGTTATGAGGATTTCTTTTTTCTTTTTCTTACAATGCGTGGGATTTCAAGTTTTAATAGAGAGAATCAATCGATAATAACAATGAAACTGGTTTTATGTTACCCAGATATGGAAATGTGGAGCCTGTCCTATAAGAAGAGCAACATGCGTGCACGACTCATGTCTTACAATGCCAAAATAACTGAGGCTATCTAAAAAGTTACAGTGCTTTTTAACACAAAGTTGAATGTGAAAATAGGGAAGTATACAGCAGTTATTTCCACTGAGGCAGTCCCAAATGCTGTAATTTACGAGGTTTAACTTAAAAAACTTTACAAATTTATCTTATAAAGAATAATTTACAAATAATTGTTTAAATTGCTGCACAATAGAGGCTGTCTGGGGTAGGCGCCTTGTGAATTTGACAGCAGCCAGCTTAATAAATAGCTACCGATAGTGTTAGTGGGTAAAGTCGGGTCTAATAGGGACCCCATTATTTAAAAGATAAGAAAAAACTACATAGATTAATTTAATTATATAATATATAAAAAAATATTTTTATTTTTACTTTTTTATAAATCGGACTGAATTAACCGATCCACCTCTACTTTTTTCTGATTTCTCAAAATTATAAAAGATCAATAATTAATCATCCACGTTGTACCAACAAGTTAGTCCACCGACACTTTTAGTTATGGACAGATGTGAATTCTTTGAAGGACGTCTTGGGCTTTTCTGTAAAATGAATATGACAAAATTTTTATCAAACTTTGAATTAATTATTTTTAAGTTAAATCAATCCATGGGTTAAGTTCTTCGGCTCGCGGCAACATCATTATTTCATTAAAAATTTTAAATTTTAAAATTAAATAATAAAAATATAACTAATTACAACATTAGTATTTCCATAAATTATTAACATTTTAATTGATAGAAAAATATATTTAGTCTTTAAAAAATTATATTATGTTAATTTAGTTCTTGTTTAATAAATAGAGCACACAATGTTATATAAACGTGTAAATATTGAGCTAAATTTACTAATTTTTTTTTAAAATCAATATTAAATTGATAAAATATATAGACATCAATGTTAAATTTATTATTATACTAATCAAAATTATATACAATTGATGAAAAATTTTAAAATAGTTCACTTTTAAAATTGATAGGATTATTCACAAAAAAAAAAAATTGATAGGATTACATTGCTTTAATTATTTTGAGAGAATCAATTTCAATTTACTTATTATCGAAATAGAGTAGATAAAATATAAAAAAGAGATAAATCTTAAAATTATACATGAATTGTAATTTAATATGCAATTGTATATATTAACTTTGATTTTATACAATTTTATATATAAAATTTTGATTTGATTTAATTTTAATAAATTATTAACACAATTATTAATATAGCATCATTTTATGTTTATATATTACATGCGAATATACTTATATTTATTAAATATAAAAATAAATTAATATATTTATATCATTAACTAATTAAATGAAAATTTAAATTTACCTTTTAAATCACAATAAAAATTTATGTATAATTTTGAAGCCGGGCGCACCATTTAAGTTTAGCCGGGTCGGGTTGTATTGCCAAATGCATAATCCCAATCCGCCATACTCTTTCTGGGGTTTAAGCAGTTTGATTTGGGGTTTATGATTTATCAAGAAATTATCGATCTTTGCCTCTCTCTGTTTTCCATGTAATTGCTGTAATGGCGACAGCGCTATTTCGTAGCCTACGCAGAGCTTCTCGACTTTCCGATTCAATTCTTCGCCATTCCTTCTCCCTCAGCTTCCAAGCAACAATTTTTAGTCCATTGAAACTCTTAGTTCCACCGAACCCGACAACTCTTCCGTGGGTTTCGAGGCATTTGAGCCATGGAACCGTGAACCTGGTGATATCACAAGGGAAACCCAAGTTTGAAACCCACCAATTCGACCCTCCAAAGAAGGAGAAATGGAAGACTAAGAAGAGGTTCAAGTTGCAGAAGAAAAGAGAGAAAGAGAGGAGAAAAGCTGCCAATAGGAGAGACCCACGTCGTCTTGGTCTCACTAGGAAGCCGAAGAAGAAGTTTGCTAATGCAGAGGAGAGAATTAAGTACAAGCTTGACAAGGTAAATCAATAGTTTCCATTGTTTTCTTTTCCTTGATTTTGTATCTTAATTTTACAGCAACTGGTTAAGCTTATGATAATAGTAGATTAATGATAAGACGTATAGATGACATTGGTATAATAGATGTTTCAGTTAGTTTGTGACGGTTCATCTTTATGTTTTCAAGTAATGCACAATTTGATCATAATTTGCAAAAGGAGGTTTATATCATGAATGCTTGATATTAAAGTATGCATCTTTTGTTGTTAAAGTAAGGTATAAACTTTATTTAGTATGATTTGTTGCATTGGAATGTTGGCATTATCTTTGTTGTTGGATCTTTTTTTTATTGAAGTCTTCGTGTTTGACACCCTTTTCCGGTTCATATTCAAATACGGGTGTAGGGATATAATCCTTTAAGATCCTCCTAAAACATTGAGAACTTATTTAATATAATTGTACTCAGAAGTCCGAACTGGTGGATGTACCGTTCCTTTTACCGGCACTGAAGGTATTAGTACCATTCTGTTTGATTTAACCTTTTAAGATCTTCCAAAATTAGAAAATTTTGAACATACCCATGTCTAATATATACCCGTATCTAACACACATTCCCATTTCCGAACTTCATTGATGTCATTCTGCTGCATTTTGTAGAATCTGTTATGTGAAAACTGGTTAACAGAGTTTATGTTTCAGGATTTGCTCTTTATTATTTATTGTCTTCTTTCTTTTCTTAGTTTCCAATGCTTATAAACCTTTAATTTATGGTTTTCGGTCTCTATGATATTTTGTCAAGGCCAAAATAAAGGAAGGGTTACTTCTCGAAAGACTTAAGCGCTATGAAGTTTCCAAAGTTCAGGGACCTGTGGTGAAACCACATGAGCTGACAGGTGAAGAACGGTTCTATATGAAAAAAATGGCTCAGAAGAGGTCCAACTATGTGCCAATTGGGAGAAGAGGAATATTTGGTGGGGTTATTCTAAATATGCATATGCATTGGAAGAAACATGAAACTGTTAAGGTCATTTGTAAACCTTGTAAGCCTGGCCAAGTACACGACTATGCAGACGAAATTGCCAGACTGAGTGGTGGAATCCCAGTTCAGATTATTGGTGATGACACTATAGTATTCTATCGAGGGAAAAACTATGTGCAGCCTGAAGTTATGTCTCCAGTAGATACATTGTCCAAGAAAAGGGTGAGTTTTGCTTCTCAAGTACCTACCTATATCTTCTTTTGGACATGCACACATATCTAAACAATTTGCTAATTTGTAAGTTCTGATTAATTTAACAAGGAACCTTCCACTTGTCCTATACTTCGTATCCTCATAGACAAAGGTCATTATTTGGTTATAGTTCCAGCAAATTGGACTCTTGGTAAGGGCAAACTGGAAATAGTCCTCTTTAGCTCTGATTTGGTAAGGGCAAACTGGAAATAGTTCCAAGGCTTTCATGTTCACATGCACAACCATCATTTTGGTTTGGTGTCCGGCATGGCATCATTTTTATAATCACATTTATGGTGATGTTGGTTTCAACGAAATGATAGCATGCCATTATGTGTGTGTATGTTTTGTTCTAATTCCCATTTCCTTTTTATGGTTATGGGGATATGATCCTCCATAAACCCTCCAAGTGCATGAAAGCCTTGGAAAAAAAAAATTAAAATACCAGTATCGGAATCTTACATTCATACTTGAATCTGAGTAAGATAGGAAACTGGTCCACAGTTTGTTCTGTTTGCACAGTGATCATGGTGCTTAAGATTAAAATATGGAACAATCTTCATTCATTTTCAAGATTTTTTCTTCTCTTTAGTCCTTGGACTTCACAGTATTTTCCAATCGTTTGTAAGATGCAATGACAGGTTTCAATCATCTTAAAGATGTCAGTGGCTTTCATCGTCTTGATAGGTTGTTGATACTGTTTACCATTCGTTTTATTTATTTCTCAGTCGTATCATATTATTGTCATTTTTCTAATCTTTTTCTTGCTTTGTTTGAGAATGGGAGGGAGGGGGAAGATTTCATTTGGTAGTTCGTTTAACTATTGCCACTGTCCGTCCTCTGGCAGCTAATAACGATCATGTCGTTTTCGGGTTTCATGAATATTCTTATTGAGGTGTATCTAACAGTTGTCAACTAAACCATCGTTGTCTCTTCTTTGCAGGCGCTTGAAAAATCAAAATACGAGCAATCACTCGAGTCAGTGAGACGCTTCATCGCTATTGCAGAGAAGGAACTGGAGTTGTATTACAGACACGTTGCACTCTATGGTGATCCAAATAACCGTAATCCGATCTCAATCTTGGATAGTCCAACAAGGGAGAACAAGGAAACACAAACACTTGAAAAAGATAGTCATGATTTGACTCCGACACGTTTTTCTTCAGGTATTTCAGCTAAAAAAGTGGATCTCATAGATGAAGAACTATCAGAAACTGAAGATGACTTAAACGGTGAGGACTTAGCAATGAGAGGATCGGATTCCAAAAAGGAAGTTTCATGTTTTGATGAAGAAAGTGAGGGAATCACGTCTGGGTTGCATGAGAGTGATGAGGAGGAGGACTGGTCTTTAAGTGATTCTTGTTGTGACGAAGATGGTGAAGGAAGTTCGTATACAAGGTTGGGTTCATTCAATGTTTCTCAAAGATATGATTCTAAACAAATGAATTCTTAAGAGAACAACTAAATCTGAAACCTGAGTAAATAATATTTTTTTTGTCAAAGTTCTTCTCCCTTTTTTTAGTATAAAGGTGATCTAACCAAGGTCCTTATCCATTTTATTCATGTTACTTTGATGGTTTGAGTTTATGTTTACAATGTTCGATTTGTAAGAATTTGTAAGAATTAACAATATGTGAGATGTTACATGCATAAGATCATTTTTTGAACATTAATCTTATTAAAGTTTTTATCTCTCAAACTTACATATTCTTACATTGACAACAATATTTATGCTAATCGAGTTAAAACTTAATCAACATAAATAATTTGATTTTTAAACAAATTTACATGAGATAATATATATATATCACCGAAGTAAAATAATTTAATTATGACAAAGAAAACTATTCACGGGAATATATATATATATATATATATATATATATATAAAGAGAGAATATGATTAGTTGGACCTCATAAGAGAAAAGTGGATGAATTAAAGTGTATACCTAAAACCAATCTTTCCTTTAAAGGTAGGATAAGGAGTCCCAATCCCCAACTTAAATGAAACTTAACTCACAATTTATACCTTTCATTATCCAAAATCCATTTATTTTTTTCAACCTTTCTTTCTAACTTCATAATTAAATTAAAATATTATCATATGATTTTAGGATAGATTTAAAATAAAAATAAATTATCTTCAATTAGGTAGAACCCTAATTTATATTATTTGTACATATTATTATATTTTTGAGAAATCTTGCATAATTTAATGTTATAATTGATTTGTTTTGAAATATCTTACATATTTTAATGTTGTAATTGATTTATTAAAAATAGAGATTATAATTGATTAATAGTAATTTGGTAACTGTTAAAAAGATATATTAGCATTAATCCAACATTTCTAATCAACAGAAATGTATGGATTGAATCGAGTTAGGCATAGATTTAAGAAAAGAAAACATTAAAACTTTATTTTTCTATTTAAAATATAATATTTTAATAAAATATTTAATATTCTAAATCGATTTGAACTAAAAATAATTCATTTTAAACTCAATATAATTCAAATCAAAAAACAAATAATCATAGAAATAATTTATATTAACCTAAGCAAATGGTTGTTGCTTGCTGGTAGGAGACATTGAAACTTCAACTATTGCAAATGAATGTAACAAAATTAAAATGTACAAAAAAAATTGGTTAATCAAGAAAATAAAATTAGGGTTTTTTTATCAATTAGGTTGTAAAATGAAAACAATTCTACCGAAAAAATTTATAATTCCATAAAAAAATAAATTTTCCCTTTTTATCTCTTCGGTAATTTTCTAATAAAGTTTTAGTCTTTTATATATATATATATATATATATATATATATGAGATGACTTTATGTCTCATTCAAAACTTTACAAAATATCCCCTTGTTATATGGGTACATATCTTGCCTTCTCAATAATTATCTTTTTTTCAATTTTTTCCATGTATTTTAGTTGATATCTAAATTAATTTGCATTACAATTTTCATTAAATTCACGATTTTCTTAAATCATTTTCACTATATATTTTTATATTTCCTCTAATTTTTTTTCTCATTTTTCACAATAATTTTAAAAAAAATGTGAGAATGAACAAATATACAAATTCTAATTCAGTACAGTTTAATTAACATAAGATATTTTTATGTTGTATGAAAACTTATACAACCACTTATTGCTTTTTTATTACTTTGGTTTGACTAAAATAAAAATATATGTTCTATTCTTATTATATATTTTTATCAAATAATTGGCTCTACGCATGAGATCTCGCGAAATGACCCTAAACAAGGCATGAGTTTCAACTATGTTTTATTTTTAATTTTTAAAATTAAAAAAAATAGTATAACATAAAATCTAAAGGAGGAATAATTTTTTTAGATATTATAAAGTTGTTTTCAAGATTTCATATACTAATACGGTATTCCTATAAAATAAAAGGAAAGCATGGCATGTGAATCACGGCATGTGATTATTATTATTTCTTCCTTTTCACTCAAAATTAGCAAAAAGAAAATTATGGGCTGGAATTGAGGTTTTTCACGTTTCAATTCAGTGCTTGATGTTAATAAGTAAATTATTCATCACTCTATTAATGGTTAATTGATGAAATTGATCCATAAAAATAAATATATACTTGTAAATTTGTTATATATTTGACACTATTATTAATTTTTTGTAAAAATGGATCAATATTCAAATAAAGTGGGTGAAAAGCTGCAGAGAGTTTCGATTCTAATAAGCATAATGTCTATACAGGTTGAGACTCCTTAAGACTAAAAAGCTTATGTGGCAGGAAAATGATTCGTTTCATTACAAGGAAAATTTCTACACAACTTAACAAACATGCTTGAATTGATATCGTCTTTATCCGGTATTGAGTAGTGGACAGATATGGAGTATAAACCAACCTTCCGAATCAACTATGAATACTAAACATTAATTTTACCCTCAAATATGACCGCTCACTCATTTATTTTGCCATTACAATCTTCAATCTTTCATCAAATTTCCCTTGCAAGTGGTCTAATGATATTGTTTATTTTAATATTTTTATATTAAAATGACTCACCTAAACATTCTAATTATATGTTAAATCTAGCAAAACAATTATTAATTTTGTATACACAAATTGTGTTATGAATTTGAATTTGAATGTGAAACTCCAATCACCATTTTATAATATTTTTACCTAAATTTATATTTTAAAAAAATTATAAAGGATATGGAGTTTTGGATAAATTTGAAAAACGGACATAAAAAAGCAATTTAAATGATCCCACCTTTCCTATTAGATCGGTCTGAAAAACCGGAATTAAAACATATGCAAACAAAATCTTAAATTTAATTGGAAAATTAAATTAAAAAAAAATCAAAATTCCGGTTTTTTCTCTATTATTTTCCCTATATAAGCACCCCTTTCTCGCCTTCTGTTACTCCCTCTCTTATACTATTTTCTCCTTCTTCACTCCTCTGTTTCAGAATCAAAATCTCTCTTTCTCGTCAATATGGCAGCAAATGGCGTTGTTTCTGACAAGAGCTTGATCGTCAGCTTCGGTGAGATGCTGATCGATTTTGTCCCCACTGTCTCCGGTGTTTCTCTAGCCGAAGCTCCCGGCTTCCTCAAAGCCCCTGGCGGTGCTCCGGCTAACGTGGCCATTGCTGTTGCTAGACTCGGAGGCAAAGCGTCATTTGTCGGAAAACTTGGAGACGACGAGTTCGGTCACATGCTGGCCGATATTCTCAAGCAAAACGGTGTCTCCGGTGACGGGATCTTGTTTGACCAAGGCGCTAGAACTGCTCTTGCCTTCGTTACGTTACGCGCCGACGGAGAGCGTGAGTTCATGTTCTATAGGAATCCTAGCGCCGATATGCTGTTAAAGCCGGAGGAGTTGAACCTTGATCTTATCAGATCTGTAAGTGATCTTATCATAGTCTTCCTTCAACTTAACAAATCTGTTAATTTCTTTTCTTTCATCTTTTTTTATTTTGTTGTTTCTGCGTTTTCTCTTCTTTCTTTAATGTTGACTTGAAAGCAATAGTTTGAATGAAAAGGAGCGGTGGTTCTCACGCGCCAGAACGTGAGCGTTGCCTTTCAGTATTAAAAGATCCATCGGTTCTTTAGAGGACCCACGCACAGTATCTAAGCTCTGAAATATTTGTCTGTTTTTTTCTCGATCAATTTTCTCAAAATTCTGGCTTTGATATTGTCACCTGCCGTTGATGGAATGGCCGAATGTTGGAAATAAAAAACAAACAATTATTCTAGTTTGACTATCGACTTCGGCGTGTAAAGTGTTGTAATTATAGTGTAGATTTAGTTGTTCCTTAATTTGTAATTCTAGGTTTTTTATTTTGCATATCTTTCTAATTATTTGTGTTGCAGATTTTATTTTTCATATCTTTTTTCTTCTCTATGTCAGAGATTTCTAAGTTTTAAATCTGTGTTATTCTTTTAAGAGTTTAATGTATTTTACTGCTTGGTGGGATATTATTTAGGGAAATTTTAAATTTTTTTTGCTTGCAGTCCAAGGTATTTCACTATGGGTCAATAAGTTTGATCGTGGAGCCATGCAGATCAGCTCATTTAAAGGCAATGGAAGTAGCCAAAGGAGCTGGTGCATTGCTCTCATATGATCCAAACCTTCGCTTGCCACTTTGGCCTTCAGCTGATGAGGCTAGGGAACAGATTTTGTCCATTTGGGATAAGGCAGATATTGTCAAGGTTAGTGATGTCGAGCTTGAGTTCCTCACCGGTAGCAACAAGGTCGACGACGAAACTGCCATGAAACTTTGGCGACCCAACTTTACACTGCTCTTGGTCACCCTTGGTGAAAAGGGTAGCCGATACTACACCAAGGTATGCTTAAATTCAGTCCAACAGTCTCTGGGTATTCTTATTGGACGATCTTTATCATATCTAACTCAGATAAAAGATTATATGAAAAAACTTATAAAAATTATCAGATACATTTATTAGATGCATTTTATATGAGTATAGTAACTTAAAATTTGACTCTTAATTGTCAGTGTGGGTGATGCATTTAATTTTTTCTGGTTGATAATTGGCTTTTTGGTTGAGATTTTTTTAGGTTTTGAATTGCTTGCGCTGGTATTGCTGATTATATATATATATATATATATATATATGCTGAAAGAGTTCTAATTGGTAAAAGTTAAAAACACTAAATTAGCATATATTAATTGATAGGATTATGTAATCTAATCTTGTAAAAAATATATATTTGCTCCACTCCATTGGAATTGATGTCCATTGAGTAATGCCAAAGGCTAAAAACAATTAATAAACTAAAGCTTTGGGTCCCTGTTCTGCAACTTGGAGGGTTTTTCTTTGGTTAATTATTATTATACAGGGTTGGTGGTAGGTGGTTTCTTCAATCTGAACTAAAATACTGTGTGCATTTGGGTATATCTAATTTCAGAAAAAAAATGGGTCCACCAATGTCATATTTCGATATTTTTTAGGTATGAAAATATACTAAACAAAAACAATATTTTATATTTTAAACTTTGGGCATGATTAAATGACATTTAGTGTATATATCAGATCTTGATAGAATCGATAATGATTAATGCCACATTTCTTGTTTCTTTTAAAATGTCAGAATTTCCGTGGGGCAGTCGATGCTTTCCATGTCAATACCGTGGACACAACTGGCGCCGGTGACTCCTTTGTTGGTGCATTGCTATGCAAGATTGTTGAAAATCCAACCATTCTTGAGGTAAACCACATCTACATCTACGTCTATATATGCAATTTTGATTAAAACTTGTTCTGAATTTTTCCTGAAATACTACAGGATGAAGCAAAATTAAGGGAAGTGTTGAAATTTGCAAATGCATGTGGAGCCATCACGACGACCAAAAAGGGAGCAATCCCTGCACTACCAACCGGGGCCGAAGCCCTTGCCTTAATCAATGGAGCTTAGATTTTAAGCAACTTGAATAATTTGCACATTGTTTTGCCTCCCGTGATTGTCCTTTCATTTCAAAGAGTTCTCAATTTATTCCCCTTTGATATTCGACCTTTGTTCCCCCCACACCCAATTGCTTGTGTTCTAATGATGGAAAAGACTGGTTTTAAGCGTGTAGGAAATTCTTTTCCCTCTTTTATAATTTTGCAATGTGATTATCGAACTTGTTACGTCATCATTTAAAGTTTAAACTGAACATCGAAGTAAATTTGAACATTATGCTTATTTTGAAAAACGAATTTTGATTTTAAAATAGGTTGATGAAATTTTATTCAAATATTACAAAAACAAATGCAAATATTTGATACATTACGGCATTACCATCACCACATCTCAAAATCTAAAGTTTGATTCTTTTTGTCATTTCAACTGTTGATATATCCTCAACATATTTTTTTACACTAAAGCATGTAAAATTGGTAAAACTAAATTCAACTTCTCCCTTAAAATAAATTTCATTTTATGTGGGAAACAAAATATTCTCTCCAGTCTCTTTCTTAATTTTGGAAATAAATAATTAAGTATAATTAATCACAATATTAATGTTTTTCATTAGTTGTGTATACTTTTGATTGGGTTAATAATAAATTTAGCCCTCTATATTTACTATTTTATTAATTTAATTTTAATTCTAAAAAATTTAACAAAATTAATTTTAATTTATAAAAATATTACGGGTTAAATTTATTAAATCATGAACAAATTGATAAATTAAATAATTAAAATTATTAATATACCAATCAAATTACGTAAAATTGACAAAAAAATTAAAATTAAACCTCTTTAATTATTCAATTTCAAAATTAAAAGGGATTAAATGAAACGTATTTTTTCTGAAACAATGCGAGTACATAATTCTGGCACAGCAAAGTACATTTCTGACATTCTTGGATGATCCTATTATTAATTTCAAGTGATTTTCATGTTTATCATTTCATTAAAAAAACGAATTTTATTTACTGATAAAGTTCAACAATAGTTTTTTTTCTTTGAATGATTGCAGTGTAAACAAATTGTAAGATCTAAAACTATAGAGAAAGAGAAATAAAATTTACGTTCTTTTTGCCCAATTTATTTCAAATCCTTTGGTCACCGTTTTAATCAGTGGTTACCAATCTCACCAATGCAAGCTGAAGCCGGCCTCTGCCCACCGCCGCAAATCGGGATCGTCACCGGGCAACTCAAGCAATTATTTGCAAGGCTACCGCTTATCCTAAGGGCACTACTATTGAACTGCCGTGGAATCCGACCCGACAAGAAGTTATCATCCAAAAACAAGCTTTTCCACGGTCTCCCCAATCGCTGTCCGTACGCCACCGGTACCCGACCCGTCAATCCATTGTATGCTAAATTGATCTCCTGCAAGTTCTCAAAGTTCACCAAACTCACCGGCAAATGACCTTGCAAACGATTCCTTTGTGCATTCAACACTTGGAGCGGCGAACCGCTCCCGAGATGAGTGTTCACCTCGATGGAAGCGAGTTGATTGAAGGAAACATTGAGTTGATTCAACTCGGGCAATGACAGAATCGATCTAGTAATAGAACCTGTAAACTTGTTATCACTTAAATCAATGTATCTTAACTCTTTAAGTGACCCCAACGATGTAATATGTCCTGAAAGTTGATTATGCGACAATGTTAACGATCTTAGTTTTGTAGGAAGCTTTGGTAAGTTCCCAACAAACATGTTGGATCCAAGGTCTAATGTCTGCAATTTCCATAATCCATTAATGTCGGGAATTCTCCCCGAGAATTCATTGCTGGAGAAACTTATGTGTGTTAACCTTCTTAATTCGGAAATCCTCGGTGGTATCGGACCAGAAAGGAGGTTTTCCGATAAGTCAATCGATTCAACGTTCCTCAATCCATTGATCCATCCAGCAATGCCACCTGTGAAGAAATTCCCTGAAAGAGAAATCTGGGTTAGTTTCTTGAGATTCTTTAAGGTATCTGGTAATGGCCCTCTAAACTGGTTCCTGCTAAGATCAAGCGAGGTTAACTCGGTAAGGTTCCCTATATTGTGTGTCAAAAAACCATCATATCCAGCACTATCGAGCTCAATCGATATGATCCGGTTTGTCGAATTATCCCCAGGGTTTGAACACAAAATCCCCAGAAATTTAGCACCAGTACTATCACATGGATCAGCTGAGAAATCCCATGAACTGATATATGATGATGGTGGAATCATGTTGGGATCAATGGAACGCCTAAGTGCTTGAAGAGCTTCAGTATCTGATCTCAACGTTAGTGAATGAACAAATGTGAGAGTTAAAGCTAAAACCATTGCTAAAACAATGGAGGTTGAAGATGATGGTGAAAACCAGATATGGTAGTCCATGTCTTGTCTTTGGGGGAAAACTGGGTTTGAGGAATTGAATGGCGTAAGCGTGGGGATAAGGTATATAAATAGTTAATATTAGAAGAAGATGATAAACAAAGGGACCCTTAACATCAGGTAGAAAGATAGTGAACTGGTTTTTTAAAGTTAGGCAGAGAACTCCATCTTTGTTCCTTTCAATCTACTTTCTATCAGTTATTACAAATATTTTATAAACGGGACATGCGAAACTAGTGTGAAGGTCGAAAATTGGTTAACGCAATACCTTTTTTTTATAAGTTTTTATGTATTTGAAAAGTATATAAAAGATTATATCAACATATCAATGTTTGAATATATGTCGGATGCTTAAAAGCAAAGGCAACTTATTAAAGCGTGATAAGATGAGTACGTGTGCAGAAGTGTACTCAACATATGAAACACTATAGTTTGGTCGAACTACTGACACACGAGTCTCGTTATCCAACTCAACCTAGATCAGGGACTGTGAAGAACTCGTCATCTTCGTCCGGGGTTTCGATTCTAGGCTTCTTAAGAGCCATGGAATATTTGGTAGGTCGGTACAAGTTTGTACTGCTTGATTGCGATATCGGAAGTTGAGGAACTTCAGCTGCTGCTAAAGCCTCCTGTGGCAATTGATCACCAAAAAGACCGATGTCTGCTAGCCATTCAAGCTCTCCAAGCTCAGAGTGCTCTTTCTGCAACCAGAGAATCGGACATGGTATGATTGTTAGGTACGGATATATATCTAATTTGAGTACATCTTTGAATCATTCATTTATGTTTCTCACCTTGTTTAGAGATTCAATATCTGAAAGTTCTAACAGATCATCAACAGCCCATGGAGATGAAAAGCTCGAGTGTTGTTGATGTGCAGGCACTTTCATTGAAGTCTGAGGTGCACTCTTGTTGGGTGGCTCCAACACATTGTTTTCAGTGTTTTTATTGCAACTCGAACTTAAGGCAACTCGGATCCCGGTGGCGAGGAACCTTTGATGGTTTGCAGCAAGGCTGCCGGCTGGATGGATCGGTTCGTCGCAATCCCGGCAGAAAAGAGCTCTGTCTTCAACACAAAAGATGAAAGCTGCTTTTTCCTGTACATCATATACATGTATAAGAGCATATGTTAAAATCTTAATGAGAAAATGTTTAAGCTTGGGACCAAATTTGGCCAAATGAACTCAAGCAAGACACTTGTTAATTAATTGCCTTCCATTCCTATGTTAATTTCATTTTAAGTGCTATGAATATGTGTTTGATACGAATATATTTAGTTTTTTCTAAGTATTTTTCATATACTTTTAAGGATCATGCCTAATAGAGTGTTGAATACAGATATATCTCGTACTAATATGATCATTTTTTTAAAAAACTTCTTCAAAACCAGTGATTATAAGATTACATGATATAAGCCAACTGATGATAAAATATTGTCAATATGTAAACAAAGCAGATCAATTGCATAACATGTAAATAGACAACTGAGTTAGATCAATAAGATTATAGGACACAAACCATGAAAAAACAACATTAAAGAAAAAAGCCAATAAGATCTATACAATTGTAAGGAAACCACATAAACTAAACCAGAAAAGTGAAGGTTTAAAAGGGGAGGTACCTGGCATATATCACAAGGAGGAAGCTTGTTAGAAAGGCATTGAAGGAGAAGCCTTTGGTGTTTGCTAGCAAGCTTGTTAGCTGCATGAACTTCAATATCACATTTAGCACAAAGTGCAGCCTCATCTGCACAACATATCACTGTTGCTGGAGCTCTCTCACAAACATCACACTGGATTTTCATCTTTCTTTTTTAACTTCTTTTTTTGTAAAACTTGATTCAGTACACTGCTACTAGTTTTTAACCAATATATCTCCCTTTGTTTCACAAATTCAAGAGATACCCATAGTTTAAAACCTCGAGAAAACGATGACAACCTAAAGCTTGGAACTAAACAAGATCTGGGTATACCTAAAAAAAAGTCTAATTATTTTCCCGAGAAAAAAAAATAGGGAGGAAAAAAAGGAAAGAGAAAATAATATTGGGAAAATATAGAAGAGAGAAACAGTGGAGGGAAATGTAGATGATGTGATGAACAGACACACAAGTAAGCAAACAAAGCTTAGAATCAAAACAAGATACAAGAGAGAAGCAAGTGATTGGAGGAGAATCCAGGAAACTGAAGATAAGGTATGGGAGAGATTTTGTGTAATCAAAAACAAGAAATTTAGTGAATACAACAAGGCAAAGAGTAGGGTCAATGAAACAGTAGTAGCATGTGGCTATGGGGAATGTGTGGTGAAGGATAGTGCAATGTGTTCATACGAACAACTGAAAACGCGTTTTGTGGTCACCCATTATTGTTGGATATTTTTAATTGGGGGGGTATGATTTTATGGTATGGCTTTATTTTATGTTTCAATGAAGGTGTACAAGTTGTTTCATGGACCATGGATTAGGTGGGCGTGAGATCTTTATGGTCATCATGATTACGTAAATTGATTAAACTCTAGTGGTGTGTGTGGATGGTGAGAATGTGAAATGAATCGAATTTGGTTTGTTTTTAGGTTAAATTCCACTCAATGTTATTAATAAAAAATTTTAAAAAGTTATAAAATAGTCATTGAATTATGTGAAAATTTTTATTTAAGTCATTAAGATGTTAAAATTGTTATTGTATAGCATTTTCTATTCGCAATGTCTGCACTAATCGAAAACTTTCATTTTCTTTCTAATCTACAGTTCAGTTTTCTTTTCATAATACAACTTTGAACGTCATGAATTTGCAAACTAAAATCCAAATAATTTTCTTCTCTGATCTCTAACACTAACCGCCAGATCAAATTGGATCTAAGATGTGCTTTTCTACTTGCTGATAAGGTGTTATTTAGTGTACCTATTTCAAATCGTCCCTTGAGACTTACTAATAGAATTTTTTGAAAAAAAAACTTAATAGCTCAATAATTTAAATAAAAACATCCGAATAGTTCAATGACTTAAATAAAATTTACTAATATTCTAATCGCATTTAATGTAATCTACCCTTCTTTCTATCAAATTGTTCGATTAGTGAACCCATGTTTTGATCACCTCTAATGGAATAGGAAAGAGGACATTAAATTAGTCTTGAAAGACAAACCTCTGTACTGCCTTGGGTTTTCGTTAGATTAATGTTTAAGCTGTATATTTAATTTTTATTTTTAAATTTGATTCTTTTATTTTTATATATTAAGGTTTTGAAAATTAAATTTTAACTCAATAACGAGAATTTCTTTTAAATATTATCTCAAAGGTATAAATTTTAATAAAAACATAAGAATTAAATATAAATTTTACATATAATACAGAAATTAATAGCATATTTAATAATATATTAATGAATAAGATATTGATGTTTTTTATTTTATAAAATAAGATAATATTTCAATAATATATTAAATTTACTAAAATGTTTTTATTTTTAAAAATGGAAACCATATTCATGAAGTGGAGTGATACATTCAGCGCCATGCCCATTTGAGTTAGGTTCGGGTTGGGTCAATGTAAAATTTTAGGTTCGATATGAAAAACGATTTTAAAATTCTGTTTAAGCCTGACTCAGATAAAAAAATATTAATCTCGAGCTTGATTCAGTCTGTTCGTGTTAAAAAAATTATATTACTTTTCATATAAAAAAATAATACATCAAATACATTAAAAATATTAAAATAAATATTTCTCAAAAGTTTTAAAATATACTAAAAAAATCTTTATACATAAATAACGCAATGATAGTCCTAACTTATCAAGAAAATATCTCTAAAATAATAACAAAATTAATAATAAAACAATATTTATACAATATCTAAATAATAACAAAAAAATAACAGCAAAAAAAATTAAAATAGCAACAAACAATAACAAACAACAGTAAAAAAAATTAAACACGTTCGGGCTGAGTCAAGTAGAGTCCAAGCTAAAGAATTCTTACTCATTTTTTAAATTTATATTTTATCTTTATTTCAAGTAAGAACCGGTGACCCACCCTATGAAACACTCTCGCCAAACGTGGGAGCGGCAAGTGTAGAGCTTGATTCAAATAGGACAGCTTTACACACGTAAATGCAATTACAAATATAAAAAAGAAAAATGAATTTGTTAGATACAAGTCCATACTTGCTTTATTTGGCTACCGTAATTTGTGGTGGAATTATGATGGGCTTATTTATGCATACCTAAATTATGCAACAATAAAACTTGTTTATTAAAAAAAAAAAAAAACTAATAAGTTGTAGACGATAATTCAACTTGTGTTTTGAAAATTGTGGTAATCGCCACAGTCCGAATTAAGTCTGTCCGAAAAACCCTAATTTCCAGACAAATTTGGCACAAAATTCGAAATAAGCTAGGTTAAAATTTGCAGTTACTCATTCTATTTGTATAAAATTCGAGATTTGATCTTTATACTTTAAAAATTAAAATTTTAATTCTTCTACTTTTTTCAATTTTAAAATTTTAGTTTAATTATTATCATCATTGGTAGTTTATATTAAAAGTTATTAATTTAACGCATTTACTTTTTTTTGTCAATCATATACCATGTCATATGAGGAAAACCTAATCAAAATTTTAAGTTGATAAATTTTAGCAATATAATTTTAATGACTAAATTGAGATTCTTAAATAAAAAAAATAGAAAGACTTAAATTTTAACATTTTAAATATAAAGGTTAAATCTCAAATTTTGTTAAATCACAATAACTAACAACATATTTAAATACATCAATGCCTTCTGTTATAAGTTTTCATAAAACCAACATACAACTAACCAAAGGAGAATAAAAAGGGGTAGGCGGGTCCCTAGTCTCCAAAAATGACAATTGCAATTTTGCTCCTTATAAATTATTAAATTATAAATTTCTATATGATAAAATTTTACTTTGTCCCCAAAAAATGAAAGAATATGTTTAGTCCTTTTCAATAATGATGAAGTTATAAACTAATATATGATAAAATTATATTTTGACCTCTAAAAAATTTATAATTCAATTTTGACCCATCCTAAAACTTTTTCTAGATCCACCCTTGCAACTAACCATTTTCTTTCATAAAAAAAATGAGAATGCAATATGCCAAACACAAGATTCATAATATTCACAATAACAACAAGATTTCTAAATTGAAATGCAAAATAATTAATGAATATTTAAGAAATTCAAGATTGTAAAAATAAAAATTCTAATTTCTTCAAGGATTTGTATTAATCAACCTCCAAATATTATTTCTCAATCAAAATGCTGGAAATCTCATACAAAATCAATATAATTAAAGCACTAAAAAATATAATCTGACATAAAAATCCTAATCAATCACAAGAAATGTCATAATCTTAAATTTTTAGAAATTAATCAATGAATCTTATAAAGAAAGGAATAAAAATTACTAAATTAAGGAGATCAACCTGAGAGTATTTGAAAGGTTAATCACCTATGGGTAGCGTTTGGTATGATGGAAAGTGATAATTTTTCTGGGAGTTTAATTAGTTGACAAGTAATTCCAACGTTTGATATGTCAAGGTTTTTTTTATTTTGTTTAAAATCTAACTTTCCCATGAACATGACAATGTTGTTCCTATGATAAAAGGCAGAAAATTTAAAAAAATGCTAAAGACGATATTAACTTTATTATTTTGGTCTAGGATAGTAATCTATTAAATGTAAAAAAAAAATTATTATCTCTTTTCTGCTACCAGCTCTATTGTCATTTCAACCGGTTCTTATAAAGTAAGTTTTTTTTCCTAATTTTATTTTCAATAGTCATATTTAATCCTCTACTAATATATTGTTTGCATATTATATTTATTTTCTATTATTTTCCTCTTTTTTTCTTTCGAATTTTGATTGAAATTTCAATTTTATCATAGTATTTATTCTAAAACAAGTTTTATATATGTAGGATTTTGTATATGCTTTGTTATATTTAGAAAATACATGCAACATAAATTTGAAATAGTTTTTTTAATTAAAATTATAAATTAAAACAATAATATTAAAAACTATCATTTAAATTATTATTAAATATTTAATGCAAGATTTATTACTAATAAAGTTTATTGTAAGATTAAATTTATAAATTTTCATTTCAGTGCCAAGAAAATATTTAGTGAGTCAAAGGAGATAAAGTGATATTTCAAATATTTTAATGAATACTTCTGGATGTGTAAATAAAATTTTCAATAAAGGGAATTGAAAGATTGAATTGTTTTGATATTTCCCAGAATTAATTAGGTTTCAATTTCAGGTGAAAATAATAATCGAAGTGTAAAAAAAATGAATGAGTAAAAGCTCCATTGATGAATCTTTCTCATAAAACAAACATGACCAACAATAAGCAACCTGCTTTCATCATAATATCAAAATATAGTTGAATTATCATATCAATTGCATGTTCTCTAACTTCTTAACCAATGAATTCCTACCCATGTCTTGTAATGAAAAAAAATAGCACTAAATTAACCACTAATTTCATCATACCAGAGATTTGATTGATCTTTCACAGAAAAGAAAAAAATTAGACATCAATGGAGCAAAAAGGCAAACATAAAGAAGAAACATTTTTGCAGCACCCAGTTTTGTTCATCGTTGTGTTGGTTTTCGGTTTCGTTTTGATGGATCCTTTTGAAATCGGTCCGGTCGGTGGGATCGAGTTTAGGCCTGTGAAACATGACATTGCACCATACAAGGAAGTGATGGCAAGTTGGCCTAGAGACAATAAAAGCCGGTTGGGAAATGGGAAACTCGAGTTTGTCGACGAAGTTTTCGGTCCCGAATCGTTGGAGTTTGATGGATTCGGTCGTGGACCTTACACTGGATTAGCCGATGGGCGTATTGTTCGATGGATGGGTGAGGATATTGGATGGGAGACATTTGCCATTGTTACATCAAACTGGTGAGCTTCTTTCAATCATTTTGCTTAGAACTTTGATGGAAATGAAAATCTACGGATCTTTGTTGCTCGGATTCTTCATTTTTCGAGCCTGAGCAACATATGGTCGGATAGATGATAAGATATAACCTTAATGCTAATTTGTGGTGAACATGTACATTAAAAAAATAAAGGTCAGAGAAGTTATGTGCTAGAGGTGTGGACTCAACAACATCAAAGCAATGGAAACATGAGAAATGGTGTGGTAGACCATTAGGCCTAAGGTTCAACAAAGACAGTGGAGATTTGTACATTGCTGATGCCTATTACGGATTGCTCGTGGTTGGACCGGGAGGCGGACTCGCCACACCATTAGCGACTCATGTCGAAGGGAAGCAAATACTGTTTGCTAATGATCTGGATATCCATAAAAATGGTTCAATCTTTTTTACTGACACTAGTAGAAAGTACAATAGAGTGTAAGTGAACCAAATTCTTAAACATATATATACACACATGCATACGTATATACAGGGTTACTTACAGAAGATTATTGAGCAGGTATCATTTCTTCATATTGTTAGAAGGCGAAACGACCGGAAGGATTCTCAGATATGATCCTCCAACAAAGACAACTCATGTAGTTTTGGATGGTTTAGCTTTTCCAAATGGAATTCAGTTATCTAAGGACCAGAGTTTCCTTTTATTCACTGAGACTAGCAATTGCAGGCATTTCCCATTTTCATTCTTCCGCTCTTTCAAGTTTTTATTTCTTTTCTTTTTTGGATACAAACGAGACCCTAATCTTAAAATAAAGAATAGATTGCAAATGTTGAGATTCGAATGTTAAAACTACTTGCATACCCATTGTATGCATTTTGATACTGATTTTTGCCATGGTGACAGGCTAATGAAATACTGGGTTGAAGGTCCAAGAGCAGGGACAATGGAACTGGTTGCACATTTGCCTGGTTTTCCAGACAACGTAAGAATAAACGACAAAGGTCAATTCTGGGTAGCCATAGATTGTTGTAGAACACAAGCACAAGAGATCCTGGTTCATAACCCATGGATGAGGAGTTTATACTTCAGATTACCCATTAAAATGAAGATTTTAGCAAGAATTATGGGGATGAAGATGTACACCGTAATCTCGCTTTTCGACGAAAATGGAGAAATCGTGGAAGTCCTTGAAGATCGAAAAGGTGTGGTGATGAAGTTGGTGAGTGAAGTTAGAGAAGTTGAAGGGAAACTGTGGATTGGAACTGTGGCTCATAATCATATTGCTACTTTTTCTTACCCTTAAAATCTCTTTCATCTCATTTTACATGCCATTTCTCTTATATATTATGTTTGTCTTAAACTCTTATAACTATGTGTTCTATAGCTATCTTTTCCTTCGATTATGAACTTTTTAATCCCTGTTTTTCTCTACTTTTATCAATGAATTTCCAGCAATGCTAAGAAAACCGGATTAAAGATCGATGAATTTCAATCAATTGGTTTAATGTTAGAGACTTACAAAGTTCAAACTAGCCCGTTTTCTTTACTCCGGTAAGGCAGATGGGCAACTAAACAATGTTGCCAAACACTTACAAGACAAGCTTAAACAATACTACAATAGTCATAAAAACTAGACATAAACAAAAGCATTGTGCCCTGCAAAATTCATATAGGAACTTTGTAAGCATCATAAGCGAATAAAGCTCGCACGACAAGTTCATCCCTATCTAACGTCTCAACAGCAGCTCGGCCCTTCAAACTAGCGATGAAAGCAAATGTAACAGATCAAAATCGGATAATTCCAGAAAAAGATATACTGGATGATTATATATACCTATAAATAAATGTTTATAATAGAGAGATAAAAGAGATGTGAAAGAAGAAATGTCCTATCTCACAATGGACTGTTAACCAAAATTTGGAACCAATTGTTAAGAGCCATGAATACCTGGCCCTACGGACCTTTAACTCCTCAATCATTTGATGCCGTTGAGCTGACATCTGATGAAGATGGACCATCTCTTCGGTTGGGGGAAGGCATGGATCCTCTAACTCTCATCTCCCCTGCTTGCTGTTGGTGCTCTTGTTGCAGCTGAAGTTGCTGCTGAAGTTGATGCAGTTGATGCGGTGGGAACTGATGCTGATGCTTTTGCAACTGAATCTGTAGTTGCTGGAACTGCTGGGCCGTTAGAAGAGCCTGCATAGCATGATTATTTGGGATGTATTGCTGACTAGCTCCAAAAGGTGCAAAGTTCATCATTGGTCCACCATTTGGCATAGGTTGGGCAGTCAGCACCTTCAGATGCTGGATTTCTTCTTTCAGTGCATCATTCAATGCTATCAGATAACAGAAGACAAATAAATCATCATAATATGGACAACAATAAAAGCAGCTGAAAACATTAACAAGGTGCTCATAGTAGAACAAATGGCATTATATTCCCAACTAATATGCAACCCAAAAGTAGAAAACCTACTTTAAGAACCATTCCATTACATAGACAGTCTGAGGTACTGTAAGTGTAAAATGGATATTAACAAGCAGTCCGCAAAAGGTGTAACCTAACATAACATCAGTTATAATATGAATATCCAAGGGAAATAATGTATTGGGGTATTTGCAATAAATACTCTTTATAAGTCATCACTGCCCTTGAATTGATTTATCAAGAAAGACTAACAAGCAGACCTCTCAGCCCCTCTCCTCCCTCATACATATGGCCTCATTACTATTAAATATCTATGATGGTAAGTATATGTAAAGAACACACATCCAATGTATTGTGGATTCAGTCTATTTTTTCTCTCTCTGACTGCCCATCCGCTAAATTCTCACGCGCAAAACCTTTCAAATCCCTTTCCCTTATAAGGAGGATAATAGACAAAAACAATAAGGAAAGAAAAGGCAGTAAGACAAAGATTTAGGTATTTGAACAAAATATTTTGAGAGGTACTCACAATCTTGCAAGTAAACCTGTTGCTCCATTGTTTGTAACTGCAGTTTCAACTCACTATTTTCAGCACTCATACCACTGGAGTCTCTCTGCTCATAAGTTACCATGAGAAGAGTCAAATGAACCATTAGATAAAAAAAACATAAAAGTCAAAAAGAAAAGAAAATGAAGGTCCAATGGAATATATACATACATATTTATGACCAATGGAACCCTTGAATGTGGAAAGCATTTAGCAAAGACACGAAGAGAGGGGCCAGAGCTGATGCAAATACCTGTAGTAGAGTCAGCTGAGCAGCGAGCGACGTTGCTTCTGTTTGCAATGTCTGTATTTTCCGTTCAAGCTCAGCTATATACCGCATCTTTCTTTCCTTTGACCTCGCAGCAGACTGCCTATTCGCCCAGATCCTATTGCATAGCAAAGACAAAAAAACATATCAGGATAACAACATACATTTCAGTTCTGGAAGAGATGAAATCTATAGAAAGGTAGAGATTCCTTAAACCAGAGATGAAAAGGAACGGAAGGGGAACAGGAGGAGAATTATCAAGAAACACAAACACGGGAAGATAAAAGATATCAACTATAACATATGAAACTACACTAGTTTCAAGTTAAAACATAGTCTCATAGTGATCTCCGCCACACATCTTTATAGAAACGGTTTCGAGTTAAAACATAGTCTCATAGTGATCTCCGCCACCACATCTTTATCGAAACGGTTTCAATTTAAAACATAATCTCATAGTGATCTCCGCCACCACATCTTTATTGAAACGGTTTCAAGTTAAAACATATCTTTATCGAAACGGTTTCAATTTAAAACATAGTCTCATAGTGATCTCCGCCACCACATCTTTATCGAAACGGTTTCAAGTTAAAACATGGTCTCATGGTGATATCCGCCACCACATGTTTATCGAAACGGTTTCAATTTAAAACACATCTTTATCGAAACGGTTTCAATTTAAAACATAGTCTCATAGTGATCTCCGCCACCGCATCTTTAAAGAAACGGTTTCAATTTAAAACATAGTCTCATAGTGATCTCCGCCACCACATCTTTATCGAAACGGTTTCAATTTAAAACATAGTCTCATAGTGATCTCCACCACCACATCTTTATCGAAACGGTTTCAGTTTATAATATAGTCTCATTGTGATCTCTGCCACCACATCTTTATCAAAATGGTTTCAACCAGACGACAAAGCACTTAATGCCAAACTTTAATAACAACTACGAAGTTAATGACATTATATGAAGCACAATTGCTTCAACAACAGGTACTACATTCATCTTAATTCTACATTCAGTCATGAGTTACATCACGCTTACATTCCAAAATATAGTGACCAAACTCATTGTCATCATTAAAACTTATTGCCAAAACCCCACTAACTTTCCTTATAAACGCGAATTTTTAAGTGAATTCATAACAAAAGAAAATGGTATGGCAGTAAAATTCCATTCACTTAGCAAATATAAGAAATTGAAATGAAAAACAAGATACCTCTTAGCACGCTTGGGATCTATAAGAGCAAGCTCAGCAAGCTTGGCAGCGGACATTGCTTTCTTAGAATCAGCAGGCGTAACCTCATCCGAACCAGAGAGGAGCATTTCGGGCTTAATACTTGTTGACCCATCCATCGACTGGCTATGTTGGTGCCTAATTCTAGGCTTCTCAGAAGACCCAACACCAACACTTGCATTTTCCTCACCGGACGTTGCCGTCTTGCCAACCTGAAACATTGAGGTGACGGAAGAAGAATTGAACTTATCGATATCGAGATACATAGACAACATATCGTCCTCCGTTTCATCCGAATAGGAAGGCCCGTCGGCTGCCCCAACGACGCCGAGATCACCATCGAAGTTAATATCATCAGGAAGAGTTATGATTTCGGAATGGGCACGGCGGTGACCTAAATTCTTCGGTGGATTATCAGGCATTTTGCTTATATCGTGACTAAAACGATTCGAATCCGACGTTTGACCCAAATTTCCCGTTTCAGATATCGCATTTGAAGTGTTTGCAGCATTTCCGGAAGATGAAAACCCCGGAACTCGACCTGACATTGGCGGTAAACATGGAGATTTATCCTTTTCCATTTTAGGAAAAATATGAACTTGAAATTCCGAAAAGGAATAAAGAAAACCCAATGGAGACGACTTTCAAAAAGTAATTACGTAGAAAGTAAAAGCAAACAGGGAATTCGGTGAAGAAAATGGAAAACAACAGCAAAGAAAAAAGATTTTCAGGGACAAGAAAATCTAACAGTAGATCTTCAAATTAAACAAGGAGAAAGATGGAAACAACCCACTAAGGAAAATAGGAAATGGGAAGGAAAGGAAACGAACAATCGGGGAAAGCAATTGTCAACATGAATGAGGAGAACAGAATCGAATCAAGGAAATCACATGGTGGGAAATGTTTTTCCAGAGAAAAGAGAACGAGAAATCTGAGACCGTGCTATTTTATATAAAATAAACATAAAGGGAAGATTTTTTTTTTATATATAGAATAAGAGAATTATTATATGGATTTTGACTAAATTACCAAATAAAACCTATAGGTCGATTTTTTTAAAAAATTATTAGAATGGGCCGTTTTTGCTAAAACACTTTCAGTTGATGTTGTTTTTAGGGAAAGTTGAAAAAAAAAAAAAGAAAGAGGCTTTCAGCGGGAAGTCATTTTTCTCACTAACCAGTAAAGTATTTCTAGTAAATATGCTAAGTAAAAACGCGTCTAGCTCAACACGCTCTCCCAACATCATTTCAACGGCTATTTAAATAGCTGTTGCCCCCCAACAGTAAAAAAAAATATATATAAACTCATTATATTTCTCATATTTTTTCTATTAAATCTCTTAAATTTCTTAATTCACTCTAAAAAATCTCTCAAAATCTCTTTTAATTTTTTTTAACTAAAATTCTATTTCTATCTAAATTCTATTTTTTATTAATATTCTCAAGAAATATTTTTTATTAAAAATTATTTCGTGTTTTATATAATTTAGCAGTGGTCGGGTCTCCAATTCGTTTTAATAACATGCACATCTCCATCAACCAATTGAAAATGGTAGGAATAAATTTTAATCTTGTTTAAATTTTTTATTTCATTGTTATATTTTAACTTAATATTTTTTTATAATTTTTACGTAAATAGGTAGAAGATCGAATTTTACAATGCCATATTCGTAATCTACCCGGTCCTCCATCATCGTTGGTCGAACCATACTTGAGGGAAGCTGATTTTTGGCACATGACCCTTGTAGGTCAGGGGTGTAAGTTGGACTCGAAACTCATAAGCACGTTGGTGGAGAGGTGGAGACCCGAAACGCACACATTTCATCTTTCATGTGGCGAGTGTACTATCACTACGGAGGACGTACATTTACAGTTAGGGTTACTGGTGGACGGGTTGGTAGTCACCGGGTTTGTTTAGTCTGCTGATTGGAGAGCCATATGTAGTGAATTTTTGGGTGCGACTCGAGACGGTTTACGAAGGTTGGATCGAAATGGCTTGACTACCAAAAAAATCCACGGAGCTGGTTGAGGATTCGACTGAAGTCCAAAGAGAATGATATGCTCAGACATACATCCTTCAGATCATTGGGGGTATCCTGATGCTGGATAAGTCACAGAATCTCGTCCATCTCAGGTGGCTGTTGAAACTCGTTGATTTTAGAGTAGCAGGCGAACTCAGTTGGGGGTCCGCTATGTTGGCGACATTGTACCGGGAGATGTGTCGGGCGACGCAACCAGGAAAAATCAAAATTGGTGGTTGCCTTTTACTACTACAGTCATGGGTTCGATTCCAATTTCCATTTTTATGTCCTCGAGTGAACTACCCGTACACATTCCACTTGTGACAAGGTAAAATTTAGTAGATATTACCATGATTAAATTGATTTAAATTAAAATTATTATGGTAATAAGTTATTTAAATAGGTGGAACCATGCGCTGAGTCACATGAGATTACCTATTGAGCTTCAAGATATACTGCTTCTATTAGACCAACGATTGGAAGTTGTGGTATGTATTTATTTAATTCTGAACTGTATACAAATAACGTAGTCGATTTCGTATTTAGTAGTATATATATAACTAATGTTTTTATCACGTTAATATAATTTGAATGGAAACCATACGATGATCCAATAATTCGAGAAGTAATCATCGAGGAATTCTTTGTGAATCCCAACGTTTGGCATGTGAAGGTCCCATTGGCAGTGCACACTACTGCCGAGATGCACGAGACCAATAAAGTGTTAAGGCAGTTCGGATTCTGACAGTTGATTCCCGTGGCACCTCAAGATCTTGATGATCTGCATCCTATCGACTTGCGTCGGTCGGATGAGAATTGGTTGGTATTCCACATGGAACGAAGCCACTACGAAGAAGTTCCGAGGGTTACGAATGAAACTTCGAGTTCATATTGGTCATGGGTTGAGAACAGGAATTGAACTCTATGAGATCTAATCTCCCGTTGCTTCTCAGTAGCTCAGCGGTAGAGGTGTGCATAGGTCGGGCGGCCCGCCCGAAATGTGGGAGGGTTTGGGCAAAAATATAAGCCCGAAAAATGGGCTTGGACAAAAAAATTAGGCCCGTTTAAAAAATGGGCCGGGCTCGGGTAAGGCATTTTTGGCTCGGGCCCGGCCCGAATTCATTAAAGGAAAAAAAACTATTTTTTTAATATTATTTTCTTATTGTTTTTCTCCTTATTTTGCTACCATTTTACTATTATGTTTCTATTATTTTGTTGTTATTGTTTAGATATTATATAAAACTTATTTTATAGTTAATTTTGTTATTATTTTAAAGACATTTGTTAATTTTGTTATTATTTTAGAGGCATTTGTTTGTTAAGTTGCATCTATTTTAGTGTTATTTAAGTCTACATATTTTTTTAAAATTTATTTTTAATTGGTTGAAAAATATTTATTTTAATTTTTTAAATATTTTTGATGTATTATATATTTAAAAATTATATAAAATAATATAAAATTTAATATGGGCGGGTCGGGCCGGGCCTGAGTTTTAGCATTTTTATATGGCCGGGCTTGGGCAAAATTTTAGGCTCATTTTTTGGGCTCGGCCCGGCCCGAGCCCAATGTACGAGCTTAAATTTTTAGTTGGGCCTGGTCTGGCCCGGCCCATGCACACCTCTACTCAGCGGTAGAGTGGTCGACTGTTAACTGATTAGTCGTAGGTTCGAATCCTACTTAAGGAGATTTGATTTATTCCAAATTAAAGAATTCAGAATGTCAGAATGAAAGGGTTCGCTTTGACCGTTAAGAGCAGGTAACCTCTTCCCTGTTTCTTTGTTTCTATTGCATTCTATCTCATCGTATCACATTCTGTTCTACGGTATTTGAGAATCACCGTCAATACATTGGTGTAGGTGTCCGGGATAATCCTTTGTTCCATAGTCCCGAGGCTATTTACAACCAGCCAATTAAGAATTCTCAGATGTACTAGTACTAGCAAATCACCCATGGCAAGCCATATTTGTACGGGGAAGAAGAGAGGCGTCGACATCCCCATACGAGTAGGCCACGACGATCCCCTTTAAATCCAATGGCTAGTGAGGCGAGTCTATCATCAGTGTCCATGTAAGAACCGACACCGACGGCCTCAGCATTGATGCCCACACCACCCTCCGTTCAGTATGTACCGTCTTATTCTAGTGCATATTCTAGCCCTATCATTTTCAGACAAGCGCCATATGTTGCACCATATTTTTCTGCTTCTAATCCTATGCCAGGTTGGACAGTTGGACATCCATCCCTGATTTTTACACGCCTGGGCCATCTACTTTCCCGATGATGTCGACACTAATGACAATGTATAAGCCATCTATGTATCAGACACCGACGGAGAGTCCACTCGTTATCCCATCGATGTATGTGACTCAACATAGTTATGCTCATTCGTCGTTTGTGACGCAAATACCTCCAAAATTTTTGTTCTACCAAGGTGAGTCAACTTCTCAACCACATATTCCTATATTGGAGGATGCACGATGACAACTGAGAATGCAAGGATCGCAATTGATCGAAAGCGAAGAAGAGGAGCAACTAATACCACAACCCCGCCCAGAGGCAGAACTAAGAAAGAATCCAACGCGTGACCATCGACTACCCCAATGTGGTACAGATTCTGATGGCGTATGCACTGATTAATTTTATCCTTGTATCGAACATTTATATTGTATCGATGATATTTATTATTATGTTTTTAGAGAATATTGTTATCATTTAACAAAATACTAGTTGATATTTGTTATCATTTTACAAAAATTACGTTGTAATTTGTTATAATTTCACAAAATGAAAAGCTGATATTTGTTATCATTTCACAGAAACGCGCCTTTACATACTATAATGGAATTGATATTTGTTCTCTACTTTGCATAGTCCTTTTGATGTGGACATGATGGCATTGTATGGCCCGAGTTCTTACATCACCTGCATAACCTTGTTGGTTTGACCTGTCTCGAATATCCATAGTCGTGTATTAGAGTTGACATCAGCAAAACCTAAACCTTAACCATAAAACTCTAAAACCCTAAAACCCTAATAATAAACCATAAAACTCCTAAATTTTATACAAAACCCTAAAAAAACACAAGGTAAAACTCTTTTAGGTGGAAGTGTTTTTCTAAATTTTCCCTAAAAATGACACCAGTTGAAAGCGTTTTATAAAAAATGGCCCATTCCTATAATTCTTCAAAAAATCAGCCTCTTGCCATAAATAAATAAAAAAAGGCTTTATTTGGTAATTTAGTCCTAGATTTTAGATGCATGTTATTTACATTCCCCAATTTTGGAATAGATATAAATATTAATTAAAAAAATACTATATTTGAAAAAAAAATCCTAATAAATATCTTTATTGAAAATTAAATAAATATTTTATTGAGATAGTGCAAGGTTTTTTTTTTATTGATTGAAAATAAATTCGAATTTGGTTAAAAAATGTTATAAATTTTTTATTTTTAACAATTTATTTTTTAAAATTTTTAGAAATTTAATTTTTTACTTTTTAAATTTTAAAATTCAAGCTCAATAGTTGATATTGTTATTATTTTTTGTTATTTAAAATAAAAAATTTTCACTTAATTATCATGTAATTAAAAATGACGCTAAATTTAACAAAAAATATAAAGTTAACAGTTAGACTTCAATTTTGAATTCTAAAAAGAACTAAACTCTTAAAGATAAAGGTGTAGTGGCTGAATTCCAAAATTTTAAAAAGTATAAGGAGGACCTTAAAAATTTATCGTGAGCTCAAATTTCATGTTTCATATAAAAAATATAAAAAAGAAATAAAATTATTTTAATAATAGTGTAACACCCCAAACCCGGCCCATTCACTACGACCGAATTTGAAATGCCACTGCGGAACACGTTCGAAAATATTCTTACTTAAAAGTAAGAATCGTTAAAAATTATTTCCTTTAATAAAACATTTTCGTAATTTAAAACATTCTAAGAAAATAAAATTTAAATTATTATAAAAAATACCGGATTCAAAACTTTAATATGACTTTTGAGATATACATAGCTTTTTAAAAATTAAACTTACAAAATATTAACTTAATTATAAATCTAACTTCAACATAACAAAATTCAAAATACTTTAACTGGGCCTTATTACAATAAATAACTAAACCAAAGTACTTAATAAGAAACTGATTGAAATAATCAAAACGTCTTCTGCATGGGCCACCTCGTATCCACTCCAACCCGGTCCGATCACCTAAAATCATCTGCGATGTTTGATAAAAATTGGGTGAGTCATACAGACTCAGTGTGTAATTAGACCACTGAATTCCATCCACATGTCAAACCATATAATAACCCATATAACAGATATTAAGATAATTTATTCACATGCTTTCACTTATTGGGCTTGGCCCACAACCACATCACATTCTTATAATAGTGTAATCAACCACATGTTTCCACATACTGGGCTTGGCCCATTTCCACATTAATTCACATAGTAGACAGATTTATGCAAAATGCACCCAACCCAGCCTAGGGTCCATCCTTTACACCTACCTTGGCAGACCCCCTGCCCAAGGCCGTTGTAACATCCTAGGAAGGGCCTATGCATTTTTCAGATCAATTGTATGAAATGACAAGTCTTAAGTTTTATGAATAAATTTTTGATACTTTTGGAAACCTAGAAATGAATGAAAATGGAAATGAAAATGAAAATGGAAATGAAAATGGAGATGGAAATGAAAATGGAAATGGAAATGGACATTTTTGGAAATTTAGACATTTTTGGAAACTTAGACATTTTTGGAAACTTAGACATTTTTGGAAACCTAAACATTTTTGGAAATGATCCAAAAATGGAAACTTGAACATTTTGGGAAACTTGGATATATGAGAGAAATAAAGGAGTTTTATTCACATAAATATGTGAATAATAAGAGATAAATAAAGGAGTTTTATTCACATAAATATGTGAATAATAAGAGATAAATAAAGGAGTTTTATTCACATAAATATGTGAATAATAAGAGATAAATAAAGGAGTTTTATTCACATAAATATGTGAATAATAAGAGATAAATAAAGGAGTTTTATCCACATAAATATGTGAATAATAAGAGAGAAATAAAGGAGTTTTATTCACATAAATATGTGAATAATAAGAGATAAATAAAGGATTATTTTCTAATGAGATAATTGAGGAGATAATTGATGGATTAAAGGCTTTTATCTTTTAAATAAAAGAGATAATATTATCAAAAAGAGGAGTGGTGGCCAAGTAAAGGACTCCTAGGCTGATAACTTTGGCTATAAAAGGAGGACAGGAGGGCTACTCATCAACATTTGCTCCCTCTTCCTCTCTGCCGAAATTCTCCCTAGGCAAAACCCCTCTCTGCCGTATTTTTCTTTAAGAAAAATCCATCTTTTCTTCTTCTATTTTCTTCTCTGTTTCTACTGTCAAAGCCGAATCTTTGTTGATTCTAAGTAAAGGAGCAATCAACTACAACATCAAAAGGGTTTCTTCAACTGTCGAATACAAGGATCAAGGATCTAAGGTAAGATAAATTTATTTGATTAAAGGTTATGATGTATATGTTAGATTAGATCTAACATGAAGATTTCGACAGACATGTAGGGCAAGGAATCCTCTTCAGATTTGGAATTTGTATAGTAAGTGATATTCGGCCAAGGCTTAATTTTGGTATTTGGAATTATTTTTCATTATTTTAAAAGCCAAAAACTCACATGGTTACATGAATTAGTGTTAGCCGATTCCAAGGAAAAGGGATACTAGCAATTTTGGGATTTGATTTACAATCATCCAAATCGGCAAACAAGGTGAGTATTAGTAACACAAATCCTACTAGGTTTTGGTTTTCTTTAAGCCAAATAGATTATTAATATGCTATGGCCGAATATAGGAGTTAAAGATCTAGATCGGAAGATCGCTCCTCGGGATTTCAAGGAATCCAATAAGCGAATCAGGTGTGTACCCTTACTAACCTTCAATAAATTACGTGGTAATTATTAAATATATGAATATGTATCAGTATGTGAATGTGGTTAAGTACCACAAATGTGGTAAGGAGTACCCAGGTATGTTTCCTACTTTTGATAGGATTATGAATGTGATATACCTTGAACATGTGATTAGTAACATGAATGAAAATTAAGTATGTGGAATATGTTATAAAATAATTGGGGCATTTGGGATATATGTGAAGGAAGAAAGTGAAGGTGTTGACTTCGGTCTCACCAACGAAGGTGTTGACTTCGGTCTCACCAACGAAGGTGTTGGTTTCGGCCTCACCAACGAAATATGGTGGCTACGGCCCCATTGCGTGAATATGGTAACTTCGGTTACATTATTTGAATATAGTGTCTAATGACACAACGTAAGTGGGCGATGAGCACGTCGACTGCAGCGACTGCCTTCGATGGTGTGTAGCGGATGGAGGGTTGACTTAGTAGTCCCCACGGTGTAATTGGCAGGTACGGGTGGTGTGTAGCGGATGGACAAATAGGCTTGGGTTGGGTTGCATCATTATTTGATTTGAATATGCTTTGATATGAATATGTATGCCTGGAATGTTGATTGTTAGTTTGTGTACACATTGAGTCTGTTGACTCACCCCTTTGTGGGACTATTTTTCAGGAAATGAGCAGTAATGGACCGGGTCGGCAGGAGCTAAAGGTGACCATGCATCACTTGAAGAATTTATTAGAATTTGGACTTTACTCAATTTTAGTATTTTCAATTTTATCTTTGGATTTGAATGATGTAATAAGGCCATAAGGCCCAAGTTGGATGGTTTTATTTCCCTGCTTATATTTTCAGTTGTTATGTTATGAATTATTTTTGACTAAGTTTAATTAAATTTATTTTAAAAATAAACCCTAAATTGTTTTGTCACCAAAATTAAATGTTTTCTAAATTAAATAAATGGGTTTCCAACCTAAGCCCAACCCAAAACCAATATCTTTCTAAAAATTCACAAAAATTTTCTAAGTAACAAAAGAATTTGAAGCCGATTTTCTTAAGGAACATACCAGATCCGGTTCAGGCTCGTGGGCCGGGTGTGGGGTGTTTCAGCCGTGGCTAATCTACCGATCACATAGTGATCCACATATCTTATGTAATAGCCCAAATTTTAGTGATGTTAAAAATAATGGTTCGAGACCACCAAACCTGAGAAATGGACTTGTAGATTATATTTATTTAATATTTACGAGTCAAATGTAGCTTTTAAAATGTTTTTAAAATAGTAAATTGTGTTTTATAAAGATTTATTTGGTCAAGAAATCGAGAAAAAGAAGTATCGAGATCTCGGTGTTATAAACCGAGTCATAAATATTTTTATGAATATTTAAGGAATGTCAATAAGGTAGTATTAAAATTTCGTTAGAAAATTTTGACGTTTGGGTGGTTAATTAAATAAAAAGGACTAAAATGAAAAGTGTATAAAAGTTGCTAAAAGGATTAAATAGCCTGATTGTCAAATGAGGAAGGACCTAAAGTGAAAATAAGCCCAAAGGAGATATTTTGGGCGGCAATAGCTGAGAAAAATCAGGAAATGGATGAAATAAGGGTAAAATTGGAAAATTGCCAAAATTAGTTAAATAAGTATGGGACCAAATTGGAATTATCTAGATTTCTCTTCATTTCTTTTTATTTTCTTCAGCTGAAAAACAGCCATGGGAGAGAGCTTCAAGCTGGTTTTCAAACTCAAGCTTCATGTAAGTTTAATTCTTACTTTCTCCTTGAAATTTCTATGTTTTTGGACTTTTACAATTGGATCCAACCTACTATGTCATTAGTTTTTGATTCTATAGCTAATTTTTAAAAGTTGATGTGGATTAGTGCTGGAAGAATATAATGAATAAATATTGAATTGAAGCTTTAATTTTGTTATATGATGATTTTATTAAGTAAAATTGATGGAAATTGATTTTAGGACCTAATTGTGAAAGAGTTGAAATTAAGGCCTAGAGTTAAAATTCTGATTTTCAAAGGTTATGAAGTAGTTTAAAATGATAGAGAAAAGTATTAAATGAGAAAATTAGCTAAATTGAGGGGTTAATTGAGCAAGGATTGAATTGTATGAAATGTGGAATTTGGGACAAAATAGAAATCAACATGTTATACTAAAGCAGTTTTGGACAGCAGCAGTTGTCTAACTTTGAAAAATCACCAAATATTGTATAAATCGAATTAGAAGCTGAGTAAGATATAGAATTAAAGCTTGTGGAGTCTATTTTCATATAAAAGAAATAAAGCAGGTAAAGAAAGTCTACATATTGAGATATTTAAATTTTTGTAAGACTGGTTTAGAACAACTTCGTGATCCCCTGTTCTTACTTTAGAAATTCACTAAAAATTGTACAAAAAGAATTATGAGTTATAATTTATATGTTTGTATTCCTTAGTGAGTCTATTTTCATTAGAAATAATCAAAAACACTATATGAAAACCGTACTATAAGATAATTGATTTTTAGTGAAGAGAGGTCAGAGCAGTAGGACTGTGTAACAGGGGAGAACTTAACTAATAAACTGTACTAATTGGCCACACCAAAAATTCTGGAAAAATTATGGTAAGAAGATATGTGAGTCTAGTTTCAAAGAAAATTAACGGTTTGAAATTTAGAGCTCTGTAGCTCGAGATAAAAATATTTTAGTGAATATAACACAGATGGACAGCTTGAACATTCACATGAGTAAATAGTGAAAATTATAGAAAATGTTACTTACAGGTGTGTTGTTTATACTAAGGATGTGGATGGAGAGGAGGAAGAGGGAAAATAATATATGAATGACTTGTGTATAAATTGATTACATGTTCGATTATAATTGATATAATGTTTTATTTGGAATATTTATTATGAAATTATGATTATCGTTATAATACAATAATTGAACTTGTGAGTTTATATGGCTAAATTTTAGTGATCATTTGTTAATTTTATGAATTTCATGATGTGTTATTTCATATGTATTGATGATCAAATTGAGCATTTCAGTTCAGTGACAACATGAATTGACGGAAAATACAATGGTTGAACCATGGCAACAAGTGATAAGTGATAGCTTCGGCTACACTTATCTGATCAAGGACAAGTGAAAGTGAAAAGTGGTAGCTCCGGCTACCTGATCAAGTGAAAAGTGGTAGCTCCGGCTACCTGATCAGTGAAAAGTGGTAGCTCCGGCTACCTGATCAAGTGAAAAGTGGTAGCTCCTGCTACCTGATCAGTGAAAAGTGGTAGCTCCGGCTACCTGATCAAGTGAAAAGTGGTAGCTCCTGCTAACTGATCAGTGAAAAGTGGTAGCTCCGGCTACCTGATCAGTGAAAAGTGGTAGCTCCGGCTACCTGATCAGTGAAAAGAGGTAGCTTCGGCTACAAGTGACAAGTGATTTCCGTGTAAGACCATATCTGGAATATGGCATCGGTGTGGTACGTGTTTAAGATGAAAGACCATGGCTATGTTATGGCATCAGTGAAATTTAATGCATACTGGTGCAGAACAATTCCGTAAGACGTTCACTAATTTGACGAAGTTGGTAAGTGTTATATAGAATTATGTGATATAAGGAAATATGAGTTGATGATACATGAATATAGAACTTGGTTGATGAATGAGCTCATTTGTGATTATATATTTGTACACCCTTGAGTGTATTATCCGTATGAAATGGTATTTCGAATGAGTTAATGAGAAGAGTTATAAAATGATATAATCTAAATTCGAAATGAAATATTATGAAAATGTACTTGGAATGTATTGGTATATCTTGTGAATGTTATTTGAGTTCATAATATGGAAAGTAAATGTATGTGAAAATATGAGGTGATGATATCTGTACATGGAATTTATTGATGGATACATACATCCTAATGGATTTTAGAGAACATTGAAATTGGGCTCAATAAGTGAGTTGCCATTTAAATTGTAATTGGCAGGAAGAGTTAGTGAATTGCATGATTATGAGTTGTTATATGTATTTGTCAAAAATACGAGGAAATGATGGTAAATGATACATGGAAATATGAGACTATAATATGTAAAAACATGGAATGTGTTTGATAAATGTGTTCATTCATAATTATAGAATTTTTGCATCTCAAGTGCACTATATGTATAAAGATGATGTTTCAAATGATTGGATAAGTAAAACTCAAATATGAAGTAGTTTGAAACCAAGACAAATTGTTATAAAAATGTATATGAAAAACAGAGGTGTGATTGTTATATGCTATATGAATACATAGGATGAAAAAGTACAAGTACAAGAGAAATTTAATGAGAATTGAGCCCATATACGTTTCTTGTTATTTATATGAAGTGTACGACTAACAAATCGTATTAAGTATAAGGCTCAGTTGAATATCTTAAATTGGTTTTTGTATGTATTAAATGTGGGTGAAGAATAAGGATCAAATGAGTGAGAAATATGGCTTGAAAAATAGCATAATTTATGAAAATTAACTTTACCACACGACCAAGCAACACGGGCGTGTACTAAGGCCGTGTGACTCAAGTTTCTCCACAGATGCAAGTTAGAGAGTTATACGCCCTATAGGCACGGCTATGTGAGCCACACGGGTGTGGGACCCTTGTAAATGAGATAAATTTAAGAATTTAAAAAAAAAATTATACGGTTCTAATTTAGTCCCGACCCAATCCCAATGCATGATTTGGACTTCAAGGGTTCGTTAAAGGAACTTTTATAATCAATTTTGATATTTGAGTGATAAATGGTTTAAATAATCTGTAAGTGTTTCGTACTCTTCGGTAATGCCTCATACTCTGTTCCGGCGTCGAACACGAGTAAGGGGTGTTATATCTTACCTTGGCAGACTTGCTGCTCAAGGCCGTGGCTAGGCCACCGATCACATAAGTGATCCCACATATCAATCAGTCTACGGTGATGCACACAGCTATCAACCGCCGAGATGTGGCACCTAGCCAACACCTCCCTTGATGAAGCACATAGCTAACATCAAGCGCTAATGTAGCACAAGGCTAACATTAGACCAAATACATAATGTACACCCTTTCTTCTTTTACATTCAGATCCCATCCCATGCACATGCAACATATGATAATGTCATAACATAATAAAATAATGCATGCACATGCTATTCGGCATACAAACATATTCTCACTGTCATATTCACATTCTTAATATTTAACACTGACCTGATTTTCGATATACCCCTTAAGGGTATCCATTCATAATTGTCACTGCACACATTAGCATATACACCACATGTAACATCCTAGGAAGGGCCTATGCATTTTTTAGATCAATTGTATGAAATGACAAGTCTTAAGTATTATGAATAAATTTTTGATACTTTTGGAAACCTAGAAATGAATGAAAATGGAAATGAAAATGAAAATGGAAATGAAAATGGAGATGGAAATGAAAATGGAAATGGAAATGGACATTTTTGGAAACTTAGACATTTTTGGAAACCTAAACATTTTTGGAAATGATCCAAAAATGGAAACTTGAACATTTGGGAAACTTGGATATATGAGAGAAATAAAGGAGTTTTATTCACATAAATATGTGAATAATAAGAGATAAATAAAGGAGTTTTATTCACATAAATATGTGAATAATAAGAGATAAATAAGGAGTTTTATTCACATAAATATGTGAATAATAAGAGATAAATAAAGGAGTTTTATTCACATAAATATGTGAATAATAAGAGATAAATAAAGGAGTTTTATTCACATAAATATGTGAATAATAAGAGAGAAATAAAGGAGTTTTATTCACATAAATATGTGAATAATAAGAGATAAATAAAGGAGTTTTATTCACATAAATATGTGAATAATAAGAGATAAATAAAGGATTATTTTCTAATGAGATAATTGAGGAGATAATTGATGGATTAAAGGCTTTTATCTTTTAAATAAAAGAGATAATATTATCAAAAAGAGGAGTGGTGGCCAAGTAAAGGACTCCTAGGCTGATAACTTTGGCTATAAAAGGAGGACAGGAGGGCTACTCATCAACATTTGCTCCCTCTTCCTCTCTGCCAAAATTCTCCCTAGGCAAAACCCCTCTCTGCCGAATTTTCATTAAGCAAAAATCCCTCTCTTTTTCTTCTATTTTCTTCTCCGTTCTACTGTTAAGCTGAATCTTTGTGGATTCTAAGAAAGAGGGCAATCATCCACAACATCAAAAGGGGATTTTTCGGGAAATCTAAGGATCTAAGGTAAGGATTATAAATATAAATATGCGGTTAAAGATTATGATTCACGTTTTCAAAGTTAGATCTAATCTAACACGAAGTTATAGGATTTCAACAGGCTTATAAAGGAATCCTCTTCAGATTTGGAATCCCATCATAAGGTAAGGGATATTCGGCCAAGGCATAAATTGTTTAAGTGTTTTCCATTATTTCAAAAACCGAAAACTGACTTGGTTACATACCTAGTATTAGCCGATTTCAAGGAAGAGGAATTCTAGCAACTGTTGGGACTTGATTAAATCAATTCGGCAACTAGGTAAGTAATTCTACTTCTAGTAGGATTGGTTTTAAGACCAAATAGGTTTATTTATATGTTTTAATTAATGGCTGAATATAGGAGTGAAAGATCTAGATCGGTAGATCGCTCTACGGGAATTCACGGAAACTATTAAGCGAAAAAGGTGTGTACTCTTACTAACTTTCAATAAATTGCATGGCAATCATTAAATATATAAATATGTAACAGTATGTGAATGTGGCTAAGCACCACAAATGTGGTAAGGAGTACCCAGGTACGTTTCCTACTTTTGATAGGATTGTGAATGTGATATATTTTGAACATGTGATTAGTAACATGAATGAAAATTAAGTATGTGAAATATGTTATGAAATAATTGGGGCATTCGGGATATTTGTGGAGGAAGAAAGTGAAGGTGATGACTACAGTCTCACCAACGTAAAGTGGTGACTACGGTCACATGAAGTGAAAAGTGGTAACTTCAGTTACATCCAGTGAATACAGTGTCTAATGACACAACATAAGTGGGCGATGAGCACGTCGACTGCAGCGACTGCCTTCGATGGTGTGTAGCGGATGGAGGGTCGACTTAGTAGTCCCCGCGGTGTACAGGTTGGTACGGGTGATGCGTAGCGGATGGACAAATAGGTTTGGGTTTGGGTTGCATCATCCTTTATTTTGTATGAACATGATATTGATATGACTTGTATGCCTGATTTGTTGGAAATTAGTACTATGTACACATTGAGTCTGTAGACTCACCCCGTTGGGGAATTATTTTTCAGGTGATGAGCAGTAATGGACCGGGTCGGCAGGAGCTAAAGGTGGCCATGCATCGCTTGAAGGAATTATTTGGAATTTGGACTTTATGAAATTCTAGTACTTTATTTTGGGTTTGAATGATGTAATAAGGCCATAAGGCCCAGTTGGATTTTCTTTATTCCTGTTTATTTTTATTTGAATATGATACAAATTATGTTTGATTAAAGATAAGTAAATTTATTTCTTTTAAAATAATAAACCCAAAAATTATTTTGTCACCTTATTTAAGTTGGATTTCCAGAATTTATTAAATAGGTTTCAAATTAAGCCCAACCCAAAACATTTTTTTAAAATTACACAAATTTTCTCTAAGTCATTTAGAACATTGAAAACCGATTTATTTAAGGAACATACCAGATCCGGTTCAAGCTCGTGGGCCGGGTGTGGGGTGTTTCACCACACATACAATATAACATAAACCCGGGAAAACAGTGGGTTAATCACACACCTTACTATTTAGCGAAATCCTTAGCTACTTGAATTTAACATGATCCCGGAACTTCCTTATGCCTGTCGATTTACCCTTAAAAACCAAAATACACAATCGGTCATCACTTATACCAAATATGGTCTATGTAGCAAATATAACATTTGGCCCATATAGCAATTATAACATTTTGGCCCATAAAGGGTATTTTCGTAGTTTGGCCCATAAGGACATTTCGTAATTCGGCCCATTAGGGGCATTTTCGTAATTCAATAATCGTACCCACTAAGGGTAATTCGGTAATTTACTCTCTAAAGGTAATTCGGTAGTTTTACCCACCAAGGGTAATTCGGTAATTTTATCTTCTAAGGGTAATTCGGTAATTTACCCTACAAGGGTAATTCGGTAATTTTATAATTAACGGTGTTTTCAAAGATTCACTATCGCCTCGAGTGATACAGAACTCTATTTGGGTCTCTACGGAACTATTGGGTCAAAATCCATTTTAAGCCCAAGCGGGGTAATTTCGCAACTAAAACTTAACTAGTAATTTGGGGCATACAAATTTAAACTGTCCATTTGCGTCATAATGACTAAATTGCATATAACTCAAGTTAGAAAACTTGAAATCTATTTCCGTAAAATTTCCTTGAAACTAGACTCATGTATCTTCTTACTGTAATTTTTTCAGAATTTTTAGCCTATCATTTAGTACAGTTTATTCATTAAAGTTTCCCTTGTTTCACTGTCCAATGATTCTGACCTCTCTTAACTTAATTTCAAATATCTCACTGTAAAGTTTTCATATACTGTTACAACTTGTTTCTCTTGAAAATAGACTCACTAAGGAATCTATACATATAAATTATAACCCATAATTCATTTTGTACAATTTTATATTATTTTTCCAAAACAGATCAGTGAACCCCGAAGTTGATCAGAACCAGTCTCACTAAAATCAAGATATCTCAGAATATAAAACTCCTTTTACTTCTCCGTTTCTTCCATATTAAAATAGACACAGTAAGATTTAATTTGATATCTTATTCACTTTCTAATTCCTTTTCTCCTATTTTTAGTGATTTTTCAAAAACACGTCACTGCTTCTAACCGAAACTGTTTTATTACAAAACATGATTATCACCACCATCAAACGCACGTCCGAGTGATCACGGATACCGGTTATCAATTTTCTTCGATATTTCTACCGAATCACAGAATATTTCATGTAAACTTTCAGAGAGATGTGAGATTTTCTCACCATTTCAAACATATATTTGGAAGAGTATGAGATTACACACCTTATTCGGAATCCGTAACGCGATGCTCTCCGCGGCACCAAAAATCCGAGTTACTTATAACGAGGGATAGGTTTTCGATTGAACCTTTGATAAAGTACTTCGAGACCTTGCAACCAGCATAAACTCTCTCATGGCAAGTCCCTAGACTCTCAACCATATTACAAATTAGTCCCCTCATTAGCTAGCTTATGCTTTGGGGGCTCCAAAAATACAAAAATTATCAACTAAAGTCATCAAAATCACTTACTTGCTAAAGGATTTGTTTGCTGAAATTTTTGAGCTCTCCAACCCTTGTTTGCTACCAATTTTCGGTGGTGATGAAGAGAAGAAAAGATGATACTTCTCTTTTCTTTATTTTCATAACCCCTTTTTTTTATTTCTTCTTTCTTTCTTTCTCTTTTTTTTTATCTCTTCTTTTTTTTTATCCACCTACTCCACTCCACAAATTCTTTTATTCCTTTTTCATCCACCTACTCCACTCCTCAAATTCTTTTATTTCTTTTTCATCCACTTACTCCACTCTCCAAATTCTTTTATTTTTTTTTATTTCTTTCTTTTTCCTTATTTTCCTCCTTACCATTCCTTTCTATAATTTAATAAGTCCACCTTTCCATAATTTAAAAGTCCAATTTTTGCCTTATTTACAAGCTTGGCCGAAATTTAGGAAAATAGTACAAAAATAATAGTCAAAATTTGCACACAATGGGATTTGAACCTCTTCCCTCAAGGTACTCCACTTGATGCCATAACCTCCTTGCCATATGCTCATTTATGCTAGCAATTTACTCTTTTATTTCCATAAACCTTGATGCCACTTACTATCTCTCCTTAATAGGATTAAACACAAAAGTTTACTAAGGCCCAACTTGAACTCGAAACTTCATAAAATCCCGTAACTTTCTAAAATCATCTTCTTAATAAGTCCAATTTGAAATGATGTCATTCTCTTATTCTTAAAAATTTTAAACACTCCTATGCCCAAGGCCCATTGGGCCCAATTCTACTAGACCCAATTTCGAGATGTTACAAATAGACAAAATGTATTTTATATATAAAAAAATATTTTTATAATCACAATTGAATTAATGTCTAATTAATTCGTACATCAAACTCAATCAAAGAATTGATATTTATATAAAATAAAATGATATTATTTTTTATATTTTGCAACAATGTGAAAGAAATACACTACCCATCACCATTTGTAGGTTATATAAAATACTTCATTTATTTTTCTTCCTTGGATGTTTTAGGGGTTATTTTTCAATTCGTACATATATTGTATTACACAATTCTTAAAGATGGTATAAATTCAAGTTTTTTATTCATCAAATTCTATTTATTTTTTAAAAAATTGTTTTCCATTACATGTACTACAATCAATTTCCTTAATCTTCTAATCCAATTATATTTTGATCCAATTTTCTCTCATTTATTTTTTTAACCTCTCTGATTCTATTAAAATCAATTTTATTGGTGCTTTTATTATTTTAATTTAATTATTTAGAAGTTTAAAATATCAATGAAAAATACAAAAAGAACATCTTGAGAATTCAATTTCAGAACTTTAAAAAGAAACAAGAAAGGGTTAATTCCCGAAGAGTCCCCAAAATATCACCGAGATTCTTACCAATCCTTAAACTTCAAAAAGTTCTAATTGGATTCTCAAATTATCAAAATTACATGAATCAGACCCCTCCATTAAACTTCACCAATTTAGACGTTCGAATCTACCATGAAGTATATTTAAGTATGTATATGAGTTATTTTCTTTTCTTCTAACACATTTGTGCAATAAGCAAGCATGTATTTGCAACTTGATCCATTTAACATCCAAGCTAATGATACGATAGTAAAGAACGAATTTGGGTTTTAAGAAAGTGTATTGACATGCTAAACATTGAAAGGTTTTTATTACATAACCTATACACAAAGAGGAACCGAGTATAACTAAAGGGTATTCCGTAAATTGATCCCTAAACTATACACTTAAAAACAAAACATAAAATAATAACGTGACATGATCAACTAATACTAAAATCACAATTTGATATTGATCAATTATGTCACATCAGTATTTTATGTAACAGAACTTACTCATTCGTAGCTAAAATAATATATGTTGAGGGATCGGATTTACCCGATTGCATTCGGGGACCAATTTTTGTATTAACCCCAAAGTAATCCTAGAAGTTGTCCTTTGCTCGACGGATGACACCCAAGGCTTCTGCTTCATTCATGGTGGCTGGAATATCTAATGCCTGCCGGATTTCTGTACTTGACGTCCGAAGGAAGGGATTGCATGCCTTCTCTATCTTTAAAGTAGTCGGAATCTGAAACAGCAAGTTGATAATCAACTTATCATACAAAATTTAGATTGAATATGCAGCAACAGCATCGACAAAATGGGTGCTTGCTGCCAAGCTCATACAGATGAAGTCGAACTACGGCTTAGTGCAGTTCCATAATATGTTAAATCAAGAAAAATGTATACGACACGGACAAATCAAATAGGGAAATATTGCTCATATCAAAGTAACCAAACTCTGGTCAAACCAACAAACTGTCCTACGTCAAAGAAAAGAAGAAAAACCATGATTCACGATGTGTTCTCAGTCAAATATGGTGTAAAGTATGTGCAACATGCATGCAAATATGTATAGATAGCAAGTGCAAAAGCCGTTTATGTCTGTGCATGGAAGAAAAAGTACAACAAATGACTGGCCCCAAGCTCAGTCAAACAAAATAATGGTCATTTATCGACAAATTTCATGATCTAAACCTTGGATGAATCGTAACAAGAATACAAAATTAACAGTTGGAGCATAATTTTGATGTTAAACCCAGAAATTACCGTAGGCAATCCTTTATTGCGAAGTTGAGCTACATGGGCCGCATACGATTTAAGCGCCTCGTTCTTGGGTTCTACAGATAATGCAAATTTCGAATTACTCTGCCAAAATGGGTACATATATTGGTTAGTGCTTTTCAGAATGCCAATTTGGGGGAAATTAAGTAGTTGGTCCCGAAAATTAAATAGACTTACCAAAGTATATTCATGACCACAATATACATTTGTACCATCAGGTAAAGACATGATCCTCTGAAGGGAAGAATGCATCTGTGGAACAGAATTCAGCCATTTCGATACTATCAAGAACAATGAAGAAGATTTTCCCTAATATAAAGATCACAATATGTTACTCAAATTTTACATTAATTCGGAAATAATTTTAACTTCATGAACCTTCAATAGTAAAGGAACTAATGTTCAAAAGCTATTTTGCTCCAACTACTCATTTTTCTTGAATAAATGGAAAAACTTTAAAAAGCTGAATATACTATGTTATACACATACGCATATCCGAAGCTCAAACCCGAGTCTGAATAGCAATAGCATAGTTGTCAACTAAGAGATCATACATGATAGAAGCTAGATTACCTGCTCTGGAGTTCCTTCAAAAAGTTTGCCACATGATAAGCTGAATAAAGTGTCTCCAGTAAATATTGCTCCAGAACCCGGAAAATAGAAGTTAATATGGCCTGTATGACACTTTTTCAATTTAACAACAACAACAACAACAACAACAGTAATAATGACGAAAGGGCGTTCGAAGGAATAAACAACCACAAAGCTTGCACAACCAAGACTGACTTTTCTTATTTCTAAATTCAAGTGTTATTGCATTGAATTTTGAAATAATGAAAAATATTGAATTCAACGATTTTCGATGGAAATGACTAATGAATCAAACCTCGGGTATGGCCAGGAGTTTCAATAACGCGCACCTCATGACCTGCAAACATCCACTTGTCCCCATCTTTTAGAACAATATCGATTCCAGGAATCCTATCTTTGTCTATTCCAGAACCAATCACCTACATGAAGAAGAACATTATTATAGGTCATTATCTATTCCCAGATATGGGTGTGATGTTAGATACAGGTAAGTGTTTGACACTAGAATGTAATTTAAAAAAAAAAAAAGTTTTCTTAATGTATTTGGAGGGGCCTTCGAGGGTCATATATACCTATACCCTATTTGAATATGTGTCGGGACAATTGCCAGTCCTTGAAGAAAGATAATCAGAGCAACATACCCATCATTACGAGAATGATACAAAAACCCTATAAGACTACACATGGTTATTCCATTTAAATGTTCCTTTGAAGGAAATTACTCATCTGATATGAGCTGAAAAGGTGATAGAAAAGTTACAAGGAGATGACATTTTCATACCTTTGCACCATACATTGCTTTTAACTCTGCGTTCCCACCAGTGTGATCATGATGGTGGTGGGTATTCAATATATAAGTCAAATTCCAGTTTTTCCGACTCAAAGCATCAATAATTGGCACAGCTTCTGAAGGATCAACAACTCCAACAGTGCCTGTGTCCGCATCATGTAAAAGATATGCATAATTGTCTTTGAGACATGGTACCTACAAAAATAACCGTAAGCTAAAGGTTCGTATCTAATATATGGGTAATGTTTATGAAATGAGTTATTATAACCTTCAACAACAACAAATTGAAGAACTTCCATTTCAAGTTATAAGCATAAACAAAGTTACTCCAACAGCAGAATCTAGGAAATCAAGCATGAGATTCAATATCACTCTATCAGCTCAAACCTAAGAGTAATACACTACACAGTTTCTGTCCCTTAAAGAAAGTAACTCTAATACCTGGCAGCTCGGTTTAACAAATTATAGGCCTCGGTTGGTAAAGGTATCAAGCTACTTCAGCAGGGGCCCATTGATACCACCTATCTGATGCTCCCACTTCTCATTTTTGGCACCCATATCCAAACATGGATATAAGAGATTAAGTACCTCTGAATTTCATTTGGCAAATTCCTTTTTTTCCACTATTCCAACTGAAACGGTCTTAAGAATTTGAAAATAATTAATAAGAGAATGGATGTATTGTCCTTTCACCATTTGAACTCCGATGTCATCTTAATCATTTGAATGATGATGACCAACTAAATAACTTAAATTTGATGTTTTGCTATTCAAACAAATATCTAAGAATGAAGACACTGAACCTAATAGATCAAGAAGCTCTAATCCTCAGCCTGACCCCCCCCCCCCCGGGTCCCTAAGAAAATGTGAACTGAACTATTTTGCTCATAAAAGCTAAGTTTGAAGGCATCCTTGTTAACAATGGCAGAAGATCTAAAAAAAAAACATAAGGATGGCACCAGAAAGGGAGAAAAAGGTGAAAATGATTAAAACTGCGCATTCAAAACTGAGAAAGATGGAAAGCGGTGCACTCACCAGTTCAATTTGTAAAGAGGAAGACATGTTTGAAACACTGCAAAACTCTGCAACCCTAAGAGACCGACTTGCTCCACGCAAGGTTCTGAAGGGTGTTGATAATAACCGCATAAAGCCATACACAAGACCCTTCCTAAGGCAAAGCTGTCTCATGCCTGGCCACAAACACTGTCCACTCCTCACCTAAAACATCACAAAACACGCTTTCAAACTTAAATACCATAAACCAACATATATGTAAGAAAAAGTTCCCACAATAAAAATCAATGGATTTCAGAGAAGCTCTGCAGAAAATAGTAATACAATATCACAAAAAAGCGATTTGGAACTGTTAACCAGATTGTAAACCACCAATCATTTCTCATTAATACATAGTACTACTCTGCATTAAATGATTTCAAATAGTTCATATCAGCATACACTACTTAATATATATATATATGGACAAAGCAACAAGTTCAACTGTTCGAGTTCATATCGAAGTCGATGCTTTACTTTTATGAGTTGTTGGAAATAATTCATACCACATAATCCAGAAAACCAAAACTCCAAAACAAGCCAACTAAACTATACTGAAAATAACCCCCATTTGCATACACCATTTCAAGACAAGACAAGATTCATATAAAAATGTGGTGATAAAATATTTTGCTATCTTTTTCAAAACAAGTTTAAATTGTTCTTATTAAGGTAAAACTACAGAAAACATACGTCTAAATTTTGGAAGATGAAATGAAACTAAGAAAAGATAGTTAGAATTGTAATATAATTACATAATACAAAGCCAAAACTCAGACTTCCTATTAAGCAAAACTAAGACTAACTCTAGGCCATATGAGAGGGAAAATAAAGAAAAATGAAAAAAAAAAAAAAAACAAAAAACAAAAACAGATACTCCCATTTCCTGAATTAGCCACAGCAAGAATTGTCATTTTCCTAGAAGGGCTAGAAGCAAAAATCAGATCTTTACCATTATATTTTCATTTCTCTTGCCAAAAACAAGGAAATAATTTACAAATTGAACATAAGAAAACGCAAACTTGACTAATAAAAAAGCAGAGGAAAAAGAAAATCCAAGAGAAAGGAAGGAGAGAAAGCAAACCCTGGAACAAGGAAAGGAGGCGACAGCAGAAGAAGCCCTACAGAGCATTTGCATATCAGTTTCTCTCTCTAAAATGTGTTCTCCTTTTCCAGAAAGTTTACTCAGTAGTGAGAGAAAATACGTGTATTTATGGGCTGTCACTCAATAATGCGCGAGTTTTATTTTGGGTGCCTGGGTGGTTAGATTTGCCTTTGAATATTGATATTGTATGGGTTATTTTTTATTATTATGGAAATTCTATAAAAATAAATAAAATTTAATTTTTAAAAATAATTAAATTTTAAAAAATTTAAACCATTAAAAATATTTTAAAAACTCATGTCAAAATTTAAAATTATTTATGAAATAATAAATTTATATTATCCATATACTAAATACTCACCCATTTATTATATTTAAATAGATTATTATCTTATAAAAATTTCGCAACATGTTTATAATAATAAATAATAATAAAATATTAAAAAAAGATTTTACATCATTTTAAACTTAGAGAGAGTTTTTTTTTCATTAAGAATAGAAGTGTTCATAAACTTAGTTGAGTTAATCTACAAATAATATTTGTATACTCTATGTTTGATTAAATTTGGCTTGATTCCATATTCTAAAATTTTACTTTAAGTCACTCATATCTTTTAATCCACTTATACTAATTTTTTTTTTAAAATATATTATATTTTAAATTTTTTTATTGAATATTTAAAATATACAACTTAACATATTTATTAGTGTTTACCTAGTGTTATATTATTATATATTTTATTTTATGTGTAGTAATTTGTATAATTTAAATTATGTTTTGCAAATTAAATTTTAAAAAGTTACTATATAATTTCTAACATTTAACGCAAATTACACTAATCTGCTTTTTTTTTTTTCTTTTTGAGCTATTTTATATTCTTAATTTCCTTGATTTAAAATATGCATTTGGTACTTAAATTCTCAACATTTTAAAACTTTTTGATTAAATCAAAAAATCCCCAAATTGCCCTTTCCGTTACCAACCGTTTAAGTAAAAAATTGTAGGTACTTAAATGGAAAAAAAAAAAAAAAAAACTAAACTTTGGGGTTTTTTTTGGATTAAGCCAAATTATTTATAGGTCCCAACAATTAAGTTTGCGCATTTTTCTTTTTTACAATTCATTTCATTCGTATCACTATTCTAATGTGTATTGTAAAAATATAGACCCTTAAAGGCTAACCTCGCTCGAGTCCAGATCCATACTCGCCACCGCCAGCGGCAGCTTCCGACGAGGTTTTACTGACGGAATGAACTTTACGGCACAAGAATGAAGAAAAAAGGAGAAATGAAAAAAGTTATAAAGGTTAAAGATAAGGTCAACGATGGTCAAGATGATGATCCTTGGTGGTGGTTAGTTCAAGAAGGGATCAGACCCTCCTTCCTTTGTATATCCCTTTTCGCGCTATTGGTACGCGTCGCCGTTGGTCTTCACCCATATTCCGGTGCCGGTACTCCGCCCAAGTTCGGTGATTATGAGGCGCAGAGGCATTGGATGGAGATCACTCTTAATCTTCCACCAAAAGATTGGTATCGCAACAGTAGTGTTAATGATCTTTCTTATTGGGGTCTTGATTATCCGCCATTAACTGCTTACCAGAGTTACGTTCATGGGGTTTTCCTTAAAACCTTCGATCCTGACTCCGTTGCACTCTTCACTTCACGAGGCTATGAATCTTATCTTGGGTGGGTTTTCATTGTTTCTACGTTTAGGTTTGTAGATTTTCAATTTGTAGGCATTTGACTGTGGTGTTTGGGCACGTATTTGCAGGAAATTGCTAATGAGATGGACTGTTTTATCTTCTGATGTGCTGATATTCTTCCCGGCAGTTCTTTATTTTGTGTTGGTGTATCGTTCGATGCGGTTTGGCATGGGCCAAAACAGCGATGTAGCTTGGCACATTGCAATGATTGTACTGAACCCATGCCTGATCTTAATTGATCACGGTCATTTTCAGGTACTTTCAAGCCCTTTTTTCTAGTCTACTTCCACTAAATTATGAAAAATTATATTGGGTCTTGATATTTGCTTGGTTCCTTTTGCAGTACAATTGTATCAGCTTGGGTCTTACCATAGCTGCCATTGCTGCAGCACTCTCTCAAAAGGATCTTGTGGCTTCCGTGCTATATTGTCTTGCTCTCAACCATAAACAGGTAATTTATGGTTTAGCTATTGTTTTGCAAAATTTTAAGTTTTCAGGTTTTCTTCGGATTTGAGAACTGTTTGATCAGATGTGTGATTTACTGCATTCGTGGACTGTTTTTTGTTTCTCATTAAAAGCTCCTACTCATATTGTTGTAGGACAAGCTAATACTAGAGTCCAACTCTTTTTTCAAACATGGATAGGGGGATATGACCTTTAAAGACGTCCAAATATGTGGAAAAATCTAAAAGAATGAACATAGCTGTATCGGGCACATACTCATATCTGGCACTCACATGAGTCTCAGTACCATAGAGAACAAGTAACTCAAAACTCAATTTTCAGAAATATAGATCTTTCATTTGTCAAAAGCCCTTAAAACTATTAGAACTTGGCATATTTATAACTCAACTGAACCTTAATAGAAACATCAAGTATCAATTATAGCCCTAAAGTCCTAATTTGTAGAAAAGAAGAAAATAGTATAGATGAGATTTTGATTTATTTCAAATTGTAGCCCTAAAGTCCAAAATGCAATGTGATAAGTGAACTTTGATCTTGTGTAATTGTATAGAAGAGATTTTGATTTTCAAATTTCACAAAGCATTAACATTGTTGTGGACATAGCACAGCCACAGTTACATATTGCTTTACAAACACTTATATTTATCTAACATGAAAATAATGTGTACAATTGACTCAAAATATAAGTTTTATGTGCACCATTGAGCCAAAATCAAAGTTTCATGTGTATAGTTGTACAAAATCGTAACACATTGGGTCAAAATTCATGTGTAAATTTGAGATTTGTCCCATAGTAAATACACTACATAATTTATAATAGCCTAAACAAACGAAGGTTATCATTAACCATACAATATATAAAACATATAAAATAAAGATAACTTAATCTCCTAATAACTAGCAGATCTGTGTTGTCCATTACATTTCTTAACAACTTTGTGATGTCCTATAATCCTGGATGGTTGATAAATGCTAATAGATGTGAAAGGAAGGATTTACATCGGCACATGTTGAAGTGTAGATCATTTGTGAGGTACCACATTGAAGATACCTTTTCAAGCAGGTTTTTACATCATTTTCATAAATGAGTGGTGTATGACTATAATTTTATTACTGCTACGGGAAGTTTTGTGATGTTTTCTTTAATTTTATAATTTAAACAACATCGGGAATAATCAGATGACAAAAAAAATAAGAAAAAGGAAAAAAGAAAAATATAGCTATAATACTTTTGCTGGACAAGGTTTCAGCGTGTCGCTTAATGTTAAATATGTTGCATGGAAACTCTCAATGTTATAAGAACTTGTGTTAACCACATATGGCCTTTTCTTGAGAATACTCTTTTATATACTTTAAATTCTGAACATGATCAAGCTGTTACCTGTTTGAGATTTTTGTTATTCAAAATTATTCAGCAGTTACATGCACATGCTGTGTCATGTGGAGTCCCCCCCCCCCCCCCCTTTTTCATGATGTTATAAGTTGATCAGAAAATGCCCAGCTTTATTCCTGCAACCTAAAAAAAACTTTGCTGATGACTGTTATGAAGAAGGTCCTTGTAGGTGCTGTAACAATATTAGCTTTTCTTGCATCACATGTGTCTATCTGCTGGAATCTTGAAAAACCAGCAAGCTTTATAAGAACTGGTATTCTAATTTGGGCCATGGATGACCTAATTTTTCTTTGGTCTGGTTGTATGTCTTAGGCTTTGCTTGGTGGAAAAGATGGAAAGAGGTAATTTAGCGGAAAGATTTCATAGCCACTTTCCTACTTTTTAGCTTAACCATTAAACTAAACATTTTTCCATCCTTATCCTACCAAGAAGAGCCTTAGTGAAGCTCTTTGGATATACTAGCACGAGGGCCATATTTCAGTTAAGAAGTGAGAAATCTAACTGTATGAAATAAATTAACATGAAAAATCAATACATCCACTTAAAATTTATTTGTTATTTGTGCTATGTAAGATGTTTATTTGTTGATATATTCAGGATTAGAATTTTAATATGGGTCTTCCTATGTTTTTATGTTTTCCAGATGAGTGCATATTTTGCACCTGCCTTTTTTGGCTATCTATTGGGTAAATGCCTGAGGAAAAAGAATCCACTGCTTGAGGTGACAAAACTGGGATTGATGGTTATAGGAACATTTGCTGTCGTCTGGTGGCCATATCTTCAGTCGAAAGATGCTGCTTTGGCTGTAAGTGGCAGAATAAAATCCTTTTATCTTTTTCCTTCTTGTTCGCTCTCTAAATTTCTTTACTCCCTAGTTAGCTTTCTGTTCTTTTATAGCTTGCTCTTATTATTATTTTTAATAGAGCTTCTCTTTTCCAGTTCTCTTCTTGTATATGAAGAATTCATGCTTGCTAGAGAAATAGACAGCCCCATGTTAATTATCTTTTATATTTTTTTTATTGAATATACATTTACTTGTGGGATTTATTTAGGGTTACTAACTATATCTGTTGTTAATCTTTTTGTCAAACAAGAGGCCAGATGCTTCTGAATATTTAATCATATTGCATCTAGTTGGTGTGGAGCTATCTTTTAAATGATATTGGAATTCAAGACAAAAAGCCCTTGAGATTCACCCATCAAAGTATCCCATATGCTAATAATCTTGTCTGGAGAGTATAATCGCTTGAGGACTAAATGAAACTCATGGATAATTCCCATCACGATGGATAGAAAAAATTCCGACACCCAATAATTTGTTATATTCCATTTTACCAGAGGTGACACATCATATTTATAGGATTGAATGCTGTAGAAAACAGAGTAATTCTCTATATTTTATTAACTAAAGAACTGAATTTAAATAGAGAAAAGAGTCATAACCTAATTGGGAAAATAATTCCATTATTCTAATAAACTACTAAAAGATAAGATAAAATAATCCTAGAATATCTCAAATGATTTATTCTAAGATTTATCTACCTAAATAAGATTTATCTATCTATAGAAAACATTTAATATATTTCTATAATTCCTACACTCCCCCTCAAGCTGGAGAATATACATTGTATAATCCCAGCTTGAATAGGAATTTATTGAAAACAGGCTTTGGCAGAGCCTTAGTGAGAATGTCCGCAATTTGTCCTTTTGAAGGAATGTAGGAAAGAGTGGCTGTCCTTTTGTTGACTTGGTCAGCAATAAAATGCCTGTCTCCACATGCTTTGTTCGGTCATGTTGGACTGGATTCTTGGCAATCTAATCATTGAGAACAACAGTTCCATGGCCTTCTATTTTGCATAAGGACCCATCAGCTGTTTTGACAGCTTTACCAAAGGTTTGGAAAAAAATTGTGAAATAAGGCCTTATTACCAGTCATGTGATCCGTAGCACCAGAATCGAGGATCCAATTAGGAGTGAATTGAGAGGAAAACAATGCTGTGGAAGAAGAATTACCTTCTGGTTCTCTCATGACTAGATTACCTGCACTAGACCCCTGAAACTTTCCAAACAGTTTTTGAAGTTCAGCAATCTGCTCTTTGGAGAAGCTTGTGACAGATGTCGCAACGGCAAGATTGGATTTACCATCTCTGGAGTTCTTTGACTTCCAGTCCTGAGGCTTACCATGAAGCTTCCAACACTTTTCCTTGGAGTGACCAGGCTTTTTGCAATGATCACACCAAGGTCTCCCCCGCTTGGAAGAGGGAGATGATTGGTGTGTCACTAAGGCAGATCCGTCAGGAGCTGAATCCATTTCATCAAGCAGCATCACACTTCATCGACTTTCTTCCTTCTTGACCATAGAGAAGGCCTCTCGAAGGGAGGGAAGTGGAGAAATAGCCAAGACCCTGCCACGAACCTCATCCAGCTCCTTGTTTAGGCCGTTGTAGAAATTGAAATAGCCTTCTTGAGTGACAATTTGTTGATAAAGGGCCAGCATCTCTTGGAACTGTCCAATCATGCTGTGCATACAAATCTAATTGCTGCCAAAGAGCGGTAGGGTATTGTAGAGAGTGACGGGCATGGTGCCTTGCTTAGAGTGGCCTGCTTGATTTTCAACATGATATAATTCGGCAATATTTATCATTGCTGGAGTAGGTTTCGCGGACAGCACTCCAGATTTCTGTGTTAATTGCTGCCAAAGAGCGGTAAGGGTATTGTAGTAGAGAGTGACGGGCATGGTGCCTTGCTTAAGAGTGGCTGCTTGATTTTCAACATGATATAATTCGGCAATATTATCATTGCTGGAGTAGGTTTCGCGGACAGCACTCCAGATTTCTGTGTTATAAAGGAGAAAATTTCTGCTTATACTTGGGGTCATGGAATTAAGGAGCCAAGTCATAACCTGACCATTGTCACGCATCCACTTAGCAAAACCAGTGTCAGGCACAGCAGGCTGCTTGATTTCACCAGTAACATAGCCCAATCTATCTCTTCCCAAGAGAAAAATCTTAACCGATTGGGACCACTCTAGAAAATTGTTGCCATTTAATCTATGGCAGGTGATATTCAGACCAGACGAGTCTGATTGAGCATCAAAACCAGAAAAAATTTCTAGATTTGAGGTAATCTCCGGAGTAGGAGAAGGAGATGTAGAAGAAGAAGATTCTGACATGGTCTTGGGTGGAAAGGAACCGTAACCTAAGCTGATACCATGTAGAAAACAGAGTAATTCTCTGTATTTTTCTGTATTTTATTAACTAAAGAACTGAATTTAAATAGAGAAAAGAGTCATAACCTAATTGGGAAAATAATTCCATTATTCTAATAAACTACTAAAAGATAAGATAAAATAATCCTAGAATATCTCAAATGATTTATTCCAAGATTTATCTACCTAAATAAGATTTATCTATCTGTAGAAAACATTTAATATATTTCTATAATTCCTACAAATACTGAGTTACTGACACACCACTGCTGCTAAGCTGGTGCCTGCAAGTAGCTTCCATTTTGTTGAAAGAAAATTTTCTTACTGATTCTTAAGAAATTGAGGTATTTTAGTCGTTTAAGAATGCCACTGTGACTTCCTCTAATATGTTTGCCTGTTGCAGGTTCTATCTCGTCTTGCACCATTTGAGAGAGGGATATACGAGGATTACGTGGCTAATTTTTGGTGCACCAGTTCAGTGCTTGTGAAATGGAAAAAGTTATATTCTACACAATCATTGAGGATTTTTAGCCTTGCTGCAACTCTTATAACATGTCTACCCTCAATGGTTCAACAAATCCTTGCTCCGAGCAGTAAGGGTTTTCTCTATGCGTTGCTTAATAGTTCTTTCTCGTTCTACTTGTTCTCATTTCAAGGTATGTATTTCCTCTTGATTTTCATCCTTGTAGCCTTTTTTTTGTACCAGTTCTCAGAATCATTACTTGTCCTTGATATATGCAGTGCATGAGAAATCTATTCTGCTTCCGCTTCTGCCTCTTACCCTATTAGCCCTGGAAGAAAGTCGCTTGATATTGTGGTTAACTCACTTCGCCATGTTCTCTATGTTTCCTCTTCTACACCGGGACAAACTGGTTCTAGCGTATATGGCTCTTTACACTCTCTTTATCCTTGTGTATTTTGCACCCTGTGGGCCAGGTGGGAGATGCCACGGCACCAAGACTCTCGATAATACCCAAAAGACCAAGAGAAGTGTGGATTTCATTACTTCCATTACTTTCCACCCGCTTGTAATGGGCTGTCTTGGTTTGTGCTCTCTGATTCTGCATGTTATTTACCTAACCATGCATCCTCCGAATAAGTATCCTTTCCTTTTCGAAGCAGTGATCATGCTTATCTGCTTCTCTCAGTTTGTCTTGTTTACTTTTTACTTCAATTCAAAGCAATGGATGTTATCGAAACACCTAACATCAAAAGATAAACAAAAGAAGCTTATTTGATTGTGCACTAACATTAACTTTATGAGACTGATTTTTACTGGGATGTAGGAGCATATTGATTTGTTAGTTCTTGGTTGATGATCACGATTTACATACATGCATGTATGTATGCTTTCTTAATGAATTGGTTTCGAGTATACAGAACTTATGTTTGTCTCTTACTAGATGCTCTCTGGCTAAACTTGCGCCGTCATAATGTTATTTTTATTTGGTACCAAGTCGGAATTACATTAACAGTCTAAATTTTGGTCACTGGGGTGTCAACAAGGTTCCTTAAACTCTTGTTGTTGACACCGGCATAATGTTATTTGCCCATTGTCTATATGAGTTAAGTAACACTGCTTCGTAGTTTGATTTCTTCAACAATTCTAGTCTTAGTTCTTTGTTATTTATATAATTAAATGTATATTTTTAAACTGAAATTTTGAGCTCCAATGATTTAGTTAGAGATTTCAACAAATTGTATGCTAATAGAAAGGCTGAAAACTAATTGTTGTTTTGATCCCAAGTATAACTCTGTAGAGAAGGGTTGGAGCGGTTAACAGTCATTATATTAGATTTATAGAAATCTCAATACAATTCGTTTAACCATTCGATTTGATGAATTGATTGATCTAATCATGTCTAGATGTAGTGCTTAATCCATAAACAAAATTAACATTAAAAAATAAACTATACTTGCAACATCCGCAACTTACCCAAAAATGATGGCAAATTTTGACAATTATTGAATTCAACAGAAAATCACTTTTGTTCAATCTCCCAATCAATTAATTTAAAGAGTGCCAAGGTTTAATTGAACATCAAAAAGTACATCCTCCAAACACCAAATGGCGTGAAATACAATAAAACCATAAATCAAAATCTAGATAGTAATTGAATAACAGACTTGGAGAAGACTATTTTCACAGATCTTGGACACTCAAACCTGCAAATATGAAAAAGAATGAGAGGTAGTGGTCAACACCAATGACCCAGAACATCGAGATGTTACCAGAATAGAAACAACACTAAGAATGAAAGATATAGTCAAGGCCAAGAACGATACGAAAGAACACTGGGACAACTTGTAATGTTGCAAGTATGACGGCAATGGCAACAATACTTCATTTCAACCATGTATGTATCTACAATTTTTTAACATGCTTGTTCAATCAAGAAAAGAATAAAGGGAATGGTCGGGACCAAGAACGTTGAGACGGAAACAATAAGTTGTTCCATCTACAATTCTATAACATGCTGGTTCAATCGAAACAAAAAAACAAGTGACTACTTCCAATAATGCATATCTATCTACCTGGAGGAAGGGACTGCTTCAACTTGTCGGCTTTCTCAGCATCAGACACACAAAGTGTGTACAAGTACTTGGAGCAACGGACCTTGAACTTCACTACATCTTTGCTTTTCTTGATCTTTACCGAGCGAGCATCTTTCCTTCTAGCAGTGAGAAGGAAGTCCTTGATCTCATGAATTTGCTTAGGCTGTCCATCATAACATCTGAATCAGAGATCATAACCACACAAGCATAAAAGGTGACACCTCTACTCCGACTTCATTTTTCATTCGAGAATTTATGTTCGATAAAATAAGACCCTCCAAATGAACAAACACAAAGGTGACAATTAGCAAATAAACAACTCAAAAGAACAAGGCCTAAAAACACAAATTGTTATTTTCACAGATGAATCAAAGTTACAAAACCAGAGCTCAAAAATCAAAACCCTAAACCCAATCAATATTTTAAGCAACCCCATCAATGGAAAGTACTAGTTATCATAGTTCTACAATCCCTAGAACTATTAGGGCATAAACCCTAAACCCAAGCAATATTTTAAGTAACACCACTCATAAGTTGTCAAGGTTCAATCCCACTTCAATTAGGGGAAAAAAACACAGCAGTAGGAAAGTTATAAACATAAACAATAAAAATGATCCGAAGTAATAATCAGTAATTAGCGTAAAATGGGGGAAATGAGCATCAACTGAAGAACAGATTCAGAAATATAAAGAGAGAATTGAATTGAAAAATGAAATTAACCATTTTGGATTGAAGGTTTTGGAGACTTTTTTCAGTTTGAAACCCAGCACGCGCCGAACCTTTAGATTCTTTGGTAGTCAACAAAATATAGGATCTCCTGACAAAACCCTAGAAGATATTTCCCCTCGCATTGCCCGCTTTGGCCTTGGTTATATAATTTTACTATAATACGTGTCCGAGGGCAGAACACGACTCAAATTATTATTTAACAATAAATATGTTTTAATTTAAATTTAATTATAAAAATTCCTTTATGTTAGTCTAAACTTCGATTTTATTCTACCTGAAATTCGTTTAATTAAAATAAATATTTAATTTATTGAAATGAAATAGAAAGATGAATATACTTATTTATGTCGTGCGATAGTGAACTAAAGAGTAGTGGTGATGAATAAAAATGTTCATAGGTTAAGTAATTCAATTTGTTTTGGATTAAGTTTAGATTTATATTTTTCAATCTCGAGCACGTTTATAAATAATAAAAATTATAAAAATAAGTTTATATAATTAAATTTAAATAAAACTAAATTTTGGTATTATTTTCTAAACAATAAAAAAGCCTAGGTCAAGCTCCGATTTGAGCTTAATTTTTTTTTTAAAAAATTGAGCTTTAACTTAACTTGGATAAAGATTTTTATTGGTCAGGTGGCCAAATTAAATTATACTTACCCAAGCTCAAAATATGAGCTTAAATTTTTACCTAAATTGTCCATATTTTTTAATGGTTGATTGAAGCTGATTTAGACCCAAATATATTTTTATTTTAAAATATTTATATTAATTTCAATTTAATATTTAATAATTTTCATTTTATTAAAATTAAGTATAGGTAGCCTAACATTTTTTAAAAATATTTATATGATTTAGTTTTTATGTGAATATTAAATAATGTATATTACTAACAAATATTAAAAATATAAATTGTAGGAGAGGAAAATAAGAAAAACAAGAGAAGAAACAGAGAGATTTCAAAACTATACCAACACAAAGAAATAAAATAAAATTTTACTAATTCATTGTATATGCATAATATCCCCTATACAAGCCCTAAATCACCTTCTATTGCATCAACCAACAATCAAACTATTAAGTTCAGAAGCCAAATAGAACACAATCCTAAGTCTTCTAATTTCCTAAACGCTAAAACTGAGCTAACCTCATCGATGGACTTTAATTTTCTCGTTCAGCAAGGCCACACCGTGCCATGTTTTAAGGGAAACTATGTCAAGAAACTTAACGAGTCAAAAGGTGGATCACAACTGCATAGGATGGGGTGGAGGAGAAAGAAGGTAGTTGAACATCTTGTCCTTTATTCTCTCCCGAAGTTTTGGCATCTGCCTCATTGCGTCCGGCATGTCATTCAATCTGCAAATGTAAATTAGTAGAAGCATATAAGAGCCGTCTCCCCATACCCATATTCATATGGGCTGGAAATGGATGGCAAACAAGGGTATTTTTAGAAAAATAAAACGTCAGAGCAACATAACCCGAAATCCCAAATGGTTAAGAATATATTCGCCATTCGTAAAAACAGAAGCAAACCTGCATACTATCCAATCGTATGACAATAAGGTGAAGAAAAACGGTCATAAATACACAAAGTATTGTGTAAAATAAACTAACATGCATGAAGATAAACCTGCATCCCAATCCTACCATACACCTATATGTGCCCAAAAACCTATGCATCAGAATACTTGACAGTTGCAAAAAGAATGTATTAAATGATATGATCATATATCATCACCATCAAGAAAGAAAATGTGCATAAATTTGACAATTGTTAAAGAACTCTATTCTTTTTTGTGACACATAACTCAAGATTTCAATTATTATAGAAAGGAATGCTTAGAGGAAACTGGAACTTACACATTTATGATTTTGAGAATATTTTCACGAGTTTGGCAGAAGAGACCGATATTTTCCTGTAACTGGAAAAGGGTAAAAGAGACAAGTTCTGTTAGAGATCCACCAAGGCTGAACAGAACAGAACTTTGGGTTAATCAACACAAAATGAACAGAAATTCTATCCGCTTTTACATGTTCCGCATTGCAACTACACTTCCTATGATACTAACTCCAAAACATTACTGTCCTGGTAGCGGCAGATATTAGAAGAAGGGACTCTTCGAATATTTATTACTATAGGTAACGGGACTGGTACTAGTATGCACAAGCTATGTTACTTGGACTTGGGTATGTCAAAAGTTTTCAAATTTTTCCATGTATTTCACGGATCCTTGAAAGGTCACGTCCTCATACCTATGTCCACATATGGGTTGGAATTGGGTGGGGACACGGGCATTTTAAGAAAAAAAAAATGAAGAGTCAGGGTATGTAGCATTGAAGAACCAGAATAAAAATCAAATAAATAGAAGAATAAAGTGAAATTGATCTACTCATGACATGAGTACTTCACCTGAAGAGCCGCAATATTTTCAGATATCCGATTTAAGGCTTGAGAATTCTGCTCCAGAAGTTCTCCTGTCACCCCGCCAATGGCTGTGAAACGGCATAATGCAGCTTTTCAATTAAATTGTCTGATAATAACAGCACAGAAAAGGGATTTTTCATGCTCACAGAACTTCAGGAACCATAGAACTAAACTTAATCTTCGTTGTTTGCAAAGCCAATGATAAAGAACAGAAACTATATTCGATAAATATTTTCAGCTACTTCTTTGCCCTATTTTAGTTGCTTGCATTGTGCAAAGAATTGACATTCATCCACAAAACAAAGTTTCCAAGAAAAGAACAGATACTTTTAGCTTATTAAGTAAACAATGAGACAAAAAAGGGCAATGCGATCGAGGCTAAACAAAGGAAAGAAATTATGTTTCACCACCCACAGTTCGAATCCTCCAAAAGTAACTTGTTTTCTAGACCTGAAAGTTTCAACAGCTTTGACGGATAGCTACAAACATTTAATACCACCCAAACATCATCGAGAGAAAATGCCAAAAATTGAATGCAACTATAGAAGCAAACAATTTATTACAATTGTATATAAGACTCAATCTCCCTACAACAAGACTATGTATATAAAACTTCTTCTAGTATGACACTAAGTCTTGATGAAAAAGAAAACATTTGATTACAGTAAAATTAATTTAAATTTCGGGTTAACAGATGGGACTTTTAAGGAAGTAAAGAACGAACTTGCACATAAAAGCAAACAAAAACTGAGCCATTATGAGTTACTTAAAAGTCTTCAAAGATAAAATCCAACCTGTGTATGAAATACCATCATTAAAGTCCACAGGAATCATTGGGGTTGGATATGGGGGAAGATTAGGTTGAGCAGCAAAATGAGTATGATTTCCAGAAGGATAAACTCTTTCCTGAAAAGGAAAAGCAAAAGATATTCCTAAGTATCATTGGTCCAAAAATGGTCATGAAATATAAATATTGCCTTGTTGCTTAGCACACAACAAAATATTTTTATGAACAGGAAATTGTGAAAGAAGTTGGTTAAGTTTAAATTCCAAGTCTAAATGTTAGCTAAAGTAGGGGGCTTTTGATCAACAGAAAAAGGACCAGTGCAATGCAAAGTTCCCCACAGAGAGGCCTCAAATAAAAGATGATGAAAAGACAACAATGTATGATAATGCATCCCTTAAGCATATGCGATACCCATGAACCTAAGGAAATCAAGCAAAATTCCACCAAAAAACAGCTGCATAGCAGCAGGAACTAATTAATCTCCACCTAACATCTTACCAAGGAAAACAAAAACCACTATCAAAAATGGTCCCAAGGTCAGAGGAGCTTTCCTCCACTACCTTGTGTGTAGAAGAGAGTTTCGAGTGTGAATGAAAGCAGAAATTCACATCTCTTCTAATGTGAATGTTTAGAAGGGAAGTAGATAAACAGAGAACTATCTGCATGTCAAGCGTCAAAAAGAGAGAATTTACTTTTAGCTTATGTCTAATTGTATTAATTCTAAGAAGTACCCAACTAATAAGGCTCATAGGAGCAACCAAAACACAAATTAGTGCAACTTCGCACAGAGAAAGAGAGAACCAGTAAAACATACCCTCTTGTCTTTAATTTTTCTGGCTAAATTGAGTCCTTCCTTCCTTCTCTTGCTATTTTCCTTTTTCTGCATAAAGTATAAACCAGATGGTGCTTGTATGATACACGCATAAAAAACATTTTTCTCTGCAAATACAGAATAAAATCCTTTTGACAAGCATAAATGCTTCATCTTCTAAAGAAGATTTAAGATGAAACCATCAAAATATAGCAGCATGCTAAAGCCACATGCAAAATATGTTCCTCGTGTGGTTATATATATGAGTCTAAATTCTACAGTTCTGACAAACAATAACTGATGGGTTTAAACTCAGGTGTGAGCATATATACAAGTAATTCAAAATAAATGAAGAATCCAAGCAACATAGGGTTTAAATAGAGACAAATGAGAACAGTAAGGCTTACAGTCATCCATTTGCAACGCAAAGCCACATCCCGTACTGTCTTATTCTGTAAATCCAGGGCTATCTTTGCGTAACGAGTTACACTCGGTTCTAATGCATATCTGCAAGAAATACCAAGATACCACCACAAAAATTAAATTGGTGGACTCAATTCAAGAAAAAAACACAAAAAATCCAAAGCAAAGTAGCTCAATTACTTGGCATACAAGAAAAAGAATAGAAGACCAGTCGAATAACATAAGTAAAAATTATGGGCTGGAAAAGTACGTTTGAGTGCATCCTCAAAAAAGATCATCTGGTATTAGTTAATAAAAACAAAATATAAAACAATGAAGGAGAGGAAAGGGACTATTGTCTCCCTATCTATTTTTCTCCCTCCAGAAACTTAGATACCCATCTCACCAGTAATACCTTCACCGGGCATGGTTGATTGCAAAACTTGGTAAATTTGTCTCTATACCAGTATGCACTTATAACTAATAATGGTTCTATAACTAACTACAGATGAGGAACATAATCAACCCTTTCATAAAAATAAACAGAAAAGGGAAATGATTAAATTATAATGAACACATACTGTAAAATTAATAAAATCAGCAACATCAAAATAGATAAAATCACTCACCAATTTTGTCTAATAATTGACTGAAAGAAATCCTACCATATATCATATTTCTACTAGTCCTAATGTCACCAATTAGCAAAACAATTGAGACTCCAAGTATGGAATAGAACAAACTACACACATATAATTAAGGAACCCATTCCAATTTTCAGTACCAAATATCCGAGTTTATAGTGCCAACAAAAGGTTGAAGGTAGAATGGGTTCAAACATGAGCAGCACTAGTAAACTCCACTCTCGAACCTTAAGATCCAATGTCAAACTTTTATCTATCTCCAGGAAACCAATGGTAAGCATCAGTAAAATATAAGATCACAAACTACTTTTATTTTCTATTCCTTCCTCCCTGTCCTTACAGGTAAAGATAGAAGATCACAAGAAGGAAAAAAAAGGTGGGTCATGAGAATGGTGTTGTAAAGAAGATAAAGGGTATTGAAAGGGCAGGATTGTGGATGCGATATGGGAAACCATTGCAAAGTGGAAGAAGCAAGTGAAAAATAAAGGAGACGTAAGAAGCAAAATAAATGAAAATTGAAAAGGACGGCGAATCACAAGAGAGAACTTTACTAACTGTAACTCAAATTCCATAACTTCGAAGAAAAATCCCAATTTCAGCTTACAACCGCAACTAAATTTAGTCTACCTATTAAGAAAAGAAATGCAACAAAAGAAAATAAAAGTTTAAAGAACAATACTCTTATGTGATCAGGTAAAGTTTGAATACCATGAGTATGAAATACAAGAGCCATACTTAGGAGGAAGTAAGATGCTTTAGACATGTAAGCCATTTGATTATACATCCAGACACTAAGAAAGATGCAAAACATACAGAATAGATTTTATCTTCTCAATTATGGGACCGTGCATTGCAAGTTTCGAAGAAAGGTGATTCTCTAAGTTTCGGTATAATTGAAGTCCGCTATCCCAAACATTAGAGAATAAGACAACTCAAATGCAGCGATTTTGGCTTCGAAGCATAACATTTCATTTTAGCATTGGTATCTTGGCACAACAAAAGAACTACATTAAGAAGCATAAGATTTCTAAACAGCATTTAAAACCCCTCTCTTACAGCCATTTGAATACTCAGATTGAAACTATAATTAGAAAGTTTAGAATAGAGAAAACAACTCAAACCATTGAAGTGAAATCTCTGAAATGGTTTTTAGTGAAGGAACAATGATGGATATATAAATAAGTTGCTACCATTCATATTGGCTACTAACTTTTTTCCTAGCCTATATAAAATTAAAGCACTGCAATATTTGCAGATTATTGCCTAACATATCATTTGCAATCAGTTCTAAGAAACCACCATTCAAAACAACAAAATTTGCATTTCTATCATTTAAAAATTCAAAATCTATATTAAAGACTTCATATATTTATTAAAAGACAATTTCATCAAACATCCAAAATTCTATGCAACCAAAAATATAAAGAAAAAGCAAAAAGAGTACTCACTTTTGTAACCCATTTTCGAGTATAGTTTGCTCTTCTAATGTCCAATCCATGGAAATACCAGGGTTATGCTTCAAACCCGGACACCAAGTCTCGGGTATAGGTTTCCCGTTATTCAAGTGAACTCCATTGAAAGAAGACGGCGCGTGATTCGCTTCTTGTTGATGGTTCCCCGGTGGGTACGTCATCAATTTTAGCTTCAAAAAAAGAATCTCCGATTTTCACACTAGTTTTTTTTAAGAAACTACAATGGAATCAAACAAACAAGAAGGGAAAAAGAACCCACAATTGTCAGAGATGAGAAAATTGATTCCTTCCCGCCAGATGAAGAGTTCCCGCCATTAAAGAAACAAAACTCAGATTAAAAAGGAAAAAGGAAAAAGAAAACCGAAAAGAGTATCAAAGATCGTGAAAAATAAAAGAGAATTTAAAGATCAAAAGAGTAAGGGGATGTTATTAAACTGAAGGGAGCTCTTCTATTTTGAAAATTTTATATCAGCAGATAAAGATGAGAACAAAGCAATTGAGAGAGAGAAAAAGGTTCATCAGGGAATAATGTACGGAACATAGGAGAAATCAAATCAAAATCAATTTGATTTGAAAGGTGAAATAGAAGGTTTGTTTTCTATTTTAAGTCTCCATAGTTTAAAGTACATTTAAATTCTTCAATTTCATTATTATCTTTTTCTTGAATTTTATTTATTTATTATTTTATATTCTTTTTGCCATTATTTTTAGCGGACTTTAGATATAAACTTCACTTGACTATTTTTACCCTTTAAAAAATAAAATATATATCATCATTAGATAAAATAAAAATTATAAATATTAATAATATTATTTAAATCTAATTAAATAATAATTAATTATAAATAAATGTTAAAATTTAAAATTTAAATTTTAAACCCTTAAATTTAGGATCTAAATTTGAAAGTTATCAATGTTTAAATAAAATTATTAATTTTTTTATATAGAAAAGAGAGGAAAAAAAAACCATTAGGCAGGGTACTCCTAAAACCAACAACATCATCATGCAGAACTTGAATAATTGGTAATTTAAAATGATTAAGTCCAATGTTCATTCTAAATATAAATATTCATAAAAAATAGAAAAGAAAACCTCACATATATATATATACATACATATCAAAAACAACTCTATCATATACGGATATATTTGAAAATATAGATTTGGGATACAAGTTCGTGTTTAAAATTAATAATAAATAATAAAATGTGTTGGAAACTCGATAAGCCTAACACACCCACTACAAAGGACCTAGGACATACAATTAATGTTACACCAACTCTCTGAAGTCGGTTAACATTTTACTTCCTAGTCTTTTAGTGCACTATAATACTCAAGTAGCACGGCTGACCATATATCATTCAGGCGGCAGAACCGACCATATATCATTCAGGCAGTAGATCCGACCATATATAAAAGCTAACTCAAGTGCATTAAGTATTTAAAAACTTAAGGCTTAATCGAGACTTACAATTACAAGAGAATAGAATATTTTTATTAATATACAATACAATTACAATATGACACACACTTCCCTCTTTTTTATCATCACATGAATGAAAGCTCCTACCCCTATTTATAGAGTTTAATGATCATTGGATTATTGACACATGTCAACATCCTTACCATTAAATATCTAATAATTAGAATGTTAATGTATAATATCTAGTCTTCTAGAGAATATCATATTTCTTTATTATATATATACATTCTAGAATCTTCCAAAGAAAAGTTCTCTTAAAGGATAAATTTAGTTTTTATCTAGAAGTTGCATTGGCTTTCAACACTCCCCCTCAATGCAAACTACTTTCCACAGATGATTTACAGACCATACTGAATGCTTCTCTGAGCTTCTCAAACTTTGGTCTACTTAGACTTTTTGTGAATATGTCTACAACTTGCTCATCTGTCTTTGTTGGCACCATCTTGATCTCCCATTCAAAGACCTTTTCGCGAATATAATGATAGTGCACTTCTATATGTTTTGTCCTGGCATGAAAGATCGGATTCTCTGCTAGACGTATAGTTGATAAATTATCGCAAAGAAGCCTTACTTGGCAGCCTGTTGGCTGATGAAGATCTTTTATCAGTTGTTTCAGCCAAGTGCTCTTTTGTTTCGTTGATGTTGTCGACTGATATTTCGCTTCGGTGCTTGATAATGACACTATTGCTTGTCTCTTGCTGCACCATGATATTGTTCATGAGCCAAGGCTGAAGATGTACCCAGTTGTCGATCGCAACAAATCATAGTCTCCAGCATAGTCGGCATCACAATATCCAGCCACTAGACATTCTTTTGTTTTCTTGTATAAAATACTAAAATTAATAGTGCCTTTAACATACCTCAGGATGCATCGTATGGCCTCGAGATGAGGCTTCTTAGGATTGCTCATGTATCGAATAGCCACTCAAACTGCATAAGTTATGTCTGGTCGACTTAGAGTGAGATAGATAAGACTTCCGACCAACTTTCGATACATAGTTACATCTTCTAAATGTTTTCCTTCATTTGCTCGTAGTTTTATATTGAGATCCATGAGAGTGGAGATAGGCTTGCAATCAAGCATCTCATACCTCTATAGAAGATCCTTTGCATATTTCTATTCGCCCAAAAATAATCCTCCGTGCACTCTACTTCAAGTCTAAGAAAGTGTTTGAGTTCTCATAGTTCCTTCATATGAAATCTAATAGAAATATTTTCCTTTGTTTGCTGGATTTCCTCGCAATAATCTCCGGTGATGATTTAGTCATCCACAAATACTAGCACTATGCCTAGTTTTCCTTAATTTACTTTCACAAATAAACTAGAATCTAAATGAGAAATTGTAAAACCACTTTGTATTAAGAACTCACTGATCTTCCCGTACCATGCTCTTGGAGCCTACTTCGAGCCGTAGAGCGCCTTCTTCAGTTTGTAAACATACTCGGGATAGACCTTATTCTTGAAACCGCTCAGTTGTTCCATATAGATGTCCTTGTCAAGTTCTCCATGTGAGAAAGCATTCTTGACATCCATCTTGTAACACCCCTAACTCGTCTTCGTTGTCGGATTAAGGTTACGAAGCATTACCTCATAAATCAAAACATTTAATTTCATAAAAAAATAATTATGCAAATTAAATGTTAACATTTAATACCTCAATTTAATTATAATAAAAAATATTCTTACAAACCTTAAACTAAACCTCAAGGCCCTAAAAACAGTTTAGGAACATTTAGGGATCAATTTGAAACAAAGTAAGAAGTTTTGGAAAAACTTGAAAATTTTGAAAACAGGGGTTACACGGCCGTGTGACGTAGCACAGACCATGTGAACATTCAAAGTCTGGACACACAGTTGTGTCCCAGCCCATTTTTTCGGTCGTGTGGGTATTCGAAATAGGGCCACACGATTGTGTCCCAGACCATGTGTACATTCGATGTTGGGTCACATGGTCGTGTCGCCATGCTGTGTAACTCTTTGAACCCGTGTGTACAACCCTACACCTTCAAAATCAAAAAACACACAGTCGTGTGAATAGATCGTGTGACAGCTCGTGTCCCAGGCCATGTGTCCCAAAGTGTACCTTAAAATTCAAGTTTACCAAATGTGTTTACTTGGGCCACAAGCATATTAACCGCCTCCGGATGTACTAATGTCTAGAATGTGAATACTGCAATAAATGGATATCAATGAAGCGATATCCGCAAGTATACGGGTCTAGTTGTAATATAGTTTACAATAGAGTAAGTGAGTACTCCAATAATCATACCAAATGGAGGCAAATGCTAAATCAATTTTAACATAAACACTGGAAGATATAATTAGTACTTAAATTAGTTAAAGTACGAGAGTAAAGGGAAAAAAAGAAGTTTTTATGATTTTTATGAATAATAAAATAACATAAAGAAATAAAATCCGAGAGATTGAAAAATAGAAATAGTCAAATCTGATTATGGGTATTAGCTTGCTTCAGTAACCCTCGTCAACTATCGCTTCAGGTTCGTCGTCAATCAACTAGTCGTTATCCCAATAGGATCTTCTGATCTTCCACTCGAATAACTAGTCGACAAAGACTACTTATCTTCTGACCTTACAGTCTAGACCGGTTTGGGGTGAAGATGTTCATGGATGGGTCATACCAATTTTGGGTTAATTCCCACCTTGATGACTTCCCAGGGTTGTCAGGCCTAGGGTTTGTTTTACGTTCTTCATTTCCCAAATAGCTGATCCATTGAGTTATCCTTACAAAACAATTAACAGATCATACCTCCAGTCGTTAATCCTCTATAGAGGGATGAGTTCTTCACGGTCTCCATAGACAGTACGAAATCGATATAAAGAGAAAACATGTTAAATAATTTGATAATATAAATTTTATGAAAGAGCCTGATTGTATTAAGATTGATTGCAAATCCACAAGGTTTGATATATTATAAAAATAGAGCAAAGAACAATTGGAAATAAATCTAACATAAGAGAAAAGACTAAATTGAAATTAAAAGACTAATTCTAGGCTAAGTGAATGATATCCATAACATGTGACAAATAAGCTTATTTATAGCCTTTAGGTGGTTGTCGTCCTTGACTCTAGGTCATCTAACATTCCTGATCTTTAAGTTTGATTGTGCGAACCAAAACGCCCCTGCCTCGTGTTTAATTCTCGTCCAAAGTTTATGTCGCAACACACCAGGTCCTGTGTCGCGTCATAGCAATCAAATGTACTCCTCTTGGGATATCTTAAAGGGTGTGTCATGACATCAAAGGCAGTCTTGAGATTTCTCCATTCTGCTCCCATGTTGCGACTTTGAACATCCCGTGTTGTGACATAGTGACCAATATAAGTTTATACGCCTCTAATGGTCTCTTGCACACTCACAAAATGTATTAGCTCACCCTTAGGCCCCATTCGGCCCCTAATGTCAATAAAAGACTCAATTTGCACATTTTATTAATTTAGTGAAAACTTACAAAAACATAATTAATACCTAATAAAAATGTTTGCTTTCAAGCTCCTAAAGTGTGGAAATTAGTTTAATCTGCTACACCGAATTACAGCATATCACATACCATTTAACAATCATTAAACCTATTCCAAACACACTTAAACCTAAACCAAAACATGCCAAAAACTGACATATATCATACATTTCAAAAGCTTATCCGATGTACCCTCATTGGTTCCACAATTAAACATCTAAAATGATTCAAAAACAAGGTTACAATTCCACACTTTAACATATAACTTTTATACCAAAAAGACCATTTCATTCTCATACCATTCCACCACAAATTAACATTTTAAAAACATATCCAAAATGACCATAAAACATACAAACTTAACCATTTACAAACCAAGCCAAATCCATAATTGCAAATAGACACAATATGATCAAAACACACCATATCAAAAAGGCATTTAACCATAACTATGCTCATCATAAACACCAAAACATCCAAGGACCAATACTATACTTAAGCCCTATACATGCCAAATACACATATATCATTTAACCATTTCCTTCATGTTTCAATGAACCAAAAGCCGTTTATCAAAAGGCATAACACACTCATTAGCTTGACACCATTTTAGAACAAACCAATTACCAAATTAACATTTAAACCCTATTACACTTAAGTTTTATAAATGACATTTATAAACTTATTGCCAAAATAACCTTAAACTACTAAAATGATAGAGGGATAGTGTGATGGTGCTCCAACGAGATTCCAACTGAACGAGCTTCCAATGATCTACAAGACAAAGAAAAACAACTATGTAAGCAACTAATACTTAGTAAGCTCGTGTAAAGGAAACGCAAACTTATCAAACATTTTAAGTTAAACAACCAAACATAATTTTCATTATGTCATAAGCCAACTTTTCCTTTCCTATACACATCACCTCACATGGTTAGTTGGTGTAACATTTCATATATAAATCCAATCAAAGCATGGTATAAAACATATCTAACATTTCACTTTCGTAATCCATCTCTCATACACATACATTAAACCAATTTTCCAGTTCCAATTGCACACTTCTTCATAATTCATATCATTACTCAAAAATCATAGTTCATTTCATTTACATACCTTTTCTTTTTTAACCAATTCATTGCTCGTTGAACCAAATATAATAACATTGAATATTTAAGATATACTCATATAACCATTTAATTCTCTAAACACACCACAAACATAACTAGATAACATATTTATAGACATATGAAACATATAATTACCAACGCATTAATATTCATTTTCAAACTATACTAATCAAAGCATTCATCTCATATTTATACTTATGATACATATCTTACCTGAAACATGTTACTTGAATAATGGATGGTTGAAAGATGAGATACCGACCTTTTCATTGCTATCCTTTTCGACCTTTTCATTGATATCCTTTCTGGATAAGATCATTTTCAACCTTTTCATTTGATATCCTTTTTCGAATAATGCCCTTTTCAACCTTTTCATTTAATATCCCTTTTCGAATATATCTTTTTCAACCTTTTCATGTGTTATCCTTTTCGGGTAACTCTCTTTTCAACCTTTTGAAGCATTCGGGAATTTTGAATGTAGTGCCACGGTGTCTTTCAACCATGGTCTTTTCTTTTCGAGTATAATAGCATGAGGTATTTCAATCACAGTCCTTTCCTTTTTCTCAAATCAAATCAATCAAATAAACAATTTCATAAACACATATATAAATTTATCAATTAATCTTATAAATTCAAATGTAATATTTTAAAATGAAACACGAACTTGCATCGACAAAAAAATAGTTGTAAAAGCGAAGCCGACAACTAATCCGACACATTATCTTTTCCTCGGTTTAGATCTGTTTGATTCGTTTCTTGATCTAAATAATAATTTCATTCAATTAAATAATTTAAATAGCTTAATATCATTAATTCTAGCTTATAACCCATATTAATATGAAATTACCGCTAACCTTTTAATTTTTGTGCAATTTAGTCCCTAAATCTGGAACTTGCAAATTCACCAATTTTAAAGAGAAATCCTACTAGCCGAATTTACTAGGGATTCCATACAGCCCATATTTCCCACCATTTCACATTATTTTCATTGAATTTTCCTATTTTCACAAACGGGTTCTTAAACACAAAATTATTAAAAATTACTTAACAAAACACTTATATTTAACTACTAACCTTAATAATATATCAACTAAATTCACAAAAACTTCAAACTCATTTATGACAAGTCTCTAGACTTTTAAAAATTTTACAAATTGATCCCGGGCTAGCTAGATTAAGCTAATACAAGCTAAAAAATATAAAAATTACTAAAAACGGAACAAAATATCATACCATGCAATAGAATCAAACTTGGCCAAACCTCATGAATGCAAAAATTGTGTTTCTTCTTCTCATTTTCGGTGGTAGGGGAGAAGAAAGATGATAACCAATGTTTCTTCCTAATTGTTTATGTTATAATTTTTTCTTTCAAAAAAAAAATTGTTTATGTTATAATTTCAATTAAATTACCAATTTGCCATTAAACAACCATAAAATGTAATTAAAATGTATGTAATAACCGTACACTATACATCCAAGGGTCAAATTTCCCATTAAATCCTTTCACTATTATTTCTTTATTAAATTAACACCTTTAACTTATAGTAACATACTTTTGCATATTTTACAATTTAGTCATTTTTAAGTAATTAACTATTTAAACTTTAAACTTTATTAACCAAATTTTAATATGAGCCTAATAACACTCCGTAAATATTTAATAAAATATTTACGGGCTCGATTTATAGAAATGAGGTCTCGATACCCCATTTTCTAAAAATATTTGACTTTAGGGATATACTGCTTAAATCAAATTATTCGTTCAAATAACATAAATTATCAAATTAAATTTTATTATAGCTATTTGAGTCGTAAGTATTAAATAATAATATTTTTCAAACTCGCTCATCGGATTTGTGACCCCAAAATCATTGTTTTTGATCCATGTTACACATTTGCCACAGCTTCTAAGACTTTCTAGCGACCAATGCTAACAAGACTCGAACAATTGTGATATTTGCCACCGGACTAAATATTTCTTCATAATCCATCCTATATTGTTGAGAGAAACCCCGAGCAACAAGTCCAGCCTTATACCTTTCAATTAAGCCATCTGATTGAGTCTTCATCTTGTAGACCCATTTGTAGGATATTCGCTTTATATCTTTTGGCTTTGGCACTAAATCCCATGTTTGATTTTCATTTAGTGCCTTAATCTCTTCTTCCATAGCTTTCTACCACTCAAGGCTTTGTGCTACTTTTTCATGGTAGATGGCTCAATAGGTATAGACTCATCTATGCAATTAGCGAGGGGTTAAACCCTTCTCTACGCATGTTTTTTAAATAAAAAAGATTAAACTAACTTATTTTTATAATTTCTCTCGATTGGCTATTGACACCATCAAAAACTTAAATAATAGTATAGATATTTAAACACACGAATTATATATAAAATTAAAAATATTTATGAATTTTTTATTTCACATATAAAATTAGTAAATTAGCACATATGTTTTTTCATTAATTATTTGTTAATGTATCTGTTAAAAATTATTTGAGTAAGAATAAATAATGATTAGCACTTTCGAGTCTTCACAAAAAAGGTCGAAAAATGATATTTTCTTAATATTTTGAAAATGGGTTGAAAAGGATTTTATATATAAAATTGGGTAGTTGAAAATCAAATAAATGTTAATTACGATTTGTTTCTATATCTACTTTAATTTCAATCTGTATTTTATTAGTTTGATTTTGTTTATATTTTGGTTATGGTGTTGACATATCAATTTCTAAATTATTGGACTTTATTGTAAATATTATATTTAGCCTTTTGGAATCAATTTCTTTAATCATCTTTCATCAATATGTATATGAGAGAGTGCGTGTAATGAAGCGATTGGAAGATTACAAATTTCTTAGTTTTTCTTCTGGGTATCAAAATTAATATCCATACTATTCATTTTAATTTTTTTAAATTTAATATCAGGAATTTAAGTATTTTTTGTATTTTAAAATTTTAGATACAGGAAAAATTACAAATAGTAAATAATACATGTTTAATTAGAATTAACTAAATACATATTACATATTAGGGATAAAGTAGAATAATTAAAGAGAGAAATTGTACATGATATTTACGCGCATGATGAGACTCGAATTTGAGGGCTGGTAATTTCAATATCTCAATTTTCCTAAAAAATTAACTGATTTAAATATTAAAATTGTTAATGAATTTAAATATTTCAATATCCCAAACTTAACTTCAGTAATATTTGGACCAATTTAACCAGACCAAAGTTATTTTTTATTAATATTTTTAATTTAAGATTTAATTATAAAAATATATTAATATTAATATTAAATAATAATTGATGTTGACAAAATTTTAGATACATTTAGTTCGTTGAATCTTAATTACGTTTCGTAATAAGATTATCTGTGGAATGTGAAACTCCATTATTTAGTTCATTTTGCTAGAATGTAAGATTTATGATTTTTTTTTGTTCAATTACGTAGTTGGTTGATGAAATGTACAATTGCCTATAAGCATATTTTACTCAAATGTTTTTATTATAATTTTTTTTTAAACAAGTTTAGTTCATTTAATATTTTTAGTCTAAATTTTCATAAAATTAATAATTTTTCTTTACAATTTTTACATTTTATTATAATTTATATATTAATAAGTAAGTATATGACATTGAAATAAATTTATAAATAATATTATAATAATTCATGAAAAGTTATTACAACACCGACCGTAATTATAAATAATATATTAATAAATAAATTATAAAATAAAATAAAATAAAATAAAATAAAATAATTATAATTGTAATATATGACATTTATTGGTTCACTGCAAAAAAACAAAATTGTTTTTAATTGGTCTCTGACTTTATTTAAGAAAAACAAGAGATAAATTGGTCTAAAATTTAAGATTATGCCCGTAAACATGAGGAATGGACTGCAATGAAATTACACTTTATATTACATCGTAATATAAGATTATAAAATGGCCAGAATATCTCATTCTAGAATGTCATATTATATTCAGCAAACCAAACCCCCCTTTAAGATCTCATTCCTTATGGCATGGTAGGATCCAGTGCTTGGAAACTAGAATTGAGTAAGAAAATTGAGAAAATAAAAAAGATTTATGAAATACAAGTTTTCATATTTTATATTTTAAAAAAAAATAACTTAAAAAGTTTTAAATAATTTAATTTATTTATTTGAATTTCCTTTTAAAAATATTTATAAAGAAAACAAATAATATCTAAAAAGCATAAAACAAAAACTCATTTAATAGCCTTCATTTTTTGAGAAAAGTACCTTTTTTCACTCATTTTCACCAGCTTAGCTCCCTCTACTTTTTGTCTCATAAAGACGTCGTCGGCGCACAGGGCTTGCAATCAAAGAAAGAACGAAAAGAAGGAAAATGCAATTTCTTATCAATACAAAAATATATTGTAAAATTCAATTTGATTCAGTTTAATGAAATTCATTTAAAAAGATTTCAATTATAATATAGAAAATGATATTTTGTTTGGATTTGTTTTAAAAAAAATTCAAAGTCCTATACATTAAAAGCAAATTTATCAAAAACAGCGGGACAAATGGGAGAGAAAGCATAGAAAGGGAAGACAAAACATATGGATACTTACTATACAAGAAGGGCCTAATGGAAACATACAATGCAAGTAAATTTTTCCACCACACAAAAGTCCTACACTGTCCTTTTTTAAACCACCTCAACCTCAACCTCAACCTCAACCTGCAAACTACAAACTCTTTTTCAGTACAAAAATGTACTGAAAACAAAAAATGAAAAAATGGGTACCAACATTTCCAATGTGCATCCATGGCAGCCTGCATCAACCAACTCAAATCAATATTTCTCCACAATTTCACAACAATCTATAATTTCAATATATATATATATATATATATATTACATAAAATAACCATATCTATGTTACTCAAACTAAGATGTGTAACAGGTACGGGTTAAGTTTTTCTTGTATTTGGAGTCCTTATATCCCCGTACCAATATCCAAATATATGTTAGATATGGGTATTGATACAAATACTTCAAGCAAAATGAAGAATCAGAGCAATATAGATGCTTGTCATTTCCAGCATGCTTATTGCAATATGAATAATAAATGTTACATACCTACATTTTTCAGCGTCTCCGATGTTGGCAAGGCAGGCAACGACATCTCTGCAGCAGCAGGCAACAACCATTAGGACACTAAGATGAAGCACACAAGGCAATTATGCTCCTTTATTGAATCCACACTTCAATTGTGTTGATCCCTTCTAGATAAAAAGCAAACATACAAAAGCCATTTTTTATCCTCAAACAATTACCTGGAGCACAAAGAGACAAGGATGACATTGAAGATGATGACGGCCACGGTGCTCCAATGTTGTCAGTCAAATCGCATGTAAAGCTGTAGCCCGTCGAATTGTCAAATATCACATCTGCTGGTAAGCTTCGTAATAGGCATCCTAAATATGTAGACAATACCAAAAATTTTTCAGGCCATATGGTACATTCTAATTTCACACACATAGACCATCTGTATTTTTAACCAATGCATGTGTAAATGTGGGGGGATAGGAAGTGTAAGAAATGTGACAAACCTTGTTGTCCATATGCTGTCGTAGCAACCGCCCATAAGAATTAAACAGGCAGAAAGAAGAAAACCTCAATATCAGATAAAACAGCAATACAAAGAGAGCAAAATGGACAATGTTGTAGAAGAACATAAAAAAGAATACTGTACCTTGGATACTAAAATCTTTTAAGTCAACATCACAAAGCTCATAAACATTTGTCATAACTCCGCCTTTTCTTAATATTGATCCAAACATCGTTGCACAGACAATGGCTTGCTTGTTTGTTATTAACATTTGCTTCTGTATCCCCGCAATGTATGTATTTAATGAGCTACAACAGGAAGGGCTGGGAGCAGCTACGTTACGGCATGCCTTAATTACTTCTGATGGCTGGTTAAATTCCAAAGGGCAAACTGCAAATTCAAAAAATAATTATCCTGTTGTAGGCAACATAAAAAACTGGCAAATAATACAAAACAAATGCTACAATATCTTGCATACAAATGGAAAATAACTATGCGAATTCAAAGAAGGAATAAGAAGTTCAGGATAATGCCTAATGGACCAACATTAAAAAATGAAGAATCAAATCCAAAAACCCCACATCTGTAAATGTGTTGGACACGGGTACTTAAAAAAGAGATGGAACAACATAGGAACCAACAATAAAGAAGAAAAAATATATCATGTAAAACACAAATGATGAAGGTGATTTAAACATAAATCTACCATCCATTCAGACTGCCCACACTGCCTCTACTTTCAATTCTTTCACCAAATGATGGCTCCATACAATATAAAATCATCTCGACTTGAACTGTCACAAGGTAAAAATACACACCCAAGCAAGTTTGCAAAGAAGACTTCGGTAACACATAAACAACCAGAACAATTGGTAAAGTAATATTGAACAACAATCAGGCAAGATATACAGAAACTATACCCTTGTTGACCTTGCAGGCGGATAGTATTCTGAATGCAGAATTGGCCACATCTGGCGAGAGTTTCCTTGAAAGATATGAATATACCACCCCTTTACAGTCATTAATGGCATCCATATGATTAGTCTCCCCAACTACAGTTTTATCATCATTGAGTATCATTTGTGTTCCAGAAATCTGTAGAGCAGCTTCCATAATTGCGGGTTGGCAAACCGGCCTGCAGCACTCCTTTAGAGGATCAACAGTGCTGCAAGCCTCTAATAACTTGCTTGTATTCACTGTTTTCTCAAAGGTATTAACATCCTTCCCCGGACAAGAACCACCTGTGAGATTTGATGATTTTACAGAACATACCGTGGGTATTGTCTTGTTGGCCCCTCTGCTAGCTAAGATACTAATGATATCTGAAAAACAATCATTAGCAACAGCATTTCCCAAGACCAACTTATCAGAATCGATGCCATAACCCTGGAAGATGTGGAGTAAACTACCAAGCTGTGGACAACATATAACATTTCCTACAAGTGCTGCCAAAGGTAGAGAACAATCAGATGCTGTTTTCCCCATGATATTCGAGATAGCAGAAAAATTTACAGGGCACCTTCCAGTTAAATTTGGTTCATATGTTGTGGGGAAACTTGGGTACATGGGTGGTACAGATTCGTCAGGAGAAGGGTATCGTGGAATGACAGCAGGGGATATTTCTATGGGTTCAAATAATGCAGTAGTCGGTGGATTAGCTAGCTCAGACGTGGAAGGAATGTGACTAGGGTCATGCAATGGGGCAACATCTTGGAAACTCGATAACCAGAAAATGAATATTAATAACTGTTGGCATAGGGAACCTGCAACCATACACAAGTCACATTTGTATCAATAAAGGGATAAATATTCAAAAGATAAATATAGTAAGTTCTGGAACGAAGGTTAAAGTTTAATGCTAAAGCACCATGTATACGTTTTGCCAGTAAGGTAAACACAAAGAACAAACTAAGAGATCTAGGCCAAACTCAAAATTATAATAAAACATAATGATGGCTAACCATTAATTGGGGGAAATTACTGTTATACAAACTCTAATTACTTCTTCATTGTGACTCCTCTAAGATTCCCTATAAGTGTGAACTTCAAGTAAAAATTTATCATCCCGAACAAATTAAGAAATACATGGTTCAACTTGACAATAAAGGAGAACTTGCCCTATATTCATAGAAATATTCTCTTAAAATTAAGAAAAAAGCCAACTCAAAACCTTCATAACATCAAATTTATGGACCTCCACCACTTTTTAAGCAGCACAATGTCATGTCTAAAGCTAAAGTTAAGTAGATCCAATTAGGCAATTCAAACAACTTGCCTTTAACACGGCTAACACTCTGAAAGCAATCCATAGCTCTTCTAGCCTTTTGCCACCATTGGGTCATGCAACTGAAAATGCTCTTGTAGCTCTCTAACAATGATTGCAGCGGTGCAGTAAAGCCTATATCAGCTTCAAGTGTTAGAGCAAGTTCAGGAAAGAAAACCAATGCCCAATAAGAAATAATGTAAAACTAAATGTAACTCTTTATCCTTGCAACAAAAACAGCACCACGAGTCAAACTTTGCAGGAGAAAAGCAATAAAATAAAGCATAAACATTGATGAAAAAATTCATATCCATAGGACCATAGCTATTACAGCTGCATCACACCATATCATCACCCTACCTGCAAGTTTCAATTCTGTACATTTACATCATCGTCACGGGCATTTCCAGTTTAGGCACTGTCTGATTATAAGTAAAAACAATTAGTTCTCATTATTCTGTACATTACCCAGGTTACAAAAATATGGACTTAGTGAGCATCTTTTTAACTCCTTCAACTCTTTATGCACCATACGAACAAAGTAAGGCTTAACAACTAAACTAGTACTACAATTCAACCCACACTAGAAACTTTCTGTCTAAAGCTTGTAATTAGAACAAGGGACTCTTGACACTCCAGAATCAACAATCAAGCCAGTCATCAAAGTTTTAACTATGACACTCTTCCAGAGCCCCTCATCCTCACAATTTTGTCCCTCTTCACCACCCAAAAACCATTTTATCTCAGTTCGACTAACCAGAACCACACCTAGACAAGCTCTATAAGCAATCTTCCTAAACTCCAGACAGAAGAAAAAAGATGGAAACAGTACTTTCTACGCCATTTTGTTTTTTCATACTTTTCCAAAAATAACGAATCCCGCTTAAATAGCCTCACAACTGCAGTAAATTCCTATCAAGTTCTTTTATTTGCTGAAGACAAACTATGGAGTAGACATATATTAACAGAAACTCTAGCTTAACTCAATCAAGCAATTAATTAAGCTTAATTTAGAACATTTAGAAACAATATTTTAGTTCTTCCATCACATCAGCTAAAACAAAGAGTTACAAATCTAAGTAAAATTGGATAAGAATTGTTTAACCCAGGTAGTGATCAGCTAAAGTTCAACTTTCTTTTCCATTTTTTAACAGGATTTCGTTAAGGAAACCTAAATCTACCCGGGGGGGGGGGATACCCATTTTCCTTTTTTCCCCAGACAATTTCTTAGATTAGCAAACAAACGAGTAAGCAATATATTAAGCATAAACAACAAAACTAAACCATATAAACACATCAATCTTAAAAAAGCAAAAAAAAAAAAAAAAAAACCTTGAAAACAAACTAAATCAAGAATCAAACCATAAAATTTTCTCAAATCTTACCATCTGTCCGAAGACGAAATTACAGTATCTCAAAGAAAAAAAAATATAACTGAAGCAAACCAAGGTCACCAGATTAAGCGTCTAAAAAAAGGAAACCAAGAAAAAAAAAAAAAGAGAAAAAAATATCTGAGCTCAAACTTCTACTTCACTCTTCTCTTACCAAACAATGAAGAGTTAGCTCAAAACAACTCCAAAAAAAGAAAAATCACCCAAATTTCCTTACTTCTTGGTAAGCTCAAACCCCCCAAAAAACCAACAAAAAAATCCACACTCAACCAAATTTCCTTCCTTTTTCCAGCATTTTCTTATCTACCAAACACTGGAAAAGAAAATGAAAAAGTTACCTGAAGATGTGGAACACATAACATATTCCGGTGAAAATTGAGAGGAAGAAAGTTATCAAATCAAAAAGGAGGGTTGAATCGGTGGGTGAAAAAAAGGATTAAATTTTATGAGTATTATTATTTATTTTCTTAATAATTTTTGGGAAACCTAATAAATAAATTACTCAAAATGAGAGCTTTTTGTTTGTTAGCTTTCTTTTTTCCTAGTATTATTTCTATTTATTATTGTTGAGGAAGACTTTTATTTACTGAGTGAGTGAGCGAGTCAGAAATGGGGTCGCTGCTACCGAGTGGTGGCTAACTTTACTTTCCTTTTTCTGGTCTCGGGTTCGGGTTTTTCTTTACCCGACTCGTTATTTTTGCCCTTTTCTAATAGTTTTTTTCTCTCCAAAACATCTCATTAACTAAATATTATAAAATTCCGTTGAAAATTATTTATATGTACTTAATTATTTTTAGTTTTTAGAATATAATAAAAATTAAATCAAATTATTATTATTAAAATTCTGTCACATTTATTATTTATTTTTTAATTTAAAATTTGGTTCAAAACAAAATTAAAATTTATTCATCTAGTAAAAAATTTAAAAAACTAAAATATCCAAACTCGAATTTAAAAGTTTTGGATCCAATTATTGATCTATTTTCTATTTTTTAATAGGAATTCATTAATTTATAGTAATAATAAAATAGTCAAATACTACAAGTTCATCTTCATTGGATACCTTTTTAGACGTTGAAAGTTACCCAGTTCTATCTTTTCCATGTTCCGTTCCGTCATCCCGTTACAACATGAAACGATTTCACACTATACTAATGAAAATTATAGGACACGACACGAACATGAGAAAAATAACTAAAAAGGGTATAGCATGAATAAAAAAGATGAGAATATAACCCGAATTATGAACACGTTAAGAATTTATATTAAGCTCGATATCGAGTTCTTGAACAGAAAAAATTGCTTGCCTAGAGAGATTTTCTTGCAAGAGCACCAACTTTTGTATCGAAATGTGATGATGTAATGCGGGAACCAGGCAAGTAGAGCGGATTAAGAAGACTCTGCAATTACCAGATAATGAAAAAACATTGATCAGGCAATGTCAGATATGAGCGTGCTTCATATAGCTAAGAAGATGAGTTAACAGGAGCAGGGAACAATGGTTACCTTTATATAAAGCTCATGAACCTCTTGGAAAAAGCTCTTGATTCCATCATCGCTACGAGAGTCGTGAAGTAGCATAAATCGTGTATGTATGATGAAGTGAAGGAAATGGATTGGTTTAGAACTAGAAACAGGCGATACTCAAATGACAATGAAAGTTATCGAGTCATGAATATTCGAGTCAGTTCAGTACATGTTAAGGATATGATCAGCTGTAACATAAACCGATACCACCAAACCATTGAATTTGTCAATTGCTTTCAAGAACCTGCAACAGTATGATGAAAGAAATATAGCACAAGTTTCTAAAGTTGCCCGGAATATACTAACGTTGATGTATTGTGAAAAAACAGAACTCACATGGCACTAGTGGTCCATGCAAGATCTTGGACAATATCCAGAGCTGCTTGTAAAATGAATTGTGGCAGCTGAGCAGCATCTTCTCTCTGCATTGAGAGATTTAGTCAGTGAGACGGAAACAAACTATATAATTCAGACTCAAGTGTAAGTGTTTGATATGAGCATATGTCTAAGGAATAAATACATAGAAAAATGTGGAGAAACATCATACTTTAGCAGCAGAACCCACTTCAGCTTCATATATTGGGATGTAATTTCGGCTCACGATGATAAAACAAGCTGCAGTTGTCATCCTTGAGGTATGGGAAGATCAATTCTAACATCAAAAAGGGAGAAAAAAAACTTATGCCATATGGTACATAGAATGTGTAATACATCGTAGAAGTGTACCAAGGAACACGCAAAAAGGTAATAAGCTCGAACCGATGACTTCCAACTTATCAAAATGACACTCTACCTGTAAGTTATATACCCTTTCCATGCCCTCATTAAGAAATAGAACCGACTATGCCTAAGATAAAGGATCAATAAACTCAACGACCCCACTATTCTTAAGGCTTTCTTTTTGCAGTATTACGGATACAAAAACAATGGAAACGATTGGATTCAATTGTCAACTGCTCTTATTGGGAATAGTATTGACTATGGATTAAAGCCTGGTTCTTGAGGTCATCAATACATAGATTATATTGTCTCTGTTTGTTTGAGTGTGGCATTTGTGATGGTGTGTGCACATGTAGAGATAGCAGATACGAGAAATTATCCTTCGCAGCTACTTGTATCACTTTTATCTGTATAGCTTTAATGAATGTTGAGTTCAAAAGGTTGTAGGTAAAAGCACAATTGTACCCAAAATCCACTCTTTAAAAGAAATTTTGAAAATCCATAATATAGGTAAAGGTACAGTGATTTTTTAAAATTAATGAAACATCAAAATCACACAACTTTCTTTTTGGGTTATATTCCAGCTAAGAAGAACATCAGTTTAGACATCTCGGGGAAGCGTTATCATGCGAGAAGCTGCAATTGGATTGAAATATCTCCAAGCTTTGCGACGTTAATCCAAAATATGAATCTGAATCTAGACAACCCAAATCATAACTATATAGCATGAACATTATATATGTATACACCAAAGAAGAAAATTAAAATGGGTAACAGTGTAATTGATGCAAACCTGAAATCAGGATTTTGGAGGAAGTGGAAACGATAGGAATGCAGGGAAACAGAGGTGGAACTCCGATCTCAAAATCAGAAACTTGAAAAACTCAAAGCAAATACAACAGACTCGAATCGAATGCCTTTGAACTCTCTAGTATGGTAGTTTTTTTTAAGGTAAAATTACACCATTAGTCACTAAAAGATGGGTAAGTTTTAGTTTTGGCCACTTAACTAAAAACAAATTACTATTTGATCACTAAACTATTCGAAAGTTTTCATTTAAGCCATTGAGTTGTTAAGTTTTTTTTTTTTTTTTTTTAAGTTCTGATAGCGAGCTTCAAGCGACGATTCGGTGATCAATATAGTGGATCAATACCCATCAACGAGTAGAAGAACATACTTTAGATCTAAGTTGATCTGACGGTTAGTGTTGAATATTAGAGAAAAAAATAGTTTGAATTTTGGTTCGTAGATTCGTGACATCTAAAGCTATTTCATAAAAAAAAAAATTGAATTGTAGAAGAGAAGGGGAAAAAGAGCTTTCGACCAGAACAAACAGTGTGAATAGAGAAAGTCATACAATATTAATTTAAAAAAGTCCAATAACTTAAATGAATACTTTTAAATAGTTCAATGACCAAATTGTAACTTTTTTAGTTAAGTGACCAAAATGAAAACTTACCCATAATTTAATGACTAATGATGTAGTTTACCTTTTTTTTAATTATAATTTTTTGGATAAATTATTAAGAAATTTACATTTTACTCACTTATTTTTAATAATAACTTTGATTTAAATAGTTAGAAAAATTAATCGATTTTTGTTTTTAATTACTATTGAATCTATCTAACATCACCTGAGTTGAAATTTGTTTGGAGGGACTAAAATTAAATTAGAGACAAAATGTAAACTTTTCAATCATCAACTTATAAATTTATAATTTCTAAAACAATTTTGTCATTTTAAATAGTTTAAATTAAATTTTAGTCTAACTTTTCAAAATTTAAAGTAGTTAAAATATAAAATTTTCATTTTAGTGGGAAGGATTCTTAATTACCCTTGAACTTGAACTTAATTACTCCAATACATAAAACTTTAGTCTTTATTAGAGATATCATAGTTCGGGTTAGGCCTCAACAAATTTTAAGTTAGGGTTTAACTTAAAAAATGAGTCTAAAATTTTATACAAGTCCAACTCGAATAAAAATATTAAAACACGAGCCCGACCGTATTAAATTTTTTATAATATTATCTTTATATAAAACAAATTTAAAAAATATAATAAATCAAATATATTAAAAATATTAAAATAAATATTTCTCAACCAAATGAAAATATATTTATATTTAAATAACACTAAAATAGATAACAAACAAATATCTCTAAACTAATAATAAAATTAACAATAAAACAATAATTATATAATTATATAATATCTAAACAACAACAAAATAATAAAAAAATCATAACCATAAAACACAGTAGTATTTTTCTTTTTTACAAATTCGAGCCGAACTTAATCAGGTCGGATAACCTCATGATAAGTTCTAACCTTTACCAAGTATGCCGAAAGCTGGTTTTAAAATATATATCACATGTGATTTTTATCCTAAACCTTAGGGTTTATACATATACGTATGTATATTATTTTAAGGAAGGCCACATCCTATACTTTTCAACTCATAACTCTTTATTACAGTATATATAAACTTTAAACCCATTCAACATATTTAAGAAAAAAACCCAATTGAACAGAAAGAAGGAAACCAGAAACAATCTTCAAATTTGGACAAGCATGGGGAGGAGCAGTTGGAGCAGAGGAGTGGGAAATTTGAGATCATTCATAGGTAATTCAATGGGAGGTCTTAGAGGAGGTGCCAATTTAGCTTCTTGGGTTGTTGCTGGAACTCTCGCTTATTTCCTTTGGGTGAAACCTTCTCAAGATCTCAAAAAACAGCAACAGGTTTCTTCCCCTTATCAATTCACCCAAATCCAACTTAATTTTCCTTTTTTTCCCTCGTTTTAAACAAAGGATTTATTGTTGATTTTGTTAGGAAAGGGCAGCTCTTGCAGCTTCGGATCCTTATCGCTATATAGAGAAACGAAAACCAATCCCTGATCCCCAGGTGTTTGATTAAATGCCTTTTCTTTTTTTTTTTTTTGCTTTTATTTCAAATATTCATTAAAATTAAAGCTTATTTTTCGACTTTTTTTGTGAATGGATGGCAGGAAAATGGATTGATGTACGGCAACAAGAAGAAAACTGATAGTAAAACAGAGGAATAATGTCTGATATTACCATTTTGTAAGTTTGGGTTTTCTCTTATAAGTTTCCTGAAGTTACGGGAATCGGGATGGAATGTTGATCGTGTAGTATTAATTATGATAATCTCATGATAGCTAATTCATTATCCACTGTACTTAGAGGCACTTTTAACATCCATTACCATTCCTTTGTACAAATTGGAACAAGTACTGTGATTATCTGCAAAATAAGTCAATAAGAGTTTCTTAATACAACCCATGGCTTCTTTCCAATGGCCCTTTCTTTAGGGTGTGGGAGATTTGTGTGGTGAAAGGGTGATCGCGGGTTGGGCCATTTTGAGCTCAGATCATATTGAATTCTGAGTGTTTTCTGTCCTGATTGAGTCGAATTCAGCTGTTTTCCGATCATGTTATTTTGAGTTTGCATCTGGTTTGGGTTATTATGTGTTTTGAGGGTAGATTTAGGGTTCGGGTTTTTTCAACTTCAGATGTTCGATTTGGTGAATTCGGATTTGGACAGTTCGAATTCTTTTTGTCACTTACAATTTATGGGAAGGGTTTTAACTTTTCAACCATTAATTGTATGTTTCCTGAGATTCTCAATCTTTCTCATTTAACACAATCAATTACTAAACTCTAATAATATGCATTACTGCATGCTTAATGATTCAATTATTAAGTACAACTTTATATAGAAATGTATCCCTATATTTAGACAGTGATTTTACATTGGTGGTTTGTGGTTGTGCCACTAAGAATTGATGTCATCTGCAATCATTTGGGCACTATGCATATAGGTAAAAACAAAGATGTGAGACAGCTAAAATTGTTGTGGATATACATGCTGTTGTTCGGATTTTTTCATTTTTTCTTAAGTACTTGTGTTCAGTCTTCGTATCTGATACATATTTGGGGATGAGTTTAAGGGTATGATTATCGATATATATGAGAAAACTTTAAAAAAAAGTTGAGTATATTTGTGGGGGGCATATATTCATGTGACACTCAGCGGATAGAGGAATTTATTTGTTTTATTTTAGATGTATTAATAGATGCTAAGATTTGAATTAGCATCTCAGTTTTGCTGAGTAACCATGTAAATTTTGCCTAAAAAATGGTTAAACTGAAAGAGAATGGTTTATGTAGTTGAACTCAAAACTAAGTAAATTCATATATAGACGAACTGTAAAACATACAACTGTGTTTTTAATCTTTGGACAAAAAAAAGTCAGAATTTACTACTTTAATTTAATGAATTTTAATCCCTGTACGTTTCAAATTGATCAATTTTAGACCTTGTACATTTTGAATTTTGAAATCTTAGTCCTGATGCAGATGTTAGCAATAAAATTTTGCTACTACTCTCTATGCATAAAGTTATAGATTTAGGAATCATTTTTTTCTAATACTTTTTAAATTTTGAAATTTTAATTCTTGACGTAAAATCCATCAGTTAGCTATTTTTTATTTTTTTTTGAATAATTCGTGAAAATTACTAGTCAAATGATAAGACACATATGATGATATGTTTGTTTCATAAACAGAATTTACTGAAATTATTAACTACCGTATTAAAATTTTAAAAATATAGGGATTAAATTAAAGTTGAGAGGCTAACAGCAAAATTCAACCATTAAAAAACTAAATTGGATGTTTTTGAAGCACTTACTCGTTTGATGGTGGGTGAAACTATGAAAGCTAAGTGTTGTAGGATTTTTTTATAATACTAATTTGGTTGATTTTATGATGTTCTTGGGACATGTCCCTGTTGGGAATAGGAAACTATGAAAAGGCTAAATTCATAAAATGATTCTTCAACTTCATTATATTTACAACTCTTTAACTTCTAGTTTATACTTTATTAAATCCTTAATATTGTAGCACTGGGATCTGGGTTGGGAAAGGAATGTATTATTTCTTATTTAAAGGTTGAGGAGATATATAATAAGAATCTATAATGTGATTGATGTTTAAATTTTTTTAATTTATATTAAAAACAAAGTCTTTACATAAAAAATTTCACTTGAAAATTAACGATTTTTTAAGTGTGAAAATTCATAATAATGAAAAAAAAAATTTTAAGATATTTAAAATATTTTAATAACTATAATGGGTTCTAGCCCATCCACTATGTCCTAAAAAAACCAAGGAAATGTTTAGAAGGTTTATATGATTCTCTTTTTAACATCGTGTTATATACGTTAGGGTAAATTGCAATAATAGTCATTTAATTTTTTTTTAATTTATTTAATTATAAAAAGTTATAAAATATATTTAATTTTATCTTTTTGTGGTCACCATCTAGCTAAAGTTGACAACTTTTAAAATTTGTATAATAATAACTTTAACCCTCAACATTTAACATTGTATAATTTAGTCTTTTTTGTAGTTTTGTTTTTCTTTGTAACTCTTTCACCTAAAAGTTTAAAATAATAAATTTATCCGCTAAATTTGATTGAAAATATACAAAAAAAATAGAAACACCAAAAAATTTAAGATAATAATTTTTATCTTTTCTCATTCTTTTTTTTTTTTTAAAAAAGAGAAATCAAATTACACAATGAGGTTGGGGGTTATTTTTTTAGAATCAAGACTAAATTGACATAATTCATAAATGTTGAGGGTTAAAGTTATTATTATGTCAATTTTAAAAGCTGACACCTTCAACTAGTTGGTGACCCAAAAAAGATAAAATTAAATAGTTTATAGTTTTTAAGGTATTAAATCAAATTTTATCATTTTTGAAAAATTCAAATATAATTTTACCATTATTAATTTAAAATTCTATAAATTACAAAACGGGGAGGGGCCGGCCCAAAACTAAAAATTCACTCCACGATAAGTAACATCCACATCTCGACCTTGTATAAAACCTAGACCATGTATGATAAACCAAATTATTCTATTTAATAAGATTACATTTTTTCTGTCATCCAACAGTAACCAAAGTTAAAACTAGTTTTTAAGTACTCAACACAGATTCAAAGTGAAATCTAGCATCTTAGATTAGGCCCTGGATCCACACCAAGCTGGTTACAATAATCGATATAGTACTCGACCCGTCGCTCAACGGTGGCTGGGTTTCCACCATCGCACTCCAGAGCTCCATTAATGGCACGAATGGTTGCCCCGAACCCTTGGCTTATCACTGGTTGAACAGAGTTCACCCAATACCAGACGGCGGTCTTGAAGGAGATAACTGGGTCGGTGGCGACGGTTTCAGGCGAGTTTAGTCCATCGAAACCGATGCTCTCGCCAGCTGGTCCGTAGTTGAAATTCCAGGATAGCTGGATTGGTCCTCGGCCATAGTAGCCTTTGCTAGGGTTGCATGGATATTGTGTGTTGGTTTCATCACAGTAGTCTCTTGAGGCCCCGTTTATCTCTTCTATGTAGCAGAAATCTGTATTCACAAAATGATTTTGCTGCTTAATTACTATGAAACAACCATGAAACAAGCTTATGCTCATCAATTTTTAAACGTGAATGTATATAGGAAGCCCCCCATCAAATTAAATTCTTTATTATTAAATAGATTAATTTAATCGATATATTATTAAAAAAATAAATACGGCTAAATTAAAATAAAATTAATATTTACTATTTAAAAATAAGATTAAAATTATTTTTCATTTACTATTCAACTTCAAACAAAATATTTGTTTGCAAAATCATAAGAAACTTTCATAAATAACTTTGTTAAATAGTAAATAGTGTTTTTTAAACCGTAATTATTAGCTCTGTTTCAGTTTGATCTTATTTAATTATTTTTATTAATGAAGGGATTAAATTGATCCGTTTAATAATCGAGAGGGACTAATTTGATCCAACTTCAACATTTTAAAATTTTAAAATATTTTAATTAAAATCTAAAAAAAATTTAAAATTTTAATTAAACCCTTTAAAACCTATGAAAATTCTCATTAATTTCCTCAATTTAAAAAATTAATTAGACCCTATATTTTAATGAAAATCCTAATTAAACTTTTAAATTTATATTAAAAAATTAATTAAGCCCAAACCTTCATGCATGTTCCACCACTAAAATGCTTAAACAACTTAGTTTTCATCTTGAATCAGGATTAAATTTAAAAAATGAAATTCAATCCAACTCAAGTAGAGTTTAGAGCCTTGAATTTCAAGTGAAGCTGGAGCTTCTTACAAGTTAGCTCAACTAGTTTGGTCCTTACGGCAACACAGCACTTCATACATACATGCATGCAAAGCATTAAATCCTCCAAAGTAAACTCAATCATAAGAAGAAAAAGACAAAGAGAGAAGGAGCTTACGTCCAGTTTCGTGCGTGACATGCGCAAAGAAAGCTGCAATTTCACGATTAGAATCATCAACAGTTCCAATCCTTCCGAACTGAGGATAAGGACCCAATGCTTCAAGAAACGCCGATCTCGTGTAAAAATTCTTCCCTTCACAACTGTCTTCCGCAACATCCAATATCCCATTAAAGAACTCCGGTGTAACAATATCCGCCACCGAAACATTGTTGAGAGCTGGCGGCGGATTACAAGGACCCTGTTGACACCCTGTGCCGCAATAATCATCGCCGGTTCCGCAATACCCCCAACGGCTACAACATAAACCTTCTGCACAACCACAGTTTTGAGCCTTTACCGCCGTTGCACCGGCGGAAATAATCGCTGCCAGAAGAATGGTAAGTAAACCTTTCCTCATGTTGGGTTCTTTGGCGAAGTGAAGAACGGAAGGGGTGATAGTGTGTGGATGGAGAATAATGGCGTGGGATGGATTGATATTTATAGCGTTTGTAAATGGGCGGCGTTTGAAAACTGAAAAGTCAAACATTTGAGATGCAGTGTTTCCAGCAAGGGCCGTGGCGTGGGCGAGTAGTCTGACTTTGACTTTGTGCGCGTATCTATGCTTTTCGCTAATATGAATGATACGACGAGGAATTGAGGATTAACACTACTAAAAAGTACTTTTTTGAGTTATTCAACGCCATTATCCATCTTTGACTCAGAAATCTTGTTTAACTTCATTAAATTTGTTTACACAATAATTAAATTTATGCACAATGCCTGCACTCAATTAATTAATTTTTTTTACAATCTATATGTAATAAAATAATATCAAAATTCATTTAATAGAAAGAATATAAGCACAATCATATTGATTGCTAAAAGGGATATGTGTAGGCATAATGGTTAAATTTTAATCGAGTTTATAATTTTAGAATCTTTAAAAAAAAGAGAATTTTTTAATTTTTAATTATTTTACTAAGGCTATTTTAATATTTAAGCCAAATTAAGGCAATAAAAAATAAAAAGCACATATTAATTTGTAGAAAAGTCATTTCCATTAAATATTTGGAGAGATTGAGTGAAGACGATAACACCGTCACAATTAATGATGAGAGCTTATATATATATATATATATTTGGTGGTCAAAATTATTTGCTATCTAACCATGGAATTATTTGGTAATGAAGGTTTGTTATTTAAAAAAGTCATATCTGTTTATCATTGTCAAACTCAACCCTCCAAAATTATTATGTCAAAATATTCTGTTCATTTATCTCATATATATTTAATTTATTTTAAGACACCAATTATATATATTAAATTTAAAATATACTATAAAGATATTATAAAAAATTATGTAGTGTTTAAGAAAGTCACTTAATAATTAAATTTATGTGTAATTGCTTGTAATTACACAAGGTAATCAACCATTGTAATTAGTGAGTCTAACTGAATTGGGTATAATTGGAACACCCTGATTATATTTTTCATTCTTAAAAGAAAGTGAGAATTAGAATATTTATACAGGTAATTACACCCAAATTCAATTTTTTTAAAAAAAATTATGTGTTTAAAATATAATTCTTCATATAAAAGATCATGTAATTTTAAAAATTATTTTAAACATTTTAAAAAAAAAGTAGTGAAGCTTTGACTCAATGAAAAATTGAAAATTTAGAGTTTTTTTTAAGAAGTTCAAAGTCTCACATTATGCAAATTGTGAGTTTTCTCGTAATTTTTTTCTATTTATAGTTAGTTTGAGTTTAACTAATTGTTAAGTTATTTAATGCCATTTTTGTAGTGATTTATTGTGATTGTTGTAACTTCAAAAAAAAAAAAGTCATAATTATAATTGAAAACGACTTTTTTTTATTGAAGTATTTGAAGTATTATACGTTGGGAATCAATAGACTTCTCAATGAGTCGGTAGTATTATATTTAATCGAGATTTTGTCTTTAAAATCTATGAACAGCCCTAGTACTTGCGGGTGCTTGAAGATGTAGTGGAATCAAAAAAGTGAAAGCCCCTCGTCAAATTGGACCATACATGATGATTTGATAAAGTGGTAGCATAATGTTGCCATTTAAGGGCATGAGTTCAAACCCTACCAAAGATGGATGCTCATGTCTCATTGGTAGGTAATTATGTATCACTCACAATTCGATCCAACGAGATACTTTGAACCTGTCATTTCTTTAGTTAACCTCAAGCAATTGAGCTCTCCACCAACTCAGGAAAATATTTTGAAGGATTTTTCAAAAAATAAAATAAAATACCTTCACTTATTCTTAATCCAACGGATACATCCGGTCTTACTCAAATATGGTGGATGCTTTTCGCTGATATGAATGATATTACAAACTGTGAATTAATGTTGGTAAATGTTGTTTTGAATTATTCAAACTATTATCCTTCTCGGAGTCAAAACATTTGTTCAAGTTGATTAAATTTCTTTACCAAATAATTAATTTTACAATTTATATGCAATAAAAGTATAGTTTCGGACAATAAAACAATTAGAAAATTATGTGATTATACAAAATAAAATAAAATAAAACGGATTAAATGATGTTTATTTAGTTGAAATGATAAAGTTGAATGTTTGATAATATAGCTTATATTGTAAAAAATGGATTTTTGATAATTCTCCAATTGAGCTGAGACGGTTGATGGGTGACAGTAACTTACTTAAAGAGTTTATTATAGTAGAGACAATTTAATTAGTACGAAAATTCTTAGCTTAATGAACCCCGCCTATTAGCCTGATAGTTAGTGTGTTCATCAACCCAAATGTGGCCTGAGTTTGAATCGCGCTAGTCACGTTGCTGTTAGGGTTTTATCCTTCTCTTATAATTCACTAAAAAAATTCTAATTACCTTAATAATAAAAAGTTTGCAATTTGCATGGTGGAGGATTAACTAAAATCAATTAATAATTTGCCTAATTAGGAGGTTAAAGTTAAAACTAAGTTGATATTAGGGTTTGGCAAATTCAATTTATGAAGTAATTACTAATTGTTCTTATAATTGTTTTCGTCCATAATTTTTTTAGAGTGGTGCTTCAAAATTATAGGAAAATATAATTATTACGTTGGTAATTACACATGTATAATTATAAGGAATTCTATTTTCTAATCGTAAAGCTTGTCACCCATGAAGATAATGATAACAAATGTAAAATTTTTTATGAAATTGCTTGATGGAACTAATCATTTCAACAAATGGTAAGGCGAGATGTTAAACACTTTGTTTCAACATGATGGGCGTCAAAATCACCAAAAATAATTCTTACGAATAACTCTAAATAGTAGTAAGAGTGATAGTAGGATCGAGTCCACAGGGATTGGATGTTATTATCAACTTCTGCGTTTATCTCGTGAACAGAACGTTTGTCGTATCAAAGGTCGTGACAAAGGTCGTGCCCACGACTCCAAACGAACCTGCTGAAAAATAAATAAATTAAGGGGTTTTAAAATGTTTAGAAACTAAATAATTGAAACAACACAAATAAATAATTAAATAAATTAGAAATCAAATTAAAAATTAAATTCAGATTTTGCAATCAAAGAAATTAAGCCTTAGCCTTAGACTCAGTAAATTTTGTGTTAAGAATTGATCCTCGAAAATTGATCTTCTCCTCCAAACGATAAGCTAGTTATAGCGATTAAGAACGTCCTAACTGTCAAATCTTCCTCTTGTAGCTGGTCCCGGTACGTCCTGCAAACTAACCCTTACCGATTATCTAACCGAGATACACGTGTTCCCGATTGAAGATTCCGGTAGCCTTGCGTTCTTAAAAACCTAACTCGAATCAACAACCTCAACCGCGTGGGTCGTTTAAACTCGATCACTTCTTCCTTGATTTGTTCTCGAAAATCTGAATACAGCACGGCCGACTCGAATATTCAACTGTAAGCAAACATGACTCCAACCCAACATGCACTTTGACTTGGAATCGAATTCAACCTTAAGGGATGATTTGTGCTATCCCGATACTTAGGAGAAAAGTAAATACTGATTGGAAGGATTTTTTGCGCGAATACGAATCTCACGATTCCCGATAAAAAAAAGTACCGACCTAAGGCTAAGATAGAATTTAGTTAAGCATGAAATTGTTCATGCTTGAAGGTTGTGGAATGTGATTGGATTTGTATAAATGATGATGGAATTTGGGAAGGAAAAGGGCTTGGAAGGCAATTGGACCAATTTTGGAAGAACAAAGAAATTGAAAGGAAATGAACAAAATTCCCACGTCAAATTGAAAGAGAAAAGAGAATAATTCAATTCCAAATTGAAGTAGAAAAAGACAAGATAATACAATTCCAAATTGAAGTAGGAAAAGAATTAATTGATGATTTTCTAAGAACAAAAAGGCCCTATTTATATACATGGTTTACTAAAAATAGCCTAAACTAATGGGCAAATATCCCAAAAATACCAAAAAAAATCAAAAATTACCAGAAAGGACAGGTTTCAAAAATATTGACTGGAAAGGACAAATTCCCCCAAAAACGCATCCACATCAGCGCGTTTTTGGGGGATAAAGGGCTAAAGCACGCCCTGTAGGACGCGCTTGCGCCACCTCAACAAAAACGCGTCCACATGGGCGCACTTTTGCTGAGGTGGCCAAAAGCGCGTCCTACGGGGCGCGCTTTAGCCCGTGTTTTTAAAAAAAAAACTATTCTCGAATATTTTAAAAATTTACGAGAATAAACCTTTATAAAGGCTCAAAGTGACAACACCATTTTTTTCAAGGTGTCATCAATTAATAAGGAAATATAACTTACAAAGGAAATCTTTATATAGACCCGAAGTCTCATTTCCCTTGTTTTCTTGAGTAAAGTGGGATATGAGATATGTGTATTTATAGACTCATGAATAGTTTTACAGCTTGTTCCTAAACAATGTGGGATTCTTTCCTCTTTTAACTAACAACATGAGATGACATGCTACACTATATTTGATTTTTTTTTTACAAAACAATTTCTCTTTTTTTATATTTTGTTAACATTTTTTTATATTATAAAAAACAAGAAACAAAACAAGTCAAATATATTTTTTACAAATCTAATCATTACTAACATATATTTTGTTAACGAATTTCTCATCCTAATTGGTTTGCTGAATTATTCATATGCAAATAATAAAGTTGAAAAAAAAAGGAACGAATCCATCCTTACCTGAAGCCTTAAGTGGTGCCATCATCTACATAGCTTCCACAATTTTGTCTAATTTGAATTTCGCCATTAATTTTGTATTTATATCTCCTGAAATACAAGGTTGAACTTTGTTAATCAATTACTCACATTCCTTCACTGGTTTCGAATAGAGCAATTCTTTAAAGTAGTTTGTTGCTAGTTCAACCATCTCATTCTCCCCCTTAACCCATACTTCATCCCTATCCTCCATTCCTTTCACTGTATTCCTTCTTTTTCTTGACGATGCAACCTTATGGAAAAAACATGTATTGCGATCCCCCATTCTAATCCAATCTACCCTTGCTCGTTGTTCCCAAAATAAAAACACAAGATATACAATAGTTATACAACAGTTATATGCACCCACTATAATTTGTGCGTGCGTCCTTCCTTTCACTGAATTCCAGTATTCATCTTCAGCAGTTATATGCATTTTAAATAAAAATACAAGGCTTAAATTAATGTCAACATTTCAATATTGCACACATGTGAAAATCACCTTATGCACATATTAACATTCCTAATGAAAACATTTTCCATGCAAACATAGACATAATATTCTAGCATATATGATGCAGACATAAACATGCTTTTAATATTCGAGAACACATTAATATTATGCACAAATTTCATGTCAATAGTTCAGTATTACACCTATATTATCAATCAAGAACATAGATAAACCCTAAATTAAGTAGAATTTATAACGATTTTTTTTCATTTATCTAGAAGATAGCAAGTTTAACACCAAAAATCAAATTGGTACTTTTGCCAAATTGTTAACACCACCCTTATACTAGCACTAAACCCAAATTTGAAATAACATAAATTCATTATCAAAATTTGTTAATTTCCTAAATATATTATCTGTTAATTTATTAATATATGTTAGTAATGATTAGATTTGTAAAAAATATATTTGAGTTGTTTTGTTTCTTGTTTTTTATAATATAAAAAAATGTTAACAAAATATAAAAAAAGAGAAATTGTTTTGTAAAAAAAAAAAAATCAAATATAGTGTAGCATGCCATCTCATGTTGTTAGTTAAAAGAGGAAAGAATCCCACATTGTTTAGGAACAAGCTGTAAAACTATTCATGAGTCTATAAATACACATATCTTATATCCCACTTTACTCAAGAAAAAAAGGGAAATGAGATTTTGAGTCTATATAAAGATTTTCTTTGTAAGTTATATTTCCTTATTAATTGATGACACCTTAAAAAAAATGGTGTTGTCACTTTCAGCCTTTATAAAAGTTTATTCTCGTAAATTTTTAAAATATTCGAGAATAGTTTTTTTTTAAAAACACGGGCTAAAGCGCGTCCTACGGGGCGCGCTTTAGCCCCTTATCCCCCAAAAACGCACTGACGTGGACGCGTTTTTGGGGGAAATTGCCCTTTCCGGTCAATATTTTTGAAACCTATCATTTCCGGTAATTTTTGATTTTTTTTGGTATTTTTGGGATATTTGCCCTAAACTAATTTAATATAAAATATAAAATAATAAAAATAAAAAAGTAAAAATAAATAAACTAAACTAAACTAAAATAAGATTTTCCTATTTTTGGCTTTTACAAAGTCAAAATATTTGATGTGTCCTTGGCTTCCTCTATTTTTTTATTTAGCCCCATTTCAATAATTGTCTTTCAATTTGGCTCTTTTTAGCTTGCTTTTGGTCAATTGCATCCCTGACAAGATTTAAATCATAAAAACACTAATTTAGCAAGGATTGATTCAGAAATAAACCGAATTAAACACAAAAAATCATGCAAATTAACATATTATCACAACAAAATCTAGATAAAAAAGAAAACTTCGAAAATATCAAAGAAAAAGAAGAAAATACTATCAATTGCTTGACACGTTAAGGTTGAGATCCTATTTTTTTTTTAATTTGATAATCAAAACATAATTTAAATCATTAAAATAAAAATTATAAATTTATATAGGTTATTAAGTAGCCCCATTTAATATTCAACTATCAAATTTTCAGAAAATAAATATAGTCAACTATCTGCAGCAATTCTGAAAACATTTATGAAACTATGTTCCCCCTCCCCAAATTCAAAATGCCCATTATACCACGGTGGACTAAATTACTTTTTGTGACCCTGAATAAATTAATTTGGGATTATAATATTTTACCCTAAATTTCTTTAATGTCTCAATACTCAAAATGTAACAAAACGAAAACCTATTAATTTAATGGCCTCAAATTATAAGTACGCGGGTGGAACTTTTAGAAAATTAGTTGGAAAACCTCAAAAATTTTAAAATATTTAATTTTAAAAAGTTTAATAAATAAATTAAAAAATTAATAGTTTAGTAATTAAAATAGAATAAAATTAATTATTTAATGATCATACTTGCACTTTATTTTTTTTAGCATAATGATTTTTTTGCCTCCCAACTTTATGAAAAAAAAAAGTCATTTTAGTCTTTTATTTAATTTTTTGCCTCTTTTAATCATTAAATTTATATTTTTTTCAAATCACCTAAAAATAGATGAAAAAGTTAACATTTATTAACTTTGCTAATGTGGCGTACAAGTGGATTGCCACATGTCATCATTTAATTAATTTTAGAATTTTTTACTAATTTTAACGATTTTTAATTTTTAAAAATAGTTTTTATATATTTTTAATTTTTAAATTTAAAAATAATTTATTCAATATTGACATGTCATCCACATGTATGTCAGGTCAATAAAGTTAAAAAATGTTTAATTTCTTTTAATTATTTTGAGATTATTTGATAAAAATACAAATTTAAAAGTTAAAAAAAAAAGAAAAAAAAACTAAAATAACAAATAAATCTCATTTTGCCTTTTTCTAAAGTTGATTCGTAGCTATTCTTTAAAAAGGAAATTCTTTTCTTCTTGGAATAATAAAGAAAGAGAAGAATGAATTACCCTTCTTTATTCTTTCCTTTAAAGCGGTGAGGGCTCACTCGAACCAACATACTCTTACGTTGATAATAATATTAAACATTATTTTTACATTGATAATAATATTAAATGCCGATACCAGTTAAATTAAAATTCAATATACATTTCATATTTAAAATTACATGAATTTGTTGATGAATTTTGTTAAATTAAATTTTATAATATTGTAAATTGGTTCGAGCTGTTTTGTTGAATTAAATTTATAATAATGTAAATCAATTCGAGCTATTTTAAGATGATTGATAAAAAAGACCAAGAATCCTTAACATAATGTTACGAGATGTTGAGATTTAAATGGAAAAACAGTAGACATAAGGTGGTCCAATCCAAAAGCACATACAAAGTTATTATAATCAGAAGAATACAAAAGAGAAAATCAAAGGAAATGAAAATAGTCCACAAAACAAATCCCAAGGCATTGCCAATTGCCATTCAATCATATCAATAATGGAAGACATAGACATTGTACTCCACCACTGCATTCCCAGTTTTTAAATCCACTGTATGAGTGTTGGCCTGAGCATATCCACGTGCAAACCGGAAAAGTCCACTACCGCCGACGATAGGCATCTCCCTTACCCTCGAGAACACGGTGTTCCGCCCCAATAGACTAAGGGAACTACCGTTATACTTGCCTTCCATGAAAGCCAAGTTCATTACCATTAATAAACCAACTTCGTTTTGCGCTGCTGATGCGTAAATCCCTTGCGCTTTTCCCACGAGCTTGGAGTTGGGGTCGGGTGCGGCAGTCAAAGGGTCATCGGCCATCATGACAACGCCAAAGCCAGTATGGGATTTGTTGGTCGAGGCGGCGCTGGCGACAGGGATAGCGGTTGGGTTTCGTGAGCTAACTATGTCGTGGAAGTAGAAGTGAAGATGGGTGAGCTTCTCTCGCTTGAGACCGAACTTTTTGGGAGACAAAATGTTGGAGAAGGAACCACTAGAGGTTGCAGAGAAGAAGAGCAGAGTAAAGTGAAAGAAGAAAGTAGAGGAAGATAATTTTGAGAAGGTTTTAGGCATGTTGAAATATACAGAGATTTCAGGACTCTGATGAATGAAGTATGGCTGTGGAGAACTAAGATAGGGGACACTTGCAGTATATGTTGAGTTAATGGGACAGTGGGGCTCATTATGGGGAAAATCCTAATTTAGACTTTGTCCTTGCATAAAAGGTAGCATAGTTTTATATTTTCAAGTTTTTGGGAGAAAGTGAACGCACTCAATTTTATATATATAATTTTTAGTCCATATCTCAAAATTATATATAAAAATTTTATTTAATTTAATACATAAGTTTTAATTTAGTGTAATTATATATATATATATATATATATATAAAATTTTGGTTGTGATTTACATGTATATATTAAAATTTAATTTTGATTCAATCGTACACCTTTAAAGAAATAAATACGTTAATTTTTTCTTATATTAGATAATAATAATTATTTTTATATGCAATATATAAATATTTTGAGTTTTATCCCTAATTTTATATAATTTCTTTATAATTTTTGTATAGGGAAAATCTGAATCTATACACGAACTCTGGAATAATTTGTAAGTTTATACATAAATTTGATTTGATTTAATTATCACAAATCACTATCATCACTATTGATATGAAATCATTTTACGTATTGCATAGACAAATGATTATACTTATCTAATATAAAAATAAATTGATATATCTATAATAGTGAAAGGAAAAATATTATAAATTCACTAGTAATGAAACTTGAATAAACGTCCCATAATAGCATTTATTTCTTTAAATGTATAAATTGAATCAAAATCAAAATTTTATATATACATTGGAAGCGCAATCAGGGTTTTATTTATATATTTGAATTACAATCAAAGTTTCATGTGTATAATTGCATAAAATTAAAGTTTATGTATTAAATCACACATTGAATCAAACTTCACATATAATTACGATATTAATCTGTTTTTGTATAATATTTGTAATTTTATAACATTTTGTAATTTTTCTATATATATTTAAAAAATTCTTTAAAATTTATAATATTTCAATAATTTTTAGGTCATAATCAAGATATCCACCATCAGCAGCAGTGACTAATCCCCTCAGCACAGATACTTTTCGAAGAGGTAAATGACTAGCCATAAAATATGTTTCATTCCAATAAATATAGATAAAACCTCCAACCACATGAGAGGTGGTTTTCGGGTAAATATCCCATATATACCAAAAAATTAAATTATTTACAGAAATGTGCCAGTTTGAAGAATATTTACGGACAAGCACCGTTTTCCCTAAAAACACGTCCACGTCAGCGCGTTTTTGGGGGATGCAGGGCTAAAGCGCGCCCCTGGGGGCACGCTTTTGCCACATCAGCACAAAGCGCGCTGACCAAGACACGCTGTTGTGGCAAAAATGCGTCCCCAATGACGCATTTTAGCCCGTGTTTTTTTTAAAAAAACTATTCTCAAATTTTTTAAAAATTTACGAGAATAAACCTTTATAAAGGCTCAAAGTGACAACACTATTTTTTTTAATGTGTCATCAATTAATAAAGAAATATAACTTACAAAGGAAATATTTATATAGACCAAAGTCTCATTTCCCTTGTTTTCTTGAGCAAAGTGGGATATGAGATATGTGTATATATAGACTCATGAATAATTTTTGCAGCTTGTTCCTAAACAATGTGGGATTCCTTCATCTTTTAACTAACAACATGAGATGACATGCTACACTATATTTGATTTTTTTTTTTTACAAAACAATTTCTCTTTTTTATATTTTGTTAACATTTTCTTATATTATAAAAAACAAGAAACAAAACAACTCAAATATATTTTTTTACAAATCTAATCATCACTAACATATATTAATAATCCATCAAAAATTTACAAGAAAAACCCACTTACCGTCCCAATTAGGTTCATGGGTTATATATTTTTGAATGAGCAGAAACATGTTATATAAGTTTGAGCTGAATCGGTTATTGTTATATATTTTCACGATTAAGAAATATTTCAAGAGAATTATGGGTTTGGGTTTATCTAGTATTTTATTTTCTTAAATTTTTGTTATATTAATTTAAAAGTTTTATAATGTGATTTATGAATTATTCTCTTATATATATTTCCTTGATTTTTGGATGTTGTAAAATAGTTTAATAAATTAAGTTAAAATCATTTGAGCACCACTAAGCATAAAAACACTTAACGCCTTCGATTTTTTTTTTCCATGTGTAGGTAGTAGATAGGAGCAGTGAAGATAATATTACTGTATTTGCGCAAGTCAGAGTTACATACATCGGCACAGGTGGATATTCAAGTCACTCTTATTTTATCTTGTATATATATTTTGGGCATTTTGGCATATATATAAATTTTAGTTAGTTAAATGAATGTATAACGTTATTATTAGTTGATAAAATCATGAATGTATAACAAATTTTAATTATATGACTAACTTAGCTTATTGTTCTTCCATTGCCATGAACTTATTTGGGACAATAAGTGGGCTTTTCTTGTAAATTTTTGATGGATTATTAATATATGTTAGTGATGATTAGATTTGTAAAAAATATATTTGAGTTGTTTTGTTTCTTATTTTTTATAATATAAGAAAATATTAACAAAATATAAAAAAAGAGAAATTTTTTTGTAAAAAAAAATCAAATATAGTGTAGCATGTCATCTCATGTTGTTAGTTAAAAGAGGAAGGAATCCCACATTGTTTAGGAACAAGCTGCAAAACTATTCATGAGTCTATATATACACATATCTCATATCCCACTTTGCTCAAGAAAACAAGAGAAATGAGACTTTGGGTCTATATAAAGATTTCATTTGTAAGTTATATTTCTTTATTAATTGATTATACCTTAAAAAAATAGTGTTGTCACTTTGAGCCTTTATAAAGGTTTATTCTCGTAAATTTTTAAAAAATTCGAGAATAGTTTTATTTTTAAAAAACACGAGCTAAAATACGTCATTTGCCACATCAACAAAGCGCGTCCTTGTCAGGGCGCTTTGTGCTAATGTGGCAAAAGCGCGTCCCCAGGGGCGCGCTTTTGTCCTGCAACCCCCAAAAATGCGCTGACGTGGACGCGTTTTTTAGGGAAACGGTATTTTTCTATAAATATTCTTCAAACTGACCCATTTCTGTAAATAATATAATTTTTTAGTATATATGAAATATTTACCCCGTGATTTTCAATAATTTTTAGACTTTAAGTAAAAAAAATCTCATCAATAATTTTAAAATCAATCAAGCAATCACATCAACATTTTTTCCATATCAAACACATGAACTGTTAAGTCATCATTTTCTTCACCTCAGTTGCTACATCAATCACCATGCCGTAATCTAATATTAGAGGTTTTGATGTAAAATTATATTTTAAGAGGGTTTGACGAAAAATTACATTTAAAAAATTCAATTGATTACAAACTTTTAATTAAGACTTGAGTGTAATTTTCATATAAAAACTGATTTTAAAAATACTTTTTTTTAATAATATTCTTTTATAAAAAAAAAACCTAACACTGATATCCATATCCAACCAAATCAGATAATCTCCAAGTAAATAATTTATTGATGTTCTAATATTGACTTGATTTCATACACAAGTCTCTTTATTTTAGTTTCTGAGAATTAAGTGGCCGAAACAAGAAAGTATAAATAAAATTCTAGCATGAAAGATTAGGTCCAGGATCAACACCAAGCTGGCTACAATATTGTGTATAGTAATTAATCCTAGCTTGAACCGCAGCTTGGTTCCCACCATCGCATTCAATAGCCCCATTAATGGCTCGAATCGTTGCCCCGAACCCTTGGCTTATAACCGGTTGAACAAAGTTCACCCAATACCACAAGGCCGTCTTGAAGGAGATAACAGGGTCCGTGGCTACGGTTTCAGGTGAGTTTAGTCCGTCGAACCCGATGCTCTCCCCAGCTGGTCCATAGTTAAAGTTCCAGGATAGTTGGATCCGACCCCGACCGTAGTAGCCTTTATCAGGGTTGCATGGATACTGGGTGTTGGTCTCATCACAGTAGTCCCTGGTTGCACCATTTATCTCTTCTATGTAGCAAAAATCTGTATAGGTGGCATGTTCAAACATTTGTTATATCCGTAATCATGATATATAAAACGGGATTTTTGGATCGTAATTTAAGTTTGCAATAGGAATAGAGTAGTCGAAATCTTACGTCCAGTTTCATGGGTGACATGAGCAAAGAAAGCAGCAACCTCACGCCTAGTATCATCAGCTGTACCAAATTGAGTAAAAGAATTGAAAGCTTCAAGAAATGCAGCCCTTGAATAAAAATTCCTCCCTTCGCAACTGGCATCTGCTTGATTCAAAATCCCATCAAAGAACTCGTTTGTTACTATATCAGCCACCGTCTGGGCCCTTACCGACACCGATCCGGCGATAATTCCGGCCATAAAAATGGCTACTAGACTCTTCCACATGCTGGGAAATAACATATTTGTAATATTAATTGAACCAAATTTGATGTGAAAAAGGTGGTTGATAGTTAAGAGTTATTTATAGGGGCCACAAAGGGCATTATGTTTTTGTTTTGAAAATTTCAAGTTTGACATGCAGGATTTCCAGATTGCCTAAATTCAAGACTTTTAAACTTTGGGTCAGAATAACAACTTATTGTTCTAGATAATTCAACCTTTCATAATAATGATCTCCTAAGCATATTGCCTACCATTTTATATTCAAGTTGGGCATCTGTCCCTTTCTCAATTAATTTTAAGTTGAATGTTTAACATAATATTTATTTATCCCAATTAATCCATCGGACAAAGATGATTGGGTTATTTACAATTATGGAATCGAACTTAATTTTTGGTTCATTCAAATTTTTAAAGCCACATAAATTGTATTCTCCAACCCCAAGTGGGGTGTTGAAGTTTAAAGTTAACATCAAAGGCTACAATAAAAAGAACTTAATATATATTTTTTGGTTGTGCATATAATTATTCTTTTATGTTTATAATATCCATTTATTTTAGACGAAATATAATTACACAATATAAAGATTTTTTTTTTAAATCTTAAATACAATTATGGTTATGTTAGGATAATTACCATTATCAGCTCAAAATTTGAATGACTTTGGGCTAGATTTTAATGAATTCGCGGGATGAGTTTGCTTTTTTGTGAAATTATACGTGCAAAAGATCGTATAAATACCTGTTGAATCTAGAATAAGATATGTATTTATATGCATGAAACATTTCAAACATATCATATCAATAAACAATACCCATATCGTATAAATATATAAATACCACTACACCAAGAGAAAACAATCAAGAAATTATAAACAAACAAATTATGAAATCATATACAGAGTAAAAAGTTGACCTTATCTTCATAAAAAATAAAAGAAAAATGGGAATGGCTTACTTTTCTGGTGAAAAGGATTTCCATATAACGGGCTTGACTGACTTCTGACTTTAGGAAAGTCAGCTTTTTTGTTTTTAAAAGAAAAAAAGTTTATATATATATATATATGCAAAATTCAAGTTAAAAAATAGTCGATCAACATCTTAATCATCAAATTATCACATTCGCTCGACACAAACTATAATTATTACAATGTCACTACTTCCGTACGTATATAATGCAAATATGCCTGATGGTTTCTTCCAATTAATCAAAATTATAATACGACTTGCCAAAATTATACTCACTTCCTAATGTTATACAAGTAGGGTTTTCCAATACTAAAAGTTAATAAAAAGTGACTTAAGATTTGATAATTTACCATTCATAGATATTATTGATCCATGCACACGAGGACGTATTAGCATCCATAAACTGTGACGAGATTAGTCATCACCTACTGGGATGTCTTCTCTGCGAAATGAGGTGTTTTCAGATTTCGTTAACAATCTACCAAGAAGTATGCATTGAAGATGGCTGCGTAAGATCTTCAACTTTCAGGGTAGAGTCATGGACACTTTCATTCCAAAAAAGAGAACCTTGACAAGAAAGAGATTCGGGTTTATTCGATTTGCATGTAAAACAGGCGATGAAAGCTATCAGAAAGTTGAATGGAATGTGGATTGAGAACCAGATAGGCGACAATATGGTTAGATTTCGTGGAAGATGATATATGATCTGGAGGAAGGTTGATGGGACGGAGGTAATGGATGGACGCAAACTGACAACTGGGCACCAGAAAAATTCTTGAAGAGTAAAGATGTTGAAAAGCCATGTAGAAACTTTCTTAACAACGGAACCACGAAGAAAGCTTTGAGGTTGTAATCAATGAAGTTGCTAAATACAAATTGGAACGGAGGGTAGTAGTTACGATATGGAATGGCTAAAGGAGAACATAAAGACGATAAGCAATCTGGACATCAACATTAAGAAACTTTCGAGCAATCACTTCCTTGTTGAGTTTGTCGATAAGGAAACATTTAAAAGTCCGGAAGAAAATCGATGGTCTCGCTTTGACCATTGGTTCATTAACATTAAACCGTGGTTTGAGGATTTCAGAGATTTCCATGGGCTTGTCTTTTTAAAATATATAAAAATAATTGTTGGTTTAATATTTATTTGATTTTTTAATTGAAATTGTGATTTGACTTGCAACTTCAAATGATATAGATCCAACGAGTGAAATTAAAACCAAATGGAAATTAAAAATTGAGAACGACAACAAATGGAAATTAAAACCTGTCCAAGTATTTTATTGCTGACTTTTCTTTATCATTACATTTTATTTTTTTTTGGAAAAAATTATCCTTACCTTAATACCGATCTCATTTTCCCCAAAACGATATTTGTAAAACATTATTGTAAGGAAAATTAAAGCTGCAAATTTCAGTACATAAATAAATGGAATAAACTCTAGCAGCTGAGATTATCACCAGGAGCGACACCAAGTTGGCTACAATATTGAGTGTAGTAGTTAATCCGAGACTGAACTTTAGTCGGATCCACACCGTTGCATTCAAGGTCTCCATTAATGGCTCGAATAGTGGCCCCGAACCCTTGGTTCATCACGCCTGCAACATTGTTCATCCAAAACCAAAGGGCAGCCTTGAAGGAGATAAGAGGGTCGTTGGCCACGGTTTCCGGTGCGTCTAAGCCGTTGAACCCGATATCGGAACCGGCTGGTCCGTAGTTGTAGTTCCATGTTAGTTGCAGTGGTCCACGACCGTAGTAACCTTTGCTTGGGTTGCATGGATAATCGGTTCTTGTCTCGTCACAGTAGTCCTTTGAGGCTCCACCGTCCTCTTCAATGTGACAGAAACCTGTAAGCAACAACACCATAAATATTGTTATTGAAAATATATAGCATTAAATAATGCAACAACACGATAAAGTTTTCTTGAGGGATTTTTTTTATTTCTCGGAAGTAAGTCTTCAAATTCGGAATTAGTCAAGTGGAGCTCTCAACACATTTGGCATTTGACTCTGTTGAGAGCTCGAGAAGGTTACGAGTTCACAGAGAAGGCGTGTCTTCGCCCGATAAGAAAATGACTTTGTGAGCCAGTCACCTCCTCATGTTCTCGACAAAGTTGAAAGACAAAATTAGAAATAAAACCCAACAGAGGCACTTCAAACCCTATAACGGACGTGTCTCGACAGGTTTTTATCAGAAAATTAAGAGTAAAAAGAGATGCTTACTTCCAGTTTCATGGGTAGCATGAGCAAAGAAAGCAGCAATCTCACGCTTAGAATCCTCAACCGACCCGATCCTTGCGAACTGAGTGAAAGAATTGAGGGCATCAAGGAACACCCCTCTCGAGTAAAAGCTCCTTCCTACACAAGTGGAAGCCGCCTGGTTCAATATCCCATCGAAGAATTCCTGCGTAACAATGTCAGCTATGGAGACCCCATTGTTAACACAAGGACCCCCTCGGCAATTCACTCCGCAGAAATCGTCTCCAGTCCCGCAAAACCCGAACCGACTGCAACACTCGGTCGCCGAGCAAGTGTTGCCGCATTGAGCTTTCACCATTCCAGCAACCATTGCCGCTAGGATAATGGCTATGAAGCTTGTTTTCATGGTGGAAGTCGCCATTTTTTTTCCCTGCTGGAATTGAAATTGTGTGTTTGGATATGGAGATTTGCTGGATAGTTATTTATAGATTTAAGAGAGGGCAAGAAAAGCAAGAAGGAGTTGGCGTGGGTAAAGGGAGAAAAGAGCTTGCTTGTTTGAGCAAGGCGTGAACGAAGCCAAACTTTGACGAGTCAACATGAGAACGACGGGTGTGTTTTGGAAGGCAAGTGGAAATTTCTTTGGTCATACATATTGAAACTTCTACTTTTATTATTTTATCGAATTAGTAAACTGTAATAAATTAACTAAAATTAACAACTTAAATTTATATTTTACTAGTAACAAGACTAATTTTTAAAATTTATTATAAAAACAAAATCCGCATAAATTAAAATAAAAAGATGAATAATTGGTTTAAAACGATAGATAAAATTCTTATCAAATATTTGTTTTATATTGATTCAAATCTTATGAACTTATCTCTTACTTTAATATTGTATAAAAAAATAAATAATTTAACCTTCTAAATTTCATAAATTATGATATCCTAATTTAACATACAACTTTTTATCCCTAATTTGTTCCGTTAAACAACAAATAATTAATTTTCTTAATTTCTAATTCACATATTCAAAGTTTGATATTAAGTTTGAACTTGATTGATCATTTATCCTTAAGTTTGAGTTTGGCTTGAAGTTCAATTAAGCTTGTTTAAAAGTTTTCATATTTAAGCTTGAGCTAGAGTTCGATTAAGTTTATATGATTCAAACTTGAACTCAACTCGATAATTAAGCTTACGGTTAATATTTAATAATATATATTAAGGGAAATAACATATTTTTAATAATAACAATAAAAATATTTAAAATCTATATTAAAAATGAAATGTTCGATAAGCCTCACGAGTTGTTCAAGTAGTGTAGTACTAAAATTGAATTCGGCTCAATCGTTAACTCGAACTTGACTCGATAAAAACTGAGTTAAGTTGGAGTTTTTTTTTTTTTCAAATCAAACTCAAATAAATTATGGTCAAACACTAATATCTTATTTAAACCTCTATTCAAAAGTTAGGTCACTAGTATGATCTGATTTGATAGGCTTATTCAAATTAAATTTAATAACTAAATTTTATTTTATTTAATTATAAAATTTTAAGTATTAATGTAAAAATATTTTCATATTTTAATATAAAAAAAGAGATTTAACAAGAAAAGAAAATCAATTCAGGAGCAAGCCTAATTCATAACAGCTTCATGTCTATATATATATTAATGATATGTTAAGTAATATTTAGTCACTCCCATAACTTAATTTTAAGAAATAGAAAAAAAAAATTTACTTATTTTAAAGATATCTTATTTTTACAAAAAAATTTACTCATCATTCTAAATTTAATTTTATATTGGTTATTTTTAATTTTATGTCTCCTATTATAATAATATAGAATAAATATTTTTTTTCTCATATTATTATATTAATAACTTAATTAAAAGACTTTTTGGTAACAAGAAATAACTAGGAAACAAATACAATGACAACAAATTAGTTAGAAGTAATAACAGTGGAATCGATGTTAGCCCCAAGAAGTTCCTGTAATAACGTTTGGGGCTTTTCATATACTTGTATCTCATTCTAATTCTCGCTTACAAATTTAACCATCTAATCAGCCACTCTGTTGTTTTCCCTACGGATGTATTGAAATCAAATTTTTTATTTTCGGCATGATAGTTGACTAATCAAATGCAACTACGATATCATACTATTACGTGCAGTACTATCAACTAAGATAATTGTCACAATTACAACATCATCACACTCCAATTCCAATTATCTAAAATCTAACTCCGATACTAAGTTGAGCACTTCAAATAGATCTCTTACCCCAATTTTAAATACGAGAAAAAATCCTCTCAACCATTCACTCAAAGTTGATTAAAGGGGGGGGAGGGGGCTAGTGGATAGTTTCTTTCAATGTCAGTCAAATTCATTCGTTGACAAAAAGACTTAAGACTAATTCAATTTCATTTTTCTTTTCTTTTTATCAACGTTTCATATTTATTGTTAAAGTCAATCTTATGTCTGCTATTATTAGGCTAGCTTTCAGTTTTTTTTTTATAAAATTATTTAAAAATATATATATATAGAACTGACAGCTCATAATAAATAAATAAATTAAATTAAGACCTTTTCTTGGCACTGAGCAGCCTTAATCATTGATTAATTATTATGTATGTCTATTGGTGATTTTAAAGTTAGTAAAATGCATTAATGCAACATAATCGATGTTAAATTAAATTTTCTATTATTAAATAAATAAATTATTTTTTTACTATTAAAAATTAAATAAATAAAAATGATAATAGAGTTAGTATTTATTAGATAAAAATATCTTGATTTTTTTAATTACAGTTCGGTTTTAAATAAAAGATTTTATTTAAAAAACTATAAAAATTTTAAAAATATTAAATCTAATTTTATTTAATTTATTTTTATAGCACAGAAATTAAATTGATTTAAAAATATTAATTTAATCATATTTTTATAATAAAGAAACTTTTCAAATACATTCATCAAAAATGTGTAATTAAATCCGTTGGACTAAAAAAATAGGCAAATACCATCAATGCAAGAAATTCATTATTTTTTTTTTTTTGGTGTAAAACTGAGAATAGCTTAAAAGCTTCTAAGATACAATGTAATCTTTGTCCTGAAGGAGAGTCGTAGTCACCATATCGGGGGGTACTTCAAAAACTCGAAGAGAGGTTTGCCAGGAGAGTCCTATCTTCGCAAGTTGATCTGCGGTTAAATTGCCTTCCCTGGGAATATACTTGATTTCCCATTGGCCTTCAGAATGCATAAGTCTTTTAATCCTTCTGAGAAGTGTATTCCCTGAGTCTACCGTATCTTCCATAGCCAAAACCCTGATTACTTCAAGATTATCAGTTTGAATCTTGACCCTCTTGTATCCTTTACTCAATAGGATGAGTACTCCATCAAGTAAGCCCCAAAGTTCTGCTTCTAGTGGTGAGCAGCTGCCCAAATAATGAGTGTATCCTAAGATCCAGTTACCCTCCTGATCGCGTACCACTCCACCTGCTGCAGCATTTCCAGATATTCTAGCCACTGCTCCATCAGAGGAAAGATGAACCCATTTATCGGAGCAATGTTGTTGATTGCCTGAAGAAATCTCGATAGCCTTTGATCTTTTGATAATGGGCTCAAAGTTTCGTGCCCAGCTGAGTGATGCTTTAATGAGTTCGATAGGTGGCCCATCAATGTTTTGAAAGATGAAGAGGTTCCTATTTTTCCAAATCCTCCACGCTATGATCCCAAAAAGGCACGACCAAGTAATACCTTTGTCCTGCAATTTAAAATGATAACTGAGGTTAGTTGTTAGCCAAATATTTAAAGGGACAGAAAAGAACCTGGATTGTTTCTCTGGAGGGACTACAAGCCTCCAAGTTTCCTTGGCCGTCAAGCAATCGCGGAGGACATGCATGATGTCTTCAGAATTATGTCCGCATCTAGGCCAAGCACCGCTGTGGGCAATTCCTCTTCTGCTTCTTTCTGAATTGGTCAGGAGGCTCTGATTTGCCACAAGCCAAAGGAAGATCCTGACTCTCTGAGGCCCTTGATATTTCCAAACAATTTTCCAGTTGTCATCTTTAGGTCTCCAAGAATTCTCCTTTAAAGTCCAGTATGCGCTTCGGATAGAGAACGATCCGGATCCCGAGCGAGCCCAGATGATTCTGTCTTCACCGTTATCTGGGTGGGGTGGGGGATGCTTACAATACGTTTCAATTTGTCGTCAGGTAACCACAGTCGAAGCATGTCGACATTCCAAGAACCATCCGGTAAGACCCAATCCTTCAAAGTGCTATCCAGGTTGATCCTGTTCTGGGCGGGAGCATATGATGACAACGGTCCTATACCAGGTATCCAGTTGTCTTTCCAGCCACAAATAGTAGAACCATCCCCAACAGACCACATGAGATTTTCACGAAGAAGGGGCCACACTTTAGATAAAGATTTCCATAGGTGCGAGCTTTGGCTCTTAAAAATAGACTCAGGAAGCTGACTCTTCCATCCATACTTCGATCGGAGGACTTGGGCCCATAGTGCGTCTTTGCGTGTGGCCAAGTTAAAACCTATTTTCATAAGGAAAGAATTGTTATGGTCTTGGAGATGTCTAAGACCAAGCCCCCCGCAATTCCTAGGCTGACAGATAGAGTCCCATCCTACCAGGGCAATTTTTGTGTTCCCAGCTGTGCTTCCCCAAATAAACTGTCTGGCTATCTTTTCTAACTCATCACATATCCCTTTCGGAATAGCTAAGGATTGCATAAAGTAACTAGGGATAGTCAGGAGAACGGATTGAGCCAGAGTAATACGCCCTGCAAGGGAAAGTTTCCTCGCATCCCAATTTTGAAGTTTACTCCTCACTTTGTCTATCACAAAGTTCAGAGTGCTCTTGGTGACACGATCAAGAAATTCATTATTCAAATATATATAATAAAACATTAATCACCAAATGCCATGTGGTCTCTGTTTTGTAACCTCACTTGCAATCCTGCCCATAGGCGGCCATAGCTAAACCCTGCACCTCGTATATGCAAAACCGAAACCAATTTTTATATATTTATATATTAATAATTTAAATGTATAGAATGATTCATTTGGTGTTTTAATTTCATAAAAAAATTCTTTTTTTATTTAATTGTCATCTCTTTTGATAATTAAATTTTTATGTTTTGTTAAAGCATATTAAAATGAATTGAAAAATTAATCTATATTAATTTAGCTGACATGTCATTTACATGACAACCCATATATGTGTTATTTTAACAATTAATTAATTTTTTAAAAAAAATCTAAAAATATATCAAGTTTCCGAAAAATTCTAAAAATTATTTAAACATTAAAAAATATTATAAATTAAAATTTTAAATTATCTCTTCTTTGCCGTAAATTATTTTCTTCTAAATATTAAAATAAAAATATAAAATATTACCCAATTTTGAAAATAAATTAGTGCAAGAAATGAGTTAATATAGATAGCAAGTGAGGAAAATAAAGTAAGCAAAAGAATATCCACTTGTGTGAAAATGGAATCATAATTTTAACTTTATAAGCCACTAAGTCACTCTAGAGGGATGGAATTACTATGGAATCCACTTCGAAAAGGTCAGAATATTCTGATTTTAAGTAGGATCTTTTATACTAAAATAAAATAAAACCAAGTAAGATATTTAATATAAAATTCATTCAAGTGTTCAGAACAAATGATATAGCGGCACAGCATGGTCGACAAAACTCTATCCAAAACTAAATTGATATATTTTTCATCCTAGGGTTGCAGAAATCTTTATATTCCATTCCATGGGTTTCGAAAATGCCATACCAGCCAGCGCATCGACGACCTTATTGGCCTCCCTATACACACGATATACTTCCACTGACCACTAACTTTAATCAGTCTTTTAATGGCTCTTACCAAAGTATTGTCACCATACATTCCTTGCTGCGATTTAAGCAGAGAAACCACCATCAAACTGTCCGTCTTGAGCACCACCTTTCTCTTTCTCGCTCCAATAACCCATGCTTGTTGGAGACCCTCCAGTACGCGCCAACGTTCAGCTTCGACAATCAAGCATGTACCAATACTCTTTGCAATTCTAAGAATCCATACTCCTTCATGATTTCGTACAACACACCCAGTTGTTGCTGCACCAGTCACATTGCCCCTAGCACCATCGGTGTTGATCTCAAACCACCTCTGGCTCGGCCTTTTCCAACAAATTAACTTCTCCACCCTTATCACTTCTTCCATCAGCCGATCAGCCTGTTGTAATACATCCTCCCATTTAATAACATATCAAAATGAGTTTTTAACTATATCTCAAAGACCAAATTAACTATTAACCCTTTGAATTAAGGTATCGCGCTACTTTTTTAATAAAAGTAATAAAAATATAACAATTTATTAACATTAGGGACTATTATTTAATTTTTAAAGGTTAAGTGACCAAAATGTAATCTTAAAAAATTTTAGAGACAGTTTATAAGAAATATAAGTAATATACAGTATAATTATAGTACAATCACAAATATATATATATACAAGGAGGATTATCGTGAAAAAATTTGGGAGGCAGCGGAATTGGCATCAAAATGGAATTTGTTAATTTTGATTCTCAAGGTATTTTGATATAAAATGCTATTAACCCAAGATTATGTAGAAGTGTTTGGAAGTGATTTTCTAGCAAATTTAAAGGTTATGTATCGATGCCTAGACTTGAAGTATTGATATATATAGGGAAGTCAATTGTCATAACAAAAATTAGAAAGTTAAGGTATCAATACCTGTTCTTAAGGTATTAATACACACCTTGAGGATATCTAAACTGTTTAGGCTTGTCTATATTAAATTTATAAATTTTTTAGTGCATTATTTTTATTTATTGTTTAGTAATGATATATTTAATTTTTATTATCATTATATATATTTTCTTTTATTTTAATTTTTAAATATAAATAATTTAATATATTTTTAATATAGAATATTCAGTCTTAGCTTGACTGGCATCAATATTGTTACCAAACAAGAGAATTTGGATTTGAGCGCATTAAAATGTGTTTATCTTTCTATTTAAGGGTTAGGAAGTGATTATGAATAGTTTTAGAGATAGTATACATAATACAGTAAACAACATTATATATTATAAACTTAAAAAACAAATCAAGCTTGTTGATTTCGAGCTTTGGAATATTGAAACTCAAGCTCAATTCATATTTTAAATCAACCTTGTAACATCCTAGATTAGGGGTTATGCATTTGGAGCATAATTCATGAATTAATAGGCTCAGTGTATGGGTGAGTGTGTTTAAGGGGTTTGGAGAACCTTAGGAGATGGGGAAAATGCATTGGAAAATAATTGGATTTTAAGTTAAAAGGAGGAGCTAGGCTGAAGAGGCCTTAAGAAAAGAATATAGGCGTTTTTGGACATGGAATGGGGCTTGGTAAAGTGGCTACAAGGCGCCACTTAGGGCCTTGGTAAATGATGCCTCAATCTACAAGGAAGGGAAGAGGTTCGATTCTTGGTGATGGCATGGAAGTGTGTTATTTTTATTTTGCGTCAAACAGGGGGATTAGGCTAAGGAGGTTTTAAGAGAAATTCGTGAGGGATTTATGCCACAAGAAACCATGTGGTAAAGTGGCAGTGGAGCGCCATGTGCAGTGGGCAAGGGGGCCTTGGTTCGAGCCTTGTTGGTAGCATTAAGGGATTTTTATTTTTGAATGTGACGTTAAAGGGAAGGGAGAAGAGGTTGGACGGCACATGGACTTTAGTCGATGAGGTTGGACGGCATGTGGACTCCAACAAGATGAGATAAGGCTTGTTTTATTTTTTAATTTTGGCTAGGAAGATGTGATAAAGGTTTATTTATTTTATTTAGATAGAAGATAAGTGTAGCTTTATTTATTTATTTTATTTATCTTAAGTGGGTAGGTAAGGGATAAGGGTGGTTTTAATTTATTCATTTTGAGTGTGTGGGATAATATAGAAGTAATAAGGGTGGATTATTTTATTTTTATTATTTTATTAAGGTGATAAAGAGAAAAAAGTGGGATTTTGATAACGGAGGAAGCTAATGGCCGAATGTGGGACTCCTTGGGGGTGCTTAGTCGGCTTTGAAGCTTGATAAAGAGTGGGTGCCAAAATTTAGACTCTTCTTTTCTCTCTAAGTATCGTTTCCTCTTGTGCAAAAGCCATTTAGTTTCGGCTTTCTTTCTCTTTTGTTTTGGTGGCCGAAACTTCAAAGACCAATAAGGTCACTAGTGTTTTTCTTCTTCTCCTCTATTTTGTTAGCTTGGCCGAACCTATATCTCTCTCTCCCAAACTTCTTCTTTTATTTTGTTAAGCCGAAATATTGCCTGTGCTAGCCGAATCTATATTCCACCATTGTCGAACCCTCAAGCTTTTCCTTTTCAATCTTGTTGAAGCCGAATACACAAGGTACTTCTAACCGATTTCTCATTAAGCCTTAAAAGCCGAAATTGGTGAGATACATCTAGGCCATAGTCGACTATTCTCCAAGTCTCAAAACCGAATTCTTGTGGTGCCTGTCATAGGTGCTGTCGATTTCTTCAAGCAAGGGTAAGATCCAAATTCGGTTTCCATTCTTTTATATTTTTAGACTTATCGAAATTTAGGGATTAACCCCTATTATTGATCTTGGCCGAAATATGGAAGGGAGGTTCGGGATTTAGGTGTTGTCGACTTCAAGAGGGGATCTTTCGGGATTTCAAGGATCTAAGGTGAGTCACATTTGACATTCGGCCAAGGGCCATCTATGATGATTTAATGTTAGAATCAAATCTAACATATGTGCATAGGTATTTCGACAGATATTTAAGACAAGGGATACTTTCAGGATTTGGAAATTGCAAGGTAAGGGCATAAGTACAACCGGCCAAGGCCTATTTTGATATCTAGATCTATTTCTTATTTGTTTAAAAGCCGGAACTAATCATTTGGGTGATCTAGAGTTTGGCCGATTGCTAGGGGGAAAGTATCACGAACTTTCGGGACTTGATTAGTAGTGAAATCGGCACCAAGGTAAGAGTTTGATTACAATAATCCTATTGGGATTTGGTTTTGTAGCCGAATAGGCTTTTTGCTAACATATTAAGGTTGGCCGAATGTAGGGATTTAAGATCTAAGGCATTAGATCAAGCTTTTCGGGATTTAAGTGAACCGCTAAGTGTATCAGGTGTGTACCCCACACTACTTTTTAATAAGATTTATGGAAATATTTAATATGTGCAAGTTTATAAGAATATGAATATGGCTAAGGTACCATGCTATGGTACAAAAGTACTCAGGTACGTTTCCTACTCCTACTAGGATTAGGAATATATGTTATTTTTAACATGTGAAAAGTGATAAGAATGTGAATTAAGGCATGATATGCATGATATGTATGATAGGGGGGCATATGGGATGTTATATGAAAAGGGGAAGTGAATGTGGTGACCTAAGACCACGATAAGTGAATGTGGTGACTTAAGACCACAATATCTGAATATAGTGTCTCACGACACAAAATATGTATCTGGTGGCTATGCCACGAAAATTATAAGGGCGATGAGCATGCCGTCTGCAGCGGCAGCCTTCGATGGTGTGTAGCGGATGGAGGGTTGACTTAGTAGTCCCCACGGTGTACAGGATGGTACGGGTGATGTGTAGCCGATGGCATATAGGTTTGGGTTCGGGTTGCATCATTTATTTCCTATCTGTTATATGAATATGTATGTGATATGGTGATGAATGCCTGAATTGTTAAATGTTAGTGTTGGTTACACATTGAGTCTGTTTGACTCACCCCGTTGGGGAATATTTTTCAGGTAATGAGCAGTAATGGACCGGGTCGGTAGGAGCTTAGTGGTGGCCATGCACAGCAAGGAGAATTTTATTATACGGAACATTTATTTTATTTTAAGTACTTTATATTTATTTTGGGGATTGTTTTGATGTAATAAGGCCATAGTGATAAACTGTTTATGCATGCATTTTATTTATTTCAATATGTTATTTTAATCTATCAAATTAAAGTTTTCAAATGTTTTATTCGAAAATAAACCCTAAATACTTTGACACTTAAATTCACATGATTTTAATTAAAGATAAAACCTATAATTTGACATACCTTTTAACTTAAACGTTTTTGAACTTAACAATGGCATCTTTATAAAAACTTATATTTCCAAAATAAATCGGTTTCCAACTTGAGCCCAACCCAAATCGAGTTTTCCTAAATCACTTTTAGATTTTCAAAAGAACCAACGAATTTGAACTGTTTTTACTCGAGGAACATACCATATCTGGTCGAGGCTCGTGGGCCGGGTTTGGGGTGTTTCAGTTTGGTATCAGAGCCATGTTTTAAACTCTCGGCCTTGGGTTTAAGGCCCAAAACGTTTTCAAAAAATTAGGCCCAAAAGAAATTTTGTGAAAATTTTGTGAAAAGCAGGTTTTTCTGGCATGGCACCTAAGTCTCCGATCCTAAGTCCACCAGGTAAGTACCCCTATCTCTTGCGTGATTTATATGGTGATCTGTAGAAGGGTAGAAATGGAACATAGATTAGTATACTAAGTACTTGAACCCTAGGACTAGGTTACCCCAACAATTACATAAGACTTGAATGCCTAATCAAACAAACCTGTGTCTAAGTCGCCGAGTTAGGGTGTGGCAACCATTATGCGCATGTCTAGGATTGGTATTCGGTGGGAGCTTGGTATTTAAGCAGTCCGCGTGACTCACCTCCTCTCCACTCGAATCCTACCTGGTGCGTAGCTTCGGTTCACCCTAACCAAGAGGACTTATTCATAGGCTAAACCCCTAACTAAAACCCGAAAGGGACTAGCCGTATTTCCATAAAAACCCCTAGTTTTAAAACTCTTAAAATTTCCCCTTTTAATTTGTAAAGACTGTTTTTATAAATCTTTCTGAAATATTTTTGATTTCCAAAAATTACTAAAATACCCTTATTTGCAAAATTACTAAAATGCCCTTGAGTTTTAAAATTTCCATATCACCCCCGATTTCCATAAAATTTCCTTACTTGTAAAAATATTTAAAAATCATATTTTGCGAAAGTCCAAAATACCTCGATTTGAAAAAAAATACGAAATTACCCCTGGCTTACTAAAATTACCAAAATGACCCTGCTTTCCGAAATTTTGACCATACCTTTGATTTGGAAAATCTTTCTTCCAAAATACCACGAGTTTGGAAAATTTTGAAATGACTTTTTTAATTTTCAAATTAACCCCGATTTATTACCAAAATACCCTTGTAGGACAAATGACGAAAATACCCCTAGATAGGAACAGACAGAAATGTCCGAAGAGTGAATGTGTGTGGGAGATACTATGGAATGGATGTGCTTTTCTATGAATTAGGATAGAAGACTCGAGACTTTGAATGATCGAAAGAATCCCTATTAAGCTCTCTCCATAAAATTCTTCGCGAATAATCAGTGAAATAAGGACTAATTCATAAAATTTCTTAAACCTGATTAAAGCGCAATTGTTAGATATGAGTTCTAGAGGACGCGGTCGTCGTGGACGCGGTCGAGGCAAGATGGCTGTATCGGAACCCGTTAGATCGGGTCAAGGATCCGAGAATGAGGTATCACCACCACCAGCTTTTGGTGTTGAGCAGCACGATCAGACGGGGGATGATGCTGTATCGCAGGCAGTGTTGCGAGTGCTTGATAGGAAAGGTGTTAGTTTTGTTAAGATCAGAGTGCGCAGCAGTGGCATAGTGGATGTACGATCGTTCGTTAGCCAAGTAATTTCGAGGACGAAATTATTTTTAAGGAGGGTAGAACTGTAACATCCTAGATTAGGGGTTATGCATTTGGAGCATAATTCATGAATTAATAGGCTCAGTGTATGGGTGAGTGTGTTTAAGGGGTTTGGAGAACCTTAGGAGATGGGGAAAATATATTGGAAAATAATTGGATTTTAAGTTAAAAGGAGGAGCTAGGCTGAAGAGGCCTTAAAAAAAGAATATAGGCATTTTTGGACATGGAATGGGGCTTGGTAAAGTGGCTACAAGGCGCCACTTAGGGCCTTGGTAAATGACGCCTTAATCTGCAAGGAAGGGAGGAGGTTCGATTCTTGGTGACGGCATGGGAGTGTGTTATTTTTATTTTACGTCAAACAGGGGGATTAGGCTAAGGAGGTTTTAAGAGAAATTCGTGAGGGATTTATGCCACAAGAAACCATGTGGTAAAGTGGCAGTGGAGCGCCATGTGCAGTGGGCAAGGGGGCCTTGGTTCGAGCCTTGTTGGCAGCATTAAGGGATTTTTATTTTTGAATATGACGTTAAAGGGAAGGGAGAAGAGGTTGGACGGCACATGGACTTTAGTGGATGAGGTTGGACGGCATGTGGACTCCAACAAGATGAGATAAGGCTTGTTTTATTTTTTAATTTTGGCTAGGAAGATGTGATAAAGGTTTATTTATTTTATTTAGATAGAAGATAAGTGTAGCTTTATTTATTTATTTTATTTATCTTAAGTGGGTAGGTAAGGGATAAGGGTGGTTTTAATTTATTCATTTGAGTGTGTGGGATAATATAGAAGTAATAAGGGTGGATTATTTTATTTTTATTATTTTATTAGGTGATAAAGAGAAAAATGTGGGATTTTGATAAGGGAGGAAGCTAATGGCCGAATGTGGGACTCCTTGGGGGTGCTTAGTCGGCTTTGAAGCTTGATAAAGAGTGGGTGCCAAAATTTAGACTCTTCTTTTCTCTCTAAGTACCGTTTTCCTCTTGTGCAAAAGCCATTTAGTTTCGGCTTTCTTTCTCTTTTGTTTTGGTGGCCGAAACTTCAAAGACCAATAAGGTCACTAGTGTTTTTCTTCTTCTCCTCTATTTTGTTAGCTTGGCCGAACCTATATCTCTCTCTCCCAAACTTCTTCTTTTATTTTGTTAAGCCGAAATATTGCCTGTGCTAGCCGAATCTATATTCCACCATTGTCGAACCCTCAAGCTTTTCCTTTTCAATCTTGTTGAAGCCGAATACACAAGGTACTTCTAACCGATTTCTCATTAAGCCTTAAGAGCCGAAATTGGTGAGATACATCTAGGCCATAGTCGACTATTCTCCAAGTCTCAAAACCGAATTCTTGTGGTGCCTGTCATAGGTGCTGTCGATTTCTTCAAGCAAGGGTAAGATCCAAATTCAGTTTCTATTCTTTTATATTTTTAGACTTATCGAAATTTAGGGATTAACCCCTATTATTGATCTTGGCTGAAATATGGAAGGGAGGTTCGGGATTTAGTTGTTGTCGACTTCAAGAGGGGATCTTTCGGGATTTCAAGGATCTAAGGTGAGTCACATTTGACATTCGGCCAAGGGCCATCTATGATGATTTAATGTTAGAATCGAATCTAACATATGTGCATAGGTATTTCGACAGATATTTAAGACAAGGGATACTTTCGGGATTTGGAAATCGCAAGGTAAGGGCATAAGTACAATCGGCCAAGGCCTATTTTGATATCTAGATCTATTTCTTATTTGTTTAAAAGCCGGAACTAATCATTTGGGTGATCTAGAGTTTGGCCGATTGCTAGGGGGAAAGTATCACGAACTTTCGGGACTTGATTAGTAGTGAAATCGGCACCAAGGTAAGAGTTTGATTACAATAATCCTATTGGGATTTGGTTTTGTAGCCGAATAGGCTTTTTGCTAACATATTAAGGTTGTCCGAATGTAGGGATTTAAGATCTAAGGCATTAGATCAAGCTTTTCGGGATTTAAGTGAACCGCTAAGTGTATCAGGTGTGTACCCCACACTACTTTTTAATAAGATTTATGGCAATATTTAATATGTGCAAGTTTATAAGAATATGAATATGGCTAAGGTACCATGCTGTGGTACAAAAGTACTCAGGTACGTTTCCTACTCCTACTAGGATTAGGAATATATGTTATTTTTAACATGTGAAAAGTGATAAGAATGTGAATTAAGGCATGATATGCATGATATGTATGATAGGGGGCATATGGGATGTTATATGAAAAGGGGAAGTGAATGTGGTGATCTAAGACCACGATAAGTGAATGTGGTGACTTAAGACCACGATATCTGGATATAGTGTCTCACGACACAAAATATGTATCTGGTGGCTATGCCACGAAAATTATAAGGGCGATGAGCATGCCGTCTGCAGCGGCAGCCTTCGATGGTGTGTAGCGGATGGAGGGTTGACTTAGTAGTCCCCACGGTGTACAGGATGGTACGGGTGATGTGTAGCCGATGGCATATAGGTTTGGGTTCGGGTTGCATCATTTATTTCCTATCTGTTATATGAATATGTATGTGATATGGTGATGAATGCCTGAATTGTTAAATGTTAGTGTTGGTTACACATCGAGTCTATTTGACTCACCCCGTTGGGGAATATTTTTCAGGTAATGAGCAGTAATGGACCGGGTCGGTAGGAGCTTAGTGGTGGCCATGCACAGCAAGGAGAATTTTATTATTTGGAACATTTATTTTATTTTAAGTACGTTATATTTATTTTGGGGATTGTTTCGATGTAATAAGGCCATAGTGATAAACTGTTTATGCATGCATTTTATTTATTTCAATATGTTATTTTAATCTATCAAATTAAAGTTTCCAAATGTTTTATTCGAAAATAAACCCTAAATACTTTGACACTTAAATTTACATGATTTTAATTAAAGATAAAACCTATAATTTGACATACCTTTTAACTTAAACGTTTTTTGAACTTAACAATGGCATCTTTATAAAAACTTATATTTCCAAAATAAATCGGTTTCCAACTTGAGCCCAACCCAAATTGAGTTTTCCGAAATCAGTTTTAGATTTTCAAAAGAACCAACGAATTTGAACTGTTTTTACTCGAGGAACATAGCAGATCTGGTCGAGGCTCGTGGGCCGGGTTTGGGGTGTTTCAAACCTAACATTTTTATTCAAATCGATTTTCGGGATCAATATTTTTATCTAAAACCTCTTGAATATCAAGCAAAATTTCGAGTTCAAACAAATAACCCAACTTTAAATTGATGTAATTAAATTTCGTAAAAAATGTAATTACAAACCTGATTTTATAGGGCACGACACCAATCCACAAGCTTAGAGGGATATAATTAATTTGGAATCTACTTGGAAAGCAACAATATGAACAAATTTCAAACGACATCAATTATAGTATAATGAAATATGATATAATAATTAATACAAAATTCACTTTTTTAAACAAGTATGAAGCAACAAATCATACAAGGGAATTGGGTGAAAAGTTTGGTCGAAAATTAAATACTCCCTCAAGTTGTTCACTTACCTTTCAAACCCACTTCAAAATAAAGAATGAACTAACAAATCATATAAGGGAAGAGCGAAAATTTTGGTCCAAAAATAGGTTCACTTGCTTTCTAAACCAACAATCATAGAAAGGAAGAGTGAAAGACATTGGACAAAATTAAATTAGTAAAGCTTTCAATTTTCCAAATTATTCAATTAAAATAAAAAAAATTTGATACGGAATAAAAAATTAATAAATAAACTAAAACATACATTTAATTTAAATATTATTATATGATACATTATCAGTAAAAAATCTATAAACAAGATCAAGTCATTTGAATTATATTTAAACATCTAATAAATAAATAATGAAACTCTAAAAAATATTTCATCTAATCCATTAGTGGAACCAACAAGATTATTGCTTTGTTTCAACTTGATTAATACATAATAAAGTATATGCACTCAACACGAAAGATTGAAAAAGTAGGAGTTAGTAGCATTTCCCACTAGCCGTCGCTAAAGGGTTTGAATGATGAGATTAGGATTCCATACTTTGTGTAACAATTTTTTTAAAACTTGTGGTTTACGTTTTTAATGTACTTACAAAATACAAATGATTAATTATTGAGTTCGTTCCGGGAGATATATACCTTAAGATATAAAACAATGATTGATTTTGAATCCCATGTGATGACTTGATGGTCAAAAGTATTTACTGCCCCATGTGTGACTTGATCTTGAATCGCACTAGTTATGTTTGTTGTTAGGACTTTGTCCTGTTATTGTTATTAAAAAAAAAACAAAGATTTATTTTCAAATATATAAAAGCTACTTTCTCATATGATATTAATTAATTCACAAATGAGATAGGACACTTCACTAATTTAGACTTTAATATACGGCACTCATAACTATCCATATATTATATTTTGCACTCATCTACTTTTTCAAGTTTTTATTAATCTTGTTATGTACTTATGATCATCAACCATAAAATCAGATAAGGTTCAGGTTTGTAATGGCCTAAATTCAAGGTTATCGGAACAATGGTTTCGTAACCATAAATCCGATTTAAAGAGAAATTTATTTTAATATTTTTGCATGAATATTTATATGATAGGAAAATCGTATTAAAATATCGATAGAAAAATTTTACCGATTTAGTGGTTAGTTAGAAAAAGGAATTATTGAAGGAATTGGGTAAAAACAAGGTATCGAGACCTTGATCTCATAAAATTGAGTAGGAAATATTTTTATAAATATTTATAAAATGTTAGTAATGTGGTATTAAAATTTCGTTAGAAAATTTTAACGTTTGAGTATGTAATTAAATGAAAAGGACTAAATTGTAACAAATACAAAATTATGAAAAATGATTAAATAGTTTAAATGATAAAATAAAGACGGCTTAAAAGGAAAATAGACCCAAGGTCTAATTGGGCTGGACGGCAAAGGTATGAAATCAGCAAGAAAATAAGGAGAAATAGGGGAAAAATGGTAATAACCAGCTTGCACTAAAACAGTTTTTGACAGCAGCAGTAGTCTAACTTTGAAAAATCACCATAAATTGTAGAAGTTGAATTAGAAGATGGAAAAAATATGAAATTAAAGCTTATTGAGTCTAGTTTCTTATGGAAGAAACGTTGTAAGCAATAGAATTGTAAATCATGAGATATAATAGGTTTTGTGAGACAAGATCAGAATGAATTCGGGTTCCCCTGTTCTGACTTTGAAAAATCATAAAAAATTGAATAAAAATAATTATGGGGAGTGGTTTATATTCTTAGAATCCTTAGTGAGTCTATTTTTTTATGGTACAAACTAAAACATTATTTTAATTCTGTACAGTGAGATATATGAGATTTTGTGAAGAGATAGCAGAACTGTCAAACAATGAAACAGGGGAAACTTTAACAAATAAACTGTACTAATTGGCTAAGCCAAAAATTATGAAAATTTTATGGTGTGAAGATATGTGAGTCTAGTTTCAAGGAAAATTAAAGGTTCTTCATTTGGAGTTCTGTAGCTCGAAAAATAAATAATTTAGTGACTATGACTCAAGTAGACAGCTTTGAATGAACTATAAATAGTAATAGAATTATAATGAATGCTACATGTGAACATGAAATGTATTGAATTGATAATTGAATTTATTTATTTAGATCCGAAAAACTCAAACACAAAGCTAAATCGAGGAAAGGAAAAAGTTCCGGATTAGTAGATTTTGTATACAAACTAGAATCGAGGTAAGTTCGTGTAACTTGAATTGTACTCTTAAATGCTTGAAATGTATGTTATTGATGTGAATATAATTTGAATGTTCATTGTATGAAAATTGATGAAACATTGATATATTTGGTAAAAGGGGAAGAAATCCCGGTTGAATGAAAGGAAAATTCGATGGATCTCTGAAAAGGAATTGACGGTAAAAAGGATCTAGCCCGGACGGGTGATCCTATCCTGATATAGCCCTCCCCAAGAATATGTGGAAAATGGATTTAGCCCGGACGGGTAATCCGAATTAGGGTCTGAATTTAGCCTGGACTGGTAATTCAGATCCAAACTCATTAGAGTAATTGTCGTTGCAGGGGATTTAGCCTGGACTGGTAATCCCGACAATACTCTATGAGTTTATATTACAGGGGATTTAGCCTGGACTGGTAATCCCGCTGTAAAGATGAGGTTCGCTGGAGTGTGCTCTCTGAAATGAAAATGTGCGCACATGAATATGAATTGACGGACCCGAATTTGTACACTAAAGTGTACCTCTGAAAATCCATCGAAATTCCGAGTAATTCAATGGGATAAATATAAAAAAAAATGGAAATTATGGTATTGATGAGCTCATCAATGATAGTATATATTATTGATATATGAAAATTATTGGACTGACTTGAATGTTGAGTTTGTAAATGTTAAGGTAATAATGCATTGAATGGATATATAAATGGTTATTACATTATATTGAAAATGTTAGGTAAGTATAATTCTTGTTACATGGGCTTACTAAGCACAAAGTGCTTACTCTGTTCCCTTTTCCCTATTTTGTAGTATTAAGAGCTCGGAGGTCGGATTCAGTGGGAGACACATCACACTATCAACCCCAAGATTTCGGTATATAAAGAAACTTTATTTTGGAAATCAATGGCATGTATAAGCTAATAAAGTAGATGTTAATATGAAATGAATGTAAGGTCAGCCATTGGTATGGCTAACAAATTTCTAGTTTCAGTATGTAATGAGGTTATCTTATAAATTTGCATGGATCTATTTTGAAGGTATGTTGATTGGATTGGTTGATATGAATTAGTCTCGGGTTAAAAAAAAATTTTGCAGGGAAGACTAGATTGTTTATAAAGGAGTTATATTGAGTAAAAAAAAAAATATTGTAAGCTCCGGTAATGCCTCGTTCCCTATTCCGATAATGAATACGGGTAGGGGATGTTACATTTGTTGGTATCAGAGCTACGGTTTAGCCGGTTCTAGGACCGATGTAGCAAATAATTGATAGTGTGATATCTCCTCACCGTTTAAATTGTATTTTTCTTATAGTAATGTCATCCGACCGAGTTCAATCTGAGGAAGTTGGGAGTCATGCTCCGGCTTCAGTACAAAGAGAAGAAACTAGCAGTAGAAGGCCCGGTACAGAGGGTCAAGGGGAGGAGGCAAAGATAGCCTTCTTTCAAATGATGAATGAATGGTTTACTCAATACATAAGAACTAACCCTGTAGTGCAGCAAACTCAAGCTCCCCCTCCTGCTCCTCCACCGGTTCCCGAGATCCCACAGACTACAGGTACTGAATCTGTTAGAAAAGGGAAAGCTCCGGTTGATAAAATTCAAAAATATGGGGCCGAAGAATTTCGAGCAGCAGTTGATGATGATCCTGAGCGGGCTGAATTTTGGTTAGAGAATACTACTCGGGTTTTGGAGGATTTATCTTGTACACCAGAAGAATGTCTGAAATGTGCCGTTTCACTACTAAAAGACACAGCTTACCATTGGTGGAATACTAAAGCTTCAGTTGTTCCGAAAGAAGAAATTACATGGGAGTTCTTTCAAAACGAATTTAAAAAGAAATATATCAGCCAGAGGTTCCTTGATCAGAAAAGAAAAGAATTTCTTGAGCTGAAACAGGGTAATAGATCGGTATCTGAGTATGAAAGGGAATTTGTTCGGTTGAGTAAATATGCTCGAGAATGGGTCCAGTCAGAAGCTGAAATGTGTAAAAGATTCGAAGAAGGGTTGAATGAAGACATTAAGCTATTGATCGGAATTCTTGAAATTCGAGAGTTTGCTATATTGGCAGAGCGAGCTTATAAAGCAGAAGAATTGAGCAAAGAAAAGAAACAGGCTGAGAAGGAAGCTCGAATTTCTAGTAAAAGACCAATGGGAAAATCTCAGTTTTCTGCTCCAAAGAAATTGCAGAAGTACCTGGATCGTTCTACCTCGGTCACTGGGTATTCAGGCAGAGAACGAGGTTCTCAACGCATTAATCCAAGACCTTCCACTCCATCAGTGACCAGTGTTGGCAGTGTTAGTACCCCTAAGCTGAGATGCCAGTATTGTAATAAAGCTCATTTTGGTGAATGCCGATTTAAGAGCGGGGCTTGTTACCGATGTGGTTCTTTTGACCATTTCCTCAGAGATTGTCCAGAAAGAGGTGAACAAGAAGTGGAACAGATATCTAAACCGAGTAATCCAGTTTCAAGGGGTAGACCATCTCGACCATCCGGTAATGTTAGTGGTAGCCGAGGAGCTGCAAAAGACACTATAGGCAGGCCTGAGACACAGCACCTGCTAGGACATATGCCATTCGTGCCAGAGAAGATGCTTCAGCACCCGATGTTATTACTGGTACATTTTCTTTACTTGACACTGATATTACTGCATTAATTGATCCCGGTTCTACGCATTCATATATATGTATAAAGCTTGCATGTGTTAAAGATTTATCTATTGAACCTACTGAATTTGTGGTTAAAGTCTCGAACCCCCTGGGCCAATCTGTTTTGGTGGATAAAATTTGTAAAAATTGTCCACTGATAGTAAGAGGTTATTGTTTCCTGGCTGATTTGATGTTACTGCCATTTGATGAGTTTGATGTGATATTGGGTATGGATTGGTTAACTCAGCATGATGCAGTAGTAAATTGTAAACAAAAATATATTGTGTTGAAGTGTCAGAATGGCGAATTACTCCGGGTTAAATCTGATCAGACAGAGGGATTATCTGATGTGATTTCAGTTATTGCTGCTCAGAGGTATGTTAAAAAGGGGTATGATGCTTTTCTTGCTTATGTACTCGATACCAAGGTATCTGAGTCAAAGATACAGGCAGTGCCAGTGGTATGCAAATTTTTTGATGTGTTTCCAGAGGAGTTACCCAGGTTGCCACCAGAAAGGGAAGTGGAATTCTCTATAGATTTGATTCCGGGAACTACTCCGATTTCCATAGCTCCATACCGGATGGCTCCTACAGAATTAAAAGAATTAAAGATACAGTTACAGGAACTTGTTGATAGAGGTTTTGTCAGACTGAGTCATTCACCCTGGGGTGCTCCGGTTCTGTTTGTGAAAAAGAAAGACGGGTCTTTGAGATTGTGTATCGACTATAGGCAGCTCAATAAGGCAACTATAAAGAATAAGTACCCGTTGCCCCGGATTGATGATCTATTTGATCAGCTGAAAGGTGCCACAGTATTCTCAAAGATTGATCTCCGATCGGGCTATTACCAGCTACGGGTAAAGGAGTCAGATGTACCGAAAACAGCTTTCAGAACCAGGTATGGGCATTATGAGTTTCTGGTTATGCCTTTTGGGCTGACTAATGCACCTGCAGTATTTATGGATCTGATGAATCGGATATTCAGACCGTACTTAGATAGGTTTATTGTAGTTTTCATTGATGATATTCTAGTCTATTCTCGAGATGAAAATGAGCATGCAGAACATTTGAGAATAGTGTTGCAAATCCTGCGTGAGAAGAAGCTTTATGCTAAATTCAGTAAATGTGAATTTTGGCTCCGAGAAGTGGGTTTCCTTGGACATGTTGTATCAGCCGAAGGCATCAGGGTAGACCCGAATAAAATTTCAGCTATTATTAATTGGAGTCCACCGAAGAATATATCTGAAGTTAGAAGTTTCTTGGGTTTAGCTGGTTATTATCGGAGATTTGTACATGGGTTCTCTATGATAGCTTCTCCGATGACCCGTTTGTTGCAGGAAGATGTTAAATTCGAGTAGACTGATGAATGCCAGCAGAGTTTTGATCGATTGAAAGATTTATTGACGAAAGCACCTGTGTTGGTACAACCTGAACCAGGTAAGGAATTTGTTATTTATAGTGATGCTTCATTAAATGGTTTAGGTTGTGTCTTGATGCAAGAAGGTAAAGTAATAGCCTATGCTTCAAGACAACTTAAGCCACATGAAAGAAATTACCCGGTACATGATCTCGAGTTAACTGCTATTGTATTTGCATTGAAGATATGGCGGCATTACTTGTACGGTGAGAAATGTCATATTTATACTGACCATAAAAGCTTGAAATATTTGATGACATAGAAAGATTTGAATTTGAGACAGCGCAGGTGGCTTGAATTGATAAAGGACTATGATTTGATTATTGATTACCATCCGGGTAAGGCTAATGTTGTTGCTGATGCTTTAAGCCGAAAATCTCTGTTTACTTTGCGAGCTATGAATGCTCAATTGTCTTTGGTTGATGATGGTTCAGTCATAGCTGAGTTGAGAGCTAAACCGACATTTCTACAGCAAATATGTGAAGCTCAGAAGAATGATGAAAAGTTGCAGGTTAAACGGGCACAATGTGAGTCAGGTACTGATTCTGAATTTCAAGTGGGGATTGATGGTTGTTTATTATTCAGAGATAGGGTATGTGTACCCAAGAATTCAGAGCTCATACAGAAGATTTTACACGAGGCTCATAGTGGTATTATGTCTGTACATCCGGGAAGTAATAAAATGTATAATGATTTGAAGAAGACGTACTGGTGGCCAGGTATGAAACGTGATATTTCTGAGTTTGTATCAAGATGTTTAATATGTCAGCAAGTTAAAGCTGAACATCAGGTACCTTTGGGGTTACTTCAGCCAATTACTATACCGGAATGGAAATGGGAAAGAATCACTATGGATTTTGTATCGGGGTTACTGTTGTCTCCGAGGAAAAAAGATGCTATTTGAGTGATTGTTGATCGATTGACAAAGTCAGCGCACTTTATTCCGGTATGTATGGATTATTCTTTAGATAAACTGGCTGAACTGTACATATCTGAGATTATCAGGCTACATGGAGTGCCTGTCTCCATTATATCAGATAGAGATCCTCGATTTACGTCTCGTTTCTGGGACAAATTGCAAGAAGCCTTGGGTACTCAGTTGTATTTCAGCACTGCATTTCATCCTCAGACAGATGGCCAATCTGAGCGTGTAATTCAGGTATTGGAAGATATGCTCCGATGTTGTATACTAGAGTTTGAAGGTAATTGGGAGAGATATCTACCTTTGATTGAATTTGCTTACAATAACAGTTATCAGTCCAGTATTAAAATGGCTCTGTATGAAGCTTTGTATGGTAGAAAATGTAGAACACCATTATATTGGACAGAGCTCAGTGAAAAGAAGATACATGGAGTTGATTTAATCTGGGAAACAGAAGAAAAAGTGAAGGTTATTCGGGATAGTTTAAAAGCAGCTTCCGATCGCCAAAAATCATATGCCGATCTTAAACGAAAAGAGATTGAATTTCAGGTCGGTGACAAGGTATTCCTGAAAGTGTCTCCTTGGAAGAAAGTTCTCCGGTTTGGTCGAAAAGGTAAATTGAGTCCAAGATTTATCGGGCCATATGAAATTATAGAAAGAATTGGACCGGTCGCTTATCGATTGGCATTACCACCGGAACTTGATAGAATTCATAATGTTTTTCATGTATCTATGCTACGACGATATCGGTCAGATCCTTCACATGTTATTTCTCCGACAGAAGTGGAGATTCAACCGGATATGACTTACAGTGAAGAACCGGTCAAGATATTGGCACGTGAAACAAAGGAGCTTAGAAATAAAAAGATAAATTTAGTGAAAGTATTATGGCAAAAGCATGGGATTGAGGAAGCGACATGGGAACCGGAGGAGACAATGAGGAAACAATATCCAAACCTCTTTACTGGTAAGATTTTCGAGGACGAAAATCCTTAAAAGGGGGGGAGAGTTGTAATGGCCTAAATTCAAGGTTATCGGAACAATGGTTTCGTAACCATAAATCCGATTTAAAGAGAAATTTATTTTAATATTTTTGCATGAATATTTATATGATAGGAAAATCGTATTAAAATATCGATAGAAAAATTTTACCGATTTAGTGGTTAGTTAGAAAAAGGAATTATTGAAGGAATTGGGTAAAAACAAGGTATCGAGACCTTGATCTCATAAAATTGAGTAGGAAATATTTTTATAAATATTTATAAAATGTTAGTAATGTGGTATTAAAATTTCGTTAGAAAATTTTAACGTTTGAGTATGTAATTAAATGAAAAGGACTAAATTGTAACAAATACAAAATTATGAAAAATGATTAAATAGTTTAAATGATAAAATAAAGACGGCTTAAAAGGAAAATAGACCCAAGGTCTAATTGGGCTGGACGGCAAAGGTATGAAATCAGCAAGAAAATAAGGAGAAATAGGGGAAAAATGGTAATAACCAGCTTGCACTAAAACAGTTTTTGACAGCAGCAGTAGTCTAACTTTGAAAAATCACCATAAATTGTAGAAGTTGAATTAGAAGATGGAAAAAATATGAAATTAAATCTTATTGAGTCTAGTTTCTTATGGAAGAAACGTTGTAAGCAATAGAATTGTAAATCATGAGATATAATAGGTTTTGTGAGACAAGATCAGAATGAATTCGGGTTCCCCTGTTCTGACTTTGAAAATCATAAAAAATTGAATAAAAATAATTATGGGGAGTGGTTTATATTCTTAGAATCCTTAGTGAGTCTATTTTTTTATGGTACAAACTAAAACATTATTTTAATTCTGTACAGTGAGATATCTGAGATTTTGTGAAGAGATAGCAGAACTGTCAAACAATGAAACAGGGGAAACTTTAACGAATAAACTGTACTAATTGGCTAAGCCAAAAATTATGAAAATTTTATGGTGTGAAGATATGTGAGTCTAGTTTCAAGGAAAATTAACGGTTCTTCATTTGGAGTTCTGTAGCTTGAAAAATAAATAATTTAGTGACTATGACTCAAGTAGACAGCTTTGAATGAACTATAAATAGTAATAGAATTATAATGAATGCTACATGTGAACATGAAATGTATTGAATTGATAATTGAATTTATTTATTTAGATCCGAAAAACTCAAACACAAAGCTAAATCGAGGAAAGGAAAAAGTTCCGGATTAGTAGATTTTGTATACAAACTAGAATCGAGGTAAGTTCGTGTAACTTGAATTGTACTCTTAAATGCTTGAAATGTATGTTATTGATGTGAATATAATTTGAATGTTCATTGTATGAAAATTGATGAAACATTGATATATTTGGTAAAAAGGGGAAGAAATCCCGGTTGAATGAAAGGAAAATTCGATGGATCTCTGAAAAGGAATTGACGGTAAAAAGGATCTAGCCCGGACGGGTGATCCTATCCTGATATAGCCCTCCCCAAGAATATGTGGAAAATGGATTTAGCCCGGACGGGTAATCCGAATTAGGGTCTGAATTTAGCCTGGACTGGTAATTCAGATCCAAACTCATTAGAGTAATTGTCGTTGCAGGGGATTTAGCCTGGACTGGTAATCCCGACAATACTCTATGAGTTTATATTACAGGGGATTTAGCCTGGACTGGTAATCCCGCTGTAAAGATGAGGTTCACGGGAGTGTGCTCTCTGAAATGAAAATGTGCGCACATGAATATGAATTGACGGACCCGAATTTGTACACTAAAGTGTACCTCTGAAAATCCATCGAAATTCCGAGTAATTCAATGGGATAAATATAAAAAAAAATATGGAAATTATGGTATTGATGAGCTCATCAATGATAGTATATATTATTGATATATGAAAATTATTGGACTGACTTGAATGTTGAGTTTGTAAATGTTAAGGTAATAATGCATTGAATGGATATATAAATGGTTATTACATTATATTGAAAATGTTAGGTAAGTATAATTCTTGTTACATGGGCTTACTAAGCACAAAGTGCTTACTCTGTTCCCTTTTCCCTATTTTGTAGTATTAAGAGCTCGGAGGTCGGATTCAGTGGGAGACACATCACACTATCAACCCCAAGATTTCGGTATATAAAGAAACTTTATTTTGGAAATCAATGGCATGTATAAGCTAATAAAGTAGATGTTAATATGAAATGAATGTAAGGTCAGCCATTGGTATGGCTAACAAATTTCTAGTTTCAGTATGTAATGAGGTTATCTTATAAATTTGCATGGATCTATTTTGAAGGTATGTTGATTGGATTGGTTGATATGAATTAGTCTCGGTTTAAAAAAAAATTTTGCAGGGAAGACTAGATTGTTTATAAAGGAGTTATATTGAGTAAAAAAAAAAATATTGTAAGCTCCGGTAATGCCTCGTTCCCTATTCCGATAATGAATACGGGTAGGGGATGTTACAAGGTTACTTATCTGCAACTCAAGTAGGGCCCACAAGATGGATACATGAAAGCTTCACAGTACAAAGTCAGCAAGGGGAGCTCACAGTCTCAACTTGCATATGCCCAAGAAGTTTCCAGCAGACAGCTCAAAACAGTACACGTGTCCAGCATGTATAGAGTCTACTAAAAACGTCAATTCCATGAATAGTAGCTACGTATATAAATATTCTATTGTCCCCTTTCATGAAACATAATGGAAAATTACTCAACATATCTATTAATATATTGGCTTAACGCAAAAGGTTGGGAATGGAATCTATACAAAAGTCTTTTAATAGAAAATTATTTGATTATTTTTTAGTAGAGTGTTTAGATTTTATAAGAAAAACTTCTAAGGTGTTATATGTCTTATTAGGTATATATAATAAGATAAAATAAAAATTTAATAATTAAAAAAAATTATGTTGTAGTGTTTGAGTATTACTTTTGGAATTAAAATGGGGACATATCAAATTCTAAGCTTCTTTTAATTAAACAAAAACCTTTATTAATATCTACTATAATTTAATTAACTAAAATTTACTTGAGGTAATGATTAAAGCTATTAGGTAATCCCGATTCAAATCCTCCAATCTCCTATCACTCTCTCAATCTATTGTAATAAGGCCAATCTAAAGTATAATTTGATTTAAACATTAGATTAAGTTTCAATAAATAAAAACGTTCAACAAAATCGATAATAATAATTTAACCCCAGGAAAGTTCCTATGGATAGTTTTCTTATTCAAGGGAATGTAAGAAAAATTAGTTAATCCTTAATCCTATTTTTGCAACCTAAAAACTCTATTAGTAATGTACCAAATGATTTCCCTAAAAAATTCTCATATATTTCTTTTATTTTTTTATTTTTAAGATATTAATTAAACTCATTTGTAAAATTCAAAAAATTTATTATTAATGTATCAAATAATTACCCATTTTATATTGAACTGATTACTAGTCGATTTGATTGCACAATCAACTGGTGAAATCCTACATCGGATGGATCATTATCCATTAAAATTTCAATTATTATTTTTGTAGATAATTTTTTTTAAAAAAAAAAAGAAAATTTGTAATTAAGTTAAGATATTATCGTATGTTTATAAGTGTTATATATATTAAGAAATAATGAAATATGTGATATTTTAAATTTCGTTTATAAAATTTTAAAAAATTATATTAATCCATGCGATAATTGTTGGTGAAGGTCCCACTATGTGGGTAGCCTTAATTTCTGCCGTGATTTACTCCTTTTTCTTCCTTTTTTTTTTATTATTCCTTTTGTCTCCATTTTTCTTTTGTCTTTTTACATGACTTTTGGGCAGCATTTTATGTGAGAGCCTAAAATCAGATTTGTGTGGAAAAAGAGAAGGGAGAAAACGGGTGAGAAACAGAGAGCATAGCAGATTTTTTTCTTGAAAGGAAAAATTTGCACCTGTGATCAACTCTTCGATCGGAGGTCCATCCGTGGTTCGATTGAGTTGATTTTTTGACAGCATCTAGGCGACAGGGTGTTCTTGACTTTGTACGGTCGGATTTTTCATCCGAGTCCTGTAGCGCCAGAAATACTCGTTTTACAGCAGCCACGTTTTTGGTGATGTTCTCCTATTTTTCTCTCTTTTTGCTAAAGATTACATATTGTTAGCCTTGTTGGAGTTGAATGCTTGTTGTAGGCTTGATATTGTAATCTTGTAGTTGAACATTTGATAATAGTGGAGCTTTTAATCGGACTCTAAAGTCCCGTGGTTTTTTACCCTTGATTTAGAGGGGTTTTCCACGTAAAAATATCGGTGTCTCTATTTATTATTTTTGTTGCGGTTGTATTGGTTGATTAAGGTTGCTAGAGAACATATTTTTGTGCTATTGTGCTTGCCATAATATTTGACAAGAGTTATAGGGAGAGAAAGAACACCGGTTGTGCTTCCGCTTTGTTTCGGTTGTTCGGTTTCTTCCCAACAAACTGGTATCAAGAGCTCGGTTATTCTGTCAAATAATTATGGAAATCAATACGAGCAAGATGATTATGTTGAATGGCACAAATTATCAACTTTGGCGGAATAAAATGAAGGACTTGTTGTTTGTGAAGGCTCTACATCTTCCGGTATTTGCTACTCAAAAACCCGATTCGAAAAGTGATGAAGAATGGGAATTTGAGCATCAACAAGTGTGTGGCTTTATTCGGCAATTTGTTGAAGAAAATGTTTACAACCACATTGATCAAGAGACACATGCTCGAACATTGTGGGAGAAGCTTGAAAGCTTGTATGCTTCGAGGTCGGGCAATAACAAATTGTTTTTGCTGAAGAAAATGATGGCGTTGAAATATAAAGAAGGAACGTCTACAGCTGACCATGTGAGTGAATTTCAGAGCGTGATGAATCAGTTGCTTGGTATGGATGTCAAATTTGATGACGAGATTTTAGGGCTTTGGTTGCTTGCTACTCTACCAGACTCTTGGGAGACTTTCCGGGTTTCGCTCATTAATTCTGCCTCAAAGGGTATTATCACTTTGGATTTGGCTAAAAGTGGTGTGTTGAATGAAGAGGTCAGAAGACGATCTCAGGGTTCTACATCACAGTCCGAGGTGTTGGTTACCGAGAACAGGGGGAGGAACAGAGACAAAGATGGAAAGAGTAGAGATAAAGGCCGAAGCAAGTCAAGATCGAGATACAAGAATCTTGAGTGTCATCATTGTGGTAAGAAAGGCCATATCAAGAAATACTGCTTCAAGTGGAAGAAAGAGAACAGAGGTGGTGATAAACACGATCGGAACGATGATGAAAAATCCGAGCGTGTTGCTACTGCTACTCGTGAAGATCTGTTGGTCATTCGTGATGAGAATTTGGTCAACCTAGCATGTGACGAGACTAGTTGGGTGATTGATACTGGTGCATCACTTCATGTCACGTCGAGGGAGGATTTCTTCACATCTTATACTTCTGGTGATTTTGGGGTATTGAAGATGGGTAATGACGGTTTGGTTCCGGTTGTTGGTATGGGAGATGTTAACTTGGTGAATAACAATGGAACAAAGTTAACTCTCAAGGATGTCAGACACGCACCGGATATCCGTTTGAATTTGATCTCTGCAGGAAAGCTTGATGATGAGGGATTCTGTAACACTTTCAGTGATGGGCAGTGGAAGCTGACTAAAGGCTCCTTGGTTGTGGCTCGAGGAAAGAAGAGTTCAAATTTATATTTGATGCAAGCTTCAGCTTCTCAAGAGACGGTGAATGTGACAGTGAATGACAGCTCAACTGAGTTGTGGCATAAACGACTTAGTCACATGAGTGAGAAGGGGCTTAACTGTTTAGCGAAGAAGAATCAACTTTCGGGGTTGAAGAATGCTACACTGAAGAATTGTGCTCATTGTCTAGCAGGAAAGCAGAGAAGAGTTTCTTTTAGAAGCCGTCCTCCTCATAGAAGATCAGAGTTGCTAGAGTTGGTCCATTCGGATGTCTGTGGTCCGATAAAAGTAAGGTCACTCGGTGGTGCACTTTATTTTGTGACTTTCATTGATGACTGTTCAAGAAAGCTATGGGTTTACACTTTGAAGTCTAAAAATCAAGTCTTTGAAGTGTTTAAATAGTTTCATGCATCAGTTGAAAGAGAAACAGGGAAGAAGTTGAAGTGCATTCGTACTGATAATGGTGGCGAATACACAGGGCCATTCCATGAGTACTGTCTGCGACAGGGAATCAGACATCAGAGAACACCACCAAAGACTCCACAGTTAAATGGGTTAGCTGAAAGAATGAACCGAACATTGATCGAGAGAGTCAGATGTTTGTTGTCAGATTCAAAGCTGCCAAGATCATTTTGGGCTAAAGCTTTGAATACAGTGACACATGTGATAAATCTGTCTCCTAGTGTTCCTTTGCGAGGTAATGTGCCAGATAGAGTTTGGTTTGGCAAAGACGTGTCATATGATCACCTACGTATGTTCGGTTGTAAAGCATTTGTTCATGTTCCAAAGGATGAAAGATCCAAGTTGGACGCCAAAACTCGACAATGCATCTTCATTGGTTATGGTCTAGATGGTGAGTTTGGTTATAGATTCTATGATCCCGTTCAGAAGAAACTCGTGAGAAGCAGAGATGTTGTCTTCATTGAGGATCAGACCATTGATGACATTGATAAGACGGAGAAAGCGAATTCACAAGACAATGGTGATTTGGTCGATGTGAATCCAGTTCCCCTAAACTCTTCACCAGGTCCTATCCAGGATGATGTGCATGGTGATGTTACTGATGACCATCAGGATATAGGTGACTTTGATGCTCCCATGGATGATGTTGTGAATGATCAACAACAAGCACCTATAGCTCCACCAGCAGCTCCACTTCGAAGGTCTTCCAGAGATCGACGATCTTCTGTCAGGTATTCTTCTGATGAATATGTTCTTTTGACCGACGGGGGAGAACCTGAATGTTATGAAGAGGCTATGGAGAGTGAATGCAAAAATCAGTGGGTTGAAGTGATGAAAGATGAACTTCAACCCTTGCATGAGAACCATACCTTTGAGTTGGTGAAACTGCCCAAAGGCAAAAGAGCCTTGAAGAATCGGTGGGTTTACAGGTTGAAGCAAGAAGAGAAGTCTTCATCTCCACGATACAAGGCTAGATTGGTCGTCAAGGGTTATACTCAGAAAAAGGGGGTTGATTTTGAAGAAATATTTTCTCCGGTTGTGAAGATGTCCTCTATCAGAACTATACTGAGTTTGGCAGCCTGTTATGACTTAGAGGTTGAACAAATGGATGTGAAAACTGCTTTTCTTCATGGTGACTTAGAAGAAGAGCTTTACATGGAGCAGCCAGAGGGGTTTGTTGCACAAGGGAAAGAGGACTATGTGTGCAGATTAAAGAAGAGCTTGTAAGGTTTGAAGCAAGCTCCAAGGCAATGGTACAAGAAGTTTGAGTCTGTTATGGGGGAGCAAGGCTACAAGAAGACTACTTCTGATCATTGTGTATTTGTTAAGAGATTCTCTGGTGATGATTTTATAATTCTTTTGCTCTATGTTGATGACATGCTTATTGTTGGTCAGAATGCTTCTAGAATTGAGAAGTTGAAGCAAGAGTTGAGTAAATCCTTTGCAATGAAGGATTTGGGGCCAGCAACGCAAATTCTTGGCATAAAGTTGACACGTGATAGAAAGGCCAAGAAATTATGGTTATCACAAGAGAGGTACATTGAGAAAGTACTTCAAAGGTTTAGCATGGACAAAGCTAAAGCGGTGAGCACTCCCTTTGCTACGCACTTCAGATTGAGTGTTAAGCATTGTCCTTCCACAGAAAAGGAGAAGGAAGAGATGCAGAAAATTCCTTACTCTTCAGCCGTGGGGAGTCTGATGTATGCAATGGTTTGTACGAGGCCAGACTTGGCTTATGCTGTTGGTACAGTCAGTCGTTTTCTTTCTAATCCGGGCAGAGAGCATTGGAATGCAGTGAAGTGGATTATGAGATATCTTCGTGGCACTTCCAACATGAAACTTTGTTTCGGCAATGAGAAACCTGTTCTTGTTGGGTATACAGATTCAAACATGGCCGGAGATATTGACTCGAGGAGATCTACTTCAGGTTACTTGATCACTTATGCAGGGGGCTGTGGCATGGCAATCGAGATTGCAAAAGTGTGTTACATTGTCCACCACTGAATCAGAGTTCATTGCAGCAACCGAAGCATGCAAGGAGATGCTTTGGATGAAGAAGTTTATGCATGAGCTTGGTTTTACTCAGGAGAAGTATGTCCTGTATTGTGATAGCCAGAGTGCTATTCATCTTGGTAAGAACTCAACTTTTCATGCTAGATCTAAGCATATTGATGTAAGGTACCATTGGATACGAGATGTTCTTGAAGCTAAGCTGTTAGAGCTTGAGAAGATACATACTGATGATAATGGTGCTGATATGTTGACGAAGGCTTTACCAAGAGGAAAGTTTGAAGCATGTTGTTTGATCTCCGGTATGGAGGCATTCCCTACATAGTCGGAGGGGGAGATTTGTTGGTGAAGGTCCCACTATGTGGGTAGCCTTAATTTCTGCCGTGATTTACTCCTTTTTCTTCCTTTTTTTTTATTATTCCTTTTGTCTCCATTTTTCTTTTGTCTTTTTACATGACTTTTGGGCAGCATTTTATGTGAGAGCCTAAAATCAGATTTGTGTGGAAAAAGAGAAGGGAGAAAACGGGTGAGAAACAGAGAGCATAGCAGATTTTTTTCTTGAAAGGAAAAATTTGCAGCTGTGATCAACTCTTCGATCGGAGGTCCATCCGTGGTTCGATTGAGCTGATTTTTTGACAGCAGCTAGGCGACAGGGTGTTCTTGACTTTGTACGGTCGGATTTTTCATCCGAGTCCTGTAGCGCCAGAAATACTCGTTTTACAGCAGCCACGTTTTTGGTGATGTTCTCCTATTTTTCTCTCTTTTTGCTAAAGATTACATATTGTTAGCCTTGTTGGAGTTGAATGCTTGTTGTAGGCTTGATATTGTAATCTTGTAGCTGAACATTTGATAGTAGTGGAGCTTTTAATCGGACTCTAAAGTCCCGTGGTTTTTTACCCTTGATTTAGAGGGGTTTTCCACGTAAAAATATCGGTGTCTCTATTTATTATTTTTGTTGCGGTTGTATTGGTTGATTAAGGTTGCTAGAGAACATATTTTTGTGCTATTGTGCTTGCCATAATATTTGACAGGAGTTATAGGGAGAGAAAGAACACCGGTTGTGCTTCCGCTTTGTTTCGGTTGTTCGGTTTCTTCCCAACAATAATATCTTTAAAATGTAAGGGTAAAAAAAGGGATTGATATAGAAGATTAATGAGGAGATTAAAATTAGCAAAACAATCAACTTGTGTAGAAAATGGGAATTCACTATTTGAACTTTATAAGCCACTAAAACTTGGAAAGATGTTTGGAATTAAACGTGGAATCACTTCGAAAGCCCCAATATGAAATAATTTCAAGCTACACATCAATTACGCTAAAATAAAATAAGATTTTATGTATAAAATTTGCATAAAATGTTTATTTACATCAAAAATCAAATCAAAAGTTAAATTGATGCAGTTCTAGATCTATTGATTCAAGTTGAATTAATTAACCACGAGAATTAAGTGAGATGGTAAATATTTTTTTTTTTACCTTAATCAGTAGTCGAGGATTTGATCCTCGTTCTGGGTATAGAGCGACTTTAAAACTCGTGGCTAGCATTTACTTCCTTAATTAGTTTACAAAATGTAAAGATTTAATTACTGTACTCACTCTAACAGATCCTTTGAAAAAAAGTTGAATTAATTTATTCAATTAAACTTAATAAATTTAATATTAAATAAGTAATAAATAAGAATGTATAAATAATTTAATTTAACTGTTTCTTTTTTTTTTCGTTTGGGATATTTAGAATTTTAAATTGTATATAAACGCAGGCCCCAACATTGCAATAGCCAAAAGAATTGTCTAAACCAATATTATTAATTTCTGTCCTAGGGAACCAAACACTCCGATTTGTTAATAATGCTACCCTGTACGAAACCATTTTTCTCATTCTCAAACTAAATTATTATGATTTGAGTGGGTATAAGATAAATATCTTTAATTAATGAGCCATTGAGATTTAATTTGTTGATGTGTATGAAATTAATGTTTTTTTTTTAAATAAGTTATATTCATGTTTGTCGTTTATGAAAATTAATCTTTTTAAGATTTATTATTTGTCTTCTCAACAATATTATCACTAAAGATGACAATCGGGTGGGATTTTTTTTTTTGCCCGCCTCAACCACAACTCTTAAGAAAAAAAATTCACCCCAAACCTAAACTCAAAATTTAATAGGAGATTTAATTTTGAACTGACTTGACTCGACTATTTTTCTAATTTCACTCGATATGACCTGCATCGAACTTGATTTTCAAAAATAAAATTCGACAGATCAGGTCAGGTCAAAACCCGTTAAATTCAAGGTTCTTTTGCCATCCGTAACCATCATCAAGGCGAAGACAAGGAGAAAGTAGTGCCTCAAAAAAGAATAATAAATTTATCATTTAAGTCCTTTAACATTTAAAAAAAACTAAGTTAATATAATAAAAAAATACATTTTGATCTAAAAAATTTATGACTCAACTCTGTACTTCAAAATAATTTTTTGGGTTCACCCTCGAGTCCAACCATTCGTACTGCTTAGTAACATTATTATAGAAGCGTAACAAATTATTTCTCTCTCCCGTCACTACATGCACATAACTGCATTCACTATTCCATGCAATATCTCATATGTCACATGCACAATACTTACGAACCAGGACCATCATCTTTTCTATATAAAGGATCCTCCACCTACAAACATTCCACACACAAAACATAATCATGGAATCCTTAAAGAAGATCGTTTTTCTCATCGTTGCTATATCTCTAGTTCTTCAAGCCACGGTGCCTCCAACTGCGTTAGCCGCTCGTAACGAGGTTATGTCCTCTGCCGCTGTATCGAAGGTGGCTAATGATTCCAACGGTTTGGCTAAGGTTTTCGAGCAGGTAGGCCCTGGCTGCAAACCTAAAGGTTCGTTTTGCTTGTTTGACCTAACCAGTTGCTGTAGGCCTTGCGGATGCCTTGCAGGGTGGTGCTATAACATTGATCATGATTGCAATGAGTACACATAATGGTCGCTACAGAGTTCAAAAAAAAAAAAAAACAGCTCTGAGTCAAAAAACATGGGATTCGATTATAAATGTTCTATATAAAACATACGTATTTGAATAAAGAATCTCGTGTTATGTCCCTGTTTGGTTGAGCTCTGCCATTGTTGTAAGAGTTGATGTTTTTCGTCTTCTCATTGGTGTGTTGGTATTGTGTGTACCCTTGTTATTGGCATTTGTAATGATCACTAAGTTTATGAGTATTTACCTATTTTCTTTTATGTATAATAATTTGATACTAATTTTGATTTTTACAAAACAAAATTTTTTTTATCCACTTTAAACATGATTTGGTAAATGTTAAAACTTTTTTCATAAATAAATATACTAAATAAATTTTCAAGTAAATAAAAAATAATGAATAACCTTTATAAAAATGAATTGCATGAAACTGTGATCCTTATACATTTCTAATAGGAGAATGACAAATTAGATTTTACTCTTAATTTTTAGCTTTTTCCTCCTAAAAAATTAAATCCAACTAAAATACCTAAAAATCAAGAGAAAAAATTTGATTCATCATTTTCTTATTCGAAAGATATAAAATAATGTGAAATCACAGTTTTATATAATTCTTTTATAACATTTTTCTAAAAGACAATTTAAACTTTTTACACAATTTTAAATATAAAATATTTATTTTATATTATATTATAAAAATTAAAATTAATTATATTATATTATAAAAAATTAAAATTAATTATTCGATTCGATTCAAAGTTTTAACTTGAAAACCAAAACGAGTGAGTAGTAGCCTACTAGAGTAGATCCAATTAGCAAATCAACACTAGTTTATACATGCTTCCTTTTGAACCACTTCGAAATCAGCTCCAAAAAAGTGCTAGAAGCTCGAGCAACTTAAAAACCTCAAAAAAAATAAAAATTATAGAGCTGAAAAGCACAAAAAATGCACCGTTGCAGAGGCAGGTGAGCTGAAAAACCAGCAGCTGAAAGGGACAAACCCGTCACGTGCAGCTCTCCAATAGCAGGTCATGGAGTTCAGTGAAGAAAAACCACAGCAGGCATAAGCAGCACAAAACCAGACCCAAACAGCTCAAAAAACAGAGTTGAAACAGTTGATTAGACCCAAACCAGCTCGAATCAGTAGCATCGTTTTCTATATAAAGGGCGGCCTCCACCTACAAACCATTCCACACACAAAACATAATCATGGAGTGGTGCAAGAAACTCGCTTTTCTGATGGTTGCAATGGCTCTGCTTCTTCAAGCCATGGTGCCTCCGATAGCATTAGCTGCTCGTAACAATGTTATGGAATACAATCCATTGGCAAGCGTATTCTCGAGGGAAGGCCCTGGCTGCATCGCAAAAGGCGGGTTTTGCTTGTTTGACCTAACCAGTTGCTGTAGGCCTTGCGGATGCCTTGCAGGGTGGTGCTATAACATTGATCATGATTGCAATGAGTACACATAATGGTCGCTACTGAGTTAAAAAAAAAAAACAGCTCTGAGTGAAAAAATGACATGGGATTCGATTACAAATGTTCTATATATAACATATGTATTTGAATAAAGAATCTCGTGTTATGTCCCTGTTTAGTTGAGCTGTGCCATTGTTGTAAGAGTTGGTGTTTTCCGTCTTCTCGTTGGTGTGTTGGTACTGTGTGTACCGTTGTTATTGGCATGTCCAAGAATAAATATATATGTCAATGAACTAAGTTTTATGAGTATTTACCTGCCTTTTTTATCTAATTCATGGACGGATCACATTTTATAAATTGAGCAAGGAGACGTTATTGTCGAGACTTGAATCCTGGACTTTAAATATTAACACACAGCTCTTAACTACTTGCTCAATTATGGTAAATATCATTAATAAATACTAATATCAACACGGATGTTGGCAATCACCACAGTTGGGTTGGGTGAAAATCAATATGGATGAACGGTTGGGCGAATGACTGATATAGCGGCAGCAGGAGGAGTCATCAGAGATCATAATGTGGTGGCTGTGAGGCTGTTATAGCAAATTTGGTTCGTGTTATGTGCTTCATGCTGAGTTATGGAGTGCTTGGAAGGGTTTCTTTCTGGCATTGAATTGCGGGTTTCGCAGGGTGGTTTTAGAAATGGATAATGTAAAAATATTATGTTCTTAGGAGAAAGCTGAGCACAATGCTATAGTCAGGAGAATAAGGAATATACCGGTTAGCCATGGGAAGTGAAGATACAGCATGCTGTTGGTGAGGGTAATTTATTCCAGATGGTCTTGTAAACCTGCGGCTGAATTCGAATCCAGAAACATATGAACTTATCAGTCCACTAGACGAGATCTTGAGAGGATTACATGATGAAGCATGCCAAATTGGGTATGGCAGGGTGTCTTAGTTGTAACTTTGAATAGCTTTTTATTTTACTCAGAAATTAAAAAATAATATAAATTAAAGTAACTAAATAATATTGCTTAAAGTGGTATGAACTATGGAATATTGGGGACTTATTATACTTCTGTTTTTTGAATTATATTTTAAAATTCATATATGTTTGTGGGATCAATTGGATATATAAAAAGGACTGGTGTAATTATGCAGTCACTTTCATTATTAAGATTATCAATTTAGTTTGTTAGTTGACAAATATGATTATTAATAAAGTTAGCAAGATTTATGTTATCTTATCAATTATATATAATACATATACCATCTTAGTTTGGAATGGCAATGGGATGAGGTGGGATGGATTTTTGCTTCTCCTAACTTGAATCTTGATGAATTTGTTTCGACTCCGATTATTAAATAAAAAAATCAGCCCCAAACTCAAAATTTAATAGGAGACTCGATTTCGACCCAATCCAAATTTTATTTAATTGTTTTGTTTTCGTATTTTGAAGATTAATTTTTAGATTTAAAACTTAATATATATATATATATATAATTATATATCAGTTATATTTTTGTAACTATCTCGAGACGGGTTGAGCGGATTTAGCCCAAACCCAATCCCAACCTCTCTATTTTCCTAAATTCACCCAGCCTGTCTCAAATTCGTTTTTTTTAAAAAAGATTCCAACCCTAATAAATCGAGTCCGATCAAAACTATCCATCCCTAATAAACCCAGTGACTTGTTTTAGTGCGGGGATTTGTTTGTGTACACACTTCATCCATCCCGAGACTGCAATCCGCAAGGGGAATTTTAGATCCTGTTACTAAATAGGGTTTTATCAGAAAAATAAGGTCATCGAATCCTTGTTCTTAAACACTTGTTCATTTGGTGCCAACCAAATCGACCACACAACAGGTCAGCCACCAATGCCTTGAGGTAGCCGAAAGTGGAAAATGAAAGCATTCCTCCATAAATTCGTACCAAACACGTTTCACCAAGTTACACGAACATAATACATGATTGGTCTCCTTGCCACACCAATTACACATACTTTGATTAAGATCAAAATGTACAACTTTCTTCATTAAGAATTCCTTAGTGGGGATCCTATTAAGCCGCACTAACCATAAGAAACCTTTTTTAGGTGAACTTTCAGCTTAGCATAGATTTGAATTTATTGAAACGATTGGAGCAGAAATCCATTTATTATTGTTACAGTATGTTTTTTTTTTTGTGCAAAGCTTGCTTTCGGATTGTAATGAAAATCAATTGGATTTTGATAGGAAGCTTTACCTAGTGTCTTTATTTTTGTAATTCCAGCTTTATGGATTTGAATTTAATGGTGAAAATACCAGGAAAGCCTTTATACTTACGGGTGGATTACATTTCGGCCCTTCTATTAAAAAATAAGTAAATTAGTCTTTATACATTTTGATACGTGCAAATTAATTCATCCATTAAATTTTATCTATTAAATTATGATGTGGAACGTTAATTTAAATGGTTGATTACTAATTTGATCCTCGAACTATAGCTAAAATATCAATTTTTTTTAAATTCTTAACAATAATTCTAAAAAATTAAAAAAAATCTTAAAAATATGTAATTTTTTTAAAAAAAAATTATCAAACTTTCGAGTCGAAACCTAAAAATTATCATATTTTTACAAAACTTTTTTCCCTATTGTAAAAAACCCAAAAAATCAAAAAGATTTCTCATGCTTGATTGAAGTCATAAATAAATAACTAAAAACTTGATTCAACACAAGAAAAATCAACTCAAAGTTTTGACTACTCTTTTTCAAATTTCTCATCCTTTCGTAAATATTCATTTCATTGCATATGATTCCAACTAAAATGCATATAAAAATTTATTTAATGTTTACTTTTTTCTACTTTAGTTAATCCTCATTTTTGCATCTCCTATGCTTTCACATCTCCTAATGATGTGTAATTATGTTATAAAATTTCGATTACTCATTTTCACATCCCCTTATCTATTACAAACTTTTCTATTTGAAAATCTTATTGTTTTATACCCTAGAAGCTTTAATATTTAAGTTACCAGGTTTAATAATTTCTCGGTTTTGAATTTTTAATATAAATGTGTGGGTTTAATCTTTAAGCTTTAATATTGTTCGAAAATTAGCAAAAAATAAATACATTAAAAGCACAAATTTAACTGGCTAGTTGCTATTATACCCCAACCTAAACCCAAAATTTAATAGAAGGCCCAACTCTAAACCGGTCCGACTCGACTATTTTTCCAATTTCACCCGATATGACCTACATCGAACTTGATTTTTTGAAAATAAAATTCGACCCAAACGGATCGGGTCAACAGAAAACCCGTCAAATTCACCAGGACGAAGACAAGGGGCAAGTAGTGCCCAAAAAAATATGTATTTATCATTTAGACCTTTAACATTTAGAAATTTTTAAATTCATATAATGAAAAAAAATACATTTTAACATTTTAATCTCAAATATTTATGACTCAGATCCTTAAAGTGTTCTTCTGGGTTCACCCTTACTCCAACCATTCGTACTGCTTAGTAACATATAAACGTAACAAATTATTTATCTCTCCCATCATTACATGCACATAAGTGCATTCACTATTCCATGCAATATCTCCTATGTCACATGCATTACGAACCAGGTCCCCATTACTACACGCACATAAGTTCATTCACTATTCCATGCAATATCTCATATGTCTCATGCATTACGAACCTGGACCATCATCTTTTTTATATAAAGGACCTTTCACCTACGAACATTCCACACACAAAACATAATCATGGAATCCTTCAAGAAGATCGTTTTTCTCATCGTTGCTATATCTCTAGTTTTTCAAACCACGGTGCCTCCAACTGCGTTAGCCGCTCGTAACGAGGTTATGCCCTCTGCTGCTGTATCGAAAGTGGCTAACTGATGAGAGGTAAGGTGAATAGCTAGATCTAGAATTCTTAGAAGATTTTGACGAGAACAGCTAATTAGATTGAAAGAGAAAACAATACTGATTTGTTTTTGTGAATGAACATATCCTCTATTTGCTCTCTGTACATTGATTTTATAGCACCTCCTAGCTAACTGATTGTGCTAACAGTACTTAACAAATCCTAACAGAATTACTGACTCTATCATGCATCCATCTTCCTAATCGGTAAGACTTGAAGGAGTTGTCGAAACCGAGAAAACATAGTAACCGATAGTGGCTTAGTGAAAACATTAGCTACTTGATTGCAAGCAGGAACCTCACCAATTTGCAAAGACCCATCCGCAACTTTCTCACAAACAAAGAAAATATCAAGCTCCACATGTTTGAACTTGGAATGTAGCATGGGATTGGCTGCAACAGCCACTGTACTAGAGCTATCATACCAAATATTTGGGGTATCATTAGACTTAATCTGTAGTTCGTGAAGTAACGACAGTAACCAAGTAACCTCGCTTGTGGCTGAAGCAAGACTTCTATATTCTGCCTCAGCCGTGGATCGGGACACGACTTGCTGCTTTTTTGGAGCACCACGCCACATGTGTCTGACCATAATACACACAGTACCCGGATGTAGACTGTCGATCGTTAAAATCTAATCCCCAGTTCGCATCAGCATACCCGACCAGTGACAACCGATCAGAAGGATGAAAAACTAAGCCAAAATCAAGAGTGCCACACAGGTATCGCAGGATGCGTTTGAGCGCCACCATATGAACTGTGGTAATGTTGTGCATGAACTGACAAATCTGGTTTACCGCATAAGCAATTTCAGGCCTGGTTAACACAACATACTGGAGTGCACCCGCAAGACTTCTGTACTCAGTAGGATCCTCCAAACATTCACCATCAGTTTTGGACATGTAACATGAGCTGACCATCAGAGTATGAACACTTTTTGCAGCGAGCATAGAACAACGAACAAGAATGTCACGGATATACTTCTTCTGACAAAGATGTAGACAACCGGAGAATCGAGTCACTTCTATGCTGAGGAAATAGTGCAGATCTCCCATATCCTTAAGTGAGAACTTGCTATGTAACAGTTGAACAAACCAATCGATCGAAGCTAACAAGTTGCAAGTAATTATAATATCATCGACATATACAAGGACATAAAGAGTGGAGTTAGATTTTACCCGAACAAACAGAGACGCATTAGATTTGGAAGCAATAAAACCGACCGAGAGGAGAAACTGTTTCAGCTTCTCGAACCAGGTACGATGAGCCTGTCGGAGACCATATAAAGCTTTCTTCAGTCGAGAAACGAAGGGTTTGCCATCGGAATCAACACGTTCATATCCCGGAGGTTGATACATGAAAATAGTAGTATCAAGATCCCCATTTAAGAATGCATTGTTCACATCAACTTGCCGTAGTGACCATCCTCTGGAAACAGCAATGGCCAGAATAACACGAATAGTTGCAGGTTTAACAACTGGACTGAAGGTTTCTTTGAAATCACACCTAGGAACTTGAGAGCAACGTTTCGTAACTAACCGAGCCTTTCGCCGGGCAACAATACCATCCGAATTTTTCTTGACATTGAAAAGCCATTTACACCCGATTAATTTACAATTAGTAGGTCGAGGAACAAGATCCCAAGTAGAGTTTCATATCAAGGCATCATATTCAGCTTAAGCTGCCTCACGCCACTCGAAAGTAGAAAAAGCCTCCTCAATCGAAGCTGGTTCCAAAACTTCAACTGTCAACGCTTTGGACTTAAAAATCCCAACCTTTAACCGAGTCACTATTGGGTGACTATTAACCATAGGCAAAAGACTTGTATGTTGACTGGAGGACTCATGAACAGTAGCAGAACAATCCCTACCATCACCACTAGGCAACGAAGAGCCCTATGGTTCACGATCAGACCCAACTCCTGACTGTGCTGCGGGTGAAGTGGAAGTTTCAGGATAAGTCACTGGTGGAGGAGATGACAAAGATGGTTGGACAAACGGGGGCTCCGAAGGCCGAGATGACATGTGTCTAAGTATAGGAACAAATGTGGAAATAGACTGATCCTAACCCACCGAACTCGCTGCAGATTTAAACTCAGTTGAGAGAAACCAATTTTCATCGAATACAACATGACGGGAGACAACAATCTTGCCAGTCGGTAGCAGACACTGGTACCCCTTGTGTTGAGCACTATAACCCAAGAAGGTGGACGATTGAGAATGAAACTCTAACTTATGAGCCATAAATGGTCGCAAATAAGGATAGCAACAACAGCCAAATACTCTCAAATGATCGTATGTGGGTTCACACTCGTAAAGAGCCTGAAACGGAGTTAACCCTTTTAACACTGAGGTAGGCAGACGATTAATGAGGTGAACCCCACAGCAGAACGCATAGCCCCAGTACTCCATAGAAAAATTTGCTTGAGCCAAAAGAGTGATGCCCATGTCAACAATGTGACGATGCTTACGTTCAGCCACGCCGTTCTGTTCGGAAGTATGGGGACATGTTAGTCGATGAAGAATTCCTTGAGAGGCTAGGACGGACGTGAAAGCTCGATATTCGCCTTCCCAATCACTCTGAAATTGTTTAATATCCTTGCCAAACTGAGTTTTAACAAGTTGCTGGAACTGAACAAAACACTGCACAGCTTGAAATTTTTGGCAAAGAAGATAAATCCATGTGAATCGTGTGCAAACATCAATAAAAGACACATAATACCAATTACTTCCGCATGAAACCGAGGCAGGACCCCAAAGATCAGATACAACCAAGGTAAAGTGAACAATATATTCCGTAGTGGAAGCAGGAAATGGCAATTTGTGAGACTTTCCTTTTTGACAAGCAGTACATACATCATCACACCTGTAACACCCCGTACCCGTATCCTATGCCGGAACCGAGTACGAGGCATTACCAGACTTAACAATACATTTTGTCAAATTAATTAACACGTATACAAAATGACTTAGTCAAGTCCCTATACATGCCATAGTTTAAATCATTTATAAATAAAGATATCCATAGATAGCTTGATAGTGTGAAGCGATCTCCGACGACCTCCAACCCGAGCTTGTTTAATAGGACTCTGTAACATGGGAAAGAAAAGGGGGTAAGCTTATAAAGCTTAGTAAGTTCACATGTAAAAATAATAAGCATTAGCAATGAATTTAGCTTACTACTAAGCTGTCATAACTTGCATAAATAATGCTAAGTTCTTACTTTCCCAACTTACTCATTTGTAGCCTTATCAAAGCCTCAACATGACAAATCCTCACAACAAGTTCTCAATTTGATACAAACATTAAATCACATGCTTATACCTTATTACTCATGTTCACATTAATCTGTCTGCTTGAATCGCTGTCACTGAATTATTTATTTCTTGAGCTACAGAGCTCCAAATTTAAAACCGCTAATTTTCCCCGAAACTAGACTCATATATCTTCATACCATAAAATTTCCAGAATTTTTGGCTAATCCAATTAGTACAGTTTATTCATTAAAATTTCCCCTGTTTCACTGTTTGACTATTCTGACCACTTTTCACTACGAATCAATTTTATCCTTTTACAGAATTCAAAAGATGTTATAATTTGTTTCATTTGAAACTAGACTCATTAAGGATTTCAATCATATAAATTTTATCCCATAATTATTTTTGTACAATTTTTAATGATTTTTCCAAGTCAGAATAGGGGATCACGTAATTATTCTGAACCAATCTCACAAGAATTTAAATATCTCGAAATATAAAAATCCTTTGTTTTCTTTGTTTCTTTTATATGAAAATAGACTCAATAAGCTTTAATTAAATATCTCATCCAACTTATAATTCAATTTCTACTATTTTTGGTGATTTTTCAAATTCACATCACTGCTGCTGTCCAAAACAGTTTTATTGTAAATTTTACTCTTTCATGATTGCTTTGTATTAACATCCATTTAATCATACATAACCCCAAAACACATCCTTAACTAGCCATTCCAATAGCTAGCCATTATCGAATATTTACATGCCATTCATTTTCCCCTTTAACCTATACATCAACCACAAAACTTAAACTTATCATGTCACAATTTAATTTGGCCTAAAAGTCTCACACATAGTCATAAATCAATTTATCACCTAGTTATACATCATAAGTATAGACCTATCGTCACAAGGTCATCACAAGATCATTTTTATAGGTATGACCTACTCATTTACATTCTTACCAAATGTTCCATATACGTCGAAATTTAGTTCTCATGAATTTTGCGTACATACCTGTACCCTTTCAATATGATCATACCTTGTCATTTCTTTGATATCATCTTTGGATTTACCCATTGAAACTCTTGGGATACTAAGGATGGATACTCGGGAAAAACTCGTACAAGATGTATCGTACCAATGCCATGTCCCAGACATGGTCTTACGCTAGCTTTCATATCGTGGCCGATGCCATGTCCCAGACATGGTCTTACTCTAGCACACATATCAATGCCGATGCCATGTCCCAGACATGGTCTTACACTGGCTCTCATATCATGGCCGATGCCATGTCCCAGACATGGTCTTACACTGGCACACATATTGCCATGGTCCAACCATGGTCTTTACTATCAATTCATCACATGTCGAAATTCGATCATACTCCGCCCTGCATTTCTCTTAATTTGATCTTTCAATATAATCTCGTAATTTTTATATTATTCATGATCCAATAATAACATACGAAATAACACATGGTATCAGTTAAACATTTAAACATATTAAATTTAATGCTTATTAACATACGAACTTACTTCGATACCAAAACGACCATTTTACCAACTTTCCCGATTTTCGATATTCCTCACGTTCTAGGTCCAAATCTTGTTTTCTCTGGGTCTAAAACATCACATTTCACTTATTTAATTAATGTACTATTCAAAACAGTCCCTAACTCAATTTTTTCAAAATTACAATTTTGCCCCTAAACTTTCACATATTTACACTTTTGCTCCAATACTCGAAAATTAAACTTCAGCCCTTATTCATATGTTTTATAACATGCTGATCATTTTTACCTTCTATGGCAACATCAAATTCTCACTCTAACATGTACTTATGAACAATAGGTATTTTTACTGATTATGACGTTTACTCGTTTTCACTTAAAATCGCTTAGTAAAAGTTGTTTAACATAATTCAGCCTTCATATTCTATCATAAAACATCTAAATACACACTTTTCACCTATGGGTAATTTTCTAAAGATGAACCTTAGCATGAATTATTGGTAGCATAAGCTAAATCGAGCTACCAGGACTCCAAAACCGTAAATAACTTGAAAAACGGGGCTAGAACAGACTTACCATGAGCTTGGAAAGTTTAGAATACCCTAGCCATGTCTTCCCCTGGTAAATTTCGTCCATATGAAGAAGATGGACAAATTTGGCATTTTAATTTTGTTTTTAATTCATTTAATTACCAATTTACCAAAATGCCCCTAACTTAAAAATATCCCATTTCACTTATCTAATGTCCATTTTTGTCCAACAATTTAACCAATGGTCTAATTTCCATTTAAGGACCTCCAATTTAAAATTTCATAGAAATTGGACACTTCTAACATGTAGAGCTCAACTTTTGCACTATTTACAATTTAGTCCTTTTGACTAAATTGAGTGCCCAAACGTCGAAATTTTTCAACGAAATTTTTACGAAATCTTTCCGTAAAATTTTAGACCATAAAAATATAATAAAAATAGAATTTTACTTGTCGGATTTGTGGTCTCGAAACCACTGTTTCGATTAGACCCAAATTTAGGCTGTTACAACACCCGTGTTTATTTGATGAAATATGACATTTATCTAACACAGCCTTAACAACATTATTAGATGGATGACCTAAACGTTTATGCCACAATGAAAAAACATTACACTCTGTAGTCTTATTCTGAGTAACAGAATCAGTAATAGCAGAAGTTTCAGCCGTTTGAGTAGACAAAACTGGAACCGGGAAATGGTAAAGCCCATCACGAATGTGGCCTGTCAGCAAAGTTCTCCGGGTCATTGTGTCCTTAATAAGACAGTAAATCGGGTGAAATTAAAAAAAACATCATTATCATTTGTAAATTGTAAAAGATTCTTCCGGATGCTTGGAACACATAAAACATTATATAGACGCAACAATCTAGACTGAGTAGGCACGAAACTATCACCATTGACTTAATTAATGCAGGAGTGCCATCACCCATTAAAAGTGCAGAAGTACCTGAATACGGGGTAGTGTGATGCAAAGCTGACGGATCCCGACATACATGATTGCTAGCACCCGAGTCTGGATACCACGACGCAGTGCCGACTGGTACAGGAATGTAAGAATCTGAACCGCCACGAGACCCGACTTGAGCAATGTTGATATTTGAATCAGAAGAGTCACAATAATCTGACGAGTGAAGATCACCAAGTCATGGTAGACCAATGCATGGATCAGATCCAGAGTAAACACGAGCACGTGGTTTAGTATACCACGGAACCTCGGTACCATTATGTGTCCCTACACTAAAGCACGGATCAAGTTGAACATTATTAGAATTTGGCCTGGGGGTAAAACTGGAGCACTTGGCCTTGTAGGCCCAGGGACTGGCCCAACCGCATGTGGTCTATTGTCATTATAACATTGTGATAGAAATAATCCAATTGGAGGTTGCGGCCCACAATTAAATTGGTCATCATAAGGCCTGCCAATAGTCGGTCTAAACGCTGGCCCACCATTTGGATAATGATCGAAACCACCATTCAGCATTTGACCGTACCCATTAAAATGTTGACCAGCAAAGTTTGAATCAAAACGTGGCCTTCGATGCACTTGACTGTGTAACACCCCTAACCCCGAACCATCGTCGGAACAGGGTTACGAGGCATTACCGGACATATCAGACAATTTACAAATATAAATTTTGTTTAATATAAATTTCGGCAACATTTCTGCTTATTATTATATAAAACCCCCTGTAAATTAAACCATATTCATTTCAATCATAACCAATTCATTCCATATATTTATTTTCTATTCCAAATACCTTCTAATCAAACTCAATCAATATAATATCAACTTAAATTTATCAAAATATTAGTTAGATTAAAATAAATATACTCATTTATTATAATTCTTAAACTTGTAATACTAACATTTTTAACCATTTACATTCAAAACATAATAACCTTTATACACAACCTACGTACATGCCACATTATGAAAAGGAAATATACATCACCAAAAGTTTGCTGAAGTCGGGTCTGGCTTCGGATGCTGGCTCAGTATTTGACTTCTACAACCTGCGCACGGAAACAACCGTACGCTGAGTATACATATACTCAGTGGTATTACCATAATTCAAATTATAAACATAATAATCATATCATTAATTCATATAACTTTAATTTAACTAAACCAATTCAAACATAACTTTCATATAAGTTTGTCCTTCTCAATATATTCATACAATTCAATTTTAGCTATTCAACAATTGAAATAATACACAATCATGTTGAGCCACTATCCATTTCTTGAACCAATGGTTCATACTTTCTATTCTCATACTCATATTCCAATCACATTTTTTTTCAGTTCATGTTCTATTTTCGCATTTCTTCCAATGGCCCAACCATTTCATTTTATTCAATTTAACCTTTTCCTTATTTACCCCTATTAACAGACTCGGACTTTAACGGATACACGGATTCCAACCCAAACACACCAGTACGGCACATTGTGCCTAAAACGGTACATAGTACCTGATCAGTATACGACACATAAGTGCCTGAAACGACACACGAGGTGCCTGATACGACACACGAGGTGCCTAAAATACGACACATAAAGTGCCTGATTTACGACACATAAAGTGCCTGATCGGCAAAGCCGATAAATCCCGTACTCTTCCAAATCCTATGGCATGCCAATTATATCCGACTCAGCCCGACTAGTTAATAGGGTATTTCAGTTCTCAATTTCATTTTCATTTTCATAACAAATTCAATTTCAATATCAATTACACTTTTCCATTTCAACCACATACAATTCAATTTCAATACATATTCATCATTCAACTCAATTTCCATTCAATTCAATAAAAACACTTACCTTATAATTACTTACCATATTCATAAATTAATCTAACATTTAATGAATAAATAAATAGTTTGAATTATAGTAATACAAACCCGAATTTGCTTGGTTATTCCTCGGTAACCTTCTCCTTTCCTTTGTGGGTTGATGCCTTGAGTTCCTTTTTAGCTAATTAAACTCCAAGCTTTAAAACTTCAATTTTCCCTTTTCTTTTTCTTTCTTTCTTTCCTTTCCCTGTTTCGAAAACTTCTCTGTTCTTTTCTGTTCTTCTTTGTTTCTTTTTATTATTTCATTTACTTTATTTTATAATATAATATTATATTAATATAGTTATCTAATATTAATAATAATATATTTTAATACATAAAAATCTCAGATTTTTATGCATGTATGCCGCCTCAACTTATGCTAAATGGCATATTTGCCATTTTGATCCTTTTTATTTTCTTTTAATCTACAATTAGACTTTTACTCCTTATTCAATTTGATCCTTTTTCCTAATTACTTTAAATTAAGCTAAATTCACTAAATAAATGTCGTAACCACCCCTCTTTTGAAAAGGCGGGTATCGAACTTGGGTTTTTGAAAATAAAGAAAACGGGAGTCGCCACCGATCTTTTATTAGGTGGGATCGGATCACCTTCGTTTTAGTAAAACATTTTTGATTTTACTAAAACAATGTTGCTGGTCTACAAAGATTTGAGAAAATAAGTTCGGAAGTCGGTTACGTGCGAGGAAGGGTTAGCATCCCCGTCACGCCCATGACTGGTACCAAATTGATTAATTAATGTCCCAATGTCGAAAGTTGAAACCTCTGAAAAGAATTCAAAAATCAATCTTAATTTCTTCGGATTTAATATCAAGATTTTCTTGTTCCGAAGGGATAAAATATCGCATCCCATACATAGGACACGATGATTTTAACCTTCAAATCCAAGATCGTCCCTCAATTCCCAAGACTTGCATTGGAGAGATCAAAAGGATATTCACATGTTTAGCCAAACGAGAGAATCGAAGCCCAACACATAGGGTACGACCTTTCGAATTTCATAATCATAGAATATTGCCTTATTTATTTTTTTGTATGCATTCTTAAAATCGACTCAACATCTGTATTTTTTGTAATGAAATATTAAGAAAATGTTTGAATATGTTGGAATTTAAAAGAAGACATAAGAATAATATGCATAGTAAAAATGAAAATAAATGCATTTAGTGTGAATGATAATATAATAAATGAAAATGCAAATAAAATAAGGTAAACAAGTCAAAAAAGAAATAAAATAAAATGAAATAATAAAGTAAGAAAAAAAAGTGACATAATGATGATAAAAGTAGGTAAATAATAGTGGCTGTAGTGATGGCACTAATAATAGTGGTAGTGATAAAGAAATAAAATAATGATAATAGCATTAATGCATTACCAACATTAAAGTGATGATCAAAATAATAAGATTAGTTTTAACGATAAAGCTAACTACAACAACAATGGAATAATATAATATAATAAATATAATAACAATGATAATAGTAGGTATAAAATATGTACAAAAAATAACGATAATGATAATGTCAATGATATAGAAATATGAACAAACAAATTTTAACATCAACATTACTAATCAAAGAATAATGAATTAAACAATTTTAAAAGAAAATAAATGACACAATTTAAAATAATTTACAAAATAATTTTAAGGAATACAAAAAAAAATGAATGATATATGAAGCAATTTAAAATAATGTCAAAATTTAAAATAAACAATATTTAATAAGGATAATATACGAAAAATAATAATAATAAAATTTTGAAGAGAAATAGAAAAATAAATTCTTTAAAATAGGCTAAAAACTAGATTGAAATTAAAGAATAGGGACTAAAATCGCAATAAATCAAAAAGAAAAGTGAAAAGGACCATATCGCCGTACGCGTAAATTCATAGGGGCTAAATGGGTGAATAACCCAGCCCCTGATGCACAGCGTTTGGTGCTGGGCTAAATTGGAATGTCGCATGAATTCAGGGCAAGATTGAAAATTAAAAAAGGTGCGGTTAGATGCAATTAAAAAGTGGAACAAAAGGGGAGGGCCCATAGTGCAAATCTCCCCTAAAAGGGATATGCACAGTTTTGAAGCCTGAAAGACGCCTTTTTGCTTTTTGCTACAGCCATTCATTTATTATTTTTTTTATTTCCTTTCTTCAAAACAATCAGAGAACTCCCCTCCCCATTGTTTCCTCTGATAGGGTTCAAACCCAAATCTTACACCGTCGTCGCACCAACACCATCCGGCGGCCACCGACGCGCGAAAGGGAGATGGGATTTTATTCCAGTTCAAAGCTCCATTTTGAAAACTAGCTCTTTTGTTTTGAAGACCCAAGAGAAGAAGACCCCCCTTTTTGCTTTCGATTCCGGCTCCAACGAAGGAGAGGAGGCTCCGACGACGGGCCTTGGGGTTCAAGTAAAATCTCCTTTCTCTTGTGCCTTTTCTTTTTTTCATTCGTTGAAGGTTTCAAAAAATAGGAAAAGTAAATAGCAATGAAAAGAAAATAAAAACGAAATTTACCTCTTGATTCTTCTATTTTTTCTCTTTCGATTGATTGTAAAAGAGTAAAAAAAAAAAAATACACAGGTTATTTTTTGGTTTTCTTTTTCTTTTTCTCGGAAAGAACCCCCTTTTTCTTCTTCTCTTTCGTTTTTTGATGATTTGTAAGAGAGTTTTTTAGAAAACAAAATCAAAAAGCACAAGACAACCGAGAATAGCAGTAAATAACAGTAAGTAACAAAATGAAGAAAAATCGACCTTATGCTTTGTTTCTTTCTGCTTCTGATAAAGAAAATTCCCCCCTCATTACATCGATTTTTCACGGCTTTATAGCCGAAAGATTACAATCGTTTTCTTATTCTATTATTTGCTCCATATCTCGCCCTCTGTTTCTGCTTCTGGTGCTGCTTGCAGGTGATGGGTGAGGCGTCGGTGGGAACTGTCAGCAGCATGCGTGTCAGAGGTGCGGGGATCGATGTGCGTGGCACTTGAAAAGTCACGCGTGGAGAGTGGCTGAGAGGTGTGGAGGCGGCTGGTGGGAAAGAAACCCTAGGGTTCCTGTTTGTTTTGACTTCGGGCCGTTGGGCTCTTTTTTTAATTGTAATTGGGTTCGGCTTTTGGGCTTGGTGATTGGGCTTAGGGGTACATCAGGCCCGTTTGTTTATTTGAGCTTGCTGGTGTAAATGGACATTAAACCTCTTTAATATTTTGGGTTTTTAATTTGGTTTTATTTTGTCTACATGGGCCCGGGCAGAAATTGGGTATTACAGCTGCCCCTCTTTGCTCATTGTCGTGAAACGAGAATAGAGCAAAGACAATAAAAGAACCAATTTTGCCTGGGCCTAGCTAAGCCTTGGCTTTTTGATCCGCGTCTTCTTCCAACAGCTTCAAACTTCACTGTAATTCTTTGTTTCGATTCATTCTGCTGGGGGTTCAGGGTGATAAGAATTTAGAAAGAAGGGATCCGCAACTTTGCTCTTCTCGCTGAAACTTCTTGAAAACAAACGACGATAGGAATCCAGAAGAGGCCCATAACTTGGATCTTCCTGCTGAAACTTCTCGAAAATGAACAGTGATAGAAATTCAGAAGAGACCTACAACTCGGGTCCTCCTGCTGAAACTTCTTGAAAACGAATAGTGATAGGAATTCAGAAGAGACCTACAACTCGGGTCTTCTTGCCGAAACTTCTCGAAAACGAATGGTGATAGGAATTCAGAAGAGACCTACAACTCGGGTCCTCCTGCTGAAACTTCTTGAAAACGAATAGTGATAGGAATTCAGAAGAGACCTACAACTCGGGTCTTCTTGCCGAAACTTCTCGAAAATGAACAGTGATAGGAATTCAGAAGAGACCTACAACTCGGGTCTTCTTGCCGAAACTTCTCGAAAACGAATGGTGATAGGCATTCAGAAAAGACCCACAACTCGGGTCCTCCTGCTGAAAACTTCTTGAAAAACGAACAGTGATCCAGAAGAGACCTACAACTCGGGTCTTCTTGCTGAAAACTTCTTGAGAAACGAACAGTGATCCAGAAGAGACCCATAACTCGGGTCTTCTTGCTGAAAACTTATTGAAAAACGAACAGTGATCCAGAAGAGACCTACAACTCGGGTCTTCTTGCTGAAAACTTCTTGAAAAACAAACAGTGATCCAGAAGAGACCTACAACTCGGGTCTTCTTGCTGAAAACTTCTTGAAAAACAAACAGTGATCCAGAAGAGACCCATAACTCGGGTCTTCTTGCTGCAATTTCTTGAAAACGAACAGTGATAAGTCTGAACTTTCAACTTGCTTCCCTGCTACTCTTAGGAAGACTTCCATCTGTAGACTGCTCCGCTGGAGCACAATCCAAATTTTGACGCGGCAGCGCCTCCCTTTTTGAAGGACCTGTCACGTAGAATATGCTTGTGCGTATGCAAATAATGAGGATGCTATGATCGAGGTGGCTCAAATGCTCCTAACTATGAACGCTGAATGTTATGTGAATGATAATTTTTCTCAGTGTAGTGATCGCAGTAAATTGAATGCTCCTAACCGGATGAATGCGTGAGAAGGACCCCATTTATGGTTTAGGTTCTCATTACTCATAGCAAGGTTCTATCACTAACGTATTACGATTTGTGGCTGACGTAGAAAAACGAGCTTGCCCCGCTGTGATTTCATTGTCCCCTCCATTGTACTCTCTGCGACATGAGGTTCATACATTTCATCACCACCTCAAGGGAGTAGCCTTCTTCTTCTTTCAACCTTTCTAAACCTTAGGTGAAATGAATTTCGAACAAAAGTCATGCTTCAAGACCCTGTATTGTTTGGAGACTTTCAGAATAATATGTAGGACGCCTTTATGAAAGTATTATTAGTTCTGAAATCGTTATTATAAATGCCTAGGAGGGATCGGGAGTACAACCCGAAATAAAACAGGTCAAATCAAACTGGCAAATGTAATCAAGAAAGTAGTTCATTGAAATAAAATAATCACGAATTACAAAGATGGGCAGAATGGAAATTAGGTGCCCCAGATGTTACAACTTAGGCTTCTCCGCCTTAGTACTTGGAAAATCATTTTGAGTTCGATATGTGCTTTAAGAGATCTTTGAGTATTTTGTTGATGCCTCGAGACACAGCATACCCCCTCCTTGTCCATTTCAGTGCAGCGAGATTTTTCTTTGTATTCGATGCCGCCTTTTCAGGTTTTCGACTCAAATCCCTTTTTTTTTTTTTTTTTGGGAGCAAGGTGTCCTTGGTGGTTTTTCGTCTCAGCTTGTTCAAGCGAAGTATCTTTTGACTGAATCCGAGTTCACGGGGTTGGACAAGCTTTTCCCATCCATTTCCGTTAGGATCAGTGCGCCTCCGGAGAAAGCCTTTTCCACCACGTACGGTCCTTCCCAATTCGGCATCCATTTCCCTCTGAAATCCTTTTGTATGGGGAGGATCTTTTTCAATACCAGGTCTCCCTCGTGAAACTCCCTTGGGCGAACCCTTTTGTTATATGCTCGCACCATGCGTTTTTGGTACATCTGACCGTGACGAATAGCCTTTAGCCTCTTTTCTTCGATTAGGTTCAATTGATCGTATCGAGCCTGAATCCACTCGGCTTCATCCAGCTTTACCTCTGTTAAAACCCGAAGAGAGGGTATCTCCACCTCGATGGGTAGGACTGCCTCCATCCCGTAGACCAGTGAGAAGGGTGTTGCCCCAGTAGAGGTTCTGACGGATGTTCGATAAGCATAAAGAGCAAATGGTAGCTTCTCATGCCAGTCCTTGTAAGTCTCTGTCATCTTTCCCACTATCTTTTTGATGTTCTTATTTGCTGCTTCCACTGCCCCATTCATTTTCGGACGGTATGGAGACGAGTTATGATGTTTAATGTTAAATTGACGACAAACATCCGCTATTGTACTGTTGTTCAGATTCAAAGCATTATCTGATATGATCCTTTCGGGCATCCCATACCGACAGATGATCTCCTTTTTTAAGAATCGACTAACCGCCGATTTAGTGACGTTAGCGTATGAAGCCGCTTCTATCCACTTCGTGAAGTAGTCGATCACTACGAAGATGAACCGGTGTCCGTTTGACGCTTTTGGTGAGATTGGTCCGATAACATCCATGCCCCACATAGAAAAGGGCCATGGGGAAGTCATAACGTGTAGGGGAGATGGAGGCACATGAATCTTGTCTCCATAGATCTGGCATTTATGACATCTCTTGGCATAACTGATACAGTCTCCTTCCATGGTGGACCAGAAATATCCAAATCTCATTATTTGCCTGGCCATTGTGAATCCGTTAGCATGTGTTCCACAAATGCCCTCATGGACTTCCTCTAGGATCATCTTGGCTTCTAAAGCATCGACGCATCTCAACAATACTTGGTCTTTCCCTTTTCTATACAAAATGTCTCCATCTACCACATATTCGAGGGCCAATCTCCTGAGCGTCCTTTTTTCGTTCTCAGTTGCGTGAGCTGGGTATTCGCGGTTTTTCGCATATCGCAATATATCTCGGTACCAGGGGTGATTGTCGCTTTCCTCTTCTTCTACGTTGCAGCAATAAGCTGGGGTCTCGTAAATACTCATCTGGATAGGCTTTACATCTTCTTGCTTACTCGCCTTAATCATGGAGGCTAAAGTAGCCAGAGCATCTGCCATTTGGTTTTCTTCTCGTGGGAGATAACTAAAGGTGATATCGTCGAACTTCTCGATTAGTCTCATGACTATCCTTCGATAGTTGATTAATTTGGGGTCTCTTGTTTCCCATTCGCCCCTTAGTTGGTAGATCACTAATGCGGAATCTCCATATACTTCCAGCGTTTTAATTCTTCGTTCTATAGCAGCGTGGAGTCCCATGATACAAGCTTCGTATTCTGCCATATTGTTTGTGCAATCGAAATCCAACCTGACTGTGAACGGATAGTGAGCACCTTTTGGGGATACCAAGACTGCCCCAATCCCGTTTCCAATAGCATTTGATGCTCCATCGAAATTCAGTTTCCAAAGGTCATCCCTTGCCGTGTCCTCTTCCGTAGCTGCCACATACATTAAATCCTCATTGGGGAAATCAAAGTTCAATGGCTCGTAGTCTTCTAAAGCTCTGCTAGCTAGGAAGTCGGCTATCGCGCTCCCTTTTATAGCTTTCTGGCTCACATATACAATATCAAATTCGGACAGTAAGATTTGCCATCTAGCCATCCTCCCATTCAAAGCGGTCGCCTCCATCATGTACTTTAGGGGGTCTAACTTCGAGATTAACCAGGTCGTGTGATACAGCATGTATTGTCTCAATCTTCTGGTTGTCCAAATTAACGCACAACACAGCTTTTCAATTGGTGAGTACCTCATTTCACACTCAGTGAATTTCTTACTGAGATAGTATATCGCCTTCTCTTTTCTTCCGGTATCATCATGTTGACCTAGCACGCATCCCATAGAGTGGCCAAGTACTGTTAGATATAGGATTAATGGCTTATCCGGACGTGGGGGCGACAGTACTGGAGGGTTCACCAAGTAGTGTTTGATCCTGTCGAAAGCTTCTTGACATTCGTCATTCCATATGCCGGGGTTATGCTTCTTCAAAAGACGGAATATGGGATCGCATTTCTCAGTTAGCTGTGAGATAAACCGGGCGATGTAATTCAATCTGCCGAGGAAACCTCGAACCTCTTTCTGAGTGCGCGGCGGAGGTAGTTCTTGTATAGCCCGGACCTTGTCTGAGTCGATTTCGATCCCCTTCTTGCTGACTATGAAGCCCAACAGCTTGCCAGATCTAGCTCCAAAGGTACATTTCGTAGGATTGAGTTTCAATTGGAACTTTCTCAGTCTCAGAAATAGTTTCTGCAAAACTTGTATGTGTTCTTCCTCCGTTCTAGACTTCGCAATCATGTCATCCACATAAACCTCGATCTCTGTATGCATCATATCGTGGAACAAAGTCACCATGGCCCTCTGATACGTAGCCCCTGCGTTTTTCAATCCAAAAGGCATTACTTTATAACAGAAGGTGCCCCAGTGTTATGAAAGTGGTCTTTCCCATGTCTTCAGGGTGCATTCTTATCTGATTGTATCTGGAAAAGCCATCCATGAAAGAAAAAAGTGAAAAGCCTGCTGTATTGTCGACTAGCGTGTCAATATGAGGCAAAGGAAAGTTATCCTTTGGGCTAGCTTTGTTTAAATCCCTATAATCCACGCACATTCGTACCTTTCCGTCTTTTTTAGGGACAGGCACGATATTGGCCACCCATTCTGAATATTTGATTTCTTGCAGGAATCCGGCGTCGAACTGCTTTTGGACCTCTTCCTTTATTTTCAGCACAATGTCAGGTCTCATTCTTCGGAGCTTTTGTTGAACTGGCTTGCAATCCCTCCTTATGGGTAAGCGATGTACCGCGATATCGGTGCTTAAACCGGGCATATCTTCATAAGACCACGCGAAGACATCCTTGAATTCTTGTAATAGTTTGATGAGATTCTGCCTCGTTTCCTCGGCTACACATGTCCCAATGTTTACCGCTTTCCCTTCTTCTAACATTACAGTCTCTACTGCCTCCTTATGGGGCCGAATCTGTCTCTCCTCCTGCTCTTCCATTCTTAACCAATCAGGAGACAGATCATCGTTTATGTCATCTTCGAAATCCTGTAGATCCCCTAGGCACATATCTTGCTCAAAGGGATATCTCGAATCTGAGGCAGCGTTGCTCAAGTCATTGACATCCGGGGACCTGTTGCAGTTTGAGAAAATACGGGTGGAATGAATGAATTTGTGGATGGACAGTTGTATGTATGGTAATGATGAAGAATGATCAGACAACAAAGAAAAGAAATGTTTGCTTCAAAAAATGCATTTTATTGATATAACGATACGTGAACATGCGCCTATTTCACAAAAGAAATCTTGCTGCTCTTAGGCTCGGAGCAACAAGTGTGTCCTGAACATTACTCTGAAGGGGCCCTAAACACTACAAGGATTTCTTCCGCAGTCCAATTGTTCAAGATGTCTTCCGATTCATAAGGCTGGATATTCGGCAAGACTCCTCCGCCAGCTGCCTCCTCGGCTAAGGCGCTAATATAGACATTGCCTAACATTGCCGCGATATCCTCTCCCTTCGGTGTCCCCTGCTCAGAGTGGATTACCCCTCCTGACACAAAGGTCTTGGATATATGTGGGATTATCATGGGTTCCCTCTTGGTTTCCTTCCCGCTCAAACGGGTGAGTCTTCTTCCCCGTCTCTTTCTAACTCCTCCTTCTTTTGCCTTGCATCTGGTCTGAATCCCAGGCCAAAGTGATCCTGTTTCTCTCTCAGTATTGGGGCCGCTATTCTCCCCTGAAGGTATTTTCCAAGCCCTCTTCCCGGTAAAGCGCCTTTTCCCACGGTCATTTTCAGACCCATCCTTGTGGTCCTCGAGATTTTTGGCTCCAGGATCTTGTTTCCTTCCATGACAAAGGTTGCGTTCACGAACTCGAGAGATCGGAACGAGCATTCTGTTGCCTCGTCGTTTGTTTCCACGTAAGGCATGTCACTGGTCACAGTGGCGATGATGTCCTCCTCAGCTTTTATCGTTATTAGTCGGCCATCCACTATCAACTTCACCTTTTGATGTAGTGATGAAGGTACTGCCCCGGCTGAATGTATCCACGATCTCCCCAATAGGCAGTTGTAGGAAGGTTCGATGTCCATGACCAAAAAATCTATTTCGTAAATAGTTGGGCCAATCAGTAAGGGTACCTCAATTCTCCCCATGACCCTTCTTTGAGTCCCGTCGAAGGCTCTTACCACGCTTTGGCATTCCTTCATGTATGAACTATCCACCGGTAATCTGTTGAGGGTGGATAAGGGTAGCACGTTTAGCGCGGACCCGTTGTCTATCAAGACCCCTGGCAATGTGTGCCCCTTACATTTAGCGGTAACATGTAATGCCTTGGTGGATCCTCTACCACCTGGAGGTATTTCATCATCATTAAAATGAATGAAGTTGTCTGTGCTTATATGGCCGATTAGTCGATCCAACTTGTTAACCGAGATGTCACTAGTGACGTAGGTTTCATTTAAAACTTTCATTAGTGCGTTCCTGTGTACTTCTGAGCATTGGAGCAAGGTCAATACGGATATGCGTGCCGGCTGTTTGTGTAGCTGTTCTACCACACAATACTCACTATGTTTTAGAAATTTCAGGAACTCTTTAGCCTCTTCCTCAGTCACAGGCTCCTTGATCTTCGGCTCGGGTTCAGCTGGCCTCCTCTTCTCTTGTTCCACCATTGGAGCTTTCCCCTTTACTAAGTCGTAGCGTCTCCCGCTTCGAGTATGGAAGCCTTCGTTTGAATCCTCTTTTGTCACATTGGTCGAACTTTTTGCAACTTCTACATTACACTCGTAGTTCCAGGGGACTTCCCTGCTATCTTTGTAGGCGAATGCAGCGGGCTTCCGTATTATCACCTTCGGCGTCACCCGTGTTCCTATCTCATTGCTAACGGAGACTACTACCTCGCACCCATGATTCTGAGGAACCTTACTATTATCCTTAACGTCAGCGGGCCTCCGTATGACCACTCTTGGTGCTACCTGTGCCCCTGTTTCATCACTTTTGGGACGTGAAATAGTGATCATTGGAAGGTTAACTCTTGAGCTTGTTGACTCTGATGCGCATATGCTCCTATCTTCTGCGCCTTCCTCATAAATTCGACTTCTTTATTGTTCATTAGGTTCTGTACTAGAGTTCTGAATTCTCCGCAGGTCTGAATCTCATGTCCCAGCTCTTGGTGGTGCTCGCAATAGTTTGCGAGTTTCTCTTGATTTTCTTCCGCAACAATCAACCCATGCTTGACCATTTCTTTCCAGACCCATCTCAGGGGGGTCTTGACCTCTGCGATGCTTGTTTTGATCCTTTTTTCTGCATTTTCGCTGATCGCGTTGATTCCGCCCTTGGTGTGATTAGGCAAAGGATTTGTTGCACTTGGCATGTCATCCAACTCGACCACACCCATGCCGATAAATTTCTCTACCAATTTCTTGAAAGCCAGGCAGTTCTCTATTGAGTGCCCCGTGATTCCTGCATGGTATTCACACTGGGCGTTCGTGTCGTACCACTTGGGGTACGGAGGTTGCATCGGTTTGAGATGAAAAGGGGACACAATATGTGCATCGAACAGGGTTTGATACATTTCCTTATATGTCATCGGAATTGGTGTGAATTGGGGCTTCTCATTATCTTGTCTTGAGGCGCCGGGCTCTTTCTTGGGTAGCCCTTGCTGCCCCGCGATTGTTGCTTTTGGTTGGTTTATGGTAATTGACCTCGGGAGCCCTATGCTCGCGTTATTCACCTCACTTTCTTTCCTTCTTGGGGGCATTCTTTTGGTATTCTCTGCGGTCTCGATCCCTCCACTTTTTATAATATTCTCGATCATCTCTCCAGTGGTTATGATATCCGAGAAGCTCCGGGTTGCACTTCCTATCATGTGCATGAGGAATGGGGCTTTCAATGTGCGGATGAAAAGCATGGTGGTCTCTTTCTCCATAAGCGGTGGCTGGACCTGGATGGCAACTTCCCTCCATCTCTGTGCGTACTGCCTAAAGCTTTCATTCCCTTTCTTTTCCATGTTTTGTAGAGTGATCCTATCGGGGGTCATGTCCGTTACGTGACTGTATTGCTCCAAGAACGCTTGAGCCAAATCGTCCCATGACCCAATTTTGGCACGACTCAACTGATTGTACCATCTGGCCGCAGCTCCTATCAGGCTGTCTTGGAAACAGTGGATCAGCAGTGGGTCATTGTTAGTGTAACCCGCCATCCTTCTACAGAACATAGTGATGTGGGCCTCTGGGCAGCTTGTCCCTTTGTACTTCTCGAACTCCGGCATCTTGAAATTATATGGGAGCACCAAATCGGGGACTAAGCTTAGGTCATTGGCCTTTATTCCTCGACGTTTACCGGCGTTTTCCAGGGCCTTGAATCTCTCCTCCACCATTTTGGCAATTCTTGTTTTGCCTTTTCAGCCATCTCATCTAGATCCGGGACACCGAGACTGACCAGATTTTCTCCTGGGTTAGTGCCCAAACCCGTCGGGAGATGTGTCGGTGTTGCGATTTCAGCATGATATTGTGGCCTGATAGTGACAGACGCCCTTTGGGGAGGCGCATCTTGGGGCATTTGGGTCTCTGGTGGGGGAAGGGCGAGATTATCGCTGTCGTTCCCTGAGCTAGAGGCAACTCCTCGTTCTTTAGATAGCAATTGCATTATCTGGTCCACCATTTTGTCCTGGGATTTTTGCATTTGCTCCATCATGTCCTTCTGGGTTTTGGCCAACTGCTCTTGTAGTTGCGCTTGTTCTTTTATTTGATCCTGGATTTCTTTCTGCATTTGTTCTAGTTTTTCCATTTTTTGATCCATTATTCTTGTTTTTCCCCTCGTACCGTAGTGATGTTCCAGGGTAACTGCCATAATTTTAGGGTCCTTTTGTGAGATTCGGTGTGTATGATGCGATGTAATGCAGATGTATGATATGAATGCAAAGAGAAAGAAAGGCGCTGATTATGAATCCAATTCCTTTAGACGAACTTTTCTAGAAAATAAATCTCTTTACATAAAACAGATTACATATACGGTTTCGTCCTCATAAACGCCGATCTATTCCTTCGTGTCCGTATGTCATGGCCATATCTCGTGCGCTTTCTTCGTAGGTGCCCCTTCTAGCTCTTTGGGACTTGATTCAGACCGTACCTCTTCACTCATTTATTCTCTGTGATAAGCTCCTTTAAAAGTCTAGGGGCGACAACTCTTGAAGAATCCTTGTTGGCTTGAATCGTCGAGCGAGGACTTGTACTCTTCGACTGTCAGTCTTCTCGTTGCTTATTCGGACTACCTTTGAGCCACCGTATTATAATCCGCTTTATCAAGAAATTCATTTCCATATGAAAAACTCCTCCATTTAGCAATCGAATGTTAATCAGCACCTTCTTTCTATGATGATGCAATGCAATGTAATCAAAACAAAAGGAAACATGTTAGCACAGGAGTAACAAACGAGTACCTATCCGGGATCACTAGGGTTTGAAGTGGCTCTACTACGACGGGCTCTTAGGTCTCTCTACATGTGGTTCGGTTTCTAAAGTAAGGGTACCTGAACCAGCAGATTCCTCAATCCTCACCCGTTATAGGTTCATATGGATGGAGTTCAGTTCAGGGGAATACATTTCCCTACACGGAGAAAAATCTCACGAAGACATAGGTACGGATGTATTCCGAAAGCGATCCACTATCTTGCACGGAGGTAAAAACCTCACGAAAGAGTAGCTTCTCACTCCCACTTAAGGGTGTGACCGCAATGGTCATGCAATGCAATGCCAAAATATTTCAGGAGACTCGACACGTAGCACAAGCAAATGCATCAAAGAGAGGCATAATTTTTTAAAACAATTTTTCGAACTTTCGACAAAGGACAAAAACCACTCATTTCGGCCTGACTCTCAAAAGTCCCCAGTGGAGTCGCCAAGCTGTCGTAACCACCCCTCTTTTGAAAAGGCGGGTATCGAACTTGGGTTTTTGAAAATAAAGAAAACGGGAGTCGCCACCGATCTTTTATTAGGTGTGATCGGATCACCTTCGTTTTAGTAAAACATTTTGATTTTACTAAAACAATGTTGCTGGTCTACAAAGATTTGAGAAAATAAGTTCGGAAGTCGGTTACGTGCGAGGAAGGGTTAGCATCCCTGTCACGCCCATGACTGGTACCAAATTGATTAATTAATGTCCCAATGTCGAAAGTTGAAACCTCTGAAAAGAATTCAAAAATCAATCTTAATTTCTTCGGATTTAATATCAAGATTTTCTTGTTCCGAAGGGATAAAATATCGCATCCAATACATAGGACACGATGATTTTAACCTTCAAATCCAAGATCGTCCCTCAATTCCAAGACTTGCATTGGAGAGATCAAAAGGATATTCACATGTTTTAGCCAAACGAGAGAATCGAAGCCCAACACATAGGGTACGACCTTTCGAATTTCATAATCATAGAATATTGCCTTATTTATTTTTTTGTATGCATTCTTAAAATCGACTCAACATCTGTTTTTTTTGTAATGAAATATTAAGAAAATGTTTGAATATGTTAGAATTTAAAAGAAGACATAAGAATAATATGCATAGTAAAAATGAAAATAAATACATTTAGTGTGAATGATAATATAATAAATGAAAATGCAAATAAAATAAGGTAAACAAGTCAAAAAGGAAATAAAATAAAATGAAATAATAAAGTAAGAAAAAAAGTGACATAATGATGATAAAAGTAGGTAAATAATAGTGGCTGTAGTGATGGCACTAATAATAGTGGTAGTGGTAAAGAAATAAAATAATGATAATAGCATTAATGCATTACCAACATTAAAGTGATGATCAAAATAATAAGATTAGTTTTAACGATAAAGCTAACTACAACAACAATGGAATAATATAAATATAATAAATATAATAACAATGATAATAGTAGGTATAAAATATGTACAAAAAATAACGATAATGATAATGTCAATGATATAGAAATATGAACAAACAAATTTTAACATCAACATTACTAATCAAAGAATAATGAATTAAACAATTTTAAAAGAAATAATAAATGACACAATTTAAAATAATTTACAAAATAATTTTAAGGAATACAAAAAAAATGAATGATATATGAAGCAATTTAAAATAATGTCAAAATTTAAAATAAACAATATTTAATAAGGATAATATACGAAAAATAATAATAATAATAAAATTTTGAAGAGAAATAGAAAAATAAATTCTTTAAAATAGGCTAAAAACTAGATTGAAATTAAAGAATAGGGACTAAAATCGCAATAAATCAAAAAGAAAAGTGAAAAGGACCATATCGCCGTACGCGTAAATTCATAGGGGCTAAATGGGTGAATAACCCAGCCCCTGATGCACAGCGTTTGGTGCTGGGCTAAATTGGAATGTCGCATGAATTCAGGGCAAGATTGAAAATTAAAAAAGGTGCGGTTAGATGCAATTAAAAAGTGGAACAAAAGGGGAGGGCCCATAGTGCAAATCTCCCCTAAAAGGGATATGCACAGTTTTGAAGCCTGAAAGACGCCTTTTTGCTTTTTGCTACAGCCATTCATTTATTATTTTTTTTATTTCCTTTCTTCAAAACAATCAGAGAACTCCCCTCCCCATTGTTTCCTCTGATAGGGTTCAAACCCAAATCTTACACCGTCGTCGCACCACCACCATCCGGCGGCCACCGACGCGCGAAAGGGAGATGGGATTTTATTCCAGTTCAAAGCTCCATTTTGAAAACTAGCTCTTTTGTTTTGAAGACCCAAGAGAAGAAGACCCCCCTTTTTGCTTTCGATTCCGGCTCCGACGAAGGAGAGGAGGCTCCGACGACGGGCCTTGGGGTTCAAGTAAAATCTCCTTTCTCTTGTGCCTTTTCTTTTTTCACTCGTTGAAGGTTTCAAAAAATAGGAAAAGTAAATAGCAATGAAAAGAAAATAAAAACGAAATTTACCTCTTGATTCTTCTATTTTTTCTCTTTCGATTGATTGTAAAAGAGTAAAAAAAAAAAATACACAGGTTATTTTTTGGTTTTCTTTTTCTTTTTCTCGGAAAGAACCCCCTTTTTCTTCTTCTCTTTCGTTTTTGATGATTTGTAAGAGAGTTTTTTAGAAAACAAAATCAAAAAGCACAAGACAACCGAGAATAGCAGTAAATAACAGTAAGTAACAAAATGAAGAAAAATCGACCTTATGCTTTGTTTCTTTCTGCTTCTGATAAAGAAAATTCCCCCCTCATTACATCGATTTTTCACGGCTTTATAGCCGAAGATTACAATCGTTTTCTTATTCTATTATTTGCTCCATATCTCGCCCCTGTTTCTGCTTCTGGTGCTGCTTGCAGGTGATGGGTGAGGCGTCGGTGGGAACTGTCAGCAGCATGCGTGTCAGAGGTGCGGGGATCGATGTGCGTGGCACTTGAAAAGTCACGCGTGGAGAGTGGCTGAGAGGTGTGGAGGCGGCTGGTGGGAAAGAAACCCTAGGGTTCCTGTTTGTTTTGACTTCGGGCCGTTGGGCTCTTTTTTTAATTGTAATTGGGTTCGGCTTTTGGGCTTGGTGATTGGGCTTAGGGGTACATCAGGCCCGTTTGTTTATTTGAGCTTGCTGGTGTAAATGGACATTAAACCTCTTTAATATTTTGGGTTTTTAATTTGGTTTTATTTTGTCTACATGGGCCCGGGCAGAAATTGGGTATTACAATAAAAATCTAATTAAACACACTATTAGACTCATAATTACTCCTAATAATTATTTACTAACTCGGTTTACTAAGACGGAGGCCCGATAACACATTTTTTTTTCTGGTGCCCACGGATTTTGGGTCGTTACATTTCTCCCCCCTTAATAAATTTCGTCCTCGAAATTTACCTGAGAATAGGTGAGGATACTGTGCCCTCATGGTTTCTTCCGGTTCCCAAGTTGCTTCTTCCACACTATGGCTTCTCCACAATACTTTTACCAAAGGGACTCGTTTGTTTCTTAATTCTTTCACTTCTCGAGCTAGTATTTGAACCGGTTCTTCTTCATATGACAAATCCGGTCTAATCTCAATGTCTTCAGTAGAAATAATATGAGATGGATCCGATCGATACCTTCGTAGCATGGAAACATGAAAAACATCATGAATTTTCTGTAATTCCGGAGGTAAAGCTAATCGATAGGCAACCGGTCCGATTCTTTCAATTACTTCATACGGCCCAATGTAACGAGGCTTAATTTTCCTTTGCGACCAAATCTCAAAATTTTCTTCCAAGGCGATACTTTTAAAAACACTTTATCACCCACAGAATATTCTATATCCCGTCGCTTCAGATCTGCATAAGACTTTTGTCTGTCAAAAGCTACTTTCAACCTGTCTTTGATCTTTTTAACTATTTCTTCTGTCTCCTGAATTAATTCCGGTCCAACTATCTTTTTCTCATTCAACTCTGTCCAACATACCGGTGATCGACATCTTCTGCCATATAATGCTTCATATGGAGCCATTTGAATACTAGATTGGTAACTATTATTATAAACAAATTCAGCCAACCTGATTCAAAGTCAATAATGCAAGCCCGAAGCATATCTTCTAGAATTTGAATTACCCGTTCTGATTGTCCGTCGGTTTGTGGATGAAATGCAGTACTAAAATTAAGCCGAGTACCCAAAGAATCATGTAATTGCTTCCAAAATCTCGATGTAAATCGTGGATCCCGGTCGGAAATTATAGACACTGGAATACCATGCAGTCTCACAATTTCTCGGATATAAACTTCAGCAAGTTTCTGTAAAGACCAATCAGTCCTGACTGCTATGAAATGAGCAGACTTAGTAAGTCGATCAACTATCACCCAAATGGCATTCTTTTTGCTCACTGACAGTGGTAACCCCGTAACAAAATCCATAGTAATACTATCCCATTTCCATTCAGGAATACTAATAGCTGGAGTAATCCTGTCGGTACCTGATGTTCTGCCTTTACTCGTTGACAAGTCAAACATTTACTGACATATTCAAGTATATCTTTTTTCATCCCTGGCCACCAATAAGCTCTCGTAAATTACGATACATTTTTGTTCCACCCGGATGCAATGCAAAGTACCATCGTGTGCTTCTTGAAGAATCATCTTCTTTAATTCAGAAGTAATTGGAACACAAATCCGATTTTGAAACCTCAACAATCATGTTCATCAATACTAAAACTCTCGACTGTACCATTCTGAACCATTTCTCTTTTCTTTAATAATTTTCATCTTCCATCTGAGCTGCTCTAATCTGATCTAACATCATCGGCTTAACCCTTAACTCAGCTAACAAGCTTCCATCATCATTAACACTAAGCCGAGCAAACATCGCTCGTAATTCAATTACAGCTTTCCTGCTTAATGCATCAGCTACCACATTTGCTTTTCCTGGATGATAATCTATAACACAATCGTAATCTTTTAGAAGCTCAATCCACCGTCTTTGCCTTAAATTTAACTCTTTCTGTGATAGAAGATATTTGAGACTTTTATGATCTGTGTAAATGTAGCATTTCTCGCCATATAAGTAATGTCTCCAAATCTTTAAAGCAAAAATTACTGCAGCTAACTCCAAATCGTGCGTCGGGTAATTACGTTCATGTGGCTTCAACTGTCTAGATGCATATGCAATAACCTTTCCATACCCAAAATGACATCAAAATCGCCAAAAGGCATGATCAGCAAATCCACAAGAAACATTTTATCATGTATTATTAACGGGCACCTCCGGCATACTCTGTCTACTAACCTGTTTGTCCCAAAGGGCTAGACACCTCTATGAAAACTCTAGACATTTCAGATTCTAACTTCCCCGATTCAACTAATTTTAAATTAATATGAATGATGAACCCGGGTCAATTAAAGCATAAATAGGCTCAGAATACAATAAAAATATACCTGTCACCACATCGTGAGCATTGCCTTCTTCACGGGTCCAAACTACGTATGCTCTGGCTGGTGCTCTAGCCTCTGACTATTGTGTAGCTATATCACTGCCTCTACTAGCTCCTCCTCTCCTCGAAACAAAAACTCCTCTAGATATTCCTCTACCTCTGGCAGTCGATACTGATCTCTGAGATATGGTAGGTGTACTATTTTTATTCTTTGGACAATCTCTAACAAAATGCTCTACCGACCCGCAACGGAAGCAGCCTCCGGTTACTTTCCAACATTCACCTAAATGTTTCTTGCCACAATATTCACATTCTGGAATTTCTGTATCCCTGAGTGGACCTCTTACACTACCAGTAGATACCGTCGTCTGTTTTTCTCGGCTTATATCCCCTCGATCAGATCTAAAACTAGGTCTCCAACCACCTCTGAATTCTTTAGATCTTTTTGGTAGTGGATTTGAACTAGTTGCTCCTACTCGTTTCCTGGTCAATCCATCTGTTTCTGACTTTTTGTCTAGTCCCAAGACTTGCTCTATCATTTTGGCCCGCTCGATCAAATCAACAAATTCAGTAATTCGCTGGGACACTAATTGTAGTTTTATTTCATCTCTTAATCCCCGTAAAAACCGTTTACAACTATCAGCCTCTGTTGGAATATATTCTGAAGCATACCTGCTCAATCTAGTAAACTCTCGATCATAATCCAATACTGACATATTACCCTGTTTCAACATTAAAAACTCTTGCTTTTTCTCTTCAATATACATTTCCCCAATATACTTCTTTTGAAATTCTTTTTGAAACAAATCCCAGGTTACCTGATCATCCGGTAAATGTCTAACAACAGATTCCCACCAGGGATACGCTTCCCCTTGTAACAATGATACAGCACATATCAGATTCTCTAGGGGGTGCAATCTAATTGTTGCAAAACTCTTTTTGTTGATTCTATCCAATTCTCAGCAGTAGACGGATCAAGACCTCTTAGTCCCGAAAACTCCGTGGCACCATATTTTCTTAACTCTTTAATCGGGGCCCGTCTAACAGTAGGTACTGATGTAGTAGCAGGTACAGTTTCCGCTACATGTTGTAATGCATCGGCTATAGCTCTTAACAGTTGTGAGTTATCTCTTCCTCTTCCTACATTAGGAGGTTGATTATCTAATGGATTTGCAGTAGGTGTAACAGATTCAGTTTCTTCAATTTCTCGATTTCCAGTATGCATTTCCTGTTCAACATCATACATTCTTTCGTCTGACATTTTATCTATAAAACAAAATCAAATAAATATATATCAGCATCCAAAACCCGACTCAGCTTCGACTCAACAGTGGCATGTACTTCTAGACTCACTTTCGAGCCCTATTTAGCCCGAGAATCGACTAAACCTGATAGCTCTGATACCAATAATTGTAACACCCCTAACCCCGAACCATCGTCGGAACAGGGTACGAGGCATTACCGGACATATCAGACAATTTACAAATATAAATTTTGTTTAATATAAATTTCGGCAACATTTCTGCTTATTATTATATAAAACCCCCTGTAAATTAAACCATATTCATTTCAATCATAACCAATTCATTCCATATATTTATTTCTATTCCAAATACCTTCTAATCAAACTCAATCAATATATCAACTTAATTTATCAAAATATTAGTTAGATTAAATAAATATACTTCATTTATTATAATTCTTAAACTTGTAATACTAACATTTTTAACCATTTACATTCAAAACATAATAACCTTTTATACACAACCTACGTACATGCCACATTATGAAAAGGAAATATACATCACCAAAAGTTTGCTGAAGTCGGGTCTGGCTTCGGATGCTGGCTCAGTATTTGACTTCTACAACCTGCGCACGGAAACAACCGTACGCTGAGTATACATATACTCAGTGGTATTACCATAATTCAAATTATAAACATAATAATCATATCATTAATTCATATAACTTTAATTTAACTAAACCAATTCAAACATAACTTTCATATAAGTTTGTCCTTCTCAATATATTCATACAATTCAATTTTAGCTATTCAACAATTGAAATAATACACAATCATGTTGAGCCACTATCCATTTCTTGAACCAATGGTTCATACTTTCTATTCTCATACTCATATTCCAATCACATTTTTTTTCAGTTCATGTTCTATTTTCGCATTTCTTCCAATGGCCCAACCATTTCATTTTATTCAATTTAACCTTTTCCTTATTTACCCCTATTAACAGACTCGGACTTTAACGGATACACGGATTCCAACCAAACACACCAGTACGGCACATTGTGCCTAAAACGGTACATAGTACCTGATCAGTATACGACACATAAGTGCCTGAAACGACACACGAGGTGCCTGATACGACACACGAGGTGCCTAAAATACGACACATAAAGTGCCTGATTTACGACACATAAAGTGCCTGATCGGCAAAGCCGATAAATCCCGTACTCTTCCAAATCCTATGGCATGCCAATTATATCCGACTCAGCCCGACTAGTTAATAGGGTATTTCAGTTCTCAATTTCATTTTCATTTTCATAACAAATTCAATTTCAATATCAATTACACTTTTCCATTTCAAACCACATACAATTCAATTTCAATACATATTCATCATTCAACTCAATTTCCATTCAATTCAATAAAAACACTTACCTTATAATTTACTTACCATATTCATAAATTAATCTAACATTTAATGAATAAATAAATAGTTTGAATTATAGTAATACAAACCGAATTTGCTTGGTTATTCCTCGGTAACCTTCTCCTTTCCTTTGTGGGTTGATGCCTCGAGTTCCTTTTTAGCTAATTAAACTCCAAGCTTTAAAACTTCAATTTTCCCTTTTCTTTTTCTTTCTTTCTTTCCTTTCCCCTGTTTCGAAAACTTCTCTGTTCTTTTCTGTTCTTCTTTGTTTCTTTTATTATTTCATTTACTTTATTTTATAAATAATATTATATTAATATAGTTATCTAATATTAATAATAATATTTTAATACATAAAATCTCAGATTTTTATGCATGTATGCCGCCTCAACTTATGCTAAATGGCATATTGCCATTTTGATCCTTTTTATTTTCTTTTAATCTACAATTAGACTTTTACTCCTTATTCAATTTGATCCTTTTTCCTAATTACTTTAAATTAAGCTAAATTCACTAAATAAAAATCTAATTAAACACACTATTAGACTCATAATTACTCCTAATAATTATTTACTAACTCGGTTTACTAAGACGGAGGCCCGATAACATATTTTTTTTTCTGGTGCCCACGGATTTTGGGTCGTTACAGACTGTCAAAGTCATTTTGGTAAAGCAGGGGGCGGGGTTCATAAGCAGCACCCACGAAAGGACCATCACGAGCCGAGGACGGAACCACCACCGGAGCTGAGTCGTCGTGGTGATAACGGTAATAGCACCGTTGGGCGACGTGTTTGTAACGGGCGCAGGTTTGGCACTGGTGTCGCGACCGAAAACCCCTCCTACGGCCACACGAAAACGTTCGGCCACCACGAGCAGAGGACTCCGTTGACTGAGCAAGGGAGTTCTCCACCAGACTGGCTGCAAGAACCACATCATTAACCGTTCGTTCATGCCGACGTTCACATTCAAGAAGGGCATCAACAATCCGTTGAAGAGGGAGGGGAGACGGAGAGAGCGACACCGTGGAAACAACGGGCTCAAACTCGGAGGGAAGACCGGCGAGAAGAATTTTCGTTCGCTCAGCCTCTATGACGGGCGATCCCGACGTATGCAAAAGAGAACATAAGCTTTTCATCTTCGCAACAAACTCTGTAATTGAGAGATTACCTTTGTGTAGCGAATGAAGTTCGTGCCGTAATCTGAATTGTTTTGCACCGGTATCTGCAGCAAAAAGAGCGCTCGGCGTTGTCCATATATCCGATGCGGTTTGCACGTCGGTGAACGAAAAAAGGAACAAAGGGCTGATTGTGGATAATAGCTATGAAGTAAGGAGATTATCTTGTTGATTGAAAGCCAAGGCTGCCGGATTGAGCACAAGAGCGCCCTCTATAGATTCGACAAAACGCGGTGGTGCAACAGTGGTTCCATCGAGGAAGCCAGCCAGATCATATCCAGCTACAATTAGACGAACCTGTTTTTGCCATTGAGTAAATGTATGAGCATCTACCTTGATTACGTAATGGCGAGGGAACGAACTTACAAGTCGATCACTGGAAAAAAGAGAACCAGTGTGCTCGACGAAGGCGGAATCGGAGGAGTTGACCATGTCCAGGACCACCTAGGCGACTGATACCATGATGAGAGGTAAGGTGAATAGCTAGATCTAGAATTCTTAGAAGATTTTGATGAGAACAACTAATTAGATTGAAAGAGAAAATAATACTGATTTGTTTTTGTGAATGAACCTATCCTCCATTTGCTCTCTGTACATTGATTTTATAGCACCTCCTAGCTAATTGATTGTGCTAACAGTATAACTGCTTGTGCTAACAGTACTTAACCAATCCTAACAGAATTACTGACTCTATCACTAACGATTCCAAGGGTTTGGCTAAGGTTTTCGAGAAGGTAGGCCCTGGCTGCAAACTTAAAGGTTCGTTTTGCATGTTTGACCTAACCAGTTGCTGTAGGCCTTGCGGATGTCTTGCATGATGGTGCTATAACATTGATCATGATTGCAATGAGTACACACAATGGTCGTTACTGAGTCAAAAAAAAAAACAGCTCTGAGTCAAAAAACGACATGGGATTCGATTATAAATGTTCTATATATAACATATGTATTTGTTGAGTATGACTCCTATTTCAGTCAAATTTGATAAATAATCTTTTAGTTAAACTCTGTTTATTTGTTTCAATTAAACTCTGATTAATTTAGATTATTTTATTATTATTTGACCTCTCAATTTAGTCTATAAATAGACTCTTTTACAACCTTAAAAAAATACATCCATTAGATATTAAAACTCATAACACATTTAGAGAGAATTTTTGTGTGAGGGTTCTTTGTTTTCAAGTTTTTAGAGTTTAGTTTTTATCTCATATTTTGTACTCTTCATTCTTTTGCCATTATAGTAAAATTATATTTGCCAGTGATTTTTTTATCCTATTTGGAGGAATTTTTTCACGTTAAATTTGTGTGTTCAATTACTCAATTTCTTTCGCTATTTTTTGCTTAATCGGGTGGATCCCAACAATTTTAAATAAAAAATCTCGTATTATGTCCCTGTTTGGTTGAGTTGTACCATTGTTGTAAGAGTTGGTGTTTTCCGTCTTCTCATTGGTGTGTTGGTAGCATTTTTCTCAAAAACAAATTAAGTGCCTTTCACAATTTTAAATATAAAATATTTATTTTATATTATAAAAAATTAAAATTAATTATTCGATTCGATTCAGTGTTTTAACTTGAAAGCCAAAACGAGTGAGTAGTAACCTACTAGAGTAGATCCAATTAGCAAATCAACACTAGTTTATACGTGCTTCCTTTTGAACCGCTTCGAAATCAGCTCCAAAAAACTGCTAGAGTCTCGAGCAACTTAAAAACCTCAAAAAAAATTATAGAGCTGAAAAGCACAAAAAATGCACCGTTACAGAGGCAGGTGAGCTGAAAAACCAGCAGCTGAAAGGGACAAACCCGTCACGTGCAGCTCTCCAATAGCAGGTCATGGAGTTCAGTGAAGAAAAACCACAGCAGGCATAAGCAGCACAAAACCAGACCCAAACAGCTCAAAAAACAGAGTTGAAACAGTTGATTAGACCCAAACCAGCTCGAATCAGTAGCATCGTTTTCTATATAAAGGGCCTCCTCCACCTACAAACCATTCCCCACACAACACATAATCATGGAGTGGTGCAAGAAGTTCGCTTTTCTGATGGTTGCAATGGCTCTGCTTCTTCAAGCCATGGTGCCTCCGATAGCATTAGCTGCTCGTAACAATGTTATGGAATACAATCCATTGGCAAGCGTATTATCGAGGGAAGGCCCTGGCTGCATCGCAAAAGGCGGGTTTTGCTTGTTTGACCTAACCAGTTGCTGTAAGCCTTGCGGATGCCTTGCAGGGTGGTGCTATAACATTGATCATGATTGCAATGAGTACACATAATGGTCGCTACTGAGTTAAAAAAAAACAGCTCTGAGTCAAAAAATGACATGGGATTCGATTATAAATATTCTATATATAACATATGTATTTGAATAAAGAATCTCGTGTTATGTCCCTGTTTAGTTGAGCTGTGCCATTGTTGTAAGAGTTGGTGTTTTCCGTCTTCTCGTTGGTGTGTTGGTACTGTGTGTACCCTTGTTATTGGCATGTATAAGAAAAATTATGTCAATGAACTAAGTTTTATGAGTATTTACCTGCCTTTTTTTTTCTAATTCATGGATGGATCACATTTTATAAATGGAGCGAGGAGATGTTATTGTCGAAACTTGAATCCTGGACTTTAAATATTAACACACAGCTCTTAACTACTTGCTCAATTACGGTAAATATCATTAATAAATACTAATATCAACACGGATGTTGGCAATCCACAGTTGGGTTGGGTGAAAATCAATATGGATGTAACGGTTGGTCGAATGACTGATATAGCGGCGGCAGGAGGAGTCATCAGAGATCATAATGTGAAGTGGCTGTGAGGCTGTTATAGCAATCTTGGTTCGTGTTCTGTGCTTCACGCTGAGTTATGGAGTGCTTGGAAGGGTTTCTTTCTGGCATTGAATTGCGGGTTTCGCAGGGTGGTTTTAGAAATGGATAATGTAAAAATATTGTGTTCTCAGGAGAAAGCTGAGCACAATGCTATAGTCAGGAGAATAAGGAATATACCGGTTAGCCATGGGAAGTGAAGATACAAGCATGTTGTTGGTGAGGGTAATTTTATTCCAGATGGTCTTGTAAACCTGGGGCGGCTGAATTCGAATCCAGAAACATGAATTACATGATGAAGCATGCCAAATTGGGTATAGTAGGTTTCTATCAACAAAATGGGTAAATTAGTATTTATAAATTTCAGAACGTGTAAATTAATTCTCCATTAAATTTTATCTATTAAATGATGATATGAAATATTAATTTAAATGGTTGATTACTAATTCCTTTCTTATTGTAAAAAAAAACTCAAAAAATCAAAATTAATTCTCATGCTTGATTGAAATCATAAATAAATAAATAAAAACTTGATTGAACTCAAGAAAAATTAACTAAAAGTTTTGATTACTTACTTTCAATTTCTGATGCTTTTGTAAATGTTCATTTAACCTTCATCGCTTATATATACTTTCAACTGTATAAAAAAATTTATTTAATGTTTATATATGCTTCATCGCTTATATATGCTTTGTAAATGCTCATTTTTGCATCTCTTATGCTTTCATATCTCCTAATAATGTGTAATCACTTATAAAATTTCGATTACTTATTTTCACATCTCCTTAGCTATTACAAACTTTCTATTTGAAAATCTTATTGTTTAATACCCTAGAAGCTTTAATATTTAAGTTACTGGGTTTTGAATTTTTAATATAAATGTATGGATTTTGAACAATTTGAAATTTTTGAAAATAATGTTTTAAATTTATAGGAAGAAATAAAATATAAAAAATGAAATTTTAATTTAAAATAAAATCCCATTGCCATCAATATATCTCCAATGGTGGAGAAGGAGTGAAAAGAGTTCTTTGTCTTCATCTTATTCTTCTTCGCCAAAAAGATATGCAAAATTGAAAGATTTTGTTTTCTGTAAATGTGTTATTTCTTTAGTTTGATTGTATTTCAATAGTAATAAATTTATTATTTTATTGAAATGGGTGTTTTTAGAATTGTATTGGAGAGCGTCTTCAACACATAATGTTAGTGTTTCATTGTATTGGATAGTTCTACTTCTCATCAAATCAAGAATTTTATTGAAAATGAAAATGTTTCCCTAGTATTAAAATAGTGTTCAATTTTTCAAATAATAATAATAATAATAATAACACCATAATTCACTAAAAAGGAACTTTTTTGAACCTAAGTTTTTGCTTTAATAAATTTGGGTTTGATTTTGTTTTAACATATTTTTTAATATATTTTGATAATTTTTATTTATTTTTAATTTTTTAGAGTTATTGTTAAGATTTTTTTTGAAAAAAATCATAATTAACATTTAAATTAATATTTAACTATTTAAATTAACATTCTAAATCATATTTTTTCAATAGAATAGCGGAAATGCAATCCACTACTTTTATCAAATTTAATACGTACCTATTAAGATTCATTTTAATTTTAATCTTCAGCTGCACATGAAGGGATCTATTAAAATAATGTTATCCCACTTATTCTAAATTTTAAATTTCACGTAATCTTATGATTTTATAAGTTGTATGATTTAACCTAGACTACAAAGAAAAGAGAGAAATTTGATGTATCAAGACTTCCAATCACTATACTATGCAAGTCACGTAATTTGTCATGCAATCCACATGCTTATATATGCTTTTTTTTTTCTTTTAATTTTTTGCTAAGCCACTAATATATGTTCAGTATTTCTATTTAAAGCACCTCCATTTATACATTTCCATCAAATTTATGATCAGATTTAACACTAAGAAATGGAGTACTGCAAGAAGCTTGCTTTGGTGTTGGCGATGATGGTTGTGGCAGCCACCACAACGGCAACCGCGGCTCGCAACGAGCTGACGGAAACTCTTTCCTTCGAAGCAAGTTTGAACTCGAGCTTGACTAACATCATCAAGAACCCTTTGGGAAATATTTTCGACGTTAATGGCGAACCTTTAGTGGAATGCAACCCTGATGATCAAAACTGCATTAAAAAATATGGATTTTGCTTGTTTCAGAACAAGATTTGCTGTGAAGACTGCACGTGCTTCGGGTTGTGCGTGCTTTGCAGACAAAAATAAAGACAGTGACTGATCAGGAAGGGATCTCAGGAATCAATGTCTTATTGTTTTTCTTTTTATACCTAACTATGGTGCTGGTACTGTTTTCATGTTTTGTTGATGTTTGCGTACTTAAATTATCAATAAGATCGCATTTATTAAAACTTAAGTATTTTTCCTCAGCTATATATATATTTGCTGGGAGAAGGCTTACTCCGGAACCTCAATGGGTCGGTATGATCTCAAGTCAAGTTTTTTTTTTTTTTTTTTTTTATTATTCTGCAAAAAGCTTAAGTGTTCAAGGCATTAGATTCATAGAATCTTATCGAGATCGACCATACATAGCGCACAATCACCTATCAAAAGATTTATAAGCATGATATTTTTATTTAGGTTTAACTATATATTATATAAATATTAAAGCCATATCCAATGTTATCCTATTTAAATCAAAATCATTTTATTGAAAAATATGAAATGATTAAGATATGTGTTGAAACACTGACTGGTTTATTTTTATATTTCTGATATTAATAATTTATTGAATTGAATTTTTAGACTATGTTACTATTGTGGATCATATTTAGTGCATTAATGTTGTGGATCATATTTAGCGCATCAATGACGATCGTATCACCTGGGGAAACATATTTGGAGAAACGGATCAGGTTTAATCTATCTAATCTCTTAGATCGAGGAAATTGGATTAGATTGAAATGTTAAAGACTTAAGTTCCAATAAGTCTTGTTTACCTTATTTATTATTATTCTATTGTATTCAACTAGTTTAGTTGTTATTTAATAAGGATTGATATAGATCTTCATTCTGTTAATAAGTCTCGATATACTCTATATATTTGAGAGACTTGTATAGGTCATTATACTGATTATTGAGAGCACTTCATCTCTTGGAAGTGAGGAACATACTTTGTGTGAATGCATTACATTGTAAAACATTAGTGTTGTAATTTTACAAGCTAAGTTGACAGAGGTAAACAAGCGTATGAGTCTTAAAGATACAAAAGTAATAAAATTTTAATAGTCTATACATTTATAATTTTTAAAGAGTTAAATTAATTTTTTGTCATTTTAGAAAGTTAAAGTACAATTTTAACATTGCTAATTTAAAATTTTAAAAATTATAAAGAGTCTAAATTAAAATTTTACTGGGAAACCATAACTCCTGGTCTCCACTACACTCCTACACTGATGTCACATCTCTTAAAAACATAGCAAATAATATGTTATTGTTGATAATATTTATCATTGCAACATCGACAATACATGACCACAGTAACAAGGGCAAATGCCAAGTCTTTTTACGACCAACAAATTAACATTTACCTCTTTTGAAATAAGTAATTAGATTATTAAACCAGATATGAAACACAATAAATATCATTATTTAGCTGTAAAAACCATTTGATTAATGAGACACCTCCTTCATCATTTTTTCTTATACAATATAAACAATTACATTATACGGGGATGCACAGTCCGAAGCATGTGCAATTACCACAACATTCCTTTTTCGCAAACAAGCAAAACTCATACTTAGGGATGCAATTCGCATCAGGTTTTCCTTTAACGTCGAAAATGTTGGCCAAAGCGGTGGTTGAGCTTGAGTCGACGAGGAGAGCCACTGCCTCTTTGCGAGCGGCGGTTGCCATTGGAGGCAGGGTGGTTGCTAGGACCACTGCCATCGTAACCAAGACGAATCCAAATTTCTTCCACGATTCCATCTTTAATTCTATGTGTAAACTGATAGAAACGGGGTTGCTTTATATAGAAATGCCCAAAATATTTTAGTGGCTTACCAAATAAAAATAAAAATCATATGGATTGCATGACAAATTACGTGACTTGCATGGCTGACAAGCGAATGGAAATTTTGATACACATCCACCATGTCTCTCTCTCTCTCTTGTTTTTCATAGTTATTCTTAAACATCTAACTTAAAATTTTTAAAAGGTTAAAATATACTCTAGTTCCTTGTACATTTTTCATATTCAAAATTTAGTCCATTCTACTTTTCAAATTTAAAAAATGTAAGTGTAATTGTTGACACAGTTAAAATTATTCTATTAAATTCAAGTTCATTACAAAGTCTTTTTTTTTTTGTTATATAGCTACTAAGTGAGTATTTCATTTATTTCAAAATGTCACACTAGAAAATTTAATAGAAGAATGTTAACAGTGTTAACAATTTGATATGAATTTTGAAATTTGAAAAGCAGAATGACTAAATTCTTAGAAAATAAAAGTAGGTGGACTAAATTCCAAGTATATGAAAAGCACGAGGACTTGCAATATAATTTAACCTATCTAAAATTAATTGACAATATGTGAATATATAAATGTAAATAAGACATTAGTGCGGGTAAAATACTCGAGTTCAATTTGAAAGAAAACATCTTAAATTTAAGGGTAAATTACATCCAAACTCACTAAACTATTAGTAAGTTCACATTTTGGTCACTTAACTTCAAAAAGTTACAAAATGACCACTAAACTATTCGAAAGTTTTTATTTAAGTTATCATCGCACTATCAATTTTTTTTTTAAAGTTCAGCTAGCGAGCTCCAAGTAACAATTCAACGATCAGTACAATGGATCAGTACTCATCAATGAGTAGAAGAACATACCTTGGATCTAAGTGGATTTGATGATCAGTGTTGAAAATCTTAGAAGAAAGTTGTTTGGATTTTGATTCGTAGATTTGTGATGTTCAAAGCTGTTGCATGAAAAAAGACTGAATTATAGAAGAGAAAGGGAAAGAAAGCTTTTGATTGGTGCAAGTAATGTAAAAAGAGAATGTCATATACCAACGATTTTAACAACTCAATGACTTAAATAAAAACTTTCGAATAATTTGGTGATCATTTTGTAACTATTTAAAGCTAAGTAACCAAAATAGCCTAATAAATTTAGATGCAGTTTACTCTAAGTCTAACTAAATCATTATTAAGTTGAGTATGTAATTAGTTTGTTATTTTTAAAAAGTCATAGCCACGAGGCAAACATTGGGAATAAAGTTGTAATTCCCACTAAAGCGTTGCGTAGTAGCAGGAGAGATGAGTTTAATTCCTCCCCCAAAATTGGACTCAAATTGTGTAATCCCAACATAGATCACGTTTAACCATCAAATTAACGATTCTTTCAATATTTTTTTATACATTTTTGGTGTAATTAATATTAATATATTAAATTTAAATAAGAAAAGACTTTATTATTATTAAAATATAAATTTAATTTGAGTCAATTAAAAATTATGAAACTTTTATTTTACGTTTTTTGATAATTTTAAATATATCTAACAAGTGTTGATTATAATGATCAGATAAATTATATTTTAATGAAAGAATGTAAATTTAAAATTTAAAAATCATATTATTGAAAAAAAAAATTACAAATGCCAGTAAAATAAGTTTAGAGTACACTAAAAAAACAAAAGGCATTTAACATTTACGTTTATTGAAACAAGTAATTAAATTATTAAACCAGACATGAAACACAATAAATATCATTATTTAGCTCTAAAAACCATATGATTCATGAGACCCCTCCATCTAAGTAATTACGTCGGGATGCACACACCGTAGCATGTGCAATTACCACAGCATTCCTTTTCTGCAAATAAGCAAAACTCATACTTCGGGACGCATTCGGCATCAGGATTTCCTTTAACGTGGAAAATATTGACCAAAGTGGTTGTTGAGCTTGAGTCAGCGGGGAGAGTCACCGCCTCTTTGCGAGCGGCGGTTGCCATCGGAGGCATGGTGGCTGTCAGGAGCACCGCCATCGTAACCAAGACGACACTAAATTTCTTCCAGGACTCCATCTTTAATTTTGTGTGTAAATTGATGGAAACGTTATACAAATGGAGGTGCTTTATATAGAAATGCCCAAAATAATTTAGTGGCTTGCCAAATAAAAATAACAAAAATCATATTATAAACAAGTGAATTGCATGGCAAATTACGTGACTTGCATGGAAGACTAGTGAATGGAAATTTTGATATCCATCCACCATTTCTCTCTCTCTCTCTCTCTCTCTCTCCCTTCCTTTTACTTTTCTTATAGTTTTTCTTAAACATCTAACTTAAAAATTTTGGGTAAATAATACAAATAGCCACCAAACTATGCACATGTTTCTATTTTGGTCACCCAACTTTAATTTTTTTCAATTTAGACACTAATGTTTGAATTCGTTCCTATTTTGGTCACAATCTATTAAATTGAAAACGATATAACTGATATAATAACAAATTTAACCCTCAATAATTACATATTCTATTGATTTGATCGTAATTCTAAATAATTCAATAAATTTAACCCTTTACATTTACAAATTCCATCAATTTGATCCTCAAACTTTCTAACCGAAGCTTTCAGCTTTTAAAACAAAGGCATTCCACATCTATAAATTTGTAAAACCCAAAAAAAAAAAGGGAAACAAAACTTCTTTTTTGGGTTTTACAAATTTATAGATGTGGAAAGCTTTAGTTAGAAAGTTCGAGGATCAAATTGATAGAATTTGTAAATGTGAAGGGTTAAATTTATTAAATTGTTCATAATTAGGATCAAATTGATAGAGTATGTGAATATTGAGGACTAAATATGTTATTATACGAGTTAGATCGCTATCAATTTAATGGTGGGTGACCAAAATAGGAACAAATTCAAACGTTAGTGCCTAAATTAAAATTTTTAAAGTTGGGTGACCAAAACATGAATGCGGACGTAGTTGGGTGACCATTGTATAGTTTACCCTAAAATTTTTAATAGGTTAAAATATGCTTAATTAATGTCCTTGTACTTTTTGCATATTTGAAATTTAGCCCATTTTACTTTTTAGATTAAAAAGTGTAAGTGTTATTGTTGAACCAGTTAAAATTCTTCTATTATAATCAAATTCGTTACAAAGTCTTTTTTTTTTTTGTTACATGGCTACTAAGTAAGTATTTATTTTATTCCAAAATGTCACACGGGAAGATTTAATAGAAGAATGTTAACAGTGTTAACAATTAGATTTGAATTTTGAAATCTGAAAAATAGAATGACTAAATTCTCAGAAATAAAAGTAGGTGGACTAAATTCTAAATATATGAAAAGCACGAGGACTTGCAATATAATTTAACCTATCTAAAATTAATTGACAATAAGTGAATATATAAATGTAAATAATACATTAGTGCTGGTAAAATACTCAAGATCAATTTGAAAGAAAAAATCTTAAATTTAAGGGTAAATTACATCCAAACTCACTAAACTATTAGTAAGTTCACATTTTGGTCATTCAACTTCAAAAAGTTACAAAATGGCCACTAAACTATTCGAAAATTTTTATTTTAGTGATCATTGCGCTGTCAAATTTTTTTTTTTAAGTTCAGCTAGTGAGCTTCAAGCAACAATTCGATCCAAATTGATTACTGAATAGAAGAACATATATTAGATCCAAGTCGATTTGACAATCAATGTCGAATATCTTAGAAGAAATTTGTTTGGATTTTGATTCGTAGATTCGTGATGTTCAAAGCTGTTGCATGAAAAAAAAACTGAACTATAAAAGAGAAATGGAAGGATAGCTTTCGATTAGTGCAAATAGTGCAAAAAGAGAATGCCATATACCAATGTTTTAGCAACCTAGTAACTTAAATGAAAACTTTCGAATAATTTGATAATCATTTTATAATTTTTTAAAATTGAGTGACTAAAATGTAAAATTACTATTAATCTAATAAATTTAGATATAATTAACCCTAAATTTAATTGAATTATTATTGAGATTGAGCTGGAATATGTAACTGTTTTGTTATTTTAAAAAATCATAGCCACGAGGCAAACATTGGGAATAGATGAAAAGATCACATGGGGATACAATAACAATAATAATAAAAGTTGGTTTTTGCATAAAATTGGGTAAATTATCAGAAAATACATTTTTTTACAAAATTTATGGAAAAAGACCTGTTTTCCAATTATTTATCGGAAATTGTCATTTCCCTCGAAAACGCGTCCACGTCAGCGTGATTTCAGGGAATGCAACAGGAAACGCATCCCTGAGGGAGCGTTTTTGCCACATCAGCAGAAAACGCTTCCTTGAGGGCACTCTTTGCTGATGTGGCAAAAACGCTCCCTCAGGGACGAGTTTTAACCCGTGTTTTTTTTTTTAAAAATTATTCTCGAATTAAATTTTCAAAAAAGGTCATTTTTTAGATATTATAAAACTAGACCAATTTTTTTAAAAATTTACGAGAATAAACCTTTATAAAGGCTCAAAATTAGAACACCATTTTTTTTTAAGGTGTCACCAATTAATATGAAAATATAACTTACAAAGCAAATCTTTATATAGACCCAAAGTCTCATTTGCCTTGTTTTCTTGAACAATGTGGGATATGAGATATGTGTATATATAGATTCATGAATAGTTTTACAGCTTGTTCCTAAACATTCCTTCCTCTTTTAACTAACAACATGAGATTAAATGCTACACTATATTTGATATTTTTTTACAAAACAATTTCTTTTTTTTTAATATTTTGTTAACATTTTCTCAAATTATAAAATTATCTTTTGAGATCTTTAATCTTGTTGCATTTTAGAATTGTTAACATATACAAAAGAACTATTAAAAAAAAAAGAGAACAAATTGCACGTATAAAACTTGTACATGCAATAATCTTTTATTCAATTTTAAATGTATGAAGTTAATATCAATGCAATTCTAATTTTTAAAATAATTTTCCATTATTTAAATTTATAAATTATACTTTTAATTTTTTTATTATTTATTTTATTTTATATTATGAATGTTTGATTAATAAATAAATAATGAGTATTTGGTACTCAAATAGTATTTTTTGTAATTTTAAAAAATTGATATATCTTTTTAAATATTTATTTATTTTTAATATTTTACTATACTAATTAAATTTTTTAATTCTGATTTTAATTTAATTTTCATCACCTAATGAATGCCGATAAATTTATTTCAGATATATTTTGACTAGATAGATAATCTATTTAAACATAGTATATAAGTATGTTAAATAAGTTTTTTTATAGAAATATATAATATAAATAAAATATAATAATTATTTTTCATATTTTATATCTAGATTAAATTACATTAATAGTCACTTAACTATATTTTTAGCTATTGAATTATAAAAACTTACAAAATGATTGCTCAACTATTAGTAATTTTTTAAATATTTATTTTTTAATATTTTACCATACTCATTTTATATTTTATATTTTTTTTTCCTTAGAGTTTAAAAGTTTTATTTATAATGTAACAAATGTTAACTTTTTGTAAAAAAATTTAAACTCTAAGTAAAAAAAAATCAAATATAGTGTAGCATTTAATCTCATGTTGTTAGTTTAAAGAGAAAGGAATACTACATTGTTTAGGAAGAAGCTGTAAAACTATTCATGAGTCTATATATACACATATATCATATCTCACATTGTTCAAGAAAACAAGGCAAATGAGACTTTGAGTCTATATAAAGATTTACTTTGTAAGTTCTACTTCCATATTAATTGGTGATACCTTAAAAAAAATGATATTATCACTTTGAGGCTTTATAAAGATTTATTCTCGTAAATTTTTAAAAAAATTAGTCTATTTTTATAATATCTAAAAAATGACCTTTTTTGAAAATTTAATTTGAGAATAGTTTTTTTTTCTAAAACGCGTCTCTGGGGGAGCGTTTTTGCCACATCAGCAAACCGCGCCCTCAAGGAAGCGTTTTTTGTTGATGTGGCAAAAACGCTCCATCAGGGACGCGTTTTCCTGCTGCATCCCCTGAAATTGCGCTGACATGGATGCACTTTCGGGGAAAATGGCCTTTTCTGATAAATAATTGGAAGACATATCCTTTTTCGCAAATTTTATAAAAAAAAGTATTTTCTGGTAATTTGCCCATAAAATTGTAATTCCCACTAAAGCATTAATGCGTAGAACCACGAGCGATGAGTTTCCTTTCCCAATTTGGACTCAAATTGTAATCCCAAAACTAACCATGCCATCGCCATGATGTCTACCAACATAGATCACGTTTAACCATCCAACTAACGATTCTTTCAATATTTTTTGTACAATTTTGGTGTAATTATTATTATTATTAAAATATAAATTTAGTTTGAATTAATTTTAATTTATGAATGTAGGTTCCTACTTTAGAGGATAATGTTTTGACGTTATTAATCAAATTGCTGTGAGCAGGTATAAACCTGTTGATGAGAAGATTTGGCATTTTTGCAGACGGGGTGATTGTATGTGAAGTCCGGCTATTTGCTTGCTACAAGGTCGTTTTCTCGACTTGACCTTTCGTTTGATTTTGGTCCTTGGTTGAAACTTTGGAATAGTTCTCTTCCCCCAAAGATTAAAGATTTTGTTTGGAGGTGCCTCAAAGACTTTGTGCCGTGTATACATAATCTATCACTAAAGGGGGTTGCCTCTTGATCCCTCTTGTGCTAGATGCGGCTCTGTCGAAAGTCTAGATCATGTGTTTTTCAATGTCCTATGGTTGCACTCGTATGGCAACTTAGTGGTATTCAACGAAGAGGTGACAGTGCATGGGAATTCTTGTTTAACATTTTAGAAAGTGGCGACAATGATCTGATGGAGAAAGGCTGTGCGATTGTTTGAAGTATTTGGTTTTTCAGAAATGCTTATGTTTGGTGCAATCTGAATTCCTTTGTTACGCAGTTGCTAACTTTTGCTTTGAACTATTTACAGGATTGGAAGGATGCAAAGGGGCGGTGGAAACTTATCGCCAGGCAATAAATGGATGCCGCCTGAGGAGGGCTGCTGGAAATACAACACTGATGTCGCTACCGGGCATATGAATAGTGGCTGGGATTTCGGTGCAATTGTGCGGAATGAAAGAGGGGAGAATATCACACGGATTTTCGGCCGAATTGAGCCGGGGGAGCAGCCGATGTTGGCGGAAGCCCACGCTATTAAAGAGGTCCTCTCATGGTTAAAGGACTGCGGCTTCGACATATGTGATTGTGGAAACTGGGTATCATGCCTTGGTCTCGAGGGAACCCGACAATTTAGAGTTTGGTGTTGTAGTTGGTGACTGCATTAGTCTTAATAATCTTTTCAATTATGTGACTTTTAATTGGATGCGCAAAGATGTTAATAAAGCGGATTATGAATTGACTAGGATAGCTTTATTTCATGCTCAACTGCATATTTAGAATTTAGTCCCACTTTTTTTAACTCGCATTTTGCTTTATGATTCGGCACTAACAAGGGGAGCCTCGTGGTCCGGGTTAATTTTCTGTCTATTACTAACTAGCTTGCTCTATTATGCTTTCTTTAATCAATACTATTGTCGATTATTTTCAAAAAATTAAATTAAATTTAAATAAGAAAATGATTTTGATATCCTTGAAAAGGCAAATTTTGTCAACTCCTTTTTCATCTCCATAGATTTATTCTAGTAATTATTGGAAAAATCAAAAGAGAGACTAAAATGAATTATAATTTTTTAAGTTAAAAATGCAGTTATACTATAATATTAATTTATAATTTCATAAAATTTAAATGACAAGTTTACTATTTAAGGGAATATACATTGCGTCCCCCTATCTACACCTATGATGTGTAGCTTGAATTTTGGTGCAATGTCATATGAGTTTATTTCTTTTGGATAACCATGTTTAAAGACAAACCTTTATTTTTTTTAGTACAATACAAGCAATTGTATTGGGAAAAGGGGAAGAGTTTACATACACAGGCATAATCCTAAACATGCACAATTTTCACAGCAAACTCTGGTCGTAAACATGCAAAATTCAAAATTTTTGAGGCATTTCTTATCAGGTTTGTCTTTAACATCTAAAATTTTGGCCAATGTGGTTGTTGAGCTCAAATCGGCAGGGAGAGTCACCTCCTCTTTGCGAGCGGCGCTTACCGTTGGAGGCATGGTGGCTGCCAGGACTACCGCCATCATAGCCAAGACGAAAGTAAATTTCTTCCAGAACTCCATCCTTAATTTTGAGTGTAAATTGATAGAAACGTTGTACAAATGAAGGTGCATTATATAGAAATGCCCAAAATATTTTATTGGTTTACCAAAAAATAAAATATTATTATAAACAGGATGATTGCATGACAAATTACGTGACTTGCATGTCAGACTACTTGATGGAAATTTTGATACACATCCACCATTTCTCTTTTTCTCTTAGTTTTTCTTAAATATTTTAGAATTAATATCTAAAATCAATTCACAATAAGGGAAACTAAATAAAGATATTAATACTAGTAAAATACATAAATTCAACTTTAAAAAAGCAAACATCTTAAAATTGCATTATTGAGTTGAGCAATTAACTTATTATAAGAAAAAAAGGGGGGGGGGAACCCCTATAAACATGAGGCAAACAGCCAATCAAAATCAATTGGTAATTGATGAAAAGATTCTATGGAGATATAAAATCGTATTGTGCTAACTCTTTCAATTTCAATAATGAAATCCATGAAGATAGAACTCTCAAATAAAGCAAAAGATGATTTTGTTTTAATTTATTTGGTAATATCTTAAAAAAGTACGTAATTCGATCATTTTTAATTGATTCCTCGTCAATGACTTTGATTTAAAGAAAAATCGAAGAGTACAATTTAAGATGTTCAACTTTAAGAAATTGTATTATATCTTAAATTATTTTAATTTATGTTTTTTTAAGTAAATTAAATTATCTTTATTATTGTACCAACAACTGCTTGATGCAAGATAGACTTGATCATAAGTTGGATCATCCGTCCAGGCTCAAAGATTTGTTTGTAAAATTGTAGGTTTTGAGTAAAAAAATAGGCATAAAAATTGAGCTTAGACAAAAAATAATGCACGTTATCTAAACGAGTCAAGCCTCGGGTAAGATTTTTTGGCCCAACTCGAATTTGCCTAAATTTTTTTTCTTTACTACAATTTATTGTTACTTTGTTGTTGTTTTGCTATAATTTTACAAATTATATTGTTATTGTTTTGATATTGTATAACTATTATTTTATTATTAATTTTGTTACTATTGTAGAGACATTTGCTTGTTAAGTTGTAACTATTTTAATGTTTTTAGTGTATTTGATGTATTATATTTTTTAATTTATTTATATATAATAAAAAATTAATCCGGGCGAGGGCTCGGGTTTAGAATTTTTATTTGGGTCAGATTTGGGTAAAATTTTAGGCCCATTTTTTGAGTCGAGTCAAACCCGAACTTAGAAAACGGGCTTAAAATTTTACATCAACCCAACCCATAATCAAGTTCAGTGCAAGATAAAACAAATTGCACTCTCAAAAGGAATATGTAGATTCAAATTTTAAAAACGATATTATTATAAATGAATCATAAACATGAATAATAAGATAAACTTGAAAAATACAATAAAATGACATTTCATCCCACATAGAACCAAACACTACATCCATCCCTGTCAAAAAAAAAAAAAAAAGAGTTAGGTTTTCAAATAAAATTGAAATCCCAGTAAAGCATTGCGTAGTACAAGGAGAGATGAGTTTCCCTTCCCAAATTGGCCTCAATTTGTGATTCCAACTAACCATGCCATTACGATGACCGCGTATCCCGTCTACCAACATTGATCACGTTTAACGATTCTTTCAATACTTTTTTTTTATAATATAATCATTTGGGTTATACAATAATATTTGATATATAATCAGTTGAATTTTTAAAATTTTAGGGTATAATAAAATATTTAAATAAAAATAATACACGTGATAATTTTTTAAAATAGTTTGTGAAAAAAAATTATTGTCAATATATCAAATATTAACTCTTATATTATATACATGTTTTTGTATAACATCTGGATTATAACATGATTTTAAACTTTCTTCTTCAATATTGCAATTCTAAAAAACAATTTGATATAATTATTATTATTGTATTCTGAAGTTATTTTTCAATCATATATTAATAAAAAACAAGAAAAAATTTATATTAATGTAGTATAGTGTTTGTACTTTTAATTTGTTAGTTTTGATGCCTATACTTTGTTTTCGTTATCCATTCTAGTACTTGATTGTAACAGTGTCAGTTTCTTTACTGACGCGGCATGTCACTCAACAAGGGCCTCCATGTGGCTGGTTGCTGAACTTTGACCAACTAAATGAGCCTTTTATGAGTAATTTTTCATTTTTTTCGCAGAAAAGCAAAATGTTTAAACATTTTTATACCATTATAAACTTTATAAAAATTTAAAATATAAAGTTTTTATAAATTCATTTGAAAGTATAAAACTTTAAACAAGTGCTTAGACATTTGAGAGATTAGAGTTAGAGAAGTTCAAATGTTAAAAGTATTTTTGTATGTCGTAACCATTTTTTGACAAAACGGGTGTCGAACTTGGGTTTTGAAAATGAATAAAAACGGGAGTCGCCACCGACCTTTTACTAGGTGTGATCGGATCACCTTTGTTTTGATAAACATTTGATTTACTAAAACAATGTTTTTAGGTCTACGAATATTCGAGAGAATAGGTTCGGGAGTCGGTTACGTGCGAGGAAGGATCAGCACCCTCGCAACGCCCAAAAATCGGTACCAAATTGATTAATTGATGTCCCAATGTCGAAAATTTAACAAAATTAGAAATGAATTTAGAAATTGGGGTCTTTTTGGAAATGTTTGCGTCTTCTTAGGATATTAAGATTTCCTTGTTTCGAAGGGACCAAATATCACATCCAATACGTAGGATACGATAATTTCAATCCTCCAATCCAAGGTCGTCTCTCAATCCCTAAGACTCATTTATTAAAATAACGAAAGGTTATTCGATTATTTGGTCAAATAAGAGGAACGAAACCCAACACATAGGGCACGGTCCCTTAAATTTCCAAACACGGAATATTGCCTCATTTTCAAAAAAAAAAATTAGTTTTTAGGGTGAGATTGATGAAAAACTGTGTTTTAAAGAAACGTTATTTGAAAAACGAAAATAGGGTCATGTGGTGAATAACGGTGATGCAACACAAATTATGTACAAAAATATTATTATAGATATAGTAACGATAATAATAAATAAGCTAGTATATTCAAATAATAATGCAATAGCGATAATACTAGTAATTAGTAGTAATAGAAAATGTATAATATAGCAATAATAATAATAATAATAATAATAATAATAATAATAAAAGTAAAAATAATAATAAGGACGATGACATGGTAAGTAATAACAAATAAATAAATAAAAAAAGGATATTAATAGCAATGTAATAAAATAAGACTAAATCGAAATTGACATGAAATTAAAGGAGCTAAAATTGTAATAAAATGGAATGAGAAGGAGATTAAGGACTAAAACTCAATACGCACCGAACAAGAGGGACCAATCGAGCAATTTAGCCCTGCTCCTGACGTGCTCGCTTGGGCAGGGACTTGATCGAAAGTCGAATAAAAATGAGGGCCAAATTTAAAACACACGAAAACTTGGTTATAGGAATCTGTAAATGAGGAAGGACTGTACGCGCAAATTCCCCTTTAAAGGATAAACGCGCGGACCTTAGCAGGCGGGTCGGGTCGGGCCGGTTTGCTCCCAAACGGCGCCGTTTTAGGCGCATTATGGAGGGTGCTAAAACGCACCGTTTTGCCTTAGTATATAAGGTAAAAATTTTTGTTTTTCTTTCATTTTTCTGCTCTCCTAAAAAAAAAAACTGATGCCCTTCTTTTCTTTCCTCTGCAGGGCTTGGCTGCTGTGATTTCCGGCGAGGAAGCTTCCCCGTCTGCCACCGTCGCCGGCCACCGCACGCGGTGGCCGGAAATCACAAAGACACAGGTTTTTCTTCTCCTTTTTTTTTTAATAAAAAATATATAGATCTATATATTTACGTGGTATTTGAGCGATAAAAAAAGAAACATCAAATATAAAAAAAAGATTCGAAATCACCTTGTTCTCTGATTTTGTGTTCTTTTATTGCTGGTAGTTTTTTTTTATTTTCGAATGCCCGTATTCTCTCCTTTTTTTGATTTTAAATCTGTATTCTCTTGATCGATTTGTTTTGAATATATAAAAACAATAAACCTTTTGTTTCTGATTGACTTTGATTCAGCGATTGTATCCCCCTTTTTACAAGTTTTCTTTCGGTTTTTATAACCGATATGAAGAAAAATAAAATACAATATGTATGTCCTTTTTCTTTTTCTATGACTGTCTCCTTTTGTTTTTTAGCAGATCGTGGGGAGCAACGATGCGGACAAACGGCAGTGGAGAGTAGCGATAGTGCGCGCGTGGGTGGAGGCCAGCGACGTATCCGGGGCTGAGTGGAGGCTTGTGTGGCGCTTAGGGTTTGGGGAGGCTAGGGTTTTCTGATTTAGGTTCAGTTTAGATTTAGGGTTTTGGGCTATTGGGCCCCCCATTATTTTGGGTTTGGGTCAAATGTAAATGGACTTTGGACATTAAAAATTTATTTTGGATTTCTGTTTCATTTTGGCTAATGGGCTTTAATTTGATCTTGGGCCTGGGTTAACGAACCCGGGCTAAAATTGGTGATTACAGCTGCCCCTCTTTGCTCATTGTCGTGAAAAGAGAATAGAGCAAAGACAATAGAAGAACCAATTTTGCCCGGTCTTGGCCAAGCCTTGACTTGTTGGTACTCGTCTTCTTCAAACAGCTTCAGACTCCACTGTAACTTGTTGCTTTGATCCGCTTCACTGTTTCGTTATATTTTCAGGGAGATAACATTTCCTATTCCATTGCTTCTTCAAGGGCACAGTAGCTAGTGCCTTGATCGGCTTCGATGTGATTTCAGGGCTTTGATCTCTTCTACCGGGACTTCAAGGAAATAAATCTGCACTTTCCAAACTGCTTCCTTGCTATCTTCGGGGAAACTTCGATCTTCATTCTACTCCACTGTTACTTCTGATAGATATGATCTGTAGCTTTAATTTGCTCTTGCTCAATCTTCTTTGTCCACTTCTTCATTCAATTTGCTCAATGCGACTTTAGTCTTCCATCTGTATGTACCTTCGCGTGTGCCCCGAGGCTCAACCACACTCTCATGAGTTTTTTTTTATTAAAAAAAGCAGAATTTGAAAAGTAGAAATTGAAAATGACTCAGCGTGTGACCCGATGCATCAGCTCATTTCTCACAATATGAGTTGATATTTTGAAAAGAAATTAAAAGACACCTCAGGGTGTGACCCAAGGCTCAACTCATCTCTCTCTGATATGAGTTGATATTTTGAAAAGGAAATTAAAAGACACCTCAGGGTGTGACCCAAGGCTCAACTCACCTCTCTCTGATATGAGTTGATATTTTGAAAAGAAATTAAAAGACACCTCAGGGCGTGACCCGAGGCTCAGCTCACCTCTCTCTGAATATGAGTTGATATTTTGAAAAGCAAATTAAAAGACATCTCAGGGTGTGACCCGAGGCTCAACTCACCTCTCTCTGAATATGAGTTGATATTTTGAAAAGAAAATTAAAAGACACCTCAGGGTGTGATCCGAGGCTCAACTCACCTCTCTCTGAATATGAGTTGATATTTTGAAAAGGAATTAAAAGACTCCTCAAGGTGGGACCCGAGGCTCGACTCACCTCTCTCTAATATGAGTTGATATTTTGAAAAGAAAATTAAAAGACACCTCAGGGTGTGATCCGAGGCTCAACTCACCTCTCTCTGAATATGAGTTGATATTTTGAAAAGAAAATTAAAAGACACCTCAGGGTGTGATCCGAGGCTCAACTCACCTCTCTCTGAATATGAGTTGATATTTTGAAAAGGAATTAAAAGACTCCTCAAGGTGGGACCCGAGGCTCAACTCACCTCTCTCTGATATGAGTTGATATTTGCAACCGAAACCTCAAAATATATCATCTGGTGGAACTCGGATGTCTTCTTTCTCCTCGGTTTGGCGCAACCATAGTCAAGACTTCTTGCTTTACTGGCGTACCTGTATGTGTCATGCATGATGATGTCATGATATGCATGTGTTTGTCCTAAATGCCTACATGATTATGCCATGTGTCTTGGGCTTGTTTGTCATGTGTCCCTTCTTGTTACGACTCTCATGACGACCTACATTCACTGCTTCGACTCTTGACTTTTCTCAGGCTTGATACTCGCCTTCGGGTTCTACGAGTAATTCGTGTTTTTTTTTGCCCCTCGTTGAACTTTGTCCTTGCTTTGAAGCTCTCGTATTTACCCAATTCTCATCCAGGTATTTACCCAATGCTTTGTCCTTGCTTTTCGTTTAGAGTGTGTAGTTTTACTATTTACCTCCAAAATGAAACATAAATAAAATGCATGAAAATGGCAAAATAGGCATGAAAGGTGTTCCTCGTATCTATATTTATTTCAAAAGCAGCAAGAAAATTGACAAGGAATGACTCAATTAAGAAAGCATCATAAAAGGAAAACAAGTTTAGTTGTAGTAAGTGCTCTAGATATCCGACGTGTGAACTTCTCCATGTTTCTTCATCCTGAATCTTTTCGAGCGAGATCTTTCGTGTAGAGGATTCTTGAGCTTCGGAGTCTGCTTCAATACTACGATCTCGCCGTTTAACTCTTTGTTCAACCCATTCCTGCCTCCTCGGACCAAATTTGCTTCCTTAGGATGCCCTTTCGGGTTTTCATCCTAAGCCTTCTCTGTTTATCAGGATTTTTTTTTTAGGCGTAATATTTCTTCACGGCATCTGAGTTCACCGGATTTGGTAACTCCTTCCCATCCATTTCAGTGAGGATCAAAGCTCCACCTGAGAAAGCTCTCTTGACGACGTATGGTCCTTCCCAATTCGGTGCCCATTTTCCTCGAATGTCCTTTTGTATAGGGAGAATCTTCCTCAACACGAGTTCTCCTTCGCGAAATTCCCTTGGCCGCACTTTCTTGTCATGGGCTGCGATCATTCTCCTTTGGTACATCTGTCCGTGACAAATTGCCTTCAAGCGTTTTTCTTCAATCAGATTCAGTTGGTCATATCGAGCCTGGACCCATTCAGATTCTTCTTGTTTTGACTCCATTAAGATTCGTAGAGAAGGGATTTCCACCTCAATGGGCAGCACAGCTTCCATTCCATAGACTAGAGAGAAAGGAGTTGCCCCCGTAGATGTACGCACACACGTGCGATACGCGTATAGAGCGAATGGTAGTTTCTCGTGCCAATCTTTATACGTCTCAGTCATTTTCCCAATGATCTTCTTGATATTCTTGTTGGCGGCTTCTACTGCTCCGTTCATCTTTGGACGATAGGGTGAGGAATTATGATGCTTTATTTGAAATTGCTCGCACACTTCCTTCATCATTTTGTTGTTCAGATTCAAAGCATTATCTGAAATGATTCTTTCTGGCAAGCCATATCGGCATATGATCTCCTTTTTTAAGAATCTGCACACTGCTGTCCTTGTCACATTAGCAAACGAAGCGGCCTCTATCCATTTTGTGAAGTAGTCTATGACCACAAAAATGAATCGATGTCCATTAGAAGCTTTCGGGGAGATTGGCCCTATAACATCCATGCCCCACATAGAAAAAGGCCACGGGGAAGTCATGATATGAAGGGGTGAAGGTGCTGCATGAATTTTATCGCCATAAACTTGACATTTGTGACACTTTCGTGCGTAACTAATGCAATCGCTTTCCATTGTCAACCAGTAATAACCGAGCCTCATAATTTGCCTGGCCATAGTGAAGCCATTGGCGTGCGTTCCACAAACTCCTTCATGGACCTCTTCGAGTATCTTTCTGGCTTTAACAGTATCCACACATCTCAGGAGGACTTGATCTTTCCCTCTTTTGTACAGGATGTCCCTATCGAGAACAAATCCCGCTGCCAATTTCCTGATTGTTCTTTTGTGGTTCTCATTTGCTTGCTCGGGATATCTTTGATTCTTGACATATTCTAAGATGTCATGGAACCATGGTTGCCCGTCTGCCTCGTTGTCAATGCTAAAACAATGCGCAGGGGCCTCGTATATGCTCATCTGGAGAGGCATTATTTCTGTTTCTCGGTTCGCTTTGAACATTGAAGCCAAGGTGGCCAGGGCGTTAGCCAACTGGTTTTCTTCCCGTGGGAAATAATTAAAAGTCACTTCTTCGAATTCTTCGACCAATTCTACAACAAGATCGCGATATTTGACCAACTTTGAGTCTCTTACTTCCCAATCTCTACGAATTTGGTAAATCACCAATGCCGAGTCCCCGGAGACTGCCAAGACCTTGACATTCTGCTCGATAGCCGCGCGAAGTCCCATGATGCAAGCCTCATATTCTGCTATATTGTTGGTACAGAAGAAATTTAATCTGGCAGTAAAGGGGTAATGATACCCTTCTGGTGACACTAAGACTGCTCCAATCCCGTGCCTCAATGTATTTGACGCGCCATCAAAACTCATCTTCCATGATTTCTCTTTCGACGATTCACATTCTTCTTCCGTAACGCATATCAAGTCTTCGTGTGGGAAGTCAAATTTCAAGGGCTCGTATTCTTCTGTTGTTCGAGTTGCTAAAAAATCAGCTATTGCGCTCCCTTTAATCGATTTCTGGCTCACATATACAATGTCATATTCCGATAGTAGGATCTGCCATCGCGCCATTCTTCCTGAGAGTGCAGGCGATTCCATCATGTATTTTATTGGGTCCAGCTTTGAAATCAACCAAGTCGTGTGATACAGCACATATTGTCTAAGCCTCCGAGTTGCCTAGACCAGAGCACAACAGAATTTTTCGATTGGCGGATACCTTGCTTCATACTCCGTGAATTTCTTACTGAGATAATAGATAGCCTGTTCCCTTTTTCCGGACTCATCATGTTGCCCCAAGACGCATCCCATGGAGTTTTCGAACACAGTCAGGTATAGTATTAGCGGTCTTCCGGGAGTTGGTGGTACTAGCACCGGAGGACTAGATAAATACTGCTTTATCTTGTCGAAAGCCTCTTGACATTCCTCGTCCTATTCTCCAGAATTGTGTTTTCGAAGGAGTCGAAAAATTGGATCACACTGCTTGGTGAGTTGAGCAATGAATCGAGCGATGTAATTCAGTCTCCCCAGGAATCCTCTGACTTCCTTTTGTGTGCGCGGGGGCGGTAGTTCTTGTATGGCCTTTATTTTATCCGGATCAACCTCAATACCTTTCTCGCTAACGATGAATCCCAATAATTTTCCCGAGGTAGCCCCAAAGGTACATTTGGCAAGATTAAGCTTTAGTTGGAATTTTCTCAGTCTTTCGAACAGCTTCCGGAGGTTCTGAACATGCTCTCTTTCTCCTCGAGATTTGGCGATCATATCGTCGACATAGACTTCTATTTCCTTGTGCATTATGTCGTGGAACAACGTTACCATGGCTCTTTGATATGTTGCCCCGGCATTCTTTAGACCGAACGGCATCACTTTGTAGCAGAATGTTCCCCACATTGTCGTGAACGTAGTTTTCTCCATATCTTCGGGAGCCATCTTGATCTGATTGTAGCCCGAAAATCCATCCATGAAGGAGAAAAACGAATTCTTCGCCGTGTTATCTACCAATGTATCGATGTGTGGCAGCGGGAAATTATCTTTAGGGCTCGCTCGATTCAAATCACGGTAATCCACACACATTCGTACTTTGCCATCTTTCTTCGATACTGGGACTATATTAGCCACCCATTCTGGATATCTAGAGATTTGCAGGAATCCAGCATCAAATTGTTTCTTTACTTCTTCCTTTATCCTTAAGAGCATTTCAGGCCTCATCCGCCTTAACTTCTGTTGGATAGGCTTGCATTCTGGTTTCAGTGGGAGTCTATGGACCGCTATATTTTCGTTCAAACCTGGCATATCTTGATACGACCATGCAAATACGTCTTTGTACTCCTGAAGCAAGGTGATTAGATCATGTTTGGTGTCTTCAGACATGGAGGTCCCGACTTTCACCTCTTGCTTCTTTTCTTCATTTCCTAAATTCACTGTCTCGACCGATTCTTGATAGGGCAGAATCTGTTTATCCTCTTGTTCTACCATTTTTAATAGGTCTGGGGAAGAGGCATAATCTTCGGCATCTTCTTCAGCCTCGAATTCTCCCACACAAATAACTTTCTCGAAGTCGATTTTAGGACTCGTAACAGGATTGTTCGCGTCGTTGATATCTGAGCACCTGAAAAGTAAACGAAAAAGAGAACTATAGAGGGGCATCAAGGTATCGGATCCTATGAACGTGATATGATGATATGGGGTATATAGGGACAGGTAAAGAAGGAAATAAATATGGAGCCGATGAGAATGAAAAGAACACGACAAAATGCATCTTTATTCATGTTTCATTTAAAAGCTAGATAGACAAAATGAACTCTCATAACGGATTTCCCCACAGCTTAGGGGCATACAAAAAGCCAACATTGAGCATTACTTTAGAGGAGGCTTGGAAATTACGAGAAGGTCCACAGCAGTCCAATTGTTAGGAGTGAATCCCGGGGGGCAAGGGCGTATCGCTGAGACGCCTTCCATTGCATTATTCCCTTTACCAATGACATTTATGCTGAAGTCCTGTAGACCCTTTTCTACCCATGACACCATACTCTGTGGATCATCCTCTCCCGGGAACATAATTCCAGTCGAGGTAAATGTTTTCGACAAAGGCGGATATGTTATGGGTTCCCACTCCAATTCCCGACCTGTGACTCTTGCGATCCTCCTTTCTTGCTCTCTTTGTAACTGTTTCTTTCTTTGCTGCACGTCGGGCTTAAATCCTAAGCCCTATCGAGCCTTGTGGGGTGCTGGTTTTAGCGCTCTAGCCATCCCTTGCTGGTATTTCCCTAAGCCTTTCCTTGCTCGGGCTCCTTTTCCAACCGTTAGTTTGATTCCCATCCTGGTATTCCTTGATAACTTGGGCGTGGGAGTTTTACTTCCTTCAGCGACAAAAGTAGCATTGATGAATTCAAAGGAGCGGAAGGAACATTCTACTGCATCTTTGTTCACTTCGATGTAGGGTGCATCAGTGGAGACAGACGCGACGATGTCTTCCTCACCAGCGACTGTGATCAAGCGATCATCCATAACAAACTTCATTTTCTGGTGGAGAGATGAAGGGACTGCCCCAGCAGAATGGATCCAAGGTCTCCCTAAGAGGCAATTGTATGAAGGCAAGATATCCATAACTTGGAATTCTATGTTGTATGTGCACGGGCCCACATCCAGAGGAATTTCAATCTTCCCCATGACCTCTCGTCGTGTCCCATCGAATGCTCTTACTGTAGAATGACAAGGCCTTAGATAAGACATATCTATTGGCATTCTGGATAGTGTGGATAAAGGCATGACATTAAGCGCAGACCCGTTATCAATGAGCACACTCGGCACTATGTAACCCTTACAATAGGTGGTGATGTGCAATGCTTTGATAGAGCCTCTACCGTTCGGCGGTATTTCATCATCACTGAAAGAGATGAAATTATCCGCATTTAAGTTGTTTGCCCATCTATCAAGCTTTTCAACGGGTACGTTGCTCGGCACATATGCTTGGTTTAACACTCTCAATAAAGCATTTCGGTGTGGTTCTGAGCTTAACAGTAGAGATACCACCGAGATCTTTGCCGGTTGCTTGTTCAATTGCTCCACGATATTATACTCGCTATGCTTGATAAACCTTAAAAATTCATGTGCTTCGTCCTCGTTCACCTGTTCGGATGGGATTTCAGTCTCGACTACCGCCTCACGCATTGGTGCTTTTCCTTTTTGGCTTGAGTCGATGCCTTTCTTTTTTGGTTCGAACACCTCAGGAGAATAGCACCTCCCGCTGCGGGTAAAATGTCCTACCTCGCTAACGCTTCTATTCGTAACTTCTGGCAGGGTAATGTGGACATCATATTCCCAAGGCACTGCTTTGTTCTCTTTGTAAGGGAACGGAGTTGGCACCTTAATTATCATCTTTGGTTTCACCTCCTCCCTCTTTGCTTCATAATAGATTACCAAAGGCCGGTCAACACTATAAGGGGGACCTGATGATTGGCCCTCAGAAGCATATACATCCTTTTCGTCGAACCCTTCCTTCTTACTACAAACCGCAACCTCCTTATTATCCATCATACCTTGAAGCAGTTCTTTAAACTCCTCGCAAGATTGGATGTGGTGTCCTTCCATGCCGTGAAAAATACAAAAACTTTGACTTTCCACGATTTCCTTCCTGAATCTTCTGGCAAGCAAACCTTTTCAGTCATTATTTCCCATATTTTCCCCAAAGGTGTTTTTAGCTCGGAGACGCGACTTTTGGCTCGCCACCTATTTTCCTGTGCTACCATACTTATATTCCCTACGGGATGGTTAGGGAGTGGATTCCCAGCCAGATTACTGACCCCATCAAATCGTAGAATGCCCGCATCAATCAGACTTTGAACCTTTCTTTTAAAGGCTAGGCAATTATCCGTGGAATGCCCCCGGTTTCCAGCATGGTACATGCAGCTAGCATTAGGATCGTACCATTTAGGGTAGGGAGGTTTCAAAGGTGCTATGTAATGTGGTGCTATTAGTTGTTTCTCGAGCAACTTTGGGTACAGTTCCCCGTATGTCATGGGAATAAGGGCAAACTGAGGCTTTTCGGGGTTGGGTCTCGTTGGCCTTGGTTCACTTTTGGGTTGGCTCGGTGCGGTCATGGTATTTGGTGAGAATATGGTGAGTGGTCTTTGGGCATCGGCGGTATAGACGGGATAAGGAGGAGGGGTTTGATAATAGAGGTTCTGAGGAGGAAAGTAGAGGTTTGGAGTTGGGCGGAATTGAGGTCGAGGTTGGATAGGGTATGGATTAGGAGTGTAGTGATTCTCGGTCCCTACCATATAGGTTTCAGGCTCCTTCTTCTTTAATGGCCTTTTAGAGCTTTCAGACCCTTCCATTCTCCCGTTCCTGATGCCGTTTTCGATGAGTTCTCCAGATATTACGACATCTGCGAAATCCTTTGTGGCATTCCCCACCAGCTTGTCATAGAATGGCGCTTTTAAAGTGTTGATAAAAAGAACTGTGATCTCCGTTTTGGTTAGTGGAGGTTCCACTTGAACCGAGACGTCTCTCCACCTCTGAGCATATTGCCTAAAGGTCTCAGATGGCTTCTTTTCCATCATCTGCAATGTTAGGCGATCAGGCGCTATGTTGGAGACGTGCTTATATTGTTCACAGAATGCTGCAGCTAAGTCATCCCATGATTGGATCCTTTCTCTTCCTAGTTGATTGTACCACCGGAGGGCCGACCCGATCAAGCTTTCCTGAAAGAAGTGTATCAACAGCTTGTCTTCATCTTCATGACCAGCCATTTTTCGGCAAAACATGGTGAGATGCGCCTTTGGACACCTTGTTCCATCATATTTTTCAAAGTCTGGTGCTTTGAATTTTGGAGGCAAGACCAGACCGGGAACCAAACTGAGCTTTTTGGCACTCATCGCTGAAGAGACTCTAGTTCCTTCCACCGCTCTGAGCCTTTCTTCCAAATCCTTGTACTTGTCTTGAGCATTTTGCTCCTTCATTTTTAACTTGGCTAATTCCACAGGATCATCCAAATCTGGGACAATAGGGTCAGCTGGGTTAGTTCCGTGACTTGATGCAAATACTCCTTGCCCTAGATGGGCAGGTGGAAGTACAGGTGGGTGTTCTAGGCCTGTAAATTCCTTTTGAGGCCAGACTCCATGGGGTGGAGTAAATCCTGGAGGATGGCCTTCGCTTTCTTTCCCGGTACTAGTTGTAGGGTCTTTTCCTTTGTTTGTTATCCGATTCATTATTTGAGTCATTTGGGCCACATATCCTTTTGAGCCTCTGCCATCTGGTCTTTTAATTCTTGCTGAAACTTCTTCATCTGATCTTCCATGTCCTTCTGGAATTGTTCGTATCTTTGGTCCATTGCTTTTGCCTTACGACGAGTGTTGTAGTAATGTATGATAGGTTGATTCTCGTCGGTTTCCAGGGTAACCTCTGTTATGATTTTGACCGATTAGGCTCCTTTTTGATAATGTGATGTATGCGAATGGATGGAATGCAATGCAAATGTGTGGAACGAATGCAAGAAGAAAAATGTGTTGATTTGATTCAATCCCATTAGATAAACTTTACTAGAAAACGAATTTCCTTTCATAGAACGGACGATTACATATACGACCTTGCCCTAATGCCTAAATCCTTAACTTTCCTAAGAAGCCAAGCTAAACTTTGGCCTCGCTTCGATCCTGACTCGTATATCAGACTTAACGTGTCAGCCCGAACTGCCAGGGTTTGCAAATGATCGGCCGCCTCTCGAATTTGAGCCACGGCTTCGCCCATTACATAGTCTCTGTTTCTGATTTGTTCCTGGGAACGGTGGAGCTGCTCCTTCCAGTGTTCATTGTTCACTTCAAGGAGCTCAAATCGAATTTTGCTATCTTGTAGTGCAGCCTCGAGCTCTCCTATCCTTCCTCTCATCTCCTCGATTTTGTTTTGACTGGCTCTTAATTCGACTACCGAGTTACGACTACGGTGCAGATGCAGTGACCTTTCTAATTCTGCTACTTGGGCGCGTAACCTCTCCTTTTCGCTTTGGCTTTCCAACAGGCTCTTTTTCAAAGCGTCCTCTCGCACTCGAGCATCTTGGAATTTCCTCTCCCACTGATCGGCTCTGGACTTTTCTTCTTTAATTTCCTGTCGCCATTGTTCTGACGTTTTGCCCAAACCAGCAGTTCTGATGGACATGCGTAGCTTCTTATAGTCCGTCTTTAGACTATCCAAATCCTCTTCGGCCTTGTTCTTTCCTTTTTTCAATTTTTCGGCCTCAAACTTGTGGAGGTCAACATCTAACCCTAACCGCATCTTTTCCTCTTCTAGCTGCTCTATCTTTTTACCCAATTCTCGGCTCCTTCTCTCGAAATCTTGCTTGATAATCTCTAATTCAGACGGGATTACTTGCAGCTGCTCTTCTACTGGTCGAGCATTCCCTCGGGTAGGCCTTGGGATGTTGTCATTGACTCTTTTGGCCCACCATCGATTGTACTCAGGCGTAATCATCGGCCTTATGGCGAGTCTCTTCATTTTTTGAGTTTGAGTCCATGCATCTGATATCTCACGAACTTTCTTCTTATAGTTATCGTCATTGTACGAAAACTCACACTGGGCTAATCCATGTGTCGCCGGTATAAATTGCCTCGATTGATACTGCCTCATTACTAGCAATGGGGCGTACCCAACAGCTCCCCACATTCCGAGTAAAGGGACCCAGTCGAACTTTCCGCATCGATACAAAATTTCGTCAGGGATCATCCACGGAGTCTTCCATTCTACATCTTCCATTTGCAAATTTTGGAGGATCGCTATCCATTTCTCTCCTGATAGGTTGTCTCGCCTTGGCGTATCCGCTAATTCCTTCAGAGGGGAGTAGTTTTCAAAAAAGATTTCGCATGAGACTTTTTCCATCTTCCAGAAGCGGCAATGAAACCATGAAAGCAACAGTTGTGCGCATCTTATGAACCTTCCTTCGCCCGCTCTTCGGCAGGCGTTCAATGATCTGAAGGTTTCGGCCAAAATTGCGGGGATAGGTGTGACTCCCTTGTCGAGTTTATCAAATAGGTCCGAAACCGCATCCTCTATGTGCCCTAATGCTTTGGGGAAGTTGACCAAACCATAGATGCTTAGAGCGAAGACGTCGACCCTCTTTTTCTTATCAGGATGTGCCATGATCAAGTCCTTCAAGTGTTTCCACGGAATGCACTTACAATCCCCCTTTTGTTTGATCCGGGCCGTAATCCATTGCTCACTCATTCCTGTGATGTTCATTAGCCTTTTTGAGAATGCCGACACATTAGCAAACCTTGAATATGCCTTATCAGTTTGAATTCTCGGGCATCGAAACAAAGCTGTGTACTCTTCTATAGTTGGAACCAAATCTACATTTCCAAAAGTGAAGCAACTATAGGCGAGGTTCCAAAACTGGGTAATGGCTCGAAGTAGGTACTCGTCTACCTTGATATCCAGCAGATAGTGCAGATCACCGTAATTATGGTAGAACAGTTGTTTGTCCTCATTGCCCCAGGAATCCCATATTTCCTTTAATTCCCGCAGGTCATTTTGAGCCACGTTGACGCGGGTGAAATCCCATAACTCCGATTCATGCCCCACCGTCAGGCTGTCTCCCTTTTCTTGCTGTGCTTTTTCGGACCACACTTGGACAGCCGCATTATCCTCCACTCTATCGAGAAACCCCTTTTCCATGTCAAGCTTTTCTATCTAGTAATCGAATGTGGATCAACACCCTTTCTATAATGAAATGCCATGCAATGAAAATGAAACACCACAAGTTAATACCAGATACAAAAGGAACTTAAAATAAACAGGAGATAATCGAACTCGTATTTAAGGTAACAACTAGGGTTTGCACGGCTCTATCTACAACGGGCTCTTAGGTTCCTCTATATGTGGTTTGGTTCTAAAGTATGGGTACCTGAACCAGCAGATTCCTCGATCCTCACCCATTATAGACTCATATGGACCGAGTTCAGTTCAGGGGAATACATTTCCTTATGGCTGAACGGAGATAAAAATCTCACGAAGACATAGGTACGGATGTATCCCGGAAGCGATCCACTATCTTGCACGGAGGTAAGAACCTCACGAAAGAGTAGCTTCTCACTCCCACTTAAGGGTGTGACCACGATGGTCATGCAATGCAATGCCAAAGTATTTCACGAGACTCCACACTATAGCACAACCAAATGCATCAAAGAGAAACACTATTTTCCAAAACAATTTTCCAAATTTTCAATCAAAGGGACAAAAATCAATCAATTTATGGCCTGACTCTCAAAACGGTCCCCAGCGGAGTCACCAAGCTGTCGTAACCATTTTTTGACAAAACGGGTGTCGAACTTGGGTTTTGAAAATGAATAAAAACGGGAGTCGCCACCGACCTTTTACTAGGTGTGATCGGATCACCTTTGTTTTGATAAACATTTGATTTACTAAAACAATGTTTTTAGGTCTACGAATATTCGAGAGAATAGGTTCGGGAGTCGGTTACGTGCGAGGAAGGATCAGCACCCTCGCAACGCCCAAAAATCGGTACCAAATTGATTAATTGATGTCCCAATGTCGAAAATTTAACAAAATTAGAAATGAATTTAGAAATTGGGGTCTTTTTGGAAATGTTTGCGTCTTCTTAGGATATTAAGATTTCCTTATTTCAAAGGGACCAAATATCACATCCAATACGTAGGATACGATAATTTCAATCCTCCAATCCAAGGTCGTCTCTCAATCCCTAAGACTCATTTATTAAAATAACGAAAGGTTATTCGATTATTTGGTCAAATAAGAGGAACGAAACCCAACACATAGGGCACGGTCCCTTAAATTTCCAAACACGGAATATTGCCTCATTTTCAAAAAAAAAATTTAGTTTTTAGGGTGAGATTGATGAAAAACTGTGTTTTAAAGAAACGTTATTTGAAAAACGAAAATAGGGTCATGTGGTGAATAACGGTGATGCAACACAAATTATGTACAAAAATATTATTATAGATATAGTAACGATAATAATAAATAAGCTAGTATATTCAAATAATAATGCAATAGCGATAATACTAGTAATTAGTAGTAATAGAAAATGTATAATATAGCAATAATAATAATAATAATAATAATAATAATAATAATAATAATAATAATAAAAGTAAAAATAATAATAAGGACGATGACATGGTAAGTAATAACAAATAAATAAATAAATAAAGGATATTAATAGCAATGTAATAAAATAAGACTAAATCGAAATTGACATGAAATTAAAGGAGCTAAAATTGTAATAAAATGGAATGAGAAGGAGATTAAGGACTAAAACTCAATACGCGCCGAACAAGAGGGACCAATCGAGCAATTTAGCCCTGCTCCTGACGTGCTCGCTTGGGCAGGGACTTGATCGAAAGTCGAATAAAAATGAGGGCCAAATTTAAAACACAAGAAAACTTGGTTATAGGAATCTGTAAATGAGGAAGGACTGTACGCGCAAATTCCCCTTTAAAGGATAAACGCGCGGACCTTAGCAGGCGGGTCGGGTCGGGCCGGTTTGCTCCCAAACGGCGCCGTTTTAGGCGCATTATGAAGGGTGCTAAAACGCACCGTTTTGCCTTAGTATATAAGGCAAAAATTTTTGTTTTTCTTTCATTTTTCTGCTCTCCTAAAAAAAAAACTGATGCCCTTCTTTTCTTTCCTCTGCAGGGCTTGGCTGCTGCGATTTCTGGCGAGGAAGCTTCGCCGTCGGCCACCGTCGCCAGCCACCGCACGCGGTGGCCGGAAATCACAAAGACACAGGTTTTTCTTCTCTTTTTTTTTAATAAAAAATATATAGATCTATATATTTACGTGGTATTTGAGCGATAAAAAAAGAAACATCAAATATAAAAAACAGATTCGAAATCACCTTGTTCTCTGATTTTGTGTTCTTTTATTGCTGGTAGTTTTTTTTATTTTCGAATGCCCGTATTCTCTCCTTTTTTTGATTTTAAATCTGTATTCTCTTGATCGATTTGTTTTGAATATATAAAAACAATAAACCTTTTGTTTCTGATTGACTTTGATTCAGCGATTGTATCCCCCTTTTTACAAGTTTTCTTTCGGTTTTTATAACCGGTATGAAGAAAAATAAAATACAATATGTATGTCCTTTTTCTTTTGCTATGACTGTCTCCTTTTGTTTTTTAGCAGATCGTGGGGAGCAACGATGCGGACAAACGGCAGTGGAGAGCAGCGATAGTGCGCGCGTGGGTGGAGGCCAGCGACGTATCCGGGGCTGAGTGGAGGCTTGTGCGGCGCTTAGGGTTTGGGGAGGCTAGGGTTTTCTGATTTAGGTTCAGTTTAGATTTAGGGTTTTGGGCTATTGGGCCCCCCATTATTTTGGGTTTGGGTCAAATGTAAATGGACTTTGGACATTAAAAATTTATTTTGGATTTCTGTTTCATTTTGGCTAATGGGCTTTAATTTGATCCTGGGCCTGGGTTAACGAACCCGGGCTAAAATTGGTGATTACATTGTAGTTTTTGAAAAAAATTTCGAGAAACCTAATCGAAGTATTCAAAAGAGGGAATGTAGAGCAACAGTTAAGTGTCATTTCCAAGCTAAAAAAGAGGCCAATCGTGGTGGTGTGGGCTAGGTGCTGGCTAGGGTTGAGGGAGGAAGAAGAAGGAGAAATAGGGGGAAAGAAAAGAAAAGAAAATCAAAAGAATCAGTGCTGATAATAAAATGGAAAATATATTATTTTTATTTGTGTTTATTTTGTTTAGAAAAGGAAGAGGAAATGGAAAATTTTCATGCAAGTCGCTTTTTTTTATCATTAATCATTCACCACTCTAATCGAGCTCACTTTACCATGTGTTACTCATCCGATAGTCCATATATCAATTTCTGACCATTTTCTTTTTAATACCAAATAATAGACACAAAAAATAGTTCATAATAATAGAGTCACCTACCGTTAATTAATACCTTTAAAAATTTTAAAAATTAAATAAATGAAATACATGATGATTTGTTAACCTTATAGGAACCAAACAATTCATCCTTAGTGTATCAAATAATAATTTTTATTATAATATTAAAGTGAAATTTTATTAGTAAAAAAAGTGGGAGTGAAAAAAATTGAGAGCAATGTGAGTAGCAATGAGTGTAACCAATATCCATGGGTGAATGCTTTAGCATCCATGCAAGAACGAGATTGAGAGATAACCTCATTTCACTTTATTTTTTTATTCATCCTACATAAATACCTTGTATTAAAATATATAGCTTAATGATAAATTCGGTTACTAATGTTTAGGGGTGAGCAAAATCCGATTTGATTCGAAAAGCTCGATAAAATTTTCAAATTTTGAATTAAATAGTTCGAGTTATTTGAGTTAATCAAGTTTTTTAGATAAACTCGAATAAAAAATTAAGTTTTTCGGTTTAACTCGAATGTCAATTACACAATTCGAGTTTTCCGAAAATCCAAATAAGAAAAGGGAAAACTACGCCATTTTGATAAATGTTTACCTTTTCTAAAGTTAAAAGTCAAAATCATTAAGTTAAAAGTCAAATCTACGTTGTTTTGATAAATGTTTACTCGTTAACTTAAAAGGTAAAACCATTATATTGTTTATGTAGTTAAATAATTTTATACTTCGTTTACTAGTTAAATAATTGGTTCATGTAAATGCAACATTAAGTATAAATAATAGGATTCGTTAACTCGTCTCGACTTGACTCGAAATTTTTTGATTCGATTCGATCCGATTAAAAAAAATTCAAATTGAGTTCGGTTGCTAAAATAGGATTCGTCAACTCAACTAACTCAAAATTTTTTGACTCGATTCGACTCGACTCGATCGAATACTCACCCCTACTAATGTTTACATGTTTTGTCAAAATGGCCCTAATTATATTTTTTTGAGTTTTTTTATCAACTTTTATTTTATTTTTTTCAAAAAAAATTTTAACAGATTTGATGAAAACGGTTAAAAAAAATAATGGGATGATGTGGAATTTCATATAGAATATTTTTAATGAAATGTGATATATTACTTAGGTAATTCAATAAGATAAATACATGTGAGAAATAATAAAATAAATAAATCATACATGAAATTTAAAAAATAACTCTTAATTTTTAAAAAATAAATGTAATTATCTAAAAAAAATTTCAAAATGAATGTATGGGTTTGTTTACTGAGAGGAGAGGTTTTAAAAAGATAATTAATAAACCAAAAAAAAAATATTGAATATGTGCATTCATTTTGAATTTTTTTAGATAATTACGCTTATTTTCTTTAAATTAAGAGTTATTTTTTAACTTCATGAATTATTTATTTTATTATTTTCCACATGTAATTATTTTATTGGGTTATCTAAGTAATAAATTATATCTCATTAAAAATATTTCACATATGAGATTCCACATCATCCAGTTAACTTTTTTAACGGTACTTTCATAAAATATGTTAACAAAAAGTAATTTGTAAAAAAAGAATAAAAGTTGATGGTAAAAAAAAGGCTAAAAAATACAATTAGGGTCATTTTGACAAAACATGTAAACGTTAATGACCAAATTTATCATTAAGCCAAATATTATTGAATAGGTATATTTTTAGTAACAATTAAAATTATATATAATAGTTGTTGAAAAATATATATAATAAATGAATATTATATATAAAGAATATCTTTTATATTTTTAGTGTAACACCCCCTACCCGTATTCGTTGCCAGAATAGGGTATGAGGCATTACCTAAGTTTAACGAGTTAATGTTATTTTTATTATGAATTCAATATAGTCCTTTTATAAATATCCAATCTTCCCTGAAATTTTAAAACCAAACAATCCAGTCCAATTTAATCCAATTTGATACCAAATCATATTTCTACTATAATTATATTATTTAGCATATTTATCACTGTTTACTTTAATACATACTCATTAAACAAGTTTTAATATTTATATAATCATCAAACATGTACATGCCATATAAATCAAAAAGGAAATTTACAAAAGCTACCGGAGATAATCTTGATAGTGTGATCCTCAGTGTTGATCCGATCCTCCGTATATTTATACGTCAATCTACATGAGGCATGGAATACACTCAAGTAAGTTTATAGAAACTTAGTAAGTTCATAGGCATAAAATATAAATCTTACCAACATTCATACACTTATACATTATGTACAATTATTAAGTTCACCTGTCAACCACAATTTGGTGAGTGCTTTTGTATAATCTCACTACCATTTATCCATTTACTTTAACTCTTTTGGGCCCTTTTTGTCACTTACCGTCCTTAATCAAATTAGGGAACGGTTACGGAAAATTGAGTACTTCACTTCCACTTTGCCATAGTATAACTATGGTTTTACGTATGATCACTTATCACTGATCAGATAAGCGTAGCTAAAGCTATCACTTATCACTTGTCACTTGTAGCCGAAGCTAGCATTATTCACTGATCAGGTAGCCGGAGCTACCACTTTTCACTGATCAGGTAGCCGGAGCTACCACTTTTCACTGATCAGGTAGCCGGAGCTACCACTTTTCACTGATTAGGTAGCTGAAGCTACCACTTTTCACTGATCAGGTAGCCGAAGCTACCACTTTTCACTTTCACTTGCCACTGATCAGAAGTACTCAAATCCGATGTTCCGCTCAATTTGATCATTTAATCACTTTTCGCATTGTCATTTTATTCTCAATTCATCAACAAATATATCTCATCATACATGATATAATTCATAAAATTAACATTTAATCATTAAATTTCAGCCATATGAACTTACCTGAGTCGATTTGCAGAATTTGAGAAAATTCAGGGACTAATCAGCTACTTTTTCTTTTCCTCGACTTGCTTTGGGTTCTTGATTTGCAGTAAAAATATGAAAAACCAGCTTAGGGAAAACCCTTCTATGGTGTTTTTGCTGATGAGAATGCAGAAAACTAAAGAGAAATCTAGATAATTCCACTTTAGTCCTAGTTTTATTAAGTAAGTTATGCAATATTCCAATTTTGCCCTTACCTCTCCTTATTTTCTTTCTGATTTCATTCCCTTGCCGTCCAGCCCAAATAGACCTTGGGTCTATTTTCCTTTTAAGCCCTCTTTCTTTTATCATTTAAGCTATTTAATCATTTCTCATAACTATGCATTTATTACAACTTAGTCCTTTTTGTTCAATTAACTATCGGAACTTTAAAATTTCTTGACGAAGCTTTAATACTAACTTATTAACACTCCATAAGTATTTATAAAATATTTATGGCTAGATTAAAATCTCCAAGGTCTCGATACCTCGTTTTCGATTCTAATTATTTTTTTTATTACACTATTTACTATTTCAAATTTTTTTTTTTACTTCACATTTAATTATACTCACTAAATTAATAATATTTTCTACTCATTTATCGGATTTAGTGACCTCGAATCACCATCCTGACACCACTGAAAATTTAGGCTATTACAACTCTCCCCCCTTTTAGGAAATTTCGTCCTCGAAATTTCGTACCTGTAAATAAATTCGGATATTGAAATCTCATCAATTCCTCCGTCTCCCAGGTTGCCTCCTCCGATCCATGTCGATTCCATAACACTTTAACTAGTGGTACACGTTTATTTCTCAACTCTTTAACTTCCCGAGCTAGAATTTTCACCGGTTCCTCTGAATAGGTCATATCGGGTTGGAGTTCTATTTCCGTATGAGGAATTACATGTGATGGATCTGATCTGTACCGTCTCAACATAGATACATGAAACACGTTATGAATCTTTTCAAGCTCCGGAGGCAAAGCCAATCTATAAGCTACCGGACCGATTCTTTCAATGATTTCATACGGCCCGATAAATCGTGGGCTGAGTTTTCCCTTTCTGCCGAACCGCAAAACTTTCTTCCACGGTGACACTTTCAAAAATACACGATCACCCACATTAAACTCTATATCTCATCTCTTCAAATTTGCATATGACTTTTGTCGATCGGATGCAGCTTTTAGACATTCTCGAATAATACGAACTTTTTCTTCGGTTTCCCGAATCAAGTCCACCCCCACTAGTTTTGGCTCACTTAATTCAGACCAATATAATGGAGTTCTACATTTTCTTCCATATAAAGCTTCAAACGGTGCCATTTTAATACTACTTTGATAACTATTATTATAAGCAAATTCAGCTAAAGGTAAATACCTTTCCCAGCTGCCGCCAAACTCAAGTATACAGCACCTTAACATATCTTCTAAAATCTGAATCACTCGCTCTGACTGTCCATCTGTCTGGGGATGAAAAGCTGTGCTGAAATTTAATTTGGTGCCCAAAGCTTCTTGTAATTTACTCCAAAATCTCGAGGTAAATCTCGGATCTCGATCTGAAATAATAGACATTGGCACCCCATGTAATCTCACTATCTCTGACACATATAACTCCGCTAACTTTTCAAGTGGATAATCTACTCTGACCGGAATAAAATGTGCTGATTTAGTTAACCGATCAATAATCACCCAAATTGAATCTTTCTTCTTCAGAGTTACTGGTAATCCGGATACAAAATCCATCGTGACATGTTCCCATTTCCACTCTGGAATCATAATGGGCTGTAACAACCCTGTCGGCACTTGATGCTCGGCTTTCACCTGCTGACAAATTAAACATCTTGCTACATATTCACAGATTTCTCGTTTCATTCTAGGCCACCAATACATTTTCTTCAAATCACAATACATTTTCGTACTACCTGGGTGAATAGAACACATACTACTGTGAGCCTCTGATAAAATATCATTTTTCAAGTCTAAATTATTCGGAATACATATTCTGTTACGATAATATAACATACCATTTTCATCAATGGAGTATTCTGGGCTTAACTCATTTTGAACCATCTGTCGTTTCGACATCAACTCTGGGTCTTCATCTTGTAGCTCCCGAATCCGTTGAAAGAACACAGGTTTAGCTTTTAATTCTGCTAGTACAGAACCATCTTCATTAATAGATAAATGAGCATTCAATGCCCATAATGCAAATAATGATGATTTTCGGCTAAGTGCATCTGTTACAACATTTGCTTTCCCTGGATGATAGTCAATGACAAGATCATAATCTTTCAGCAGCTCTAACCATCGTCTTTGTCTCAGATTTAACTCTTTTTGATTCATTAAATACTTTAAGCTTTTATGATCAGTATACACGTAACATTTCTCACCATATAAATAATGTCTCCATATCTTCAAAGCAAATACGATCGCTGCCAATTCCAAATCATGTGTAGGACAATTCTTCTCGCGCGGTTTCAGTTACCGAGAAGCATATGCCACCACTTTGCCTGACTGCATAAGTACACAACCCAAACCATTAAAAGACGCATCACTATAAACCACAAACGGTACACCCGATTCTGGTTGAGTCAACACTGGAGCCTCTGTTAACATCTTTTTCAATTGATCAAAACTTTGCTGACATTCACTTGACCATATAAATTCAACATTCTTTTGTAGTAATCGAGTCAACGGTAAAGTAATCCTTGAGAAATCTTTGACAAATCGACGATAATAACCTGCCAGTCCTAGAAAACTTCGTACTTCAGTAACATTCTTCGGAACTTTCCAATTTATCACTGCCGCCACCTTACTTGGATCCACTCTAATTCCATCAGCTGATACAATATGACCCAAAAACGCAACTTCATGGAGCCAAAACTCACATTTGTTGAATTTCGCATACAACTGTTTCTCCCGCAAAATCTGTAATACAATCTTTAAATGTTGTGCATGTTCAGACTCTGTCTTTGAATAAATCAATATATCATCAATGAACTATGACTGAAAAATTCGATTCATCAAATCCATAAAGGCAGCAGGAGCATTGGTTAAACCAAATGGCATCACCAAAAATTCATAGTGACCATATCGGGTTCGGAAGGCAGTTTTTGGCACATCACACTCTTTAACTTTCAACTGATAATACCCAGATCGAAGATCTATCTTGGAAAATACTGCAGCACCTTTCAACTGATCAAATAGATCATCAATAAGAGGCAAAGGATATTTATTCTTTATCGTTACCTTATTTAACTGCCTGTAATCTATACACAGTCTTAAGGAACCGTCCTTCTTTTTCACAAACAAGACAGGTGCACCCCAGGGCGACATACTCGGTCTGATGAACCTTTATCTAATAACTCTTGCAACTGCGTCTTCAACTCTCTTAATTCTGTTGGAGCCATTCTGTACAGTGTTACTGAGATAGGAGTTGTTCCGGGAATCACATCAATTGCAAATTCAACTTCTCTGTCGGGTGGTAAACCGGGTAACTCTTCAAGAAACACATCAGAAAATTTATTCACCACTGGTACTTGTTCGAGCTTTAAATCAGAACTCCTAGTATCAAGAATATAGGCCAAGAATGCTTCGTTGCCTTTACGTAATAACCTCTAAGCAGAGAGAGCTGAAATAATTCTGACTGTATCACCCATATTTTCAAACTCAACTGAAATTACATCCCCTGTTTGACATTTCAAACTGATATGTTTATCACGACAATTCACTACTGCCTCATGCTTCATTAACCAGTCCATCCCCAAAATAATATCAAATTCTCGAAAGGGTAACAACATCAAATCAGCGGGGAATTCATAGCCTTTCACTATCAGTGGACAATTTCGACATATCAAATTAACTGTTACACTTTGACCTAATGGATTAGTGACTTGTATATCAAATGCAGTGGACTCAACAGAAAGTTTCTTTTCAGATACTAGCATAGCACAAATATATGAATGAGTAGACCCAGGGTCTATTAACGCATAAACAGTAACATCATAAAGATAGAAAGTACCAGCAATTACATCAGGAGCCGTAGCCTCTTCTCTTGCTCGCATGGCGTAAGTACGTGCTGGTGCTCTATTCTCTGATCGACTAACTGATTCTCTCATACCCGAACGGGTAGTCCTTGTAGCACTGCTCTGGCCCGAACGTCTATTTCTTTGGGGAGTGATTCTCTGTATCTCTTTCTGTTCCACTTCATCTTTTTGCAGTTGGGGACAATCCCGAATAAGATGATCAGTAGCCCCACATTTATAACAAGCTCCCATCTTAGTCCTGCATTCACCGAAATAATGTCTTCCACAATATTGACACTTAGGTCGGGGAGCATCCTGAACACTGCTCACACTTGCTGCAGGTCTATCAAACACCTTGAAATCAGGTTGTCTTGATCTACCTCTACTCGATTTTCCCGGCACTGATGTAGTTCGACTAATTTCTTCTCTAAATTTCTTTACCGGTAAATCTGAAAATGACTTAGAAGCACCTCTTTTGAATGGCTCTTTACTTTTTCGATCCCGCTGCATTTTTCTGTTATATACTTCTTCGAGCTTTTGAGCACGGTCTGACAGAACAACAAACTCTCGTATTTCATTGCCCCCAATCATCATTCTAATCTCATCATTTAACCCTTCTTCAAATCTGATACACATCTCTTCTTCAGTAGGTACAATGTCTCGGGCATATTTGCTGAGGTAGACAAATTCTCTTTCGTATTCAGCCACTGACTTATTTCCCTGCTGTAAATCAAGAAATTCCCTTTTCTTTTTATCCAAATACCGTCTGCCCACATATTTCTTCTTAAATTCATTTTGGAAAAATTCCCAAGATATTTTCTCTGCTGGTACCACAGCCTCAATCGTTTCCCACCAACTATAAGCCTCTTCTTTCAGTAGGGACACAGCACATCTCAAATAATCATCTGGTGAGCAAGCCATTTCTTTAAAAATTCTTATCAAACTCTGTAACCAGTATTCAGCTTTGACGGGGTCATCATCAGTCCTTCCCCGAAATTCTTCGGCCCCAAGTTTTCTAAGCCTTTCCAATGGAGAACGCTTACTGAATTCAGTCGTTGTAGGAGGTGGAGGAGCAACCGGGGGTACCATTGATGGAGCAGTGGTGGGAGGAGGTGGCTGAGCCTGATTTCTTTCTTGCATCGTTTCAGTATACCACTGGTTCATAATCCCATAAATCATATTCTTTAATTCTTGCTCTCGCATTAAAGAAATCGGAACATCACTGCTTGTTGCTTGTTCGGAAATTTGTATTCTACTGTTAACTTCTTCCTGCTCAGTACGTTCAGGTCTACCTGACATCTTTATAATCGAAAAATATCTATAAAAATAACAAATATTAGATCGGATCATACACATCACACTATCACAGATTTATATGGCATGTATTTCTAGACACTTTATACATCACAATTGTTCCGAGAATCGGCTAAACCGGGCTCTGATACCACTAAATGTAACACCCCCTACCCGTATTCGTTGCCAGAATAGGGTATGAGGCATTACCTAAGTTTAACGAGTTAATGTTATTTTTATTATGAATTCAATATAGTCCTTTTATAAATATCCAATCTTCCCTGAAATTTTAAAACCAAACAATCCAGTCCAATTTAATCCAATTTGATACCAAATCATATTTCTACTATAATTATATTATTTAGCATATTTATCACTATTTACTTTAATACATACTCATTAAACAAGTTTTAATATTTATATAATCATCAAACATGTACATGCCATATAAATCAAAAAGGAAATTTACAAAAGCTACCGGAGATAATCTTGATAGTGTGATCCTCAGTGTTGATCCGATCCTCCGTATATTTATACGTCAATCTACATGAGACATGGAATACACTCAAGTAAGTTTATAGAAACTTAGTAAGTTCATAGGCATAAAATATAAATCTTACCAACATTCATATACTTATACATTATGTACAATTATTAAGTTCACCTGTCAATCACAATTTGGTGAGTGCTTTTGTATAATCTCACTACCATTTATCCATTTACTTTAACTCTTTTGGGCCCTTTTTGTCACTTACCGTCCTTAATCAAATTACGGAACGGTTACGGAAAATTGAGTACTTCACTTCCACTTTGCCATAGTATAACTATGGTTTTACGTATGATCACTTATCACTGATCAGATAAGCGTAGCTAAAGCTATCACTTATCACTTGTCACTTGTAGCCGAAGCTAGCATTATTCACTGATCAGGTAGCCGGAGCTACCACTTTTCACTGATCAGGTAGCCGGAGCTACCACTTTTCTCTGATCAGGTAGCCGAAGCTACCACTTTTCACTTTCACTTGCCACTGATCAGAAGTACTCAAATCCGATGTTCCGCTCAATTTGATCATTTAATCACTTTTCGCATTGTCATTTTATTCTCAATTCATCAACAAATATATCTCATCATACATGATATAATTCATAAAATTAACATTTAATCATTAAATTTCAGCCATATGAACTTACCTGAGTCGATTTGCAGAATTTGAGAAAATTCAGGGACTAATCAGCTACTTTTTCTTTTCCTTGACTTGCTTTGGGTTCTTGATTTGCAGTAAAAATATGAAAAACCAGCTTAGGGAAAACCCTTATATGGTGTTTTTGCTGATGAGAATGCAGAAAACTAAAGAGAAATCTAGATAATTCCACTTTAGTCCTAGTTTTATTAAGTTATGCAATATTCCAATTTTGCCCTTACCTCTTCTTATTTTCTTTCTGATTTCATTCCCTTGCCGTCCAGCCCAAATAGACCTTGGGTCTATTTTCCTTTTAAGCCCTCTTTCTTTTATCATTTAAGCTATTTAATCATTTCTCATAACTTTGCATTTATTACAACTTAGTCCTTTTTGTTCAATTAACTATCGGAACTTTAAAATTTCTTGACGAAGCTTTAATACTAACTTAATTAACACTCCATAAGTATTTATAAAATATTTATGGCTAGATTAAAAATCTCCAAGGTCTCGATACCTCGTTTTCGATTCTAATTATTTTTTTATTACACTATTTACTATATCAAAATTTTTTTTTACTTCACATTTAATTATACTCACTAAATTAATAATATTTTCTACTCACTTGTCGGATTTAGTGACCTCGAATCACCATCCCGACACCACTGAAAATTTAGGCTATTACATTTAGTATAAAATATATATTTCTTTAAAGATTAGTATCCTACAAATAACGTTTAACACAAACAAAATTAGGGTAACGGTATTATTAAATAATAATCCTTGTTTTAATCATAAAATTCATTTCTAACCACTATCAAATTTTTAGATTATTTTTATCCATGAAATTAGACAAAAGTCCAAGAATTTGGGCCTAGTATTTGGGTCAAAATGAAAACACTGTTCAATATTCTCCTTCTTCCCAGCCACGAGGCCTTTCCACACTTTCGATTATGTTTTAGACCCATAGTCCGTGTCGTGCACCAGACTCGGTGTCTCGTCGGCAGCGGCACGCCGGCCATGAACAAATATTCCTTGTAAAAAAAAGGTCATAATAATGCGGTTTCGGGGTTTGTTTACTGTTTCCATAGGGAAGTTGAAGGGATTTTCCCTTTCTCAACCAATGAACTTAACACCAACTTTTTTCAGAGATGAAGGTATGCTTTTTTACAGCTTTGCGTTTGAATTTTATTTAGTGTTTGATATCTCTACTGTAATTAGTTATTGTCAAAAACCATTGATGGGATTTTATGGATTGTATGTTTTTCTTACTATAATCTTATACATGTTTCCTGTGATGTAATAAATTGGTATATTTTTCTAAAAGGATGTTTGGGTTTTTTGTTTGTTTGGTTAAATTCTAATAGTTAAACATTTTAATAGGAAAACCAGTTGAAAAGCTTCAAGCTTTGATTTGTTATTCTAGTTTTTCAACCAATGGTGACTTAAAGAAAGGCTATCAGAAGATGATGTTGGCAAAGGACTTGGCATGTCTTGTTGAGGAATCATCTCATAAAGATGAGAGGAAAGTTAAGAGCAGGATGGAGCTTAAGAGGTCGATTGAGCTTCGCGTAAAGAAGAGAGTAAAGGAGCAATTAATTGATGGGAAGTTTCGTAACTTAATGGTCAATGTGATTGCCGTTCCAATTACGCTTCAAGATGCTTATAATTGTATTAAGCTCAACTCAAATGTTGACATATCGGTGAAGGATGATTCTATATGTTTTAATTCCCTTGCAAAAGAGCTCCTTGATGGGAGTTTTGACGTTGGAGGAGATACTGTCTCGTTCTCGACAAGAGGTGTTGCCAAAGAAGTCCTTATCCTTCCAAATCCGAAGATGATAATTGTTCAAGAAGCTATCAGAATGGTTTTGGAAGTTGTTTACAGGCCCCATTTTTCTAAAATTTCACATGGTTGTCGAAGTGGGAGGGGTCACCTGACCGCATTGAGATACATGAAGAAAGAGGTTTCTAGTCCAAGTTGGTGGTTCCCATTAGTTTTAAACAAAAAGGTTGATGCTAATATCATCGCTAAGCTCATTTCGAAATTGGAGGAGAAGATAGAAGACGACCAGTTATTTGTTATTATCCGAAGCATGTTTGATGCACAAGTCCTCAATTTTGAGTTTGGTGGTTTCCCAAAAGGCCATGGCCTTCCACAGGAGGGAGTATTATCCCCGATATTAATGAACGTGTATCTTGACTTCTTCGATCAAGAATTTTATAGATTATCCATGAGATATGAGGCCCTTCATCAAGGAGATGATAAGGATGAAGATAAGTCACATTCCAAGCTACGGAACTGGTTTAGGAGACAGTTAAAGGAAAATGATCTTAAATGCACAACTAATGACAATTCAGGCCCAAGAGTTTATTGTTGTCGTTTTATGGATGAGATATTTTTTGTAGTTTCTGGTTCCAAAGATATTGCTCTTAGTTTCAAGTCTGAGATTGTAGATTTTTTAAAGAATTCTTTGCGCTTGGATGTTGATGATGAACAAACCGAAGTTCTACCTTGTGATGGGTCTAACGGTAGTCGCTTTTTAGGAGCTTTGGTTAAAAGACGTGTTCAAGAAGGTCCAGCTACAAGTGCTGTGCACAAGTTAAAGGAAAAAGTACGGCTATTTGCTTCTCAAAAACAAAATGCTTGGAATGCCGGGTGTGTTAGAATCGGGAAGAAATGGTTGGCTCATGGTTTAAAGAAGGTTAAGGAGTCGGAAATTAAGCATTTAGCAGATAGTGGCTCTACTTTGAGTAAAGTTTCTTGTTTCCGTAAAGCTGGGATGGAGACTGATCATTGGTACAAGGACTTAATGAAAGTATGGATGCAAGACATTAAAGCCAAAGCAGCAGAGAACGAGGAATCTATCTTGTCTAAGTATGTTGCTGAACCGGCCCTTCCTCATGAACTGAAGGAATCTTATTATGAATTTGTGAAGTGTGCAGATGAATATGTTTCTTCCGAAACAGCTACTACACTTGCTCTTTTACCAAATTCAAGCTCAAACACTGGATCTGTCACTATCACTGAGATTCTTGCTCCAACTGATGCCATAAAGAAGCGACTGTTCCGATATGGATTGACCACCTCTGAAGGATATCCTCGTGCAGCTTCACTGCTCGTTTTACAAGACAGCATCCAAATAATTGACTGGTTTTCGGGAATTATCCGTCGATGGCTTCGGTGGTATCAAGATTATGACAACTTCAACGAGGTCAAGCTTTTAATTTCTAGTTTACTGCGGAAATCCTGTGTTCGTACTCTAGCAACAAAATATAGGATTCATGAAAGTGAAATAGAGAAACGATTTGATTCGGAACTATGCCGAATCCCCTCGATAGAAGAGGTGGAGCAAGAGCTGACATATGAAACATCGTATTCTCACCCATTTGATAATGACGAAGCATTGATGTATGGAATTTCATATAGTGGTTTGTGTCTGCTATCACTGGCAAGAACGGTGAGCCAGTCAAGGCCTTGCAATTGTTTTGTTTTGGGTTGCTCAGTGGCAGCACCGAGTGTTTATACTCTCCATGTTATGGAGAGACAGAAATTTCCAGGTTGGAAGACAGGATTCACAAGTTGTATCCATCCAAGCTTGAATAAAAGGCGAATCGGATTGTGCAAGAAACATTTAAAGGACTTATATCTTGGTCATATATCACTTCAGTCTATTGATTTTGGGGCATGGAAGTAATGCTGTCAACAAAGCCAAAAAATATCATTTAAACAGTAGACTCTTGAGAAGAAGGAGAAACCAAACGAATTGCCGAACCAGTTTGTGTAGGTGGTTTGCTGCCTATATTCGGTATTAATAGTAAAACACCTCACAAGGAAAAATGAGCTCGGAAAATGATGTACCAATGGCAAAGAGTGGGAAGAATATTACAGGTCATTTGAACTCATCTATGATGAGCTTTCTGCGAAGTAAGTGTTGTTTTCTTTTACCTAAAGAAACTACTTGAGATCATACATAGCACATATGTAAAGTCCGATACCGTCATTACTTCATGAAATAGCATGGATGGTAAGAATTGGTGGTCGTCATCCGTCTCCAGACTGGGAATCCTCAAAGGGGTCTTCATAGAGAACTGCAGTTGGTTATTACAGCTTCGTCATCGGACAGGGGATCTCTAGAGTCTTGAAAGTTGAGAAATCTTAAATGTTTGACAGTTTTGTTCGCAGAAGTTGCCAACCAAAATCATGTCGCTGCAGGAAAACGATACGAGCATTGATTCTGGCAACTGCATTCAGAACAGAAGTCTTGAATCCCAAGGGGATTCTAGCAGCCCGTGTCAATCCCGAGCCCCCTGCTAGCCTCCCCTCGATCTGTCCCGGCCAGCCCCTTGCAAGTCTCCCTTTTGGTCCTCCCCTGCTTATATACCATGACATGGTTGTATGATCTGGATTCATTTGGAAGATGGGAGGGAGTAGAATACTGCATTTCTTTTTTCTTTCTTGGTCAATTCAGAATATCAGCTGAAATTGCCATGAAAGTGAGCTGCAGGACAAAACCTGTGGCTTTGACATTATACTAAAAATTCATGTGACATATACAATTCAATTTGATGCTATAAATTACATGGAAACATGTAAGATCATTTTATGAGAATTGAATATAATGTTTTTCAAGATATTTTAAAGCAACCGGAATTAACATTCCTCTCAGCTATGTTATTTTAATTTGAAGCTGAATGTGAAATATGGATATGTTCATATTTTAATTTTCTTTTATAAACTTAATTAATTATATAGTTAAAATATAAACAAGTGTAAAATATAAGTAAAGAGAGAATGTTTTACTTATGTAATAGAGTTCTTTTTATCCCTTAAACCAATCCCTTAAATTTTTTTAAAGGGATGCATTGCTAATTCTTTTAGTGTAAGTTAGTAATTAAACTCTAATCCTTAAAATATTACAAAATGGTGAATGAACTATTTGTAAGTTTTTATTTAAGCTATTAGACTTTTAAAATTGTTGTTGTATGACACAGTTCATAATGAAGCAATTTTATCACGAATCTGTAAACCATTCAAATAGTTTTTTCTAACCTTTGATAGTGACTGTCAAATTAATTTGAATCTAAAGAAAAATATATGTTCAACTCGTCGATGGGTTATACTCCATTTATCAATCGTTACTTAGAATTTTCTAGTCGGATTTAAAAAAAAAATCTTAATAACCAAATAACTTAAATGAAAATTTTTAAATATTTCTTTAATCATTTTATAACTTTTTATAATTTTTTAATTTTTTAAAATTAAGTAATATTCGTGGAAAAGTTAAAACTTTTCGAAAAAGAATATTTTTCTTTATAGAAAAAAAAAACAAAAATAGGAAAAGTTGTAGGAAATAAAGTGCGGTCGGAACAAGGCAGGCGCCAAGGATGAGTGGGTCCTTATGCTCTCTATCATTTCGTCTGGCTGGCACATTGACTTGCTTCCTTTAAAGCCCTTTTTAAGGTTATTGAGCTTGACACAACTGGCTGGTCTGGTCTGCCTCAGCTCAAGCTCAAGCTCCAGCTCAAGTCAGGTCAACTTCTTGGAAGACAGACACTAAATCTCAAACCCCAACCCAGTTTTCAGACAGAACACAAAACTGAAGTAAGCAAGATTAAGTGTTTCCAGGTATGCCCACTTTCTTCTCTCTTTTTTGAATATGAACTGTGTTGAGTTTGCTGCAAAATGAGCTACAATGTCATATCTTGTTATTGCTTGTAACTAGTAGCTTGGATCTTCACAATTTTGACTTCAATTAAGTGTCTTCTTTCATGTGTATAGCTCTGGTGTTTCTTGGAGTCCATGACTTTTTTGGGGTATTCTTTGAATAAGACTACCTTGAAAGTTGAGAAGTTTCAAAAAAATGGGTAAATTGCATGTAATTTGTTCATCTTTGGGAAGTTTTACAGATTTTTGTAAAGATTTTGTTACTTAAGTTTCTCTTGAAAGTTGGATAAGGTTATCCATTTCAATTTGCTCTTGGTTATTGGATGATAGCAAAGGTTGACTTTGGTAGGGTTGACTCGATTTTAGTTTTAACCAGAGTGACCATAAATGTTGGGAAATAATGCAAAATTTAGCTCTTGAAAGGAACAAAGAATAATGTACTAATTTATAAACCACCAGCATCGGAGCCTCAAAACTCAATGAGATGAAGTCTTTTTATGTGCTAGATGTAATCCCAATGAGATCCATCTCTGTGTTTTTGCAGTGATATGCAATCGCAACTACCAATTTGTGTGGTCTTACAATTAAGAAAATATGATATATACATATATGTACATTTATATATATTTGTTACTGCTTCATAACAAGACATAGTTTCAGTTATACTGATTTACTTGCGTTGGCAGCATGGAAGCACTGGCGGTGCAAGCTGGTGGACAAGCTGTTAGTTCACTGGTTACACCAGCGGTTGAAGGTGGAAAGAGTATTTTCAACTGTTTGCGGCACAAATATGCCTACGTGAAGAATATACGAGAGAATTTTGCCAAGCTTGTGAAGGAGGAAGTATATTTGTCTAATGTGGATGCGGATGTTAAAACAAAGTTGGAGAGAAACAAATTAACAAAAGAAAAGACGAATAGATGTGAAACCTGGCTCAGTGAGGTCGAAAATATGAAACAGCAGATTGAAAACCTTAAGGTTGACTACACAAACACCAGCCCGTATTTTTGCGGACTATGTCCATTTCCGAGTTTGCTAAAGCTTGGCAAGCGTATTGTGAAGAAGACAACTGAGGTAGTTGAGCTGAGGAATCAATTAGGTCAAATAACTATAATGCATGAGAAGCCACCGGCACCACCAGTTCCTGTTATAGAGAAGCATGCTTGGAAAAAAAATGATGTGTCATCATTTGATTCGCATGTAGAAACACTGGCAGAGTGGCTAGAGGATGAGAACTTGAAAAGGATCTGCATATGGGGACCTCCGGGTGTAGGGAAGACCAAGATAATGGGAATGTTGCATGACAGGGTTGGTAAATCTGGTAAATTTGACATCATCTTTTGGGTGAATGTAACAGCCGAAGGGAGAATAAGAGACATACAGGATGAAATATGGAAGCGTTTAGATATGAAAGTAGACGGCAACTATGGTGCTGATCAAAGAGCAAACATGATATCTGAAGAGCTAAAGGACAAGAGCTATGTATTGTTTCTTGATCTTGATGACATTGTCTCAGAGATTGATCTTAGAAAAGTTGGAATTCATGATGAACACAAGCATGGAAAAGTGGTGTTTGCTTGCAGATACAAGAACAACAATATCTGCGGAGGCACAGATGAAGAGATGAACGTGCAGAGATTATCGGACGAGGATGCTGAAAGGTTTTTTTGGGAAATAGTTGGTTCTGATCTTAAGAGTAATCCCGATATCAAGCCAGTTGCGAAACACATCATCAAAGAATGTGGTGGCATGCCGCTCTTGATCAAGTTAATTGGCAATAGATTGGCAAAAGTGGATGACCCTGCGATATGGCGAGATTTGTTGTCCCAATTAAGGTCACCAACAATGGAACCACAAGAACCACTGGAAGAAGTTTACAAGGCTTTTAAACTTGTCTATGAAAAACTATCAGAAGAGATGAAGCCTTGTTTGCTGTATTGGGCAGTGTTTCCTGCTGGTTACGAAATTTTTCGAGACCATATAATTGATTGTTGGAGAGCGGAGCAGTTCCTTTCAAGCCAAAGAAAACTTCCTAGGACACGTGACAGGGGGCATGCAATATTAGATGAATTTGTGAGGAAGTCTTTACTAGAAAAGGGAAGAAAATGGGGGCATTTCAAGATGTATGAATATTTTCAACGGGTGGCATTAAGGATAGCAAATCTTGAAAAGAACTTCAATTTTTTCATCACCGAGGATGAAAACATTATAGATGAAGAGTGGGAACGTGCAAGGAGAGTGTCACTTATTCGGGTTCGCCTATCTACTCTACCAAAAAGACCCCAATGTTGTGGGATCTTGACATTGTTACTGCAGGAGAGTTGCTTGGCCGAATTTCCAAGGGAATTCTTCGGCTATATGTGTGGCCTTCAAGTTCTGAACTTGCATGAAATACGAATCACTTCACTTCCATCATCGATATGCAGCTTAACAAATCTGAAAGGGCTGTTTATAAACAACTGTAGTCAATTAGTACAGCTTCCTTCTCAGATCGGGGATCTCCAGCATCTCGAAATCCTTGATATACGTCAGACCAGTCTCTATAGTTTGCCCATTGAGATTGGAGAATTGTTCAATCTAAAATGTTTGAGAGTTTCATTCACAGAAGATGTTGGCAACTGCAACCATGTTGAAGAAGTGAAGCCGATGATTCCTTCTAACGTGATTGCAAGGCTTTCTAAGTTAGAAGAACTAAGCATTGATGTGAGCCATAATAGCAGCAGATATCAAAATGCAGCTGAAATTGTCCGTGAAATTTCTGAATTGGGAGAGTTAACCACACTTTGTTTCTTCTTCCCCGAGATGGCATCTTTCAACTCTTTCATCCGGAATAGCAAATCATGGAAAGGAAGCAATACACTTTCAGCAGGCAATAGCTTCAGATCATTCAACATCGTTGTTGGTTGCCGGAGAAACAATCCTGCTTCTGAATTTAGAGTCTTCGAATGTTCAGCCGAGAAGCATCTGAGGTTTTATGCAGGAAACGAATTTCCAAATGCTATTTTAGAGGTACTAAAGCAAGCCAAAGCGCTCGAACTGATTGGTCACCAAACTGCTACCAGTTTATCAGGCTTCAGAGCTGATAACTTGCAAGGAGTGGAAGCATGTATTGTTGAGGAATGTAACCAGATGGAGAACATCATAGATAGAGAGCAAACAAGTATTGCATTTCAAGATGATGACAACATGGGTGTTGAATTCGAACGCTTGAAAAGCCTACACATTTGCAATCTCCCGAAACTAAAAGGTATCTGGCGGGGCTCGATTGAATCTAAAAGCCTCTGTAGCCTTACAACTCTCTCGTTAAAAGGATGCAACAGCATAGGAGTGCTTTTTTCACAGGGAATGATCATACGACTCTCTCAACTAGAAAAGCTGGAGGTGAAGGACTGCTTCGTCTTGAAGGAGATTATCGAAGATGGAAGTATTGTCGAATCCCACTCCTTTCCCAAGTTGAAGTATTTGCAGCTCCATGACTTGCCGGAATTATGCTCCATTTCTCATATCTCCTTGCAGTGGCCTTCCTTGGAGACAGTATTCATCAAGCCATGCATGAAGCTAAGAAATTTACCACATACAATTAAAAACGCATCAAAACTAAAAACGATTCACTGCACAGAAGATTGGTGGAATCAACAGGATTGGCCACATGACACTAAAAAAGATGATTTCAAAAACTTTCTCAGTTTCATATGATGAGAGGAGCCTCAACTAGGGCTAAGACATCCCAAGCAAAAGGCACTATTGAAGAGACTGTTGAAGATTTAGTGAGAATCAAGAGAAATATAAGCCCGGACCTGACCATATGCAGCTATCAAGTATTCTTAGCTGAGTTGGCTCATGTGATAGCCGAGCCTGAGTGCGAATTGGTCATTGTTACATTTTTCGTCCTTGAACTTCAAAGATTTTTCATATGTATGGAGATTCACCCAGCCTTCAACCAATGAGGTAAACTCTCTCCTCATAATCATACTCCTACCACAGTAAGATTCTTGATGGTTTCTCGTTTTTTTTCCATTTGGTATTGGGTGTGATTAGAATAGGACTACCCCCTTCGTTTTGCATGTTTTCCCTTCCTTTGTCTCAGCCAGTTACTATGTGCTTTGTCGAGTTGAAGAAACATTGAGTGCAGCCTGCCAGAGTGGCATTGTCTCCAACAGCGAGACACTGAATCCTTTTTAAGTTAAAAGTCCTATAACACGTAAATATGTGGTTAGCTAAGTTCACGTTGAATTTTCTCAATCATTGTTCTTTTGTTTTTGAGTGAATGCTAGGTTTTCTGTTAGTTCATTGTAATCACTTCGTGTACATTAATGGCTGTATGTCAGAATTCTTCGGTTTTCAATTTCTTGATTCATTCTTTGCATGTTTGGATACGAGTATGAAAATGTGATCGTCCAAAGACCCACCAAATACATGAAACCAGTTTGTTCAAGCTGGCCGTAGTTATGCTCGAAACAGTATGTTTCATCTCAGGCAGCATGTAATCTCCATTGATGAACAGCTTTTAGGTGGGATTCAAACATTCATCTCATCAGATGTTTCAACAACTACTACATCAAAGACAACTTTTCAAGACATTGCTTCCACATTTTGTCGAACCAGGGACGGCAATGTCCATTCCCGACAACCCCCAATCACTCCCTCTTTAAAGTAATTCGATATTTATCATGGTTTGCATTTTGCAACAAAACAAACTTTTAAGTAGAGCAAAATATATTTGCAATAATGTTTTTTAACTAGTTTTTGATCAAAATACATTTTTTATTATTTAATAAAATAATTTTATTACATATAATTAATATAAGTGATCATTATTAAAATGATTAAAAATATATAATATTCGCAAAGTAAAAGAATTTCAAAATATAACCTAAGGTAATTGTATAATATTAAAAAGTATATATGTATAATGTTGAAAAGATGGACATATTGTTTATTCTTCAATTTCTATTATTTTTTATATCTACAAAATCAATTATCTTAATTCATTATTTTATTTTTTTGTGTGAAAATCTTAATTCATTACTTAAACACTTCATAACTTATCAATATTAATAATAACCTATTTAAGTCTCATGTTAAGACAAACTTCTCAAATAGAAGTTATGAAATCATGCATGCTAGTCACACGTTACATGACATGTCGAATAAAAGATATAGAATTAGTGAAGTCAATTAAGAAGAGAGTTGAAGTAATTACACATTAACATGATGGGTTCTTAACGAATAACCTTAAACAAAGCTGAAAAGCACTGTGTGGAAGCAAAAAAAAGGCAAGAAATGAAAGAGCCAAGATCATGGAAAAACACCTGTAGAACCTCGAAATCTGTGAATCATGCTGGATTTTCAGTGCCGTAAAAGCACCTGTGAATGTAAATATAATAGAAATTACGAAGGCGTGGAAGGCAGAGACTCGTCCCTTGAACATGACCGGAATTGAATTTCCTTCAACACTTTCACGTGGAATCAAGTTTACAATCAGACCAGCTATGCAGGTAAGTAGAAAGTTGCATTCGGTGAGGGTGGTGGAGTGCTGTAGTGATGAAAATTGCACCATTTTTCTTCTGGATTGAGAGGTTTATTAGAGTTCTTCAGCGGATCATGAACCAGGCAAACTTTTCTTTGTGAATAGCAATTAAATTATAGTGTTGATTTCTTCTTGGAGGATCCTGCAAGGAAATTTTAAGAGTAAAAAATATGGCACTGACTCTGGACCGTGGAAAAGTCTAGAGAATTTCATTCATGTCATATTCACAATTGATTTGCTTAGTGTTCAATTACCATTTGTTAAGTTGAATCCATATTGTTTTATTTTCTCTTCATCTGAAATTGAAACTTCATCAGAAATGGTTTCCTTTTGTCCAATTGATCAACAGATACGGAAAAAACACGTTTCTTTTGGTGATGGGTTACTAATCGGCGGATCGATCCTCCATTGATATCTTGGATCTGATGTATGTTTATACGAAGTACTACTACTCCCCCATACTCTCGCAATCGGTTCGATGGTTATAGGCGTGTAAAACGACCGATCCGTTTACTTACTGGTAGCAACACATTGGGGATTCTTCCTATTTCGGTGTGCTTAGCCGGTCGTGGTCGAGGCGTTCCCATCATTCCTCGAGTTCAAGCTAGAATCACTTTGTTTCAACTCAAACACCATGTGATTTCTGTCGACGATAATCAAGTAGGATGGATTTTGGTACTTTACATCAAACTTGTTCGTGGATGGAATCAGTTCGGGTTGAATCAAGATAAAGCATGGATTATTATTAAGTCTATACAATATATTAATTATTATAAAATATAATATTATTATAAAATTAATTTCAATTGTTAAAAAGGAATATTTATATAATAATTTGTAACAAATATTTATGTTCATGAGTGATTATTCAAGACAACAAGGGCCTAATTTTAGAGTCTTGCTAGAGAAACAATTACTGTATTTGTTTCATCTTTCCGGCAGAGGCGTTAGCGATATTGGTGCATGGGTTTCAGTTTGCTATTGACTTAAGACTTCCCACATGTGATAATAAAAAGTGGCTCATTATAAATTATTTCGAAACTAAACTGGTAAGAACATGACTTATCGGAGATAAACTAGGTAAACTTGGGATGCAAAGAGAGGCTTTCTGGGTAGAAGATGTGCTGTCACTAGCCTTAAATAGTGCAAGGACCAATCGTAGTTTTTGGGAATTCAGCCCTTTCCCGACCCTTAAATAGGAGGAATGTGCTTCAACACACTCGAATCTACATCCTCTTGAATTGACAACAATAACGATACTAGTCAAACTAAAACTCAATATTGTTTCCAACTTTTTGTACCCACTCTCTTTTCCCTAATAATTTCAGTAAACTATTATTATTAAATAATAGTAATAATAACTGAAAAAAATTATTTCAATAAAGTTTACCATTGTTTAAATATTAGAAAATATCAGTATTTTAGAAATTTTATACATCTTCCTGAAATTATTTTCTGAAAATAATGCTCGATAAACAACTTGAATCATGCGATTGATTGCTAGTCTTACGATTGCTTATGGCTTTATTGGGCTCATATCGTCGTTCCCCCCTCGCAATTTCATCATTTTGGGCATTGGCGACGGCTGTGCTGGCTTAAGGACCTGCACACCGATCATCACCAATTAAGATGTGGCTTTGTTGAGATGTTGAAATGCAGCTAAATTTTCCTAAATTGGATGGGGCTCAAAGACATGGAGGCTTTTGAAATGGAGAACTAGAGACTCTTGCAATCAATTCATGGAGTTGCCTCGAATCTGAATACATCCACCAGTTAAAGATTAGGCAACGGGTTTTCTTTTAATTTTCACACACACCAAATCTGCGGAACCCAGTCTGTCAAGCATTTTAACAAACAGATAATGAAAATTACTCTGTCAAGCTTTTTTAACATACAGATAATTCAAAATGTTTCAACAGACATAATTTCTAAGAAGTAGAAGTCGGCTTTACTCCAGGGTAATGACCAGAACTTTACAAGCATTTTAATCCATAAACATTGGAAAGTAGTGATATAATCATTTGTAAGTAGTCAGACCAGCAAGATATAGGCCAGACACGACAAAGCTAAAACCATGGCTACAAAAGAATAAAGCGTGCAGAACCTTGATATCTTGGAGTTATCGCCAATCATCAACGCTGAGAAAGAACCAGTGAATGTAAAGACCACTGAAACTACGCAGGCATAAAAGGCGTATGGATGTCCTTTGAAGAGTGTGTTTTCAGTGGGAAGAAAGCAAAGGATGATACCAGCAACGGAGGAGAAATGAAAATTACATCTGGCAATAGAGGAATTGACGGCGGGATTGAACCCTACTTCTATCTGCTTTCTGATTTTCAGTGCCATCTCTCTTGCGACAGAACAGAAGATTTCAGCACTATTATTAATTGATCATAACTAAGAACAAGAGATATGAAAGGGGTTTCACTGTGTTGTATTCATCGACAACATTGTTACTATGTTTCATATTTTATTCAAATAAAATATTAAGACATGACCTACCACCAGTAAGCTACCATGCATTTTTTCTTTGTTTTTAACGTTGATCTGTTTTCAACGTCTTGATCTGCACCGCTCAGCTGCTGCATTGCATTTCTCTCTTTTTCTTTTTTCATAATCATGGCTATCAGCGTAAGAGCTCAACCTTTTACTTCTGAGTTCATTCCATTATTTGATGATCTTAACTTTGATCAACCTGATGACGTTGGATTCGATGCACCCTTTCGTTGGCATCGTAACCTGTTTGTCATTCCACACCTTTCACGTAAGTGGATTCACGATCAAACTGATGAGTTTTGTGGGAAATTTTACTCGTTATCCCCTCGGCATCATCATAGCTATGCCGATATTGGAAGTCTTGATGTTAAAGGCTTTACTTCTGAAGGGCCATACTACTTGATTCTATCTCATGAGTCCAAAGGAATATCTATATTAATTCGAGGAGGTACTCTATTCTTGTAATCTTTCAAAGCATTAGCAATAAATATGCCATGTTGCTGTATTATCATGAATGAAAGCTTAACCATGATACTGAATTTGATCAGCTGTGTGATTTGGTTGTTCCAGATTCTATACGCTCTCTGATTCAAGACGTCTTTCGTCTGACTTTCTACTCTTCAGAACCATCTGAAGTCCACTATTGCCGCACTATCCTGAGCCGAACTCCAACATTTTATCGGTCTGCCCATCCGATCTTGAGTCCAAAGAGTGCAACATTTCGTTATTCAGGTACTCAATTTTCTTTTCTTTTTAATCTTTCAAAGCATTACCGATAAAAATAACTCTTAATTTTTTCACATTTTGCAGTGGTTTTCATATATTGTGCGGTAAAACGTAAATGCTATGCTATTATCTATGATCAAAGCTTTACATGTATTTATATATATATTGGTGAAAAAAATCATTACAAAAAATTACTTAAAAAGATATGTTCAAACCCGCATGGGGTGTTTCAAATAACTGAAGGCTTCCTTCGTTATCAACCGTCGTTTCTTTTGTTATCTTCTTTAAAAACGTGATAAATAGATCAATGCGTAACTTTAGCCAGTGAGTTTTGAATTCTTCTAATCAATGCAAAATTTGAGACCCTTACAAAATTATCTTGTATAGCTTGTATCGCCTTCAAATTGTCTGATAAAATAATCATACCGTTAAATTCTCTATTAAGTGCAATCGTCAAACCCTCCAGAATATATACCTTATAATTCAGTATCCAAAATAGAGCGTGTTCCCAAAAACTGATTAAAACCAAGAATCCAACCCCCATTATTGTCTTGTATTACACCTCTAATTGTGACAACTTTCCCAGGGGCGAATCTAGGGGGGCTGGCATGGGCCCCGGTCCCCCCTAAAATATAAAATTATTATTTAGCCCCTATAATTTTTTAAAAATTTTAAATTAGTAAAAGTAAAATTGCACTTTGGCCCCTAAAATTATAAAAATTTGATTTAATTCTTTACAAATTATAAAGATATAAACTATAAAAAATTAAAATTTCTTCCCGCCCCCCTAAAAAATTTTTCTGGCTTCGCCCCTGAACTTCCTATTAGGTGATTTCTCATTGCCATCATTCTTACCATTGTCATTGGTGTTATTTTCATCTTCCTCATGGTCCCTCCCATCATTGTCTATTTCTTTGGGCTTGGAAGGTTTAAATTTGTCTTTCGTTGGACCAAGTTCAGCAAAGGATTTTGCCTCGGCCATGGCAACGATAAATTCAATGATGCCCTGTCGATGCAAATTCTTGTTTCGCCCAAGGTTTCAAACCGTCTTTAAATTAGTAGAATGTTTTTTTTCTCACTTAAGTCAAAGATTTGAAGCATCAATTCATTGAAGTTTTTAACATACTCTCGCACAGTGCCTTGTTGCATAAGCCAACGCAACTTAGCTTGAGCCTCCTCCTTGGTATATTGCAAATCAAATTGTTTTTTCTGCTCCTTTTGGAACTCTTCCCGACTCTCAATCATGGTCCTACCTCATTTCTCATATGTGGACATATAACGCCACTATAGGAGAGCGACACCAGTAAAATAAACTGCATTAGTGTTTACCTTAGTGATATCATCCTCAATATCTATTGCATGAAAGTACTGTTCCATCCCTTAGAGGAAATTGTCCACATCCCTCACGAAACTCGTCCCCTTGAACTCTTTTGGCTTAATGACATCCATTTTATGCTATTTAGGGATCAAAGTTAGCATCCATTTACCCATAACAACTTTGTACACAATAAGCTTTCCTTCGAGCTCCTCAATTCTTATCATCATTGTTTCAGATTTCTCCTTAAAAGTCATAATTAAAGCTTTGAGAACATCATTCCTCTACGTCATTCTCTCAGCCTAATCATCCATAGCGGCATTGAGGTCTCTCTCATCGCATTTCGATTGGAACTAAAAGCCTCTACCACATAGTCCTTGAGCTGCACTCTCATCAAGTCTAACTCATCGGTGCGTCTCTGAAATATTTCGAGTGTTTCCTTCACACCAGCCATGGGATCCTCGAAATTAGTGACTCAACTTTTCAAAGCCAACAACATACCCCTCGATTAATATTTTTCTTAGACCTCCCACAAGCTTCCATCATGACATTTTGTTCGTCTTCTCCTTTTGTAATCTCAGTCGGCGCCTTCAAACATTGGCTCGGATACCAACTGTCACCCTACTGAAATTTTAGTATCGTAATTCGTGCGACCTTAAGTAATTTTTTTATTTCAAATCTGCCTAACTCATCCCAAGTCTCACAAATTGAGAATTTTCAATAGAATTTCTCCAAGGCATCGAAATTAAAGCAGAAGCAACTTAAAATGAAATAGCAATAAAAGAACAAAATAGCCACTAGAAAGTAAAAGCACGTCAAGTGTTTGAGTAAATACTCTCAACAATATTCACTTACTATGAAGGATTACAATTGAGTGGTTACAAATGAAGGGAAAGGTCTCTATTTTAGTTGAGATCCATCAAATCTAATGATACATATCGAATTACATTGACAATTGAGATTTGTGTCTATATACAAAATAAGAGTCCTAAGTCTCTAAAAATTTACAATAATTACCCTAATAACTCTAATTTTATTGGAATGTTTCACTGGGTTATCAAGATTTCAAGTAGATGAGTTTTTTCATATGTTTCACGAGCCGGGTCAATTTAAGCGGATTAAATGTTTCACTGGGCTATCAGGATGTTTTGTGCGCAATTGTCATGGGCTTTAATTCACAGTTCCATGACACATGTGTATATATTTGACTCCCTAATGTTTGTTCTGACTTCTTTCTGCTGATAATGTTACTACACAGGTCGCGAACGGCTGTTTGAGGCTTGTTGTTCTTTCGAATTGTGCTTACGCCAACAGCAGTTGATGCTGCGGGAGCAATGGAAGCAACAAACGATGGAAATGAACCAGCTACATATGAAATTACTTGCCCGTATTATTTCACGTGCCTCTGCTCTTAGTAAGTTCAAACATTTCGTTTTGAATTTTTTGCTGGTTTTGTTTAATGAAACAAATCTTCTATTTGACTCCCTAAAAAAAGCATTTTTGGGTTTAAGCTTGATAATCACGGATAGAGCTACTCTTACAATTAAGGGCCGCTCAGATTTTATGTCCTTTTAAAATTTTAAGTAGAAATTATAATTTTATAAATTTTAGTATGGATTGGACCCTCTCAACTTAGACTACAACCTACATTTTAATTACTTTTTAGATCCAATTATGCCAAATTCATTTGCAATTTTTGAACTTATATTTGTTCGTTTAGGAAAGAAAAACACTTTAAATTTGTTGACTTCATTTTAGAAACTTCAAAATCAATGAGCTTGTGCGGTGATTCAAAAAAGAACTTATGTGGTGATATATTTATTTTATGTAGATATTATTTAATTTTTTTTATATATTTTTTGCAAGGTTATTTATTTAGATACTACTCTTTAATGCTTTTTAGACCCAATTCGAGCTAAATGTTTGATCTGGCTTCTTTCTGCTGATAATGGTACTGTACAGGTAGGAAACTGGTGTTTGGGACTGACTCTGCTAACCGCTTTGTCCAGCAGCATGATGCTGGCTTGTGTATTGATGTTGATGGAATCGGTGAAGAGTTACTTCCTAATAGTAGAGTAAGAGATGCCTATCGCAATATTGGTGCTGCTGGTATTTCCCTTGCCTCTGCTCGTAACAAGTCATTAAACATTTGGTGGAAAGAAATCCTTGACTCCTTCAACGTCAACCCGGAGCTCGCAAGAGATGATCTAACATGGTTTAAGACTTTAATTGGAATCAATGGCGGTGTAATTACAGCCCTGATTTCCAAGTCCTCTGGCAACAACCCCAAATCACTTCCGATTGAAATCATGGAATCATTTGCTGCATGTTGTGCACTTGTTGGATTCTTCGCTAGCTTAGCAGGCCTGTACCTAACCACCAATATGCCGAAGAGCTTACCATTTGGCTGTGACCCTGAAGTTTCGACTCAAAAAATGGGAATTGTGGGAGGCCTTGCTAGTGCCTTTGGGTTCATAGCGGGTGTGCTCTTGCTCTTGCCAAACAACCTATTCCGATGGATCACAATGACCATGGCCTTTGCTGCATTCATAGTCCCCATCTTCATCAAGTTGCATCAATTTTCGAGACCACATCCGGACGGTTTGCTTCCGGGAGCTGATACAAACGTTCCATTTTCTGAAGCAGATGCAGACTTGGCGGATTGGGTCTGAAAGTTGAGAACCCTTGGGTTTTGATTTGAATTTGCTATCTCTATCGGGTGTATATAGTTAGCTATTTTATTTTGTTTTTCGATGTTCATTAGAGACTCAATTCAAAATCAATACTAAATGATTGGACCAATTGTTTAGAAAATTACAAAAATTATGTTCAAAAGATGTTCAGGGAAATTTCACAACTTTTTCAACTAGAATTAGTTGAAAAAAGAATCTATTAGAAAAAAGTGCCGCCGAGACCAATCCATTTTTTAATTTTGCTTTTTTTTTTTAAAATCTACATTCCAATTTCAAATATAAAATCTACTTGCAAATAACTAAATAGAATTTTAAGATAGTTACAAAAATAAAACCTACTTAAAAATATAAATGAGTAGACAATAGCAAGTAAGGTTGTATCCACAAAGACTGACCACAATTTTATTAGGGATTAGGAAATCAAAAACAAAATTTAAATTAAACTTAAGGAAGAAAGCAATAAATAAAAGTTTAGTAAAATTAATGAGGGAAAACTCTAACCAAAGATAAGATCTCCGTTTGATCCATAGATTTAATCATCGACACAAAAATATACTCAATGCCTTTGGTAAAGTAATCAGGAAGCAATTCATTTAAAATTAATTTCTTGATCGATAAATAGCTTTATAACTCAATGTCCAAGATTAAAATTATAATTCTCATGTCTTACCGTTTTTCTGATTTTTAATTTTTTAATATTTCCTATTATTTCTATTATTATAATTTTTCTATATTTTTAATAATTTTTAAAAAATATTTATTATAGGAAATGCACACTATTAAAATCATTCGCAATTAGTCGGTAAGTTCCGTCGCAACCTGTGCAAATCTGTAAACAGCAAGGTTCTTCCAGAGTTACAAAATTCAAAACCCATTATCACATGTTGAATCTAGACAAATATGTACTTTATTGAAACCATACATTGACCTGGCTTGACCTAAAGACGAAATAAAGGTGAGCCAAGATGTAAAACAGATTTTAGCAAACAAGAATTTTACTATGCTATATAATGGTTTATTAAAAATGTAAAAACTTCCATCAAAAAAACAAATGTAACTTAATCTAAACTACTGCAACTAAATTTCAAGAAGACGATTGGTCCAAAACTGCCGCTCATGAGTTGAAAAGCAGAGGATAAAACTTAAAGAAGAACCAACACAAAGTACCAGCCAGCAAGCATCCAACTCATTAATTCTTTGAACTGCTCCAAATATTATCAAATTTAAGCGGCGGATTGGGCTGCAAGCCTCTTCCGGGCTTCCTCAATGATCGACAACTTGATACCCTTGCCCTTAGGAAGCGAAACCCACGGCTTTGTCCCCTTACCAATTGTGAACACATTGCCAAGACGGGTTGCAAACTCGTGGCCAGCAGCATCTTGAACATGGATTGTCTCAAAGCTACCCTTATGCTTCTCTCTGTTCTTAATCACTCCAACACGTCCCCTGTTCCTTCCTCCAGTGACCATGACAACATTCCCGACATCAAACTTGATGAAATCGACAATTTTGTTGCTCTCTAAGTCAAGCTTGATGGTGTCATTAGCCTTGATCAATGGATCTGGGTAGCGGATTGTTCGGCCATCATAAGTATTGAGGTATGGAATACCCTTCTGGCCAAACTGGACAGACCGAACTTTGCAGAGCTTAAACTGCAGAACCAAAGATGAAAAGAACATGGCCAATCATTAGAATACCATCCACGGGATAAAAAATATGAAGAAAAACTAGTGAAATATTAGACAACAGTAACAAGAAATATAACAAATTGAGGTGCATCGATACAAACCTTGGACTCATCACCAGTGATGGCATGAAGGCGGAATCGTCCTTTTGTATCATAAAGGAGACGGAAGTCCTCATTTGTCTTTGGAATTGACACAACATCTGGAAGTAGGAAATAAAGAATAACCACCAATACATGATTCAAAAACTTTGAAGCACACAGAAAAGGTACAAAAATAAGCATCATGAAAGGTGAACCATTAAAAAACTCTAGAAAACTAAATTATCTGCCAAAAATTATTGCTAATTCGCCATGTACTTAAAAACTAGAATGAAAGTAATGACATCAGGCCAATTTGGTAGAAGACATGCAAGATTCAAAGAAATGAAGCTGTACTTCATTTAAGTTTATAATTTGAAATTACAAAAAACTCCGATTGATCCAGAAATCAAATTCTACATACCCATGAAACCAGCTGGATAAGTCTTATCAGTTCTAACCTTCCCATCTACCATAACATGCCTCTGCATAAGAATAGCAATCACCTCTCTATATGTCAGAGCATACTTTAATCTGTTTCGCAGAATGAGAACTAGTGGCAAGCATTCCCTGGATTTGTGAGGTCCAGATGATGGCTTTGGTGCCTGCATGAACAAAGAAATTATAAGAACACAAAATAGAGGCAGTGAATTGAACTGGTAAGGATGTAAAAGGATTTTTGACATAATAACATACAAATGCACCGCCAAGTTTGTCAAGCATCCAATGCCTAGGAGCATTGAGCCTCTTCAAATGTTTCTTCAACCCTCTAGCCTGCAACAGACAAGGAAAAATATAGCTTTAAATAGAGCCACAATGCATAGACTTTGAAGCACAAGAACTTTCACCAGGGAGAAAATAAGTCAACCCCGAACCAAAACGCAAAGTAGATTTCACACATTTAGAAACTAAATCCTAGATAAACTTATAACAAATCAGATATAAAGGAACCTCTCATCAATTGAAAACTAATATAAAACACAATTAAAAGTAACCATATGATCTTAACATTCACTTCTGCAACTACACTTCCTATTTCCCCATCTTGTGGAACACAATGTAGATTCCACACATTCAAAAACTAAATCATTGTAAACTTACGGTGAAGCAGATATAAAAGAACCTCCCATCATTTCAAAACTACTACGAAAACACAAATAAAAGCAACCATTTGATCTTAACATTCCCTTCAGCAACTACACTTCCTATTTCTCCATCTTGAGAAACAATATTAAAAAAAGAAAAAGAAAAGAAAGCTGCTGTTGCCATACAAAACCAGATATTAGCTACACAAGAAAAAAAAACAATTTCATGAACAACCCAAGAATACCCATCCAGCAAAAATCAACAATACATTCATTTTTTTTAATAGAGAAATGTTACAAAAAATGTCAAAATAGGAAACCCGAGGATTGAAACGATAAGCAAAGAATTAACACAACAGCGAAGAGGAGAATAAAGAACTGACCATTTTGGCGGAATGTAGTTGTTAAAGCCTTTACTTTTCCAGGGAAGGTGCGAATAAGAGAGAGACAAAAAAAACCCTAATCTATATACAGTGGCATTTTATGGTTTAAACTTATTAAATTGGGCGACCTGGAAGGAGGCCCAACTTTTCTTTTATCAATACCCCTTTTAATTAAATAATAATAATATAACATCTGGTACTCAATTTAACACTTTTTCTAAGATTTTATCAGTATTATTACTTGTATTTCAGAAAAATTTTATATTTTGGTATTTAAATGTAATCATGTTAAATTTTTTTAATATTTACTTTAAATTTTAGAAATTATTTAATGGAAGTTAATTGCTAACTATTCAATTTGAATTTTATGATTTTGTTAATAGAACAGTAAATTTGTTTAATTTATTAAATGCAATATGATAGATGTGATTTTTTTCGAGTTTTAAGATCAATTTAATAATGTTAATTATAAACTTTCATTAAATTAATAAATAAATTATTAAAAATTAACATCGTTACTTTCAAATATCAATATAAGTATAAGTTTTGTCCAACAAAAGTACCATAAAAAAACATAAAAAAACATAAATCTAGGGATTTCTCCTTCATCATCTAGCGAAAATAATATTTATCATTGTTATAAAATAATATGTAAGTATAAAAAATTAAAAATAATTTTCATTTTATCTAATAAATAATTTAAATTGATTATATAATTCATTAAAATATTTATAATAAAATATTGGAAGATATTTTAATATTTTATTAAATAAATTTATAAATTCACATTTTTTAATAATTTTATATAAGTAAAATAATTTAAAAACTTCTATTATATATCAATTCTAATTTAATGTCCTTAATAATCATTTTTTATTTTCACCTCACCGCTACAGTTGCGTTTGAATCTAAACACACACTACACCGCTGTTTTTAATCTCATTGCTACAGTGTCCAATCTCACAACTACAGTAACTAATTTCACTATCACTACTATTTTTAACCTCACCAAAATTAAACAACACCACTCATATAAACTAATACTTAATAAAAACTTAAACAGATCACAGCAGAAGTGCTACAATAAATAATACAAATTATATCAGCACCAGGGGCGAAGCCAGCATCTGCAACAGCTGTAAAGTATTAAGCTTTTTAGAAGTTTATTGTAATATAGTGTAGACAGCATCTGGTCCTATGGACCACCTATGTAAAATATTAGGTTATCTTTTCTTTAGTCTGAACACTCGTCCACGACTTATTTACCTATGTACCCTTTTCATTTCCTATAAATGAAGAAGCTCTCCAACGAGGAGGAGCAGAGCGAGTATTAAGATATTTCAAAGTTTTTGAAATAGAGAGACCCTCCCAACCTGTTTGTTGGTCTGTAAACAAACCACCTAGTAGCGGATACATTGACAAGAGAATGGAAAGCGCAATGAAGCAACTCAAGAGCGAAATTGGACAACACCAGAAGGAGATTGAAAAGCGACAACAAAAGATTGCTGAACTTGAAGCAGTAATCAAACAACTTGAAGCCCTATCTGGAGCAACCTCTACATCAGAAATGGAGGAATCTACCTCAGCAGCAGCAGAATCTACTTCAAAACTAGTTCAAGATAGTAAAATATTCGAATTAGGACAAAAAATTGAAAATTTAGAAAAAGAAGTTGAAAAACTTAATCAAAAGATGGAGAAAGAATTAGCATCACAAAAACAAAAAATTGATTTATTAACAGAAACTGTAGAAAACAGAAGTAAAAATATAAATACAATAAAACCCACACTGAGAAAGAAAACCTAGAAGATGACCGAATTAGAGAAATATCAAAAAATGGTAGAACAATTAGAGAACTTAAGGTTAGAAATAGGAGACGAAAATATAGATAGTCTAATGAAAAATAATATACATCAAATAACAGGAAAAGATGAAATGATTTTTGGATACGAAAGTAGTGACAACGAACAAACCTACATGAATAATCAACCTAATCTACCCGCTTTACCAGCACCAGCCGAAACACCAGCTTTTAACCCACAACCAGGACAATCTAGAAATTAAGAAGCACAATCAGGAGTAACGTTTTAAATTATGTATTATCTAGTAAAAGGTGAGAGTGATATATCTTAGTGTAAATCATTTTATTGTCTTATCTCCTATTTTAGGGCATCTAAGGCTTATAGTATTTAGATTTTGACAAAAAGGATGATATAATCGTAGGAAATTATTTCCTATGAGCATAGATACGTAAATTGAAGCTATTGGAAATTCATAAGGTTTATCATGTAAATCATATAGGGTTAATATTTGAAAAAATATTCCTTTAGTTATAGCAACTGTGCTTTTGTCTGCTATTGTAACTTCTATTGGTTTTGGTAGAGTTTTACAATATTTTTGTATTAAACTTGGCTTTGCTAGACAATGGCTTGCACCTGTGTCTATATAGGCCATAATTTCTTTCCCTAATAATTTTACTTTTATGAAAGTACTCTTTGGGTTTTCCCTATTCTGATTCTTCAGAATCTGATGTTTCTTCATAGCTATCAGTATCACTACCAGTTATTAGTTCATAAACTGATTCTGATTAACAAAATTACTCGATAGAGAAAATATACTTTATTTAGGAAAATATAAAAATAATTTAATATAGGCAAAAGGACAATTTATGTTACCTATAATAAGCAGAGAAAACATAACAGAAAAATTACAAAAAATAAATTCAAAACATAGATCAAAAATAGGTACAATCCATATTTCAACTACACAAATAATACTAAAAAGCACATTTGCAACTAGTAACATTAGTGGTACTAGATGAAAGAATACTAGACTCTAAAGACAAAATTTTAGGAATCATAGATGGAGATCTAGGATACTCAATAATAAAATTCAATGTCTCACTACAATTTGGAATACCTCTAGAAACTAAAAACCTAGATAAATCAATAGGAATAGCTTTTCATTTTAAAAGACAAAACTTAATGGAAAAAGGAGACATCCCATTTACAATAAAATAAAATAATATTACATTCATTTGGTACCCATATTCGTACATTTTTATATAAAATTAAAGTTTTGTATAAAATATATAGAATTAAACTTTTCTTATTATTATGGATTAAATTTTAATTTAGTTAGTATTAATAATATCCTTAATATAATAGGAGTTTTCAAATTCTTTTTTCTTATTATCCTTTATTTTTGTTAACAACGTATTATTTTATAAAGTTTAATCATATATACTACTTTGTATAAAAGGAATGCCTTGTTTTTTTATATGAAAATATAATGGTTAAATGTTGGTTCTAATCTCTCTATTTTATCAAGATTATATAAAAATTGTTAAATTTTTATTTTCATCTATATATTTCACTCAAATTTGAGATATAATCAATATAATTTAATTTTTATATAATTTGGTACCTAAATTTTACATCATATACTTTATTTTTATTAACATCTTGATGTAAATTCTTAAGAATTGTTAACATAAGAATTGTTAACACCGTTAAAATTCTTTATTAAATTCAGGCTTATTACCAATCGAGTATTTTTTTTTTTAATTTCAAAATATTACACCAGCTTTAACAAAAGAATTTCAAGTTAACAAATGAACATAGATTTTTAAATTTAAAAAGTAAATGAATTGAAAAGCAGAGGATACAACTTAAAGAAGAACCAACACAAAGTACCAGCCAGCAAGCATCCGACTCATTAATTCTTTGAACTGCTACAAATATTATCAAATTTACGAGGCGGATTGGGCTGCAAGCCTCTTCCGGGCTTCCTCAATGATCGACAACTTGATACCCTTGCCCTTAGGAAGCGAAACCCACGGCTTTGTCCCCTTACCAATTGTAAACACATTGCCAAGACGGGTTGCAAACTCCTGGCCAGCAGCATCTTGACCATGGATTGTCTCAAAGCTACCCTTATGCTTCTCTCTGTTCTTAATCACTCCAACACGTCCCCTGTTCCTTCCTCCAGTGACCATGACAACATTCCCGACATCAACCTTGATGAAATCGACAATTTTGTTGCTCTCTAAGTCAAGCTTGATGGTGTCATTAGCCTTGATCAATGGATCTGGGTAGCGGATTGTTCGGCCATCATAAGTATTGAGGTATGGAATACCCTTCTGGCCAAAATGGACAGACCGAACTTTGCAGAGCTTAAACTGCAGAACCGAAGATGAAAAGAACATGGCCAATCATTAGAATACCATCCACGGGATAAAAAATATGAAGAAAAACTAATGAAATATTAGACAACAGTAACAAGAAATATAACAAATTGAGGTGCATCGATACAAACCTTGGACTCATCACCAGTGATGGCATGAAGGCGGAATCGTCCTTTTGTATCATAAAGGAGACGGAAGTCCTCATTTGTCTTTGGAATTGACACAACATCTGGAAGTAGGAAATAAATAATAACCACCAATACATGATTGAAAGACTTTGAAGCACACAGAAAAGGTACAAAAATAAGCATCATGAAAGGTGAACCATTAAACAACTCTAGAAAACTAAATTATCTGCCAAAAAATATTGCCAATTCGCCATGTACTTAAAAACTAGAATGAAAGCAATGACATCAGGCCAATTTGCAACAAAATGATTTGAGTAGAAGACATGCAAGATTCAAAGAAATGAAGCTGTACTTCATATAAGTTTATAATTTGAAATTACAAAAAACTCCGATTGATCCAGAAATCAAATTCTACATACCCATGAAACCAGCTGGATAAGTCTTTATCAGTTCTAACCTTCCCATCTACCATAACATGCCTCTGCATAAGAATAGCAATCACTTCTCTATATGTCAGAGCATACTTTAATCTGTTTCGCAGAATGAGAACTAGTGGCAAGCATTCCCTGGATTTGTTAGGTCCAGATGAGGGCTTTGGTGCCTGCATGAACAAAGAAATTATAAGAACACAAAATAGAGGCAGTGAATTGAACTGGTAAGGATGTAAAAGGGTTTTTGGGATAATAACATACAAATGCACCGCCAAGTTTGTCAAGCATCCAATGCCTAGGAGCATTGAGCCTCTTCAAATGTTTCTTCAACCCTCTAGCCTGCAACAGACGAGGAAAAATATAGCTTTAAATAGAGCCACAATGCATAGACTTTGAAGCACAAGAACTTTCACCAGGGAGAAAATAAGTCAAACCCCGAACCAAAATGCATAGTAGATTTCACACATTTAGAAACTAAATCCTAGTTAAACTTGTAACAAATCAGATATAAAGGAACCTCTCATCAATTGAAAACTAATATAAAACACAATTACAAGTAACCATATGATCTTAACATTCACTTCTGCAACTACACTTCCTATTTCCCCATCATGTGGAACACAATGTCGATTCCACACATTCAAAAACTAAATCATTGCTAAACTTATGGTGAAGCAGATATAAAAGAACCTCCCATCATTTCAAAACTACCATGAAAACACAATTAAAAGCAACCATTTGATCTTAACATTCACTTCAGCAACTACACTTCATATTTCTCCATCATGAGAAACAATATTAAAAAAAAAAAAGAAAAGAAAGCTACTGTTGCCATACAAAACCAGATATTAGCTACACAAGAAAAAAAAAACAATTTCATGAACAACCCAAGAATACCCATCCAGCAAAAATCAACAATACATTCATTTTTTTTTTAATAGAGAAATGTTACAAAAAATGTCAAAAATAGGAAACCCGAGGATTGAAACGATAAGCAAAGAATTAACACAACAGCGAAGAGAGAATAAAGAACTGACCATTTTGGTGGAATGTAGCTGTTAAAGCCTTTACTTTTCCAGGGAAGGGGCGAATAAGAGAGACGAAAAAACCCTAATCTGTATACAGTGGCATTTTATGGTTTAAACTTACTAAATTGGGCGACCCGGAAGGAGGCCCAACTCTTCTTTTATCAATAACCCTTTTAATTAAATAATAATAATATAACATCTGGTACTCAATTTAACACTTTTTCTAAGATTTTATCAGTATAGTACTTGTATTTCAGAAAATTTATATATTTTGGTACTCAAATGTAATTATGTTAATTTTTTTTTAGTATTTACTTTAGATTTTAGAAATTATTTAATGAAAGTTAATTACTAACATTATTCAATTTGGATTTTATGATTTTGTTAATAGAATAAATTTAATGTAAACTGTGAATTTATTTAATTTATTAAATACAATATGATAGATGTGATCTTTTCTGAATTTTAAGATCAATTTAGTGAAAATTAATTTTAAACTTTCATCAAATTAATTTTAAAATCCAAATAAAATACTAAAAATTAATATCGTTACCTTCAAATATCAAAATAAGTATAAGTTTTGCCAAATAAGAGTACCATTAAAAAAAACACAAATATTTTATTGGATACTGAATAATGTATTAAGTGAAAAAAAAAATATTATTATCATTGTTTCAGTATGAAAAAATTAATTAATATAAAAATAGAAAACAACGTGAAGAAAAACATAAACAGAACACAACAGAAGTGCTATAATAAATAATACAAATTATGTCAGCACAACACATACACGAATTCCCAAGGGTTGCAAAGAGTTTATGTTAAAAAAAAACATAATAAATATTGATGATATTTGAATTTGATTGGGTGGACCAAAAATGAGTTAGGATATCGTCTAAAAAGCGACTTTGAATCGATTAATTTAAAATTTAATATAAATTAATTGAATAAGCAAAAAATCAATTGAATCGAACGGTTGAAACAGATTTTTAACCCTTTTTTACTATTTTTAATTATTTTTAATTGTATCAGCTTGAAAATTTATTTTTAACCCAATGTTACTTAAGTAAACATTGCAGAATAAAGTCATAACCTATATGGAAATATGTATAATGTTTTTTATAAGAAAATACTATTATTAATAAGGAACCATGAACAATAATAATACAAAAACATAGTATATAATATAAACGGTAAATAAATCAGTAAAATGTAATGCACAAATGTCATATTTGTAGAATAATTACAACAAAAAAAGTTAAGGACAATCTGATCGTAAATACAATATTAGAATAATTCAAAAAATAACTAGAGATATAATAACTTGATCAAATCGTTGAAATTTGCATCATATCCTCGCCATCATCAAATTAACCTGAAAATGAACATTAATCAACGAATAAAACCTATCAAAAATCCTAACAGACCTACTGCATCAGTGATGTATAAAATGTTAAGTCTCAAATGGTCTATTTCCTCATCATTGTATCAAATTTATCGCCATCAATATAATCTATCATGATAAATCCCTTCGAGGACGGTTCTTCATAGATCTGGTGACTCTTATACTGATAAATTTCACATATACACTCGAGAATGACTACAAATTAAAAGTAAAAATAAAACCATATTTACTTCAAAGAAAACAACCCTGGCAAAATAAAACCTGTGATAATGTGGATTGAAATTAAAAACAAAATAAAACTAAAAAAGTGTTGAAAAAACCATGATTAACAATCGGCCTGAAGATCGACAGCACTAACAACAAAGTAAAGATTTAGCTTGAAAAGATGAGTGATTAGGATTTTTTTATGAAAAGAGAATAGTCAGAATCAAAGTAATATTTGATTACAACAAAAGTGGTTATTTAAATATTACATTCGATCAGTGGCGAAGGCAGGGGGGCTGGCATGGGCCCGGCCCCCTTAAAATGAAAAATTGTCACTTAAGCCCTTAAAATTTTTTAAAAAATTTAAATTAGTAAAGGTAAAATTGTACTTTGGCCCCCTGAAATTATAAAAATTCAATTTAATCATTTACAAATTATAAATATATAAACTATAAAAAATTAAAATTTTATCCGGCCCCCCCTAAAAAATTGTCCTGACTTCGCCCTGCATTCGATAAAAAGATTAAACACCATTTTAATAACTAGGCACAATTGAAAAGTTAATTTGTTAAAACAATAAAATTTCGATACAAAATTTAATAAATTAGGATCTGTTATGTCAGATCATTAAGACTCAAAATTATATACGAAAGTGTATATGAATTCATCGATACGTTGAAATCTTCAAATCATGTGGTTTTGATCTTCCAAATTAATATACAAGTATTTTAAAGATAATGGTTTTATTTTTTGAAGATTGAATGTAAAAAAAGTTACACATGTGTAATTTAAGAATCATAACCCTAATATATAACTTTTGCACATTAATTTTATTTTTTGTTTAGTCTATCATTAATTAAAAATTAATTATGAGAGTATCTATACATATTTAATCTATATTTTATTTAATAATTAAATTAAATATTTTTAATTTAGACTAACATTTTATGATAATAAATAATAATATATAATTAATTTTATTATATATGTGATGATTTATTAATAAATATTATTTGAAAATTAATAAGTTGATTCGATACTTTATAAGAAATTAAGAGATAAATCGAATATAACTTAACTCGATTCAACCATTAAAAACTTATATCTTCAAAAAAATTTATAAGTGCAAACTTAAAATTTACTAAAGCTGGTAGAATAAAATCATATAATTTTTATATTAAGTTAAATATTATAAGTAAAAATAAAATAACAAAGAATTCCTTTCAACTTATAGAACTAAAATTAGAAATTTTGACGGATTTGACCCGTTCAATTTTGTTTCAACCTTGAATAAAATCGTTCAAGCAATACGTGTTTATATATATATATATATATATATATATATATA